>BSBN01000261.1:6250000-7500000 GCA_027924645.1 Cunninghamia lanceolata | reverse complement strand
CTATTTGGGTCTCATGAGACGGCAATACTGTTGCCTTTTATTTCTATAGAGTGCTAAGAGATTGAGGCCATGGGACTCTAGGAACTCTATTTGTTGCTTGCTCTATTTCTTCAAGCTTCTGAGCTTCCTCTGATGCTCCATCCTCCTCTTCTCTATGGGAACCACTAGGAATGTTACTTGTATCAAGGCTTGATACTGGGGTCATGTGATATTCATCCCATATTGCTTCCCATTGCTCATCTATCTGGACACCTCCGAAAGTATGGGTAATCTTAGAAATTTCCTGTCTATATTTCTAATAAGTGGTAATTTTTTTAGAATTCCATTCCTTTTTCTTTAAAGTCTGCCTTAAGCCTTGAGTCATTAGCTTCTTTGGGTCATATTCCTACTCATTCTTGTAAAATGTCTCCCATGACTTGGGACGTTCAACTAGCAAATCTTTCAAGTTGTCATAAAATGTAGGATTATCCTGCTTTGGTGATCTCCTCTTTTCCCAAAAGGGGAATTTCTCATGAATTAAAGTTGTAGAAACTTTGTTATTGACAATCCAAGATGCTAAGAAGCTATCTGGATCATACTTCCATTTATCTTCAACTATTAGGAAACCATAAGCTACCAATTTCCTTAATAGGAGGTTTTTAGTTTTCCTCTTCTCAATTGTTATTTTTCTCTACTTCAAGGAACATCATACATTTTCTTTTTCCTCTTTTTATATCCAAAATTATTATCAATGATAGATAATTGACGAGCCACCTCTAAAAATGTGACCCTAGGAGTTAGCACCTTTGGTTGAAAACAAAGCTCTCTAGCAAAGCCATGAAGTCTGATAATCATGGTGTGAGCCCCAAAGAAGTAATCACAAGGAATTTTCTAATTCATTAACAAACCCCTCAGACTTTCTGTCATTCTATTTTCTATAGTCTCAGACCCTAACTGCCCAAAGACTAGGGCTACAAAACATTCTGCAAACTCATAGGGATCTAAAGTGTTTGAGAGAACATGGGTCCATCCAGACACTGGGATTGTTCTCTTACGACTGGACTCAGGGTCATACATATTCAAAGGTATATATTACTGGAAGAGACTAGAATTTTGATATAGCATTAAGTGAAATAGGTAGGCAGAATACTTGAAAACTCAGTTCTGAGAGAAATTGGTCAGTTGTTCCACCATGGCCTAAGAGATTTGTTCAGAAAAGTTGAAAGGATACTCTAAAGACTTGTCTATGGTTTTAAGTCTACAAATTGTTGCTAATTACCAATCATATACCGTTAAATCATCATTCTAGCCAAAGATAAAAGACAACATGGCAAGGGTGTCCTGAACATCAGGATTAAACTAAGCTTGATCAATGGGTGTTGAGGCATCACAGTATTCTCTTCATCTAAATGCAACTCAATATTTAAAAACCATACCCTACTATGGAGACCACCCCAAGTATGTTGGAGCTTACGAATTGTAGGAAATGTAGCATTTGGTTGTGATGCAAACCCAACATATCTCGAATTTCTTTTGGAGATATTTGGACCATGAACAAGCCGTGTTGAATCGAGGTAGTTGGAGGATGAAACAACTCTGCACATATGTCAATCAACTCTGGATATGGGTGAATAGTAGGGACCACAAATTGTGCCAATTGAGATGTCCAAACCCTCATTCCAAAAGTTTATGACTCTCCCTTTTCAGCTCATTGGAGGCATCTCTGATGAGCTTCCTCCTCAAGATTTTTCAGGTTTTTTTGCATATGTGTGTCAAAGATACCATCTGCATAATCTTTCACTTGTGTAGAGTCTGCGCTCACTCCCATATCCAAAACCCTTGTCCTTGGATAGATTTCTTTTGGTTGTTCTACTGCAGATGCATAAGATTTGCTTCCTTTCCATTTATTGGGTAGCTTGAAAAGCCCTAGCCCCTCCTACGGTGACTGTGCTTGTAACATCTCTGAATCTTTCTAGAACACTAGAAACTGCAGATGAGCCAAAACTAACTAGAATTGCAAGCAAGATTTGAAACTTCGATGCTGACAACAAGAACTCAGAGAAAACAAAATAAGGAATGGCAATTGCAACTATCTGAGAGAATTAAAGTTTGGTTCTGTGAGACATAATAACTCATTAAATGAACCATCACATCTTATTAATAGCATTAATACTAAAAAGATGGCTACTGTATCATTCAAAATCCATATAGGACTATGTGTCTGATCAACTTTAAAAGCAGAGATCCTTTGGAATGATTAGCTATTTCTTAAAGTTTAAGGAACTGCCTATTGGCCTTGGAAAATGCAACTGCTAGCTAAAAAGCCATAGCGCTATAGACACGTGTTCCTAGAACACTTATTTAAAAGAAAAGCGGGAAAAGCAAGAAAACAACAAGAAAGGAAATAAGAGATGCCTAATTAACTATGATACAGAGGAAGGTTTCGAGATTATGTAAAGTGTTTCAAGAAGATCTGATTCACAAAAATCTCTTCAGACTCTCCTTCCATATTCTCCAATTCAAATGCATTTTGTTGCTTACAGGCACGAACCTTAAAAGGACCTGTCCATAATGAGTCAAAATTATTATGCTGATTTGGTTTAGCAGCTCTCTCATCCCATTTCAGCACCAAAGACCCAACTTCAAATTTTGGATTGGAGGTTTTTCTATCAAACCAATTCTTTATGATCTATTGACGCTTCATCAATGACTAATGTGCCCTTTCTCTTTTCTCTTGAACCTCCAATAACTCAACAAGCCTCACATGCATTGAGCCATTTTCTTCTATCTCCAACTGTTTAAGCAACTATAAGGCATGAATTTTTATACTTAGTGGCATCACTACATGCTTTCCATAGACTAGCCTATATGGAGACATCTTAGTTACTTGCTTTGGTGTGATTCTATCGGCCCATAGTGCTAAATTGAGGAACTTGTGCCAATCTTTCTAATGATCAGTTCCCATCCTCTTGATAAGCCTAATCAAGTTCTTATTTGTGGATTCTGCCAATCCATTGCCATGTGGATAGTAATTAGATGAAGTCTTCAGATATATTCCATTCTTTAATGCAAACTCTGATAGTCTGGTTCCTAAGAATGTTTTAGCATTGTCTAATATAATGGTGTGCAGAGGGCCAAAATAGGTATCTATCCCCTCAATAAACTCTAAGATTACCTTTTCAATAGCTTCTTTGAGTTGTACTACTTCACTCCACCTTGTAAAGTAATTAGTTGCAACAAGTATCCACTTATATCCCATACTTGACACTAGATTAATCATTCCAATAAAATCTAAACCCTACTGAGAAAAGGGTTCTTCCACTATTTATGGGACTCAAAGGCAACAATGCATTCCTTCTCTTTCTAGTGTAAAATTGACAATCTTGACACTCTTTGACCCTTTGATAACAATCTACAAATAGTGTTGGCCAGAAGTAGCCAACTTGTGTAACTTTAATGGTAGTAGTTCTTTCTAAAAAATGCCCCCCTAAGGCTCCGTGATGAAACTCATGTAGTATCTTTTGGGCCTCATCCTTTTCAATGCATCTCAATAGCATTCCATCAAAATTTCTTCTTCACAAAACATGATCAATTAGTGCAAAATGAATTCCCTATTGTCTATAATATCTTCTTTTATCATGAGAGAGTTCATTAGGGAAAACACTAGTTCTCATGAACTGTATTCTGTCACTTACCCAAGAATCTTGATCAATTTCTTGGAGTTTCAATATTGCTTCATCCTCTATTTCTTCAGGCATTAACTCCTCTATGTCTTGAGTAATATATTGGCAGAGTCCCTTTCCTCTGACCAACTTAGTAGGCCTTACCTCTATATCATACTCTAAAATTTAAGTTATCCAATTGGCTCTTTTTTCTATAATCTCACCTTCCATAATATATTCCCTAACACTTGGGTGAGCTACTAGTATTAAGATCTTATTTCCTATTACTAAATGTCTAAATTTTTTAAGAGCTTTAACCATGGCATAAGCTTTTTTCTCAATGAAATTATACCTTGATTCATACTCCCTAAGGGTCCTAGAGAAGAATGCAATTGGATGTTCTCCTTCTTCCTTACCATCCGTCTAGGTCGAAACAGTTGCAACACTGTGTTCCCCTCCATATACATACATTATGAAGGGCTTGGAGAAATCTAGATTTCTCAGTACTAGAGCAGTAGAGATGGATTTCTTGATTTCTTCAAAATCTTGTCTCCCTTCAGCTGTCCATTTGAAGATTAAATCCTTCTTCAGCATCAAGGTAATGGGCCTAACTAGCCCTGCAAAATCAGATATAAACTGACTAACAAAATTAATTTTTCCCAAAAAAGACTGAACTGCCTTTTTGTTGACTGGAAAAGACAAATTTAGTATAGCTATGACCCACTCTAGATCAACAAAAATTCCATCTTTTGAAATGATATGTCCCAGAAGTTTTCCTTGTGACACAACAAAAACACACTTCTTAGGATTTAGGGAGATCCCAAATTCTTGACACTTCTATAAAATTGCTTCTAAATGCTTAAAGTGATCTTTGGCATCCTTGGTAAATATAGTTAGGTCATCTAAATAGATCAGAATGATCTTATTTATCAGGCCCCTAAACGCTATATCCATAGCACGTTGAAAAGTAGCTCTAGCATTTGAAAGACCAAATGACATTTTAGCATATGCAAAAGTCCCCCACTTTGTTGTGAATGTTGTCTTATGCTGGTCTTGATCTGTCAACCAGATCTGATTGTATCCTGAGAAACCATCAAGAAAGGAGAATCTCTCTGATCCAGCTACCATTTGTAAAATCTGCTCCATGGAGGGTGGGGGGTAATGATCCTTTAATGAATCCTTATTCAGGTCTCTGAAGTCTATACAGAGCCTTATGTCTCCATTTTTCTTTCTTACTAGCACCAGATTAGACACCCAAGTTGAATGCTTAATCGGAAAAATAATTTTGGACTCGAGGAGCTTTTGCAATTCATCCACCATTAAAGGCTCAATCCTAGGATTCACTAGTCTCCGTTTTTGATGGACTGGTTGTGACCCTTTAGCAAGTTCTATGGTATGTTGAATGACATCTCTATTATAACCATGAAGATCATCATAGGTCCATGCAATTACTCTATCATACTTGTTACACAAAAAAATCAGCTTATCTCTTTCCTCTTGAGTAGTAGCATTGCCTACCTTCAACTTTCTTCCTTCACTGACTTGAATTTTAGAGTAATCCTCTTTCCTTGCCTTAAACTTCCTTTTATCTAGGCGTACATCATCTAGGTCAAACAAGTTCTCCAGCATGATTAACCCTTTTTGCAGCTTATTAGACTTCAATTGAATAATTTGGTCACCATTTGCTTCTTCAATCTTGTGTTGTAATTGGTCAGCAAATTCTCCTGACTGTTGTAAAAACAAAAGTACCTGAAGATCATTGTCAAAGACTTACCAATTCTAGATGTTATCTGGGATTACTGGCCTAACTATAACCTTTACTAGCTCACTGTTAATGAGCAAGTCACTTGCTGGGTCAAATTGGGAACCAATTTGTGCCATTTTGTTTGCTTCAGTATTTTGAGTTCTAGGGACAACTTCTATGTTAAAAGCATCAAAACCATCAATTAGATCCCAAATTCTATGGCAATAAGATCTCATCCTTACATTCTTTTCCACAACCTTCTCTCTGATTTGTTTCACAACTAGTTTTGAATCTCCTTTGACCACTAGATTCTTTATCCCCTTCTTCTTGGCCAGCATAAGACCATGCACCAAAGATTCATACTAAACATCATTGTTTGTGCAGACAAATTGGAAGCATATAGCTCTAAGGATTTTCTCACCATTTGGAGAAGTGAGATATATACTTGCCCCAACACCATTCTTACTTCTAGCCCCATCAAAATTCAAGGTCCAGATTTTTGAGTCTCTGTCAGGGTCTTCTTTTTCAGATATTTCTTTTCTCATAATATTTGGTATTTCTTGGCCCTCTTCAAAAATGACATAAGTGCCCAAACTAGTAGAGTCACAATTTCCATAAGGGTCACTTTGCATCATGGTCATCAGCTAATTGTTTTCTTCTTCTTGTTGATCATATTCAGTCCATTCTCCCACTTCTTCAACAAAAATTCTCTCCTCCCTATTCATCATAGCATGAGATGCTTCAATTCTTGGAGCTGGTTCTTTAGTAATATGATCTTTAGATAGGGGCTCAAACAACACTTTCATCT
This sequence comes from Cunninghamia lanceolata, assembly GCA_027924645.1. Classification (NCBI taxonomy): domain Eukaryota; kingdom Viridiplantae; phylum Streptophyta; class Pinopsida; order Cupressales; family Cupressaceae; genus Cunninghamia; species Cunninghamia lanceolata. The sequence goes on along the minus strand of BSBN01000261.1, from coordinate 7,493,807 downwards.
TTATCCCATATTTAGTTCTCAAAATCAAATGTGACCAATCAAGTGACATGTACCCTCCTATTTTAGCTGTGAAATCTCTATATAGACATAGACCAAAGACAAAGGGAATATCAATAACCACCACATCCTGTAGGACAGCTATATTTGGGCAAGTATATAACTACAAGGGGAGTTGTTTGATCCTTTCTATGGTTTGGATAGACTTCCCATCTAATTGCATGACCCCTTTAGCCAGTGGCTCATATTCTATTTTTAAAGAATCGGCTATTTGCTTTGGCATGCCTGTAGTGCAAGCCCCTGAATCTATCATTGAGTTATGTAACAATTTCTTGCCAACTATTAAAGTTAGATAAAATGGCTTGGGCCTAGATTTACTTACTTTTGTAGTAGTATTTAGTAGGGTGGCTATCTATAGAGGTAGAGTATCTTTGTTTTGAGTCTTCCCTGTGTTAGTACCTCCTTCTTTTGCACCAATAGCTTTAGGATCCGCCTGAGTCTGCAATGCTTCTTGTAATAGTGTCTTTTGCTTAGGAATAGCTAGCATATCCCATATTGATACATGCACAAGGGTATTCTTTAGTTGTTCTACCACATTCATGGGTCCCAATATATGCGTATTAGGGTAATAAGGATGCCTTTCTCTTTCTAGTACTGGGTTAGAGACTGTTTGATTCTGGGCTGACTGAGGTATTTCTTGTCTTGAAATAGGATTGTAATGGGGTTGGAAAGGAGGGACCCCAGAAGCTTCATTATTTATATCTTTAGGTTGCTCAACCATCCTTCTTTTTGATTTGGTGTAGTAATCAGACTATACCAAGGGATTCTTGGAGGTGGATGCTTCATTCAGGAAGACTAACTCTTCATCTTCAATCCATGAAAACAAAGCATGTTATGGGGAAATCTCTTCCTCTTGTTGAATAGAAATTCCTTGCATCTAAGCTACCATTACTGCATTTTGAACACCAGGTGACTGGTATGGAGAAGTATTAGACACTGTAGCTTGACTCTCCATCCTTCTCTATTCTGCTACCTTCTATTGTAAATTACCTCTAGGACAATCTCTGGGCATATGAGCATTGTTGCAAGGGAAACACCAGGCATTGGTATTTTCTACTAGGTTGTTTTGTCTGGGAACCATTTCTCTACCCGGATTAGGGGAAATAGCTTGCAAGGGTGTGGGAACTGTGACCAATTGATTTTAAGGTTGAGGATTATTTGGTCTTTGAGCACCTTGGTACTAGTTTGGCTGATATGGGGGTCTATTACTCTGGAATCCCTGAGAAGAAGGTTTCAAGTAAGAAGTTTGTTGCCTTTTGAGATTGATAATCTCATTTGAAAAGTTCCTGAGGATATTCTTAACATCATCCATTTCAGATGGAGGGGTAGAAGGTGTTGAGACAGTGGGTTGTCGAGATGTTGGGAAGGTGTACATGGATACAAGTACAGATGGTGGATTAGGGATAGAAATTTTTGGGAACATAGGCATGGGAGGCCTTGGAGGCATCTTTCTAACATCTATTAGATTGTTCTAAGCTTTTATAGCCAACTCATATGCTTTTGGTGGGGTCTATCCTCCTAGGGACTGTATCATTACCGAGATATCATAATTGAAAGCTTTGAGGTAGAATACAATAGCCATACTTGATGGTGATCTAGCTACAGCAGAGATTCTGTCCTAGATCTTTTGAAACCTTATGTTGAAGTCTATTATAGCTTCTTGAGGTGCTCTCTTTATAGTGATTAATTGCTGTAGCAAAGATGATTTATCACCCTTTTCACTGAATATTGCAAAGAAGGCATCTCCAAGTTGATCTCAAGTGGATATGGAATTTGCAGGCAAAGACCTATACCAATCTAGAGCCTTCCCTTTGAAAGAAGCCACCAACAGTTTGATAGCAACATTTTGTACTGTAATCACATGTACTGCACACACATCTGACACATCTTGGAGATGTTCTCTTGGCATCTTGGCATCTTCTCCACTGAATTTGGGTAAGGCCTTCAAAGCATTAGCTAGAATCGGGTCCCAAGTATACTGCTATTGTTCTAGTTTGCATAACTTTGTGGTGGCGTAGGTATTGCCATGGCTGTTCCTGATGCTGTTGCTACTTGATTTACTCTTCTTCTTGGAGTGGTTGCTGTTGATGTATAAAATTGTGTAGGTTCTAACACCAACATGGGAAGTTTCAAGAATGTGGAACTTGACACTTGAAACAACCTCTAGATTTTATAGAAGTTGGTTCTTCCTATTTTAATTGGGGTTTTGAGTAAAGGGAAGAGGAAGAAACAGGATTACAGATACAATGAAATAAAATCTAAGTCTATGGCGATGCACCTGAATGAAATATATCTCCTTAACTAGCACATTGATTAAATTCTCAAGATTCAACTATATTAAAGAGCAAATGTTGCATGATCAATATAGATAGATAATAAAATGAATTAAAAGATCAAAGGGTAAATTTAGAAAATTAATGCAGAGACACAAGTAATATCACAAATAGCACAGAATAGAGCTCCTTTCATTAATAATTCAGCAAATATAAAAGGCATAGTGACATGCACAGATATATTGACTTTCTTATCAGAAATAGCTAAACAAAGGCAAAATGATATATTTGATCACAACAAGATCTCTGAATTCTCTAATTAATAACCCTTTTCTTTATGTTACAACATCTCCTATATATATAGCCACAAAATTTGATTCAAAATCACCACTAACTGCCAGGATCCCAATGGCTGGAAAAAAACTAGGACTTGAACTGCTACTTAAATTGACACTTGAGAATCTTCTTGAAACTATAATCATTCTCCTCTATGCGCTCATTGGTTGAGTGATGAAAAATGTGGCACTGTAACTCTTAGTTCTGTTACAACAGGTGGTATCACTCGCAACTTCTCAAAAGGCCCCAAAAATATACCACGCAGCAGCATTCGCTAAAAGCTTCACTTCCATTAATTCAAAAGGATCACACAGAAAAGTGGCACCTATCGCCATCTGCCACAACCCAAAAGTTGATATGTGGCAGCATCTAAGAAACAAAGCTAAGATAGCTAGCAACTTCTGCATATCCAAAAGCTTCTTTCCTTTGTTCCCTGAGCATCTACAATAATGACACTTGTCACCTTCTGCACTATTAAAAAACTGTGGCATTTATCTTGGGGACCCACCATATATTACGGTCTTTTGAAAAAAAAGACACAACATTATGACACATGGCGCACTCTACATAAAGCATCAATAGCAATGTAGTGTCCTCTGACTGTAGCTTAAGCTTGATAAAAGAGTCTTTGGAAGCCTCGTACAGATGACACTTGTCACACTCCTCTTCAACTAAAACTCATAAAAAGAAACACATGGTGGCCTCTAGCATCAATAGAATGAAAATAGACTTGGCCTCCGCACATAGCATGTGGCGCGCTCTACATAAAGCATCAAACTTGAAACTGTGTCAAAATATCCCTTGGGCCCACCATATGTTTCTCGGTGCCCAGAACTTTAATAAAAGAGAAACACATGGTAGCGTCCACAAGCTTCAAAAGGACACCTGGCGACATCTGCTAGCAAGCTAAAAACAAAATAAACTTTTCACCAAAGCTTTGGGAAGCAACACATGGTGCTCTCCTCACTAAGAAACAATTTAAAACACTGGGACCACACGAAGCATAAAGAAGCATACGTAGAAACATATAAAAACACACAGAACACATAGAAACTACAAAAACAAATGTAGAAACTAGCATGATACTGAGAAACTGGAAACAATAAGCCGCAACTAATATAAAATGATACGTAGAGTTAAACTCTACAATTCTTTGTGACTATAAGGACTTCTGTGCCTACTCGAAAAGAACTCTAGAATCAACAAAATTTCAAAATTGCACTGCCATAGAAAAGAATCATAGCTTTTGTAATGTGGCTTGATAAACAGACCATTATAAATCTAACAACCCTTGTCTACTTTGCAAATCTTGAAATGCAAAATCTAAATTCATGATGTCTCTATGAGAAAAAGATTGCAAAATTTGCACCACATCATGTAACTAGAATTCAAGCTGAGCCATTGGAACCAGTACTACTTCTACCTCTTTCATAGTGGAGGAATCACTTAGACTTTGAAAAATAGTCTAATCATTCTTCTTAGTAAGCAAAAGAGCCTTTAGTGCATCTGTCATTAACACTGTGTTGTCATTAGGAAAAGGAGAGGGTAACCTAACTGGACCAATCCTTCAATGTGTCTCTTCATATCTTTTACACCCTCTTTGACAATATCTAACAATTCCTTACAATTCATGGTAGCAAAATTGCAACTTAACACTTCATTCACCCTTTTGGCAGCAATCATTCTATCACTTACCCCAGCTGCAGACAAGGTCTCATCAGATGTGTCATAACATTTTTACAATAGGGTATAGTTCAGCAGCATCAAATAAAATTAAAGATATAAAATTAAATCAGATCTACAGTAGGGACGATTATGATTAACTTAGCAAGATCATATAAAAATATATGGACAACAAATAAGAAGCCTATCTCACCATCGAACCATTAGATAAGACAAGAGATTAATATTCTTCTACATATATACCAGCATTTCAAATATCATTTGAAGGAATATTATGATGTCATCAACAAGCATCATATTTACAGCCAAGGAAAAGAGAGCCACCATCAGAAATTCAGGTAAGTATAATTAATATGTTTATTCCTATACTAGTTAAATGTAAGTATGTGTATTTCAATTGCCTAAGTTTATAGCTAGTATAAAGATATTGTTATGGATAGAATGTGAATAGGAATAAGCAAATTCTAGCATAGAATAAGAATGTTATAAGGTAAATTTGCATATCATAAAATAAATGATCATTATTGAATAAGAATGTGATCATAAAGATGGCATACGATGCAAGATATGATGCATGTTAGTGTTAATAAAAAAGGTAGTAAAAATGCCTTAACAAGAGCAATATTAAACCATGAAAGGAATGAATATTCTCTCAATAATGATATAATGTTAATAAATATATGAAAAGATATATTATTATAGAATCATGTTAGCAAATAGAATAATAGAATTAATTCATTAACTCTATCTGAGAGGGTGATGCATGGGAATGTTCAATTAGCCAACATGGGTGTATTTTGTCCCTTGTCTCAGTTGGTACAAAAGGTACCCCTTGGACAAGTGGAAGTGGCCCTTGTCTCAGTTGGTACAAAAGGTACCCCTTGGACAAGTGGAAGTGGCCCTTGTCTCAGTAGGTACAAAAGGTACCCCTTGGACAAGCAGATATGGCCCTTGTCTCAGTTGGTACAAAAGGTACCCCTTTAACAAGTGGAAGTGGCCCTTGTCTCAGTAGGTGCAATGGCACCCCTTGGACAAGTGGATTTGGCCTTTGGCTAAAGTAGGTGAGTTATTCACCCCTCGAGCCAAAGGATTGTAATCATTGGCCTTTGGCTAAAGTTGGTGAGTTATTCACCCCTCGAGCTAAAGGATTATCATAATTGGCCTTTGACTAAAGTTGGTGAGTATTCACCCCTCAAGTCAAAGGATGGAAATAATGGACCCATGATAATTGGCATATGGCATCCTATCACATCCACTCACATGGAATTAATGATTTGATTACTGCATAGGGCCACATATAATGGATAATGATGGAAAGTGTGAAAAGCATATTGATGTTGAACATAAGAGTATAACCCTATAAGGGCAATGTGATTATGTAATTTGAATATTTCTTGTATATATTATTATAAGTGCGAATCCAAAGATAGACTAGTGTACTAATGTTCTCTTTTTTGTGAGTTGAAATTGTGTGCAAGGTTGAGAAAAATTTGGCTTACGAGAAGGGGACATTACAGTGGTCTCATCAGAACTGTATGTCTCTTATTTATTTGCTACAGACAAGGTCTCATCAGAACTGTACCCTTACGGAAATAATAGACAAAGTTGCATGCACTAAAGACTCTACTTTCTCACATAGTTGCTGTGCGTTCAAGAGGAAGGTAAGGGATGGCTTAAGTTGCACAATCTCCTCAGAGATTCTTCCCCATGCAGATGCATAAAGCTCTTTTACCATATTTAAAAATCCTACATTTTGTGGCCTCTATGCTAACTCAAATGTCAGCTGCTTTGTCTTTTCTTGCTCAACCATAAATTGGGCTTGAGCTGCACTACTTAGATTTTGCTCCTTTGAAAGGACCTGCTATAATTGTGATGCCTCTTGCAACTTGTCTTGATACTTCTTTTTTACAATAGCCTTCTCCTATCTCAATATAGTAACAACAACTTTCTCGTGTGATAACTCAACTTTCAAGGCTGCAACTTGAGCCTGTGCTGCTTGATGAATCTGTAGAGAAATAGTAGACTGTAAATCTCTATTTAAAGTGTCAATTTCTTTCACCTTGGCTTGTATCTCTGAAGTCAAGCTACTATTAGTAGCTTTCTCTTGTGCCAAATCAGCCTCAACCTTTAGCAATCTTTTGGACACCTTCAAGTAATCAATGGCAACTGTTGAAGCAGTTTCATTCATTAATTCTACTTTGTCCTGTGGTCTAAAAAGAGACAGATCCATAGCCACTACATTCATTGAATAGTCTTGTGGCTGCATTTACTCATTAGGTTTGATCATATTAGGAGCCAAATGTGTAACAGTCAAAGACTGTTGAATAGGATCAAACAAAGATTTGATGTGAGCTACAACAGGGCTCTTATTCTCTTTCTTTCTTTTCTTCCCCATTCAAGCCTATCTTGCTTTTCTTGTTGTATCAGCTTGTGCCTAAAAAGTAGGAGGTGAGGCAATGTGCCCACAAGCAAATGGATAACTTTAAGGTAGGCCATAAGGAATGGTAGTCATTTGTTGGCTAGGATCAAATTTTGGCAAGGCCCACTTGGGCATGGATGGGGAAAATGGAGGTAAGTAAATGGCTTGTGATGACATGACTGATGAACTGGCAATTTGGGAAAAAGTTTGTAAAAGCACAGCAGAAGTGGCAAGAGACATGGAAAATTGGGTCAATTGGGTTGCCACCTCTAAATGAGAAGAAATAGGAGGGGAAAAGAGAGAAGAAGTACCTACCTGAGCCACCGATGAGATGATAGGATCTTGTTGTTACTGTGGCACCAACACTTCTTCTTCTGTATCCTCTTTTTCTAATACCAACCTACATATTTTCTTCTGAGGCCTATCTAATGCCTCTTTTGGGTCTTCTTCATCAATATTGATTAATGTTTGTTGCAAAGGTGCCGCTCTAAGACCCCCAGATGCCGAAGTTGTTTGAATTTCAAGAGGCAACAATGATACAATCTCCTTTTGTTTTTGTAAGGCACTAAGAGATGGAGGCCATGGGGCTCTAGAAGCTATAGCTGATGCTTTCCCTGTCTCTATTGTCTCCTCCATTTCTACTACTTTTGGAGAGTTTCTTAGAATATTACTCATATTAGGGCTAGAAACTGGGGTCATATGAAAATCATCCCATACTATTTCCCATTCTTCATCGGTCACAACATTCCCAAAAGTATGAGTAATTTCATATATCTTTTGTCTGTATTTCCAGTAAGCTACAATTTTCTCAGCACTCCAATCTTTCTTTTTCAAGGTAGCTTTAAGGCCTGCAGTCATTAACTTGTTAGGATTATATTTCTATATCTTCCTATAAAAGGTTTCCCATGGCCTAGGACCTTCATCTGGCAAATCTTTTAATTCAACATAAAAAATAGCATCATCCGGCTTAGGTGATCTTCTCTTCTCCCAAAAAGGGTGTTTCTCATGAACAAATTTTGCAAAAACTTTATTACTGGCAATCCAAGAAGCTAGTAAGCTATCTGGATCATATTTCCATTTATCCTCAACAATCAAGAAACCATAAGCAGCCAACTTCCTCAGTACAAGATTTTTAATTTCTCTTGTCTCAATTGTTTTCTTTTCCCTAGTCTAGGGGACATCATACATTTTCTTTTTCCTCTTCTTATGCCCAAAATTGTTATCAATGATAGACACCTAATGAACCAATTCTAAAAACATAACCCTAGGGGTCAAGACTTTTGGTAACAGAATAGGCTCCTCAGCATAGCCATGAAGTCTAATGATAGTCGTATGGTCTCCAAAAAAGTAATCATAAGGGATTGGAAAGTTGGTTAAGAAACCTCTGAGACTCTGTGTCATTCTATCCTCTATAGGCTCATATGCTATGTGGTTAAAAACTATTGCAACAAAACATTCTACGAACTCACAAGGGTCTGAGGTATCTAACAGAACATGGGACCATGTGGACATCGGAATTGTTCTATTGCTACTAGACTCAGGGTCATACATATTTAAAGGCATATGTTGCTGAAAGAGGATGAATTTTTGATATAGGATTAAATGAAAAAGGTATGTTGAATGCCTAAAAACATGATCATGAGAGAAGTTTGAAAGCTTATCAACCATAGCTTGAGCAATTGGCTCTGAGAAATCAAGACAGTATTCCTAAGACTTATCCACAGCCTTGAGTTTGAAAATTATTATGAGTTGCCAATCATGCACCATTGAATCATCATATTAGCCAAAAATAGAAGCCAGCATGGTGAGGGCATCTTCAACATCAGGACTAAACTGGGCTCGACCTGTTGGCAGCGAAGGTAATAGGGTATTTTCATCCCCTAAATGCATCTCTATCTTTAGAAACTTTAACTTACTGTGAATATTTGCCCAGGTAGCCTACAACTTGGGAATTGTAGGAAATGTGGCTGTCCTCTCATGCTGCAAAGATAGCATATCTCAAATTGCTTAGGGGTTACTTGAACCATGAAGGGGCCACATTGAATAGAGGCAGATGGAGGATGAAACAATTCTGCACATATGTTAATCAATTCTGGATATGGGTGCACGGAGGGAACCACAAACTGTATAAATTGAGAGGTCCAGACCCTCATTCTGAAAGTTTTTGGCTACCCCTTTACATCTCATAGAAGACACCTTTGACAAGCTCCCTCTTGAAAATTTTTCAGGTTCTTCTACATGCAGGTACCCAAAATGCCATCTGCATAATCTGTTACCTGTGTAGAATCTGCGGTTACCCCTGTATTCGGGACCCTTGTTCCTGGGTAGTTTGCTTTGGGCTGCGCTAGAGTAAACATATAAGACTTGATGCTCATTAATTTATCAGATTATTCAAAGAGCCCTAGTCCTTCCTGTGGTGATTATGGCTCTGACATTTTCTATATCTCTTATAAAACCCTTGGAAACTCTTGATAGAAAGAAGAAACTAGAACTGTAAATGAACCCTAACTTAGCCATATTTGCAGGCAAGGGATAATGCTTATATGCAAAAAGTAGATCTCAGAGAATGTAGAAAGAATAGAAACAAATGCAACAATCTAAGAGTTTTGACACTTAGCTCAGCAGGGCATAATGAAACATTTAATGACAAATCATGTCTTATTAATGGCATTAATGCCAAAAGATGACTAGTGTATTTTTGAAAATCCGTATTGGATGGAGTGTCAGATCCGTATTGAAAGTGGTAATCTTCTTGAAAAGATGGGTACCTTTTCTTGAAGTTTAAGGAACTACTAGAATGGCCTTCATAACTGTGATTGCTAATGAAAGAGACCTCTATGCTACGAACGCGTGTTCTTAGAACACTTATTTAAAAGGGAAAAAGTAGGAAAGAAAGATAAAAGAGGGAAAAGAAATAAATACACCTAACTAACTATGATACATAATGAGTTTCAAGACTTAGGTGAAATGTTTCAAGAAGATCCTGTTTATAGGAATCTCTTTAGGTTCTCCATCCATAGTCTCTAATTCAAATGCATTTTGCAGCTTATAGGAGTAGATCTTAAAAGGTCTTGTCCATAATGAATCAAACTTACTATGCCTGCCTGGTTTAGCAACTCTCTCATCCCATTTAAGAACAAGTGACGTAACTTCAAATTTTGGATTGGAGGTCTTCCTGTCAAACCAGTTCTTCACAATCTACTGATGTTTTATCAGTGATTCATGTGCCTTTTCTCTCATCTCTTGAACCTCTAGTAACTCAGTAAGTCTGACTTGCATCGAGCCACTTTCCTCTATTTCCAACTATTTCAACAACTGTAAGGCAGGAACTTCTATACTTAGTGGCATCACTGCATGCTTACCATAGACTAACTCATATGGAGACACCTTAGTCACTTGTTTTGGTGTGATTCTATCTGGCCATAGTGCTGAATTAAGAGATTTGTGCTAGTCCCTCTGATGTTTAGCTCCCATTCTCTTTATGAGTCTAATTAGATTCTTATTGGTAGACTCTGCCAAGCCATTGCCTTGTGGATAGTAATTAGAAGAAGTCTTCAGATATATTCCATTTTTTAAGGAAAAATATGACAGTCTGGTTCCCAAAAATGCCTTAGCATTGTCTGATATGATAGTGCACGGAGGGCTAAACTAGGTAGTTATCCCTTTTAGAAACTCTAAGATTACTTTTTTCGTAGCTTCCTTGAGTGGCACTGCTTCACTCCACCTTGAAAAGTAATCTGTTGCAGTGAGGATCCACTTGTACCCCATACTTGACACTAGATTGATCATGCCAATAAAATTGAAACCCCAATGAGCAAAGGATTCTTCCACTATTATAGGGCTCAAAGGCAATGCAAAATTTCTTCTTCTTCCAGTATAAAACTAACAAGCTTGACATTTTTTGACCAGCTAATAGCAATCTGCAAATAGTGTTGGCCAGAAGTAGCCAGCTTGTGTCACTTTAATTGCAGTAGTTCTTGCTGAAAAGTGTCCCCCTGAGATTCCATGATGAAACTCACACAATATCCTTTGGGCTTCATCTTTCTCTACACATCTTAACAGTATTCCATCCATATTCTTTCTGAACAAAACATGATCAATCAATACAAAATGGACTCCCTGTTGTCTATAGTATCTTTTCTTATCAAGGGAGAGTTCATTTGGGAAAATACCAGTTCTCATGAATTGTATTCTATCTCTTACCCAAGAATCTTGATCAACTTCTTGGAGTCTCAGCACTATTTCTACTTCTACTTCTTTAGGCATTGACTCTTCTATGTCTTGAGTGATATATTGCCAAAGTCCCCTACCCCTAACCAATTTGGTAGGCCTTACTTCTACATCATATTCTAAGATTTTAGTTATCTAATTGGCTCTCTTTTTAGTAATCTCACCCTCCATGATAGATTCCCTTACACTAGGGTGGGCTACTAATATTAGGATCTTATTCCCTGTCCCTAAGTGCCTAAATTTCTTAAGAGATTTTATAATTGCATAAGATTGTTTCTCAACAAAATTGTAACTTGATTCATACTCTCTGATTGTTTTGGAGAAGAATGTAATTGGATGTTCTCCTTCTTCTTTATCATCTTTCTGGGTCAGAACAGATACCACACTATGTTCTCCTCCATATACATACATTATAAAGGGTTTAGAGAAATCTAGATTTCTCAGTATTGGTGTAGTGGAAATGGATTTCTTTACTTCTTCAAAAGCTTGTCTCCCTTTAGTAGTCCATTTGAAAAGTAAATCTTTCTTCAGTAGTAGAGTAATGGGTCTAACTAACCCTACAAAATTAGATATAAAGCAACTGACAAAATTGATCTTTTCCAGAAAGGACTGAATTGCCTTCTTGTTAACTGGCAAAGATAGATTTAGTATGGCTATGACCTGCTTTGGATCAATGGAAATTCCATATTTTCAAACAATGTGTCCCAGAAGTTTCTCTTGGGGCACAACAAAAATACACTTCTTAGGATTTACTGAGATCGCAAACTCTTAATATTTCTGAAAGATAGCTTCTAGGTGTTCAAAGTGATGTTTGACATCTTTGGTAAATATAGTCAGGTCATCTAAATAGATCAAAATAATCTTGTTTATAAAGTCTCCAAATGCTAGTCCATGGCACGCTAAAAAGTAGCTCCAACATTTGAAAGACCGAATGGCATTTTGGCATATGCGAAGGTTCCCCACTTTGTAGTAAATGTTTTCTTATGTTAGTCTTCATTAGCCAACTAGATCTAATTGTATCCTGAAAAACCATCAAGCAAGGAAAATCTTTTTGATCCAGCTATTGTTTGCAAAATTTGTTCCATGGATGGCAAGGGGTAATGATCTTTCAATGATACTTTATTTAGGTCTCTGAAATCTACATAGAGCCTGATGTCTCCATTCTTTTTCTTTACTGGCACCAAGTTAGACACCCAAGTTGAGTGTTTAATTGGAAAAATAATCTTGGATTCTAGAATCTTTTACAATTCATCTACCATTAGAGGCTCAATCCTAGGATTCACTAGTCTTTGTTTCTAACAAACTAGTTTCGACCATTCAACAAGTTCTATAGTGTGTTGAATGATGTCCCTATTATAGCCATGAAGATCATAAGTCCAAGCAATCGCTCTATCATACTTATTGCACAAAGAGATCAGTTTATCCTTTTCCTCTTGGGTAGTAGCATTGCCTACCTTTAGCTTTCTTCCTTCAGTGACTTGAATCTCAGAATAATCATCTTTTCTTGCCTCAAACTTCCTCTTGTCTAGGATTACATCATCAGGGTCAAACAGATTTTCCAATGTGATCAACCCCTTTGGGAGCTTATTAGACTTTAGTTGGATAATTTGGTCACCATAAGCTTCTTCAATCTTGGGTTGTAATTGATCAACAAACTCTCCTGACTGCTGCAGAAATAAAAGTACCTGGAGATCATTATCAAAGACTTGCTAGTTCTAGTCATTATCTGGGATTACTGGTCTCACTATTACTTTTACTACCTCACTATTAATGAGCAGGTCACTTGCTAGATCAAATTGGGAACTAATTTGTGCCATTCTGTCTACTTTAGTCTTTTGGGTTCTAGGAACAACTTCTATGTTAAAAGCATCAAAACCATCTATCAGATCCCAAATTCTATGGTGGTAAGATCTCATTCTTACATTCTTTGCCACAACTTTCTCTTTGATTTGTTTCACAACTAGTTCTAAATCTCTTTGACTACCAAATTCTTAATCCTTTTCTTCTTGGCCAGCATAAGACCATGGACCAAAGAATCATACTCAGCATCATTATTAGTGCAAGCAAACTAAAAACATCTGGCTCTAAGAATCTTCTCACCCTTTGGGGAACTGAGACATATAAATGCTTCGGCACCATTTTTCATCCTAGCCCCATCAAAATTTAAGGTCCAGATTTCTGAGCTTCTGTCAGGTTCTTCTTTTTTAGATACTTCTTTTCTCATAACGTTTGGTATTTCTTGGCCTTCTTCAAAAATGACATAAGTGCCCAAACCAATGGAGTCATAATTTCCATAAGGGTCACTTTGCATCATGGTCATCAACTGACTATTTTCTTCTTCCTATTGATCATGTTTAGTCTAGTCACCTAATTCCTCAACAAAGACTCTCTCTTCTTTATTCATCATGGCATGGGATGCTTCAATTCTTGGGGTTGGTTCATCAGTAATATGATCTTTGGATAAAGGTTCAGACAACACCTTCATCTTTGTGCCATAATTAGTTCTCAAAATTAGATGTGACCAATCAAGTGACATGCATCCTCCTATATTAGCCCTGAAATCTCTAGATAGGCATAAACCGAAGACAGGGGGAATATATATGACCACTACATCCTATTTGACAGTTATGTTTGGGCAGGCATACAGCTGTAATGGGAGTTGTTTAATCCTTCCTATGGTTTGGACAAATTTCCCATCTAATTGCATGACTCCTCTAGTAAGTGGCTCATATTTTATCTTTTAAGAATCTGCTATCTATTTTGGCATGACTATAGTACTTAGCCCAGAATCTATCATTGAGTTATGCAATAATTTCTTCCCCACTATTAAAGTCAGATAAAATGGATCTGGCTTAGATTTTCTTACCTTTGGTGCAATATTCAACAGAGATGTTGTCTGCAAGGGTGGAGTGTCTCTATTTTGAGCCTTTCCTTTGTTGGTACCCCCTTCTTTTGTATTGACAGGTTCAACTTAAATCTGTAGTGCTTCTTGTAACAACATCTTTTGCTTAGGAATGGCGGGCATATCCTAGATTGATACATGCGCAGGAGTCTTCTTTAGCTAATCCACCACATTCATGGGTCCTAATGCTTGTGTCTTTGGGTAGTAAGGATACCTCACTCTTTCCAGCGCTTGGTTGGAAGCTACTTGATTCTGAATTGGCTGAGATACTTCATGCCTTGGAGCTAGATTATAGTGAGTCTAGAAAGGAAGAGCCCTAGGAGCTTCATTGTTGGTCACTTCAAGCTACTCCATCATCCTCCTCTTTGATATGGTATAGTAATCAGACTGTACTCAGGGTTTCTTGGAAGTAGATGCTTCATTCAAGAACATTAAATCTCCATCTTCAATCCATGAAAACAAATCATGTTTTGGGGCAATTTCTTCTTCTTGCTAAATAGACATTCCCTACATCTGTGCTACCATTACTGCATTAGACACCATAACTTGACCTTCCACCCTTCTCTATTCCACTATCTTTTGATGTAAATCACCTCTTGGACAATCTCTAGGCATATAGTGTTGTTGCAAGGAAAGCACCAAGCATTGTTATCTTTTGCCAAAAAAAATTTCCCTAGGACTATTTCTATATTTGGGTTATGAGGGACAACCTACAAAGGTGTGGGAACTGTAACCATTTGATTTGAAGGTTGAGGATTATTTGGTCTTTGCGAACCTTGATACTAGTTTAGCTGATATGGGGGCCTATTTCCTTAGAATCCCTGGTAAAAAGGCTTTGGGTAAGAAGTCTGTTGCCTCTTGAGATTAATGATCTCATTTGAAAAGGTCCTGAGGATGTTCTTGACATCATCCATTTTAGATGGAGGGGCAGGGGGTGTTGATATAGTAAGTTGTTGAGACGCTGGGAAGATATACATGGACACAGGTGTAGCTGTAAGATTAGGGGTTTCTTGTGGAAAGGGAATAGAAATTTCTAGGAACATAGGCATAGGAGGCCTTGGAGGCAATTTTCTACTGTCTTAGATTGTTCTCAACCTTTACAGCCAACTTATATGCTTCCAGTAGGGTCTATCTACCTATGGACTGAATCATTACAGATTTATCAGAATTGAAAGCTTCGAGATAGAATACAATAGCCATACCTGATGGTGGCCTAGATGTAGTAGGGATTATGTCCCAGGTCTTCTGAAACCTAGTGTTAAAGTCTATTATAGTCTCTTGTGGTGCCCTCTTTATAGTGATTAATTGTTGTAGCAAGGAGGATTTGTCACCCTTTTCACTGAATCTATCGAAGAAAGTGTCACCAAGCTGGTCTGAGGTAGATATTGTATTTGGGGTCAAAGATCTATACCAATCTAGAGTCTTCCCTTTGAAAGAAGCCACTGACAGCTTGATAGCTACATTTTGTACAATAATAACATGTACTGCGCACACATCTGACACATCTTGAAGGTGGTCCCCTAGTGTCTTAGAATCTTCTCCACTAAATTTGGGTAAAGGCTTCAAAGCATTAGTTGGAATTGGATCCCAAGTGGCTGGTGGTATTGGAAGAATAAGAGGACTACCATTGTTCCAATTAGCATAGTTTCTTGAGGGTATAGGTGCTCCCATGTTTGCTCCTCATGTTATTGCTACTTGATTTATTCTTCTTCTAAGAGTAGCAACTAATGGTGGTAATAAAATCCCCAGATTAGTGACTGACTGTGCTCTTGTTGTTGGTCCACAACTCTGGCTTCTTGAGGCTCTCTGGTTCATACAATCTTGATTAGAATTTAAGAAAGGTCCCACCGGGCATGCCAAAAATTGTTGATGTATAAAATTGTGCAGGTTCTAACACCAACATGGGAAGTTTCAAGAATGTGGGACTTGACACTTGAAACAACCTCCAAAATTTACAGAAGTTGGCTCTTCCTATTTTAATTGGGGTTTTGATTAAAGGGAAGAGGAAGAAACATGATTGCAGATACAATGAAATAAAATCTAATTATATGGTGATGTGCCTGAATGAAATATATTTCCTTAACTAGCACAGTGATTAAATTCTCAAGATTCAACTTTATTAAAGAGCAAATGTTGCATGATCAATATAGATAGATAATAAAATGAATTAAAAGATCAAAGGCTAAATTCAAAAAATTAATGCAGAGACAGATAATATCACCAATAACACAGAATAGAGCTCTTTTCATTAATAATTCAGAAAATACAAAAGGCACAGTAACATGCATAGATATATTGACTTTTTTATCAGAAATAGCTAAACAAAGGCAAAATGATATATCTGATCACAACAAGATCTCTAAATTCTCTAATTAATAACTTTGTCTTTATGTTACAACATCTCTTATATATATAGCCACAAAATTTGAATCAAGATCACCACTAACTACCAGGATCCCAATGACTGGAATAGAACTGGGACTTGAACAACTACTTGAACTGACACTTGAGAATCTTCTTGAAACTATAACTATTCTCCTTTGTGTGCTCATTGGTTGAGAGATGAAAAATGTGGCACTGTAACTCTTAGTTCTGTTACAACACGTGGCATCCTTCGTAACTTCTCAAATGGCCCCAAAAATATACCATGTGGCAGTGTCCACTAAAAGCTTCACTTCCATTAATTCAAAAGGATCACACAGAAAAGTGCCACCTGTCACCATCCACCACTACCCAAAAGTTGATATGCGACAGCATCCAAGAAACAAAGTTGAGATAGCTGGCAACTTCCGCGTATCCAAAATCTTCTTTCCTTTTTCCCTAAGCATCTATAGTAATGACACTTGTCACCTTTCACACTATTAAAAAACTGCAACATTTATCTTAGGGACCCACCATTTATTACGGTCTTCTCAAAAAAAAGATACACAACATTATGACACATGGCATGATCTACATAAAGCATCAATAGCAATGTGGTGCCTTCCGACTATATCTTAAGCTTGATAGAAGAGTCTTTAGAAGCCTAGCAGAGATAACACTTGTCACACTCCGCTTCAACTGAAACTCATAAAAAGAAACACATGGTCGCCTCCGGCATCAACAAAATGAAAATAGACTCAGCCTCCACACGCAGCACATGGCAAGCTCCGCATAAAGCATCAAACTTGAAACTATGTCAAAATATCCCTCGGGCCAACCATATGTTTCTCGGTGGCCAAAACTTTAATAAAAGAGAAACACATGGCAGCGTCTGCTACAAGCTTCAAAAGGATACCTGGTGACATCTGCTAGCAAGTTGGAAACAAAATAAAATTTTCACCAAAGCTTTGGGAAGCGACACGTGGTGCTCTCCTCACTAAGAAACAATTTAAAACATTGGGACATCGCGAAGCATAAAGAAGCATACATAGAAACATACAAAAACACACAGAACACATAGAAACTATACAAACAAATGCAAAAACTAGCACAATATTGAGAAATTAGAAACAATGAGCCACAACTAATATAAAATGAAATGTAGAGTTAGACTCTACAGTTGCTAATGGAGGCAATAAAATCCCTAGATTAGCGGTTGACTGTGCTCTTGTTCTTGGTCCACAGCTCTGACTCCTTGATACTCTCTTGTTCATACGATCTTGATCAAAATTCAAGAAAGGTCCCACTGGGCATGCCAAAAACTATTGATGTATAAAATTGCGCAGATTCTAGCACCAACATGGGAAGTTTCAAGAATGTGGGACTTAACACTTGAAACAACCACCAGATTTACAGAAGTTGGCTCTTCCTTTTTAATGGGGTTTTAGGTAAAGGGAAGAAAAACAAAATTACAAATATAATAAACAAAACTTCTAATTCTATGGTGATGCGCCTGATTTAAATGTGTTTCAATAATTAGCACAGTGATTAAATTCTCATGATTTGACTATATTAAAGAGCAAATGTTGTATGATTAACATAGATAGATTATAAATGAATTTAAAATCAAAGGCCAAACTCAAAAGATTGATACAGAGATACAAAAAATATCACCAATGGCACAAAACAGAGCTTCTTTCATTAACAAATCAGCAAATACATAAGGTACAAAAACATGCACAGATCTATCAGCTTCCTTCTTAGAAACAACTAAACTAAGGCAAAATGATATAATTCGATCATAGTCAAACTCTGAATTCTTAATCAATAATATATATCTGTGTTAAACACCCCCTGTTTATAGGAACAAAATTTGACACAAGATCACCTCCAACCGCCTAGAATCTTAATGGCCTGAACATAACTAGAATTCAACTCGGACTCAAATAGGCACTAAAAATCTCCTCAAATCTGCAACCATGTCTTCCGTGTAATCTATTGGTTGAGCAATAAAATATGTGGCACTATAATCTATAGTTCTATTGAGACACATGACATCACTCGCGAGATTCAAACGGCCCCAAAATGTGCTACGTGATACCCTCCGCTTGTTGTTTAGCTTCCTTTAATATAAAGGGGACACACAGAACACTGCCACTTGTTGCTATCCCCTACACTTATTACTTGATACGTGGCAGCACCCGAGGATCAACACTGAGACACTTAGCGCTCTTCGTGCATCCTAAAATCCTCTTTACTTTATGTCCTGAATACCCATGGTAATGACACTTGTCACTCTTCGTATCAATTTAGAAACTATAGCTTTCACTTCATGGGACCCACCATATGTTTCATCACCTCTCAAAACATAACAGAATAAAGTGACATGTGATGCCATCCACATAATACAACAAAAGTAATGTGGCATCCCCCACATACTTCCAAAGCTTCATAAAAAAGTCCCTCAAAGCCCCACAGAGATGACACTTGTCATCTTCTACATACAACTGAAACTTACAAAAGAAACATACGTGGCAACCTCTAGTAGCATCAAAATGGGATCCGTGAACCTCAAAAGCTTTAGTAGTTCAACCTTCCGTGCACAACACGTGGCACTCTTCACTGCATTCAAAAACTAAGCTGTAACATCCCAAGTCCATCACATGTTTCTCAGTGGCTTGAAAGCTTATCAAAAAGGATACACATGGCAATTCTTGCTATTGCAACAGAAGTACACTTGGCATCTTCCGTATGCAAGCTATATCAAAAGAAACTCTTCCCCAAGGCTCGCGGTAGTGACACGTGGCACATTCCACATACAGGAAATAGCTTAATAAAAATGAAATATGCCAAGGATATGTGGCACATTCTGATAGCATTTGAGAACTATGAAGCATACAGAAGGCACACAGCACTATCTGTGATACTTAGAAACTGCATAAACTAAGCAACAAACTGAAATTGAAACAATGAGTCGTGACCAAGCAAAAATCAAAATGTAGAGTTTGAATCTATAGTTCTTATCAGCCCCAATACCTCACTCACACACTTTGCGCCAAGATTCAAACTTTGAAACAAATTCAAATAGGTTGACATGGACCTAAAACAACTCCCCCTTGGCTCTGCAAAACAAATTTAGCCTCCACACAACATCGACACCTTCAGGTTGGCTCCACTGGTAGGACAACTACAAAATAGACTATCTGTCATTTCACAAGACTGTATGCATACCTCCAAATTGCTTAAAACTTGAAATATACATGCTACACCCATTCATAATCTTATCCTCAAATCCACACAGCAAACCATTCACTTGCTGTGAAATGTAGACTAACTCAAATCGTCACTAGCACTGTCAAAGCACTGTCTATATAGAGTGCGATACTCTGTCAACACTTACTCTAATTCTAGAAGACTTCAGAACCTGAAACTTTGGATCTAGACTCTTTGAACATTCACTATCAACACCTTGCAACCACACAGAAAGATGTTTCATGCCATAGAAATGCGGACCAAATTACCCAAACTCAGTAGCTTAATTTTTCCAGACTGACACTTAGCCAAATTTCATAACATATCTTCTTACTGGATCAAGTATTCTTGCACAATAGTCTTCCATGAAGAGTAAAGCCATCTTGTGAGGAAGAGGATCAAACCCTCTTGCAAAATTATCAATAAAACTGATCTGCACACCTGTCTCCTTATCCTTATGCCTGGATCATTGTACCATTTTCCTCTATTGTTATTGTCTCTCTCCTGTGATGTTACTTGCTTTGCTAATTTCTAGACCACTATATCTTTACTCAACCAATTAACACTAATGACAACACCAAACTAACATGTTGACATCAATGACAACACTATTTGTAGCAACTATCCATACTTGCAACAATCTCCCCCTTTGTCATTGAATGAAACATATGATGTGAAAAACCATCAAGACAAAACTCTGCCACAAACTTGCTCTCCCTCTTTCTTTTACACATCTTTCTCTCTCCCAAAACATCTTTTCCACATTGCTTTCTCTCCCCCTTTGACATCAGTGGCAAAGGGACTAATTCTAAATCAAAAACTTCTCTAACTTTTTTATTACATGACACTCCCCCTTACTATCTTATTTCTATACCAAATTATCAGAATTGTTTCCTTCTAACTGTAACGTTAGAAATTGTCCTCCTGTATGGAATGGTACAATTTCCCTTTGTTTATCTCCTCACTCTTGGTGGTGTCTCAACCTTCTCTTTTTTGGCCTTCCTGAAACCCTGATTGACTTAGTCTAGGAGCAGTCTATTCACTTTTTGAAGTAACTAATTGATAAAACCCAGAAAGAGATTTGAGAATAGGGTCCGTTGGACCCCAAAAAATATAGATTTGAGCTAAAATTGGGGGCTTGGACTTGGGCACTCATGCCCTAGTCCTCCCTGGTTTCACAGGATTTTGCATTTTGGCGGGGTGTCGGTTCCCGTCGAGTGTCTCAGGATTCCGTTTTCAAATTCTCAGTTTTCGCATGATATTGAGACGTTACTTCAAAATTTGAATTCCCTAAAGATTGATATAAAAAGACATTTACAGTTCATTTTATCACACAAAATTCTTATGAAAGCTTGATGCCAAAACTCTACCGCAATTGCCATTGAAGATCAGTGACTTGTTGAAGCTATTCAAAGTATTCTTTATTTGCTATCTTGGAGACAATGGATGAAGGTTAGGAATCAAGATCTTGAGTCTATCTTGCTCTTCCTAGGGTTTGTACACCCTTGCATGATCAGGAGAAGGGTTGAAGCCTCCAATAGCAAGCTTGGAGATCCTCCGTGGACATTACTGATTCACCTTCTTGTTCATGCAAGTCTTCATTTGTTTCTTTTCCTTGGGGTGAAGTTGTATGTATTTATTGTTGCAAAGCAAGTTGTTGATCTTCCCTTGATTGAGACATCTAGGATTTGATTTTATGCATACACACAATGTTAGGTTTGCACACACTTCTACAGATCTTTTCCTTTGGCTATTGTTGAGGTAGAAATACCAAAGATGGGGCTTGACTAAGGCAAGCTCCTATATAGCTACAACAATTTCCTTCTTTTGTATGTGCAGATCATGTTTCATAGGTTCTGTCGAAAAGAAGCTACAGGAAGAAGGATATGTTGGATCTAGGGCATACAACTAAGAGGGGGGGTGAATCAGTTGTATAAAAACTTGCTCTTACTTCAAACACTTGATTCTTCTTTGCTAGTTAACAACATATCAATTAAACATCCATGAAAGCATAATGCATAAACACAAGAGCAGATAAACATCAACACATTGAACACCAAGATTTTGACGTGGAAAACTCAGTTAAGGGAAAAACCATGGGGTGATTAACCCAAGGATTATTCTCTATTAGAAGAATAAGAAAAATGAATGGCACATGCCAATTAGGGCTCACTACCCGAGCACACTACTCACAAAGAGGCACACTGCCTACAAGGAGACACACTGTCTACAAAGTGATAAGAATCACAATCTTGAACTGGAGAATGACATCTCTACCATGTCTAGATCAGTTCCATTTAAGCCCAAAAACCCTTGCTCTACCTTTTGCACTTCTCTTCGCTATGCCATGCTCATCCACACAATCCTCACCTCAAAATGAATTCTCAAACACTTATTTATACAAGACATTGACTTAGGAACAATCATCGAAGTCGGCAAACATCACAATAACATTCGCAAGGCATGTAGAACATCTGGTCGGCCTGTTACAAGAAGAACACCAACAACTGGTAGCCATAACATCAAATCCAACTCTAACTTCAATGCGGACCACCAACACGAACTAGATATGATCCAATGATCATCATAACCTTCCTTGAATCATCAAAAACATCTGCACTTCATCATCTTACCGAAATTCTTCTCTTCATCATCCGATACTTCAAGAACACAGTCTATCGCCACTGTCACAATGCAAAAGGTACTTCCAGACCTCAAAATCATACACAACTCGAGATGACACATCACAAGGACATCCCAAACACTCCTTCCAATCTGTAGATTAGGATAATACAATTCTAGACCTCACCGGACCTTTCTGTGATCCTCTATCACCTCTGAACACTTGCTAGAACTAGTTCCACACAAACAGTCACAACTTCTTTAGATCTTCATGTGGACCTCTAAAATCTTAGCTGAATCATCTCAAGACTCATATCTACAAACCCTTTAATCTACATCCTCTAGTTCTTAACCTATATAGTACATTTGCCTTCTTCTCATCACTGTTCTTCACTGTTCCGGATGGAGACTGATTTCCTCAATAACAACAGCACACAACTCATCCAAACCTTCTTACTAATGCAATATGAGTAAGTTGACATCAATGACAACACTGGTTCACCTCATACTTGCAACAATCTCCCCCTTTGTCATTGATGGCAACATATGATGTGAAAAACCATCAAGACAAGAACTTCTCCTTTCTGTCACAGCTCCCCCTATCAACAACAACTTTTCACATGTCTTCTCTTCATTTACTACTCCCCCTTTGATCATCAACCACTTGTTTTTCACATGTCTTCTCTCCCCCTTTGACATCAATGGCAAAGGGCTCATACTTGCAATTCTTATACATCAGAATCATACCAGCTGCTCCCCCTTAGTAGCAGCTCCCCATCATCAATCTGGATCACAAGATATGACTGTGATATCCACTGGACTGATGCACATCAGTGCATCCTAGTTCATCACCAAAGGGGCCATGACCCCTAACTTCTCTCGGAGATATTCGAAAGAGTCCTTGGGAAGAGGTTTAGTAAAGATATCTGCAATCTGATCCTTGGAGGGAACATACTCCAATCTGACTTCTTCCTTGTTCACTTGTTCTCTCAAAAAGTGAAACTTGATAGATATGTGCTTGGTCTTAGAATGCAATACCAGATTCTTAGAAATATTAATTGCACTTGAATTATCACAAAAAATTGTGATAGGCTCCTCATATTCAACTTTAATGTCTCTTAGCATCTGCTTCATCCATAAGATTTGAGTGCAACTACCTGCTGTTGCAATTTATTCTACTTCAGTTGTAGACAGAGATATTACATCTTATTTCTTGCTTAGCCAAGAAACCAATCTCTTCCCCAAAAAGAATGCTCCACCACTGGTGCTCTTCCGGTCGTCCATATCTCCTACCCAATCTGCATCTGTATATGCATGAAGAGAGAAATCCGGATCTCTAGGGTACCATAGACCATACTCAACTGTTCCTTTCAAGTACCTAAAAATTCTTTTGATTGCCATAACATGAGATTCTCTAGGATCATCTTGGAATCTTTCCACAAGACCAATAGCCTGCATTATATCTGGTCTAGTCTGAGTGAGATACAACAATCCACCAATCATTGATCTATACTTTGTCTGATCTGCCTTTGGAGAGTCATCATCTTTGCTCAACTTACATCTGGTTGCCATAGGAGTGTTCATTGGCTTTGAATCTTCCACACCAAATTTCCTCAACAATTCTTTCACATATTTGGTCTGAGAAATGAAGATCCCTTTCTTTGTTTGAGTAATTTGCAGACCCAAGAAGAAATTCATTTCACCAAGCATAGACATTTCAAACTCACTTTTCATCTGATTTGCAAAAGTTTTGCACATACTATCTCTTCCTCCAAAAATGATGTCATCCACAAACACTTCAACAATCAAAATGTTTTCATGATCAATTTTGAAATATAAGTTACTCTCAGCAGTGCCATTGTTGAATCCAATCTACATAAGATGCTTATCCAACCTTTCATACCATGCTCTTGGGGCTTGCTTCAATCCATACAATGCTTTCTTCAACTTGCAGATCATATCATCATTATCAGACAATTGAAATCCATCCGGTTGTTCAATGTAAACTTCTTCTTCCAGATCACCATTTAGGAAGGCAGACTTGACATCCATCTGATATACCTTGAAGTCTTTGAAGGCAGCAAATGCAAGAAATAATCTGACTGCTTCAATTCTTGCCACAGGAGCAAAGGTCTCTTCAAAATCAATTCCTTCTATTTGAGAGTAGCCTTTGCAGACCAATCTAGCTTTGTTTCTGATTACTTCACTAGCTTCATTCAGTTTGTTCCAGAAGACCCATTTGGTTCCAATCACATTCTTGTTTCTAGGTCTGGGAACAAGATCCCAAGTATGATTTTTCTCAATTTGCATCAATTCTTCCTTCATTGCTTTGGTCTAGTTTTCATCATTGCAAGCTTCATTTATTGTCTTAGGTTCAATCTTTAAAATCAGACAGTATTCATTTGAATCTTGAGCAATTCTTCTTCTTGTTTGTACCCCTTTACTTTTGTCACCTATGATCTGATCTTCAGAGTGATTTAGAGTCACATACCTTGGAAATTTGGGAGTTTCTTGCACTACTAATTTTTGATCAAGCTCATTCAGACAAACTTCTTCTTCCTGATTTATTGGATCAGTCTGGATCTGAATTTTAGAGGAGGAAGGAGCTTCTTGCACCAGAGGATCATTCTGATCATCTTCATCACATTCATAGAACTTTGAGGGCTTCTCAATTCCTTCATCAACTTTCACATTAGTACTTTCTGTCATCTTCCTCAGTCTCTTATTGTAACACTGGTATGCTTTGCTTTGAGTGGAGTAACCCAAGAAAATTCCTTCATCACTTCTGGCATCAAACTTTCCTAGATCTTCATCTCTTTTAATATAACACTTGCTACCAAATACTCTGAAATATCTCACAGTAGGAGTGATGCCAAACCAAAGTTCATAGGGGGTCTTACCGGTATTGTTTTAGATTTGAACTCGATTGAGAGTGTAGACTGCAGTGCTGATAGCTTCTTTCCAAAACATCTGAGGAACATTTGCTTCCAATATCATTGTCCTGGCAGCTTCTTGAATGGTCCGGTTCTTTCTCTCAACTACTCCATTCTGCTGTGGAGTCCTAGGAGTAGACAACTGTCTCTTTATACCCTACTTCTCACAAAAGTCAATGAACTCACTGGATGTAAATTCACCACCTCTATCAGACCTTAGACATTTCAGTTTCAATCTAGTTTAATTCTCTACCATAGCCTTGAAGATTTTGAACTTCTCAAGGGCTTCTGATTTCTCTTTTAGGAAGGTAACCCACATCATCCAGGAATGGTCATCAATTAGCAACATGAAATATCTATCACCTTGCAGACTCTTGATTCTTGTCGGACCACAGAGATTAGTATGTACTAATTCCAACAATCCAGTAGAGGACTAATCTTTGCTTTTGAAAGAGGCTCTACTCTGTTTACCTAGATGACATTCTTTGCACAAACTATTTGTAGGTTTCACCAATTTTGGAAGATCTCTTATAGCTTGAATATTGCTTATCTTGATGATGTTATCAAAATTTACATGACACATTCTGCTATGCCATAACCAACTCTGATCAACTTGAACAAACAGATAACTTTTATTTGAACCAACCAGATGAAAGATATTACCTTTTGTTTGAGCACTGGATGCAATTTCAGTTCCAGAGCTTGTAAAGATTCTGCATTTTCCATTCTTGAACCAGAGATCATAGCCTTTGTCCACTAACTGATCAACACTGAGAAGATTGTGCTTCAATCCTTCAACATATAGTACATTACCTGTTTTGCTCTTTCCATCAAAGGAAATAGTCCCCCTACCTCTGATTCTACCAGCAGAATTGTCACCAAACTTTACCATTCCTCCTTCATACCTTTCCAAATCTAAGAACTTATTCTTGCCACCAGTCATATGGTGAGAGCATCCACTATCAATAACCCAATCATCCTTTTCTTCCACTTGAGCAGCCAAAGCTCTTTCCACAACCTTGTGATTGACAGATTTAGAGGATATTGAATCTTCTTCCTTGATGGCAATAAACGCCCATTCATTTCCAGATTTACTTCCTAGTTCTGA
This sequence comes from Cunninghamia lanceolata, assembly GCA_027924645.1. Classification (NCBI taxonomy): domain Eukaryota; kingdom Viridiplantae; phylum Streptophyta; class Pinopsida; order Cupressales; family Cupressaceae; genus Cunninghamia; species Cunninghamia lanceolata. The sequence continues at coordinate 7,467,631 of BSBN01000261.1, read as the reverse complement.
TTCATCATCTGTTACTCCTTCATTGTCATCTTCTTCATGAACATAATAGCAGTTCTTTTGAAACCTTTGTTTGTTAGTATTAGACCTTGCAGATCTTTCTGGACATCTTGAAGCAAAATGACCAATCGTATTGCAATTGAAACACTTAAAGGGTAGTTTTCCTTCATACTTACCAGATCCTCTTGGCAGTCTCTTTGCAATGAGGGCTTCAAGTTGAGTTGTTTCTGCTTCCTCTTCTTCCATGTCTCTTCTTGCTTGATCATACCATGACATCTTCCTTGAAGAGTTTTCTCCCAGATCAAATCTCTGTTTGCCTTTCACATAGGCACTGGCTTTGAAAGCAGATTCAATCTTGGGAGGATCATCTCCAAACTCGGTCATTTCAAATGCAGCTAGTTTGCCAGCCAATTGTTCTCTTGTGATAGTTGTGTGGGATCTGAATTCATCAATGGCAGCAACCTTGATTTTGTAGGCAGTAGGAAGGGATCTGAGAATTTTGTAAATAATCTCATTTTCATCTAGAGTTCCACCAGCATTTCTAATTCCACATACTAGCTCATTCACTCTTGGCATAAAGGTAGTGATGTTTTCATCTTCTCTCATCTTCAATCTTTCAAATTTCCCTTTCAGACTTTGCAACCTTGCACCCTTGACAAACTCATCTCCTTCATACAAAAGTTCCAATTTAGTCAAGATCTCATATGCAGTTGGTAGGTCGATAACATTTGAGAGATCTGAGTCATTCAATGCGCTTAGAAGAGCTTCCTTGGTCCACAGATTGTTTTCAATATCTGTGATTTCATTCAGAGTTGTCGAACCACCCTGTGGAGGTACATATGGTTTTGAGACCATGGCCAAGTATGCTTTTCCCATACACTCCAAGTGACATTTCATGCAACCTTTCCAGAGAGTGAAGTTGGTTCCATCGAACTTCGGACTATCCTTCTTGTATGACGACATCCTAGATCTCCTCAAGCGGTTAAGCTCCTTTCAGAGGAACTTGGCTCTTATACCAATTGTTGGATCTAGGGCATACAACTAAGAGGGGGGGTGAATCAGTTATATAAAAACTTACTCTTACTTCAAACACTTGATTCTTCTTTGTTAGTTAACGGCATATCAATTAAACATCCATGAAAGCATAATGCATAAACACAAGAGCAGATAAACATCAACACATTAAACACCAAGATTTTGACGTGGAAAACCTGGTTAAGGGAAAAACTATGGGGTGATTAACCCAAGGATTATTCTCTATTAGAAGAATAAGAAAAATGAATGGCACATGCCAATTAGGGCTCACTGCCTGAGCACACTGCTCACAAAGAGGCACACTGCCTACAAGGAGACACACTATCTACAAAGTGATAAGAATCACAATCTTGAACTGGAGAATGACATCTCTACCATGTCCAAATCAGTTCCATTTAAGTCCAAAAACCCTTGCTCTGCCTTTCACACTTCTCTTTGCTATGCCACACTCATCCACACAATCCTCACCTCAAAATGAATTCTCAAACACTTATTTATACAATACATCAACTTAGGAACAATCATCTAAGTCAGCAAACATCACAATAATATTCACAAGGTGTGTAGAACATCTGGTTGGCCTATTACAGGAAGAACACCAACAACTGGTAGCCATAACATCAAATCCAACTCTAACTTCAATGCAGACTACCAACATGAACTAGATATGATCCAATGATCATCATAACCTTCCTTGAATCATCAAAAACATCTGCACTTCATCAGCTTATCAGAATTCTTCTCTTCATCATCCGGTACTTCAAGAACATAGTCTGTCGCCACTGTCACAATGCAAAAGGTACTTCTAGACCTCAAAATCATACACAACTCGAGATGACACATCACAAGGACATCCCAAACACTCCTTCCAATCCGCAAATTAGGATAATACAATTCTGGACCTCACCGGACCTTTCTGTGATCCTCTGTCACCTCTGAACACTTGCCAGAACCGGTTCCACACAGACAGCCACAACTTCTTTAGATCTTCATACGGACCTCTGAAATCTTAGCTAAATCATCTCAAGACTCATATCTACAAACCCTTTAATCCACATCCTCTAGTTCTTAACCTATATAGTACATTTGCCTTCTTCTGATCACTATTCTTCACTGTTCCGGATGGAGACTGATTTCCTCAATAACAATAGCACACAACTCATCCAAACCTTCTTACTAATGCAATATGAGTAAGTTGACATCAATGACAACACTGGTTCACCTCATACTTGCAACAAGATATTACAAGTACAGTTGCGACAAACTTTTGGATTTTCAAATCCTGAGACTTGCAGGACATTCGAGTAGGCACCCTAGTCCAACCAGGTGTTTCCTCTGAGATATGGAAGCCATTTTATAGTCTCAGACACTTGTTCAGAAGGTTTTTATGTTCATAAGTTTGCAGGACATTGGAGCGGGTGCCCTTATCTAGGTAGCCCTCAAAATTTGGGTACTATGTCTCTGGAACCTCTCCTCTGCACCTCTGTGGTCAGTTTTACCAAATATTTCATGAATTTTTGTATATTGCTAAATTGAGGCATAATTAGGGTTTTTACTTGGTTAAAGGTACAACACTTGGCAAAATCTTGATTAGAGCCTTAGGTTTCATAACCACGCGACCATTAAAGGGAGGCAAACTGAATAGAAGCTTGTTCTAAGCCCAATTGTTGTCTCCTTAACGCTTAGCGGTGAGAAATGGTAGCATTTAACCTAGTAAACAAAACTATCATTTTTCACCCTAGACATTTTGGTGAACCCAAGCTTTAAAGAATTTACATCCTTTTAAACTTTAGATTTGAAACTATTTGTTGTTCTAGAGCATAATTGGATTGGAAAACCTCTTCAGTGAAATTGCATATGTTAAATTGTGGATTACATTCTTTATCTTTTCACTAAAAGGGTTGGAAATTATCATTTATTGTTGGAAATTGTATTTCATTCAAAAAGGCCTTCATTGTGCATTTAAATCTTGGTTTAAATAGAACATGTTAGAATGTTGGATTATTTTCTACAAGAATTTCATGCTTATGATGACTTCAATATGTTAGATGAAGCCCTTGAGGACTTTATGTCGATTGAACATTCCACTATGGCCTCAAAGATGTCACTATTTCAAAGATTTGTAAATGTAATTTATGTTCCTAAACATAAAGAAGAGATTGAAAAACTAAAAATTGTGGTCACTCTATGTGCAAATGTGGTTCAACCACCTTCTAAACCTATTCTTGTTGTTAAAAGTCTTTCATCCTCTTCTCAATCTCCTGATCACATTTATGATTATGCAAAACAAATAGAGAAACAAGACTCACAAACTAATCATAATGTGGTTGCTCATGCATATAACACTCGGAATAATAAATAGAGTACACAACAAACGAAGGTTCCAATATCTTTACTAGCTTCTTAACCTATGCTTCCTCAAGCACCTTGTTTAACATATAAAGGTGGTAAAGACTATGATCTTGTAGAATAACTCCGTGCTACCCCTACAAAAATATCTCTTTGAGAACTTATACAAACTTCACCTACCTACCATGGAATGCTACAAGAAGCTTTACAAAAGGTGATTGTTCCTCCTGCTGTTAAACCAAATGATGTTTCCGCTTTACTAGATTGTATGCATGCAACAAAAATAGATATTTTGTTTCAACAACATGAGTTACCATCTCTTGAGGTTTAGAATGATCCTTTGGTTATCTTATTATGATCAACAAAACATTGGTTAAAAGAGTTATGATTGATAATGGGTCAGCTCTTAATGTTGGTGGTATTGATTTATTGCATAAGGTTAAAGTTGATATATCTATTGTCAAACCGGAATCATTAAGTATCTGTGGCTTTGATAATGTTAGACAACAATCTATGGGCGCTATGGGTTATTCTATTAACAGAATTTGATCTTAAAGTTATTTCATAAAAAGTAGTTAAAGGGCAAGTAATAGTTGACTAGCTAGCTGAAGCTCCCTTGCCCTTTTCTATACAAAACATCGATGCTTTTCCTAATGAATAGATTCTAACAATCTCTACGGAAGAGAAATGGGAGTTATAATTCAATGGATCAAAATGTCGAACTGGCTCTGGAGCTGGTGTTATATTAATACCTCCCGTAGAAAAGTTGATTCCCTTATCTTACCATTTAGATTTCTTATGCATAAACAACATAGCTGAATACGAAGCTCTTATAGCTAGACTTCATGTAGCTTTGGCTCTTAGTATCAAGAATATTACAATATACAGAGATTCTCAATTAATTGTTAAGAAGATAATAGGATCGTATCAAACTAAGCATGATAAGCTATCTTAGTATTGTGAGTTTGCACTATCTCTCTTAAGAGATTTCAAATCATATACAATCGATACCATTCCTAGGAAAGATAACTAGCATGCAAATGCAATGGTGAGCGCAGCTTCCCTTATATCCCCTGATGGTTCTCCTGAGGAATTTACCTTCGTCATTCATAATCTTAAGACACTGATAATTGAAAGCCCTATAGTGGCAAATTCAAAACTCTGTGGTAATACATACACCGATGAATGGTTCTCCTATATATTCAACTATTTACATGATGGAACCATTAGGGACTCGACATCTAAGAATGCCTAAATCCATTTATGCAAACTAGCAATGAGATACATCATATTATCAAATGTCTTGTATTGACAAAGTTATAATGGTGTTTTACTCAGATGTTTAAGTAATGCAGAGATTCTGATAGCTTTAGAAGAAGCTCACTCTAGTGCTTGTGGGGGGCATTTCGGTGGAAAATCGTTGGTGCAAAAATTGTTACGTATGGGGTATTATTGGCAGCATATGGAACAAGATTCCTTCGCTTACGTCAAGAGATGCCCATAATGTCAACAACATAAACTCCTAATCCACGCTCCTACTCAAGAGCTTCATGCCCATGTGTCACCTTGGCCATTTTATATCTAGGGCTTGGATCTTGTTGGTAAAATTTCCCCGGCCTCCTCTCAAGGACATACGTACATAATTACTACTACTGATTATTTTACAAAATGGGTTAAAGCGGTCCCTTTGTGATCCACGAATGCTAATGTAATGTATTAGTTCATACAGGACATCATAATTTCTCGATTTAGAATACCTCCCACTTTCATATTAGACAGTGGTACACCATTCAAGAACAAGGATGTGAAAAAGTTGCTTGAAAAATATCATATACAACATTTCTTCTCTATGCCTTATTATCCTGAATCAAATGACCAAGTAGAAGCTTCAAACAAAGTTATTGGATAGATTCTAAAGAAAATTGTTAATAAACATCAAAAAGATTGGCATACACAATTATCCTATGCACTATGGGCTTACAAAACAAGTATTTGAATAGCTATAGGTAACACACCGTATAATCTTGTCTATGACATAGACGTGATAATGCCCTTAGAGTTAGAAATTCCTTCCTTGCAAATTTCCCTAAGAGACATTATGGATGATGACATAGAACAAGAGAAAAGGTTACAAGAACTTGAGACGCTTGATGAAAGACATGTTAACACTCTTGAACATCTCAAGGCTTATCAAAAAGGAATACAATGAGCCTATAATGTGCAAGTCATACAACAATCATTTAATGTTGGGGATTTGGTTGTTTATGAAAATCAACACAATGTAAATGCATCACCTATTGAAAAAGGTAAGTTCAACCCTAACTGGCTTGGACCATATATAATCATTGAAACCTTTGGATCTAGAGCATATAAATTAGTCGATGAACAAGGTACGCCACTTGAAGAACCTATTAATGCAGTGCACCTCAAAAGGTTCTATGCTTAAAAGATCTAATGTTAAATGTTCATAAGCTAACTTAGTACATAGATTAGCTTCAATTTTGACAAGCTATTACTATTTTGTCTTAATTCATTTTTGCATTATATCTTTGTTCAGTTAGTCATTGTTGCATCATGTTTAAGTAGTCATTTCTTAGATCACTTTCGCATTAACTGAATATAGCATGGAAATGAAAGTTGTGTAAAATAATTAATCATTGTGTTTGTTACTACATGTTCTTTTTAGAATTGTTAGTATATCACAATAGCATTAGTTATAGCATTTAGACATCATCACTAGTTGCATTTTACAAGAATCACATGTGATAGATCAAAAGCCATTACACATAAACCAAAAGAAATAATCATATATATATCAGTTTCATGTATACATCTGAGTTGACTATCCTTCAAAACAAAATGGGATGTCATAGTACCTAATGTCTAGGAATCACATAGCAGAACCTCGATCATTAGTACTCTCAGGCCCTCGTGGTGTGCAAGTGATAGAAGCATGACCATGAGAGGCTACGGACCATAAATGACTCCTAGAGACACTTCACGATCGTAACCCCCTGATCTCACCTCTCATCTCTATCATCTGCTCATGTGCCTCCTAGTACATCCTCTGGTACCGGTCTCTCTCAGCCCGAGCACTGTCTCTGTCAACTCTTGCCTATTGGACCTCCCATAGAAAGAACTTACTAATAGCTGGCTCTCCCCCCGATGTAGGAACTGCTACCATTTCCTCTTGTTGTGCCCTAAGCTCAGCCTCAGTGTACTCAGCTCTCTATCAAAACTCCTCTCTCTCTCTCTCTCATGTAGACTACTCTAGCATGGCCTCTGTAGCAGTCTTGTATCTGATGAAAGGCATAAATATCTTAGCATGTCACCCAATGGATGATCGTGGCAAATGATCTGCCTGCACCCACTGCTTTGAGGCATCTATCGGTAATTGTCTCCTATGACGTGACTCATAAAGTCCTGCCATGCATCTATCCCAACTGCAAAATAGAGAATGAGATAGATGTTAGACTCCCATATAAAAATCATAAATAATAAACTATACCAAAACATCAAACAATAAATCAAACCTTACCTGGATCTCCATCTCACCAGGATGGATGTCAGATCACTGATGGTGTGATGAGCTCTGCTGTCTAATCTACAGCTGGGGGCATAGGCCTGCTACTCTCCCCTCGCTCTGTCTGACTAGGCCTCACATCATTTACAGGAGTAGGACCATGAGCCTTGGACCCCGGCCTTGACTCGATCTCCTCATCAGTGTCCACCTCCTGCTGGCTCTGTTGCAATCTCTCTCTGAAGATGTACTATGATGGCACCTCCTCAAACTCATCCTCTTCCTCCTCCATACCCTCCTCAAGATCATAGTACCCATGAAATCACTAATGTCATCCACCACCCCTGTGTCACTAGTGTGACCAGCCCAAGGTTAGGTATTTCCTGTAGGATGCCTGAGTGGAAAGATAGGTGCAAGTCGTGCTGTGTGCCACCAGGTCTGATATGCTCAGGTACACCTGACATCATCTGTGCCTGATACTGGCTCTGCATCCTAAGGACCCTTGTCATCACTAAGTGGTATGTCTGTTATAGTTGGCCATCGGATAGTATTAACTTTGACTGCACTCTGAGCTGCACATGCGTAGCTCAGATGAACTGCAGGAACATCTTGTACCTGTCTGAACTGTTGTGCCACCCTATCATATTAAAACCAAGATATAGTGTGATCGAGGCAACTGGTCATCAGCCAATCCCTCTGCATCTGAGCTAACTACCTCTGCCTACTAGGCCATCTAATGAAGTCATGATACGGTCTCCAGATGATGTCACCAGGCTGCAATATGTCAAATACCACTCTCCAGTATAACAGATTGCTATGCCTCCAACACCTGACTAGTGGGTAGGCATAGACACGCAGATGTGTGAACACTGCCTCTATGGGATGATCCATTGGTCATGTACACATGATGTGCTCAAAGGCCCAAACCTGTAATAATGTGCAAACCATCAAACTCTGCATCTCATAGTGGACATATCACCCTAAGTCATGATATAGGTGTGCAAGCATACTGCGCCCCATTGCATAGACAGTCTAATGTGTCTCCATCACTCTGATAGTATGAATGAGACCCCCATGAAGGTGAGTGCCTCATCCATCTGGTGTGATGGCTAGTGCAACTGTGACAATCATGATCCTCTGTAGTAAGGGAATGTCTTTGCATCCCTGCTCTAGCAATCGGAGCTGAATATGTCCTCACTCTGCCTATGAAATAGTGCGACCCAAGTAGTATAACTAACTCTCCCAAGTATACTCCTCTGAGTGATGTTCAACAACCCTCATTGTCTCTCCTCAGATCAATAGTCGAAGGATCCTAAATACATCCTCCAGTGTGATGGTCATCTCGCCAGTCGGTAGATGGAATGTGGAGGTGTCTACATCCCATCTCTCCATCAATGCCATAAGCATCGTGCAATGGAATCTAATTGTGGGCATCTCAAACACCCACCACAGGCCCACCATCTATAAGTACTCTCTCTTTGCAGCCATCAAAGTGCTAGTGTACTCTCATAAAAGTGCCATCAAATGACCACCTATGTGCTCCCGCATCTCAGGGACATCCTACAGATCAAAAAGAAGGCAAGAGTATCAGAATCCCTACTAGAAACCAAAATAATCTATCAAAGACTAAATAGAATGCATGTGCCTAGGACCTATGTCCTCTGTGGACTAGGGTGCCTCGAGAAGACTAGGGCACCCCAGAGGGACACTGGCGCTCCTGTGGGACTAGGGTGCCCTAGAGAGACCTGGCATCCTAGGTGGACCTAGGTGCCCCTATCTAGGAACCCTATCCACCTTCCCCTCTTGGCATAGACATCGATAAACATGAAAGCAAAATACAATGAAAGATAACAAAAGGATGGAATCAGGACCCTACCTTGGCCTCGAAGCATCTCTCCGCCACTCAGGATCAGAGCATCTCTAGTCATGATGGATAGTATGGATGTCAGCTCGACATGGTCATTCTCCTATTCTCCTCTCTCTACAATAACAAGAAACAAGAATGAGTTTCTCTACAATAACAAGAAACAAGAATGAGTTAAGTGATAAGTGACAACTCCCTTTACATAAAGTAAGTGAGTGAGAAATCCTATCCCTAACTAGGTGCAAAAGTGTACTCTTTCACTTTGAAGCCCTTTTCTTGAGCTATCAAACTCTGATCTCTATGTCACTTGTTGCATTGGAATCTTGGTTCTGCTCTCTTTCTTACCCAATGTGTTGCATTGAGCGTTGTTCCTTCAAATAACCCTCATAACACATTTCCCTTAAAATCAACGCGTGATATCTCCTTGTTTCTACGCTCGGACTAAGCAAGCAGAAACAAGGGGGGGCATATATCTCCCTCAATTTCCTCCCTCACCATGTTCCATCACTCAACCCCTTAGCATTTTGATACTGACTCATCGGTGGTGGGTGTAGGTTGATTTAATTTTGATTTTTCTGACAAAGTGTTCCTTTACAAGATTCGATCCCTAACTTTGTGGTCTTACAGGATTGCAGAACTAGGGGCTTCTTCCTATTCATCGATAATGCTTCAACTTCCTCTACAGTATCCTTTTCATGATTGATGTATTTACTTTCCTTTAGTTGCATATGCACATAGTGTCATACGGCCACTAAAGTGGGGGCTAAATGTAACATCAGAAATTGTTCTCCAGTATGGAATGGTACAATTTCCCTTGATTTAGCTCCTCACACTTGGTGGTCTCTCAACCTTTTCTTTTTCAGCCTTCTCAAAACCCTGATTAACTTAGTCTAGGAGCAGTCTATTCACTTTTTGAAGTAACTGATTGATAAAACCTGGAAAGAGATTTGAGAATAGGGACCCTTAGACCCCCAAAAATGTAGATCTAAGCTAAAATTGGGGTCTTGGACTTGGGCACCCATGCCCTGTCCTCCCTGGTTTCACGAGATTTTGAATTATGGTGGGGTGTTGATTCCCATCGAGTGCCTCGAGATTCCATTTTCAAATTCTCAGTTTTTGTGCAATATTGAGACGTTACTTCAAAATTTGAATTCCCTAAAGCTTGATATAAAAAGACATTTGAAATTCATTTTATCACACACAATTCTTATGCAAGCTTGATGCCAAAACTCTACCGCAATTGCCATTGAAGATCAGTGACTTGTTGAAGCTATTTAGAGTATTCTTTATTTGCTATCTTGGAGACAATGAATGAAGGTTAAGAATCAAGATCTTGAGTCCATCTTGCTCTTCCTAGGGTTTGTACACCCTTTTCATGATCGGAAGAAGGGTTGAAGCCTCCAACAGCAAGCTTGGAGATCCTCCGCGGACATTACTAGTTCACCTTCTGTTCATGCAAGTCTTCATTTGTTTCATCTCCTTAAGGTGAATTAGTATGTATTTATTGTTGTAAAGAAAGTTGTTGATCTTCCCCTGATTGAGACATCTAGGGTTTGATTTTATGCATACACACATTGTTAGGTTTGCACACACTTCTATAGATCTTTTCCTTTGGCTATTATTGAGGTAGAAATACCGAAGATGGGGTTTGACTGAGTCAAGCTCCTATATAGCCGCAACAATTTCCTTCATTTGTATGTACAAATTGTGTTTCACAGGTTCTGGTGAAAAGAAGCTATAGGAAGAAGGATATTGCAGGTACAGTTGTGATAGACTATTAAATTTTTAGATCCTGAGACTTGTAGGACATTGGAGTGGGTGTCCTAGTCCAACTAGGTGTCTCCTCCAAGATCTAGAAGCTATTTTATAGTCTCAGACACCTTGTTTAGAAGGTTTTTCTATTCAGAAGTTTGTAGGACATTGGAGTGGGTACCCTAGTCTAGGTAGCCCTCAAAATCTGGGTACTGTGTCTTTGGAACCTCTCCTTTGCACCTCTGTGATCAGTTTTACCAGATATTTCATCAATTTATATATATTGCTAAATTGAGGCATAATTAGGGTTTTTACTTGGTTAAAGGTACAACACTTGGCAAAATCTTGATTAGGGCCTTAGGTTTCATAACCACACGAGCATCCAAAGGAGGCAAACTGAATAGAAGTTTGTTCCAAGCCTGATTCTTGTCTCCCTAATGCTTAGCGGTGAGAAATGGTAGCATTTAACCTAGTAAACAAAACTATCATTTTTCACCCAAACACTAACCATCCACATATGTAAGAGATCAAGAACTTACTAATTTGTAGGAAAGATATCTTTGTAGATGTTCTTCAATGGGATCATAGCTGAGTCCCAATGCACCTTTCCAGAGTATAATATTTGTATTTTGTCCATTTATCTGCAAGAGTAATGCTTCTGCTTTATCCACTGTTGTAGGGGCATTAGTCAACTTTCCAACCTTATCATCCTCTTTTAACATGCCAATCAAAGAACCCATTTAAAGCTTACTATCTCTCTCATTTGACCAATTTGTTCTTTTATCGACTCCTTTTGGCTCTACAATTTCTTTATTATGTCATGAGTCTTCTCTACTTCTTCTCTTAGATCTCCATTTGTATCTTCCAAGGGATCATAGGTTCTAGAGATTTTTAGCAATTGCATCTCAAGGCCTTCAATTTTGTCTTTTATTTCTTTAGTAGTTATGGTACAGGATAAACAAAATTGATACAAAGCATTGGCATCACTTAAAGCATTGTGAACACTTTTTATACCATTGTCTAGAAAAATGTGTGCCTTGGAACACTTATCTATTAATTCTACTAACCTCTTATTATCTATTTCTTCTCTTACTTTCTTTTCAGCTGCCTTTTCAAAGGACTCAAAGTGACTATTGACTGTCTCCATTAATTTCCTCATTTATAGCGTAGGGGCTAGAGAGACATTTGTTTTAACATCAAGTAGTATCTTTTCAAAAATTTCCATGACCTCTCCCAAAAGCTCATTCCCTTCTATATGAGACTATAGGATTTCTTCCTGTGTAGATGCCTGAAATATTGTCCCCAACTAAAGCTTTTACAAGAGATATATGCTAGACAGGTTAATTTGTCCATCCAAGGATTGTACCTACAATGGTTGTGGTGAAGACATGGTTTGAATTGTATTTATCTTACCAAGAACTCTCCAATGGAGTGTATCAGAGAAACTCTAGATCCTTCACCAACAATATCCTTTTTCTCCTCTTCAAAAGCTAATCTAAAATCAGAGGTTTCCAAAGGCTGGCTTCCACCAAATACTTATTCTTCTTCAATATTTTCAAGGATAGAGGCATTATTCATAGTGTTAGAAACTTGATTAGCAATAGCCTCTCTTTTTTCTCCCTCATCACCATCTGTCTTTTCTTCTAGAAACTCCCTTTGCTCATCAACAATCTATGGATTCTCCTGAGAGCCAACCACATTCAGATCTTCTACATTCATTTCTACTATTGGTGGTGGAAAATTTTCTTCAATTAACCCAAGTGGTTCTGCACCAATTCCACCTTTTTCTTTATTTTCCTCAATCTGATCTTTATCATTTCCATCTTCTTTAGAAAACCATTCTTCAATTGTAGCAACCTATAGTTCTTCAAGAACACTCTCAATTATTTTCAATGTGTCCTTTCTCAATCTTTCTATTTCATCTTTATCATTTGACATTAAAAGGTATTTAATCTTCTTTTTATCCCAAATTCCTTGGCTAACCTCTGTATGGCCTTAATCTTATATTGTTCAAAAATTGTAGGACAAACCTTCTCAAGTGCCTTATTTTTCAATTCAATGTCCTTGCTCATGGCATCGCCTCTTCTCTTAGTCATTACATCTGCAAGACTATTAGGTAGATTGTCAATTATTTCTATTAATGCAACATTGAATGTGTCCATGTACCTGATAATGGTTGTTTTAATGATTGATTGATCTTCTACTAACCTTTCATCATACAATTCAGCTACTTGCTTCATATTTTCATACTTAATTATAGCATTAATTGTGACTTCCAATTGTAGATGGGGAAGACAGGTTTTTTCTATTTTCTCTTGCTTGCTCTTTCCCTTATTTGCAACTTCACCTTCCTTTCTTTTCTTTCTTTTTTCCTGAAGTTTTGCCTTCTTCACCAGATGTGACTTCTCTTTTCTTGTGGATACAGCCATCTTTATCTTTCTCAATATCTTCTTCTTCTTCTATAATAATATCAATCTTTGTCCTTTTAATTTGTCTCTTCTTCAAAGACAAGGGACTCTCTTTTCTTCCAGACTAGTTTGGGTCCTTCTTCTTCTTCTTTGTCAATGACATTATGCATCACATAACCCTTTCTCACTGCTTTACCCTTTACTCTTCTCTTCCTTGTAGGTTTAGAAATATTGACTGCTTCATTCTTCTCAGGACTGACTGCAGGCATGGCTCCAGAGGTATTAGGAGCACCAGAAGAAGGGTTAGTAGTCCTTGTTGACCTTCTAATACTTGGTGATTCCCTTTTAGGTTCAAATATGCCCTTGGATATCTCCATAGGCCCCTTTCGTGCCAACATCTCTTCAACTCTAGACTTTATTTCTTCAACATTCTTCTTGTTCGCTCTCTCTTTGTGCATAAGATGCACCATAGTGGATTTTTATTCATAGGTTCCAAGTATTTCTTCAAAGGTGTCTTTAAGATTTCTCAGCATTAGGTCTACAAGACCTATAATAATATTTTTGGACACTTCATATCCCATTTTTGGAATCTAGACAGTCCTAGGTTCTGTTGCCTCCATGTAGCATCCATCTTTGCTTACCACAAAAAGTATATCATCTTTGTATTTCTCCACAACTTTCTTAGGTATCCTTTCTCTAGCATTCATCTTCTCCTAAAATATTTTAAAGTAACCCTAGAGTGCAACATTTTGAGCTTGAATGTTCCCAATTCTTCCCAAATGGCCTCTAATCTAGGTAGCTACAGGAATGTGTCCTAACCAAACAATGTTTTGAACACCTAGGACTTCCTTAAGGAAATAGACTAATAAACAGATAATCAAAGTACCAAACTTGAAAGGGTATTTTGAATTTGTTGTCTTCTACAAGTTTTCAAGTAATTATTGTCTTAGCAAGTCACATAGGTCATAATCCTTACCTTTTTTGACCATCTCATATGCAGTGTATATTACAATAGTTGAGACTAAATTTTCTCTGTTTATGAAGTAGATCTTGAAACCTATCATCATATATGCATATTTTACTGTCGAATCTTCAATGTCATTCACAGTCAAATCTCTCTTGTCAAATTTGGCTCCTATGAGTTTCATCACAACATCATTTTTAATAGATTTGAGTTATGGAATAGCTCCGATGGAGCACAACCTTGTTACAACCCTAATGGCTTCCTTATTTATCATGTATGGAAGGTCCAGCCACATGAATCTATCATGAATTTAGCTCAATAAATACCTTACCCATGCATCTTCATAACACAAATTGGGAAAATCATTCTAAACATCCAACTTTTTCTTAGTTAGGGTACTATATTCATGATTTGAATCAAAATTGTCATATGTTAACTCATTAACCCAAATATCTCCTAGTTTTGCATGGTTATATTCTTCCATCTTTGTGTGTATATACATTCTTACATCCTCTATATGTAGGACACCATATGGTATATCTACAAAAGTGCCATCTAGATCCCTTTGCATGGATTTGAAGGGGTGTTTCTTGAATTTAGGTCATGGGTACTCAGTAACCTCTACAACTTGTGGTGTATCCATTGCAAGAGAATTCAAAACTTTAATGTACAGTACACAGTGAAATAGAGAAAACAAGAAAATACCTTTTTCTTTTCTCTTGTCAGACTAGGGTTTGGATGTAATAAACTTTGAATTGCCTTGATCTCTTCTTCTGCTCAACTCAGCTCTTAATCTGCTCTTCAAATTCTTTTTTGAATGATTTTGCTAAGTAAGATCCCTCTAAGACCCTTTAGATCTGACCTAATTCACATTTAACTCTTCAAACAATAAAGTTGTCAAACCTTTCTTTCTATGCACAGTCACCTTCAAATGCTCCGCAAACTTCCGTATTAGGAAATTTTCTACCACGGTCTTCACCAAATGATTAAGCATGTCAATCTTCATCTCATATCTTCATGTTGAAGCATCAGCACCATTCCTTTAGTAGGGGAGAAAATATTTTCAATGAAGCTCCCCTAAGCCAAAGCTCTCATCTTAGTTCTCAGAGGAAACATCTGCACCAGATGCTGGTATAGGCTCATCCTTAATCTTTGTTACATCCTTCTTTATCTAGATCTTATTCATTTCCTTCTTTTATGGAGAAGCATTAATGGATTCCTTATATCTTTGAGGGTATCTTACTTCATTGTACTCAAAACAATTGCACCTATCTTGCTACACATTTCCACTTCTTCTTGCCTTTGATCTATAATTAGCTACTTTGTGGCCAAATTTATTACATGTATGGGAGTATCCATAAAATGGTTGAGCATTATTCCTGTTATACCTTTGTATTTTTCTTTTGCACTCATTCACTCTGTGTCCCATCTTATTGCATACAAAACACCTAATAGAGTTTTGACTTACTTTACTTCTGCATTTAGTAGCTCTATGACCAACTTTATTGCATGTAAAGCATTGACTAGAGAAAGATGGAACATTTTGATTTCTTCTACTTCTACATTTTATTGCTTTGTGTCCATACTTATTGTAAAAATGACAAAAACTATTGAAAGATAGGTACCTTTGAGCATTTGGTTGTCTGACTGGTGGTATTCTAACTATATTCCTTTGATTCTAGAACTGCTTGTTATTGTTCTTCTTATTTTCAGCATTGATGTCTATCCTGATTTTGAGCTTTCACCTTTTTCAGATCCTAAACCCTCTTTATCATTTGGACCTTTCTGATTTGCAATCATTTCATCATGCTTTGCAGAGCTCGTCTTGAATTTTTCTTCATGAATCCTTGCCTTCTCCAGATCTGATTTTAGATTCACAACCTCTTCTTCAAGTCTTGTACATTTATCATATTTGCTTTTCACAACTACATTAAGACATTCCTCAATTCTTTTCTTTTCTTCAACCTGCACTTTCATATATGATGGTTCCATTTGCTTGCTTCAATTGTTCATTAAATTCCTTATGCTTGTCTCTAAGCTTCTTGATTTGCTCTTTCAATTTCCTGATGAATTCATTTGCTTCCTTGGTATTTTCTTTTAGAACAATGTTTTTGCCTTCAATTTTTTCAAGATCTTCAAGAGTAGCATTGAGTTCTCCTATTTTGTCAAGCATACAGTCTTCTACAATGAGATTAATAGTAGGAATCTCTTCTAGAGGAATAGGTAACCTTCTAGCAACCATGTGTTCAATCTCCAAGATCATCCTTGAGTGGTTAGGCTTCTTCCAAAGGACTTGGCTCTGATACCAATTATTGAACACCCAAAATACTGAGAGCGATGGTGAATCAGTATTCTCTTAAGCCATTTACACATCAAACATTTTAATCTATTTAGCATATTTAATTGTAGTAAATGAAATTAAACATAAGACATGTAGCCACAATTCATAACACATGAACACCAGTAATTTTACGTGGAAAACCCAAAATGGGAAAAACCATGGTGAGGATTAGCTCATAGTATATTATAATAAAGCAATCGATTAAGGTTGATACAATTGGTGGACTCACTATCCAAGAATGCTCACTACAGATGGTTTATTTCCAAAAGACTCACTATCCTAATAGAAAGAGATAGAAGAGAATGGGTGGCTCACTGCCAGGATTGAACTATTTACAATCGCATCTAACATATGCATGAAGTATAGTTCCAATGAAGCTCAAAATACAAATACAGTAATCTACCCACTATTCTAAAATACCAGACTTCTCTACTCTGTATTCACTCAATTTGCATCTATAGACTCTTGTCACATCATTTAGATCATACACATACCATACCTCATTCACAACACCAAGAACAACCCTTCATATATATCTGCTTCTTTCATAACATCAATTAAGTTAGCCTTATTGGATGTAATGTACAAAATATGCCATATATGACTTATTAGCCCCAAAATCTCACTAACACACTTCACGCCAAGATTCAAACTTTGAAAAAATTTAAATAGGTTGACATGGACCTAAAATAGCTCCCCCTTGGCTCCACAAAACATATTTACCCTCTACACAATATCAACACCTTCAGGTCAGCTCCACTAGTAGGACAACTACAAAATAGACTATCTATCATTTCACAAAACTATATGCAGACATCCAAATTGCTTGAAACTTGAAATACACATCCTACATCCATTCATAATATTATCCTCAAATCCACACATCAAACCATTCACTTGCAGTGAAATGCGGAGTAACTCAAATCACCATTGGCACTGCCAAAGCATTATCTATACAGAGTGCGATCTCTGTCAACACTAACTCTCATTCGGGAGGACTTCATAACCTAAAACATTGGATTAAGACTCTCTAAAAATTCACTATCAACACCTTGCAACTTCATAGAAAGATGTTTCATGTTGAAGAAATGCAGACCAAATTACCGAAACTCAATAGCTTAATTTTGCCAAACTGACATAGCCAAATTTCATAACACATCATCTTACCAGATCAAGTATTCTTGCACAATAGTCTTCCATGAAGAGTAAAATCATCTTGTGAGGACGAGGATCAAACACTCTTGCAAAATTATCAGTCAAACTGATCTGTACACCTATCTCCTTATCCTTATGCTTGGATCACTCTAACATTTTCATTTTTTTTTACTATCTTTGTCCTATGATATTACTAGATTTGCTAATTTCTAGACCACTGTATCTTTACTCAACCAATTGACACTAATGACAACACCAAACTAACATGTTGACATCAATGACAACACTATTTGCAGCAACTATCCATACTTGCAACACCATTATCATTAGTAATCAATTTACATTAAGTCCCTTTATCCATTTTATTTCATTTGTTGGTTCATTAGTTCATTTCATTCTCATAATCCATGTCATTAGTCCATTACATCACCGCTAGTCCATTAGGCTGAATCACATGTTTTCATTACATATCACATACCATTTCATTATCATTTTACATTTGATTCATCAACAACATTTAGCCATTTGTTTATCCATCCATTTGCATTCATTTACTCTCATATATATATACATCATTCATCTATCTCATTAGCATTGGTACATTATCCATATAACCATATCAAACATCTATAAATGTCAAAAATCATGTTATACATATATACATTCATAATCCATTTCAATACAAACATACATAAATCATACATCCATCATGGTCCATGTCATACATCACCAAACCATACATCAAAAATCATGTCATCCATAATTATCATCCATCTATCATGCATACTGCATACATTATTAATCATATCATGCATCTATGTCACACATCCTATACCATGTAATACTACATCACACATACATCATCAATCAAATCATACATCACAAATCATATTACCATGCATAACAATCATCCATCATACATAAAAAACATCTATAACCTACATGTCAGTACATCATGAAACACAACATCATAATCCACATCACAATCCATACACAAATAAATAAAGTTCATCCACACAATCCATAGCATCACAAGCCCCATCTCATATATATATATATACATAAAAAATTATCATGGTACAAAGTCCTAAGGATCTATCAAAAATACATATACACATCCAAAATAGGAGTCTACAGTCCCTAGCCAGAACTGTCCCGCACGGATGCCCCTAACTGGGATGGCCTTGCTCCTCTCTATGGTGGTGGCCCCATGGCCTATTGTCTTGCCTGTACTGGTGTCTATCCGAACACTGGTGCATATGCTTGAAGTGGCTGCTGCATTGATCACTCTGACTGACCTGTCCTCCTCAAGCCATACGCCCCTGATTTGCTCTTGTAACTCTCCCTCTGACCTGCTAGCGCCAAGTGCTCATATATCATCCTATAATGTTGCGCATCTCACCTAGTCTCATATGCCTATTGTTGCATAGATCGAAACATATCCATCCTTGGCCCCAATGCCTGTTGCACCTGATCATGCTCTTGCAGATATATATATATATATATATATATCAATTCCTACGTATGTGCTATATATGCCAACAATTGTGCTATTTGGGCTTGTAACTGGGTAATCTTCCCATCACCATGTCCTTGTGCTAGCTACCCCTATAGCTACACTACCTATCCCTATAGCTTCTATACCTACGCCTACATCTGTTGTATAGTCCCTATAACCTTGTCACCTCTATTACTGCATCCTCACCCCCATCTCCCCCAACCCCTCCATCACCCTCCTTCTCCTCCACATCCATCTCTATGATATCTATGTCCTCCTCCTCCTCTTTATCATCTCTGTCATCTCTTCATGTTGTCAGTGCCATGATTGCCTGGCGTCATGATTACCTGGCCTACAAGTGTCATTAATCAAAATGGCCTCTATTGCTCCCACCATTGGTCATATAATTTCATGGTACCTACATCTGCCACCTAAGCCCTCGCATCTCAAGCTCTCACTTGTAGCCCATTGAACTCCGCAATCACCAATCATGGATCAATTGGTGTACCCCACCATGGAGCCTCTACATGAATCTGTACAGACACGACTTCCTCCTATGGCACACCCTATGTGATCCCAAATTTCCTACCCACCCACTTCAGCATGTATCTGTCACTGATTAGCTTGATATGCCCCATAAGATACCGAGGCTATGTAACATATCCCAGCTGCGCCATATCATCAGACCATGTCTCACACTCCCTCCATGGGTCTCTATATCACTGCCTACACATCATCAATTAGCCTTTGCTAGTAGTTGAGATACCCCAATCTATGATATTGCACGACTCCTCCATACGCATAAACATAAGGATGATAACTTTCCTAACCCCTCACTATTATCAGCCTAGTGATGGTGATATGCTCCCAAGTCCATATGTGCAGCATCATCACTCCACACCACAAGTTAGCAGATCATCGGTACACAACCACAACCATATCGTGGTATAAGTGCGCTAGTACACACAACCCCCACACAAAGACCACTCCATCTCTAAAAATCTCAGTAACACCATCCCCCACCCCACTAGAAATTCCCTTGACCACCTATTAGGTACTAATGTCCCTACAATCACCCCTGCCATGTACAGGAGAAGCTTGTACAATCTTCCCATTGCCTAGGTATATCTCATCTCTTTCCTCCCCACATCAAATGGAACCACCTCTAGGGCAAACACCTCCACAAATTGAGCTCCTCATCCATGGTCATGCACCACCCTCTCCCCATGTATGGGGATCCACAAGATCCTGTATATGTCCTTAAGTGTAATGATCATCTCTCCTATGGACAATAGGAAAGAAAACCACTCTGTCTACCATGTCTCCACTAGGGTCGTCATCATTGCCCTATGCGCCCAGATCACTAGCATCTCTATGATAAACCTCAACCCCATCAACCTCAGAAAAAATTGATCTGTGGTGTCTAACTAGTCCCAAAGTACTCGTGTCGATGGTCATCGCTCATGTGACTATAGTACATCCTCATCATCCTACACATGTGTCAAAAACACTTAATTAGGACCACTTTTCTTATTAGGCGCTAATCCCTAGCACTTAGGCTCTAATCCATTTTCAGTGCTAAAATCTTCATTGTAGGTGCTAATCCCTAGGCCTAGGTGCTAATCACTAGACCTGACACTATTCTACCCTGGGCACTGAATCCACCATTTTCAATGCTAAACCTAGGCTTCAAGGCGCTAATCACCAGAGCATGTCCAATTTTTGTTACTAAACCTATCATTTTCAACACTAAACTTTCCAGTTTAAGCACTAAACTACCCATTTGCCTAGGTACTAAATCATGTTATCTAAGTGCTAATTGTCAGACCAAGTGTTAAACCTCAGTTTGGGCACTAATTCCTCTTGTCGGAGTGCTAAATGTGACCCTTGGGCACTAAACTACCTACTCTAGTACCTAACTTCTAACCTGTTCTCCCTACCATTTATTGCACCTAACTACCTTGAAACCCAATTAACAAAGCATCGTTAGGGCACTTACCATGTCTTTAGCTACCACAGGTCACAGATACTCCCTCACTAGCTCTACATGATGATCCTCTTGTGGAATCTGTGCCATCTCATCTCACATCTCTTTCTCTTCTCTAATCAAGGGTTCACACTTAGCAATAAGACAAATGAAGAGAATGGGTGCCCCATCCCTTATATGTAGCCATAGAAACTCTAATTTCTTCCTTTAAACCTCAAATTTCACCCCCTTGTCCCCATTTTCCTCCCCCAATTCCATCCTCTACTTTGCATTCATCCTTTGTTCCACTATTCTCTACCTGTCTAACCCTTCTTACTCTTTCGAGACATCTCTAGAAACATTTTCTTTTTTCCTCCAATCTCTCGAGTGGGCATCACCCCACCATCCTTTCTTCTCCTATCAGCTAACTAGGGCATGGACATTATCCAAATATTCTTTGATAGCCATCAACGCTGACAGTAATGATGCTATATCAAAGAGGGATAAAATGTACACACCTGAAAATGGTCAAAACCACCTTCATCTATTTTTCGCATTCTAAACCTAATAATTCCCACTATTCCACCCGACACACATATTAATTAAATAATTTATAATTATTTAATTAATATTTCCCCATCTTTCCCCTATTGCCAAAAATCAATTTCTTCTACTATAGTTCAAAAAATTACTTTTTTTGGAAGACTATAGTTCATATATATTCCCAAGAATTAAATAAATATTCCCATTTATTAACTACCTATTTTGTGCACTTTTGATTACTTTTAGTAATCATCATTCTTTTTCCTCCTAATCATGTGCACATGGGTTAATTAAAATTAACCCACTATTACATCTCCCCATGTTTCTAGAAGTCCACTTGTCATTCAATGTACATGCATGTACATGACAAGTGGTACTTTGGAAGCATGGTAAAATCTTCCAAAAGAGTCCATTTGTCCTATTTTCTTCTCATCCACTCTAAGTGTCACTATTCATGAAATTTTAAATTCCATGTGGCACTATTCCTCCACTATTCATCTAATTTTAAATTACATGTGCCCTGTCATGATAAATTTAAAATTCCCACAAAATCTAAACCATACCTTGATGTAGGAGCATCCAGTGGTGTAAGGGCAATCTTGCATCACCCCAAAAGAAAAAAAGATGTGTTTCAAATTTGTTGATGTTCTTTCCATTTCTTTTCAAAATTTGTGGTTTTGGTTCCATAATCGCTTGAATAATGATGTAGAACTTTTCAGTTTTTCCAAATTGCTAAAAATAGCAACCTACTATCTTTAGAAAGTTTGCATTTGGGCACCGATTGAAGTGAAAATTTACAGGAAGTTACATAACAGAAATATAAGACCTTTGGTGAAGGAATCATGCAAAGATCATTTGCGAGCTAAAAGATATTAAAGTTTCTGTTTCCTGAAAAATGCCTAAAAATTATTCAAACTCAGGTTTGAGGCACTAAACAGCCCCGTACAGGCCCAAAAATGGCTAGAATTGATAGAGCGAGCTCTTAGTGTGTAGAGAAATTTGTGATCTTTCCAATGCATAAAACGGTTTGTCAATCAGACACTCGGATCAAAAGTTATGGCTCCTAGAAGTTGACCTATTTTTGGAGGGAGATGCAAATTTTGAAATTAGATTGTTGGCCGCCAAAAAAGCTATTAATAACCATTTTTGGGAACCTTGGGTAGTAGTAGAGTTAAGGGGGGAAGTGTAGAGCCAAGAATAGGTGGGAAAATAGAAACCTTAGTTGATTTGGGGTTACAGAAGGTAGATGATTCAAGATTCTTGTGATAGGAAGCTGTAATGTGTTGCAACTTGTGGAGGGTTGATTCCTCTGATTGTATTTGAGCTTCTGTAATATAATAAGTTGTCCAAATCAATAAAGAAAGTTCTATTTTCTATGTGCCATTTTTGTTGTTGTGTGTTTTATGATTTACCCCCTTCATCAAGTGGTATCAGAGCAAGGGTTCTTGAGTGTGTAGATAGATCACCGATTGTGAGGTAGTTTGCACCAGGACCTAAAGTTGTGGGTTTGCTGTGGAGATCAAGATGCATCCACGAAGAAATTGTATTGGAAGGAATGCTTTGATGGAAGAGCGTTTTAGAGTCCTACAAAGGTAAATTGATAAATTCCAAGAGGAGCTACGAAGAGGGTTTGATCCGAGAACAAGAGAAGAAAGTGAAGATGAAGCAAAAGAAGAGCTATCTGAGGTAGAACAAGAAGCTGCAGGAGATCCTACAGAAGTTAGGTTGTTGAGGGCTATTTTGAAGATTGGAAAGAGGCCCAGGATCAAAGTTTCTACATGTAGACCCCCAAATTTGTCCCAACTTTGTCCATGTCTTGCAACACCTTGATAAATCATTAATCATTAAGCCAATTAATTAAATAAATTTTATTTATTTAATTAAAATCCCATTCACATCCACCTAACCAATTAATTAAATAAATTTAATTTATTTAATTAATTTCCACATCATATCTTATCCCATTTTATTCATTTATCCTATTAATTAAATAAATTTTATTTATTTAATTAATATCCAACTCATATCCCAACTAATTCAAATATTTTATTTGAATTAAACACTCATCTTTTATCACATTCCAACACTTGTCCAGTCAATCATGTGTTGTAAGACAACTTTCATTCATATCCTTCACATGCATAATTAATGGAATCTAAATTTAGTAACTTTCAATCCTAGCCATTCACATAGCCTCTGAATCTCCACCGTTGATTGATCTTGGCTAAGTCCTATATAAACACCCTCTCACTCCATATGAGACATCCATCAATCCCATCTAGCAATCATATAGCATCTACATTATTATCTTGAGCATCTAAGCATTCACTTGAGCTTTTATCATCTATCATGGCAGCTTTCAGCATTGCAATTGTTCATTGTTGAAGAAGCAGTCCACATCCCTCAAACAAGGAATCGCACGGTCTAGGTGATGTTATGCTTCAATTACATTGTCCTTTGATTTCATTTAGATTAGATTCCTTGATGATGGTAGGGTTAGGGTTTCATGACTATGTCTGATCTGCTACACCTGACTTTCACCTATCACATTTTGGCACGCCCGGTGGGACTCACGTCCTTGATTGACTTCATTTTTTCGGAGTTGTTTTCTTTGAAGATCAGATTTTGCAGGTGCTTGCAGTAAATTCTGGTCGCTTCTGAACGAACATCCGCCGCTTTCAGATCTCTGTGCCGCTTTTATGTTGGAACCGGCCGCATTTACCTCTCTGGATTGCCTTTAAACAAACAGTTGTCGCCTTAGGTATCATTTGTATCGCTTCTGTTTTAATAAGGCTCGCTTGTGATTTAGCACTGTTTGCGGTTGCTTTTTAGATAGTATTTATCGCTTTTGACCTAACAGTGGCTGTTTTCACACACATTCGCATCACTTTTGACCTAACAGTGGCCACCTTTGCACATGTTTGCATCGCTTTTGATCTAACAGTACTCGCTTTTACACTGATCTGAATCGCTTATGAACTGATAATGATCGCCTGTGCAGGTTAGGGTTTAGACTTTTTTTTTGTAGATACAGGTCGCTTTTGTCTTGCGGCCGGTCGCTTTTGGGTATAGCTGGATCGCCTCTGAATCTACAGAGGCCGCGTTTAAATTAATTAGAATCGCTTTTGAATTTACAGTGATCGCCTGTTAGACTAGGGTTTTTGTCTGTCGACTGTGTTTTGCAGATACTTTTTGCATTTAACCCTCAATTAATCGCCTTAGGCTAATACGCATCGCTTATGAGATGACAGGTGTCACATACTATATTTTCGGCGTTGCATATGATCCGCAGTCTTTCGCCTCTGGTATAATGGAGGTCGCTTTTGATCAGCAGTGAATCACATCTGGTAAGTTTTATTGTTTTCAAATCTGTTTCAGTTCTAGTTTGATTTTTAGCTATTAATTGGGTATTTGCGCAGCATCTTATCGATTTGTCCAAGAAAGGAGGTTATCAAACTACTGACATATCTGTTGCAGGTTCGATCGGTCCAAGATTTGTGGTTTTTCACTAAATTAGGCATATTTGGGCTTGGTGCTTAAAATGAATCATTGTTTGCTCTGTGCTTGATTTATCTTTTTGATTGCTTGCATGTGCCTGATTGTAACCCAAATTTAATGGCAACAGTATCCTCTCCCCTTGCCTATCAAATGGATCTTGGGTGTATAAGAACTTGTCATTATCTTTAGAGGGCCTGCCTTCCCGGTGTGAGAAGGGATACGACCGAAGCGGTAACGGGCTAAAGCCAAGTCCTTCCAAACCGCTATATAAGAAAAGTGTTTGTGTCGAAAGCCACAAACAACGGGTGCTGTTATGTTATACCGATAGCCAACCTCCCCCAAAACCCTCCAAGGTGCAACCCTTGGAGGCTGGGAGACTCCATAACGGAGAGTAGCGCTGCCGCATGTATAGCCACCCGAACGGATGCCCTTATTAGCAACTTTGTGTAGTAGCCAAAATCCTTCTATTTGTTGATGCAGAGGCCAAAACCCTTGAAGCAGCCCCGATTCATGCGGTTCTTAGCCGAGGTAGCAGGGACAATCTAAAGGTTTGGAGAGGGTCAAGCCTTATAAGAAACCCAGATCTTAGTATGCGTGAGAAGTGTGTGCAAATGTAAGGAGGAGCCGGTGCTACCAAGATCCTGGAGCTACCCGCTTTGAATAGGTGCAGCTAGGGGATTCAACAAATACTGTCCTATCCTAGCCTAGGTTGTATCAGTTTGTGCTTGTTGTGAGTGTGAGTGACTGTTATCACTGTTTTCTTGCTGAAAAACTACAAAATCAAACAACTTTTGGACAAACACAGTTGCTTTTGAACCTAAACTGCTTGCACAGATCACATACATCGCTTCTAAACTATAGTAATTCACTTTTTGCCTGAACTGTGTCACTTTTAAACAATAGCTGCCCGCATATTGCCTGAACAGAGTCGCTTTTAAACCATAGATGATCGCCTATTGCCTGAACAAAATCGTATTTGAACAATAGTTGATCACATCTTGTCTGAACCAGGTCGCCTTTACGCCGTAGTTAGTCACCTTCTGTCTGAACGAGCTCGCCTTTGAACAACAGACTGTCGCCTTTAGGGATATTTGAGTCGCCTCTGATCAACAGGAAATCGCCTTTGAACCAATAGTCGTCGCCTCTGGCATAGCATTCGCTTCTGGTTAACACTGTCATTCTCTGTTGAGCCTAAACCAGATCGCATCTGAGCTATCATTGATCGCCTTTAGCATCCTTTTAGTCGCATTTGAGCTATTATCAGTCGCCTTTAGTCAAAATACCTGCAAATCCTAGTGCTTCAGCTAAATCAGCCACAGGTCCAGCTTGCTTGAGTCTTAAACATCAGCTTTCAGACTTCTCTTTGATCAACAGCAAATACCTGGACTTTGTCTCCTATTTTTGAGCTTATCAATCAATCACAACTCATGAGCTTTCCATCTTTTTGAGACCCCAACCAGCAAATCAGACATCAACACAATCATTTCAATCAGCAAACATCCTTCAGTTTTAGCTTCAACCAACATCATCCTTCAACTTTAGCTTCAGCAAACAACATCCTTTAGCTTTAGTTCCAACAAACATCAGCAGCAAACAATCTTTCCCTTGAGTGTTTGAGCTATCCTCTAGGGACAACCAACAACAACTGAGCAACAACAACTCAGCCAAAATAAATCAACCAAGCGAATTAGCCAAACCAGCAAACCAAAACAACAACCAATCAACCAACTAGCCAACTATCATCTTTTGGGTCTCAAAACTTTGACAAGCTCAACTTCATCATCAACATCATGCCTCAAACTAGGAGTCAATATCGAGCTGAAATAGAAGCCAAATTGAAAGCTAAAATGGAAGCCAAATTGCAAGCTGAGATGAAACAATTCACAACACCTCTTAAGGACGCAACTCAATTCACAACTGGTATGCCTTCTCATATGTTTGTACCTCAAGGATACACTATTGGCGAGTCATCTTCACAACGAATGCAACCTACACCATCCTTGGAAACTTTTGAAGAACAATCTCAAGATGACTCATCAGAATTCCAAGATACCTATCTATGGGACCAAGTTGAGAAACTCATGATATCTGAGCCTGATCGTTGCTTTCTCCAACTTGCTCGCATGGGTGCTAAACTACCAAAAGATTTTGACATATCCGCTATTAGAGAACAAGATCCCAACACTACTGCTATTGTTGCGAATAGACCATCTACTATAGTCACATCATCTCCTATTACATCGCAAACATTGTCCTCATTGCCTATTGTTGCTTCATTTGAGCCACCACGATCAGAGCATACTTTAGAACCATTAATAGTGCCCACCAATGTGCTCCCTCTCATGTCACAAAATCTCAACATTCCACCTTTCCATGTTCCTCAACATATCTCTCCTTCTACCATGATTGTTTCCATGCCTCAAGTAACACAAGTTGTCCATGTAACACAAGTGCAAATACTTCGAGCATCACAAGCTATTCCCATGTCTTATAGTGTGCAAACCTCCCAAACCACTCCAACAACACATGTTGTCCATGCTTCACACCCATTACAATCTACTACATCTCATACGAATACCATATCCCACATACCAACTGCTAATACTTCAATGCTATCATATAATCCCAACGTTAGTCTCATTGACATGAGTGATCCCCCCGTTTCTCAAGCCAATCCGAACAATAAGATTGCTTATGTTGATCAACTTACATCCATGTCGTCATATTCTTCCAATCCTTCACGCACCATCAATCCATCCTATGCTACCCAAAGCGTTCCTATTGTCACCCAACCTATGACACATACCCATCCTCATATCGTCCAAAATATAAATCCAAATGTTTCTGTCATATCTACCAATCCTTCCGTCACTTACCGTGTCGTGAACTCAATACCAACATCCCAACCATTCACTACTGTCAATCCACTATCCACTTCCCATGTGATGCACACCCAATTGCTGTTTGTGTCTCAAGGACAGCAATCCTCCAACGCATACGTGTCACATACCAATCCTTTGACATACATTGTGGGCACACAACCGCAACAAACAGTCACAACTCCATATATCCCACAACCAAAACCACAATATATCTCCTATCACACTCCACTCCCTTCGCAACAATAGCAATTATCTTCAGCAGATGTTCAACAGATGATCGATGAAAGGGTAGGACAAGGAAAGAAACCTTTTTCTCTCGAAAACATATGCGCCTGTCCATTTGACAAGTCTCTTAATATGATACCTTTTCCACCACATTTTGAAATCCCACAATTTGATAAATACAAAGGGAAAGGGAATCCGGAAGACCATCTTTGAGCCTTTTTTGTAGCATGTCTGGATGTCTCTTATGATGATACGTATCTTTTGAGACTATTTCCTCAAAGCTTAGCAGGACAAGCTCTTGAATGGTTTTCTCATTTACCCTCGGGCAACAAATCTTTTGCGGAATTAGCAAACAAATTTCGATCACACTTTGCCTTCAACATTGAACATGAGGTAAACATGAATGACCTTGTCAATACCAAACAGCGCAACGGTGAACCCTTTTCTGCTTTTACCCAACGATGGTGAAATATGGCTAGCAAATTATCATGGGAAATACCTGAGAAACAATAGCTTGACATCTTTGTTCAAAATCTTCATCCTGAGCTGTCATTCCAACTACAATTGCAGAGTGCTAGCACCTTTGACGAACTAGTTTCCAAAGGAGTTATTATTGAACGAGCCTTAATTGCCAAGGGCACTATCAAGATCTTTCGCGACAACAAAGATTCTCCCTAAAATTCCAATGATAAGTCTCGCTTTTGGAACAAGAACAAGAATGTTGTCAATGATGGTATTGTAGACGCGAAGAATATTCAAACTATGAGAGCTCCCATCAACATTCAAGCAGCCTCTACACCAAGACAGCCTTTTCTACAACGAAGAAACCAACGCCAAACTTCCAATCCACGCCGATAATTTACACCATTAGTGGAACCCATGGAAGTTGTTCTTCAAAAGCTACTTCAAGCAGGAGACATTATTCTACCCGATGCACCACCAAATGGCGAACCACTCTTGCGAGCTCCTTGGTACAAAGAAAATGAGTATTGTGATTACCATCGAGTTAAAGGGCACAAAACAAATGGTTGTATGCGCTTAAAACATTTTATCCAAGACTGAATTGATCAAGGTTTAATCAACGTCACACCTTCAACAGCTCAACCTGCCCAACAATCAACATCAAACTATGATCTAGAGACTTTCAAGAATCCACTTCCATCTCATGATCAGACAAATAACCTTCAGGCTGGAAATGCTATTCCGTATAGCTATGCATCATCTACCATTGGCCGCATTGACCATGCTCGCATTTCTACCATTACCGTCCAAGGGAGAGCACCTGATTGTGCGGTAACAATGCGAAGAGGTCGAGTTACTATTCAAGGAGTACCTCCTCGATCTCTCTCTGACTATAACCTCTTGGATCACCTTGGTAAAACACCCGCACACATATCTATT
The DNA here is from genome assembly GCA_027924645.1 of Cunninghamia lanceolata. Taxonomy (NCBI): domain Eukaryota; kingdom Viridiplantae; phylum Streptophyta; class Pinopsida; order Cupressales; family Cupressaceae; genus Cunninghamia; species Cunninghamia lanceolata. The sequence continues at coordinate 7,438,233 of BSBN01000261.1, read as the reverse complement.
CTTGAGCTGCTCCGCATATCCCCTGCACATAAAGCTATTCTTGATAAAGCCTTACAAGAGTCTTCAGTGCCTAATAATATTAATATCACACAATTCCAATCTATGGTCACTAGCATTGCAGCCCCTTGTCATTTGACCTTTTCTGACAAAGATCTTCAACCCTCCATTCATCTGTCACATAACGAAGCCCTCCATATTGAAGTATTTGTTAAACAACGCCGTATCAAACGAGTCTTGATAGATGGGGGAGCTGGTCTTAATATATGTTCTTTGAAACTTATCAAGCAATTGGGATATTCTGAGAAAGATGTTGACACCTCCAAGGTTATTACCATCAGAGCATATGATGACGCTGAAAGAGATACCGAAGGGATTATCTTATTGCCTATTCAAGTTGGGCTGGTCATTACAGAAACTCGCTGTCAAGTCCTTGATATTGATCTTCCTTACAACATCATCCTTGGATGCCCTTAGATCCATACCCTTAAAGCAGTTCCCTCTACATACCACCAATGCCTTAAATTTCCACATAAGGGTGTTGAGGTTACCATTCAAGCTGATCCCAATCCATTTGAGTTCTGCCGTGCCTTTCAAGCTAAATATCAGAGTCCAAATCGCATTCCTATCAACACCGAGGCATATCCATCTTCATCCTATATAAACCCATCCGATCTTCTCAAGCCCTCATCTAGCAAAGCCGCTTCCAACCTTCATATCAAATATACCGAACATGGCCCTGGTGAATACAAATTACAAGAGTCCTATTGCATTGGTACCCTGCCATTATCTCCTAAATCCCGTGGTAAGCCCTCTACATCCAAGCCAACTTCATCCTCCGCTGTTATCAAAGCTCCCCCTACAGTATTCATTAAGGGTGGTTTCTTGGATGATGAAGACATTGAGGACATCAACTCTTGGATATTCTTTGATGACAATGACCAAGTCCAACTTGAAGTAGAGCGCTACAACAATGGGTTTCGTATCATAAAGAACATGGGCTATAAAGGACATGGCGGCTTGGGATCACAGGAACAAGGACCTACTGAGCCCATTATTGTGTCTAAGAAGTTTAATAAGCAAGGCCTTGGTTACGAACCGGAGGTACCGCGACCCAAAGACATTAAGTGTATTTCTGATATTGACGTTGGACCTTCTTCGGTCAGAGAGACTTCTAATTCGAATACTATCGATGACTCCTCCCTTCATTTCACTGACCTTTTTCAAGAACATTCCATCTTCATGTTTTCCGCAACCTCTTCTAGCCATCACGATTCCTCCATTAGCCTTTCACTCGTATATCCTGACCTCATCGATTGGGACCAACAGGGGGCACCGATATTAGATACATTTGAAAATGACGAAGCCATTGCAGAATTCATGGGTTTGAGACAAGGTATTCCATTGGGTGATCATAAAGCAGGTTTCATGATGGATTTACCCAAACTAGCATATTTTGGCAGAAGTATCAAATCCTTTAGTCGTAAAAGTGAAATAAACAAAATTCAACAAAATAGGTCACTAGGTGAAAACTGAAAGGCGCCTCTTGACCATGAAAAAGTAAAAATAAAGGACGTATCCGAAGGTGAAAACCTCTCTGAGGCACCTGAGGATGAGGGATTTGATCTTTCTGTTGTCACTGATTACCATGAAAAATCAACTGTGCTAGTTGAAAAATCACAAGACATGAACTTGGGAACAAAACATAATTCGAAGATTACCTTTTTGGCAGCATCACTATCAGAGCAAGAACGAAGAAACTTCACGTTATTTTTTATGAGATGAGCTATAAATTTTGCATGGACTTATGCAGACATGCCAGGTCTAGATCCTTCACTGGTGGTACATCATTTAGTAGTATCTCCTGATGCGAAGCCTGTCAAATAAAAATTGTGCAAAATGCATCCACAAGTTGCCTTATTGTTAAAAGCAGAAATTTAGAAACTGTTAGAAGCAAAATTTATAAAGCCTATTGATTATCCAGAATGGGTTTCAAATTTGGTACCTGTAGCAAAACCAGATGGACGTGTTCGTTGCTGCACAGACTTTAGAGATCTTAACAAAGCTTGTCCTAAGGATGATTTCCCACTACCAAGCATAGACAACATTGTAGATCTTACAGCCGGACATGAAATGCTATCTTTGATGGATGGATTTTCAGGTTATAATCAAATCTGAATTGCAGAGGAAGACCAAGATAAAACATCCTTTATCTGTCCATGGGGCACACATTGCTAGGTTGTAATGCCTTTTGGTCTTAAAAACGTTGGAGCTACCTATCAACAAGCCATGACAGTTATTTTTCATGACATTTTTCATACTATCATGGAAGATTATGTTGATGACATCCTAGGAAAATCCAAGACAAGAGAAGGACATCTACAAGTATTGGCACAAATCTTTGATCGATTAGAAAAATACCAAGTCAGACTAAACCCAAAGAAGTGTGTATTTGGTGTAACATCAGGAAAACTGTTGGGATATATTGTGTCTCAACGAGGGATAGAAGTGGACCCAGCTAAGGTAAAATCTATCATAGAAATGCCTCCACCAACGAATCTCAAATAGCTCCGCAGTTTACAAGGTAGGCTACAATCTATCCACAGATTTATCTCACAACTAGCAGATAAATGTCATCCTTTTCAACATCTTCTTCATAAGGGTGAACCTTTTAAGTGGGATGAAAAGTGTCAACAAGCTTTTGATAAGATAAAGGAATACTTGGCAACACCTCCTGTGTTAGTACCCCCTATACCTGATCGTCCATTACTGCTCTATATATCATCAACAACCGTAGCATTGGGTGCCCTTCTAGCTCAACATGATGACTCAGGAAAAGAACAAGCCATTTACTACATCAGCAGAACCCTTGTGGGGTATGAACTCAATTACTCATTCATGGAAAAAGCTTGTTTAGCATTAGTGTTTGCTTCCCAAAAGTTGCGACACTATATGCTGAACCAAACAACGAAGCTCATTTCTAATGTGGATCCCCTCAAGTATCTCCTTTCAAAAGCCCTTCTCACAGGGAGATTAGCCAAATGGGTTATGATCTTAAGTGAATTTGACATACAATATGTGAACCGCAAAGCTATCAAAGGACAAGTTATTGCTGATCAATTAGCTACAGCACCCATCACAGATATTCAGCCAATATATCCTGAATTCCTTGATGAAGGATTGTTTAATTTTAATTCTCCAGCACGATGGCAACTATACTTTGATGGATCATACACACAACATGGTTCTGGAGTAGGTATCTTGTTTGTCACCCCTCAAGGAGATTGTATACCTAAATCATACAGAATAGCATTCCCATGTACCAACAACATAGCAGAGTATGAAGCTTTAATCATAGGCTTGCGCATGGCAGTACAATGGGCTATCAAACAGTTATGAGTCTTTGGTGATTCTCAGCTAGTTATCAAACAGGTCTTAGATGAATATCAAATGAAAGATGAAAAGCTTCTCCCATACAAGCTAATGGTGGATGATTTCAAGAAATATTTTGAGGATATTACCTTTGAGCAAATTCCCAGACTACAAAACAGAGCAGCAGATGCCATGGCTATGATTGGATCTCTTTTAGACATGCCATCTAACACCTATAAATGTGAGTTCTTGGTTGAACAGCTTTTGATCCCAGCATTTGAAGTTCCACAGTCTGAGCTTATATGTGAAATTATTGGTCCCAACTCGTCGTGGTACAAGGATATATACGAGTATCTCCGTAATCAAACCTTTCCACTCCCACTATCCAACACCCAGCACAAAACCTTCATCCATCCAGCCTCTCGTTACACTATCTTAGGAGACACCCTTTATTGCCGGAGTCTTGATGGTATCCTCCTTAGATGTCTTGATTCCGAGGAAGCAAAAACGGCCTTACATGAAGTACATGAAGGTGTCTGCGGTTCGCATTCCGCTAGCCCTAGCATTGTTAAGAAACTTCTACGAGCAGGATACTATTGGCCAACTATGGAAAAAGATGCCCAACACTTTGCAAAGCGATGCCTACAATGTCAGAAACATGGAGATCTAATACATACACCAGCACATGAGCTTCAGCCTATTGTCACTCCATGGCCTTTTTCGCAATGGGGACTTGATCTCGTAGGTAAAATCCATCCTACTTCATCCAGCGGCCATAAGTTTATTATTACTGCCACTGAGTATTTCACGAAGTGGGTAGAAGCCATACCAATGACCTATATCACAGGTAAACAAATAGCCAAATTCATCTTACACTACATTATCTGCCGTTATGGAGTTCCTCAAGCTATTATCACAGACAATGGTCACCCTTTCAAGAACCAAGAGGTTAGAGATCTTTGCAATAAGTTCCATATTCAACATAGATTCTTTACGCCTTATTATCCTCAGAGCAATGGTCAAGTTGAAGCCTCTAATAAGACAATCATCAAGATCCTTAAAATGACTGTTAATGAAGCTGGTCGAGATTGGCATCTACAACTACATCCTGCATTATGGGCATATAGAACAAGCATCAGAACTCCCACTGGAGCTACGCCCTATGCTCTCATCTATGGCACTGAAGCTATTTTGCCTATCGAGGTTGAGATCCCCTCTTTACGCATATCCCTGCAACATGCTATCTCAGATGAAGAGTATCGAGTATCCAGACTCCATGATCTTGAGCTATTAGATGAATGCCGCCTTACAGCATTGAACCATCTTCAAGTCTATCAAAACCGGCTACGCCACAGCTACAACACAAAGATCAGAGAACGAAGATTTCAAGTTGGCGACCTTGTCCTTAAAGAAAACCAAAGGAATCAACAACATCGAGAGAAATAGGGCAAGTTTGAACCCAATTGGCTTGGTCCTTTCATTATCACAACAGTCTATGGATCCGGTGCATACACTCTATCAACACCTGAAGGCATTCCCTTGGATGAACCAGTCAACAGTGTTCATCTCAAGAAGTTTTATCCATAAATCTCAGCTATCCCCAAAACCAAAAAAATAATAATAATAAAAAAAACCAAAAAAAAAAAACAAAAACAAAAAAAAATACGATAAATAATCCGTCCTCTGGTGAAAACTTGGTAAACAGGTGCCTTGGATAAGTACCATAGTGAAAACCTGGCAAACAGGTGCTATGTGTAGTGACTAGCTTCCCTCATCTGTTTGGTTCGTTTGATCATATTTCCCCATTTCATCTTATATATGCCATAATCATAATCCATATCGCAATGCCACACATAGCCTTTCGTCTTCATCTTCATCTCTACCAATGCTAGCTATCATACTTGAGACATTGTCATGATATCTATATCTTTTGGCACCTTAGCATCTTGGCCATATCCTTTCTGCATTGTCACTTCTGCATAATAAACCTCATCCCGCACTGGGGGCATTTGTCGAGTCTTATTTGGAAGTGGATCCTATTATCTCTGGCTCATAACACATCAAACAACTCAGCTCACAACACAACAAACCTTATCAACTTCAGCCATGGCATACATCCAACAACAAATGTGACTTAACGACTTGCAACCAGGACCCATATCTTCGCAATCTATCCCCATTCATCCAACAATTGCAACAAACGTTGCTTGATCAAACATCCAACCAATTAGCGACATCCATAAGAACTACATACAGCTCTATCGTTGACGCTTTGATCCCGTGGATATAGGGTATGTAGGCAATCTAAGATGCGAAGGAAGCACTCTGATTCAGGCCAAGACGATAGCCCCTTTCATCATTCATCTTTCATCTTTCTTCTATATATCCTTCAATCTTTCAGCTCAAATTCTTCTATCTTTCATCACTTACATCATCAATAAAACCCAGAACTACATATTCATCATGTCTCATCTTCATCGTAAATGTGCTTTGATCCCATGGATACAGGGTATGTAGGCAGTCTGGAATACAAAGGAAGTTTCCAGTACTCAAGCACAGATGATCCACCCCATCTTCTTCATCTTCTTTCCCCATCCATCTTCTTCTCTTTGATTAGCTCAAACAAGAAGCAAACCATGTGTATATTGAAAGCTCAAGCACTTTAACCAATCAAAAGTACGCCAGAAGCTATTTGTCTACATGCCTTAAGCCAACATTTGCTATAACAGTTTATCAACAACTTTAGCCTTCAACAGGATGTAGCTTTCCTCTTAACAAGGCGCCAGCTTGATTTATCCAAGAGCACCCAAAATTTGGCAAGAGAATGTGATGACAGTATCTTTTGTTTTATCTTTTGATTTATCTTTTGTCCCTTTTCTATGCCTAATCAAGACTGCCTTGATCCATTTATATCTTGGTATGTTGCGATGAAGTAAGGACTGGGGCATGGTCATATAGCTTTCATATGCCGTGTTTGCGGGATGATCTTATTCTCTTCCTATGCGTATTGGTATCTTGTACGTGTTGGGATTAGCATCTTACATATCAATATCTCTCGCATCTGAGAAGCTAAATAGTCTCTTATGCATTTGAGACTATTCTATGTTAAGACTAACTCCATACATATAACCAGCAAGCTATCATTATGTGTAGTGGAGATAAGCTCAAACCATTGCTTGTAGCGTCAAAGTCCAACACTAGCTGTTATTCATATCTTGTGTATGTTGGCTCAACATCTTGACCTCATGCGTTCAGACAAGATTGTAACACGCTAGTTGCACATTGGATACCTCGACACCTTGGTCTCTTATACCCTGGTGCATAACATCCATATGCTATATCAAACATAAGGACTACATTTCTTTTCATTTTGAGCAATTACTTGAAAGCTGCCAATCATCATTCTACCTATCCATTCTATCTATCCATTCCATCCTACTCAGCCAAGATCAATCATTTCCATCATCCTTTGTCCATGTTCCCACTCCTGCAAAAACAAGTGTGTTAGCCATACATAAGTCCATCATATATATCTTTCATTACCATCTACCTATATGCATACATCTATCCATATCCTTACCATTTATATATTCATACATTTTCTATTCATTACCATTTGCCTAAACATCCATCCATAATCCATATATAATCCACATAACATGCATAGCCATCATAATATCAACATCATAAGAACCATTACAACATCATATAGATCGCCAAAACTGCCATATATATATATATACATGTGTGTCAAAATACAAGTGTCTACAATACAAGCTGAGCCCTGAAAGAATGAATGTACAACATCGGCTCTAGGCCTCATCATAATACAATGTAAACAAGGTATGCCCTAGTGACTACTGCCAGCTCCCTCGCCCTGATCACCACTGCCACTAGGTCCTGTACCTGGTCCTCCATCTCTCGGTGGCCCCATCACTGAGGCTACTGATTGAGATCCACCTAATCTCTGTGAACTTGAAGCCCCTGATCTGCTCTTGAAGCTAGGTTGTCTCTGCTCTGCCGGCATAGCTCCATAGTATAAGCCTTTGTAATACTCAGCCTCCCCCTACACTCTCCGAAGCTCTGCCTGTACCCTTGTCAACTGTGTCGCCAAGTACATCGTAGCTCCATTAGTCCCCAAGGCAGCCACTGCTCTGTCTCGCTCATTGGTCATCCCCTACAGCTGCTGCATTGCCCTATCTCAGCTCGCAGACCATCTCTCTCTGCTCTCATAGCCTACTCCTGCTATATCGCAGTGTCTCACTCAAGTCTCATCATCTGCTCATGCTGTCTCGCTGCATCCCTCTCTCTTGTCACTCTAGCTAGAGCACCATCATCCTGTCCATCTCCTCCTTGTGCTCTCAACTATAGCTGAGCCTGATAGGTCTGTGCCTGTGCTCTCGCATGCCGCAGACTAATCACGACCTGATGTCTATCCATCTCCACCCTCCTCAGTCTCATCTGCGCTCGCTGCCTCCATCTCCTCTCCTCTCTAATCCGTCTCTGCAGTTGCTGCATAACAACATCATCACCTACTCCAAGCTGTGCCTGAGGCTGTGCTAGTATAGCAGGCTGACCTGGCACCTGCCCTGGCATCTGTATCCCTGGTGCAGCTGGCACAACTGCCTGTGCTGGTGGAGCCCGTTGTCGTCTCCTCTGAACTGGCCTCTCCATCCCAATCTCTCCTATCTCCCCATCTCGTGTCAACTGAGTCGGCCTCGCTGTCGCCCAGTATACATCATACTCTGGCAATGTGCCTGGATCTGCAGGACCCTATCCCCACTGCCATGCTACTAGCTGCAATCCATCTCTCCCTGCCAAAGCTGTGTCCACCACAACCTTTGGACCCCAATCAAACATGTCTTGCCTCGTCCTCCCAAAAATGGCATCACCTACTGGTACTGCCTGTGCCTCTCCGAACTGTCTCAAAGCTCTCTCTGGCAAATAGCACTCTATAATATACACGCCGCGTCCAAAAATGTATCTCGCCTGTCTAGCATAGACAAGCTTCGCATCCTCCTCCTCCCACTGCTCACATCCTAGCCATGGCCTCCATACAAATCTATCTACCTCATCCAATCTCCGCCGCCAGTATACCACACCTCGGCGCTGTCGATATGTCAACGCTCCTCTATACATCTGTACAAATGGCTCTCCTGCTACTCTAGCCACCCATCCCTCTGGTCTCGTCACCAGAATGTGCTCATACGCCCATACATGCAACACTGTCACTCCTGCTGACATACTGGCTCCAAACATATATGCGCAATCATGCAAGTAATGATAGAGCTGTCCCAACATGCACTCTGCCCATGCATATCTCGTCCCATATGAAAACATGCCCTCCATCACTATCCCCCATCCTACGGGAAAACCTCTGGCTCTCCTATCACCCACCAGCCATCTAATGATCGCCACTACCACCCACTGTAATCTGTCATAGAGCTCCTCCATCCTCCCCATCAGAATCTCTGAACCCTCTGCTCTGATGTCTGGTGTCCCAAACAATCTCCTGAATGCAGCTGGACCCATCTCCGGATCATAATCCACACGATCCCCATCTATCAGAATCCTCAATATCCGGAATACATCCTCTAAGGTGATGGTCGCCTCTCCTGTCGGTAACAAGAATGAACTGTGCTCGGTCATCCATTGCTCCACCATCGCTATCATCAGCCCTCGATGTGCCTGAACTGGCTCTAATCGTGACACATGCTCCAAGCCTAGGATCTCTAACACCAGTAGCTCCTCTACATCTAACCATCTCACCAGCCGTAAATCTCTCAGATGGGGCTCTCGTGATAACAATGGCAGTAGTACATCCTGCATCATCCATTTACCCTTGTCAGTCCATTCCGTTAGTCATACATACCAAAATTTGCTTCTCTATTTGCTATTCTATCTTCAACCTACCATAAGCGGTCCACTTTACCATGTGCATTTCTTCCTAGCTCATTAGCGACTAATTTTCCCTTATGCGCACCTATTTTAATTACATGCGAACTCTTTACCGTATGCGCTTTCTGTTTAACCGTAAGCGAGCTCCACCACCATATGCGCTTCTTATTTCTTCATATGCGCGTCATATACTATATGTGAGCCTATTTGGCCTAAACGCGAGCCTTATTCTCAATGTGCCTAGTTTTATCCTATAAGCGAGCCAACTAAGCATATGCGACCATTCTAGCCTTAAACGCGCGCTACTTTCCCTATGCGAGCCATTTCTATCTATATGCGAGCCACACTACGTGAAGCGACCTCTGTTTGCTTATAAGTGAGCCATTTCTATCCATAAGCGACACATATTGCTCTTTCCACGCTTTTCGCCTGCGTTTTTCCCGCCGACGGGATGTGACCTGTTTTCCCCTATGCGACCTACCCGCGCCCATAAGCAACCAAAACTACCATAAGCGCTCTCTATTCCTACGCAAGCGACCTAAATGTGCTATTTCCTAACCTAGTCACTTCTGGTGACGTGTGTGAATTAATTACGCTTTTAGGCTATTAATTACACGCTTTTGGGAAAAGTTTTGAAACATACCGGTGCGCTTGCTCCCTCTGGTCATCCATGTGTCCTCACTCGCTCCATACGATGATCCCTGCGTGGAATAACCATCCTGCTAGCTCTGCAACTCTCACTCTTAGGAGCTCTGGGTTTGTCTAGTTTTTGAGCACAAATGAGCACAAATGAGCCTATTTGCCATTGAAGAACCTACTTATAGCCCTTCTCCAAACCCTAATTCTTCTATACCGCAGCCTATTTTCTTCCATGCAACCCCCATCTCCTTCGCATCTACCTTCTTTTTTTGCCTTTTCTTCTATCAAGAGCCAACCCAGCCCTTCCTGGTTAGCTTGGCTTACCTCTCGAGGGGGCATCACCTGCCAGTTACACTGGAGCATAACTTGTTTATCGAATGCATATCGTATCTTCTTTGACACAACGTTCTATCGAACATTGTATCAAAGAGGGGCAAAATGTAGACACCCAAATTTGTCCCAACTTTGTCCATGTCTTGCAACACCTTGATAAATCATTAATCATTAAGCTAATTAATTAAATAAATTTTATTTATTTAATTAAAATCCCATTCTCATCCACTTAGCCAATTAATTAAATAAATTTAATTTATTTAATTAATTTCCACATCATATCTTATCCCATTTTATTCATTTATCCTATTAATTAAATAAATTTTATTTATTTAATTAATATCCAACTCATATCCCAACTAATTCAAATATTTTATTTGAATTAAACACTCATCTTTTATCACATTCCAACACTTGTCCAGTTAATCATGTGTTGTAAGACAACTTTCATTCATATCCTTCACATGCATAATTAATGGAATCTAAATTTAGTAACTTTCAATCCTAGCCATTCACATAGCCTCTGAATCTCCACCGTTGATTGATCTTGGCTAAGTCCTATATAAACACCCTCTCACTCCATATGAGACATCCAGCAATCATATAGCATCTACATTATTATCTTGAGAATCTGAGCATTCACTTGAGCTTTTATCATCTATCATGGCAGCTTTCAGCATTGCAATTGTTCATTGTTGAAGAAGCAGTCCACATCCCTCAAACAAGGAATCGCATGGTCTAGGTGATGTTATGCTTCAATTGCATTGTCCTTTGATTTCATTTAGATTAGATTCCTTGATGATGGTAGGGTTAGGGTTTCATGACTATGTCTAATCTACTACACCTGACTTTCACCTATCACAATACATATTCTAAATATTTGAATCCGGAACAGCTTATTGATTGGATCAATGACATGGAGGAGTATTTTGAGTATGAAGATGTGGAGGACCCAGATCAAGTCAAGTTTGCAAAAACAAAGTTGAAGGGCCATGCTAGTATTTGGTGAAAGGAGGTCCAATTACAGAGGAATAGAAGAGGAAAAGAAAATATCACCAGATGGGATTGGATGGTGGAGAAACTGAAGAATCAGTTCATTCCTATGGACTATGAGATGGAGTTGTTGAAGAAGCTGCAAGGATTGAAGCAATGCAACAAGTCTATTAAGGAGTATACAGAAGAATTTTATAAGATTACTATCAGAACTGGCCATGTAGAGCCCAACAAGGAGAAGGTAGCCCATTACATTAATGGGTTGAGGCTGAGTATTCAAGGAGAGCTGAGCTTGGTCAGAATGACCACCATAGAAGATGCGTACCAGTTTTCCCTAAAGGTGGAAGAGAAGTTGAATAAAAGATTTGATAACAAGAAAAGGGGAAGAGGTCAAGGTAGAAGGACTGGTGGAAGCCCCTATGGCTGCTGTAATGAAGATCAAAAGAAAAGTGAAGAAGTTGGTACCAGTCAAAATCAGAGAGGTGATAATGCCTACTGCCCTCGTGACCAAAACAATAGTGAGCAAAGAGGAAGGGGAAGAGGCAGACCTGGGTAAGGACTTGGAAGAGGAGGTTTCAGAGGAACCTATTTCTAGTGTGGAGAAGAAGGGCATCGAGCATATGAGTGTCTGCAACATCAAGGAAGGATGAATAGAAGACCTGAAGGTAATGCATGAGTTGCACATGTCGATGAAGATGTGCAATCTAAGTGTTCTGAAGATGCTGAAAGTGGAGAAACCCCAGTTGTCAGAAGAACTTTGCTAAATAAGGAGAAAGAACCAAATCAAAGGAAGAGTTTATTCTGCACAAGGTACAAATGTGAAGGTAAATCTTGTAATATTTTATTGATAGTGGAAGCACTAATAATCTTGTTTCAGAGGAGATGGTTGACAAGTTGAAGTTGACAAGAAGAAAACATCTACATCGATATCGGATTGCATGGTTCCAGAAGGACCATAGAGCTTTGGTCAATGAGCAGTGTTTAGTGAAGTTCACGATTGGTGACTACTATGACGAGGTGCTGTGTGACATCATACCAATGGATGCATGTCATATGTTATTGGGGAGGCCATTGTAGTATGATAGGAGTACTATCCATGATGGTCATCCAAACACATATTTCCTAACAAAGGATGGAGTTCATCATAAGTTAAAGCCCTTGAAGGAGGTGGAAGAAAATGTATGTAGTACTGCCATAATTTTCTTAGTAGATGGTAGAAAATTTTTGGAGGGTATGAAGCATGAGTGTCATTGCTTTGCATTGATTCCTAAGATTAGTCAAGAGAAATGTGAAGATGTACCAGCAAGAGTTTCAGATATGTTGGAAGAATTTTAGGATATTATCTCTAATAATGTACCAGAAGGTTTACCACCAGTGAGGAAGATAAGTCACCAAATGGATTTGATACTAGGAGCTAGTTTGCTGAATAAGGAAGCCAACAGAATGACTCCTGCAGAGAGTGAAGATTTGAATAGACAAGTTCAAGAACTGTTAAGGAAGGGACTGATAAGGGAGAGCCTAAGTCCATGTGTGGTACCTATAGTACTAGCACTAAAGAAAGATGGAGAATCGAGAATGTGTACAGATTCTCAGGCCATAAATAATATCATGATCAAGTAAAGGTTTCCATTACCAAGAATGGATGACATAATGGACTGTTTGAGTGGAGCCAAGTACTTCACGAAAATTGACCTGAAGAGTGGGTATCACCAAATCTGAATCAGAGAAGGAGATGAATGGAAGACAACCTTCAAGACAAAGGAGGGTTTATATGAGTTGTTAGTCATGCCATTTGGGCTAACCAATGCACCAAGCACATTCATGCGGCTCATGAATGAGGTACTAAAAGAATTTTTGGGAAGTTCTATTATTGTTTATTTAGATGATATTTTGATTTTCAGTAAGACTTGGGATGAGCATATGATGTATATCAAAAGAGTTTTGGAGAAGATGAGGGAGGAGAAGTTATTGATCAATCTGAAGAAATGTAGTTTTGCAAAGAAGGAGTTGGTATACCTGGGATTTGTTGTCTTAGAGGAAGGTCTTAAGATGGACCCAAAAAAAGTAAGGGCTATCATTGAATGGCCTACGCCAAGGAGTGCAACAAAGGTATGATCTTTTCATGTTTTGGCAAGTTTTTACAGAAAGTTTATCAAAAAATTTAGTAGCATTTGTGCACCCCTGACCAAGACAATGAGAGGGGATAGAAAAGAGTTTAGATGGACTAAAGGAGTAGACAATTGTTTTGACACATTGAAGCAAAAAGTTATAGAGCAACCTGTTTTGGCACTTCCAAATTTCAATAAGGAATGCTATTTTGAGTCAAGAAGGTAAGCCCATTGCCTATTTTAGTGAGAAGCTTAATGATGCCAAGAAAAATTATTCTGTTTATAATCAGAAGTTTTATGTAATACTTCAAGCTTTGAAGAAATGGAGACATTATTTGTTGCTAAAGGAGTTTGTTTTATATACTGATCATCAGGATTTGAAGTATCTTAATAGTCAAGGAAAGTTGAACCAAAGGCACTTAAAATGGGTTGAGTTTTTGCAGAGCTATACTTTTGTTTTGAAGCACAGGAGTGGGAAGTTGAATAGAGTTGTAGATGCCTTGAGCAGAAGGAAAAATTTGTTGATAGAAATGAAGATAGAGGTTGTTGGGTTCGATGAGTGTTGGTCTCGTACAATGATTTAATAACTGAGCTCTTGAAACTATAACTCAGAGATTGGGCATCTAACCTGAGTAGCTGTCTTAATCACTATGGAGATGCATTTCACTTGTCAACCTAGGGACGTGAACTTGAAATGGGTCAGCACGATATGTGCACTAAGAACTTCCAAAGTAGCCATGTTCATTCTATAGCTAAAAAAGACATAATGTTGAAGATAAACTACTAGAAAGGAAATAACAAGAATTCTGAACATCAACCAACAACTATTCTAGGATCAAGTACATGAAAGAAAGTAAAAGTCTGAGAAAACAAATAGGAAACTACTCTGTCTGCTTTGGCTGTAGGAACAGACACATAATAGAATTCTAGTGGCTACAGGAACATTCAATGCTAGATTTAACTAAATGCTTTAACAGAAAATATAACTAAACTAAGGGTGGAATTCTCACCAAGTGGGCCCCCTTGGATGAGTATTCCCTAAGACAAATGTAAACTCATAAATGTGAACTTACAACTTTATTTTATTCATTCAAAAAGATGAGTACAACTAAACATTATAACTGTATTACTGAAAATTGGATAATGCAAGTACAATCTCTAAATAATAGACAACCCCTTAGAAGGAGCATCCGAGTCTTATTTATAGAAGGAAAACTACAAAACTAACTACCTAGCAGGGCGGTCAACTTAAACAGAATAGGAGGATGCCTCATTATGGAAAACATAGAAAGTGGAAAGGAGGTTACGCATGCAAGGGAATCTGGTCAAGCAAGTTGCTTTAACGCAGATGTAGCATAACAATAACTCCTAAATTTGTTCAATAGGTATTTAAGATTAGTTACAAAGTGGTTGCCTTCCCTCCATTTTACATTTGAATGATCACCATGTTTGACTTTTTATGTTAAGCAATGAACCAGCAGAATCTTCCTCTTCTTTATGGATGCTGATTATATCTGCATAACAATATTAGTACACACAATAATTGCACATCTGTAACTACCTTGGAGTAATATTCATTAACCATACTTAAAATTAACATAGATAGTTCATATAGCATATCTTTGTCATAAAAGGATATAAGAAATGACCTAAGATCAATAAGTTATAGCTTTGGGGTAATGACATAAAAAGATCAGGATTAAAGTACCAAAGTCCAAGATAACTACAATAAATGGACAATAAAATTTAACAAAATTGAGTCATAAACTAGACTCATCACTCTCCCCAACCCAAGACTTTGCTGGTCTTCCAGTAGAGGAAGGGTTGTTTTTTTGCTTGGTTAATTCTCTAAAGTTAGCAATTGCCAATCGTCCTATATTAGTTTCTTTGGTGCATGAGGTAGGATCCCAATAGAACCCTTGCTACCTATCCAACCTGCTCCATCTTTGTCTCTCTTCAGCAATATCATACTGGTAAAATCTATAATTTGGCACAGACCACAATAGGATAGGTGGATGAAAGATTAAGGGAAGCAAGAATTGTCCCTTTGTTCTCCCAATCTATATATATATATATCCACTCTTTTACATGTTGTAGTATAATTCTACAGAGAGTGAGGCTCTACTTATTTTAGCTCATCAAATAAACTATTCCACCTTTGTGTCAAATGTCCTTTCACAGATTCTCCAATAGTGTGTGCCATCTTCTCATATTCTTTGCAAGCTACTTCTCTTTTAGGCAGGATTCTGTTACCATAGCTTGGCCTATAAAGCATCCTATGCCAATCATTGAAAATGCTTCCTAGATTTCCAGATTCAGCTCTAACGGGTAATGGAGTGCTGAATTCTAATTGCTTATAAGCCCTGAACTATTGCCCCCAACTAATCTCATTTTGTATCTAGGACATAAATGCCTTCAACTGAGCATCCCCAACATACAATAAGAGGTTCCACTCATGGTCTTGGGACACAGAAAAATTATGTAATAGAAGACTTGCCTCGATAAGCAAACTTAGAGTGTAGACTACGAAATAGACAAGTTTCGTATGGGTTGTCTACAAAAATGGTTGTAGCTGATTTTGAGAACAACAACTGGCTCTAACTAGGAAACTTCCATCGATCAAACTTTAAAATGATTGAAGGGAGAAGAATCCATTCTCTAAGTGCCTTCATCCATGCCATTGGGCCATAGAGTCAAGCTACCAAAAAGAAAAAGACACAAAAGACTAAACAAAAATGATAAATAAAAACACAAGACTATACCAATGTACAAATAAACTTATCTGATACTTCAAGGATTGAAGTGCTTCAAATGTTGTCCACTATGAGGCAACAAGAATGGTGTTCCATCAAGATACTCCAACAAGAAGTTATTTTCACCACAAATTTGATGAATGATGAATGGGCGTCTCCATAGGGAATCAAACTTCCCATGCATTCCTTTTGGCTTTCTCCTCTTTTCCCATAACAAGACTTGATCTCCAATTTGAAAATCATGAACCCTTGCTATCTTGTCAAAGAGTTTCTTCACCTAACTTTGATGTTTAGCAATATGATCTACTACCATAGCTCACTGTTCTTCAAGTTCAGTGAGGTACATGATTCTTTTGTCAATAGAACTTTTGAAAGTTTTATCTTCTACTGCCTTTGCCAACTTCAATGCTGGCAACTCCAAAGTAATAGGTATCTCTACATTTAGACTGTATAGAAGCTGAAATGGTGACATACCTATTACCCTTTTGGGGGTAATCCTATCTGGCCATAAAGCATCAAACAATGCTTTATGCCAAGTTCTTTGACTATCTTCCACTAGTTTTCCGATTATAGTAACTAGATTTTGCTTGACCATTTCCTTGCGGATAATAGTCTAAAGAGTGAGAAAGAATGATCCCATGTTCATAACAAAAGCTAGTGATCTCATTGGAAGAGAAACAAGTAGGATTATCTGCTACAACTTTGTTTAGAACTCCAAACTGGGAAATAATATTTTCCTTAAGAAAATTACATACCACTTTAGAAGTAGCATGCTTTACTGGGATGGCCTCCACCCACTTGGTCAAATAATCAATTGTGATGAGAACAAAGTTGTGTCCCATACTTGACGGTGGGTTCACAGCACCAATGAAGTCAATGCCCCATTGCTAAAAAGGTTCTTTAATTACAACTGGCTTGAGTGGTAATGCAGCCAACTTAGGCCTTGTAATGTCCCCTTTCTAGAGGAAACACTTAAACCTGAATCTGTATTCAAAATGATTCTCAAAGAGAACAATAACTAAGTAAGATCAATGATGATGCTTTCATTTCATTACTTGTGAAATAATTCTTTATCTCCTAATTGTTACTTGTGTATTGATAACTATTTCATAATTCATATTCCTCATTACTTTCTTTATGGAACTAGGCTTTACATGTATAGGGTGCACTGAAACCATCTCTTGACCTAGCCTACGGGAGACATGGTCCTAGCCTACGGGCCTTCTTATGGATGGGATTACTCCGCCTCTCCCCACAAGACCTAACATTCTTTAAAGAATGAAGTAATAGAGAAATATCAACTACGTTTATCTCTCCATGTCATCTTCCTTCTACTCCTTACCCATGGATGGGGAATTATATGTCTCGGGTGTGTTGAACCCTCTCCAATGCATCATGAATGGAATTACTCTGACTTTCCCTTGTCTAGGGTGCGTTAAACCCTCTCTAATGCATTGTGATGGAATTACCTCGCCTTTCCCTAACAAGACCGCCTCTCCTATGGTGGTAAGAGATGGAAGGATGAGATGGTTATTATATATATTCCTATATGACTTAATATGTAAATCATAATACTTTTAAAATATATGTAAATCATAATTGGGGTTTCCCATTTATTATTCATGATTCACATAATATATATTTGTACTTGTTACACGGTGGGGTTTTCCCATTTTTGACATATAAATTTAATTGAACATTATCTAAAACATACATTCAGATTTTCATTATGAATTAACTTCATGCTATACACCTATATACTTAGATCATTTTCTGTATCTAATATCTACTATTATTAAATATAGGATATTCACTATTTACATACCTATTTGTTGCCTCTGCAGATAGCAATTTCTGCACTTTAATTCCTTTCGTTGGAGGTTCCGTTCCCTTTTTCTTTGATCTGCTTTTTCTATTTTCTTTGATGCCCTGAGGGATGCTACTCGATCCCCTTTTAATGCCTTTCAAAGGTTTCAATACCCAATGTTTGGCAAGGGCACCATTTGAAAATTAGTTTATTGACTTTATTAATTATGGTGGGGTCGTCTAGTCTCCATGCGATAGTTTAGAATCTCAATGATCGATGCCCTTCTTAATAGAAGCCCAATCCTTATATGAAGTAAGGATTTTGTATTGTCTAGATATTTATAGTTACTTTATATTATTGTAATAATATATATATATTATTTATTATGTGTATTTGTTATTATAAATATATAAATATGTATATATATATTCTAGATACTTGATAATAATATACATATATTCATAGTTACAATTTACAATAACAATGCATGTATGTTTGTTTATTATTTATCCTTGTATAGTTTATAACTTTTCTTTAACATATATTTTGTATTTACACATAATTCCAAATATGAACGCAATTTATAGAAGTATATATATATTATAATACATTTGAAATATGTGTAAATCATAATTGTATAGTGTAATTGTAGGAGATATGACAGTCCCCCCCACTCAAGATTGCTTGTCCTCAAGCAATTTAAGATTTGGTAAATCAAGGATATCTTCTTTTTCCCAAGTAGCATCATCTACGGATAATCCCTTCCACTTGATAAGATGCTCCGTGATGATTCAGTTTCTCAATCTTCTTTCTCTGGTACTTATGATTTTCTCGGGTTCCAAAGTTAATTGTCCCTCAAATGTATTATAATGTCTGTCATATCTCCTACAATTACACTATACAATTATGATTTACACATATTTCAAATGTATTATAATATATATATATATATATATACTTCTATAAATTGCGTTCATATTTGGAATTATGTGAAAATACAAAATATATGTTAAAGAAAAGTTATAAACTATACAAGGATAAATAATAAACAAACATACATGTATTGTTATTGTAAATTGTAACTACGACTATATGTATATTATTATCAAGTATCTAGATATTTATATACATATTTATATATTTATAATAACAAATACATATAATAAATAATATATATATTATTACAATAATATAAAGTAACTATAAATATATAAACAATACATAATCCTTACTTCATATAAGGATTGGGCTTCTATTAAGAAGGGCACTGATCATTGAGACTCTAAACTATCGCATGGAGACTAGACGACCCCACCATAATTAATAAAGTCAATAAACTAATTGTGAAATGGTGCCCTTGCCAAACGTTGGGTATTGAAACCTTTCAAAGGCATTAAAAGGGGATCGAGTAGCATCCCTCAGGGCATCGAAGAAAACAGAAAAAGTAGATTGAAGAAAAAGGGAACAGAACCTCCAGCGAAAGGAATTAAAGTGCAGAAATTGCTATCTGCAGAGGTAGCAAACAGGTATGTAAATAGTGAATATCCTATATTTAATAATAGTAGATATTAGATATAGAAAATGATCTAAGTATATAAGTGTATAGCATGAAGTTAATTCATAATGAAAATCTGAATGTATGTTTTAGACAATGTTCAATTAAATTTATTTGTCAAACTGCTGACATAACTCACACCTACGTACTCAATTGTACAAATCCTAAAATAGTGTGGGCCAATAGTACCCAGCCCACAAAATCTTATGAGCCTTCATAGGCACAGAAAAATGTCCTTTACAAGACAAATTGTGAAAAGACTCCAAAAGTCTATTTTGTTGTGCTTTATGCACACAACGGAGAAAAACTCCATCAAGGCTTCTTTTATACAAACCATTGTCCCATAGGACATAGTTAGCAGCCTTCAATTTGATAGTTCTCTTTTCCTTATAGGATAGATGAGAAGGACAGTCACCACAGGTGATAAAATGAGCAATATTTGAATACCACTCATCTGTAGTAGCGACAAAAAAGAATAGTTGGCATATCCTCAACTGCTTCTTCATCTCTTATTTCTTTTGGTACATTATCAGTGATCAACAAATACAAACCTCTACCACACACAAGCTTGGTAGATTTGATATCAAGATCAAACTCTTGAATCTTAGCAATCCAATTGCCTCTTTTAGTTCTGAACTCCTGTTGAGTCAGGATCGACTTCACTGTTGTGTCTGGCACCAAAACAATAGTATGTGAATTCAAAATATAAAACTAGAAATGCTTTACCACCTTGATTGTGGCATAAGCATGTTTCTCCATATTTAAATATTTCAAATCATGAGCCTTCAGAGGACAACTCATAAATGAAATGCGAGATTCCACACCTTCTTCATTCTGATGAACAAGATTGGCTAAAAGCGTATGCTCGGAAGCATAACTATATATTATGAAGTTCTTGGTATAATCAGGACAAACCAGGATCAGGGAATGAGCTATAGCCCTCTTGATGTCCTCAAATGCTACTTTACCTTCTGTACTCCTGTTAGGTCTCAAAAATGTAGGTTGCCAATCCTAAGAGGATGCCAAGCTCTATGTTTAAATTGGCAACGTTTCTGAACTAACTTGACGAAATCAACCTTTAAGGTTTGATGATTTCCTTCGCTTTAGGTCCTGCTACACCTAGGCGGGTAAACCTTGGAAAATTAAAGCAGATTGAATGTGAATGTGTGGACTAATCAAATCTATCTACAATGGCATAAGATGTAGGATAGATGAAATGCTTGCTAAATAGTTTTATGTCTAATGTCTAATGAGTGATTGGTAGAAATTGTATAAGCAATATCAAGTTAAAAGGTTTTAAGTATTGAGTAAAATAAGACTAGTGCCTTGTTGGGTAACAGAGTCAATTTGAAGGATCAGGACTAATGGTCTCCTAATGGTAATAATTCTAGTTGTCTGGCACAGTTTTAGTTTATAACTTGTATAAACGTGCAAGTAAATGACTGACAAACTCTTCTTGATAATCCAACCAAATAGAATCAAATATCTTATAATTCACCAAAAGGTATTTTAATCCTTACTTGAAGGAACCAAATGAAATGAATAGACAAGATTAACAGATAATATTTTACTGGAGACAGAATGGCAATCTAATTGTATGGCCCTACTTAGTAATCCAAACTTATTACTTCTAGGCTACTGTAACTAAATTAGAAGGGTTTAATTCCTCAAATGGACACCAACCTATTTAATCACATAGATACAGCAAACGTGTATTGACAGATTAAATATATACTTGATACATTAATATGAATATCAAGGAAATGTAGAAATGGAGACAGCCACACAATTGAATAATTTTAACAAACAACTAATACCAAAGTAGAACCACTGAACCAGAGAACTTCAAATTTCTTCTTCAAATAAAATATGCAATATAGTCATCTTGAAACATTGTATATATAAGGTATATGAATATATTCTACTGCTGATGATCTCTCAGCATCGATTGTTTGGACTTATATAGATATTTCTATGAAGAGACATAACTCTTCAATGAGTTTTTTGGGAACTTAACAAACATTAACAACTATGACATAATCATGATTAGGATTTATTTAGCCACAAGTAAACTTTAGCCAAGTAATCCAAGTAATCCTGCTCACGATGAGAATCAGTAAGGTCAACAGCACTTCTGGTAATTATATCAAGTGTGATCATGCTTTCCAATTGTTTGCAAACTTCTCTAGATGCAGAGGCTTTGTCTTTCAGAGCTCCTATGGCTTTGTGTAATATAATTTGATAATAAATAATCTATTCTTCCTTGCTCTTTACCTCTCCGTTGTCTTTAAATATCCTGGGCACTCCTGCGTTTGAGGCATCATTTCCTTCCTTAGCATCAGTTTTAAGTTTGTCATAATAATTTTGGGGCTGTTTGAGAAATGCTCTCGCATCAGAGATATCTGTACTATCAGTAGCACTTCTATTTTGTAACTCAATCAATTTCTCTTGTATTCTCTTTTCAAGTCTTTCATGTTCTTTAACTGCTTTATGATTCTCTGAGTAATTATCCCAAAACTAGTTCAACCACCGCACCTTGTTTGCATACCTGCTTTGCAGTATTGTAACAAATGCATCTATCTGAATTTGTGTGGCCTGGTCAGGGGATAATACTTGAATGCCTTGTGAGCTCTCACCTTGAGTTATTCTTTTTGTGGATTGGCCAAAAGTGCTCTTAACAGCATCCTTCAAGTAATCATTTTCTTTTGTCAATCTTTCACAATTCAATTTGTATGTATCTCTTTCTTTGATCAACATTTGAGCTTGTGCTTTATTCAATTTTGCAACATTGATGCCAATGTCCGCAGTAATTATAGGGTCAGTTTCTCCTGCTTTGAAAGTCATAACATGGCCAAAAGTCTTTTCAGTATCTATGATGGTTGTCTTCTTATGGGGAGGGTATAACGCCCATATCATCAAGGAATTTTCATCATTATTGTATCTTGTTCCCATATATACTTCATTAACTCCTTCTGGAGTAAGCTTATACTTATCATTAGCATTATTCAAAAAACTATCAAAAACCAAAGCAGAATTTAAATCCAAACCAGGAAAAATCATAACCCCTGCATCCTTGAGCAACTGTCTACCCTTGCTTGGTGTCATGTCTTGCATTTCTTTATCTACTGTTTCCTTCAGCATATCTAATAAATATTTTTCATTATCAGCAGAAACATCATCTACTGACTCTCTGATCTCTTTCCCTTTGTATTTATAAAAAAATGATTTGAATTCTTTTGATTGAATAAATTTATCATCTGAAATGAAAGAATCATAGGCTGTTTGGCGTGGATCCTCATCAGCAGACCCCTCCTCATCATGTAGCATAACTGGAGGCTGATATTGTTGCATTTTCGTTTTGGACATTTCCATTGTTTTATCTTGTGGCTGCTCTTGTTCTGTCAGTTCTTCATCTTCAGAGGATACCACTTCAATCTCTGCTAACTACTTTTTCTTTTCACTTAAATCCCTGTTATATTTTTCTACCACCAATTCGACTTCTGCTTCTTCTAAATTTCTAATGACATCATCATGTGGATAATGTATGTGCATGTATCCACTGAGATTTTGTTTTCTTCTTGCAGAGTCAATAAAACCTTCAGTGTCAAATCCTTTCCTAGCCTCAGCAGTCATCATATTATAATGCATTAATTTATCCAAAATGAGATTGTAACCTTCTTTTGAAACCACAGTAAAATCTCCAAAACATAAGGTGCTGGGCATAAATGATTGTTTATCATGTGAACTTAGATGCATCACATTTGAACAATGTATTTGCTTAATTATCTCAAATTATGCGAGTCTGTCAGGGATAGTCTTGGGCAATATGAATGGAATATCCTCAAATCCATAAACTCTGATCATAGTAGCATCCTCAAAGCAATACCAGTCTCCCCAATTATGAGTGACAGTAGGGGGGCCACCAAAATCTTTCAGTCTGAGGAACCTTTTTATTTCAGTTGAAATTGAATATTCATAAGGGTGGTTGAAATATCTATACAACACTTTCACATAGTGCTCTTCAAATTGAGCATAGCTAGAGTGGGCATATCTACTATCCCATACTCTGGTCCACATTTGTATGGGTATCTTTTCCCCTTTCTTATCTACAGCAACAATTCGAAACTCACTTGGCCACAACCCTACTTCCTAGCCGTAATATAACACCATGTGCATAAGCATTGAGTAATGCTCAAAAGAGCATGCTGGAGCACTATTTTTTATTGGAGACAGACCAGAGACCATTCTATTAGCAATATAAGCAGCATAATCAAACTGCCTTGCATTATGACACTGAATGTCAGAAGCTATGACCATTAGAGGAATAGTCATGAACTCGGGGACCTCTGGACCAAGGACTTGGCCTACAGAAAAATAGGTATACTGTATGTATGGTTCAAATATAGCCACATGAAAAGGAGGGCCATCATTTTCAGTTAAGGGCATCACTTCTCCTTCTACCCTGGGCATATGAATGGGCAACCTCCATCCATTGTAAGTTGTATCCATTCTCCAATACTCTTTATCCAGATCTTCATAAATAATAGGGACAGTGCATAAATCATTTAAATCAAAAACCTCACAAATAGCATTTTTTGACAAATGCACAATTGGTTCTCACTGTGGGTTGCAGATGGCTTTCAAGCTTGAATTGTAATGTCTAGCAAGCAGTATGAGGAGTTCCACATTCAGGAATACATTGGGCACAACCAGTTTTCCCAAATTCAAGTGCCATGGGTTTGACACAAGAGCATTCCTAAACCTTCTATTATAATGAAATCTGAAAAGCTCATATCCCCGGATTGGGGTCCAAATATCTCCCAGGTGTTTATGTTTATCTTCCAATTTTTCCACTTCTGCCCTGAGTTGGGTAGACCTCTTGGCCTTGGGAGTTGACCCAGGCAATTGGTCAATTAAGTCCTGACTGAGTTTTCTATCTTTCATTTTCTCCTCAGGGGTTTGTTCAGTTTTTTGTTTTTTAGGCTTACTGGTTTCCCCTTGTAGCTTTCTTCCTTTTCCCTTTCCTAGAGTTACCATTTTAAAACTTTGGCAGAAAATTTAAATACAAGCTATACAGTGGTTTGTGTATGTGTACATGTCGTTCGGTGGCTGGAATCAAAATCTTCTGCTTTTGCCTTAAGAGTTCCTCTGTATTCTCTTCTCAGACAGTTTTTTGCAATTATAATGATCGTAGAAATTTTGTAGCCGTTTGCATTTAATTGTTTGATCAATTCAATGTTCATCACTGTGAAGTGTCACATCGCCATAACTCTTCTTATCGGTGTGATTGTTAAAATGTCTGGGTGACCTTAATGCTTTTATGGCGCGAACAATCAATCGGTGTGACCATCGGCATAACCTGTTTCATCGCCGTGTGATTTAGATTTCCTTCCGATGTAATGAATCTTACCGATATAATTTGTTTATCGGGGTAATTAATACCATCGGGATAACATAATTATGTTTCCCTGAGCTTTGTTGTCTCACCGATAGTCATTTTACTTTGGATCGGAATGACTGCTTTAGTGTCTTGCCGCTAGAATATCAACATGCATGAATTTATTCCCATTAGAATGAAATATACTATCGGGATAGCTTTCAAAAGATAACCCGATTCACATCATCTCAACGATGGTCCTTCCATATTCTTCATTGGACAGAGTATGTTAAAGTGTCACCGACACCTTTTGATCGCCGTGACTTGTGAATCAGCGAGACCTAATTCCCTTGTCCCGATGTATTAAGTCATCCCGACAGATACTTGTATCGCTGTGAGTCTTTGCCGAAAGCTCTCTTATCGCCAAGACATTGAGTATCGGAGATTTACTTATTTCTTATCCTGATGATTAATTTCTTGCTGATGGCTATTTGCTTCGTTGCCCCTGCAGGATGTTCGGAGAAACTCTTACCAAAATACTTTATTGGTATGATATATATCATCGGGGAAGCTTTTGAAGGATCCTCCGATGGTTATCAGTCATACCGATCGGTATGACTTCTTGGTTCTCTTGCCGATATAAGGTCATCGACATTACTTATTCCATCGGTGACTTTTATAAATCTCTTTCCGATCTCTATTCTCATGTCGATGGTTATTTTCAAATGGTTCCTTATGTATCAGTGTAAGCGGCACAACATCTTGTCGATAGATTGACCTTGAAGAAATTAGCACTGCTCATCTATAGACACCTTGTGAGATACATTAAATTTTTATTATGGTTTTTTGGGATATTTTTCAGGATTTATTCAAATATGATGGAGTGAGAAGATAGTAAAAATTTTAAATTTTTACTGTCCTAACAGTGGCTCTGTCTGGGATGTATACTCCCTGTGAGTATAACAAGGATCCAGATCTCCTGGGGAAGTAGACCACATATTTTGTTTATTTTGGGGTGAGGTTTTTATGAAAATGGGAAAAGGAAAATAACAAATGATGGGAAGCGGGAATGATTCCTAGACTACTATGCATGGAATAAAATATTTTGAGAATTATTTGAGGGTTGTCCATGCACTGGCAACGCTCAATCCTCTCTGTACATGTTTATGAAAAGAACTGCTTCAAGTATTGCCCATGTACAGGTAATTCCTGCTCCTATCCTGACATATTCTGTACATAGTAAGAATCATCACCTCCCTTGCTAGTGATAATGAAAGGACCCAGCCACAGGGCTTCAAATTTTCCATGTTTTCCTTTGTCCTGACATCTTGCATTCCACATCAGTACCAGATCATTTATTTCAAACTTTCCGTCTTTGGCCTTCTTGTCAAAGAGATATTTTACTTGTGATTGTAATTTAACATTCTGCCTCTGAGCTATTCTTCTTGTTTCATCAAGTTCTACCAGTTGTTCCAACCTTTCCTCCATTGGTTTAGGAATATTCAAGTCTTCTTGAGGAATGAATTTGTATACTGGTATAAGATTTTCCAATGGTAATCTGGCTTGTGTCCCATATACCAACTCATAAGGGGATCTCCCAATTGCTCTTTTTATAGTTATCCTATCAGCCCATACTGCCATTCTTAATTTTGAATCCCAAGCCTTCTTGTTTCTATCCAACATCCTTTTTATGATTTTCAAGAGGCTCTTGTTACTTGATTCTGCTTGTCCATTGGCCTGTAGATGGTAGGGAGCAGCGTAAGAAATAGTGATACCATGTGTACTGCAAAATCCTTTGAATTCATCAGATCTAAAACACATCCCATTATCTGTAATCAATCTTACTGGAGTACCAAATCTGCATATAATATTCTCCATTAGAAAGTTAATCACAACTTTACTTGTAGCCTGTTTCGTTGGGATCGCTTCCACCCATTTTGTAAAGTAGTCAGTAGCAACTAAAATCCATTTATGCCCCCCACTTGATTTCTCTAAGATTTCACCTATAAAATAAAGACCCCATTGATAAAATGGAGCCTCAACCTACATAGGTTTTAAAGGTAGTGCTCCCTAATATTTTAACTTCCCTGAGAACTTTTGGCATGCTTCACACTTTCTAGTGTACTGATATGAATCATTAAAAACTTTAGGCCAATAATATCCTACCCTCAAGATCTTGTGGGCTATGGTCTTTGCTGAGAAATGACCTCCGCACATGCCTTCATGTAACTCCTTCATGATATGTTTTGACTAATATTCATCCAAGCATAATAGTAGAACCCCATCTCTATTTTTCCAATAGAGATGCCCACTGATGAGTACATATTTTGAAGCTTGTAGTTTGAGTGTCCTCCTTTTGTTATCATCATATCCTTCAGGACACTTCATATGTTTTAGATAATATATTATATCAGTATACCATGGAGTGTGTTCAATACTAGTACTTGCATCAACATTACATATCTGAGAGGCTTCAAGATTATTTTCAATCATCAATTTGGCAAGACCCTATCCCCTTACCAAATTAGTGATTTGGATTTCAATGTTGAATTCCTGAATCCTATTGATCCACCTACATCTCCTACCGGTGACTTCAGTTTGGACCAACACATCCTTCACTGCAGCATTAGGAACATATGCTGTGATTTTAGCTCCCACCACATATGGTCTAAAATTTTTAACTGCTTTTACCAATGCATATGCCTGTTTTTCAATAATGTCATACTTCAACTTTGCGTTCTGAAGGGATTTGTTGAAGAAAGAGATAGTTTGTTCATATCCATCATTATTTTTCTGTAATAATACTGCTACACCTGTATGATAGGAAGCAAATAAGAAAAGTTGGAACGGTTTACTGAAGTCAGGGGATACTAAGACTGGAGCTTGCTTGATTGCCTCCTTAATATTACCAAATGCTTCTAATGTTTCTGTTGTCCACTTTATTTCTGAGTTCTTCTTTAGCATTCTTGATATAGGACAAACAATCTCTGCAAAATTTGGTATAAATCTTCTGACAAAATTTATCTGACCAAAAAACGATTGTATAGCTTTTACATTTTTTGGAATAGGGATTTGATCAATTGCTTTTACCCTTTCAGGATCTATTTTAACTCCTTCCTTCGAGACTATATGGCCAAGCAATTTTCCTTCTGTCACTGCAAAATGGCATTTTTTAGGGTTCAATGATATCCCATATTCTAGGGCTTTGATAAATATTTGTTCTAAATGTGTGCAATGATCTTTGGCCCTTTTTGAATATGTTGTCAAGTCATCTTGATATACTATCATAATCTTATTGATCAATTCAGCAAAAGCTACATCCATTGCTCTTTGAAATATTGCTCCAGCATTAGTTAATCTGAATGGCATTCTCAAATATACATATGTTCCCCACGGAGTGGTGAATGCAGTCTTAAATTGTTCATACTCCTTAACTTTTACTTGATTGTAGCCAAAGAAACCATCCATCATTGATAACAATTCACACCCAGTGACTTTCTGCAATATTGCTTCCATATTGGGGAGAGGATAATTATCCTTGAGGGAAGATTTATTCAAGTTTCTGAAATCCACACACAGTCTAATGTCACCATTCTTTTTTCTGACAGGCACTAAATTTGAAACCCAGGAAGAATGTCTAATAGGTTTGATTATAGCTCCATCCCTTAACTTTGTAAGTTCTTCTAGCATTTTAGGGGCTAATGTAGGATTAATCGGCCTCTGCTTCTGTCTGAATGGTTTAGCATCTGGCTTCAGTGGTATCTCATGTTGAAATAAATCCTCTCTATATGCCTTTAAATCATCATATGACCAAGCGAATACATGCCTGTACTTCCTGAGTAGGTTGATAAGTCTGCTCCTAATTTTTGGGTCAAGACTTCTTCCAATATACACAATTTTTGGGGTTGTTTGTGTCCCTAAATTGATTTCTTCAAGGTTACTAGGTATCACTGGTGTGTCTTTCTTTTTATATCTGTCATGGCCATCAAATTCCTTTTCTAATGCAATAAGTCCTTTGGGTATCTTATTCGTTTTCAACTGAACCACCTCTTGGCCAAAAAGGGTTTCCTTCCCATCATGTTCCTCTACAAATGTGTTAAAATCAATTTCTTGATTTTCATAATAGTCAGCACAATGCAAGAAATTGATTATATCAGCATCACTATCAAATACTTGCCAGTTCTGTATATTATTAGGGATGGTAGGTCTAGTTTTAAATTCAACTTCTGTGATTCCTCCTAATGTGACATCATCTCTCTTTAATGCAATGTTTGCTAAAAAGTCTGCCATAATGTTTTTAGACCTATCAACCCAGCTGATTGAAAAGGCATCAAATAATTCAACACTATCCCAAACTGCATTTTTGTACTGTCTTAATCTTTTATTTTTAGATAAGTATTTTTCTCTTACTTGGGAGATAACCAGTTCAGAATCACCATAAATAGCTAACTTTATTATTTTGTGTTTAGTGGCTATGTTTAGGCCAATGAGTAGGGCTTCATACTCAGCTACATTATTTGTGCATTCAAATGTCAATAGGAAAGAGTATTTGAAAGTTTTACCTCCTGGTGAAATGAAAATTACTCCAGCCCCATTTCCTATTTTGCTGCATGCACCATCAAAATACATTTTCCACAGATCATTTTCTTCTTTCACAGATTTAGTGTGTATTGGATCAGTGTTATGCAATTCTGGTGTAGTTTCTACAACTTTGAAAACTCCTAAATCTGTATCACAAAAGAAATTTATCTGATGTCGATCCATTCTTTCTATAATATTGTCATACCTTGGCTCTCTGCACAACTTGATTTCCTTGCCACCTATTGGTATGGTGGCATATGATAGATCTAATTGAACATTGCCTTGATAGAAGCATTCCATAATAGGGTGGGATATCAACCACAATGATGTCAATGTTATATGTTGCTTCAAGGTGTGAGGCAAGTTTTATCTCTACGTCTTTCATAATACCAACTACTGGAATAGATCTGTTATCCATTGCATAACACTGGTCATACGTAGTATCAACCCACATTCCCAATTCTTTCATAACTGCTATAGGCATGATATTCATAGCAGCGCCTGAATCAATCATACAATTCCTGACTATCCTGTTCTTGATTACTAGTGTAGTATAGAATGGATCTACCTGTGAGGGATTTTTTGTAAGTGTGTCACCAAGGTATACCTTAGGCATCTTAAAATTTTCTTGATGTACATTATTTGTTGTTTTTTCAAACCCTTTATGTTTTGGATTTGGTGTATCAGAAATCATCTTGACAACTGTACTCCTATATTTATCTATTTTCATCATCTCTAGGAGTGGGACTGATATCTTCACCTGAGACACTGCATGTGCAATGTCAAAAGAATGGGCTATGATCTGGTCATTCTTTTCTATTTTTGTGTTCTCTTTCTCTTGTTTTTCTTTTATTTTACTTTTATCCCCCTTTTCTGGTTCTTTGGATGACGATTTTGTATTATTCCTTTTGTTATTCTGGTCTTTTATAAATACACTCCTAGGAGTTCCTTGCTCAACATTTGTTGTTATATTCCTTAAGTTATAAGTGTTTCAAGCTTGAGCCACTGCAGCCACTATGAGAGCTTCTCTTTCATCCTCAGTAGGTTTTCTCCATTGCCCATATGATTTGTTGTTACAACTATCTTCCTGGTCTGAGAATACCTCTTGTTCTCCCATGTTGATATGATACTTTTGGTTCCCTACATCATACTCATATCCTTCTTCTTCTGAAGAAGAGTAATCTTATGTCACCACACATGGTGTATCCTGCATCATATTGATGGTGTGATTATCCCTATTATAGTTGTATAGCATTTCCTCTTGCTGTATTGATTTAACTACCTCACAGTATTCAGGTAAATGTGGCAAATTACATACAAAACACCAAGGTTTATTTTTTTCCATATGTGCCATGTTTCTTTTCAGGGGATCAGGAGTATCCTTTCCATATGGTTGCTTTCTGCTGTTATCGATAGGTCTTCCATCCTTCCAATTTGTATTGTAGGGCATATCATGTAACCTAGGTCTTTCATGCCTATGCTGACCCTCTGGTTTAGTTTGTTGAACAATTGGATTCTGAGGATTTCTATGATTATCCCTTTTACTGACCATTCCTGCAGCCTTCCTATTATTTTCAATAGTTATGGCCACTTTCTGTGCTTCAGCCAAGGTTGCAGGACACCTGTTTCTAAGTTCGTATCCTGTTTTGGGGTCAAATGCTTTCATATAGATACTTAGTGCTACCTGGTCAGATAACTTGGCTCCATGTGGTACCTTATTATGTAACTTGGAAAACTTCAAGTTGAAATCAAATACTAACTCATTTTGATACTTTTGTATACTTATTAATTCATGTAATGCAAACTCAGGAGCATATTGGTTACCATACTGATCCTTAAACTAGTTATGGAAATCAGTTATTGAATTGATTGATGCATCAGGGAAACTATTAAGCCAATCTCTGGCATCTTCAGTGAGGGACATCATAAATAACCTCATTCTAATGTCTTCCCAATCCATACCAATATCCTATACAAAAGCATTAAAACTTCTGATATGATCTTCCGCAGATATTGCATTATTTCCAGTAAACTTGGGAACCATATTTCTCCAAGTACTATCCATAGGATATGGATAAAACTGATATCCAGTTAAATCAAATTGACTACATATATTTGCAAGGTTTTGGGGTGGGAAATTCAAAGGTGGTGGATTGGGATAATAATTGTATCCACCTGGTGGCTGATGATATGCATATTGTTGATGTTGGTTCATGTGGGGATTTGTGTGATGATTTTGTGGTCTATAATATTGTTGACCAGGGGTGGGTAAGTATTTACTATGTGTTGAGATGCATTACGTATGGGAGGTGGTCTAGGGTTTTGGGGAATAGTGTTCTGATGACTTCCGGAAGCATGTGAGTTTTGAGCACCACGTGTATTTTGCTGTGTATTTCTTGAAATATTCCCTCTATGCGGGGGTACATATTTTGGGGGAACTGTTTTGGCTTTACTTTTCCTCTGTTGAATTTCTTGCTGCAACAACTCTCTCTCTTCCTGTATCTTGTACCTTTCAAGTTCTTTCCGGAGCATGAGTATTTCCTATTGCTCTTCGCTCATGTCTTTTAAATTCTCTGCATTGTTATTTATTTCCTGATATTCTAGATTATCATTCATTCCCTGATTTGAAAATTCATAACCCATCTCTTCTCCCTGATGTAATGACATCTTGAAATCATGTTCAGCTTGGTTTTGATCAATATCCCTCATAATCTTTGCATCATGATCACGCTATTCTTGAGGAGTGGGTCTATACCTTGCTAAAATATCATCAGTTGCTCCACTGAGGTTCTCATTCGAATCATGCAGAGGTGTGAATTTGTTGTGAATTGAAATATTTTGCTCTGAATCATTCTCTTGGATATCCAGCTTATTATCTTGGTGGGAATATTTTGAATTCCCATTTCTTTTGGAAAGGTTTCTAAGTGGTGAAGATGACTGCAAAATTCTACCTTCCATCTTGGATCTCCTACCATCCATTTGATATTGAATTCTTTGTTATAATTGTAACTAGAGTCGCCACCTATTTATTAAATAGGAAAAGTTTATATTTTATCTGTAGGGTTCTTGTCACCAGTAGAGTTACCGAATTAAATTTTCTAAAATGACTCTATGGAAGAAAGGATTAATTTCTAAGGTCTTTTACTAAGTCCCCAGTAGAGTTGCCAATTTGTTAGGTCTCAAAAATGCAGGTTGCCAATCCTAAGAGGATGCCAAGCTCTATGTTTAAACTGGCAACATTTCTGAACTAACTTGACGAAATCAACCTTTAAGGTTTGATGATTTCCTTTGCTTTAGGTCCTGCTACACCTAGGCGGGTAAACCTTGGAAGATTAAAGCAGATTGAATGTGAATGTGTGGACTAATCAAATCTATCTACAATGGCATAAGATGTAGGATAGATGAAATGCTTGCTAAATAGTTTTATGTCTAATGTCTAATGAGTGATTGGTAGAAATTGTATAAGCAATATCAAGTTAAAAGGTTTTAAGTATTGAGTAAAATAAGACTAGTGCCTTGTTGGGTAACAGAGTCAATTTGAAGGACCAGGACTAATGGTCTCCTAATGGTAATAATTCTAGTTGTCTGGCACATTTTTAGTTTATAACTTGTATAAACGTGCAAGTAAATGACTGACAAACTCTTCTTGATAATCCAACCAAATAGAATCAAATATCTTATTATTCACCAGAAGGTATTTTAATCCTTACTTGAAGGAACCAAATGAAATGAATAGACAAGATTAACAGATAATATTTTACTGGAGACAGAATGGCAATCTAATTGTATGGCCCTAATTAGTAATCCAAACTTATTACTTCCAGGCTACTGTAACTAAATCAGAAGGGTTTAATTCCTCAAATGGACACCAACCTATTTAATCACATAGATACAGCAAACGTGTATTGACAGATTAAATATATACTTGTTACATTAATCTGAATATCAAGGAAATGCAGAAATGGAGACAGCCACACAATTGAATAATTTTAACAAACAACTGATACCAAAGTAGAACCACTGAACCAGAGAACTTCAAATTTCTTCTTCAAATAAAATATGCAACATAGTCATCTTAAAACACTGTATATATAAGGTATATGAATATATTCTACTGCTGATGATCTCTCAGCATCGATTGTTTGGACTTATATATATATATATTTCTATGAAGAGACATAACTCTTGAATGAGTTTTTTGGGAACTTAACAAACATTAACAACTATGACATAATCATGATTAGGCTTTATTTAGCCACAAGTAAACTTTAGCCAAGTAATCCAAGTAATCCTGCTCACGATGAGAATCAGTAAGGTCAACAGCACTTCTGGTAATTATATCAAGTGTGATCATGCTTTCCAATTGTTTGCAAACTTCTCTAGATGCAGAGGTTTTCTCTTTCAGAGCTCCTGTGGCTTTGTGTAATATAATTTGACAATCAATAATCCATTCTTCCTTGCTCTTTACCTCTCTGTTGTCTTTAAATATCCTGGGCACTCGTGCGTTTGAGGCATCATTTCCTTCCTTAGCATCAGCTTTAAGTTTGTCATAATAATTTTGGTGTTTTTTGAGAAATGCTCTTGCATCAGAGATATCTGTACTATCAGTAGAACTTCTATTTTGTAACTCAATCAATTTCTCTTGTATTTCTTTTCAAGTCTTTCATGTTCTTTAACTGCTTTATGATTCTCTGAGTAATTATCCTAAAACTGGTTTAACCACCGCACCTTGTTTGCATACCTGCTTTGCAGTATTGTAACAAATGCATCTATCTGAATTTGTGTGGCCTGGTCAGGGGATAATACTTGAATGCCTTGTGAGCTCTCACCTTGAGTTATTCTTTTTGTGGATTGGCCAAAAGTGCTCTTAACAGCATCCTTCAAGTAATCATTTTCTTTTGTCAATCTTTCACAATTCAATTTGTATGTATCTCTTTCTTTGATCAACATTTGAGCTTGTGCTTTATTCAATTTTGCAACATTGATGCCAATGTCCACAGTAATTCTAGAGTCAGTTTCTCCTGCTTTGAAAGTCATAACATGGCCAAAAGTCTTTTCGGTATCTATGATGGCCGTCTTCTTATGGGGAGGGTATAACGCCCATATCATCAAGGAATTTTCATCATTATTGTATCTTGTTCCCATATATACTTCATTAACTCCTTCTGGAGTAAGCTTATACTTATCATTAGCATTATTCAGAAAACTATCAAAAACCAAAGCAGAATTTAAATCCAAACTAGGAAAAATCATAACCCCTGCATCCTTGAGCAACTGTCTACCCTTGCTTGGTGTCATGTCTTGCATTTCTTTATCTACTGTTTCCTTTAGCATATCTGATAACTATTTTTCATTATCAGCAGAAACATCATCTACTGACTCTCTAATCTCTTTCCCTTTGTATTTATACAAAAATAAATAAAAAAATTTTGATTGAATAAATTTATCATCTGAAATGAAAGAATCATAGGCTATTTGGCATGGATCCTTATCAGCAGACCCCTCCTCATCATGTAGCATAACTAGAGGCTGATATTGTTGCATTTTCCTTTTGGACATTTCCATTGTTTTATCTTGTGGTTGCTCTTGTTCTGTCAGTTCTTCATCTTCAGAGGATACCACTTCAATCTCTGATACTACTTTTTCTTTTCACTTAAATCCTTGTTATATTTTTCTACCACCAATTCGACTTCTGCTTCTTCTAAATTTCTAATGACATCATCATGTGGATAATGTATGTGCATGTATCCACTGAGATTTTGTTTTCTTCTTGCAGAGTCAATAAAACCTTCAGGGTCAAATCCTTTCCTAGCCTCAGCAATCATCATATTATAATGCATTAATTTATCCAAAATGAGATTGTAACCTTCTTTTGAAACCATAGTAAAATCTCCAAAACATAAGGTGTTGGGCATAAATGATTGTTTATCATGTGAACTTAGATGCATCACATTTGAACAATGCATTTGCCTAATTATCTCCAAATATGCAAGTCTGTCAGGGACAGTCTTGGGCAATATGAATGGAGTATCCTCAAATCCATAAACTCTGATCATAGTAGCATCCTCAAAGCAATACCAATCTCCCCAATTATGAGTGATAGTAGGGGGGCCACCAAAATCTTTCAGTCTGAGGAACCTTTTTATTTCAGTTGAAATTGAATATTCATAGGGGTGGTTGAAATATCTATACAACACTTTCACACAATGCTCTTCAAATTGAGCATAGCTGGAGTGGGCATATCTACTATCCCATACTCTGGTCCACATTTGTATGGGTATCTTTTCCCCTTTCTTATCTGCAGCAACAATTCGAAACTCACTTGGCCACAACCCTACTTCCTGGCCGTAATATAACACCATGTGCATAAGCATTGAGTAATGCTCAAAAGAGCATGCTGGAGCACTATTTTTTATTGCAGACAGACCAGAGTCCATTCTATTAGCAATATAAGTAGCATAATCAAACTGCCTTGCATTATGACACTGAATGTCAGAAGCTATGACCATTAGAGGAATAGTCATGAACTCGGGGACCTCTGAACCTAGGACTTGGCCTACAGAAAAATAGGTATACTGTATGTATGGTTCAAATATAGCCACATGAAAAGGAGGGCCATCATTTTCAGTTAAGGGCATCACTTCTCCTTCTACCCTGGGCATATGAATGGGCAACCTCCATCCATTGTAAGTTGTATCCATTCTCCAATACTCTTTATCCAGATCTTCATAAATAATAGGGACAGTGCATAAATCATTTAAATCAAAAACCTCACAAATAGCATTTTTTGACAAATGCACAATTGGTTCTCCCTATGGGTTGTAGATGGCTTTCAAGCTTGAATTGTAATGTCTGGCAAGCAGTAGGAGGAGTTCCACATTCAGGAATACATTGGGCACAACCAGTTTTCCCAAATTCAAGTGCCATGGGTTTGACACAAGAGCATTCCTAAACCTTCTATTATAATGAAATCTGAAAAGCTCATATCCCTGGATTGGGGTCCGGATTGGGGTCCAGATATCTCCCAGGTGTTTATGTTTATCTTCCAATTTTTCCACTTCTGCCCTGAGTTGGGCAGACCTCTTGGCCTTGGGACTTGACCTAGGCAATTGGTCAATTAAGTCCTGATTGAGTTTTCTATCTTTCATTTTCTCCTCAGGGGTTTGTTCAGTTTTTTGTTTTTTAGGCTTACTGGTTTCCCCTTGTAACTTTCTTCCTTTTCCCTTTCCCGGAGTTTCCATTTTAAAACTTTGGCAGAAAATTTAAATACAGGCTATACAGTGGTTTGTGTATATGTACCTGTCATTCAGTGGCTAGAATCAGAATCCTCTGCTTTTGCCTTAAGAGTTCCTCTGTATTCTCTTCTCAGACGGTTTTTTGCAATTATAATGATCGTAGAAATTTCGTGGCCGTTTGCATTTAATTATCTGATCAATTCAATGTTCATCACTGTGAAGTGTCACATCGCCATAACTCTTCTTATTGGTGTGATTTTTAAAATGTCTGGGCGACCTTAATGCTTTTATGGTGCAAATAATCAATCGGCGTGACCATCGGCATAACCTGTTTCATCACCGTGTGATTTAGATTTCCTTCCGATGTAATGAATCTTACCGATATAATTTATTTATCGGGGTGATTAATACCATCGGGATAACATAATTACGTTTCCCCGAGCTTTGTTGTCTCACCGATAGTCATTTTACTTTGGATCGGAATGACTGCTTTAGTGTCTTGCCACTAGAATATCAACATGCATGAATTTATTCCCATCAGAATGAAAGATACTATCAGGATAGCTTTCAAAATATAACCCGATCCACATCATCTCACCGATGGTCCTTCCATATTCTTCATCAGACAGAGTATGTTAAAGTGTCACCGACACCTTTTGATCGTCGTGACTTGTGAATCGGTGAGACCTAATTCCCTTGTCCCGATATATTAAGTCATCCCGACAGATACTTGTATCACTGTGAGTCTTTACCGAAAGCTCTTTTATCACCAAGACATTGAGTATCGGAGATTTACTTATTTCTTATCCTAATGATTAATTTCTTGAAAATGGCTATTTGCTTCTTTGCCCCCGCAGGATGTTCAGTGAAACTCTTACCAAAATACTTTATCGGTATGATATATATCATCGGGGCAGCTTTTGAAGGATCCTCCGATGGTTATCAGTCATACTGATCGGTATGACTTCTTGGTTCTCTTGCTGATATAAGGTTATCAGCATTACTTATTCCATCTATGACTTTTATAAATCTCTTTCTGATCTCTATTCTCACGTCGATGGTTATTTTCAAATGGTTCCTTATGTATCGGTGTAAGCGACACAACATCTTGCTGATAGATTGACCTTGAAGAAATTTAGCACTACTCATCTATAGACACCTTGTGAGATACATTAAATTTTTATTATGGTTTTTTGGGATATTTTTCAGGATTTATTCAAATATGATGGAGTGAGAAGATAGTAAAAATTTCAAATTTTTACTGTCCTAACAGTGGCTCTGTCTGGGATGTATACTCCCTGTGAGTATAACAAGGATCCAGATCTCTTGGGGAAGTAGACCACATATTTTGTTTATTTTGGGGTGAGGTTTTTATGAAAATGGGAAAAGGAAAATAACAAATGATGGGAAGCGGGAATGATTCCTAGACTACTGTGCATGGAATAAAATATTTTGAGAATTATTTGAGGGTTGTCCATGCACTGGCAACAATCAATCCTCTTTGTACATGTTTATGAAAAGAACTGCTTCAAGTATTGCCCATATTCTGTACATAGTAAGAATCATCACCTCCCTTGCCAGTGATAACAAAAGGACCCAGCCACAGGGCTTCAAATTTTCCTTGTTTTCCTTTGTCTTAACATCTTGCATTCCACATCAGTACCAGATCATTTATTTCAAACTTTCTGTCTTTGGCCTTCTTGTCAAAGAGATATTTTACTTGTGATTGTAATTTAACATTCTGCCTCTGAGCTATTCTTCTTGTTTCATCAAGTTCTACCAGTTGTTCCAACCTTTCCTCCATTGGTTCAGGAATATTCAAGTCTTCTTGAAGAATGAATTTGTATACTGGTATAAGATTTTCCAATGGTAATCTGGCTTGTGTCCCATATACCAACTCATAAGGGGATCTCCCAATTGCTCTTTTTATAGTTATCCTATCAGCCCATACTGCCATTCTTAATTTTGAATCCCAAGCCTTCTTGTTTCTATCCAACATCCTTTTTATGATTTTCAAGAGGCTCTTGTTACTTGATTCTGCTTGTCCATTGGCCTGTGGATGGTAGGGAGCAGCGTAAGAAACAGTGATACCATGTGTACTGCAAAATCCTTTGAATTCATCAGATCTAAAACACATCCCATTATCTGTAATCAATCTTACTGGAGTACCAAATCTGCATATAATATTCTCCATTAGAAAGTTAATCACAACTTTACTTGTAGCCTGTTTCGTTGGGATCGCTTCCACCCATTTTGTAAAGTAGTCAGTAGCAACTAAAATCCATTTATGCCCCCCACTTGATTTCTCTGAGATTTCACCTATAAAATAAATACCCCATTGATAAAATGGAGCCTCAACCTGCATAGGTTTTAAAGGTAGTGCTCCCTGATATTTTAACTTCCCTGAGAACTTTTGGCATGCTTCACACTTTCTAGTGTACTGGTATGAATCATTAAAAACTTTAGGCCAATAATATCCTACCCTCAGGATCTTGTGGGCTATGGTCTTTGCTGAGAAATGACCTCCGCACATGCTTTCATGTAACTCCTTCATAATATGTTTTGACTCCAAGCATAATAGTAGACCCCCATCTCTGTTTTTCCAATAGAGATCCCCACTGATGAGTACATATTTTGAAGCTTGTAGTTTGAGTGTCCTCCTTTTGTTATCATCATATCCTTCAAGACACTTCATATGTTTTAGATAATATATTATATCAGTATACCATGGAGTGTGTTCAATACTAGTACTTGCATCAACATTACATATCTGAGAGGCTTCAAGATTATTTTCAGTCATCAATTGGGCAAGACCCTGTCCCCTTACCATATTAGTGATTTGGATTTCAATGTTGAATTCCTGAATCCTATTGATCCACCTACATCTCCTACCGGTGACTTCAGTTTGGACCAATACATCCTTCACTGCAGCATTAGGAACATATGCTATGATTTTAGCTCCCACCAAATATGGTCTAAAATTTTTAACTGCTTTTACCAATGCATATGCCTGTTTTTCAATAATGTCATACTTCAACTTTGCGTTCTGAAGGGATTTGTTGAAGAAAGAGATAGGTTGTTCATATCCATCATTGTTTTTCTGTAATAATACTGCTGCAACTGTATGATAGGAAGCAAATAAGAAAAGTTGGAACGGTTTACTGAAGTTAGGGGATACTAAGACTGGAGCTTGCTTGATTGCCTCCTTAATATTACCAAATGCTTCTAATGTTTCTATTGTCCACTTTATTTCTGAGTTCTTCTTTAGCATTCTTGATATAGGACAAACAATCTCTGCAAAATTTGGTATAAATCTTCTGACAAAATTTATCTGACCAAAAAATGATTGTATAGCTTTTACATTTTTTGGAATAGGGATTTGATCAATTGCTTTTACCCTTTCAGGATCTATTTTAACTCCTTCCTTCAAGACTATATGGCCAAGCAATTTTCCTTCTGTCACTGCAAAATGGCATTTTTTAGGGTTCAATGATATCCCATATTCTAGGGCTTTGATAAATATTTGTTCTAAATGTGTGCAATGATCTTCGGCCCTTTTTGAATATGCTGTGAAGTCATCTTCATATACTATCATAATCTTATTGATCAATTCAGCAAAAGCTACATCCATTGCTCTTTGAAATGTTGCTCCAGCATTAGTTAATCTGAATGGCATTCTCAAATATACATATGTTCCCCACGGAGTGGTGAATGCAGTCTTAAATTGTTCAGACTCCTTAACTTTTACCTGATCGTAGCCAAAGAAACCATCCATCATTGATAACAATTCACATCCAGTGACTCTCTGCAATATTGCTTCCATATTGGGGAGAGGATAATTATCTTTGAGGGAAGA
Source organism: Cunninghamia lanceolata (assembly GCA_027924645.1). NCBI lineage: Eukaryota > Viridiplantae > Streptophyta > Pinopsida > Cupressales > Cupressaceae > Cunninghamia > Cunninghamia lanceolata. Next base: position 7,397,729 of record BSBN01000261.1, on the reverse strand, counting down.
TTTATTCAAGTTTCTGAAATCCACACACAGTCTAATGTCACCATTCTTTTTTCTGATAGGCACTAAATTTGTAACCCAGGAAGAATGTCTAATAGGTTTGATTATAGCTCCATCCCTTAACTTTGTAAGTTCTTCTAGCATTTTAGGGGCTAATGTAGGATTAATCGGCCTCTGCTTCTGTCTGAATGGTTTAGCATCTGGCTTCAGTGGTATCTCATGTTGAAATAAATCCTCTCTATATGCCTTTAAATCATCATATGACCAAGTGAATACATGCCTGTACTTCTTGAGCAGGTTGATAAGTCTGCTCCTAATTTTTGGGTCAAGACTTCTTCCAATATACACATTTTTTGGGGTTGTTTGTGTCCCTAAATTGATTTCTTCAAGGTTACTAGGTATCACTGGTGTGTCTTTCTTTTTATATCTGTCATGGCCATCAAATGCCTTTTCTAATGCAATAAGTCCTTTGGGTATCTTATTCATTTTCAACTAAACCACCTCTTGGCCAAAAAGGGTTTCCTTCCCATCATGTTCCTCTACAAATGCATTAAAATCAATTTCTTGATTTTCATAATAGTCAGCATAATGCAAGAAATTGATTATATCAGCATTACTATCAAATACTTGCCAGTTCTGTATATTATCAGGGATGGTAGGTCTAGTTTTAAATTCAACTTCTGTGATTCCTCCTAATGTGACATCATCTCTCTTTAATGCAATGTTTGCTAAAAAGTCTGCCATAATGTTTTTAGACCTATCAACCCAGCTGATTGAAAAGGCATCAAATAATTCAACACTATCCCAAACTACATTTCTGTACTATCTTAATCTTTTATTTTTAGATAAGTATTTTTCTCTTACTTGGGAGATAACCAGTTCAGAATCACCATAAATAGATAACTTTTTTATTTTGTGTTTAGTGGCTATGTTTAGGCCAATGAGCAGGGCTTCATACTCAGCTACATTATTTGTGCATTCAAATGTCAATAGGAAAGAGTATTTGAAAGTTTTACCTCCTGGTGAAATGAAAATTAATCCAGCCCCATTTCCTATTTTGCTGCATGCACCATCAAAATACATTTTCCACAGATCATTTTCTTCTTTCACAAATTCAGTGTGTATTGGATCAGTGTTATGCAATTCTGGTGTAGTTTCTCTAACTTTGAAAACTCCTAAATCTGTATCACAAAAGAAATTTATCTGATGTCGATCCATTCTTTCTATAATATTGTCATACCTTGGCTCTCTGCACAACTTGATTTCCTTGCCACCTACTGGTATGGTGGGATATGATAGATCTAATTAAACATTGCCTCCTGCCATTGCAGCCCATTGCTATGATAGAAGCATTCCATAATACGGTGGGATATCAACCACAGTGATGTCAATGTTATATGTTGCTTCAGGGTGTGAGGCAAGTTTTATCTCTACGTCTTTCATAATACCAACTACTGGAATAGATCTGTTATCCATTGCATAACACTGGCCATACGTAGTATCAACCCACATTCCCAATTCTTTCATAACTGCTATAGGCATGATAGTCATAGCAGTGCCTGAATCAATCATACAATTCCTAACTATCCTATTCTTGATTACTAGTGTAGTATAGAATGGATCTACCTGTGAGGGATTTTTTGTAAGTGTGTCACCAAGGTATACCTCAGGCATCTTAAAATTTTCTTGATGTACATTATTTGTTGTTTTTCAAACCCTTTATGTTTTGGATTTGGTGTATTAGAAATCATCTTGACAACTGTACTCCTATATTTATCTATTTTCATCATCTCTAGGAGTGGGACTGATATCTTCACCTGAGACACTGCATGTGCAATGTCAAAAGAATGGGCTATGATCTCGTCATTCTTTTCTATTTTTGTGTTCTCTTTCTCTTGGTTTTCTTTTATTTTACTTTTATCTCCCTTTTCTAGTTCTTTGGATGACGATTTTGTATTATTCCTTTTGTTATTCTGGTCTTTTATAAATACACTCCTAGGAGTTCCTTGCTCAACATTTGTTGTTCTATTCCTTAAGTTATAAGTATTTCGAGCTTGAGCCACTGCAGCCACTGTGAGAGCTTCTCTTTCATCCTTAGTAGGTTTTCTCCATTGACCATATGATTTGTTGTTACAACTATCTTCCTGGTCTGAGAATACCTCTTGTTCTCCCATGTTGATATGAACTTTTGGTTCCCTACATCATACTCATATCCTTCTTCTTCTGAAGAAGAGTAATCTTCTGTCACCACATATGGTGTATCCTGCATCATATTGATGGTGTGATTATCCCTATTATAGTTGTATAGCATTTCCTCTTGCTGTATTGATTTAGCTACCTCACAGTATTCAGGTAAATGTGGCAAATTACATAGAAAACACCAAGGTTTATTTTCTGCCATATGTGCCATGTTTCTTTTCAGGGGATCAGGAACATCCTTTCCATATGGTTGCTTTCTACTGTTATCGATAGGTCTTCCATCCTTCCAATTTGTATTGTAGGGCATATCATGTAACCTAGGTCTTTCATGCCTATGCTGACCTTCTGGTTTAGTTTGTTGAATAGTTGGATTCTAAGGATTTCTATGATTATCCCTTTTACTGACCATTCCTACAGCCTTCCTATTATTTTCAATAGTTATGGCCACTTTTTGTGCTTCAGCCAAGGTTGCAGGACACCTGTTTCTAAGTTCGTATCCTGTTTTGGGGTCAAATGCTTTCATATAGATACTTAGTGCTGCCTGGTCAGATAACTTGGCTCCATGTGGTACCTTATTATGTAACTTGGAAAACTTCAAGTTGAAATCAAATATTGACTCATTTTGATACTTCTGTATACTTATTAATTCATGTAATGCAAACTCAGGAGCATATTGGTTACCATACTGATCCTTAAACTGGTTATGGAAATCAGTTATTGAATTGATTGATGCATCAGGCAAACTATTAAACCAATCTCTGGCATCTTCAGGGAGGGACATCATAAATAACCTCATTCTAATGTCTTCCCAATCCATACCAATATCCTGTACAAAAGCATTAAAACTTCTGATATGATCTTCCGCATATATTGCATTATTTCCAGTAAACTTGGGAACCATATTTCTCCAAGTACTATCCATACGATCTGGATACAACTGATATCCAGTTAAATTAAATTGACTACATATATTTGCAAGGTTTTGGGGTGGGAAATTCAAAGGTGGTGGATTGGGATAATAATTGTATCCACCTGGTGGCTAATGATATGCATATTGTTGATGTTGGTTCATGTGGGGATTTGTGTGATGATTTTGTGGTCTATAATATTGTTGACCAGGGGGTGGGTAAGTATTTACTATGTTTTGAGATGCATTACGTATGGGAGGTGGTCTAGAGTTTTGGGGAATAGTGTTCTAATGACTTCCGGAAGCATGTGAGTTTTGAGCACCATTTGTATTTTGCTGTGTATTTCTTGAAATATTCCCTCTATGCGGGGGTACATATTTTGGGGGAGCTGTTTTGGCTTTACTTTTCCTCTGTTGAATTTCTTGCTGCAACAACTCTCTCTCTTCCTGTATCTTGTACCTTTCAAGTTCTTTCCAGAGCATGAGTATTTCCTGTTGCTCTTCACTCGTGTCTTTTAAATTCTCTGCATTGTTATTTATTTCCTGATATTCTGGATTATCATTCATTCCCTGATTTGAAAATTCATAACCCATCTCTTCTCCCTGATGTAATGACATCTTGAAATCATGTTCAGCTTGGTTTTGATCAATATCCCTCATAATCTTTGCATCATGATCACGCTGTTCTTGAGGAGTGGGTCTATACCTTGCTAAAATATCATCAGTTGCTCCACTAAGGTTCTCATTCGAATCATGCAGAGGTGTGAATTTGTTGTGAATTGAAATATTTTGCTCTGAATCATTCTCTTGGATATCCAACTTATTATCTTGGTGGGAATATTTTGAATTCCCATTTCTTTTGGAAAGGTTTCTAAGTGGTGGAGATGACTGCAAATTTCTACCTTCCATCTTGGATCTCCTACCATCCATTTGATATTGAATTCTTTGTTATAATTGTAACTAGAGTCGCCACCTATTTATTAAATAGGAAAAGTTTATATTTTATCTGTAGGGTTCTTGTCACCAGGAGAGTTACCGAATTAAATTTTCTAAAATGACTCTATGGAAGAAAGGATTAATTTCTAAGGTCTTTTACTAAGTCCCCAGTAGAGTCGCCAATTTGTTAGGTCTCAAAAATGCAGGTTGCCAATCCTAAGAGGATGCCAAGCTCTATTTTTAAACTAGCAACGTTTCTGAACTAACTTGACGAAATCAACCTTTAAGGTTTGATGATTTCCTTTGCTTTAGGTCCTGCTACACCTAGGTGGGTAAACCTTGGAAAATTAAAGCAGATTGAATGTGAATGTGTGGACTAATCAAATCTATCTACAATGGCATAAGATGTAGGATAGATGAAATGCTTGCTAAATAGTTTTATGTCTAATGTCTAATGAGTGATTGGTAGAAATTGTATAAGCAATATCAAGTTAAAAGGTTTTAAGTATTGAGTAAAATAAGACTAGTGCCTTGTTGGGTAACAGAGTCAATTTGAAGGACCAGGACTAATGGTCTCCTAATGGTAATAATTCTAGTTGTCTGGCACAGTTTTAGTTTATAACTTGTATAAACGTGCAAGTAAATGACTGACAAACTCTTCTTGATAATCCAACCAAATAGAATCAAATATCTTATAATTCACCAGAAGGTATTTTAATCCTTACTTGAAGGAACCAAATGAAATGAATAGACAAGATTAACAGATAATATTTTACTAGAGACAGAATGGCAATCTAATTGTATGGCCCTACTTAGTAATCCAAACTTATTACTTCCAAGCTACTGTAACTAAATCAGAACGGTTTAATTCGTCAAATGGACACCAACCTATTTAATCACATAGATACGGCAAACGTGTATTGACAGATTAAATATATACTTGATACATTAATTTGAATATCAAGGAAATGCAGAAATGGAGACAGCCACACAATTGAATAATTTTAACAAACAACTGATACCAAAGTAGAACCACTGAACCAGAGAACTTCAAATTTCTTCTTCAAATAAAATATGCAACATAGTCATCTTGAAACATTGTATATATAAGGTATATGAATATATTCTACTGCTGATGATCTCTCAGCATCGATTGTTTGGACTTATATAGATATTTCTATGAAGAGACATAACTCTTCAATGAGTTTTTTGGGAACTTAAAAAACATTAACAACTATGACATAATCATGATTAGGATTTATTTAGCCACAAGTAAACTTTAGCCAAGTAATCCAAGTAATCCTGCTCATGATGAGAATCAGTAAGGTCAACAGCACTTCTGGTAATTATATCAAGTGTGATCATGCTTTCCAATTGTTTGCAAACTTCTCTAGATGCAGAGGCTTTGTCTTTCAGAGCTCCTATGGCTTTGTGTAATATAATTTGACAATCAATAATCCATTCTTCCTTGCTCTTTACCTCTCCGTTGTGTTTAAATATCCTGGGCATTCCTACGTTTGAGGCATCATTTCCTTCCTTAGTGTTGGTTTTTCTTCTGAATCAACATTAGGGTTTGCCACTTCTAATGCACAGGCAGATTCAGCCAACTAAATACAGGAGGTTGTGTGTGCTGCCTCCCCTTCACTTCTGGTTCTGCCGCACCAAGGGGGGTATCCCTATAACTCAAGATGTAACCTTGACTAGCTCAAAGATAGAAAGATCTAACTTGACAACAACAGGCAGAATACTCTCATGTATGGACCAAGATCTGCATGATAGATCACAAGGCTGGCAACATTCTTGGACATGATGTCTGGTTGGGTATGAGAGCATGCAGGGGGTTCCTAATCCTACTCCTACAACTAACAGGTGGAAGTATGAAATGGTTTGATATGGATTTTGGATGCAAAGCTGGACATGGTGTATAACCTCAACACAAAGCTAGATTGGTGCCTATCCAGGGCTTGGAGTCGGTAGACATACACCTGTGAATGATCAGCATGAATAGCTAAAACTAGATTTCAAGGGGATACACATGATATCTGCCTTACAGATATCTCCCAATGCAGAGTGTTAAGTTATCTCTACTTATGGCATCCCTACTGCAGTATACCCTTCCCAATGTTCAACCTGAAAACAATTTAATCTACCCCTTGAGCAGAAGTTAAAAGATCAGACATTCAACATAGGAATTCTATGCTCTAGAATCTAAACATTACCCAAATATCCAGATTCAGAAGAAGAATACATGCAATACTGGAGACAGAATTAACACAACACATGCTAAGATAGCATTACTCATATAAGATTAACCATGAAATCAGTGGATTCATGCCAAATCGTACAACAGGAGATACATAAACTCACAAGTTAAACTGTACAGAGCAACCAGATCAGCTTGCTTTGAATTACAGAGCCAAAAATCTTCAACTTTCAACAACCACAAATGAGTAACACTTCCTGCTTATAACAGCCAGGTAGTGTACCACAGCAATTAATTACATGGTTGACCAAAAATCCCGCCAGATACACAGTATCAGGAAAATGGCGCTCAAACACTACCAGATTGGCGCCCAAACATGAATACAACAGGTAGGGGAGGAGACAGGAAGAAATCTTGAGCCCTCCGCCACTGTCCGCTGATGTACACCTTCAATCGGGTACCAGATCCGCCCATACCTCTGCAACCTTCGCCATTAATGGCGCACCAACCCGCGGCCTCGGGAAAACATCAATTCTGCATCGCAACCATTTCCCGCCGAGATTCATCATCATGATATTTGAAAATGCAGGATATCAATTATCCCACATTCACCCCGCGATAACCTCTTTAACACTTTATATACTAGGTCATGAGCATATATGATGTCGGTGCTTTTGCTCCTGACGACACTAGTATAAGACTTCATCATCATCATCCTCCAGCAGCATGATATCCTGTTGCTTGAAATATCACCCTGACGTCAGCATCATCACCGCAATATAACCTGCATGATAATCGCCCTCATCCGCACAACCTGATCCATCGGAAGAACATCCTCCTGCTGAGCCTATACCAAAAGTTTGGCCGATGAACATCCTGATGACGTCATCATCATATCCTGCTGACGTCATCATCATATCTGCCTACTGCGCACCTCCTCAAATCCGGATGACGTCATCATCATATCAACATCAGGATGATATTCGGAAGATAACCGGATATTTGGAAATATCATCCTGATGCACAAATATCAGGTTGTACTGTAGCTCCACTATAAGATCGGGGCGATAGATGAATATGATGATGCTTGAAAAGATCACCCCCACTAGATAATGCACGAAGCTGGCAGGCGGATATCTCCTTGATATCAGCATCATCATGACGCTGGAACAAACATACACCCGGGTGATATTCAAGAATGAAAATATCACCCCCTCCTTCGGAAATATCATGATGCAGATAGGCAGAGAAATAGATATCACCCTGACATAAGAATGACGTCAGCATCATCAGGATGACAAAACAACGAACATGAAGTGATACAAACAACATCAGGATGATATTGACTAAGATCATCCTGACGTTCAAAATATGACGACCCTAGTGAAAATCAGGTCATACTTAGAACTCTTCAACAACATCATCAGGATGATCATAACCAAGATCACCCGATGATAAAAATATCACCCCGGCGAAATATCATGAAGGCAGAAAATATGATGACCCCCGCAAGCAACACGGTGATAACTGGAAATATGATGATGATGATGACGACCCTTAAGAAAGAACAAGTCAGGTCGAACAACTCAAAGAATAACCCCTTCAGAATATCGCGGCAACATCATCATCATGTTTGGGCAAGGTGATAATTGGAAGATCACCGGATACTTGAAAAATCACCCCCGCAAGCAAATCAGGGCGCACTGTAGCTCATCAGCAGGATCAGGATGATATCCAGACATCACCCGATATTGAAATATGATGATCCTGATGAACAACAAGTCGACAGAAAACATGATAATGCAGACCATCATCGAAGACAAGATGATGATGATGACCTCCTCCTCAGGAAAATATGATGATGCAGCTGAAAAATGCTGAGGAGGTCCAACACTTAGAACATTTTTTGGATACTTAGGGAAATTGCCTGCATGAAAATTGCTCAAAAAACTGCCAGTCAATTCAGGCACTAACACTTAGCATCAGCTTTAAGTTTGTCATAATAATTTTGGTGCTGTTTGAGAAATGCTCTCGCATCAGAGATATCTGTACTATCAGTAGCACTTCTATTTTGTAACTTAATCAATTTCTCTTGTATTCTCTTTTCAAGTCTTTCATGTTCTTTAACTGCTTTATGATTCTTTGAGTAATTATCCCAAACTGGTTTAACCACCGCACCTTGTTTGCATACCTTCTTTGCAATATTGTAACAAATGCATCTATCTGAATTTGTGTGGCCTGGTCAGGGGATAATACTTGAATGCCTTGTGAGCTCTCACCTTGAGTTATTCTTTTTGTGGATTGGCCAAAAGTGCTCTTAACAGCATCCTTCAAGTAATCATTTTCTTTTGTCAATCTTTCACAATTCAATTTGTATGTATCTCTTTCTTTGATCAACATTTGAGCTTGTGCTTTATTCAATTTTGCAACATTGATGCCAATGTCCGCAGTAATTATAGGGTCAGTTTCTCCTGCTTTGAAAGTCATAACATGGCCAAAAGTCTTTTCAGTATCTATGATGGCCGTCTTCTTATGGGGAGGGTATAACGCCCATATCATCAAGGAATTTTCATCATTATTGTATCTTGTTCCCATATATACTTCATTAACTCCTTCTGGAGTAAGCTTATACTTATCATTAGCATTATTCAGAAAACTATCAAAAACCAAAGCAGAATTTAAATCCAAACCAGGAAAAATCATAACCCCTGCATCCTTGAGCAACTGTCTACAATTGCTTGGTGTCATGTCTTGCATTTCTTTATCTACTGTTTCCTTCAGCATATCTAATAACTATTTTTCATTATCAGCAGAAACATCATCTACTAACTCTCTGATCTCTTTCCCTTTGTATTTATACAAAAATTATTTAAATTCTTTTGATTGAATAAATTTATCATCTGAAATGAAAGAATCATAGGCTGTTTGGCGTGGATCTTCATCAGCAGACCCCTCCTCATCATGTAGCATAACTGGAGGCTGATATTGTTGCATTTTCCTTTTGGACATTTCCATTGTTTTATCTTGTGGCTGCTCTTCTTCTGTCAGTTCTTCATCTTCGGAGGCTACCACTTCAATCTCTGCTAACTGCTTTTTCTTTTCACTTAAATCCCTGTTATATTTTTCTACCACCAATTCGACTTCTGCTTCTTCTAAATTTCTAATGACATCATCATGTGGATAATGTATGTGCATATATCCACTGAGATTTTGTTTTCTTCTTGCAGAGTCAATAAAACCTTCAGGGTCAAATCCTTTCCTAGCCTCAGCAGTCATCATATTATAATGCATTAATTTATCCAAAATGAGATTGTAACCTTCTTTTGAAACCACAGTAAAATCTCCAAAACATAAGGTACTGGGCATAAATGATTGTTTATCATGTGAACTTAGATGCATCACATTTGAACAATGCATTTGCCTAATTATCTCCAAATATGCAAGTCTGTCAGGGACAGTCTTGGGCAATATGAATGGAGTATCCTCAAATCCATAAACACTGATCATAGTAGCATCCTCAAAGCTATACTAGTCTCCCCAATTATGAGTGATAGTAGGGGGGCCGCCAAAATCTTTCAGTCTGAGGAACCTTTTTATTTCAGATGAAATTGAATACTCACAAGGGTGGTTGAAATATCTATACAGCACTTTCACACAGTGCTCTTCAAATTGAGCATAGCTAGAGTGGGCATATCTACTATCCCATACTCTGGTCCACATTTGTATGGGTATCTTTTCCCCTTTTTTATCTGCAGCAACAATTCAAAACTCACTTGGCCACAACCCTACTTCCTGGCCGTAATATAACACCATGTGCATAAGCATTGAGTAATGCTCAAAAGAGCATGCTGGAGCACTATTTTTTATTGCAGACAGACCAGAGTCCATTCTATTAGCAATATAAGCAGCATAATCAAACTGCCTTGCATTATGACACTGAATGTCAGAAGCTATGACCATTAGAGGAATAGTCATGAACTCGGGGACCTCTGAACCAAGGACTTGGCCTACAGAAAAATAGGTATACTATATGTATGGTTCAAATATAGCCACATGAAAAGGAGGGCCATCATTTTCAGTTAAGGGCATCACTTCTCCTTCTACCCTGGGCCTATGAATGGGCAACCTCCATCCATTGTAAGTTGTATCCATTCTCCAATACTCTTTATCCAGATCTTCATAAATAATAGGGACAGTGCATAAATCATTTAAATCAAAAACCTCACAAATAGCATTTTTTGACAAATGCACAATTGGTTCTCCCTGTGGGTTGCAGATGGCTTTCAGGCTTGAATTGTAATGTCTTGCAAGTAGTAGGAGGAGTTCCACATTCAGGAATACATTGGGCACAACCAGTTTTCCCAAATTCAAGTGCCATGGGTTTGACACAGGAGCATTCCTAAACCTTCTATTATAATGAAATCTGAAAAGCTCATATCCCCGGATTGGGGTCCAGATATCTCCCAGGCGTTTATGTTTATCTTCCAATTTTTCCACTTCTGCCCTGAGTTGGGCAGTCCTCCTGGCCTTGGGAGTTGACCTAGGCAATTGGTCAATTAAGTCCTGATTGAGTTTTCTATCTTTCATTTTCTCCTCAGGGGTTTGTTTAGTTTTTTGTTTTTTAGGCTTACTGGTTTCCCCTTGTAACTTTCTTCCTTTTCCCTTTCCCGGAGTTTCCATTTTAAAACTTTGGTAGAAATTTAAATACAGGCTATACAGTGGTTTGTGTATGTGTACTTGTCGTTCAGTGGCTGGAATCAGAATCCTCTGCTTTTGCGTTAAGAGTTCCTCTATGTTCTCTTCTCAGACGGTTTTTTGCAATTATAATGATCGTAGAAATTTCGTAGCTGTTTGCATTTAATTATCTGATCAATTCAATGTTCATCACTGTGAAGTGTCACATCACCATAAGTCTTCTTATCAGCATGATTTTTAAAATGTCTGGGCGACCTTAATGCTTTTATGGCGCGAACAATCAATCGGCGTGACCATCGGCATAACCTGTTTCATCGCCGTGTGATTTAGATTTCCTTCCGATGTAATGAATCTTACCAATATAATTTGTTTATCGGGGTGATTAATACCATCAAGATAACATAATTACATTTCCCCAAGCTTTGTTGTCTCACCGATAGTCATTTTACTTTGGATCGGAATGACTGCTTTAGTGTCTTGCCGCTAGAATATCAACATGCATGAATTTATTCCCATCGGAATGAAATATACTATCGGGATAGCTTTCAAAAGATAACCCGATCCACATCATCTCACCAATGGTCCTTCCATATTCTTCATCGAACAGAGTATGTTAAAGTGTCACCGACACCTTTTGATCGCCGTGACTTGTGAATCAGCGAGACCTAATTCCCTTGTCCCGATATATTAAGTCATCCCGATAGATACTTGTATCGCTGTGAGTCTTTGCCAAAAGCTCTCTTATCGCCAAGACATTGAGTATCGGAGATTTACTTATTTCTTATCCTGATGATTAATTTCTTGCCGATGGCTATTTGCTTCGTTGCCCCCGCAGGATGTTCAGTGAAACTCTTGCCGAAATACTTTATCGGTATGATATATATCATCGGGGCAGCTTTTGAAGGATCCTCTGATGGTTATCAGTCATATCGATCGGTATGACTTCTTGGTTCTCTTGCCGATATAAGGTCATCGGCATTACTTATTCCATTGGTGACTTTTATAAATCTCTTTCCGATCTCTATTCTCACGCCGATGGTTATTTTCAAATGGTTCCTTATGTATCGGTGTAAGCGACACAACATCTTGCCGATAGATTGACCTTGAAGAAATTTAGCACTGCTCATCTATAGACACCTTGTGAGATACATTAAATTTTTATTATGGTTTTTTGGGATATTTTTCAGGATTTATTCAAATATGATGGAGTGAGAAGATAGTAAAAATTTCAAATTTTTACTGTCCTAACAACTCCAATGGAAACTAGTCTTACCCTTCATCATGTTGACAATATGATGGGTTTTCTCTGTGAATTCTGGAATGAATCTCTGCAGAAAATTCACCTTTGTGAAGAAAGAGTGAGCTGCAGTCTTACTAGTAGTCAAAGTAAGACTCTAGATAGACCTAAATCTTTTTGAGTCAATTTTAGTACCTTCTCTAGACACAACGTGACTAAGAAGCTTACCTTCTATAACCCTGAAAATTGATTTCTTGGGATTAAGAGAAATACCATTTTGTCGACATCTTTCCAACACCTATCGCAAATGATACACATGATCTTGACGTTGTTTGGAGAAAATAGTCAAGTCATCAAGATATACCACAATGAATTTCCCCATCGCATCTCTGAAAGTGAGGTCCATTGCTCTCTGGAAAGTAGCGCCAGCATTGATCAAACCAAATGACATCTTGTGATATGCAAGCATGCCCCAAGGTGTTGTGAAAGTAGTCTTGTACTAATCTGATTCCCTGACCTCTACTTGATTATATCCCAAAAAATAGTCTGACATAGATAGCATCTCTGAACCAGTTACAGTTTGCAACACTTGGTCCATGATGGGTAGGGGATAGTTATCCTTTAGAGAAGACTGGTTGAGATTCCTAAAATCAACACAAATATGAATTTCTTTGTTCTTGTTTCTTACAAGAACAATATTCACGATCCAAGTAGAATAATGAATAGGAAAGATTATTCATGTATTCAACATTTTCTGAATCTCAGAAAGAATAGTACCTGATATTTTGAGATTATATTGCCTTTGTTTCTGCTTGTGAGGCAATGACCCAACCTTGAGAGGAATTTCATGTTGAATCTCCTTTGGCCTGAAAGACTTTAGATCATCATAAGAATATGCCAAAACATCAATGTAATGGAAAAGAAGTGTAGTGAATTTAAACTTCTCATCGGTAGTGCAACACTTCCCAATGTTGACCATTTTGAGATCTACCTCAGAACTCAAATTTACTTGTTCAAATTCCATAGATGAACTTGAATCAAGTTGGTACTATTGTTTTACATATTTGTCATGCTTATCAAATATATTTTCTAGGGAAACCAAACCTTTTGGAATCTTATTCCCTTTTAGTTGAAGAAACTCTTCACTAGTTTGTGAATCTATTTCAGAAATGTATTCCCGTGGTGGAGATTCACTACCTTCAAAATAGAGCTCATCAAAGCTATCTATCTTTTCCAAGAAATCTATGATTTGATTATCACCATTGAACACATGCCAATGGTTAGCATTATCTGGTACACTTGGTTAGAAAACTAACTCAATTATGTACTTGTTACCTTTGAAGTCCTTATGGGGAACCATGAGTGTGGCAAAGACAGCTAATGAATCAACATGATAATTAAACTCTCTCTGTACTGCAGAAATGTTGAAAGCATCAAAACCTTTGATGCAATCCCAAAGACGGTTGTGGTAATGCCTCAACCTTTCATTTTTGGTCTGATAAAGATTTCTTACTTGACAAACCACAAGTTCAGCATCTCCTTGAGCATGAAGATTTCTAATACCTTTAACACAAGCAACCTCCAATCTGAGCAACAATGACTCGTATTCAACGGTGTTATTGGTATTATCAAACTGCAACTTATAAGAGAAAGGAAAGATATCACCTTGTGGAGATATCAAAACAACTCTGGCTCCAGATCTGATGAAAGAACAACTGCCATCAAATTCTAAAACCCAAACATCATTTGAATTTCTTACTTTGATGTTTCTGTTATTAGTAGATTCTTCTTCATCAAAAAGGGAAGATTCTGGCATCACTATGCTCTCATCTGAACTTTCATCTGATTTACTAGAAGTATCCTCTGATTCTACATCTAAAATATTGGAACTCTCATCTAATGAACTAGAATTATCTTCAGTAGATAAGAAATAATTACCCATTCCCGAAGACTCAAACAAAATTTGGGCTTTGGGATTTCCCATTTGGGTAACAATATATTTTTCTTCTTTCTCAAGAAGCAAATTTTGCATGATGCCTTTAACAGGTATCCTTACTTTGGATAGGTCCATGTTTAGTTCTCCACCCACATCTTTACAAAAATTACGCCCGAGTAGGATGCCATAAGAGGCTAGAACATTAGCAACTAGAACAGTCATCTTGATCCTCTTGTCTGGAAAGGCTGCAAATGCAAATTAAAGATCTTTGATTTGACCCAACAATGGTACTTGCTTTTTTTCCATGGAGAAACATCTCCCAGAGGTCTTGTTCAAAGTAAGACCAAGGGCATCTGCCACTTTGGCAGGCATGACATTATTGGATGCCCCAGAGTCTATTATGCAATTGCTCAACTTGTGACCATTTACCAATAGAGAAACGTAGAAAGGTTCTATTTTTCCTGGGGCAACAAGAGGAGTAGTGACAAAATTATTTTGGGTGGATTTGTTCTTTGATGAATCATGGGCAACTTTGGGAGAATCTTGTCCTATAGGGATAGTCTTGTTTTTAATGTATTTAGTTAACCTATCAAACTGTTCGGGATTAGCTTGTAAATACTCAACCTCAGACATTTGGATTTTGGTTTTCCTAGCATGATCTATTATGTCAAATAGCTGAAATGAACTAGATACAGAGGAAGGAAATCCATCATTCTGAGTTTTATTAGGGGTAGTACTGGTCTAAAGGATAGAAGTAGAAGACATTAGATTGTTAGATGTACTTACTTGCTTATCGACAATCGGGTCCTTTGACTGAAAAGGCAACGAAGTTCCCCATCTAGCAGTTGAGATCACTGGCTGAAGTTCCTCTCTTGGCTTTCCTTTATCAGATTGTTGATTTGATTGATTCTAGGACCTAGTAAAAACAACATATGCTCCATCATATACTTCTCCTTCTCTTTCAGCTTCATCTTGGTAATTCAAAAAGCCAATGATAGAGTCACCAACTAATTCTTCTTCTCCTTCTATAAAAAGATTAGCATCATTCTCCTGATCCAACTCGGGTTGGAAAGAATGGTCATGTTCTGCTTCATAATAGCCAATTGTTGAGTTGACCGATGCTGCTTCAATGGAGCGCTACCCCTGTGTGGGTGGAAGACAATTTTGTTGCCCTTGATTTTTGGCAGCATTGCCTTGATACGAATTGTTAGGAAATGTTCTCCTTGGTATATCCCTATAAGGAGGAGTATACATACCTTGTGACATTTACCTTTTCAAAGCTGGCAACTCATTTGCTAACTTTTGCACCATAGGATCTGTGGTGCTTGTTGAAGGATTATCAGTAGAGGGTTGACCTCTATTTATGTTGGAATCTCTTCTTATCTTACTCATAAGGATAAAATCATCTTCCACCTCTGTAGCCAATATTTGAGTTGCTGGATGATCTACAGGGCCAACCCACCTTAGTAGAAAGCTTACCTCAGGAAGCTGAGTATTGATAAATAAACATTTAAGATTCTTCGTCATTGGCTGAGTGGTTGTAGGAATCCTGTTTGTTAGCTTATTGAACTTAGCGACGAAGCCTCGCATGGATTCATTCGGCTGTTTTTTCATCTGCATTAGCTGTGCTAACAAGGCATGTGCATCTACCACAAGTTTGAATCTGGCTTCAAACTTGGTCTTGAGAGTGTTCGAACTTGTTATAGTTTGAGCTTGAAGATGGTGAAACCAATCTATAGCAGCACCTTGCAGTGTTTCCAAAAAAAGTCTTACTGCTACATCTTCATGTTCCACACCTGATACACCACAAGCTATGTAGAAAGCTGCAATGTGTTCATCCAGGTGGACTTTCCCATTGCCATAGAACTTAGGAAAATTCTTCCACAAACTATGAGGTAGTTCATGCAATGGTGGAGTTAAATTCAAAGGACCAAAAGTGTTATCCCAAGGACCTTGAGCTGCCATGGTGCACTAATTAAAGGGTGGGATAACAAACCTTTGTGGAATATGAACATACAAAATTCGTTTAGTACTAGAACTAGAAGCTTCACCTGATATTGGAGATCTAGCATTAGTAGAAGGAAAACTCCTAGTTCACTGAAGTCGAGGTTGTGGAGGCAAAAGACCAAAGTTATTTTGCTGTATCAACTCAAATATAGGATCAATAATACCTTGAGCTCTGTTGCTTCTTGTATACCGTGAGTCTGCTAGAATGCAATGTACTTAGCAAAATTTTGAAAACATCTTGAAACAATGGAAAAGAACTATAGTGCTTCAACTCAGAGCGTGAGGCTTCAAGTTGCGCGTTCCTTCCCCAGCAGAGTCGCCAAAAACTATTGGGTGAATATTTTGTCTTCAACTAACTAAAGCAAAAATGGTTATATTAACCATAGTGTAATGAGATAAATCTCTCCTCTCAGCAAGGGGAGGTTCCCTATTAACTATTACAAACTTATTTACACTAAAAACTAATTTTGAGGTGAAACCATGTCATCCATTTCTCTTTTTTCAGAAATGATGTTTACAATATAAAATAGCACTTTCACAATACAAATTGTAATAACCAAGAAATTCACGAGAGCACAAAGTCTATCCTTGCTCCTTTTACTAATTTACAATTTAGAACTAAGTAGGATAAGGTGCAGCTTAAAGTCTTCACCGAATACTATGACAAAATATACAATCACAAAACATAATAGTAGTTCAAAGCCTTTCCAATATCTTTTACTTCAAAACATAAAATCACAAGCTAAAGATAATTGTTGTAGCACAAAGTCTCCAAAATCAGCTTTAGAATATCTCCCAGATTATTCACACTCACACTACAATTTGATCAAGTAGATAAGATAGTATAAGGAAAGGACATAAGAACAATTTCTAATACACCACAAGTTATTCCAATGCAAAGATTGAAAGATCACTTGCTTTTCTATTCACTTGATAAAATATGATTTACAATTTGAACACAAAGTCTCAAAGTGCTCTTCAATTTGGCAAAGTTTCTCTTCAATAACTAAAAGATGATAATTACAATGGGGGTCATCTTTATTTATAAGAGAAATTGAGAGCAAAAATAGGAAAAGAACAACTAACTATGACTTATTCAACAAAGGAGTCCTTTTTTATTTGGGACTTCCTATGTTTTTACATGTAATTACATATGAGAAAAGTACATGTAAATATGTCCAAAATTATTTCAAAAGTACATCTAAAAAATAGAAAATAAACTATGATGAAAAAGCTGCTTCAACTTGCACTGCCTTGTTTCTTTATGTAGCAATCATACATCGTAAATGCAACTTGCATCCCCAACTTATCTAGACTAACGATGTTCTTGAAAATCATCCAGGCTCTAACTATTGCATCTCAGACTGTGGTAATTGATTTTACATGGCTAATTAACTTGGCCTTCAGATTATCCAAAGTTAACTGGTTATCAAGAATATTATCCACGGAGGCCACTAAAAATGTTTTGTCGTCAAACTCCTTCTGAAACATATGCTCAAATTCTTGGATCATGTCCTCTGCAGAAATAAATTGATTATCCTTTGACACCAAATTGCATGGCAGCTCCTCCAACTTGTATAAAGACTAACATCACTTTGGTCACTCAGCTTCCTTGCAGTTTCTAAGTCATTGATTAGATCTTTCAGCACACAGCGCTGATATGTCAATGCCTCCTTAGTCTCGGTATATGAATCCTGATTTGGAATAACACCATTGATATCAAAGCACTTATTTTCAACTTCCTCATTTCTACCCACTTATCATGATTTTGTTCTAAACACTCAATATCCTAAGAAACATCAATCAAATCATCAAGTTCTGCCCTAATTTTCTCCATTTTGCTTGTTTTCTTAGCTAGCTCTATAAGAAAAGAGATTCCCTGTGTGCGCATCCTTTCCAAATATTCTTCAAGCACTCTTCCCTTAGGGTGAGTCTTTTCATCTTTCTAGATGATAGGATCTTCAACAAAAATGGTCTTAGGAGTCACTAATTCTGAATTCAAAGTAATCTTCCTTACCACTGCAGTCAATTGCTCTACCATTGCTTTATAATGATCTTTCATCTCTTTTTATTTATCAAACTTCTAAATCAAAATATCCATTATTGATTGCATGTCAATCTTTGCACTCTCATGTGTTATTTTGCCCAGCTCAATCATAGAAATAGAGTAATCATTCATACTAAAATTTTCTATGGTAACATCCTGTGGGGTCCTTGCAATCTCCACAAATTTGTGCCCTTTGTCTCCCTGTACTCTTGAAAGAATTTTTGGCTTCTTTGGAGTCTTAGCCTTAGTAGGCACTAGCTTACCGAAATCAAAGTCATATGGAGAGATGGCTTGTTTCTTTCTTTTAGGCATATATGCTAACAACCACAGAGGAAGCACATAAGTACTCACATTCAAATCTAGTTCCATTGTCAGTGTTACGGGAACTGTACTGGCACTAGAAGTAAAAACAATAGGTGGAGTATTAGTAAACACTGCACCTGACACATTCACATTCGAAACTTTCTCAGAACCCAATACAAAGTGATCAAATATTGAAGAATTTCCAATATCAAAAGATGATGAAGACACACTAGGAATGGACCTAGAAGAGCGAAGAACATCATTAAAAGTAGTTTGAGGATTATCAAAAAAAAAATTTGAGGGTGATGGAGATTTAGAAGATGGGATGTCGATAGGTGAAACAGACAGAGGAACTGAAACAGGTATGTTAGAGAAAGGAGAAGGGACTCCTATAGCATGTTGTACATCCTTTTGTGGAGACAAAACTTCATCTCCTTGTTCTTCCTCCCATCTCTTCTGTTGATCTATTTTCAACCTCCATTTCCTCGGTAGCTGGATCATCAGTATTCTGTTTCTCAATTTCCATTTCTTCTACCTCAGATTCTTTCTCTATAGCCTTTAACTTCTTTGACACAAATTTGATCTTGGGTTTATGTGGCTCGGAAGAAGAGGCAATGTCACTCTTATTCTTTGTCATATTCTCCACCTTCTTACCTATTTGTTCTTAGACTCTAGTCTCTGATCTCGTAAGGAATTCTTTTAAAGCAATTCCCTTACCTTCTAACCACTTGTTTGTGTTAGCCAATATAGGTTCAAACCTTTTTCTTAAAGAAGTCAATTCTTTTTGAGACCATTGGATAGGAGGAAGAGGAGGACCATCAATCTATTCAGTGTTATACCTAGGATTAATCAACTCTTCGTCATCCACCAGGTCTTCAAGAATATTAGCCAATCCTAGACACTCAATCTGTTCTAGAGATAACCTACTATAGTCTAATTTTCTGATATCCTCTTCTGTCCTCAAGTCCACCTAGATGTCTTCAACCATTGGTTCATTAAACTAGGTCTTCCTTTCTTATCTTGTCTTTTACACCCCTATAATCAAACCTTGGTCTTTGTTTGAACTATTTCATGGTCACTAGCTGCATTTCAGTCTCCATGGCTCTAGCCTTTGCAGAAGTTGACACTGAAAACCTACCAACTTCTACTAGAAATCTGAATCCTAGTTTCTTTAGTTCTATTTGCTTATTATGTACAATAATCATTTGTCTACATAATTCCATTAGAACAAGTTTATTTGAAGGAAACTGTTGATGGTGGTTTTAGCATGTAGCAATGTAGGTGTGATTGTTGGTTTCACACCTCTTTTGAAAAGTATCCTACCCTAGGTAAGACTACTCTAAGGATAATATAGCTAGGTCTTAGCTTGCTAGGAATAACATTAGTGAGATGTCTAGCTATGCTAGTAAGGGGTCTTACATGCAATCTATAAATCTTCAAGTTGGAATAGCAAATACACATAAACCCTTCAAGATTTTAGCTAATAAACAATGTAAAATGCTGCTAAAATTCCTAATCTAACCAAGGTTTTTTAAGAAAATGCAAAAGGAAAAGGAGAGGGAGAAGGGATAAGAGATCCTATTGATAATTGCAGAAATGATCAATAACTAGATAGATAGATTCCCAACAATAAACAAATCTTTGCTTAACCAAGAAACCCACAATGCCATAGAGAATGTGCAATCTTCTAAGGATATGTAAGAATTTTCAAATTGTAGAAGGTTCATCAAACACCCAATTCTTGGCGTAGCTCAATGAAATCATACAATCGAACTTATATCATAAACTATGCCCAGACTAACCATGCACAATGAAATACAATCAACAAGCCATTAATGGTATGCACATGAAATCCATCAAATATCTTAATAATTAATCACAAGTGCAACTAAATATCAACTAATTTCATATTGACATGAACCATGAAGACCAAAATGAGACAACACATAATCACAAATTCCTAGCAACGTGCAAAACTTGCTTTGTATTGACTATATTTTGGTAGAGTCTCGGCAATTCATTATCAAATCTTACTTACAAATGGGAGAAAAGGATGGCCCTTTTATAGACAAGTCACCATACTAAGTTTTTCAAGGACGGTGGAGATTAACTTGACATCGATGGTCCAAATTAAATGGCATTTAATGAGATACATCAATTTGTTACATTTTCAGATTTACCCTTGTCTTGTAGGAAAAAGACAAAATAGAACTTGTAAATACATTAAATCTAGACAAAAAGGATACCCATTTGGTTGTACATGATGAAAATGTTGCAAGTATGAGGTTAACCAGTGTTGTCATTGATGTCAACATACTCATATTGCATTGATAAGAAGGATTGGATGAGCTGTGTGCTGAGGTTATTGAGGAAATTAGTCTCCATCAGGAACAGTGAAGAACAGTGATGAGAAGAAGGCAAAATTACTCAATAGGTTGAGGATCAGAGGATGCAGTTTAAAGGGTTTGTAGATATGAGTCTTGAGATGTTCCAGTTAAGATTTCAGAGGTCCGTATAAATATATGAAGAAGTTATGGCTACTTGTGTAGAACTGGTTTTGGCAGGTGTTTAATGGAGACAGAGTGTCACAGATTGGTCCAGTGAGATCCGAAATTACATTATCTCATTCTACGGATTGGAAGGAGTGTTGAAGAAGTCAGTGTGAAGTGACAACTAGATTTGTGAATGATTTGGAGGTTCAGAAGAACCTTTTTCATTATGACAGTGATGACAGACTGTGCTCTTGAAGTTCCAGATGAAGAACAAAAGAATTCAAGTAAGCTGATAAAGTGCAAATATTCTTGATGACTTAGGAAAGGTTTTGGTGATCTTTGGATCATGTTCTATTCTTATTGGTGGTCCGCATTGAAGTTAGAGTTTGCATTCAAAGAATAACCATGGATTTTGGTGTTCTTCTTAAGACTGGCCAACTGGATGTATTACACGTCTTACAAATGATCTTCTAGGTGTTTGCTGACTTAGATGATTGTTCCTAAGTCGATGCCTTGTATAAATAAGGGTTTGTGAATTCATTTTGGAGGATGTCTTTTGGGGATGAGTGTGATATAGCAAAGGGAAGTGCGAAAGGCAAAGTAGGAGTTTTTGGGCTTAAGTGGAACTGATCCAAGCATGGTAAATATATCATTCTCCAGTTCAAGTTTGTAATACTTGTTACTTTGTAGACAGTGTGTCTCTTGTAGGCAGTGTGCCTCTTATGAGCAGTGTGCTCGGGTAGTGAGCCCTAATTGGCATGTGCCATCCATTTTTCTTATTCTTCTAATAGAGAATAATTCTTGGGTTAATCACCTCGTGGTTTTTCCCTTGACCAGGTTTTCCATGTCAAAATCTTGGTGTCTAATGTGTTGATGTTTATCTACTCTAGTGTTTATGCTTTATGCTTTCATGAATGGTTAATTGATATGCTATTAAATAACAAAGAAGAATCAAGTGTCTAAAGTAAAAGCAAGTTTTTGTACAACTGATTCACCCCCCCTCTCAGTTGTGTGCCCTAGATCTAACAATTGGTATCAGAGCCAAGTTCCTCTAAAAAGGAGCTTAACCACTTGAGGAGATCCAGGATGTCATCATACAAGAAGGATAGTCCGAAGTTTGATGGAACCAACTTCTCTCTTTGGAAAGGTCACATAAAATGTCACTTGAAGTGCATGGGAAAAGCTTACTTGTCCATGGTCACAAAAGCATATGTACCTCCATAGGGTGGTCCAACAACTCTAAATGAAATCACAGATGCTGAAAACAATCTGCGAACTAAAGAGGCTCTTCTAAGAGCATTAATTGACTCAGAGCTCTCAAATGTTATTGACCTACCAACTGCCTATGAGATCTGGATTAAACTGGAACTTCTGCATGAAGGAGATGAGTATGTTAAGAGTGCAAGGTTGTAGAGTCTCAAAGGGAAATTTGAAAGATTGAAGATGAGAGATGATGAAAATATCACTACCTTTATGCTAAGAGTAAATGAGCTGGTGTGTGGAATTAGGAATGCTAGTGGAGTTTTGGATGAAAATGAGATTGTTTGCAAAATTCTCAAATCCCTTCCTGCTGCCTACAAAATCAAGGTTGCTGCCATTGATGAATTCAGAGCCCATACAACTGTCACAAGAGACCAATTGGTTGGCAAACTAGCTGCATTTGAAATGACCGAGTTTGGAGATGACCCCCCCAAGACTGAATCTGCATTCAAATCCAGTGCCTATGTGAAAGGCAAATAACGATTTGATTCGGGAGAAAACTCTTCAAGGAAGCTCTCATGGTATGATCAAGCAAGAAAAGACATGGAAGAGGAAGAAGCAAAAACAACTCAACTTGAAGCCCTCATTGCAAAAAGACTGCCAAGAGGATCTGGTAAGTATGAAGGAAAATTACCCTTTAAGTGCTTCAACTACAATAAGATTGGTCACTTTGCCTCAAGATGTCCGGAAAGATCCACAAGATCAAATTCTAATAGACAAAGGTTCCAAAAGAATTGTTATTATGTTCATGAAGAAGCTGATAATGAAGGAGTAACAGATGATGAATCAGAGATAGGAGACAAATCAAGAAATGAATGGGTGTTCATTGCCATCAAAGAAAGAAGATCCAATATCCCTTGAATCTATCAATCATAAGGTTATAGAAAGAGCTTTGGCTGCCCAAGTTGAAGAAAAGGATGATTGGGTTATTGATAGTGGATGCTCTCACCATATGACAGGTGACAAGAACAAGTTCTTAGATTTGGAAAGGTATGAAGGAGGAATGGTAAAGTTTAGTGATAATTCTATTGGTAGAATCAGAGGTAGGGGAACTATCTCTTTTGATGGAAAGAACAAAACCAGTAATGTACTATATATTGAAGGATTGAACCACAATCTTCTCAGTGTTGGTCAGTTGGTGGACAAAGGCTATGATCTCCGGTTCAAGAATGGAAGATGTAGGATCTTTGAAAGCTCCAGAACTGAGATTGCATCCGGTACTCAAACAAAAGGTAATATCTTCCATCTAGTTGGTACTAATAAAAGTTGTTTGTTTGTTCAATTTGATTAGAGTTGGTTATGGCATAGAAGGATGTGTCATGTAAATTTTGATAACATCATCAAGATAAGCAATACTCAGGCTGTAAGAGATCTTCCAAAGTTGGTAAAACCTACAAATAGTTTGTGCAAAGAATGTCAACTAGGTAAACAGAGCAGAGTCTCATTCAAAAGTAAGGATCAGTCCTCTACCGGATTATTGGAATTAGTTCATACTGATCTATGTGGTTCGACAAGAATCAAGAGTATGCAAGGTGATAGATATTTCATGTTACTGATTGATGACCATTCCCAGATGATGTGGGTTACCTTTCTGAAAGAGAAATCAGAAGCTTTTGAGAAGTTCAAAATCTTCAAGGCTATGGTAGAGAATCAAACTAGATTAAAACTGAAATGTCTGAGGTCTGATAGAGGTGGTGAATTCACATCCGGTGAATTCATAGACTTTTGTGAGAAGCATGGTATAAAGAGATAGTTGTTTGCTCCTAGGACTCCACAGTAGAATGGAGTAGTTGAGAGAAAGAACCGAACCATCCAAGAAGCATCCAGGACAATGATGATGGAAGCAAATGTTCCTTAGATGTTTTGGAGAGAAGCTGTCAGCACTGCAGTCTACACTCTCAATCGAGTTCAAATCAGAAGCAATACCATTAAGACTCCCTATGAACTTTGGTTTAGCATCACTCCTACTGTGAGATATTTTAGAGTATTTGGTAGCAAATGTTACATTAAAAGAGATGAAGATCTAGGAAAGTTTGATGTTAGAAGTGATGAAGGAATTTTCTTGGGTTACTCCACTCAAAGCAAAGCATACTGGTGTTACAATAAGAGACTGAGAAAGATGATAGAAAGTACAAATGTGAAGGTTGATGAAGGTATTGAAAAACCCTCAAGATTTTTTGAGTATGATGAAGATGATCAGAATGGTGTTCTGATTCAAGGAACTCAATCCTCTCCTGAAGGTCAGATTCAGACTGATCCGGTAAATCAAGAAGAAGAGATAGGTCTGGATGAGCCTGATCAAGAAGCAGAAGTGCAAGAAACTCCCAAATTTCCAAGATATGTAAGACTGAACCACTCTAAAGATCAGATCATAGGTGACAAAAGCAAATGTGTGCAAACTAGAAGGAATGTTGGTCAAAATCTGGATGAATGTTGTCTAATCTCAAAGATTGAACATAAGACAATAAATGAAGCTTGCAATGATGAAAATTGGACCAAAGCAATGGAGGAAGAGTTGATGCAAATTGAGAAAAATCACACTTGGGATTTTGTTTCTAGACCTAGTAACAAGAATGTGATTGGAACCAAATGGATCTTCCAGAACAAACTAAATGAAGTTGGTGAAGTAATCAGAAATAAAGCCAGATTAGTCTGCAAAGGCTACTCTCAAATAGAAGGGATTGATTTTGAGGAAACCTTTCCTCCGGTGGCAAGAATTGAAGGAGTTAGACTATTTCTTGCATTTGTTGCCTTCAAAGATTTCAAAGTGTATCAAATGGATGTCAAATCTTCTTTCCTGAATGGTGACCTAGAAGAAGAGGTGTACATTGAACAATCGGATGGATTTTAGTTATCTAAGCATGGTGATATGGTCTGCAAATTAAAGAAGGCACTGCATGGTCTAAAGCAAGCCCCAAGAGCATGGTATGAGAGGCTGGACAAACATCTTTTGAAGATTGGTTTCAACAAAGGTACTATTGATAGTAACCTATATTTCAAAATTGATCATGAAAACATCTTGATTGTTGAAGTATTTGTTGATGATATCATCTTTGGAGGAAGAGACAGTATGTGTAAAACCTTTGCAAACCAAATGAAAAGTGAGTTTGAAATGTCAATGCTCGGTGAAATGAATTTCTTCTTGTGTCTACAAATTACTCAGATAGAGAAAGGAATCTTTATCTCTCATACCAAATATGTGAAAGAACTATTGAAGAAATTTGGAATGGAAGATTCAAAGCCAATGAACACTCTTATGGCTACCAGATGTAAGTTGAGAAAAGATGATGACTCTCCTAAGACAGATCAGACAAAGTACAGATCAATGATTGGAGGATTAATGTATCTCACTCAGACTAGACCAGATATAATGCAGGCTATTGGTCTTGTGGTGAGATTCCAGGCTGATCCCAGAGAATCTCATGTCATGGCAATCAAAAGAATTTTTAGGTACTTGAAAGGAACAGTTGAGTATGGCCTATGGTATCCCAAAGATCATGACTTTTCTCTTCATGCATATACAGATGCAGATTGGGCAGGAGATGTGGATGATAGGAACAGTACAAGTGGAGGAGCATTCTTTTTGGGAAAAAAGTTGGTTTCTTGGCTAAGCAAGAAACAAGAAGCAATATCCTTGTCTACAACAGAAGCAGAATACATTGCAGTAGTAGGTAGTTGCACTCAACTTTTGTGGATGAAGCAAATGCTAAGAGATATTCAAGTAGAATACGAGGAGCCTATCACAATTTTTTGTGATAATTCAAGTGCAATAAATATTTCTAAGAATCCGGTATTGCATTCTAAGACCAAGCATATATCTATCAAATTTCACTTTTTGAGAGAACAAGTGAACAAGGGTGAAGTCAGATTGGAGTATGTGCCCTCCAAGGATCAGCTTGCAGATATTTTTACTAAACCTCTTCCCAAGGACTCTTTTGAGTATCTCAGGGAGAAGTTAGGGGTCATGGCCCCTCCGGTGATGAACTAGGATGGACTGATGTGCATCAGTCCGGTGGATATCATAGTCATATCTTGTGATCTGGATTGTTGATGGGGAGCTGCTATTAAGGGGGAGCCGCTGGTATGATTCTGATGTGTTAGAATTGCAAGTATGAGCCCTTTGCCATTGATGTCAAAGGGGGAGAGAAGACATGTGAAAAACAAGTGGTTGATGATCAAAGGGGGAGCAGTAAAGGAAGAGAAGACATGTGAAGAGTTGTTGCTGATAGGGGGAGTTGTGACAGAAAGGAGAAGTTCTTGTCTTGATGGTTTTTCACATCATATGTTGCCATCAATGACAAAGGGGGAGATTGTTGCAAGTATGAGGTTAACTAGTGTTGTCATTGATGTCAACATACTCATATTGCATTGATAAGAAGGATTGGATGAGCTGTGTGTTGAGGTTATTGAGGAAATTAGTCTCCATCAGGAACAGTGAAGAACAGTGATGAGAAGAAGGCAAAAGTACTCAATAGGTTGAGGATCAGAGGATGTAGTTTAAAGGGTTTGTAGATATGAGTCTTGAGATGTTCCAGTTAAGATTTCAGAGGTCTGCATAAAGATCTAAAGAAGTTATGGCTGCTTGTGTAGAACCGGTTTCGGCAGGTGTTCAATGGAGACAGAGTGTCATAGATTGGTCCGGTGAGATCTGGAATTACATTATCTCATTCTATGGATTGGAAGGAGTGTTGAAGAAGTCAGTGTGAAGTGACAACTAGATTTGTGAATGATTTGGAGGTCTGGAAGAACCTTTTTCATTATGACAGTGATGACAGACTATGTTCTTGAAGTTCCGGATGAAGAACAGAAGAATTCAAGTAAGCTAATAAAGTACGGATATTCTTGATGACTCAGGAAAGGTTTTGGTGATCTTTGGATCATGTTCTATTCTTATTGGTAGTCCGCATTGAAGTTAGAGTTTGCATTCGAAGAATAACCACGAATTTTGGTGTTCTTCTTAAGACTAGCTAACCGGATGTATTACACGTCTTGCGAATGATCTTGTAGGTGTTTGCTGACTTAGATGATTGTTCCTAAGTTGATGCCTTGTATAAATAAGGGTTTGTGAATTCATTTTGAAGGATGTCTTGTGGGGATGAGTGTGATATAGCAAAGGGAAGTGCGAAAGGCAGAGCAGGAGGTTTTGGGCTTAAATGGAACTGATCCAAGCATGGTAAATATGTCATTCTCTAGTTCAAGTTTGTAATACTTGTTACTTTGTAGACAGTGTGTCTCTTGTAGGCAGTGTGCCTCTTATGAGCAGTGTGCTCAGGCAGTGAGCCCTAATTGGCATGTGCCATCCATTTTTCTTATTCTTCTAACAGAGAATAATTCTTAGGTTAATCACCCCGTGGTTTTTCCCTTGACCGGGTTTTCCATGTCAAAATCTTGGTGTCTAATGTGTTGATGTTTATCTACTCTGGTGTTTATGCTTTATGCTTTCATGAATGGTTAATTGATATGCTATTAAATAACAAAGAAGAATCAAGTGTCTGAAGTAAAAGCAAGTTTTTGTACAACTGATTCACCCCCCCTCTCAGTTGTGTGCCCTAGATCTAACAGAAAAGTTAAATTTTCAAGGCCTAATAAAGCCAAAAAGAGTCACGTGATACTTGAAAACTTGAGCTGATGTGGATTCATGGGATTCCAAGTGCTGAATGGACCAAGAGGAGTATGTGGCACATTATTAGTGAAGATATATCCAACTGAATGCTTGTTGGACTGATTCTTGATGACTGGACTGTTGGAACAGTTGTATGCATGTCTTGGTGATCCAGTCCATGGTCATTTGAGTGGTATTTTTGGGAAAATATCAAAAATATAATTTTTGGTATTTTCTACATTATAGTAAATTACATTTTCGGAGGCCTTAAAATTGGACTGGGGGCTTGCAACTTCTTGTTTGCTTGGATTTAAGCCTTAGCAGCTAGGTAACTCAAACTAGATAATTAGTTTATCTTTCCAATGAGTCCAAGAAGTTTAAATTTTTATAAAATAGCTAGGAGTTACAATCTCTGGACTGGATCACTTGGACATTGGACTGGATCTACAGGAACAACAGTGATTTGGCATGATCTTCTATGTCTTTCAGCTCCTGAGACTCATCTTTATCATCTTGGACATTATACCAACTTCTTGTTGCATGTGCAACATTAATTTGGTTGATAGAATGTCAATTCTGCATCTCTGGATCAGTAGGGTCCCTCTGTATGTTCATCCTTCCAAGACGGCTCCAGTTAGCTCCTTTATGTCTTAGACCTACAATTCACAATGCAAAGCATCAATTTCATCTTAACAAGTAATTTTTCATCAATTTGGATCAAAACATGTCCATTTGCAGTCATGGATCAGTCAAAAACAGCCCATTGTCAATGTTGCTTCCTTATAGACAACTTCATAAATCTAGTGATTTTTGCATAATTTTCTGCATTTTTTACCATTTTCAAGTACCCATTTGTCCAATATATTGATCTAGGAAGTTTTTGAAGTCATTAGAATCTATTTACAAACTCTAATTTCATGTTTTTCTAGCCTTTTCTACAAAAAGTAGGATTTTTGGAGGTCACGGACTTTTCATGTGCAGTGGCATTAATTATCGTAAAATGTGCCAAAAATCCACACAAACTTAGTAAAATGTTCATCATGATGTGACAAATAGATATGCAATTCAAATCCATCAAGAAAATCCAATTTGCTCCTTGAAAAACTCAATTTTTGGCCCAAAATACCAAAAAGCGCGGGTTTTGGGTGTCACAGACTAAAAGTCGGTGGAGGTCAAATTTAGTGTAGGTCTGTGGGGTGCAAGTCTAGCACAAAATGGTTTTAGCACTGATCTGGGGTCTAACTGACCTTAGCATAGATTTTAGGTCTGACCGACTAAAGTCAATGAAGGCAATTTTTAGCGCAGGTCCGTGAGGTCTATTTTTAGCACTAACTTCATTGGTAGAGATTTTGAATGCAACTGACTAGCGCAAATTTGTTTGTCTACCGACCAAGTGCAGTGAAGGCAAATATTAGTGCAAGTCGGTTGAAGCCCCTTTTAGCGCTTTTCTTCAAAATTGTCTTGGTAGAGATGTTTGGTCCGACTGACTTAGCGGTAGCTTGGAGGAAGGTCAGTCGGAGGTGAATTTAGCGCAAAAGTTGGTAGAAGGCATTTTTAGTGCTTTTTGTAGTAGGAGGTGTTTTTAGTGCTAGATTTTGAATTGGGTAGGGTGAAAATATATTTAAAAATATATTTAAGTAACTATACTTTAAATATACTTTCAGGATGTTTAAGATAGGTTCCAAATCCATAGGATTTCATATGCAAATTCTAGAATTTTGAGGTTCCACCAGATTTCAGACTTAGTCATTTTTTAGGATTTTTAGGGTTTCAGACATAGCCAAATCAGGGCTTCAGGATCATGCATCAGAATGAAAGTATATGAACCCCTTAGTGAAATCTTGTGGAGTTTGACATGATTTTGCAACTTTGAGACCTGGAAACTAGGAATTTCAACATAACACATCCTACAGTAGCAATTCCAAGGCCAATATCCAGTGACATAAGATTTTTGAGCAAAGTGCAGTAACACCCCATTTTAGCACAAAAGGTAACAAATGGAAATATTTTAAGTACAAGACCACTCAAGACACTTCCAAATCAATCATGCATAACATCAAATGACTCCAAACATGCAAAATACTCAAATTTGGAACAAATCCTACAATCTAAGCACAAACTCACTTTCTAATCATCATAAGGCAAAAAGGTTGAGACTTCAAGACAAAGCAAAAGAGGGGGTCTCCATCCGGCAAAATGGGGCATGTGTGCAAGGCACAATAGAAACCTTGGCAACATATATGGATAACCTTGGGAAAAGCCAACACTTAAATATGAGAAAGTCTAAAATTGTAAGAACATGCACCCATAATCATTCACCACTGACCAAGCTTTGTCTAAAACTCTTCTTTCCTCTAACTGAGGGTCAAAAAGACATAAGAACACTTCCAAAAAAACATCATTTACCCTCCTAAAGTGGTGAATAGAACCTTTAAATGTTAGTTGAGGATAGTACTAATACACATGAACCACTCTCTTATCTCCTTCGGATGTCAAACCCGGAAAGATCCTCATTGAGGCTGCTATATACACAAGGTAAGAAATCATAAATAATTTGAAAGTAGTGGATACCTAAGTCAATTTCTCATGTAGAGCATTGCTGATTTGTTCACCCCAAAAGATGGCTTGCTTGCCTTGAAGTATAACCTTGATAAAAGGGTACATCCATTCATGGAAAAGAGAGGAAGAAGCCAGCCCCCTTATCCTGCTAAGAAGAGTTATGAGAACACCAACCTCCTCAATAAATTCACTTCTGGGAAAACTCCTCAGCCACCTGGATAAGTTTGGCCTTGAAGTCTTAAGCCATTTGGTGTTAATTGTCTTCTTAGCCTTCTTAGAATTCTTGTCATATTCTTTTTGAACTCCAGTAAAATCAAGTTTCACAACTTCTGTAGCAACAGGACACATGAAAACTTTATCAATGAATTCCAGATCTAATTTGATGATCACATTGTCATTCGTATCCACCACTACCCTAGTGTCTCTATTGTAAAACTAAGAACATTGAAGAACAAACTCAGTATTATGAGTTGCCACCGAGAAAGATGACACCAAGTGAATGTTGCTATCAACAATCTTCTTCATTACAAAACTAGGGTTATTAGACTTAGTTCTTTCCACAAACTCAGCCATGTTGACATGGCCAATCTCTGTATCCCAAATGTCATCAACATTGGAGGTAACCGAGGTGATTGGAAAAACACCTTGATACTTATACTTCATTACTTTCGACTTCTTTGGAGACAACTTAGTCATCTAAAAAAACTAACACTAGAAGGATGTCGACAAAGAGAGAAAATCAGCAGAAGAAACTGCAACAAAAAACCATGATCATGCAATTAGGGGAAATACTAAAAATCTGAGAAAATTGCATGTCGATGATCATGACTACTGGGATAAGCTTGAAAAGGGATAGAGCACAAGCAAGTTGAAAAAATGGAGGAAAGTGGGCTCAGGAAAGTAAATTTGAAAATCTCATAGAGTTAGAGAAAATTGAGAGTGAATGCACAGGCAGCAAAATTTGTCGCCCTTGCATTAGAGGGATAAATGGTAGGTCTCAGGGTAGCAAATTTTGCTGACCCTGCATGTTGGGGAAACCTTTTCATGTCCGAGCTATAATTTTTGCTGACTATGCACGAGGATGGATTTGCAAGTTTGAGGCACATGCAGAAGTGGTGAAAAGGTCTGCCAATGTATGTTGAAGGAAGAACTTTGATGTATAGTCAGTCAGAAAGACTGCACATGTAGGTGTTTCAAAAACTCCAAGTTATATATGCAAGAGAGGGAGTTTTGGCCACTAATGTGCATTAGTAGGTAATGCAAGGTTTATGTAAGGGTGGTAGTTTTAACTACTCTTACATATAGGGAAGACCACATGAAGAAGATGCGAAGGCGGGGAAAACCCCTGACATTACAAATCCAAAGGAAAACATGCAAATTCATGTAGGGACAACAAAAAGTCCCGCCCTTACATGAAATATCAACACCGAGGATGAGAACATGTATCGACGGTGATTTTTGTTGTCCCTATACACGTTAGGAAACTAGGAAAAACATAAGTTTAATATGGGTGGTAAAAACCCTGACCCATTGAAACAAATGTATCCAAAACAAAACAAAAACTAGGTTTTAAAGAAAAAGGAGAACATACATATATGGATGATATAGTTTCACTAATCCATAAAAGAGAAATCAAAACAAAAGCAAAGATGTTTACCACATGCCAAAACCCTAGTCTTAAAATGAAAACAAGAAAAAAAACAAAGACTTACCTGGTCAAAAAAGTGAAACCCTAAACGCAGTCACAGAGGCAAGGTAGGCTTAGATCCAAACTCTATGCAAGCTTCATGAAGAAAATTGGTATCAAGGAGGTATAATTCATTGGAGGTCTTTGAAAATAAACAATAAGAAAATTAAAATGAAAATAAAACACTTAAAAAGGCTTTAAAAGTTGTGCATTAAACATGGCACGAGTGCCATTAATGCTAACTCCAAGTTCATGGATTTCGCAGCATATGTCAAAGTGATGAAAAACCCCAACACTACACAAACTAGGAACATGCTCAAGCAGCGAATACAACTGCCTTTACATTTGAAATTACTACAGGAAACATATGCCCAAGTGGTGAAATTAACCGCTATTGCTTATGCGACATAAATCTAAACATGCATGGGCGGTGGTTTTAACCGCTCATGCATATTTTAAAAAAACAAGACAATTAAATATGCATCAGTGGTAGTTTCGGCCAACATTGCATATTTCACAACAACACACATGTAAGAGCGGTAATTTTGACTGCTATTGCATGTGAAAACAAAAAACTTTCTAACACCCCAAAATAGTCAAAACTAATATTTTGACAAGCTTACGACCTAGTCGATTTTTGTGATTTTTGAGGAATCAACCTAGGAGAACATTGCAAACTATTTAAACACTATTAGAAGACTTCATGTGAGGCCAAGAGGACTTGCCTTGATAAGAAAACTTAGAGTGTAGACTACGAAACGGACAAGTTTTGTAGGGGTTGTCTACAAAAATGAGCGTAGTTGATTTTGAGAACAACAAATGATTGTGCTGATTTTGAACTTTCACCTTTTTCAAACCCTAAGCCTTCTTTGTCATTGGGATCTTTCTAACTTGCAATCATCTCATCAAGCCTTACATAACTTATCTTAAATTTTTCTTCATAACTTTTTGCTTTCTCCAAATTTGATTTCAGTTTCACAATTTGTTCAAGCTTAATACATTCTTCAGATTTGCCTTTCACCATTGAATTTAGATATTCCTCAATTCTTGCCTTTTCTTCAACTTGCACTTTCAGACCATTCATGGATTCATTTGCTAGCCTCAATTGTTCACTGACTTCCTTATGTTTTTCTTTGAACTTTTTGACTTGCTCTCTCAATTTTCTGATACATCCATTTGCTTTTTTGACATTCTATTTCAGGTCTTTGACTTCTTCTTCAGTCCTTTCTAGGTCTTCAAGAGCAACCTTGAGTTCTTCACTATTGATTGAGAAGTATTCATATTCTGAAAATTCAACAATAGGAATCTCTTCTGAAGGAGTAGGAAATTTCCTAGTTTCCATGTGGTCAACCTCCAAGATCTTCCTTAAGCGGTTAGGCTTCTTCCAAAGGACTTGGCTCTAATACCAATTGTTGAACACCTTGAATATTGAAAGGAGAGGTGAATCAATATTCTATTAAACCATTCACATATTAAGCATTCAATCCATTTACCATATTCAATAGAAGTAAAGCATAAAACATGTAACCACAAACCATGACACATGAACACCAAGATTTTTACATAGAAAACCCCAAAAAGGGAAAAACCATGGCGAGGATTAGCTCACAATATATTATGAATAACAATACCAGTTACAAAGGGATCACTGCCCAAAAGGACTCACTATCCAAGTGGACTCACTGCCCACTAAGAGAAAAGTAGAGAGAAAGAAGGGTGGCTCACTACGAGACTTTGAACTATTACAATTGCATCTACACATGCATGGAATACAATTCCAATGAAGCTTAAGTTATAGAAACAAAAACTCCTCTCACTGATCTGAGATATCACACTATCCTACAATGTGCTTCCTCAATTTACATATGTAGGCACTTTTTGCATTATTCAGATCACATTCATATGACTTCGTGTTTGAACCATAAAAAACAAACCTCTTTATATATCTGCTTCTTTTACAACATCAATTAGGTCAGCCTAATTGTATGTAACATGCAAAACATGCCATACATAACTCGTTGGCCCCAAAACTTCACATACACACTTTGCGCCAAGATTTAAACTTTGAAACAACTTGAAATAGGTTGGGATGGACCAAAAATTGCTCCTAGTTAACTCCATAGAACATATTTACCCTCCGCATAACATCTCTACCTTCTGGTCAGCTCCACTAGCAAACTGACAATAACATGAGCTAATTGTCAAACCACAAATTAGTATCTAGAACTCCAAATTGCTTCAAACCTAGAATATATATTCTTTAGTTATTCATAAAATTGTCAAAGCCTCACAACAAAATGTTCACATGTTCTGTATCAGATATGACTGAACTTTGTCATGCAAACTTCTTCTAATCAGAACTTTCACATCGGATGACATCACTAGACAAAATTCTAGAATTAGATGTATTTAATGATCAATAACAACATACCAGAACTGCAAGGCATGATCTTCAATAGTGGAATAATGCATACTAGAAAACTAGAACTATGTAAATTGAATGTAGTGTACTGACAGTTAGCTAAATTTCTTAACATGTTCCTTACCAGACCAAATATCTTTGCATAGTTGTCTTCTAAGAAGAAGTAGATGAACTTGAATGGAAGAGGATCAAACCCTCTTAAAAAATTCCCATCCAAATTACTTTGCACAATCTTACAACTGTTGTTGCCATCAATGAAAACATTGCATAACATCATGCTCTACCTTATCTTTTGCATGCTAACAATTTCATCTCCAAAGCATGAGCACCCTTAGGTACCTAGAAAGCACAACCATCAGAAGTAGATGCAACACACTTCTTTGCTATTGGTTCTAATGGTGAGGATGAAGAATTTGAAGCTCTCTTCTTTGAAATAGAAGAACTATTGCACTAAATAGTGCATGCATCTAGCTAAAACAGAGTGCCTCTCTAAACATCCTTAGCAAGAACCATATTTGCTCTTGTCATCTTACATCATCCATTTGAGAATACAACCTACACACCCACATCATTCAAATTACTTAGAAAAAAAAGAAGCTTTCGTGCCAAACCAAGGATATGAAAAACACCATTAATTCCCTTCACTCGTCCATCAAGGAATCAAATCAAGACTCTTCCATGGCCAATAATCTTTAGGTGAGAGTCATCACCTAGGTACACCTTCCCACTATTGAATTCTTCATACTTTGTGAACCAACCCTGATGTGAGGTCATGTGGAAAGAAGCACCAGAATCTATTAACCACACATCTTCTAATACATGGGTGGCCAAGGTAGAAACAAAACCATCACCATCATCTTGGGACTTTTCAAAATCTGAATCGAAGTTCTTTTTCTTCTTCTCCTCCTTACACTCCTTTCGAAAGTGCCTAGGTTTGCCACAATTCTAACATAGTGCCTTGGACTTTCCATGAGACTTAGATCTCCCACGAGATTTAGATCTTCCTTTATCTACTTTCTTTTCCTTCTTTTTCCCTTTCTGTTTTCATTGACCATGAACCGCAAGAGCCTCCTTAGCCATTTAAAAAGATTTTCTCCACTTCTCTTCAGATAGTAATGATGCAACCACTTCATCCATCTTTAAGGTGGTTGTGGTACTCCCAATGGCCATCACAAGTTGGTCCCACGAATCTAGAAAAGAACATAGCAAAGTCATACAATGATCCTCCTCCTCTATATTCACTCCAATGGAGCTCAATTGGGCAAAAAGCATATTAAAATTGTTTAGGTGATCTATGATAGATCCTCCATCTTCCATCCTCAGAGAGTACATCTTCCTCAGGAACAACTTATTTGTTAGGGATTTATCCTAATAAGTTTGACCAAGTTTCTTCCATATATTTTTTGTCATAGTCTCCTCATGGACATTTAACAAAATGGAGTTAGCCAAATAGAGCCTTATCAAACCCTTAGCCTTCCAATCCAACAGATCCTAGTCTTCTTGTTTCATGCCCATTGGCATCTTTCCAGATATAGAAACCCATAGATTTTGATATACAAGCATGTCCTCCATTTTGAGTTTCCACAACTCAAAATTACTATCATGAAACTTCTCTATCTCTATTTTCTAGATGTGCTTGTCATCTCCTTCCTACAATAAGATTACAAAATACTCTCCACAAACTCCCACTCAATCGAAGATCAATACAAAAACCCTCTACCAAACAACTAGGACCAAAACTAGCTAGGCTCTGATACCAACTGAAAGGAAGCAAGGTACATGGAATAACTTTCTACACTAAACTAATGAGGGGAGAGTTATGCAAATTTTTAATCTTTATAGTTAACATAAAGGAAGATACATAAACATAAATCAAATCAGCAATACCATAACACAAGATGTACATGGGGAAAACCTTTTCAGGTAAAAAACCCCACACTCCAAAGCACAACCCAATGTATTATTCAATAATCAAATAATGGTTATAATACAATTAGAGAGCCAAGCTCTTCCAGGAGTTCACCAACATGTAGTATCTAGAGTAATTTCAATAGCATAACAAGACTTACAAATCAACCATACACACTACTCCAACAAGCACCTTATTTATAAAGAGATATAAGCATGGAGGAAGCTTCTAGAGCAAGCAACAAGAGATGGGCGTCTAAATCAATGTGGTACACTTTTCAAACACATGTTTGACTCCCATGACACTTGTACAAGATTCCATTACACCTCTTACAACCCTCGATACTTGGGCACCCCAAAATTTCCCAAAATAGGTATGACATATGCTCTTACACTGTCATGAAATCTATCATATATGACACCACTTTTATGTATAGGGGAATATGTCATAACTAACTATTAATAGAGATTATCTTACAACTTGTTGTTGGAAACAAGGCAGATAACTGAGAGGGGGGGTGAATCAGTTATCTTAGACTTCTTAACTTTCTTATCTTCTTTAACAATAGTGCAGTATCAAAACATATAAGAATAAATGAAATCAACACACATAACACAAGGATTTTTACATGGAAAACCTTGTTAAGGGAAAAACCATAGGGTGACTAACTCAAGATTGTATTCTCTATTAAAAGAATAGAAGTACAAAATGGCACTTGCCAATTAGGGCTCACTACCCGAGCACACTGCTCACAAGAGGCTCACTGCCTACAAGAGACTCACTATCTAAAAGGTATAAAGAAAGTAACTAGGTGTTTGAACTGATCAGAGGCATCCACATATGCAGAGGTTTAGTTTTGGTTAGGCTCAATATATTGATCTGCTGCACTTCATTCTTCCTCTGCTTAATGCTAATGTTTTGTCACATACCAAATTTAAATATATATCTACTTCCACTCTTCTCTCTACTTTTCTTTGCACTCCCTATCACTTTTCATTCACCTACACATCAAAATCCATCTGGTATATATATCCACACAAAGAAATTCAACATATTTCCAGTCGGCATCTGGAATACTCAATGTTTTCCCAAACTCTGGTCTGTTGGTTGAATCCTTGCTTGCTAAGTGATGCGTATTAACGAGATAGTTATAGAAGTCATCAATCATGTCAGCCAACCATGAATGGTCCCTTAAGAAACTTGATCACCATCAATTCCTCATCTGGATTAAGGTCTGATGCTCTACCAGTCAGTTCTTCCTCAGTCTACTCTATCAAATAGGAACCCAACACTTAGGTGCTCATATCTTTTTACTCTTTCATCACCAGAGGCTCAATCTCTAGAATGTAGCAGTCATGGAACTCCTCTCAACTTCCCCAAGTCCACACTTTACTGAGATACTTCCTCTGAGAGATCTAGACCTAATTGTCGGACCTTACTGCATGCTTTGTTCTTGCTCACCAAACCAAAATACTCTTCAATCTGACTTCCAGTATAGACATACCATGTGCTGCGGATGTGTGGAAAGGACTTTGTTGCCATCAATGAAAACACTCATGAAGCCACATAGTGTCTCTTGCCAACAATCTCCCCCTTTGACATTGATGACAACACTTAGTGAAAAATGACTAAGTGTCACACTACACTCCCCCTTGGCTGATGCTCTATTCTAATGTACACTTTTTCAGAGCTCCCAATTAGCTAGATTCAACATTTTTCACTGCTCCTCACTCCCCCTTTGACATCAATGGAAAAGGGTAGAATCCACACACCAAAATTTCCAAAAATCAACCTATACTTAGCCACATAAGTATATATACATGTTACACTTACATCTACTAAAGTATATCTGCAAAGGTGGTCTTCAACTGTAACACTTCTGTCACCCAACTCTTCTTCATCCTGTCCAAAATTGAAATGTGACCAATTAGCAAAAATGCAAAAGCTTCTGCCCTGTTTAGGTCTACTGGATCACTGGTCCAGGCTATGGTCTGGGCATCAGTTAGGGCCTCATGCATTGCCTCTAACTTGGGGATAATTATCCCTCTTAGTTCACTTAGCCTGCTTATTCTATTTTTCTTCTCCTTCTCAAGCCTCTTTATCTCATTTATAGTCGAAATAGTCTGGCATTCTTGATTCATTATGGATGAGGTGAGAGGATCAAAACTCTGGGATAAACTTGATAGTTTTCCCTCTTGTTCTTCCACCTTCTTTGCAATGTCTGTTGTTACTGTGGACCAAGGTAAACAAAATTTGTATAATTCTCCACCATCTTTAAGAGCATTTTCTAGGCTCTTTATTCTGATATTCAGATTTTTCCTATCATTTGCTTTTAGCCCCTATACTTCAAAGAGTCTCTTACCCAAAAACTCTTTCCAGACTTTCTCTTCTATTGATTTCTCCAAGGAATCAAAATGTGTGCTAACAGAATTAACAAGAGATTTCACATTACTAGATGAAGAGGTCAAAAGATCCTTCTAGAAGGATGGCATGATCTTCTCCAACACACTGGATGCAATCTCTATCAGCTCACAGTCTTCCATGTGAGACTTTAGAAGTTTTTCTTTTTCATTTGCTTGGGCAAAGGATTCTATCTTTATTGTCTAAACTAGGGAGAGGGAATCAAAATTGAATGGTCCTTGAAATAGCTCTGATTCATCTAATTCCATCATTTCTTTGGTCAAGAAATCTTTAATTGTTTCTGTAGTGTCTCTTGCTAGAGATAGAGTCTTCTTTCCTTTTACAGCTTCAGAACTATCACCAGGGGTCTTCTCTATTTGATCTTCTTCTCTTCCCTTTACCTCTTCTTCTTGACTGATTCTTTCTTCTTTTCTTACTTCTCCTTTAGTTCTGGAGTCTGCTGGGGGATCTAGATGAGAGATATTTACTTCTTCATGGACTTCCTCTTCTGGAACAAAGGAATCCAGGTCCTTAGTCTTCTCCTCACCTATCTCCTTTGATTCTTCTACAATTTTCTCTATAGGATCTTCCTTTGATATGCTTAGTCCTTCGACATCCATGGAAGAAGGTTCATCACTTATGTCCTCTATAATAGGAAGATTGAATCTTTTATATGCATCTCGGAGGATGTCTTCAGTCTCTTTTGCCACCTGATCAGTCTCTCCGAGCATAAGCTTGTTCATTCTGGCTTTGCTCTGGAACTCATCCTTGTAATCCTTGAAGATCATGTTCATTTATTTTGGAGTGATGGAAAGATAGAGCTGAATAGATATTTGTTCCCGGATCTCCATATCTTTTTCTTTGGCATTGTCTTTTCTAAGTTCAAGTATTTTCTCTAAACTTTTGGGGATTAGAGAGATGATTTCAATGACTACTTTATTATAGATATTCAAGTATTTGACTGTGGATTCTTCCAATATTCTTTTGTCAGTGTCATTATACTTATCATAAAATTTAGTTAATGGTTACAAATTTCCATCCACTGTGACTTCCTTGATAACTTTATCAACAAAAGGAGTGGACCTTTCAACAAATTCTTCTACCTCTTCTTCTTTATTTGCATCGGTAGAAGATCCACCTAATGTTTTCTTCTTCTTCTTCATTTTCTTAACTTCCTCATCTATTTCTGTCTCTTCATCATCCTTCTGACTTATATAGGTCCTTGTGGCCTTGGTTTTTGTTCTCTTTTCTTCCTCACCAGATGTCTTGGCTTCCAGTTTGGAGGCCTTTTGGCTCATAGAGGTGGCAAGTGCAAAGCTTTTGGAAGAACTGGTCTAGGAGGGGAATTGCACCAGATTACTTTCTTTCTCTGCTTCTTGTCTCTCCTTCTTAGCTCTTTCTAATTTTTCTTTGTTTGTATCAACTACTTATTTTGAGATGCCATATCTTTTGGCAACATCCTCTACTTCCCTTCTCACTTTTCTCTTCATTTTTGGTTGTCTTTGTTCAACATGAATTTTCACACTCAATTCTTGAAAGGTTCCAAACCTTTCTGCCTCAGGGTCCTTGGGCTAACTCAGCAAGTGTTGGATATGCAACTCTAAGATTTTCTCATCTACTTCATACCCCATTGGCATAATCCAGACTATCCTTGGCTCCACTACCTCCATTAGGCATTGATCAGTGTCTACCATAAAGCACACTGTATCCTTGTATTTTTCAACCATGGATTGGGGAATACTTTCTCTGGCCTACATCATACCTTGGAAATTCTTGAAATATCCCCAGAGAGCCATGCTTTGAGCCTTGACATCACCAAGTCCATGCATATAATCTCTGATCTGCATGGCAACAGGTCTGTCATTTTGCCATATCTAGCCACTAGTTCCAAGTAGCTCATTCATATAGTAGAAGAATAGACATAGTGTCAAGCCACCATACTTAAATGAATTCTTCTTATCCTTCTTTATTTTCTGTAAGTTCTCTAATAGTTGGTTTAGGAGAAGCTCACAAAGATCATAGTCAGCATTTTTCCTTCGCATTTCCTATGCAGTATATATGGTAGTTTTGGATACTAAATTTTCCCTGTTGGAGTGATAGATTTTGTAACCAATTATCATAGAGGCAAATTTGATATCCGGATCTATGATGTCTTCTATTGTCATTGCGCTCTTATCAAATTTTGATCTAGTAGCCTCACTTACAGTTTGGTTTTTGACTAATTTGAGAGCAAGCAACCCACCAGATGAATGCAATCCAGTTACCGCCCTAATTGCATCCTTGGTTATCTTGAATGGCCTCATCAACCACATGAAGTTGTCATGCATTCTACTCAGAACATACCGGACCCATTCATCTTCTACAAAACAAGGGAAATGAATGCAATGTCCAAAATGCTTATCCTAGATGGCCTTGTATTGGGGTTTAAGTTCAAATGATTCATCTATCAGTTCCTTGTGATAGATATCCATCATCTTGGATTCCCCAAATTCTTCAATGTTTGTGTGTATGTAAACCCTAACATCTTCTACATGTAGAACCCCATGCGGAATGCTAGAGAACGCGCCTAGGGGATCAACTTCTAGGGATTTGTAGGGATGTTTCTTGAACTTAGGGCACGGCCTATCAGTGATCTTAACACCATTTAGAGTAGCCATCTTTCAAAAGATTTAGAGAGAGATATTCAAGAGCAGAAATACCTTTTTACGCTTCTAGAATTCATGATGAGAGCTGAAAAGATCGTTGGTTAAATCAAATTCTACGGTTGATCCTTGAGAGGGTTGAGGCAATCTTGTTGCAGAGCTCCTTCTTTCTTCTTCTTGGATGCAAATGTGCAAATGATGAACAAAAGAGCCCTTTTATTTCAGCGCAAACCCTCATTCTATTTTGCAATAAATGCACAACTTAAGTCATTCCAGTTGCCTTGTTCTTCTTGTTTTGAGAGAGATCTTTCTGGATCATTGAGATGCACTTAGACTTATTCTCAGTGATTATTAACAATCTATTTTCCTTTCTCTAATCATTCCATTTATCAGTAGATCAAAGATATTTCAATTTAGAATCATACCGGATCTAACTGTGAGAGTCTTGCTTTTACCGAATGACTGTCAAACTGGATCAATCTTGGATGATTAACCTCTTCAAAACTCCTTGCAGATCTTTCATATTTTTACCAAGGGTTAATTAGATATTTCTCTGAGAACCCTTTTATTTGCAACTTTCCATGTGCCAATCTTAGGCACCAATTGACTGGCTAGGGGAATTTATTTTCCTTTGTGACTCCTCCTGAGCCAAAGCTCATCTATTTAGTTTTCGGAAGGAATATCAGCACCAAATTCTGGTGCAGATCCATCCTCAACATTTTATGTGCTTCTCTTCACCCAAATCTTGTTCATTTCCCTTTGAATTTCATCTGTATTCACTTTTCCTTTTCCTTTGTTTTAGTTCTGGTTATGAAGCACCGGACCCTTTTTGTCCTAATTCTTACTTCTGTAGAATTTGGCAATATGACCGGATCTATTGTGATTGTAGAAAACAACATTTCTTTGCATATTTGACGGGTATCCTCTTGATCTACATTGATTAGCCATATGTCCCATTCTACTGCATGCAAAGAATCTACCATTGAATGAATTAATTATTTGCATATTTCTACATTCATGAGATTTGTGACCATACCTTTTGCAGTTAAAGCACTGTTCAGAGAAGGATGAATTAGTCTGATTTATTCTTCTTCTGCATTGATTTGCTTTATGACCAAAGTTATTACAATTGTAGAAGTATCCATTGAAGGATGGATATCTTCGAGCATTTGGTTGCCTTATCAGAGGTCTTCTAGGTCTGGTCCTTGGATTTCCTAATCCAGAGTTCTTCTAACCAGATCCAGAGCTTTCACCTTTCTCATACCCCAAGCCATGCTTGTCATCTACCCTCTTTTGGCTTTCAAGAACTTCAAGTTGAGCAAAGCTTATCTTGAATTTCTCTTTGTATTCATTTGTAGTTTGAAGATCCCTTTTAAGAGTATCTATCTGATTCTCAAGTTGTTCTTCATTGTCTCTAGCTTCTTCAAGACCAGATTCCAAATGCCTAATTATTCTATCCATTTTGTGGTAGTCTTATGACTTCTCCTTGAGAGATTGTTTTAGATTATCTTCAATTTTTCTGTTCTCTTCAATTTTTTGGGTGAATTTCATGACTCCTGATTCCATTTCATGTCTTATCATAATGACCTCTTTTGATAGCTTCTCACATAACTTGTTTTTATCATTCAGATCTTCATTAGTATCAATGGCTTCACTTTGACTTGCTAATTGTTGAAGTAGTTCCTTTCTTTTCTTCACTGAGATACTTAGTTTTTCTTTGAGTTCATTTATGAAATCATCAGCTTGTTTGAGTCTTTCCCTCAGGTTATTGACTTCAGAGTGAGATTGCTCAAGATCATCTAGAGTAGACTGAAGTTGTTCCCTCATACTATACATATCCATTGAGATTCTCAGATCTTCCTCAAGTTGTTAGGCTCTGTCTAGAGGAACTTGGCTCTGATACCAATTGTTGGAAACAAGGCAGATAACTGAGAGGGGGGGTGAATCAATTATCTTAGACTTCTTAACTTTCTTATCTTCTTTAACAATATTGTAGTATCAAAACATATAAGCATAAATGAACATGAAAGTAGAAATGAAATCAACACACATAACATAAGGAGTTTTGTGTAGAAAACCTTGTTAAGGGAAAAAGCACTAGGTGACTAACCCAAGATAGTATTCTCTGTTAAAATAATAGAAGTACAAAATGGCACTTGCCAATTAGGCCCGAGCACACTGCTCACAAGAGGCTCACTGCCTACACGAGACTCACTATCTACAAGGTATAAAGAAAGTAACCAAGTGTTTGAACTAATCAGAGGCATCCACATATGCTAAGGTTCAGTTTCGGTTAGGCTCAATATACTGATCTGTTGCACTTGATTCTTCCTCTGCTTAATGTTGTTGTTC
Source organism: Cunninghamia lanceolata (assembly GCA_027924645.1). NCBI lineage: Eukaryota > Viridiplantae > Streptophyta > Pinopsida > Cupressales > Cupressaceae > Cunninghamia > Cunninghamia lanceolata. The sequence goes on along the minus strand of BSBN01000261.1, from coordinate 7,353,937 downwards.
TGTTAAATACCAGATTTAAATATATATCTGCTTCCACTCTGGTCTCTGGTTTTCTTCACACTCCCTATCACTTTTCATACACCTACACATCGAAATCCATCTGGTATATATATTCACACAAAGGAATTCAACATCTTTCTAGTCAGCATCTGGAATGCTCAAGGTTTTCCCAAAGTCTGGTCTGTCGGCTGAATCCTTGCTTACTAAGTGATGCATTTCAAAGAGATAGTTATAGAAGTCATCAATCATGTTGGCCAACCATGAATGATCCCTTAAGAAACTTGATCACCATCAATTCCTCATCTAGATTAAGGTCTGATGCTCTGCTAGTTAGTTCTTCCTCAGTCTACTCTGCCAAATAGGAACCCAACACTTAGGTGCTCATATCTTTTCACTCTTTCATCACTGGAGGCTCAATCTCTGAAATGTAGCAGTCATGGTACTCCTCTTAACTTCCCCAAGTCCATACTTTGCTGAGATACTTCCTCTGAGAGATTCGGACTTGATTGTCAGACCTTGTTGCATGCTCTGTTCTTGCTCACCAGACCAAAATACTCTTCAATTTGACTTCCGGTATAGATAAACCATGTGTTGCGGATGTGTGGAATGGACTTTGTTTCAATCAATGAAAACACTCATGAAGCCACATAGTGTCTCTTGCTAGCACTTGTCATATCCCAAACTTGGGCACCCCAAAATGGGCTAAGTCAAAGATGCCTCTTACAATGTCATACATTGAAATGACACTTGTCTCATCCTTTCTATTGTTGGCTCTTACAATGTCATAGAATCTATCATAGTTCTTACGCGTCATCAACCTCTTACAATACCCAAAAGATACTGAAACATGGAAAAATACCGCCGGCACAAAATGGGACACCTACTTCCTTATATGAGGACAAAAATACATCTAGTCACCTTCCATGTAGGATAACACATCACTGTGCCAACTACCACAAAGTGACAAAATAAGATTTACATAGAAAATTACAATAGTAGACAAAAAAAAAAAAATACAACATTAGGAACTTGCAAAGGTTGAGACAGCTTAATTCCCAACATGAATATGGATTGAAAGTTTGAGTTTGTGACATAGATGGTGTATTAGTTATAGATGCATATGAATATGGGTTGGAAGTTTAGCATTGTGACATGAGGAATGGATTAGAAACTTGAGGTTGTGATGAGATAAATAATAATAGGTTTGAATCTTGGGGTTGTGAAGTGAGGAATGGATTAGGAAGTTGAGGTTTTGATGAGAGAAATGATAATGGGATGGAAGTTATATATTCCCCCTCTTGATGCAGAGCATCTAGGACAACAGAAGCATGTTTCACAACTTCAATGCAATAATTCACAAGTTCATTGTTTTCCTTTGACAGAGATCAAACCTCTCACCATGAAGGGCTTCAACACAATACTAACTTGTTCCTGACATGCAACATGAGGGACTTCAGGACACTTATCTCAGGGTATCTAAGTCAAATCAAGACTCAATTTAACCCACTGTGCGAGGTCTGCAGGACAGCAGTCTTACCAATGTCTTCAAAAGACAGTCATAACCATCCTATTCCAATGGGATAATAGTCACCATATCCTTCTTGTGGTGATCTCCATTAGGACAACTCAATCTTATTCAACCTATCAAACCAATGACATGCCAACATACTTAATGCCTTCTCAAATCAGTAACATACCACTTACCTAGTGTCTTCCTTGTGGTGGCTGTCTCCTGGAGGACTGACAAAGACAGAACAAGGCATAGTGGACTACTTTCTCCAAGAAATATCCTTCTACTCCTTACCACAAGATCATTACTAGATTAGGAGCTCTTTGTATTGATCACAAGGCATGGCATTCTTTGATTGACCACTGTTTACAGTCAAGGATAAACACCTACCTGCTATTGTCCTTCACTCAATCCCAACACATGAGTCTGTAGGGTCTCTTACATGGTAAACTCCATCCTACACTATTCTCCTACCTCCACATTCCACACAAGACCTTTCCCTAACTATCATACAACCCATTCCATTGAGTAGGATAGACAAAGATCAATGGAATGGGGAATAATCCATCGGGCTACTCAGAAAAGCCCTAAATTAGGTTTTCAGACCCACTTTCAAACAAAGGAGAAATGTAGAGATGTACAAGGGTGTCAAGATCCCTAACCAATTGTAAAAGATAGATAACTCAACAACCTAACCAACCATCACCAGCACCATCCACCACTAGGCCGTACAAGTACGGAATAATGCAGAAAACAATGAATTTCTGTAGGAGACAACAATTTAAAAACTAGTTTTGGGGAAAGTAACTATATCTTCCATCTAGATCCTTGTCAAGACTCCAAACTATGCTCAAATCAAAGGTACTTCCCTCCTCTAAAATTCCATTACAAACACATGATTTGACTATTCTGTACAGTAGCGGGTATGGTAGGAAAACAGCATAAAAACACAAAAAAATAGTTGTTTCTTCTCCTTTATTTCACTTTCATCAGATGTCTCCCATTACAATGAATTACTCCTGGCTTCAAATAAGCCTCATACATCTTTAAGAAGTCATTTGGGATGGTTGGGGTTTTAAGAAACTGCCCAACCATCGAGATTTTTCTTGCTTTTTAACTGCAACATTAAAGACAGATTTAGTAACTGTCCATTCTTGGACTGCACTGATGGTTTTTATGTCTAGGAGATGCTTTCTAACCTTTTGTTAACCTTGGACAAGGTGTTAACAAACTTCCAAACCCATGACATGCCTTTAAAGGCTTACAAACATGGAAACTTAATGACTATCCTATATGCCTCAACAAAGGCTTACATAATTGACTCTTGCAACTGCCTATTACAACATGATTGTCCTCCCTAGGACTCACAACAAGAGAATAGACTCTTTTAGACATTTGGACATAGTCCCTTACAAGCATGGCTTTCAAGCCTCATTACAATATTTAATGGTCTCAAGGACCTTATTTAAACAAAACAAACTACTTGTAAATCAAGTAAACTCTAGACATCTTGGTGCTGCTGCACCATACTCCCTGACATGATGAAAACTCTTGTCCCAAGAGTTATGGGATCTACTCCAACCATTCTTCCAGCTTGTTGGGATGTTCCTCTGACTAGGAAACATGAACTCTCCAAGAGTAATCTTCCTCCTCCAACCTGCATGGCTCCTGTAATCAGTGTTAGGACCATAAAACATGTTGTGATGTCCTTGCCTAGGACCCTCCTGCTGCAATGCTTCTATTCTTCTTAACTGGAGGTTTTGATTTCTTCCTCGCTGTACTATCTGATGTTTACCTTCCTTCTTCTACCTCTTTATAGGGAAATTAATGTCTCCAACCTTGACATAACTCAAGTCCCAAGCCTGCTGCTCTTTAGGACTGTCATCCACCTTCTTCTACTGTAACTATTCCTGCTACTTACAATCATCCTTAACCTGCACATTCAACTGTAGTTTCTCTCCAAAACAAATAGTAACATGTTCCTTCTTCTCTTCACAAGGTAAAGGTATCAGTTTGAATTTCTTACCATCTTTATACACCACATAGTTATTAGTATAACCATCATGAATAGTCCTTCTCAAGTGTTGCCATGGCCTACCCAAAATTATATGCCCACATGTCATTGGAATAACATCACACAAAACATAGTCCTGATATGGACCAATTGTAAAATCAACATATGCCTTCTTAGTAACCCTTACTTGCTGCTCTTGACTCACCCAAGTGACATTGTAAGGACTAGGATGATCAAAAGTTTTCAATCCCAACTTATGCACCATTTCCCAAGAAACTAGATTATCATGAGAACCTGAATCTACAATCAACTTGCATATCTTTCCATGGCTTAAACAATTAGTTCTGAAAATAGATACCTGTGGTGGTTGCTGCATCTTGCCTTTTTCCACCATGAGCATCTCTCCAACCATTACTGGAGAGGCTGACGACATTTCTAGTTCTTCTGGCTTCTCCTCCTCTTTTGCCAAGTGAACTATTCTCTCCTTGCTTTTATCAGCATCATCCTTCTTAGGACATTTGAAAGATGTGTGTCCCACCTCATTGCAGTGATAACATTTGCCTGTGAACACTCCTCTACCTAATCCAAATCTACCTCCACCTCTATATCCACCTCTTTGATCTGTAGACAACTCCTTACCTTTCTCATTGCTATTATGTACTTCAGTAGTAGGTCTGCCCCTACCTCTATATCCTCTTCCACTACCTCCTTACCTTTCTTGCTTCCTCTTCACCCTTTCTTCAGCCCTGATGGCCAACTGAAAACACTCTCCAAGTGATTTTGGTACTGACAAACCAATCACATCTTGCAAGTTATACCTAAGCCCCATTAGGGTATCTTGCTACTTTCTCTTCTTCATTTTCTAATCCTCCCCTAATACTAAGCTTATGAAATTGCTCAGTATAGGACATAACATCCATGTCCTTCTACTTCAAGTTGTGCCTCATCCTCTTTGTTTGAATGGAGTAATCAGATGGAAGGAATTGGTCCTTCATCATATCCTTCATCCTACCCCAAGAAGTGATTCTTGATGTACCTCTAGCCATTCTTTCTGTCTGCACACTACTCCACCATGTAAGTGTTGCTCCTCTCAGTTTTGTTTTTGCAAATTTGATCTTCTTCTCGTCATTCATCTCCTCATACTCAAAATTTTTTTCAAGGGCATCTATCCACCCTAATACATCTTCACTATCCATCTTCCCCTGATAGATAGGTAACTCTATGTTTGCCTTTGTTCCACTTCCTTGGACTGCCTTTAGCAATCTCACAAATTTCTTTTCTTCAGGATCTAACTCATCCTCAGGAGGATTGTCATCTACCTCCTCATCTCCTTCTGACTCATTTTGTTAATCCTTTCTAGGATTCTTCTCCAATGCTTCCAATCTAGCCAAGATTGATGCATTCTCCCTTCTCACTTGCCTCAACTCTCTTTCCTTTGTAGCATCCTGATCTCTTCTTTCCCTCAACTCTCTTTCTCTAGACTCTAAGGCTTCTCTCAACTCATTATTCTCTCTAGCCATTTGATTCTTAGGAGGCATCCTTACACCCCTCACAAACTCTTACTGTTTCACAAGATCCACTACACCCTCAAGGACCTACTAGTGGCTCTGATACCACAAATCATGTAGAGCATCTAGGACAGCAGAAGCATGTTTCACAACTTCAATGCAATAAATCACAAGTTCATTGTTTTCCTTTGACAAAGATCAAACCTCTCACCATGAAGGGCTTCAACACAATACTAACTTGTTCTTGACATGCAACATGAGGGACTTTAGGACACTTATCTCAAGGTATCTAAGTCAAATCAAGACTCCATTAAACCCACTATGCAGGATCTGTAGGACAGTAGTCTTGCCAATGTCTTCAAAAGACAGTCATAACCTTCCTATTCCAATCAGATAATAGTCACCATATCCTTCTTGTGGTGATCTCCATTAGGACAACTCAATCTTATCCAACCTATCAAACCAATGACATACCAACATACTTAATGCCTTCACAAATCAGCAACATACCACTTACCTAGTGTCTTCCTTGTGGTGGCTATCTCCTGGAAGACTGACAAAGATAGAACAAGGCATAGTGGACTACTTTCTCCAAGAAATCTCCTTCTACTCCTTACCATAGGATCATTGCTAGATCAGGAGCTCTTTGTATTGATCACAAGGCATGGCATTCTCTGATTGACCACTGTTTACAGTCAAGGATAAACACCTACCTGCTACTGTCCTTCACTCAATCCCAACACATGGGTCTGCAGGGTCTCTTACATGGTAAACTCTATCCTACACTATTCTCCTACCTCCACATTCCACACAAGACCTTTCCCTAACTATCATACAACCCATTCCATTGAGTAGGATAGACAAAGGTCAATGGAATGGGAAATAATCCATCGGGCTACTCAGAAAAGCCCTAAATTAGGTTTTTAGACCCACTTTCAAATAAAGAAGAAATGCAGAGATGTACAAGGGTGTCAAGAGCACAAACCAATTTCAAAAGATAGGTAACTCAACAACCTAACCAACCATCACCAGTACCATCCACCACCAGGCCGTATAGGTACAGAATAATGCAGAAAACAGTGAATTTATGTAGGAGACAACAATTTAAAAAGTAGTTTTGGGGAAAGTAATGATATCTTCCATCTAGAGCCTTGTCAAGACTCCAAACTATGCTCAAATCAAAAGTACTTCCCTCCTCTTACATTCCATTACAAACACATGCTTTGACTATTCTGTACAGTCGCAGGTACGGTAGGAAAACAACATAAAAACACTGAAAAATAGTTGTTTCTTCTCCTTTATTTCACTTTCATCAGATGTCTCCCATTACAATGAATTACTCCTGGCTTCAAATAAGCCTCATACATCTTTAAGAAGTCATTTGGGATGGTTGGGGTTTTAAGAAACTACCCAACCATCGAGCTTTTTCTTGCTTTTTAACTGCAGCATTAAAGATAGATTTAGTAACTGTCCGTTCTTGGACTGCACCGATGGTTTTTATGTCTAGGAGATGCTTTCTAACCTTTTGTTAACCTTGGACAAGGTGTTAACAAACTTCCAAACCCATGACATGCCTTTAAAGGCTTACAAACATGGAAACTTAATGACTATTCTATATGCCTCAACAAAGGCTTACATAATTGACTCTTGCAACTGCCTATTACTACATGACTGTCCTCCCTAGGACTCACAACAAGAGAATAGACTCTTTTAGACATTTTGACATAGTCCCTTACAAGCATGGCTTTCAAGCCTCATTACAATATTTAATGGTCTCAAGGACCTTATTTAAACAAAACAAACTACTTGTAAATCAAGTATAATCTAGACATCTTGGTGCTCCTGCACCACCTCTCTGTCCCTATCTCTCTATCTCCCATCTCTCTCTCTATATATATATATATATCCCCTCTCCCACATCTCTCCCTCTCTATCTCTATCTCTATCTCTCCATTTCTTTATATCTCTCAATCTCCCCCTCTCTCTCTTATTGTCTCTCTCCCCCTATCTCTTTCCCCCTCTCAATAGATACTCATGCTCATTTTATCATGGTGTTCCTATTTGTTCCTAATTCCTAAGAATACCTAGATACTAAGCATACATACAAATGCCTTCAACATACTAAGAACACCTCCATGGCATGTAGTCTCATGGAATGCAATGATTGCAGGATATGCACAAAATGGATTTGTTGAAAAGGCTTTAGAAACATTTAAATAAATTCAATTGGTGGGTGTAAAGAAAAATTCCTCAAAATTTTCTAGCACCCTACCTACCTGTGTCAAAATGAGATCATTGGAACAAGGTATGGACATCCTTTAAAACACCAAAGATATGGGAATTCCATCAAATGTTGTAGATGCAACTTCCCTAGGAGACATGAATGCAAAATGTAGAAGCATAGAAAAGGCACATGAACTGTTTGGTAGAACACCTCAAAGAAATGTGGTCTCATGGAATGTAATGATTGCAATAAATGCACAAAATGGATTTGTTGAAAAGGCTTTGGAAACTTTCAAGTAAATTCAATTGGTAGGTGTAAAGATAAATTCCTCAACCTTTTTCAGAACCCTCCTTACTTGTGCCAAAATGAGATCTTTGGAACAAGGTATGGACATCCATCAAAACATCAAGGGTATGAGAATTTTGTCAAATGTTGTAGTTGCAACTTCCCTAGGAGACATGAATGTAAAATGTGGAAGCATAGAAAAGGCACATGAACTATTTGACATAACACCTCAAAGAGATGTGGTCTCATGGAATGCAATTATTGCAAGATATGCACAAAATAGATTTGTTGAAAAGGATTTAGAACCTTTCAAGCAAATGTAATTGGTGGGTGTAAATCCAAATTCCACAACCTTTGGCAAAATCCTCCCTGCCTATGCCAAAATGGGATCTTTGGAATAGGGTATGGCCATCCATCAAAGAATGAAGGGTATGGGAGTTTTGTCAGATTTTGTAGTTGTAACTACCTTAGGAGACATGAATGCAAAATGTGGAAGCATAGACAAGGAACATGATATATTTCCTTGAAGAAATGTGGTCTCATGGAAATCCCATGATTGTGGGATATGCACAAAATGGATTTGTTGAGCAGGCTTTAGAAACTTTCAAGAAAATGCAATTGGCTATTGTAAACCCACATTCTTCAACCTTTGCCAACACCCTCCCCACCTACGCCAAAATGAGATATTTGGGATAGGGTATGGGCACCCATCCATACATTAAGGATATGAGAATTTTGTTAGATGTTATAGTTGCAACTACCCTGTGAGACATGTATGCAAAATGTGGAAGCATAGACAAGGAACATGAATTGTTTGATAGAAAACCTCAAAGAAATGTGGTCTCATGGAATGCCATGATTTCAAGATATACACAAAATAGATTTTTTGAAAAGTCTTTAGAGAGGGAGAGAGGGAGAGAGATAGAGAGAGGTAGGATAGATAGATAAACACATAGAGGGAGGAATAAATTATATATATATATATATATATCTAAGGAGAAAAAGAGGGATGAATAGAGAGATAGAGATGGGGTTAGAGAGAGAGAAGGGATAGAGATAGAGAGAGATAGAAAAAGGGAAATAGGAATATAGAGTTAGATAGATACATAGAAAGAGGTAGGGGAGATGGATAAATAGAGAGAAACAGAGAGAGGAAGACATGGAGAGATAGAGAGGGAGATCTATGGGGAGAGATAGAAAGAGATAGAGGGAGATATGGAGATAGAGAAGGGATACATAGAGAGATATAGAGGGAGAGGGAGAGGGAGAGGAAAAGGGAGAGAGGGGGGAGAGATAGAAAGAGATAGAGGAAGAGATGGAGAGATAGAGTTAGAAAATCTATACAAAAAGTGGTTCAGACATTGAAAATCTATACATACTTAAAGAATTTGAAGTGAAAATAAATGCATTAGAAGGATAGGTCACCAAAATTGTAGAGAAATACATTAAAGCTGAAGATACATAGGTAGAAGCAAGTAGAAAAAAAAATCTTAAAGGTTAAAACAAAATTGACTAAAGCAAGAATAGAGTTGGTAGTAGGGAAAAGCTAGATGGTAACTAAGACAACCACCAAGAATGCATTATCAAAGAAAGTAGAAAACTTGGAGGTATAATTGAGCCATGAAAATTATAAAACTAGTGCCAAGACTATGGAAATAGGATTACTAAAGGAAAAGGCCTCTAGCCAAGATTATGAGCTAGTGAAGCTAAATAATCAAGTGGACACATAGGTCTAGACACTCAAGGGCCTAAGAGAAAACAAGGTTGACTAAAAGAATATAATAGAAGAATAAAAGGAGGAGGTAAAGAGGTTAAAGGACCAAATTAAAGAGATCAAATAGTTAGTGGCTTCCCTTGATGACATCATGGTCTTATGAAGATCATACTGCAAGGCCAAAATGGAGGCCACATCATCTAAACCTTGTGAATGAGAAGAGCAAAGAAGAAACTATAATCAACATGTGGTCCTTATCTCCTTTAATCAAAGAGGTTCAATTAGTTTTCAATACATTGATAGAGCTAGAGGCCCTTGTACAAACATCTATGGCTCAAGCATAGGAGGTATCCTATGAATGCACCATTGAACTAGAGTCCCACTTTATAATCTTATAGAAGATCAATTTGCCCTTGAAGAAAGAGTGGGAGAGGCTTCTAGATTCTCCTTATCTTGACCTACTTCCATTTATGAGCATGGACTATCATTGTTGCAACCTACAAGCATTGGCTAAAAGTAAATTTAATACACATGATTTGTACCCTTCATATTAATTTGATTGACTTGTATATCCACCATGAAATCTTCTCCCCTATTCATTGATCCTAGGTAGAATTCATATTCTTGCAAGTGCAATATTTCTCTATAATTTTGTGTCAATCAAGATATGTATTTAATACTAATCTATTGTGCTTTGTCAAGAAGTATGTGGCATTATTTGACTGAAGCTCTATGCCCTTAGTACTATATGAATTGAATTAAGACACAATGGTCTATATATGAATACATGTGATGCAGAGGCATCCACACTAAAACCTTGACATACAGCATGGATGTCCACAACCCTTCATCTTCATCATCATATTTCTTGCTAACACTGTCAGCATCATCATATTTACTGTCGCTGACCGATATCCTCCTGCAGACAAGCCTTCGCCCTTTCGCATGTCAGCAGCATCATCATATTCGACTATCAGCCGCATCACCATATTCAGCAAGCGCGAACAACCTCCTGACATTCACTGTTCATCTCACCGCCAACCTCTTTCTTCAGCGTCATGATGTTCAACATCATGTTCATCAGCAGGATATAGAACATCCGGTTCCTCCCATATATCCTGATGATGATGCTCTACTTCACGCACCTTTCCTTTGATGCTTACGTCACCCCGATATCCTGATGACGATGACGTCATATGCAGCTCCTTCAATATCCTGCTGCCCCAATACCCTGATGACGATGACGTCACATGTAGTTCCTTAATATCCTGCTGTTCGCCAAACTTAACTTTTTCGGCCCGCGATCAACCCGATCTTCTACCTTGTGCCGATACGCTCCTCCTCGGCAACTCCTGATGATGATCACCCCGACGCACATTCACTTCATGCAACCGACTGCATCATGCTCATCTCCACTTACTCGGATGACGCCCGAAGCGACTGCAGGATATACACAGCAATATCCTGATGATGCCGTTTTGACGAACTTCCAACCTTAGCGAATTTCGATCCGCCGAACCTCCTGGGATGACCCGATCTACTTCCAGGGTGATCTTCCAAACTCTAACTATCAGCTCGACCTAGCACATACCCATGCTAGGGTTCTCAACACCTCTTGATCGTGATCCTACAAACAGACATGCAAACAAACATGAAATGCAGACTAAATCCTATCCTACTGTACATGGCCATTCCACCGATTCGACGAATCAACCGGTGGAATGGATCAGGGAATCCATGAAACCACCAAAATAGCAACTCGATTTCACAATGGAGATCAAACAGAAGATGAACACAAACAGGATCTCTTATTTGATTTCAAAATATGCAATACAATGATCAGTTTCTCTCTCTTTGTCTCACTCTGTGCAACCTAACTCGATGATCTAAAACCAACCGATCCTCATGCATAAATAGGATCTCCTGCGAGTACTACTGACCTGACTCCAAGCGGCTGGGAAATCTCTCCAGGTGGCTGGGAGATCCAACAGCATACAGCTGTCCTAACAAACTAGCTAAAAATAGTAAAGCATGGTCAACATGACCTTATTACATGCATTGGTCTTATCAGACCTTCTTGGAATCATTAACAAGACTCAAACTAACTAACTACCTCATGGAGGCCAGCTGTCAGGTAGGTGCTCCTGCACCATACTCCCCAATAGAAAAGAACTCATGTCCCATGAGTTTGGGTTGTGGAAGTCCTCCACCTCTACACCTTATCATGTCAGTATTCTGACCTGTTCCAGCTTTATCCTCTGCTGGCTCTTGGCTACTCCAAGACTTCTGAACTGTAACTGGCTTTCTTGCAAGTAAACCCTCATGCCTGTCAATGTAGGCCTTTCTCACACATACCTTGTGTTTGTCAGGTTGTCTTACCAGAACCTCTGTCTGAACTGCCTCTTGAACTTCTATAATGTTCAACTCTATCTTCCTTTCAACCTTTATAGGACAAACAATAGTGCCAACTATGACAACATCCTTGTCATTCCTCTCAACTGGTGGTTGGGTGCAAACCTGTTTCTGCACCTGCTGCTGACCTCTGTCAGTCAAAACTAAAACTTTCTTCAACCTGTTGTCCTTAACAACTTCTTTCCCTGCAGTGTCTTCAACTGCCTTTATGCCTACTACTATAGGCATCTGCACAAATTCCTTCTTTCCCACTAAAATGATTTTGGCTGCCCCCTGTGCTGCAGCATCTTCTTGTAATGGCATCAACATAATAGTTTTCCCATCTTTCTTGATGGTGTAGGTATTAGCATACCCATCATACAGTACCCTTCTATCAAATTGCCATGGTCTACCCAACAGTAGGTGACAACATTCCATGGGCAAAATGTCACACAAAACTCTATCATGATATGCTCCAATCTGAAAATCCACATATGCCTGTTCATAGACAAAAAGTGATTGACTATCACTCACCCAAGATGCCTTGTAAGGGTGTTGGTGTGGAATCCTTTCCAAATTCAGTTTATCTACCATTTCCTAAGATACCATGTTGTCTGTTGAACCAGTATCAATGACAACCTTACATACTTTACCTTTGCTCTTGCATGTGGTCTTGAAAAGAGCTCTTCTTTGCATCATATCCTTTGATGCCTGCAAACTAATTCTCCTAAGCATCAATGCTTCTCCCTCCTCAGGATATGCATAATTGTCAGGCTCCGTATCTCTTTGATAAGTGTTTGAACTCTGCACACTTTGCTCTACTTTCTCTTCTTGCACAAGTTGTACTCTCTTGTCATTAGTTCTATCATTTCTGGATGATGAACCTTTGCTTTCTGGACATTTGAAAAATGGATGACCAAACTCACCACAGGTGCAACATTTTCCTGAAAATGTAGTAGAACCTCTACCACCTCCAAATCTTCCTCTATTACCTTTCCATCCACCTCTGAAATCAGACTGTCCCTGTCCTTTACCAGTGTCTTCTTGACCCTAATTGGTTTGCCTTGTTGTAGGGGCTTCTCCTCTTCCCCTCATATTACTGCCTCTTCCTCTCATGGACTTATCTTGTGTCCTATTCATCTTTTCTTCAATCCTGATTGCCATTTGGTAACAATCCTCCACATTCTTAGGGTTAGCTAAAACTAACTCATCCTGTATGTTCAATCTCAAACCAGCCAAGTACCTAGCCACCTTTTCTATCTCATTCTCATGATGACCAGATCTCATACTCAACTTATAAAACTCCTCAGTATATGCCTTCACATCCATTTCCTTCTGCCTTAAAAATTGTAGCTTCTTAAACATCTGAATTTCATAATCCCTAGGCAAGAATTTACCTTTGATCCTTGCTACCATTTTATCCCATGAAGTGATCTTTGACTTTCCTTGTTTCCTTCTCTCGGATTGTACATAATCCCACCATACCAAAGCATGACCTCCTAACTTGGTCTTTGCAATCTTTACCTTCTGATCCTCAGCAACATCTTCACATTCAAAGTGATTATCAAGTGCAGCAATCCAATCCAGCAACTCATCTTCATTCAAACTTCCATTATACTTGGAAACATCAACCTTTACCTTAGGTTTATCACTCTGCACTGCCTTTAACAGTTTTACAAGTCTCTGGTCTTCAGCATCCAGATCTTCAGCTACCTCTTCATACTCTTCAACAGCATCTTCATCTTCTTCAGACTCACTGTCTTCCACTTCCCTCTTTTTGTTCTTTTCCAAGGCTACAAGCCTGGCTTGAAGTGCTTTAGCAAGCTCCTTCATCTTCCTCATCTCTCTGGCATGTTTTTCCTTCATCTCCTGCAATTCCCTTGCAGTACCACTACCTTTCAGAGGCATTTTGTCAACCTCTCACTCCTCTACATCTGTCCTTTCGGTGACAGAATCAACACACAACATCCCAAACCTTTTGCTAAGCTCTGATACCACTATGATGCAGAGGCATCCACACTAAAACCTTGACATACAGCATGGATGTCCGCAACCCTTCATCATCATCATCATATTTCTTGCTAACACTGTCAGCATCATCATATTTACTGTCGCCGACCGATATCCTCCTGCAGACAAGCCTTCGCCCTTTCGCATGTCAGCAGCATCATCATATTCGACTATCAGCCGCATCACCATATTCGGCAAGCGCGAACATCCTCCTGATGTTCACTGTTCATCTCACCGCCAAATTCTTTCTTCAGCGTCATGATGTTCAACATCATGTTCATCAACAGGATATAGAACATCCAGTTCCTCCCATATATCCTGATGATGATGCTCTACTTCACGCACCTTTCCTTTGATGCTTACGTCACCCTGATATCCTGATGACGATTATCCTGATGACGATGATGTCATATGCATCTCCTTCAATATCCTGCTGCCTCGATACCCTGATGACGAATATCCTGATGACGATGACGTCACATGTAGTTCCTTAATATCCTACTGTTGGCCAAACTTAACTTTTTCGGCCCGCAATCAACCCGATCTTCTACCTTATGCCGATACGCTCCTCCTCGGCAACTCCTGATGATGATCACCCCGACGCACATTCACTTCATGCAACCGACTGCATCATGCTCATCTCCACTTACTCGGATGACGCCCGAAGCGACTACAGGATATACACAGCAATATCCTGATGATGCCGTTTTGACGAACTTCCAACCTTAGCGAATTTCGATCCGCCGAACCTCCTGGGATGACCTGATCTACTTCCAGGGTGATCTTCCAAACTCTAACTATCAGCTCGACCTAGCACATACCCATGCTAGGGTTCTCAACACCTCTTGATCGCGATCCTGCAAACAGACATGCAAACAAACATGAAATGCAGACTAAATCCTATCCTACTATACATGGCCATTCCACCGATTCAACGAATCAACCGGTGGAATGGATCAGCGAATCCATGAAACCACCAAAACAACAACTCGATTTCACAATGGAGATCAAACAGAAGATGAACACAAACAGGATCTCTTATTTGATTTCAAAAGATGCAATACAATGATCAGTTTCTCTCTCTTTGTCTCACTCTGTGTAACCTAACTCGATGATCTAAAACCAACCGATCCTCATGCATAAATAGGATCTCCTACGAGTACTACTGACCCGACTCCAAGCGGCTGGGAAATCTCTCCAGGCGGCTGGGAGATCCAACCGGACCTACAGCATACAGCTGTCCTAACAAACTAGTAAAAAATAGTAAAGCATGGTCAACATGACCTTATTACATGCATTGGTCTTATCAGACCTTCTTGGAATCATTAACAAGACTCAAACTAACTAACTGCCTCATGGAGGCCAGCTGTCAGGTAGGTGCTCCTGCACCAACATGTAATTTATGTAATTGGGGTTTGTCTTTTAGCCAATTTTAGACACCAATAAACAAATGATATATATATATATATATATAGAGAGAGAGAGAGAGAGAGAGATGTTGAGAGATAGAGATAGAGAGAGGTAAATAGAGATAAAGAGAAAGATGGAGAGAGATAAAAATGGATAGATAGATAGAGAGAGGGACATGGATATAAAGAGAAAGAGGGAGAGAGATAAAAATAGATAGCTAGATAGAGGAAGGATAGAGAGATAGAGGGAGGATAGAGAGATAGAGATATAGGGAGGATAGAGATAGAGAGATAGAGGATAGGTAGAAAAAGACTCTCCCTATATCTTTCTATCCTCCCTTTATCTCTCTATCCTCGCTCTCCCTCTCTATCTCTCCCTCTCTATATCTATCTCTCTATTGAATGCACAAAACAACTGAGAGGGGGGGTAAATTAGTTGTATCAAAAATTTCAAACCCTCGCACATTCAAATCCACATTAACCTTTAAACATGTTATGATGATTAAGCATGAAAAGAAAACAACTGAAACTGAATCATAACAACACCACACACAAGAGAACACCATATTTTATGTGGAAAACCCTAAAAGGGAAAAACCATGATGAGGATTAGCTCACATTATAATGTAGTAGCAAAACCAAATTACAAAAGGCTCACTGCCTAGGGCTCATTGCCCAAAAGAAAGAATGCTCACTGCAGGTGGATTCACTGTCCACTGAGAAAGAAAGAGAGAAGAGAAAAGTGGTTCACTACCATGCTTTGAACTAATATAATTGCATCTAACCTATGCATGGAGTTCAGTTTCAATGAAGCTCAATATCCATCACAACACAAACAACACATTCGCAGCAACACTAAAAATAGTAGACACATTCTGCTCACTAAATCTAGTAGCCTAACACATGAAATCTCTCACTGCATTGATCAAATTCACATCATAAACATCATATCCCCCATGCATACCTCCATTAATGAATCCTTGACACTTATTTATACCATCATTACCCTTAAAAGCATTCTCCAAGGTTGGCAACACAACTTAACCCATAAAAATTCAAATTACATAGGTCTGGACCTAAACATTCCCATGAAGGGAATGAATTCAAACCATGCCACATCTTAGAATGGACCTAAATCCACTCTTACACATTATTCCACACTTCCTCAATCAACAACATATAACCAAAATTAGTGGAAACAACCAAGTCAGAAAAATTGAGTTAACACTATGATATTTTAAGCACACAATTCCTTAAATGTAAACACGCCTCATGGATCTTACACAGAGATTTAACAAAATCTAGAAACATCTCTGAACATCTTGAATTCACCTAAAAACCAACAACTTTAACCACAATAACTTTCACCTAAATAAAGTTTACAATCTACTTACAAACAACACGGTTGAACTCAGCTACAAAGGAAATCACTTTCCAGAGCATCAAATCACAAACCTTCTAGATTGAATATAGATAAGGACCTTATAAGCACACATCTAGAACTGCAACACCTAAAACCATTGTTGCAAGTATGGGCCTAACGGATGTTGTCATTAATGTCAACATACTCCTGTTGCATTGATGATAAGGATTGGATGAGCTGTATGCTGAGGATATTGAGAAAATTAGTCCTATTAGGAATAGAGAAGAATAGTGAAGTCAATGAGGTAAAGATCCTGTTGGCAAGAGACACTGTGTGGTTTCATGAGTGTTGTCATTGATGGCAACAAAGTTCATTCCACACATTCACAGGACATGGTATGTCTATACCAGAAGTTAGATTGAAGAGTGTTTTGGTCCGGTAAGCAAGAACAAAGCATGCAACAAGGTCTGACAATCAGGTTCAGATCTCTCAGAGGAAGTATCTCAGCAAAGTATAGACTTGGGGAAGTCAAGAGGAGTATCATGACTAATACATTCCAGAGATTAAGCCTCCGGTGATGAAAGAGTGAAAAGATATGAGCACCTAAGTGTTGGGTTCCTGTTTGGCAGAGTAGACTAAGGAAGAACTGACCGACAGAGCATCAGACCTTAATCTGAATAATAAATTGATGGTGATCAAGTTTCTTGAGGGATCATTCATGGTTGGCTAACATAATTGATGAATTCTATAAGTATCTCTTTGATACACATCACTTAGTAAGCAAGGATTCAGCCAACAGACCAGAATTTGGGAAAATATTAAATATTCCAGATGCTGACTAGAAAGATATTGAAATCCTTGGTGCAGATATATATACCAGATGGATTTCGATGTGAAGGCATGTAAGGTGTGTTGTGAAGTGTGAAGAAAAGTAGAGAGTAGTGTGGAAGTAACTATACAGGTCTGAAATGTGACAGAACAACAGTACTAGAACAGAGGAAGAATGAAGTACAACAGATCAATATATTTAGCCTAACTAGAACTGAACCTCAGCATATGTGGATGCTTCTCATTAGTTCAAGTACCTAGTTTCTTTCTATAAACTATTGTAGGAAGTGAGCCTCTTATGAGTAGTGTGCTCAGGCAGTGAGCCCTAATTGGCAAGTGCCATTTTGTTCTTTCTATTCTTTTAACAGAGAATACAATCTTGGGTTAGTCACCCCATGGTTTTTCCCTTAACCAGGTTTTCCATGTAAAAATCCTTGTGTTATGTGTGTAGATTTCTTTTCTACTCTCATGGTAATGTATGGTTATATATTTTTATGTTGCACGAATTGTTAAAGAAGAAAGAAAGTTAAATATTTAAAATAACTGATTCACCCCCCTCTCAGTTATTTGCCTTGTTTCCAACAATTGGTATCAAAGCTAAGTTCCTCCTAACAGAGCCTAACAGCTTGAGGAAGATCTGGGAATCTCAATGGATATGTATGGTATGAGAGAACAACTTCAGTCTACCCTAGATGATCTTGAGCAATCTCATTCTGAAGTCAACAACTTGAGGGAAAGACTCAAACAAGTTGATGATTTCATAAATGAACTAAAAGAGAAATTGAGTATCTCTGTGAAAAAGAGAAAGGAACTACTTCAACAATTGGCAAGTCAAAGTGAAGCCAATGATACTAATGAAGATTTGAATGAGAAGAACAAGTTATGTGAGAAGCTATCAAAAGAGGTCATTATGGTAAGACATGAAATGGAATCAGGGGTTATGAAATTCACCCAAGAAATTGAAGAGAAGAGAAAAATTAAAGATAATCTAAAACAATCTCTCAAAGAGAAGTTAGAAGACTGCCACAAAATGGATAGAATAATTAGGCATTTGGAATCTGATCTAGAAGAAGCTAGAGATAATGAAGAACAACATGAGAATCAAATAGACACTCTTAAGAGGGATCTTCAAATAGCAAATGAATACAAAGAGAAATTCAAGATAAGCTCTTCTCAACTTGAAGTTCTTCTTGAAATCCAAAAGAGGGTAGATGACAAGCAAGGCTTGGGGTATGATAAAGGTGAAAGCTCTAGATCCAGTCAGAAGAACTCTAGATTAGGAAATCCAAGGAACAGGCCAAGAAGACCTCCGGTAAGGAAACCAAATGCTCAAAGATATCCATCCTTCAATGGATACTACCACAATTGCAATAACTTTGGTCATAAAACAAATCAGTGCAGAAGAAGAATGAATCAGACTAATTCATCCTTCTCTGGATAGTGTTTTAACTGCAAAAGGTATGGTCACAAATCTCGTGAATGTAGGAATATGCAAATGAAGAATTCATTCAATGGTAGATGTTTTGCATGCAATAGAATGGGACATATGGCTAATCAATGTAGATCTAGAGATTATCAATCAACTATGCAAAGAAAAATTGTTTGCTACAATTGAAATAGATCCGGTCATATTGCCAAATTCTGTAAAAGTAAAACTCAGGACAAAAAGGGACCAGTGCATCATAATCATAATCAAGACAAAGGAAAAGGAAAAATAAATGCGGATGAAATTTAAAGGGAGATGAACAAGATTTGGGTGAAGAGAAGTATAGAAAATGTTGGGGATGGATCTGCACCAAAATCTGGTGCTAATATTCCTTCTGAAAACTAAATAGATGAGCTTTGGCTCAAGGGGAGTCACAAAAGAAAAACAATTTCCCCCAACCAGTCAATTGGTGCCTAAAATTGGCACATGGAATGTTGCAAATTACAGGATTCTTAGAGAAACATCCAAATAACCCTTGGTAAAAAATATGAAAGATCCGCAAGGAGTTTGAAAAGGTTAATCATTCATGATTGATATGGTTTGTCAGTCATCTGGTAAAAGCAGGATTTTCACAGTTAGATCCAGTATGATTCAAAATTGAAATACCTTGATCTGCAAATGAATAGGAGGATTCAAGGAAGGGAGATACATTTTAATTCTAAGTGTATCTAAGTGATCCAAAAAGATCTCTCTTAGAACAAGAAGAATAAGGCAACTGAAATGACTTAAGTTGTGTATTTATTGCAAAATAGAATTAGGGTTTGTGCAGAAATAAAAGGGTTCTTTTGTTCATCATTTGCACATTTGCATTCGAGAAGAAGAAAGAAAGAGCTCTACAACAAGATTGATTCAACCCTCTCAAGGATCAACCACAGAATTTGATTCAGCCAGCAATCTTTTCGACTCTTATCGTGAACCCTAGAAGCATAAAAAGGTATTTTCCATTCTTGAATATCTCTCTTTGAATCTTTTGAAAGATGGCTACTCCAAATGTTGTTAAGATCACTGATAGGCTATGTCCTAAGTTCAAGAAACATCTGTATAAATCCCTAGAAGTTGATCCTTTAGGCGCCTTCTCTAGCATTCTGCATGGGGTTTTACATGTAGAAGATGTTAGGGCATACATTCATGCAAATATTAAGGAATTTGGGGAATCCAAACTGATGGATATCTATCACAAGTAGTTAATAGATGAATCATTTGAACTCAAACCTTAGTATAAGGCCATTCGGGATAAGCATTTTGGACATTGCATCCATTTCCCCTGTTTTGCAGAAGATGAATGGGTCCGATATGTTCTAAGCAGAGTGCATGACAACTTCATGTGGTTGATGAGGCCATTTAAGATCACAAAAGATGTCATTAGGGCTGTAACTAGATTGCACTCATTTGGTGGGTTGCCTGCTCTCAAATCGGTCAAAAACCAAACTATAAGTGAGGCTACCAGATCAAAATTTGAAAGAGAGCAATGACTATAGAAGATATCACTGATCTGGATATCATGTTTGCCTCTATGATAATTGGCTATAAGATATATCACTCCAGCAGGGAGAATTCTGTATTCGGAACTATAATTTATACTACTTATCAAATGCTAAAGGAGAATGCAGATTATAATCTTTGTGAGCTTCTTCTGAGCCAATTGTTGGAAAACTTACAAAAGATCAAAAAGAAGAAGAAGAACTCATTCAAATATGGTGGCCTGATATTATGTCTCTTCTTTTCCTACATGAATGAGCTCCCCAAATCCAGTGGTTGGGTATGGTAAAATGACAAACTGGTTGCCATACAAATCAGAGACTATTTGTATGGGCTTGGTGATGCCAAGGCCCAAAGCACAACACTCTGGGGTTACTTCAAAAACTTCCAAGGCATGATGTAGACTAGAGAGAGAATCCCCCAATCTCTAGTTGAAAAATACAAGGATACAATGTGCTTCATGGCAGACACTAATCAATGCCTAATGGAGGTAGTGGAACCAAGAATAGTGTGGATTATGCCAATGGGATATGAGGTGGAGAGAAAATTCTAGAACTACATGTCCAACACCTACTAAGTCAGCCTAAGGACCCTAAGGCAGAAAGGTTTGGCACCTTTCAAGAATTGAATGTAAAAATTCATGTTGAACTAAGTCAACCTGAAATAAAGAAAAAAGTCAGGAAGGAAGTAGAGGATTTTGCAAAGAAATATGGCATATCAAAGGAAGCAATTGATGCCAACAGAGAGAAGGTAGAAAGGGCAAAGAAAGAAAGGAAAGAAGCAGAAAAAGAAAGTGCTTCGATGCAATCCCCCTCCCAGACTAGATCCTGAAAGAGCTCTGTACCTGCCACTGCTAAGAGCCAAAAAGCCTCACAACTGGAAGCAAAGACATCCAGAAAGGGAGAGAAGAGAACTAAGATAAAGGCCACAAGGTCTTACACTAGCCAGAAGGATGATGAAGAGATAGAATCAAATGAGGAGATCAAGAAAATGAAGAAGAAGAAGAAAACATCTGATGAATCCTCTTCCGGTCATAACAAGGAAGAAAAGGTAGAAGAATTCATTGAAAGGCCTACTCTCTGCATTGATGATGTCATCAAATTAGTCATTGTGGATGGTAATCTACAACCAATGACTGAATTTTATGATGAATATAATAAAGTTGATTAGAAGATCTTGCAAGATGCCACAGTCGGGTATCTAAACATCTATAACAAAGCATTCATCAAAATCATCTCTCTAATCCCCAAAAGTCTAGAAAAGGAACTTGAGATGAGGAAAAATAATGCCAAGGAAAAGGATATGAGATCCGGGAACAAATAGCTATTCAGCTCTATCCTTCCATCACTCCAAAACAAATGAACATGATCTTCAAGGATTGCAAGGATGAGTTCCGGAGCAAAGCCAGAATGAACAAACTTATGCTCGGAGAGACTGATCAGGTGGCAAAAGAGACTGAAGACATCCTCCATAATGCATATAAAATATTCAATCTTCCTATCATAGAGGATATAAGTGACAAACCTTCTGCCATGGATGTCAAAGGACAAAGTGCATCAAAGGAAGATTCCATAGAGAAAATTGTAGAAGAATCAAAGGAGATATGCGAGGAGAAGACCAAGGACCTGGATTCCTCTCTTCTGGAAGAGGAAGTTCATGAAGAAGTAAATATCTCTCTTTTGGATCCCCCAACAGGCTCTGAAACTAAAGGAGAAGCAAGAAAAGAAGAGAGAATCAGTCAAGAGGAAGAGGTAAAGAGAAGAGAAGAAGATCAATCAGAGAAGACCCCTAGTGACATTTCTTAAGCTACTAAAGGAAAGAAGACTCTATCTCCGAAAAGAGACACTATATAAATAGTTAAAAATTTCTTGACCAAAGAAATGATGGAATTAGATGAACCGGAGCTATTTCAAGGACCATTCAATCTTGATTCCCTCTCCTCGGTTCAAACAATGAAGATAGCATCCTTCGCCCAAGCAAAGGCAAGAGAAATACTTTTGAAGTCTCACATGGAAGACTGTGAGCTGATAGAGATTACATCTGGTGTGTTGGAGAAGATCATGCCATCCTTCCAAAAGGATCTTTCGGCCTCTTCATCTGGTAACTTGAAATCTCATGTTAACTCTATTAGCACACATTTTGATTCTTTGGAGAAGTTAGCAGAAGAGAAAGTCTGCAAAGAATTTTTGGGAAAGAGATTCTCTAAAGTGCAGGGACTAATAATAAATGATAGGAGAAATTTGGATATTGGGATAAAGAGCTTAGAAAATTCTCTTAAAGATGGCAGAGATTTATACAAATTTTGTCTATCTTGGTCCACTATGACAGTAGACATTGCAAAGGTGGAAGAACAAGAGAGCAAACTATCAAGTTTATCTCAAAATTTTGATCCTCTCACCTCTTCCAAATGAATCAAGAGTGTTAGACTATTGCCACTATAAATGAAATAAAGAGGCTTGAAAAGGAGAAGAACAAAATAAGCAGGCTAAGTGAACTAAGAGTGATAATTATCCCCAAGTTAGAAGCAATGCATGAGGTCCTAACTGATGCCTAGACCACAACCCGGACCAGTGATCCCATAGACCTAAAGAGGGCAAAAGCTTTTGCATTTTTCCTAAGTGGTCACATTTCAATTTTGGATAGGATGAAGAAAAGTTGGATGACAGAAGTGGTACAGTTGAAGACCACCTTTGTAGATATACTTCAGTATATGTAAGTATAACATGTATATATACTTATGCGGCTAAGTCTAGGTTGATTTTTGAAAATTTTAGATGCGGATTCTAGCCTTTGCCATTGATCTCAAAGAGGGAGTGAGTAGCATTGAAAAATGTGGAATGCAGCTAAGGGGGAGCTCCATAAAAGTATACATTAGAACAGAGCATCAACCAAGGGGGAGTGTAGTGTGACAGTCATTTTTCACTAAGTGTTGCCATCAATGCCAAAGGGGGAGATTGTTGGCAAGAGACACTGTGTGGCTTCATGAGTGTTGTCATTGATGGCAATAAAGTTCATTCAACACATCCACAGGACATGGTATGTCTATACTGGAAGTCAGATTGAAGAGTGTTTTGGTCCGGTAAGCAAGAATAGAGCATGTAGTAAGGTCTGACAATTAGGTCTAGATCTCTCTGAGGAAGTATCTCAACAAAGTGCGGACTTGGGGAAGTCAAGAGCATCATGACTAATACATTCCAGAGATTGAGTTTCCAGTGATGAAAGATTGAAAATATATGAGCACCTAAGTGTTGGGTTCCTATTTGGTAGAGTAGACTAAGGAAGAACTGATCGGCAGAGCATCAAACCTTAATCCAGATAATAAATTGATGGTGATCAAGTTTCTTGAGGGATCATTCATGGTTGGCCAACATGATTGATGACTTCTATAAGTATCTCTTTGATACACATCACTTAGTAAGCAAGGATTCAGCTGACAGACCAGAGTTTGGAAAAATATTGAGTATTCTAGATGCTAACTAGAAAGATATTGAAATCCTTGGTACTGATATATATACCAGATGGATTTCAATGTGAAGGCATGTAAGGTGTGTTGCGAAGTGCGAAGAAAAGTAGAGAGTAGTGTGGAAGCAGCTATACAGGTCTAGAATGTGATAAAACAACAGTGCTAGAACAGAGGAAGAATGAAGTGCAGCAGATCAATATATTGAGCCTAACTAGAACTAAACCTCAGCATATGTGGATGCTTCTCATTAGTTTAACTACCTAGTTTCTTTCTATAAACTATTGTAGGCAGTGAGCCTCTTGTGAGAAGTGTGCTCGGGCAGTCAGCCCTAATTGGCAAATGCCATTTTGTTCTTTCTATTCTTTTAACAGAGAATACAATCTTGGGTTAGTCACACCGTGGTTTTTCCCTTAACCAGGTTTTCCACGTAAAAATCCTTGTGTTATGTGTGTAGATTTCTTTTCTACTCTCATGGTAATGTATGGTTATATGTTTTGATGTTGCACTAATTGTTAAAGAAGAAATACAGTTGAGTATTTAAAATAATTGATTCACCCCCTCTTAGTTATTTGACTTATTTCCAACAAATCCTAGCTAAGATGAATATCAGAGTATGTGCATCAAAGGGTTTGTAGATATGTGTCTTAAGATGATCCAGTAAAGATTTTAGAGGTCCGCATGAACATCTAAAGAAGTTATGGCTGCTTAAGTAAAACTAGTTCTCGCAGGTGTTCAGAGGTGATAGAGTGATACAGATAGGTCCGGTGAGATCTGGAAATGAAATATCTTGTTCTGTGAATCTGGTGGAGTGTTTATGAAGTCAATGTGAATTGACAACTCAATTGGTTCATGGTCTGGAGGTTTGCAATCATCTATTCCATTATGATAGTGATGAGAGACTATGTTCTTGAGGTTTCGGATGAAGGAGAGAATGATTCTAGTAATCAGAAGTAGTGTGGATGTTCTTGGTGATTCAGGCAAGCTTGTGGAGGTCTTTGGATTATGTCCAGTTTGTGTTGGTGGTCCGCATTGAAGATTGAGCTCATAATTGAAGAATTACTTCCAGATGATGATATTCTTCCTAAGTCCGGCTGACCAGATGAGTTACACTTCCTGCGGATGATCTTGAAGATGCTCTGTGAAGAATGGCGTGTTCCTAAAGAAGGATTGAAGTCTCATATCTGTGTGGCCAATAACGTATTGATCCGCATGAAGTATTTTTGTAATAAGTCATGTTGTATCTATGTATTTTCTCTATAATGTTTTTTTGACTTGGATGATTACCCCTAAGTCGATGTCTTGTATAAATAAGGAGTTGTAAAGTCATTTCAAAGGTGTCTTAGAGAGATGAGGATGTGGTCGAGAGCAGAGGAGAAAATAGCAAAGCAAAAGTATTGGGCTTAAATGGAACTAACTCAAGCATGGTGAAGATTCTATTTTTTAGTTCAAGTATGTAATACTTATTATTCTGTAGACAATGTGTCTCATGTAGGCAGTGGGCCTCTTGTGAGCAGTGTGCTCGGGTAGTTAGCCTCTTGTGAGCAGTGTGCTCAGGCAGTGAGCCCTAATTGGCATGTGGCATTTTGTTCTTTCTATTCTTTTAACAGAGAATACAATCTTGGGCTAGTCACCATGTGGTTCTTCCCTTAACTAGGTTTTTCACATCAAAATCTTGGTGTCTTATGTGTTAATATGGTTCTGCTCTTGATTTAATGCATTATTTTTCCATGATCGATTCATTATTGTGCTGTTGAATTACAAAGTGCAATTAAGTGGTTAATTGGAAGAAAGTTTTGGACAACTGATTCACCCCCCCTCTTAGTTGTCTATTCTGAATCTAAGAATTGGTATTAGAGCCAAGTTCTTGTTAGAATCTAAAAAGATTATTAACCCAGAAACTAGTGCAAAGAATAGATATCTAAACTATGAATGCAAATGATACAAAATCAAAATAGCAACATAGAGTTAGTCTCCAAGAGAGTAATGCAAATGCTAGAATCAAAATAGCATTAAGAGGATGCAAAAGCAAAAGATATGAAAATACAAGCCAAGTAGCATGCTTATATAGACTAGGAAGAAGGAGGAGGTGGCAACACTGACCAATCAGGAGCAACCATCTATCAAACTAAAGATAGCAAAGAATCTTCCCAAGATAGCTAATGGATGCTCACATGTAGGAAGGTGACACCTCGCAACCACTCACCTAATAAGACATGCTTTATTAACCCAAGCAAGATTAATAGAAGTGTAGGAAAAACTTAGGAATATAGGGAAAAATAAATAACCCAACTAGGGCATAAAAACCTACACTAACACCCCCATAAGCAAAGCTTAGGTGGATGTAGAAATGGGTCCCAATGAATCAAGCCTGATGAGGTACCCATGTACATAAAATTCCCCCCCAAAATAGAGAGAGAAGAGACCCCCCCCCAAAAAGTAGAGAGAGTCAGGACTCCAAGTGAGAGGAAGAAGCCCCCCTAAAAGATGAAGCATCCCACACCCCCAGTAAAGCTCGCAAATGAAGGAACTGGCTCTCAGTGAAGGGTTTGGTGAAGATATCAGCAACATGCTTGGAAGTCAAATAGAGAGGAAGGTCGATGACGTGGTCATGGATGAGCTCTCAGATGTAGTGCATGTGGACCTCTATGTGTTTGGTCTGATGATGATGGACCGCATTTCGTGAGATCTGAATGGCACTCTGGTTGTCACAAAATATGACTGATGGCCGTCTAATCTAGATACCAAACTTAGTGAGAAGATTCTGAAGCCAAATGGCCTCAGTAGTGGCATTCACAGCCCCCTGATACTCAGCCTCAGTAGAACATAGAGCAATAGCAGACTACTTCTTACTCGACCAACAAACAGGACATGAACCAAGTGAGAAGTTGTAACCTGAAGTAGACTTGCAAACCTGAGAATCGCCTGCCCAATATGAATCTGTGTAGCCCACCAAGTCAAGCTCAATGCCTGCTACGTAGTGAATCCCAAAACTGTGAGTACTCTAAATGTAGTGAAGGATCTGCTTGGCTGCTTTCCAGTGTAGCTCATGAGGCTCCTGCATGATTCAAGAGACCATGCCTATAGCATATGAAATGTTGGGTCTCGTATGAGTCAGATAAATGAGACTCCCAACAAGTTGTTAGTACAAAGTGCCATCAACAAGTGGAGAAGAACACTGAGCCTCAAGTTTGACTCTAGAAAGAAAGGGAGTTAGAGCAGGCTTACAGTCAGCCATATGAAACCTCAAGAGCAAATCTAGAGTATACTTGGACTATGTGATGGTGATCCCGGAAGAAGACTGAAAGATCTCAATCCCAAGAAAGTAATGTAACAAGCCCAAGTCAGTCATCAAAAACTTGTCATGAAGGGTAGTTTTGATAGCCCCAATGGTGGATGAAGAACTCCCTGTGATCAGCAAGTCATCAACATACAGAACCAGAAATATGAGTGAAACATCCCGCTACAGAATATAGACATTGGGATAAAAATGGCACCGAGTGAACCCAAATGATAGAAGGAAGGAGTCCATCTTGGCATACCAGGCCCAAGGAGTCTATTTGAGGCCATAGAGAGACTTTCGAAGATGGCACACAAGTGAAGAATCCTAAAGGAACCCCTATGGTTGCTCCATGTAGATCTCCTCTTGAAGGTCACCATGAAGAAAAGAACTCTTCACATCCATCTGGTGTACTTCCCAATGATTAGTAGCAGCAATGGCAAGAACAAGTTGGATGGAATTCATTCGGGCAACTGGCACAAAAGTCTCAAAGTAGTCAATCCCAAGAACCTAGGAGAATCCTTTGGTGACCAAGCGAGCCTTATGCTTGTCAACAAACCCATCTGCTACAAATTTTGTCTGATAGATCCACTTACATCAAACAAGTTTTCTTCCCTTAGGAAGAGGGACAAGATCCCAAGTGTGGTTCCTCATCAAGGAACTATACTCCTCCTACATAGTTATATCCCACTCAGGAATACCAGAAGCCTCATGAAAAGACTATGGATCTGAGGCAGTACCAATGAAGACATGTGAAGCATCTTGGAATTGTGAATGAGTCCACCTGGTGTCTGATGGATCCCCAACCCAATCACCTGCAAACTGCAAGGTCTGTCTAGCCCAAAGTGGACTAGAAGATGGAGAATCTAGAGAAAAATTATCAACTTCTAAATGATGACTAGGAGAGGAAGGAGGTGAGTCCTCTGAATCACTCTCTGCATCTAAAGTGGAGGTAGAAGACTGGTCAAGTGAATCTAACTCATCAAAAGACCTATCATGTATCCCAAGTGACTCCAATGTCAAAGTAGAAGGAGTTGGAGAAGTGATAGAAAGTGAGCTCGAAGAGCCCTCCTCAAACTAAACACTCCTCTTAATGAACAACTCATGTGTAGTAGGGTGGAGCAACTGATAACCCTTCACACCATTAGGATAACCTACAAATATGCAAGGTCTGCTCTATGGATCTAAGGCCTTGCATTTCTTTGCAGGAATGTGGGCCCATCCAGGAGAACAAAAAATGCGAAAGTGCTTAACTGATGGTTTCTGACTGCTCCAAGCTGCAAAAGGAGTGACTCCCTTCAAGGCTCGGTGAGGAACATGGTTCTAGATATAACAAGAATAGTTAATGGCCTCTGCCTAATACTGTGGTGCAAGAGATCTAGAGTGAATCATGTAGTTCACCATTTCCTTCAAGGACCTATTCTTCTGTTCTGCAACACCATTCTACTAAGGATTGTATGGAACTAAATGCTGCAAATCAATCCTCTCTGAAGTGCAAAACCTCTCAAACTGATGGTTGACATACTCACCACCATTGTCAGTGCACAAAACTTTGATGGCTTTCTCGGATTGCTTCTCTACAAAAGTTTTGAAGTCCTAAAAATGATCAAATACCTCTAACTTTTGTTTAAGAAAGTACACCCAAGTATATCAAGAAAAGTCATCAATGAATGTGAGGACATATCTAGCCCTACTGAAAGAAGGATGCTGAAATGGACTAGCTAAATCACTATGAACTAACTCCAGTATCTGTGAAGCTCTCCATGCCTTACCTTTGTCAAACTTTTCCTTAGGATGCTTACCAAGAATGCAACCTTGGCAAACACCACCTGAAAACTGAACTTAAGGTAACCCTGTGACCATGCTCTGCTGGTTGAGCTGCTACAAGTAGCGGAAGTTAAGATGGCCAAACCGCTCATGCCATAATCTACTCACATCATTAGAATGAATGAGAAAAAGTCGAAGGAGGATCAGGAACAATGTGAGAAAATAGATAGAGTCGTGACTAATGATCTGCTCTCCCAACTGTAACTGTAGAACCACTGTGTAACTCATGAATCTCCACTGAATCAGGAGTGAACTCAACCCGCTTGCCTGAACCTGTATGAGTGATCTGGTATACCGATAAGAGATTAGTTGATAATGAGGGCATACAAAGAACATCATGGAATGTGCCATCCCCCACATCAATAGACCCTCTCCCACACACCTCAACAGGAGTGTCATCACCCATCAAAATAGAAGGCATAGTACACGGCTCCAAAAATGCAAGTTCTTCCTTAGATGAAGCCATGTGGTGTGAAGCACCCGAATCAAGAACCCAAGTGGATGGTGAAGAAGCAACTGCAACAAGGGCCTTGCCCTTTCCTTTCCCCTTGTTGTTTTCTTTTGCCTTTTTAGACCCCTCCTTAGAACTCTGTTTGATAGACTCAAGAACACTGATATTATTCTTCTCAAGAATGTGTGTCAAGTGATCAATTTGTTCCTTCAGACATTTATGTTCATCATGACTGGGTCTTTTACAATAGGCATGTTGGACCCTCTATTTCTTAGGCTTGCTGCCCTTGGAAGATTGGGTCTCATTAGTTGCTTTTAAAGAAACTAATATCTGATCCTTCTTCTCCTTGCTATTCTTCTATTTCTTATCCTTACTACTATTGCTACTACTTTGTCCTTTTTGTTCTTTTGTACCTTGGTTGGCAGCCAAGGCATGTGACTTAGAGGACTTAAGAGTGCCCATCATGATTAGCTTGTCCTATTCCCGAGTGAGACTAATAGCAAAATCATCTAAAGATGGCATGGTGAATTGCGTACCAAGTGCACCCTTAGTAGCATAGAAAGTAGAAACAAAAACAGAATATTCTGAACTTAGCTTAGAGAGAATACTAAGAATCAGTTGTTCATATTTCTTTTCAATTCCACATTGTTTTAACTGTAGCATTAGTGATTTCAATTTAGTGAAGAAATCCTGGATTGTGGTGAAATTGCCTGGACTTAAACTAATTAGTTCATTTTCCAATATATGACCCCTCATTGAATCTTGTGTGCCAAATAGTTTTTCTAGCTTTGTCCAGATTTCATTTGGTGGATTCAAAGACTCAATGTGAAAGAGCAAATCAAGAGAAACAGACAAACACAATGTTCCATATGCTTCATCACATTTGTTAAACCACTTAGGCTTATCTTCATCTTTGGCAGGTTCAGTTTCAAGTCCCATAGTTATCCTATTTAGTCCATCTTTCCTTAAGTGAATTGTCATGAGTGATTTCGACTCAAAGTAATTGTATGGAGTTAGGATGGGCAGATTTGTTTGATCCATGATGAAGAAATGTAGAGAAGAAGTGTCGAAAAGAAGAGAACCCAACCAAGACAACTCCCCCCTTTTCACTCAATCAAAGAACCCCCCCAAGGAAATATGATTTGACACTTTATATTAGTGCATTTACAACTACCACTAGAAAGAAATACTAAGTGGTCTTGATTTCAATGCATTACAAAACCCTCATGAAGAGCATATGCTGAAAATACAACTTTGGCATTCTATCTAGAGAAATAAACAATACCACTATGATCTACTAAAAAAATCATGCACTTTCAAAAAATGAATTGCCTCGATATGAGGTCGTATGTGAAAGTTATGATCTTCTGAAGTTCCCAAAATGAGAACTGTACAATGTCACAACTGAGAATCTGTAATTTCTAAAAAATCTTGGCATCAAAATCAAAAAACATCTACACTAGTGCATAGAGCATGAAAAAATAGCCAAAATAAAAAAAAAATCATTGGAAAAGGAGTCCGTATGACCAAGAATGGAGCATTTGAAAACTGCCTTCAAAACTGCAACTGCCAATGGAGAGGGGTCCTATTGTATCTTTCTAAGTGTGTTTTTGCAAAATATATAGATTGCATGCAAAAACACAAAGATACCCAGATGGTTTTTCTGTACTGCGAACAAAACCTAGAAGACGTTTTAAAAAAATGTACAAAAGATGTTGATCCAGTGTAAAAAAAATGCCTTTAGCTATAAAAAAATGATCCCAGAAACCAAAAAATGACATGCAAAGGCTGAATTAGCTACCTAAGACAAGAAATAGCATGCTGGAACTTGCAATATTGATTGAAAACACCAAATATGCAAGCTGATTGTCAGATTTAAGCTTGAAACCCCAGTTCTGCAACTGTGTATGACGATCTTCGATTTTGGTGAAACGAAAGCCAAATCTGACGTTCTCAAGCTTCCTGGATGCGTTGGAATAGCTGAAATGCTGTCAGTATAACCAGAAATGCTGCAATCACCTAGATTTCATAAAACACATGTGCAAACCCTAGAGATTAAAAAAGTTTCCATCAAACTTTTCTGATACTCAAGATCATCCGAAGATGCAAGAGAAGAGCATACTAGATTTTTCAAAAAACTCCAATAAGCTTAATTAACCCCCCCCCCCAATCTCTCAAATAAGGAAACTAAAATCTATTGTTGCACATAGCAAGGCTCTAATACCATGTTAGAATATGAAAAGATTATTAACCCAGAAAACTAGTGCAAAGAATAGATATCTAAACTATGAATGCAAATGATACGAAGTCAAAATAAAAACACAGAGTTAGTCTCCAAGAAAGTAATGCAAATGCTAGAAGAAAAATAGCATTAAGAGGATGCAAAAGCAAAAGATATGAAAGTACAAGCCAGGTAGCATGCTTATATAGAGTAGGAAGAGGGAGGAGGTGGCAACACCAACCAATCAGGTGCAACCATCTATCAGACTAAAGATAACAAAGTATCTTCCTAAGATAGCTAATGGATGCTCACATGTAGGAAGGTGACACCTCGCAACCACTCACCTAATAAGACATGCTTTATTAACCTAAGTGAGATTAATAGAAGTGTAGGAAAAACCTAGGAATATAGGGAAAAATAAATAACCCAACTAGGAAATAAAAACCTACACTAACAGTTCCTATAAAAAGAGATTAACTGCTTAAGGAGATCTAGGATATCATCCTACAAGAAGGATAGTCTGAGGTTTGATGGAACTAATTTCACTCTTTGGAAAATTCGCATGGAATGTCACTTACAATGCATGGGAATGCAGTATTGGTTCATGGCATCAAAGAAGTATGAACCGCCATAGAATGGTCTGCGTACCATAGATGAAATCAAAGATGCTGAAAATAATCTACGCACTAAAGAAGCTCTTCTAAGTGCCTTATCTGATTCAAAGCTGACAAATATTATTGACCTAAAAACTGCTCATGAGATTTGGGAAAAACTAGAACTTTCGCATGAAGGAGATAAGTATGTTAAATGTGCCAAGCTATAGAGCCTGAAAGGAAAATTTGAAAACCTAAAGATGAGAGAAGATGAAAATATCACTACATTTATGCCAAGAGTAAATGAGCTTGTTTGTGGCTTTAGATGTGCTGGTGGAATCTTGGACGAAGATAAAATTGTTGGCAAAGTTCTCAGATCCCTTCTTAATTCTTACAAATATAAGGTTGCTACCATTGAAGAATTTAGATCCTATTTAGGTATCACAAGAGATCAACTGGTTGGTAAATTGACTGCATTTGAATTGACCAAGTTTGGAGATGCCCCCCAAGACTGAATCTGCATTCAAAGCTAGTACCTCTATAAAAGGAAAACAAAGGTTTGATCCGGGTGAGAACTCTTCAAGGAAACTATCATGGTATGAAAAAGTAAGAAAAGACCTAGAAGAAGATGAAGCAGAAGCTACTCAACTTGAAGCCCTTATTGCAAAAAGACTACCAAGAGGATCTAGTAAGTATGAAGGGAAATTGCCTTTTAAATGTTTTAACTGCAATAAGATTGGTTATTTTTCCTCAAAGTGTCCGGAAAGATTTTCAAGGCCAAACCCTAATAGATCAAGGTTCCAAAATAAATGTTACTATGTGCATGAAGATGATGATGATGAAGGAGTAACAGATGATGAATTAGAGACAGGAAACAAATCCAGAAATGACTGGGTGTTTATTGCCATCAAGGAAGAAGATCCAATGCCCTTTGAATCTGTCAATCATAAAATTGTAGAAAGAGCGCTGGTTGCCTAGGTTGAAGAAAAGGATGATTGGGTCATTGACAGTGGATGCTCCCACCATATGACAGGTGACAAAAATAAGTTCATAGATTTGGAAAGGTATGAAGGAGGAGTGGTAAAATTTGGTGATAATTCTGTTGGTAGAATCAAATCTAGAGGAACTATTTCTTTTGATGGAAAGAACAAAACTGGTAATGTACTGTATGTTGAAGGCTTGAAGCACAATCTTCTCAATGTTGGACAATTGGTGGACAACGGCTATGATCTCTGATTCAAAAATAGAAAATGCAAGATCTTTGAACATTCCAGAATAGAGATTGCATCTGGTACTCAAACTAAAGGTAATATCTTCTACTTGGTTGGTACTGGTAAAAGTTGCTTATTTGTTCAAATTGATTAGAGTTGGTTGTGGCATAGGAGAATGTGTCATGTGAATTTTGATAATATCATCAAGATAAGAAACACTTAGGCTATAAGAGATCTTCCAAGACTTGTGAAACCTACTAATAGCTTTTGCAAAGAATGTCAGTTAGGTAAGCAGAGCAGAGTCACATTCAAAAGTAAGGAACAATTTTCTACCAAATAATTGGACTTAGTTCATACTGATTTATGTGGTTTAGCAAGAATCAGAAGTGTGCAAGGTGATAGATACTTCATGCTATTAATTGATGACTACTCCCGGATGATGTGGGTGACTTTTCTGAAAGAGAAATCAGAAGCTCTTGAGAAATTCAAAATATTCAAGGCTATGGTTGAGAATGAAACTGGCTTAAAATTAAAATGTTTGAGGTCTGATAGAGGTGGAGAATTCACATCTAGTGAGTTCATAGAATTCTGTGAGAAACATGGAATAAAAAGACAGTTGTCTGCTCCTAGGACTCCATAGTAGAATGGAGTAGTGGAGAGAAAGAACCGGACCATCCAGGAAGCATCTAGAACCATGATGATGGAAGAAAATGTTCCTCAGATCTATTGGAGAGAAGTTGTAAGCCCTACAGTCTATACTCTCAATCAAGTACAAATCAGAAGCAATACCGTAAGACTCCTTATGAACTTTGGTTTGACATGACTCCCACTGTGAAGTATTTCAGAGTCTTTGGTAGCAAATGTTATATTAAAAGAGATGAAGATCTAGGAAAATTTGATGCTAGAAGTGATGAAAGAATATTCTTGGGTTATTCTACTCAAAGCAAAGCATATTGGTGTTATAACAAGAGACTAAGGAAGATTGTGGAAAGTACAAATGTGAAGGTTGATGAAGGTATTGAAAAACCCTCAAGGTTTTATGAATATGATGAAGATGATCAAAATGATATTTTTTTTCAAGAATTCTAAGCTCCCTCTAAAATTCAGATTCAGACTGATCCAGTAAATTAGGAAGAAGAGATAAGTTTGAATGAACCTGTTCAAGAATAAGAAATGCAAGAAACTCCTAAAGTTTCTAGGTATGTAAGACTGAATCACTCTGAAGATCAGATCATAGGTGATAAAAGAAAAGGTGTACAAACAAGAAGAATTATTGCTCAATATTCAGAAGAGTATTGTCTGATTTCAAAGATTGAACCTAAGACAGTGAATGAAGCTTGCAATGATGAAAATTGGACTAAAGCAATGGAGGAAGAGCTGATGCAAATTGAGAAAAATCACACTTGGGATGTTGTTCCCAAACCTAAAAACAAGAATGTGATTGGAACCAAATGGGTCTTCCAAAATAAACTAAATGAAGATGGTGAAGTAGTCAAAAATAAAGCCAGATTGGTCTGCAAGGGTTACTTCCAAGTAGAAGGAGTTGATTTTGAAGAAAATTTTTCTCCAGTGACAAGAATTGAAGCAGTCAAATTATTTCTTGCTTTTACTACCTTCAAGGATTTCAAATTATATTAGATGGATGTCAAATTTTCCTTCCTGAATGGTGACTTGGAAGAAAAAGTATACATTGAGCAACCAGATGGATTTCAATTGTCTGATCATGGTGATATGGTCTGTAAGTTGAAGAAAGCATTGTATGGACTGAAGCAAGCCCCAAGAGCCTAGTATGAAAGATTGGATAAGCATCTTTTGAAGATTGGTTTCAACAAAGGTACTGCTAACAATAATTTGTACTTCAAAATTGATCATGAAAATATCTTGATTGTTGAAGTGTTTGTTGATGATATCATTTTTGGAGGAAGAGATAGTATGTGCAAGATTTTTGCAAATTAAATGAAAAGTGAATTTGAGATGTCCATGTTTGGGGAAATGAATTTCTTCTTAGGTCTACAAATCACTCAAACAAAGAAAGGAATCTTCATTTCTTAGACCAAATATATAAAAGAATTGTTGAAGAAATTTGGGATGGAAGACTCAAAGCCAATGAGTACTCCTATGGAAACCAGATGTAAGTTGAGCAAAGATGATGACTCTCCTAAAGCTGATCAGAAAAAGTACAGGTCAATGATTGGAGGATTGTTGTATCTCACTCAAACTAAACCTGACATTATGAATGTTGTTGGTCTTGTTGCTAGATTCCAAGCTGATCCTAGAGAATCTCATGTCATGGCAATCAAGAGGATTTTTAGATATCTAAAAGGGATAGTTGAGTATGGTTTGTGGTATCCTAGAGACCATAATTTCTCTCTTCATGCATATACAGATGTAGATTGGGCAGGAGATGTGGATGACCAGAAGAGTACCAATGGTGGAGCATTCTTTTCGGGGAAGAGATTGGTTTCTTAGCTGAGCAAGAAACAAGAGGCAATATCTTTGTCCACTACAGAAGAAGAATATATTGGAGCAGTAGGTAGTTGCACTTAAGTATTGTGGATGAAGCAAATGCTAAGAGACATTAGAGTGGAGTATGAGGAACCTATCACAATCTTCTGTGATAATTCAAGTGCAATAAATATATCAAAGAATCCAGTGTTGCATTCAAAGACTAAACATATATCCTTCAAGTTTCACTTTTTGAGAGAGCAAGTGAACAAGAATGAAGTTAGATTGGAGTTTGTGCCTTCCAAAGATTAGATTGCAGATATTTTTACTAAACCTCTACCTAAGGACTCTTTTGAGTATCTTAGGGAGAAGTTAGGGGTTATTACCTCTGTGGTTTTGAATTAAGGTGCATTGATGTGCATCAGTCTGGTGGATCTCACAGTCATATCTTGTAGTTTGGATTGATGTTTGGGAAGCTACTACTCAGGGGAAGTAGCTGGTATGATTCTGTAGTAATGCAAGTATGTGCCCTTTTCCATTGATGTCAAAGGCGGAGAGAAGACATGTGAAAAACAAGTGGTTACTGATCAAAGGGGAAGTAGTAAATGAAGAGAAGACATGTGAATCGTTGTTGTTGATAGGGGGAGTTGTGTCAGTGAGGAGAAGTTCTTGTCTTGATGGTTAAAATAGTTTTTTGCATCATATGTTGCCATCAATGACAAAGGGGGAGATTGTTGCAAGTATCGGCCTAACCGGTGTTGTCATTGATGTCAACATACTCCTACTGCATTGATGAT
This sequence comes from Cunninghamia lanceolata, assembly GCA_027924645.1. NCBI lineage: Eukaryota > Viridiplantae > Streptophyta > Pinopsida > Cupressales > Cupressaceae > Cunninghamia > Cunninghamia lanceolata. The sequence continues at coordinate 7,317,431 of BSBN01000261.1, read as the reverse complement.
AGGGATTGGATGAGATGTATGCTAAGGATATTGAGAAAATTAGTCCTATCAAGAATAGAGAAGAACAATGAAGTCAATGAGGTAAAGATCCTAGCTAAGATGAATATCAGAGGATGTACATCAAAGGGTTTGTAGATATGTGTCTTAAGATGATCTAGTAAAGATTTTAGAGGTCCGCATGAAGATCTAAAGAAGTTATGGCTACTTAAGTAAAACAGGTTCTTACAGGTGTTTATAGGTGACAGAGTGACACAAATAGGTCCAGTGAGATCCAGAAAAGAAATATCTTGTTCTACAGATTTGGTGGAGTGTTTATGAAGTCAGTGTGAATTGACAACTCAATTGGTTCATGGTCTGGAGGTTCACAAGCATCTATTCCATTATGACAGTGATGACAGACTGTATTCTTGAGGTTCTAGATGAAGGAGAGAATGATTCCAGTAAGCAAAAGTAGTGTGGATGTTCTTGGTGATTTAGGCAAGCTTGTGGAGGTCTTTAGATTGTGTCTAGTTCATGTTGGTGGTCCACATTGAAGATTGAGCTCGTAATTGAAGAATTACTTCCAGATGATGATATTCTTCCTAAGTCCAGCTGACCAGATGAGTTACACCTCTTGCGGATGATCTTGAAGATGCTCTGTGAAGAATGGCATGTTCCTAAAGAAGGATTGAAGTCTTAGATCTGTGAGGTCAACAATGTGTTGATTCGCATGAAGTCTTTTTGTAATAAGTCATGTTGTATCTATGTATTTGCTCTGTAATGTTTGTCGACTTGGATGATTACCCATAAGTTGATGTCTTGTATAAATAAGGAGTTGTAAAGTCATTTCAAAGGTGTCTTGGAGAGATGAGGATGTGGTAGAGAGAGAAGGAGTGAATAGCAGAGAAGAAGTATTGGGCTTAAGTAGAACTAACTCAAGCATGGTGAAGATGCTATTCTTCAGTTTAAGTATGTAATACTTATTATTCTATAGATAGTGTGTCTCTTGGAGGTAGTGGGCCTCTTGTGAGCAGTGTGCTCAAGTAGTGAGCCCTAATTGGCATGTGCCATTTTGTTCTTTCTATTCATTTAAAAGAGAATACAATCTTGGGTTAGTCACCCCATGTTTTTTCCCTTAACTAGGTTTTTCATGTCAAAATCTTGGTGTCTTATGTGTTAATATGGTTCTACTCTTGATTTAATGCATTGTGTTTCCATGATTGATTCATTATTATGCTGCTGAATTACAAAGTGTAATTAAATGGTTAATTGGAAGAAAGTTTTGGACAACTGATTCACCCCCCCTCTCAGTTGTTTGTTCTAAATCTAACAACCACTCTATTGAGAAATGCAGAGCAAAACACTTTCTCCCAGACACACTGCAAACACAATCAAACACTATTCTCAAACTGGTGAATGCAACTTTCACTGTACAATGATCTAGAGCACCAAATTCAAGATTTAACATCTTCAAGTGCTTCTAAACAACATATCCAAACTTCACACTTAGATCTCCAACACAAAAGAAATGTGGAGCCAAAAATTGAACAACACTCAGTAAGATAGAAGACTTCTTCAATACACGGTTTCCAATAAATTAATCAAATTTTCTCAAAAAGCACTTGGAAACCCAACAAGAGAAGCATATCCTCAACATCTTTAGTACCTCTAGAAAGAAACCAAAGCACTTTTAGTAGGACAATTTAATCAACCAACAACAACCTATGGCCTTTCTTCCTTTGGGAAAACAAACAAGATCCCAGATGTTATGAGAGTCTAAAGGCATCATCTCCTCCTACATGGCTAACTGCCAAGACTCACTATCATCTACAGAAATAGCTTCCCTGTAGGATCTAGGTTTGTCATTAGTACTCAATAAAGCATATACACAATGGAAATCTGGTGGGCTATACCTATCAACTGGATTTCATTGTCTTGTGGATCTCCTCAAGGGTGGTGTAAGAGACTCTACTTGTTCTTCTACATGATCATCTGCACCAACTTCTTATGTCACAATAGATTCATCTTCATTAAAACTACTTAAATCTTCTTCTTCTTCTTCACCCCCCATCCATAATTCTATTCTTCCTAAGGTGCATCTCATTTCACTAATTCAAAGTGCACCTTCTTTACCTTTTCTTCTTTTTCTTTTGGTTGCTCAAGTTCAAAAATAGCTCTAAGTTCCCAAAAAATAACATCTCTAGAAAAGATAATCTTGCGGGTTAGTGGATTCTAAAGCTTATAACCTTTGACATTATCACCATATCCAATGAATGTACACTTTTTAGCCTTTGGATCCAACTTAGATCGCTTTTCGTTAGGCACATGAATAAAAGCCTCACAGCCAAAAACCTTAAATGTGAAATAGAACCTTTCTTACCTGCCCACACTTCAGAAGGTGTTGAATCAAGAGCCTTACAAGGAGATATATTTATCAAGTAGCAAGCAGTACACATAGCCTCTGCCCAAAAGCATTTATCCAACTGAGCATCACTAAGCATACTTCTAGCTCTTTCCATAATTGTTTGGTTCATCCTTTCTGCAACACCATTCTATTGTGGTTTATACGGAGTTGTCTTTTGTCTGATTATACCTCCATGCTTGCAAAACTCATTAAATTCCTTAGAGCAATATTCCCCTCCATCGTCAGATCTTAATATTTTTATCTTTAAACCTGATTGGTTCTCTACTAAGACTTTGAATTCTTTAAACTTAGTGAAAACTTTAGATTTATGCTTCATAAAATAAATCCATGTATATCTAGATACATCATAAATGAAGGTGACAAAATAATGAGATTTTCCAATAGAATCATTATCCATATGTCCAAACACATCCATATGAATAATTTCTAATTTCCCTTTTGCTCTATTGCTTCCTGAAAGAAATGATTTTCTTTTTTATTTACTAAACACACAATGCTCACAAAAATCAAAGTGCTCATCAGAATAAGAGAAATGGTCCAACAATTCATTATTCTTAATAGTTTTTAATACATTATTACTTCTGTGGCCCAATCTATGGTGCCACAACATACAAGTGTTTTCAGAAGCCTTAGAAACATAAGAGACATTATAAACAGTAGTGGCTTCAATCTTAAACAAGTTCCCAAATCTCTTCCCTTTCGCTAACACCAAGTTCCCTCTCACCAATCTACAGCCATGCTTGTCAAATGTCACATGCATTCCCAATTAATTCAACTTTAAAATTGAAATTAGATTTCTAGCTAATCTAGGAACATGCAAAACACCAGGGAGGGTTTTAATCCTCCCATCACTGAAACACAATACCTTTCCTTTCCTAATAATTAGATATGAAGAGTTGTCAACAAGGTAGATATTACCTCCATCATATTCTTTATATGTGGAGAACCATGATGGTGATTGATTGTCATTGACGTCAAAAAGGTGTTTGGTCTTCATATGACAAGATGTCATATTTCAGGATGTCTTCAATGGCTAATAAGCATCATGTGTGAGAACAAGATGTGTAATGTTGAAATCAGGAGTTCATCATAGTCTTCATATGGTTGCGATAAATTCAGATGTGGTCTTCAATTAGGTTCATTATGGATGTCATCATCATTATGTTACGGATGTGTTGTTTATGGTTGGTGTTTCAAAGTGATGTTTGGTTGGACATTGTCATGGTATTTTCCATTGGATCTCAGGATGTACTCAAGACAAGGTTGTTTTACCATCATAGTGTACCTTAATGGTTTCTATATTAATGGTCTGGATAATGCTCATCATGCATGGTTGTGCAGAGATGTGACCTTCATTCATGGTTTACAAAGATTGTCAACACAATCACCTTGGAAAGAATGTTTTGGACAGTGGGATCTTGCTTTATGATTATCATTGTGTTATTCAAGATAATAAAAAAAGGGCATCATGTCATGATCAGTGGTTTTCATCACGATGTGATATCTAGGAGTTTGTTGTTTGGAATCTTGAGTGGTCTTCATACTTGGTTCATACAATCAGTGGTTTTTGTGCAATGCAAGGCATGAATTTCAAGTCAGGATAACAAATCATTATAGACTACTTTATGCTTTCCATCACTTTGTGTATTCTCTGCATCTAATTTTATGTTCTGCAGATGTCCTAAGATATGTTCTTACATTAATGTGTTTGAAAGAAAATTAGGATTTTAATTTTGTCTCTTGAGACACTAATCTTTAAATCCTTTATCCTAAATCCCTTAAGGTGCTTTATTAAAACCTAATACTCTAAAAAGCACTTTTGTTATGTTTTGTTGGTGACCTGCGATATCAGGTTAGAGTCACTTAAAGTGACCTAGTGAAGGGTTTAGAAGTCATGGGCAACCAGCCTCCCTATTTCACATTACCTACATCTTAGGTTTCATCAGTGAGCACATGGATGGTAAGTGATTACCACATTTGTTTTATGAAAATCACATTTGTTTTTGCCTTTTAAAAAGGGGAGCTGGACATAAGAGGGAATATTTTTGTCTTAAAGTTTTTTTCGAAGGAAAAAAGGCTTCTATTCATTAGAAAGCTTTATTCTTATAAAGCATGAAATGCATATGAATGGGCACAATTTATGTCTTTCTTTTAAAAGCATTTTTTTTAGGAAACTTATTAAATTTCTATTTTATTTAAAATGCATGAGTTCATTATAGGATGTATATGAGTTCTTCAAGGAGCCTTTATAAGAGATTGTTGATATTTTTAAAAGCAATATTTTTGGAAAATTATTTCTAAATTCTCTCCCATGCCATTGAATAATTTAGTGAAGATTTTTTGTGAGAAATTTATTGAAGAGAAGGTAAGAAGATTTTTTCAAAGAGCTTGCAAGAAAATATGGATCAAGAAATTTTTGCATGAAAATAAAATGGATTTGTGAAAATGCAAATGTGAGATGATTTGATTGAAGAAAAGCAATAGGTCATTTTTATTTGCAGGTGAAAGGACATTCAAATGAGTAGAGAGATTTTATTAGGGCAGTTTGATTTTTTGTAAAAGATAAGAAAGATCAAATTATGAAAAGTCAATTGAAGAATATCAAAGTTTTTCAGATTGAAAGAGAAGATGAATGTAAAGAGCAAAATGAAAAGTCTCAAGAAGATGAATATGCAGAGGAGAGGAATTCCAAGAGATTTTTCATTTATAATAATATTTCAAGTGCATTGAATGGGTGGTTATGTAGATCAATGATGAAGATAATTTGATGATATAGATGAATGATTGAGTGAACCAATTTGTAGAGTAGAAGACATATTGTGAGATATTTTTCGTAGTGAAATGTTCTTACAGGAATATTAGAATGTTTAAAGACACTTGCAATTGTTTGTAATGTTTTTGATTGCAAGGAATTAAGCTTTGATTGTAGTGATTGATGAAAGATTGATAGAGATAATTTACAGAGAAAATTGTTTATAGAGATTTGTATGTGGAGCTTGTTTGCAGAAGTGTGTAAAAGAAAATGGGTGTGTAAAAGAAAATGGTCTTGATTTGAAAATCAAACAGAAGGTATAAGGTTGTATGATGAAACATAGAGTATACAATGGTGTAAATTTGATTGAACGGCAATCATGTTTTGAACACAAAGTTTGATGTTTTGTTAATGGTGATTGAGTTTGCTAGTGAGACACAGTATGCCAGTGAGGCTTGTGGTTAGTGAGACCTTCTTATGCCAATGAGGCTTGTGGTCAGTGAGACATTTGTAAACTTGAAGTTTTTCATTAAAGCCAGTGAGGCAGTTTGAGTGGTTTTTCTACCCCTGGAGGGTCTTCCATTCTATATATCTTTGTATTAAACTTCTTGAGTTATTTCTCTACATTTGTGTTTAACAATTTTAATGATGGTGAAGTTATTGTTTGATCTCAGTTCATATAAAGGTTATTGACAATGTGAAAAAGGTGAGAAAATTCAATATTTATATTAACACTGATTCACCCCCCCTCTTAGTGTTAATTGTACTCCTACAATTGGTATCAAAGCACAGGTTCCCTATTATAGTCTAATGGCTTGGGTAGATCTTGAGGGTGGAGTATAATGGGTAAGTGCAAAAGAAACAAGAGCATGAGAAATGTCAAGTCTCATTGTGATGAGAAGGTGCAGTCTTTATCAAATCCAAGTGTTGATATAAAGTCAGTTGATAAATATGCTTCACAAGTTGAATCAATGAAAGAGTTTTCTGGAGTTCCTTTGTTTAATGGTTCAGATTTTTCAGTCTGGTGTATGAGAATGCAAGTCTATTTATCCTCTTTAGGATATGATGTATGGATGTCTGTTGAGAATGGATATTCTAACTCTGCAAATAATAAAGAGGCTCTTGAATGCAATCATATAGCCAAGAAGGTTATTTTATCTAGTTTATCTAATGATGTTTCTTGTAAAGTTGTGCAGTGTGAAACGGCTCAGGATGTGTGGAACAAATTGATAAGAATTTATCAAGATGGTGATGAAGAAGAGGACAATTTGGTATCTAAAGAAAGTGACCATGAAATAAGACAATCACATGAAGAAGTTGAGATTCAATCAAATTCTGAAGAAGATTATCATCAGGTGTATGATGAACAAGATTGTGAGATTGATATGGAAGGAGAGCTAATATATGCTCTAACTAAACTCATGAAATATAAGAGAGAGAATTAAAAACTAAAATTGTAGCTGCAACAAGAAAGAGAATCTAAAGACAAAGCACTTTCAGACCTTGAAAGTGTATCTTCAGACCTTGAAGAGGCCTGATGTCAGATTATGAGTTTAATGACATATATTGATGATTCAGACAAATTAATTGTTAGATTAAAGACTAAAATGGAGGGAGCTAAGAGCATAGATGATGTTTCAATATCTGACCTTGAAGTTAGAAGGATTGAGAATCTAAAACTAGAAGGTGAAATTATCAAACTCAGAAAATATTGTGGTCTCAAAGTTTTGTCTAAGAAGTATCAGGAATATGAAGAAAGTACATACAAGTTACATGAGTTGTTGGGCAAATAGAAGCATCATAATGACACTACTAGTTTAGGATTTGAAGAAGGAGAGTGTTCAAAAGCTAGACAAAATCCTAAATAGAAAATTGATCTTCATGCTAGTGCTTCTGAAGACAAAAAGAAGTTAGAAGCTGAAATAAATGTCAAAGATGAAATGTATAATCAAAGAAGAAGAAATTTCAGAAGAACTACTCTAGTAAAACAAGCATACATGTACAGATATAATTATTCATTTAATGGTTATTGTTATACTTGTAATCATTTTGGACATAAAGTAGTTGATTGCAGAAGGAATACTGATATTGTTTGTTACAAGTGCAATCATGTTGGTCACACACAGAAATTGCAAAATGAATAAAAGGTATGATCTTGCATGGAAACATATCATAAATGCTCAAAGGATGTCAAAAAGGTATTAGCAGTCATTTGATTATGATTACAACATAATTTGTTATAATTGCAATTCTCTTGGTCATAAAGCACACAGTAGCAGGAAAGCATCACATGATTTGAAAAAGTTTAAAAGAAAAGAAGGTATAAAGGTTTGGAGAAAGAAAGAACCTATAAAAGTGTGGAAGCATAAACAAAGTCATGAGAAGGCAAATCCTAAACTTGTACATCTAGCACAAGTTACATCATCAGTTGAATAATAGATAGCATGATGTGAGGGGGATTTTTTCTTGTCCTATCATTTATCCCCAAGAAGTTTCAGGAGGAGATGGTGATCTTGTCATGTTGATTCTTGAAATAAAATTTATGATGGTATTGCTAACTATGTTGATCTTAAGTGCTTTTTAGTGATACAGGTGATCTTTGGTTCTATATGCAAGCAAGATGTTGAAAGAATGTTCAGAAGTTCAATGCTCAAAGAGTTTGATGATATTGAATAACTTGTTTGAGTTGGTATGATGTTGCAATTCAATGGGATCTTGATATGGTGAAGTATTTCTTATCATGCCAAAGAAATTAATATGTTTCCAAAAAGTAATTATCATATATTAGCATGTGTTGGCTAAGGTGGCTGAAAATGAAAAATTCAATTCATAACACTTATCTCTACATTTGATTTGTGCAAAGTGTTGTTGCAGGAAGAACTTGTTAATGCAGATTAGTTTGAGTGTGCTCGGGGATGTCAAGTCATGCTTATATGGAAGTGTTCTTGATGTGATAATCTGACATGTTTCTTTGATGGTTCTCATCATTAATATGTTTCAGGGAGGTATGTTCAAATTGTGTGATTCTAGTTTTGAAGTGGTAAGGTTTGTGTTTCAAGCTATGACATCTAGAGATGCTTATGAAATTGATGGTGGTGCCTTGTTTTTCTTCAAGTTCATCAGTTAATCAGACGTAAGTAAAGGTCTTCAATCAGCTGATAATGGTAATACTAGTCGGTGTTGAGTGTACTATATTTCTTCTCTACAGGATTGATTTGTCACTATCATGGAAAATTTGAATAGGTCTTATAAAAGGTGGTCATCATGTCATCCTCTGTTGGGAACTGTGTGATGAGGAGTCTTCATAATTTTTGGTTGCAACATTGTTAATCAAGAGTATTGATGTGTTTATGATTTCTTTGCATAGTATTCAAAAAGTTGGTATTTGGTTGCAGAGATGTCTTCTTCATCCTCATATTGATATTGTGTCAAGAAATGATAGTTATTCTTGTCAATGATTGGGAGTGATATTTATGAGCAATGATTTGTTTGTGTACTTCAACACAGGGGGAGGAAATAGATTTAAGTCTTTCTCATTAAATGTCAAAAAAGGGGGAGAAAGAAAGAATGCTTTATGGAGTTTTGCTATCAATGACAAAGGGGGAGATTGATGGTGATTGATTGTCATTGATGTCAAAAAGGTGTTTGGTCTTCATATGACAAGATGTCATATTTTAGGATGTCTTCAAGGGCTAATAAGCATCATGTGTAAGAACAAGATGTGTAATGTTGAAATCAGGTGTTCATCATGATCTTCATATGGTTGAGGTAAATTCAGATGTGGTCTTCAATCAGGTTCATTATGGATGTCATCATCACTATGTTATGGACGTGTTGTTTATGGTTGGTGTTTCAATGTGATGTTTGGTTGGACATGGTCATGGTATTTTCCATTAGATCTTAGGATGTACTCAATACAAGGTTGGTTTTCCATCATAGTGTACCTTAATGGTTTCTATCTTAATGGTCTAGATAATGCTCATCATGCATGGTTGTGCAGAGATGTGACCTTCATTCTTGGTTTACAAAGATTCTCTTCACAATCACCTTGGAAAGAATGTTTTGGACAGTGGGATCTTGCTTTATCATTATCATTGTGTTATTTAGGATAATAAAAAAAGAGCATCATGTCTTGATTAGTGGTTTTCATCATGATGTGATATCTAGGAGTTTGTTGTTTGGCATCTTGAGTGGTCTTCATACTTGGTTCATATAATCAGTGGTTTTTGTGCAATGCAAGGCATGAATTTCAAGTTAGGATAGAAAATCATTATAGACTACTTTATGTTTTCCATCACCTTGTGTATTCTCTACATCCAAGTTTATGTTCTGTAGATGTCCTCAGATCTGTTGTCACATTAATGTGTTTGAAAGAAAATTAGGATTTTAATTTTGTCTCTTGAGACACTAATCTTTAAATCCTTCATCCTAAATCCCTTAAGGTGCTTTATTAAAACCTAATACTCTAAAAAGCACTTTTGTTATGTTTTGTTGGTGACCTGCGATATCAGGTCAAAGTCACTTAAAGTGACCTGGTGAAGGGTTTAGAAGCCATGGGCAACCGGCCTCCCTTTTTCACATTACCTACATCTTAGGTTTCATCGGTGAGCGCATGGGTGGTAAGTGATAACCACAGTTTTTTAATGAAAAGCACATTTGTTTTTGCCTTTTAAAAAGGGGAGATCGACATAAGAGGGAATATTTTTGTCTTAAAGTTTCTTTTGAAGGAAAAAAGGCTTCTATTCATTGGAAAGCTTTATTTTTATAAAGCATAAAATGCATATGAGTGGGCACAATTTATGCCTTGCTTTTAAAAGCATTTTTTAGGAAACTTATTAAATTTCTATTTTATTTAAAAGGCATGAGTTCATTATAGGATGTATATGAGTTTCTCAAGGAGCATTTATAGGAGATGGTTGATATTTTTAAAAGTATTATTTTTGGAAAATTATTTCTAAATTCTCTCCCATGCCATTGAAGAATTTAGTGAAGATTTTTTATGAGAATTTTATTGAAGAGAAGGTAAGAAGATTTTTTCAAAGAGCTTGCAAGAAAATATGGATCAAGAAATTTTTGCATGAAAATAAAATGGATTTCTGAAAATGAAAATGCGAGATGATTTGATTGAAGAAAAGAAATAGGTCATTTTTATTTGCAGGTGAAAGGACATGCAAATGAGCAGAGAGATTTTATTGGGGCAGTTTGATTTTTTGTAAAAGATAAGAAAGATCAATTTATGAAAAGTCAATTGAAGAATATCAAAGTTTTTCAGATTGAAAGAGAAGATGAATGCAGAGAGGAAAATGAAAAGTCTTAAGAAGATGAATATGCAGAGGAGAGGAATTCCAAGAGATTTTTCATTTATAATAATATTTCAGTTGCATTGAATGGGTGGTTATGCAGATCAATGATGAAGATAATTTGATGATACAGATGAATGATTGAGTGAACCAATTTGTAGAGTAGAAGACATATTGTGAGATATTCTTCATAGTGAAATGTTCTTATAGGAATATTAGAATGTTTAAAGACACTTGAAGTTGTTTGTAATGTTTTTGATTGTAAGGAATCAAGCTTTGATTGCAGTGATTGATGAAAGATTGATAGAGATAATTTGTAGAGAAAATTGTTTATATAGATTTGTATGTGGAGCTTGTTTGAAGAAGTGTGTAAAAGAAAATGGTCTTGATTTCAAAATCAAAAAGGAGGTATAAGGTTGTATGATGAAACACAGAGTATACAATGGTGCAAATATGATTGAACGGCAATCATGTCTTGCACACAAAGTTTGATGTTTTGTTAATGGTGATTGTGTTTGCTAGTGAGGCACAGTATGCCAGTGAGGCAGTTTGAGTGGTTTTTCTACCCTTGGAGGGTTTTCCACTCTGTATATCTTTTTGTTAAACTTCTTGTGTTATTTCTCTACATTTGTGTTTAACAATTTAATGATGGTGAAGTTAATGTTTGATCTCAGTTCATATAAAGGTTATTGACAATGTAAAAAAGGTGAGAAAATTCAATATTTATATTAACACTGATTCACCCCCCCCCCCTCTCAGTGTTAATTATACTCCTACAAACCATTCCTTATGCAAGGTCATATGAGAGGAGCATCCTGAGTCAACCAACTAGTGATCATTAGAAACAACATTACATGCAGAAAGTAAAACATTTTCACCTGCATTCAAAGACCTATCTGATGCACTCTCCTACTATTTCTTGGGGTTTTTGTACTCCTTCACATGTCCCCTTTTACCATAGTTCCAATGCTTAACTTTGTTCTTTTTACCAAGAGTCTTGGACTGGCCCTTGGACTTGTCCTTAGTCCCTTTCTGATCTCCTTTAAGTCCCATTTCCTTAGACTTTCCCCAGATACTGAGTGCATCACCTGAACTATATGAACTCTTCTTCCTCAATTCTTGTCATAGTAGCATTGAAACAAGAGCATCCAACCTCAGATCCATGAGGTTAGCAGTGATAGCAAGGATAAGATTCTCCCAAGATTCAGGTAAAGAATAAATAAGTAAGATACATTTATCTTCCTCACCAACTTCAACATCTATTGAAGCAAGCTGACTCATCAACAAATTAAAAGAATTTAAATGCTCTGCAACTGACTCACCCTCTTTCATTTTCAAAGAAAACAACTTCCTTTTTAAATAGAGTTTATTTACCATACTCTTGGTTTCGTAGATCTCATCCAACTAATTCTACAACTTGTGTGCAGTCTCTTCATTTACGACATTCAATAGGACAGATTCTCTGAAAGGAAGCTAGGTGTGTGGAAAATGCTTCCTACACTAATCTAATGAGGGGAGAGCGATACAAATTCAATTTATTCCTTATCACTATAGCAAGATACAACATATAATAGAGTTACTACAGTAATACACAAGAACCAGAAAGAAGACAGGAGAAGAGAGACAAAGATTTACGGTGGGGAAAACCCTTATCCGGTGAAAAACCCCACACTCAAAAACCTACGCAATGTATTAACAAATTTGAAAGTTGTTTACAATACACTTGCAATGCAAGCTTCAATGGTCTTCGACACTCGTGTCTACAGTCAATCGGATAGCATAACAGTACCTATGAACCTATGATACAAACTCCATCTCTAAGCACCTATTTATATAGGAAATATAAGGCAATATTGGACCTATCTTGGGATGGACATCCAACATGGCTTCATGGACCAAAACCCATGCCTAAGGACACTTTGTCAACATTTTAGAATGTGCCTAACACTTGTCCATAGCTCCCATCCCAAAGAGGTCACCTATTTCCAAACTAGGCTATGACAAATGCTCTTACAACACTTACAACCGTCATAGAATCTATCATAGCGGTTACAACTTACAGCTGTAAGAGAATCTGTCATACACATGCTATAAATAGCATATTCTCTTACAACGTGTCATATTCCACCTTAGGGTGCCCAAATATGCCTTATTTAAAGATGCTTCATAACACATGTCATCACCTATCTTATAACCTTCTATTTTCAACTCTTACATGTCATAGATTCGTCATAGGAATCCGTCATAACTGTTTTGGTCAAACATTCCCTTACACAACATGGAAGATGCCAACACATGGAAAAATGCTCCTACCACAAAGTGGGATGCCTATCTCCTCATGTGAGGACCAAATTACAAGTTGTCATATTCCATGTAGGATCGACACATCACCATGCCACATCCCACAATATGACAATATGGAATTTACAAATATTTACAACATAGGCAATTAAATAATAAATGCAAACATTACAAATGAAGGAATTACTAAGATTGAGACACCTTAATTCCCAACATTCTCCCACTTGTCAAACACCTTGTAAGAGCCAATAGAAAAACATCAATGTGCTTTGTTCTAGCATGAAAAGTTAGATTCTTCACAACGCAAATTGCACTCTAACTGTCACAACTGGTCGTGATCTGACCTGCATCAACACCAATATCTGAACACAATCTCTTAAGCCAAATGGCTTCCTTACAAGCATGAGTACCTACCATATACTCAGCTTATGTCATGGACAAAGCAATAACAGGTTGTCGCTTACTCATCCAACTAATAGCACCACCAAACAGTGTAAACACATAATCACTGGTGGATCTCCTGCTGTCAATGTCACCTGGCCAATCTAAATCCACAAATCCATGAATATCAATAGAATGCAAATGTCCTAAAACATTACCATGATAGCAAATGGAATACTTGGAAGTACCCCTCAAATATCTGAACACTCGCTTAACTGCATCCCAATGAACTCGTCCAGGACTAGCCATAAATTGACTAAGGACTCCCACTACTTGGGCAATGTCTAGTCTTGTACAGACCATAGCATACATCAAACTACCAACAACACTAGCATAAGGTACTCTACTAATGTCCACTTCACTAGGAGATTTTGGACAATCCTCAACAGACAACTTTGTCCCCAAAGAAACAAGAACACACAATGGTCTACAATCTATCATGTTGAACCTGTCCAACATAGTCTTCACATACTTACTCTGGCTTAACCAAAGTTTTATGTTGGTTCTGTCTCTTCTGATTTCCATTCCTAGAATGTACCTGGTTGCCCCTAAATCTTTCATTTCAAACTGTGCTGACAACTAAGATTTAAAATTAGAAATCATATTCATACCCTTCCCAATGAGCAACATATTATCAACATACAGTGCAATAATGAGAATATGATCACCATCAAATTTATAATACACACAGTGATCTAATTTTGATTTCACAAATCTGATTGACAACACAAAGGCATCAAACTTCAAGTACCATCTCCTAAGGGATTGCTTCAAACCATACAAAGACTTTTTAAGTTTGTAAACCAAATTTTCTTTACCTTTCACCATGTAATGCTCTGGATGTGACATGTAGATTTCTTACTCCAAGTCACCATGAAGGAAAGTTGTCTTCGCATCCATCTGTTCTACCTCCAAGTCATAAGCTACTGCGAGAGACAACAGGAATTGAATGGATGTCAGCTTTGTAACAAGAGAGAAGATCTCACCATAATCTATACCCTCCACTTGGGAATACCCCTTCGCAACCAATTTGGCCTTATACTTCTCAACACTGCCATCTGCACCAAATTTCTTCTTGAACACCCATTTACATCCAACGGGTTTCCGTCCAGGAGGTAAAGGCACCAAGTCCCAAGTTTGATTCTTTTCCAAAGAAGCCATTTCATCCTCTATGGCCTCCTTCTAAGAACCTGCATATTTCATGTCCATAGCCTCTGATATAGTTCTAGGTTCATCATTGTTAGTAATTAAAGCATAAGCACAACTAGAATCAAGCAATGTAAAACCAAACCTTTCAGGTTGCTTTCATGTCTGTGTAGACCTCCTTAAGAGCTAAGGTTGAGGTTCAGCTTCTTCATCTGAGCTTTCAGAACTGCCAGAGTTCTCCTCATCATCAGGTCCAATATTGTCTTTTTGTTCAGTCTTCTCAGGGGTAGTGGGAAACTAAACAACATCCTCTTTCTTTACTATTTCTTCTGGCTGCAAAACAGTGGAAGAAGGTATAAGCTCTCTAAAGATGACACTTCTGCTATACAACATTTTTTCAGCCACGGGGTCCCAAAGCTTGTATCCTTTCACACCAACACCATAGCCAATGAAGATACACTTAACAGCCTTATTCTCCAACTTTGACCACTTCTCCCTAGGCACATGTGCATATACCTCACAACCAAAAACACGAAGATGCCTTATCGAAGGCTTTCTACTAGACCACACCTCCATGGGTGTCTTTCCAACAAGAGATGATGTAGGAGATCTGTTTACTAGATAGCAGGCAGTGGCAACAGCTTCAGCCCAAAACTTTTGTTCTAGGCCAGCTCCACTAAGCATACTCCTAGCCTTCTCCATCAGTGTCATGTTCATCCTCTCTGTAACTCCATTTTTCTACGGGGTGTATGGAGTTGTCTTATGTCTTTCAATCCCAAGTTCCTTGCAATACTTATCAAATTTTGTAGAACAGAACTCACCACCGTTGTTAGTTCTCAAACATTTAATCTTTTTACCAGTCTGATTTTTAGCAAAGGCCTTAAACTCTTTAAACTTGCTATAGACTTCAAATTTGCTTCTAAGAAAATAAATCCATGTCCTACTGTAATCATCTATAAAAGATACAAAGTATATAGATTTTGATAATGAAGGAACATTAACAGGACCAAACACATTAGAATGAATCAGGTCCAAGACACCAGAAGACTTATGAGAACTCCAGTAAAACTAAACATGATTTTGTTTTCCATAAATGCAATGTTCATAAAAGTTGAACTCAATATTACAATCATCTAACCCCTCAATGAGGTTCTTATTTTTCATAGTATGCAGACCCTTCTAACCAATGTGGCCAAATCTCTTATGCAATAACATTGTCTTTTCAGCAGGAAGTTTAACTTCCAATGCATGATTACAACCATCAAGACTAGAAACAATAGATTTCTTCATTACTCATTCAGATGGTGGGGATGAAGTGACTGTTGCCCTCTTCCTTGAGTCAGAAGAACTATTGTATTGTGGAATGCATGCCTCCAGCTAAAACAGACTAACTCTCCTAGTACCCTTTGCAAGCACCATAGCTCCTCTAGTCATCTTGCATCCTTCCTTTGAAAAGACAACCTGCACACCTGCATCATTCAAACTACTTATAGAAAGCAGGTTCCATGCTAAGCCTAGGATGTGCATAACCCCAAAGATCCCCTTCACTAGACCATTAGGGAATCAAATAGAGACTCTTCCATGACCAACAATCTTCAGATGAGAGTCGTCACCTAGATACACCTTTCCACCATCAAACTCCTCATACTTAGTGAACCAATCTCGATGCGAGGTCATGTAGAATGATGCACCAGAGTCGATTAGCCACACATCATGAGATGCATGGGTTGCCAAGGCTACAATGAAAGCATCACCGTCATCTTGATACTTATCAAAATCTGAATTGGGAGCTTTCTTCTTCTTCTTTTCCTCTTTGTATTCCTTTCAAAAATGCCCAGTTTTGCCACAGTTCCAACAAAGAGCCTTAGAATTTCGAGGAGATTTGGATCTCCCATGGGATTTGGATCTACCCTTCTCAACTTTCTTGTCCTTCTTCTTCCCTTTCTCCTTGGGTCTTCCACAAACTGCAAGGGCCTCTTTAGCTTCCTCAAAAGACTTTCTCCGCATCTCTTCAGACAACAATGAAGAAACCACTTCTTCTATTTTGAATGTGGATGTGGTTCTTCCAATTGCCATGACAACATGATCCCATGAGTCTAGCAGAGAACAAAATAGGGTCATACACCGATCCTCCTCCTCCATCTTTACACCAATAGATGTCAATTGTACAACCAGCATGTTAAAAGCATTCATATGTTCAGCAACAGATCCTCCATCCTCCATTCGAAGGGAATACAACTTCTTTCTTGGAAAAAATTTATTAACCAGGGATTTTACTTGATACACATCTCCCAACTTCTTCCAAAGTAGTTTTGTAGTAGTCTCCTTATGGACATTTAACAACACAGAATCAGCAAGACTAAGTCTTATGAGACCCTTAGCCTTTTGATCCTTGAGATCCCACTCATCTTGTGACATTGTAGCTAGTTTAGTTCCATTAAAACTTTCCCAAAGGTCTCAGTCAACAAGCACGTCTTCCATCTTGAGCTTCCATAGCTCAAAGTTACTGCCATTGAACTTCTCCACTTCAAACTTTCCTGATGTGCTTGCCATGTCCTTGCTGCAATAGAAAATAGAATACTCTACATAGACTGCTACTCAACTTAATATTAGCTCAAAAACCCCTACCTAACAGCTACGACCAAAATTGGCCAGGCTCTGATACCAATTGAAAGGAAGCTAGGTGTGCGGAAAATGCTTCCTACACTAATCTAATGAGGGGAGAGATATATAAATTCAATTTATTCCTTATCACTACAACAACATACAACATCTAATAGAGTTACTACAAAAATACAAAAGAACTAGAAAGAAGACAAAAGAAGAGAGACAAAGATTTACGGTGGGGAAAACCCTTATCGAGTGAAAAACTCCACACTCAGAAACCTGCACAATGTATTAACAAATCTGAAAGTTGTTTACAATACACTTGCAATGCAAGCTTCAATGGTCTTTGATACTCATGTCTGGAGTCAATCTGATAGCATAACAGTACCTATGAACCTATGATATAAACTCCATCTCCAAGCACCTGTTTATATAGGAAATACAAGGCAATATTGGACCTATCTTGGGATGGGCATCCAACATGGCTTCATGGATCAAAACCCACTCCTAAGGACACTTTGTCAACATTGTAGAATGTTCCTGACACTTGTCCATAGCTCCCATCCCAAAGAGGTCACCTATTTCAAAAATGGGCTATGGCAAATGCTCTTACAACACTTACGACTGTCATAGAATCTGGCATAGTCGTTACAACTTACAGTTGTAAGAGAATCTATCTTACACATGCTATAAATAGCATATTCTCTTACAACATGTCATATCCCATCTTGGGGCACCCAAATATGCCTTATTCAAAGATGCTTCATGACACATGTCATCACCTATCTTATAACCTTCTATTTTTGACTCTTACATGTCATAGATTCGTCATAGGAATCCGTCATAACCGTTTCGGTCAAACATTCCCTTACAAAACATGGAAGATGCTGACACATGGCAAAATTCTCCTACCACAAAGTGGGATGCCTATCTCCTCATGTGAGGACAAAATTACAAGTTGTCATATTCTATGTAGGATCAACACATCACCGTGCCACATCCCACAATATGACAATATGGAATTTACAAATATTTACAACATAGGAAATTAAATAAAAAATGAAAAAATTACAAATGTAAGGAATTACCAAGGTTGAGACACCTTAATTCCCAAAATTCTTAGAGACACAAACGGATTGTTCCCCATGCCTTCTTATCCAATCTATCCCATTCATCCAGAGAGACTTCATCAGGTTTCTTCTCTTTTTGAATAGCCAACCACTAGTTTCTTTCTTCCAACAAATCCTCCATTTTTAGCTTCCACAACTCATATGGTCCTATTCCATTGAACTTCTCAATGTGCAAATGAGAGGTTGATGCAATGATGGATCCAACCATAATATCAACACAAGATCTACAAGACAAACACAACCAAATCTCCCACTATAGCTATAGCTTCCACCTTACCACCCAAGAGTCAAAGTTGGCTATGCTTTGATACCAAATGTTAGAAATGAAATCAACACTACTTCAATGGAAATTTGATTCAAATAAATTTCTACAATCTTTTAAGTGTGTATTATCAATGGAGATTGTAACATGAAATTGAAACTATGCTTCACAGAGATGTAAAATTAGAAAACTTAACACATAACATAATGACACAGTGTTTAACATGGAGAAAACCCTTTTAGGTAAAAAAATCCACACATGAAAGATGTCCAATGTTTGTATTAATCTGTAAAAGATTGTACAATACAACACCACCAATCTATCCTTCATTCTTCAATCTGATAGCATTTCAGTAGCACCTGAGTACCTAAAATCTATATTGCAGCAACAAATACATGGAAAATACTTATATAGATGTTTTCCAACTCATCCTCAGCATTCACCTTCTCTCTCATGAGATTCCCCAACATGTAAACATTAAATGCCATCTTACAAGCGCCTTCCACTTGTTCAAAAAATAGCCATGCAAAGGTTGAGTGTCCAAGACTAAATCTGGCCTCTTACAACATCTTATGACATGTCATAACCATCATAGATTCTATAAAAGAGCATCTTTCCAATATAGGAACCTTGGGCTAAACATAGCAACTTACAACTCATTAATATCTGTCATATGCATCATAGTGTCATAGAATCTTATGACAACTTGCAGTTGTCATAGATTCTTTACATGCACCCACCAAACATTATGATGTGTGTCATACATGCTAAAAAAAGTAGATTCTCCCAAGGTGGCACCTACACTTATTTAATTTTGAGTTTTACAATTGCCAACCGTAAATGTCACTAATTAATTACCTCTCGTGACTCTAAAATTACCCCTGTTAGTGAAACTAGTACATCTTCTTATGGATAATTACAAATTACAAATAATAAATGGAATAAATACAATATTAGGATTTACAAGGTTAATGGCACCTTATCCCAACATTCTCCCACTTGACATTATACATTGTAAATCAACCCACATGGCCTCTCTGTACCATACGAACTTCTCTGTGCTCAAAGGCTTGGTTAATGAATTTGCAACATTCTCCTGATTGTCTATCTTCTTCAGCTCAATCTCTCCATTTGCAACCAAATCTTGAACAAAGTGATACTGAACATCAACATGCTTAGTCCAAGCATGATACATGGGATTATTGGCCAAACAAATAGCACTCTGGCTATCACAACCAATTTGAATGTTCTTGCAATTGAAACCCATACCTATACAAAGTCTCCTCAACCAAACTACCTCCTCAGAGACATGAGTAGCATCCATATACTCTACTTCTATGGTGGACAAAGTAATTTTGGGCTGCCTCTTACTCATTCAAATCACTGGACCTCCAAACAGAGTAAACACATAGGCACTAGTGGACCTTCAACTATCCAAGTCACCTGCCCAATTTACATCAACAAAACCCTCTATGTCCAAAGATTTATCAACACTATTAGTACCAGAATAAACCAAACAATGATTAGGAGTACCTACAATATATTTAAACACAATCTTTGCATAGTTCCAATATTGTCTACTAGGGTTAGACATAAATCTGCTCAAAACTGCCACTGCTTGGGCAATATCTAGTCTAGTGCAAACCATTGCATACATCAAACTCCCTACAACACTAGAATATGGAACATTAGACATATCCTCAAAATCATCCTCAGTCTTTGGACACATATCTAATGAAAACTTAGTACCAATGGGTAAAGGAACTCTAACTAGGTTACAATCCTTCAAACTAAACCTCTACAAAATCATGTTCACATACTTACTTTGTGACAACCAAAGTTTTTTATTAACTCTGTCCCTCCTAATCTCCATTCCTAAAATATACCTTGCAGCACCAAGATCTTTCATCTCAAATGCACTTGAAAGTTGGGCTTTAAGATCACTGATCATACCCTTAGTATTTTTGAAAAACAACATCTCATCAACATACAAAGCAATAACTGGTATAGAATCATCAATGCAATAAATGTAAACACAGTGATTCTCCTCACTTCTAACAAAACCCAGTTTCAAAATAAATGAGTCAAACTTTTGATACCACATTGTGGGGGACTATTTTAGACTATAAAGAGACCACTTTAACCTACAAACCAAATGTTCTTTTCCTTTTATCTCAAGGCTATTGCATATAAATTTCTTCTTCAAAATCTCCATACAAGAACGTAGTCTTAACATCCATTTGCTCAATCTCCCAATCATAAGTTGCAACAATGGATAAGAAAAATCTAATAAAAGTCAATTTAGCATTAGGAGAGAATATCTCACCAAAATCAACTCCCTCTCTCTGGGAATAGCCCTTGGCTACCAGTCTAGCCTTGTACTTTTCCAATGACCCGTCTGCTCCAAACTTCTTCTTGAAGACCCACTTACAACCTATGGCCTTTCTTCCTTTGGGCAAACAAACAAGATCCCAGGTGTTACAAGAGTCTAAAGCCATTATCTCCTCTTATATGGCTAACTGCCAAGACTCACTATCATCTACAGAAATAGCTTCCCTATAGGATCTAGGTTCATCATTAGTACTCAATAAAACATATACACAACAAAAATCTTGTGGGCTATACCTGTCAACTAGATTTTGTTGTCTTGTGGATCTCCTCAAGGGTGGTGTAAGAGACTCTACTCATTCTTCTGCATGATCATCTACACCAACTTCTTTTGTCACAATAGATTCATCTTCATCAAAACTACTCGAATCTTTTTCTTCTTCGTCACCCCCCAATCCATCATTTTGTTCTTCCTGAGGTGCATCTTGCTACTCTAAATCAAAGTGCACCTTCTTTACCTTTTCTTCTTTTTCTTTTAGCTGCTCAAGTCAGAAATAGCTCTAAGTTCCCTGAAAATAACATTTCTAGAAAAGATAATCTTGTGGGTTAGTAGATTCCAAAGCTTATAACCTTTGACATTATCACCATATCCAATGAATGTACACTTTTCAGCCTTTGGATCCAACTTAGATCACTTTTCCTTAGGCACACGAATAAAAGCCTCACAACAAAAAACCCCTAAATGTGAAATAGAAGGTATCTTACCTATCCACACTTCATAATGTGTCGAATCAAGAGCCTTACAATGAGATCTATTTATCAAGTAGCAAGCAGTACACACGATCTCTACCCAAAAGCATTTATCAAATTGTGCATCATTAAGCATACTTCTAGCCCTTTCCATAATTGTTTGGTTCATCCTTTCTATAACACCATTCTATTGTGGTGTATACGGAGTTGTCTTTTGTCTTATTATACCTCCGTGCTTGTAAAACTCATCAAATTCCTTAGAGAAATATTCCCCTCCATTGTCAGATCTTAATATTTTTAGCTTTAAACCTGATTGGTTCTCTACTAAGACTTTGAATTCCTTATACTTAGTGAAAACTTCAAATTTATGTTTCATAAAATAAATCCATGTATATCTGGATACATCATCAATGAAGGTGACAAAATAACTAGATTTTCCAATAGATTCATTATCCACATGTCCAAACACATCCGTATGAATAATGTGTAATTTTTCTTTTTCTCTATTGCTTCCTAAAGGAAATGATTTTTTGTTTTATTTATCAAACACACAATGCTCATAGAAATCAAAGTGCTCATTAGAATAAGAGAAACTATCCAACAATTCTTTATTCTTAATAGTTTTTAATACATTATTGCTTCTGTGGCCCAATCTATATTGCCACAACATACAAGTATTTTTAGAAGTGTTAGAAACATAAGAGGCATTACAAACTATAGTGGCTTCAAGCTTAAACAAGTTCCTGAATCTCTTCCCTTTCACTACCACCAATTTCCCTCTCACCAATCTACAACCATGCTTGTCAAATGTCACATGCATTCCCAAATCATTCAACTTTGAAATTGAAATCCAATTTATAGCTAATCTAAGAACATGCAAAACACCAGGGAGGGTTTTAATCCTCCCATCACTTAAACACAACAATACCTTTCCTTTCTTGACAATCAAATATGAAGAGTTGTCACCAAGGTAGATATTACCTCCATCATATTCTTCATATGTGGAGAACCGTTCCTTATTAGGGTCTATGAATCAAGCATCCTAAGTCAACTATCCAGTGATCATTAGAAACAACATTGTATGCAGAAAGTAAAACATCTTCACTTGCATTCAAGGACTTATCCAAAGCACTCTCCCACTATTTCTTGGGGTTTCTGCACTCCTTCTTCACATGTCCCATTTTACCATAGTTTCGACACTTAACTCTATTCTTTTTACCAGGAGTCTTAGTCCATCCCTTAGACTTGTCCATAGCCCCTTTCTGATCTCCTTTAGGTCCCCTTTCTTTAGACCTTCCCCTAATATTAAGAGCATCACCTAAACTATCCAGACTCTTCTTCCTCAATTCCTGTGACAATAGCATTGAAACAAGAGCATCCAACTTTGGATCTGTGAGGTTAGCAATGATAGAAAGGATAACATTCTCCCAAGACTTAGGTAAAGAACAAAGAATTAAGATACATTTATCTTCCTCATCAACTTCAACATCTACTAAAGCAAGCTAACTCATCAACAAATTAAAAGAATTTAAATGCTCTGCAACTGACTCACCCTTTTTCATTTTTAAAGAAAACTTCCTTTTTAAATAGAGTTTATTTACCATACTCTTGGCTTGGTAGATCTCACCCAACCAATTCCACAACTTCTGTGCAATCTCTTCCTTTGCGACATTCAATAGGATAGAGCTTGAGAGACACAAACAGATTGTTCCCCATGCCTTCTTATCCAATCTATCCCATTCATCCAGAGAGACTTCATCGGGTTTCTTATCTTTGTGAACAACCAACCACTAGTTTTTTTCTTCCAACAAATCCTCCTTTTTTAGCTTCCACAACTCATACATCATTCCATTGAATTTCTCAATGTCTAGAGGAGAGGTTGATGCAATGGTGGATCCAACCATAATATCAACACAAGATCTGATAGACAAACACAACCAAATCTCCCACTGCAGCTACAACTTCCACACTACCACCTAAGATTCAAAGCTGGCCAAGCTCTGATACCAAATGTTAGAAATGAAAGAAACACTACTTTAATGGAAATTTGATTCAAATAAATTTCTACAATCTTTTAAGTGTGTATTATCAATGGAGATTGTAACATGAAATTGAAACTATGCTTCATAGAAATGCAAAATTAGAAAACTTAACACATAACACAATGACACAGTGTTTAATGTGGAGAAAATCCTTTTGGGTAAAAAACTCCACACAGGAAAGATACCCAATGTTTGTATTAACCTACAAAAGATTGTATAATACAACAACACCAATCTCTCCTTTAGTCTTCAATCTGATAGCATTCTGGCAGCACCTAAGTACCTTAAATTTGTATTGTAGCAACAAATACATGGAAAATACTTATAGAAATGTTTTCCAACTCATCCTAGGTGTTCACCTTCTCTCTCATGTGATTCATCAACATGCAAACATTAAATTCTATCTTACAAGCACCTTCCACTTGTTCAAAAAATAGCCATGGAAAGGTTGGGTACCCAAGACTAAATATGGCCTCTTACAGCATCTTATGACACGTCATAACCATCATAGATTCCACAAAAGAGTATCTTTCCAAGATAGGAACCTTGGGCTAAACATAGCAACTTACAACTCACTAATATCCGTCATATGTGTCATAGTGTCATAGAATCTTATGACAATTTGTAGCTGTCATAGATTCTTTACATGCACCCACCAAACATTATGATGTGTGTCATAGATGCTAAAAAGAGTAGATTCTCCCAAGGTGGCACCTACACTTATTTAATTTTTAGTTTTACAATTGCCAACCGTAAATGTCACTAATTAATTACCTTTGGTGACTCTAAAATTACCCCTGTTAATGAAACTATTACATCTCCTTATGGATAATTACAAATTACTAATAATAAATGGACTAAATACAATATTGGGATTTACAATGTTAATGTTACCTTATCCCAACACACATGATTTGAAAAACCATCAAGACACAACTCTGCACCAATCTTCTTTACTTTCTTACTCTCCCCCTTCCTTTTTACACGTCTTACAATTCCTTTTCTTTTTCACATTGCTTTCTCTCTCCCTCTTTGTTTTTCACATGAACTCTCTCCCCCTTTGACATCAATGGAAAAGGGTGACACAACTTTCCCTTTTCATGATACTTCACATACTTGCACTATTTACTACTGCTCTACAACATCTTTTCTTTCACTACTCTAAATACTCCCCTTGACTGCAACAATCATCATGACCACTACTTGATCCCCCTGAGAGGTAGCCTCCAATCATCAGTCTAGAAAAGAATGAATATTGAAATCCACTGGAGTGATGCATCTCTTTATCCATCTAATTCATGGAAGGAGGGGCAATAAACCCTAACTTCTCTCAGAGATACACAAGTGTAACCTTAGTAAGAGCCTTAGTGAATATGTCAACAACTTGATCCTTTGTAGGCACATACTTAAGCTTCACTTCATTCTCTGCAATCTTCACTCTCAGAAAGTGATACATAATTTAAATATGATTTGTCCTTGAATGCATCACCGGATTTTTTGAAATGTTAATAGCACTTGTGATTATCATAGAAAATAGAAATTGGCTCATCATACACAACTTTGATATCCTTCAAGGTTTGTTTCATCCACAACACTTGTGTGCAATAAGATAATGTTGCAATGTATTTAAAAAGAGAATAGTTACACTAAGAGGGGGGGTGAATTAGTGTAGTTCAATCCAACACTTTATACAACAATTTCAAAGAAAATAATGAGAATGAACACTAAGTAAAACATGCACACATAACACCAAGATTTACGTGGAAACCCTATGAGGGGAAAAACCACTGAGAGTTGCTTGAGTCTTTTTCTCAAATCCAACCTCAAAAGAAAGATTATTACAATTGTTTTAGAAGCACCCACTTCAAGGTACAACCACACCCAATACACTATTTTTAGGACACCAACCTCAAGGTACAATGCACATGTGATCAATACAAACTCTTCTTAAGGCACCAACCTCAATAAGGCATCAATCCCAATCAACAAAAACACCAAGACACCAAACTCCTAAAATGTGACAAAAAACATGTGCAAGATATGATTCATAAATAATCTAATTTTCACCAAGTTAAACATACATAAGATCCTCTGCAAAATTCTTCATGAAAACATAGACTTCATTGCATACTCCTAACTGATAGTGATCCCTCAAAAATCAATTCTATCCTCACTGCATTTCAATACCATAGTAATAACAAAACCTTTGAATTCTTTTTGTTCACAATTGCATAAACATATTATTCACAACACACAAACTATATATAAAGCATTAAAAATCTTAAAGTTCTGTATATCCACTACAAGGAACTCCAAAACCTCATAGAGAAGGATATTTAATAACCCTATTGTGCAGTCATGGTTAGGAGTGTCCTCAAAGAGAACTATCCAGGACATGCAGCTAGAGTAAACACAATGGAAACAACTCAAAGATATAAAGCAAATATAGATTCAATCATTCAATATATCATAGAATTCAAATACAGATCAGTCGGCAACATGTGGACTTATCATTAGGGCTCACAGGCCTAATTACATAACATCAAAATATGCATAAGATATATATTTGAAGCTCCTTCACAAGAATTCAAACTATCAACTATCTCTAATGATCATAACTACTTTTTGAGGCATCTATTACATCAATATATATCATCTTCGAAACATATGATTCCTCTGCATCAGCCAAGGAAGATCAAAAACTCCAATGAAGAGTTGTAATGTGTGTACATGGATAGGTCAGACCTAAATGAATGGAATGATGTGTGGATCTCAAGGAAGTTCGGCCATGAACCAAACAACATTGAATTATGTGTCTTTTAGCTTCACAAGTCTTCTCCTTTAGCTAATTATCTGAGACTATCAGGATGCTCTATTCTAGGAAAATAATTGATCTTTTGATAGCGATAACTTTTCGATACTTGATCTGAATGCTCTAAAAATTGGATATGATGTACATGAATGAATCTAGATGCTAAGTTTGGCTCCACAAGATCTAAAATGAAACAGTTGCAGAATGCAGACCAAAATACAAAAACTACTACTGATTGAACTGCTAAACTGAATTGAAAAATTAAAAGAAACAAACTGAAATGCAAATATTTTTGGTTGATACAAGAATGCTCTTGAACCAAGGATGCTCCTGCATTAGACATCTAGAGTTATTGAAAAAGTGAGTCCCTCACTTTGCTGGGGCTAGAGGAAAACCAATACGGTCCACCTTAGCCTAGGAAATCCATGATGAATCTTCTTCTGGTCTACCTTCCCACTTCACAAGGTATTCTTTGTACTGTCTTCCTTTGGTATTGCATCCAACTTTGCAGTCCAAAATGTCTTCAATCTACTCCAATTCTTGTTGTGTTAATTGCTTCTTCAAGTCTTCCTCAATGTTGTCACTGAACTATGCTTCATGATACTGATATAGGTCTACAATATTGAAAATAGGTGAAATACCCAATGTCTCCAGTAGCTCCACTTCATATGCATTTTTTGAATCAAATTTTTTAAGTATCCATAAGGTCCAAACTTCTTCATCTTCAACTTGTTATAAGTGCCAACTAGAAATCTTTCGTTTCTCAAGTACGCTATCACTTCATCTCCAACTATAAATTCTTTATCTCTTCTTCTCATCTACCTTCTCCTTATACTTTCTAGTCATCTCCTTCAAGTGCTTCTTTGCCTAATTATATACGGTCTCCATATGTTCTATAATTTCTTCTACTTCTTCACTTCTCTTATCTTCCATAATGATATCTCTCAACTATGTTACTCCTCTAGGGTTTACTCCTGAAACAATCTAGAAAGGTGTTCTTCCTATACTCCTAATCACTAAATTATTGTATGCAAACTCTACTTGTGAAAGAGTCAAATCACAATTTCCTACCTTCTCTCAAACCAAACATCTCAACAAGTTTCCCAAACTCATATTCACTACTTCTATCTCTCCATCAGTCTATGGATGAAATGTTGAACTAAACTTCAAATCTATTTTCATCTTCTTCCAAATATTTTTCCAAAAGTATCCAAGAAATCTTATATCTTTGTCTGAAATTATGCTCTTAGGTAATCCATGCAATCTTATAATCTCCTTGAAAAATGGGTCAGCTACATGCACTGCATCAGTTGTCTTCTTACAAGGTATGAAATGTGTCATCTTTGAAAATATGTCTACCACTACAAATATGAAATCATGTCCTCTTTATATCTTAGGCAATCCCATTACAAAATCCATACTTATGTCTTCACAAGGTCTTTCTGGTACTATCAAAGGTTTTTTACAATCCAATACTCTAACTACTCCCTTTTGCAACTTGACAAACTCTACAATTCTACTCAAATTTCCTAACATCCTTATGTATCTGAGGCTAAAAGTAATTTTCACTTACCAAAGCCACTATTTTATCAATGCCAAAATGTCCTGGCAATCCACCACTATGTTTCTCCTTGATCAAGTTGTCTCTTATTGAACTCCTAGGTATGCATAATTGATTTCCTCTGAACAACATATCTTCCTGAATGAAATAATCCAGCCACTTCTATCTATTACAATAGGTTCCTTACATGCTCTCCAAGGTTTTGTAAAATCAAGATCTTCCTCATATAGGTTCTTCAATTCATCAAATCCCAATACTTCAACTCTCATCTCTATCAACAAGTTCCTTCTCCTACTTAATGCATCTACAACTTTGTTTGACTTCCCACTCCTATGCTTCAATACAAATATATAACTCTGCATGATCTCTACCCACGTCATATGTCACTAATTCAACTTTCCTTGACTATTCAAATATTGCAAAGCTTGACGATCTGTATATAATACAAACTCTTTAGGAAACAAGTAATCTCTCCACTTCTTCAAGGCTTGAATTATGGCATAGAACTCTTGATCATAGACTAAATATCTCCTCCTTGCATCATTCAACTTCTCACTGAAATATGCTATAGGTCTACCTTCTTGACTTAACACTACTCCTATTACATTCCTGCTTGCATCACAATCTACTTGAAATACCTTATTGAAATCCAATAATGCCAAAACAGGTTGCTCTATCACTTTTTGCTTCAATAATTCAAAACTTGTATCTGCTCCTGATGTACACTTGAAATCTTTTGTCACCTCTCATTGTCTCTGTCATAGGGTTACAAACTGAACTAAAATTTTTGATGAACTTTTGGTAGAAACTAGCCAATTCATTAAATTATCTAACTTCTCCAATGCTCTCCAGTGTAGGCCATTCAACAATTTTTCTTACTTTCTTAGGATCCATCTTCAATCCTTCCGCAGAAACAACAAATCCCAAGTATACTAACTCTTCCTTCATGAAACTACAGTTCTTTATGCTTATCAACAATTTCTCTTCTCTTAATCTTTGCAATACTTGTCTCAGGTGCAATAGATGTTCTTCTTTTGTCCTACTAAAAATTAGAATGTCATCCAAATATACAATAAAAAACTCACCCAAGAATTTCTTCAAAACCTCATTCATCAATCTCATGAAGGTGCTTGGTGCATTTGTCAATCCAAGGGGCATCACTAACCACTCATACAATCCTTCATTTGTCTTGACAGTAGTCTTTCATTCATCTCCTTCACTGATCCTAATCTGATGGTATCCACTCTTCAAGTCTATCTTTGTGAAATATTTTGCTCCACTCAAGCAATCCATGATATCATCCATCCTAGGTAAAGGAAATTTATACTTAACTCTGATCTTGTTTATTGCTCTAGAGTCTGTACACATTCTCCATTCTTTATCTTTCTTAGGTGCTAATACTGCAAGTATTGCACAAGGACTCAAAGTTTCTCTGATCAAACCTTTCCTCAACAATTATTGTATCTATCTATTCAATTCTTCATTTTCTATTGGTGTCATTCTATGTACTACTTTGTTAGGCCAACTAGCTCTAGGTTTAAGATCCATGTGGTGACTGATAATTCTGATTGGTGGAAATCCTTTAGGTACATTATCTGATATGATATCTTCATACTCTATCAACAATTCAGTTATCTCCTTCGATTGTGATTCTTGAGTTCCCTTCTTCAATGTTTCAGGCTTCTTAAGAATCAAGGCATAACACATATTCTCATGTCTCAAACCATCTAGAAATTTTCTTCCATCTACCAAACAGGTTCTAGCATTCCCACATACTTCACTCTTAGGATCATCTTCTAAAAGAATCAAAGTAATTCTCTTTCCATTAGATGTTATAGTGTATGTATTCTTTTTCCCATCATGTATAGCTTTTCTATCATACTGCCAAGGTCTAGCCAACAAAATATAACATACATCCATAGGCATAATATCACACAAGACTTATCATGATAAGATCCAATATGAAATTTCACCAAACATTCTTCACTCACCAGTATCTTATGATCATCTTGAATCCATGCTATTTGATAGGGCTTAAGATGTTTCAATCTCTCTAACTTCAACTTAGTCACCATCTTCTCTAAAACTAGGTTATCAGAACTACCACTATCAATAATAACTTTACAACATTTACCTCCTGATTTGCATCTAGTTCTGAACAAGATTTTCCTCTGTAGTGGTTCCTCATTTGTCTCTACTTGAAATAGTGCTCTCCTCATCACAAGTGATTCTCCTTTCTCAAGTTTGTCAACTGAACAGGGGTCACCTAGTTCAACAGGTACTTCCACATAGGCTTCTCTTCCACTATTCTCTGTTCTCTTGCTTGTAGTCCCTTGATTACATTCAAATGCTTTATGTCCTTCACCATCACACTTGAAACAAGTACCTTTGAATGTTCTCCTATCAGGTCCTTTTCCTTCTCTTTTGTATCCTTCACTCCAGAATGGACTAGGGTTTCCTCTATGGTAGAAATTTATGTCATCTCTATGGTATAATTGTATTCTCTTGTTTGCTCTACTTTGAATATGATGTCTCTCCTTCGAAAAAAGTTCTACCTCTCTAAAATTTACCTCCTCTACCTCTCTATCTTTGATCATGCCTCTTATTCAACTTTTCTTCAACCTTTAATGCAAACTGATATGCTTGTTCTAGTGTTGTCATCCTTACCAAATTCAGCTCTTCTTGAATGTTCAATCTCAGTCCATTGATGTATCTAGCCACTTTCTCTTTGTTTGATTCACTATGTCCTATCCATATGATCATCTTATGAAATTCTTCAGTATATTCCTTCACATATTTCTCCTTTTGTCTAAAGTTTTGCAATCTCTTCAACAGTTCCAATTCATAGTCAACAGGTACAAACTAATTCTTCAATTTTTTCACCATCCTATCCCATTTTGTAATCTTTTCTTTTCCCCTTCTATTTCTATCCAACTGAACTTTTTTCCACCATATAGAAGCATGTCCTTTCAGCTTTGTCTTTGCAAATTTCACCTTCTTTGAATCTTCAATTTCTTAATCTTCAAAGTATTATTCCATGTCATTTATCTAGTCAATTAACTCTCTAGGGTTCAAATTGCCAGTGTAATTTGGTACATCAACTCTAGGTCTCTTCCCAATCATTTAAATAGCTCACAACATCTTGACTTAATCTAATTCTTCTTCTTCTCCTTCTCCTATGGTTTCTTCAGTTTGATTTGTAGATTAAAATTTTTCATCATCACTTTCAATATCAATTCTAGGGCTTATTCCTTTCCATCTATCTTCTTCAACAACATCCAACCTAATTTGCATTGTTTTCATCATCTTCATCATCTCATCTATTCTACTATCCATTATTCCAACAGCAGGGATTCTCCTCGACGACGTCTTCCTAGGATCAAGTGCAAATTGCCTTAATTTGGCAATCGGGCTACAAGGCAACAACTACCTCACAATTGGAATTCCTTCACTAACTTCACTCAATTCACTCCCAAAGATTCAAACTTTCACTCTTATACCACTTGGTACAATCACGGTTAGGAGGGTCCTCAATGAGAACTATGCAGGCTGTGCAACTAGAGTAAACATAATGGAAACAACTCAAAGTTATAAAGCAAATGCAGATTTGGTCATGCAATATATCATAGAATTCAAATACAGATCGGTCAGCAACATGCAGGCTTACAATTTGGGCTCATAGGCCTGATTAAAGAATATCCGAATATGCACAAGATATAGATTTGAAGCTCCTTCACAAGAATTCAAACTATCAACTATCTCTAATGATCATAACTACTTTCCTAAGCATCTATTATATCAATATATATCATCTCTAGAACATATGATTCCTCCGCATCAGCCAAGGAAGATCACAAACTCCAAGCAAGAGTTGTAACATGTGTACACAAATAGGTCAGAGCTAAATGAATGGAACTCCTTTGCAAATGAATGGAATGAAGTATGAATCTCAAGGAAGGTTAGCCACGAACCAAACAACATTGAATGGTGTGTATTTTAGCTTCATAAGTCATGAAATGCTCCGCAAGTCTTCTCCTTTAGTTGATTATTTGAGACTGTCAGGATGCTCCATTCTAGGAAAATAGTTGATCTTTTGATAGCGATAACTTTCTAGTACTTGATTTGGATGCTCTAAAAATTGGATATGATGTGCATGAATGAATCTAGATACTAAATATAACTTTGTAAGATCTGAAATGAAACTGTGGCAGAATGCAAACCAAAATATAGAAACTGCTACTAACTAAACTGCCTAAACTAAACTAGAAAATGAAAAGAAACAAACTAAAATGCAAATATTTCTA
This sequence comes from Cunninghamia lanceolata, assembly GCA_027924645.1. Lineage (NCBI taxonomy): Eukaryota > Viridiplantae > Streptophyta > Pinopsida > Cupressales > Cupressaceae > Cunninghamia > Cunninghamia lanceolata. Next base: position 7,285,291 of record BSBN01000261.1, on the reverse strand, counting down.
GTTGATGAAAGATTTCTCTTGAACCAAGGATGCTCCTACATCACCCTGTGATCACTAAAGAAATAAAAATAGTTAACAAACTATTAAGAAAACTACTCATAACTATAAGACATTCATTTTCCCGTCAAGTTACTTTCATACTACAGAGTCGTTGCATATTAAAAAGTTTTTAAAAATGCCATTGAATAGACACTTCATGCCCTTGCTAGATCAAATCATGTCCATCAATCCTTATTTAGCACCCATCAAAGAAGAATAAACTGGATAGGGCTGGTCTCCCTAGGCATGGGGGACAGTCAACCCATGAAGTTGACCCCTTCACCTTGTCACTTAAGTGACAGATTACCTGCTAGTCCCCATCAAGTCTAAATGATAACATAAAGCAACTTTTTGAATGAAGGTTTGCATATAGTTAAAGAGACTTTCTTTAGGTTTTCTTAGGGTTTAACTATTAGAACTTACAATTAAGATTTGTAGGATATAAAACCCTAATCCATTTCAAACTCTCAGAGATTAAGCACCTTGTAATTACTCTTAGATCTCTGCAAGTCACCAAGATTGTTTCAAATGTATTCATCATGAGATGAATGAACAAACAAGCAATGATACCAAAACCATATGCAATCCACCTTGGAGATCATGTGACAAACTAATCTTTTGCATCCAACTGAGATTTCACCAAGTCTAACCGTGAGTTAACAAGCTTCAACACCCTTTAATTCTACCATAAGATTGAAAATAAAATTGTGGAGGAGATTAGCATAGGATCAATGTGAATCATTAATTATATCATCATTGTGAAGTAAAAGGAATCATTTCACCATTGTAAGGTTATTAATAGGCCATCAATGGAACTCACTGGCACTTTACTCTTTGCATTAACATGCCTTTGAATCTCATAAAAAATCAACTCTACTTACTTCTAAATGCTCAACAAACACATTGAAATAATGAAGCAATGTCATCAATGGACAAATGCATCAACATCATGAAATGAATGAGAAATTTCACCACCATCATCAAGCATAGAGAGAGAGAGTATGCATCATCAAGTCACTAAGGAAGATCAATCAATATGAACTCTAGGATCATGAAGCATGAACACATTTTGACATAGAGATCACTACACTAATATAGAGATGAACTTCTAAAACCAAGCACCAAATTGTGTTGACATCAATGCCAACAAGCCAAACTCATGTGTCAGATGCCAGAGGGTCAGTAATCTCTCCCTTTGGCATTGATGGCAACATGGGATATCCTCCATAGACCTAGCCACAAACAAATGACAAAGATCAAAGATAAGTTGCAAAGCTTGATCACAAACCTCTGACAGAGATGAAAGAGCAAGTTTCATATCTAATCTTGACAGTCCTCATGACTGTTCTACTTATAATATTAGTGTTATGTCACCTGCACTCTGTATAATACATATAACCTGCATTGCATATCACCTTCATTGTCTTGTCCAACATTCAACATAATCACTAACCTGCACATTATCTTTGTCACATATCTCTGTCCTATCATCAACAGTTATGACTGTCCTTGCAACAAAGAATAATCATGTCAACAGATATTACTATCTTTGCAACAAGCACTGTCATACTATGTCATATAGAACATCATCATTGTCTCATTGTCATATGAAATATACTATCATGAAGTCCTATACACTATCATGAACACATTGTCCCACTATCATTTTGAACACTGTCAAACATAACATTTGTTGTTCTCCACTCAAACCCTGTTGTAACACATATCAACTCTTGTCCTACACCACCTACTCCCCCTTTGGCATCCAAGAAGCATAACCTCCAAAAAACATCAATAAAAGAAGACTTATCACATCATATAGAATAACAACAAATATCACCTAGACAACAGATTACATTCCAAAATCAAGAGCAACATGAAGCAACAGATTGCAAGATTTAGGGTTATATGAAACAAACATGTAAGCTCACCCTAAAGAATAGATATACCTTCATGGAAAGAAAAGAACTATCATGGTCATTTGATCTACACACTGATTACAAGCAAAGATTCCCCCTAACTTGTATGGATCAACTCTTGTCAACATACTTTCCTACTTCATCTACATACCACTGTACTAAAGGTATCGTTGGTATATACTTTCATATGTCACTATCACTGAGTTAAATATAAGGTCATTCATACTTACATCACTAAAATATGATGACACTAAAGTTGCCACAAAATACTATCACAGAGGATGCAACAACACTATCAACATGAATTGGCACTATTACAAGCAACAAAATAGAGTATCCACTACCATTGTCACAAACTTCTGAGAGTCTACATGTAAAACAATGTCAAGAAACAACCACTCATAGTAACCACTACTTATTGGACAAAGAGAGACTATCACTGGATGTATGATACCTATCCACTACCACAAGCCAGCACTGATACAACTTCATAATCATATTTGTCCTTTTTCAACCACAAACACATGTTAATACCAATTGTCAAAGATCACTACCAATTATTGTTAGCAGCAATGCATGACACTTGAGAGGAGTAAAAATAATATAAGTATCATGTCATTATCAAGGATCCATTTGATACTAATATTACATAGATCAAATATGAAAAACACTAAATGACTATCTTATTACAATCTTAGTCAAGATCAATTTGAAACCATGCATAGACCTGTCAAGATGGAAGAGGCACTATAACCATAGACTAAGGTCTCATGGATCACTATACTTTGCACTATACCATGATTTGAATGACTAAATTCCTACACTTTTTGATTGCCTGCACTGCACATACTCATTCTGACACATCATGAGACTGATCAATACTATACACTACATTTGATATGACAGAAAGATCTCTAGACCAAAACCTACAAGCTCTTATGATCAAGCAATTTGAATGATGCAAATATACTCTGATAAAAATATGACACTATTTGAACACACCCTAATCAAATTGCATTCCATTAGACCTTATTTCTATGAGACATTTACAAAGTTCATATGCCTTGTATGTCCTTCATTTTGCACATAAGTCAATCAAGACACTTGTAACTACAACATTTGACAACCATCTTCTTCCTCTATTCATTGATGAATGCCATACCATATTCCAAATTTTCAAAAATGCTGGTAAAGGTTGCAGAGTCTATTTTACATCTATCAACTGCATTTTCTTGAATGTTCCAACAATCTGTTCAACAATTACTACATGTTCCTTTGTTTGTTTGACATTTTCTATCACAATAAAATAATGCTATGACATCAATCACAATAGAAAACACAACTCCATTTGCATGTTGCTGACAATTATTACTTCATCTTTGATAAATGTGACAGGGTTTCTAATACACATTCTTATGAGACTTTCAACATGATTTTAATAGTACTTACAAGAGACTAGTTCATACTTGTAACACACATATCTAAAAGTGCTAAACACAACTTGTAGACTTGATAAGTTCCTTGTATGAAGAGGATCTCAGAGTCACTTAGGTAAATAGATTTCTTACAAGATTTATGCATACCTTGATTACTTATGTAGTCTATCCACTATGAAGAAGCTTGCTCCATTATGTACACTGATTATTTTGACTTTTGCTACCACAACCTCATTGTTTTCTCCTTGGGGGTAAATAATAGAACATTGAACATCTACCCATGTCTTCAAGTTGTTCCTTATGCAATTGGTGATGCTTCTTGTACAGTATGCACAAGTTTGGGATGTTCTTTGTCTTGATCTTGATTTCTTCTCCAAATCTCTATAATCCCTTTCTTCTTCTTTCTCAAAGTATCTGCCTGTTTATTATGTATAGGTCTGGTTTTTGATATTACAAATTGTTTGAACTCTAATTTTTTAGGTTTCTTAAATGCACTTCTAAAAAACTTTGCAATGTGACCAAAATTGTTACAAATATAACATATATTATCTAATCCAGTTGATGAAGCAAAATAATTGTTGCCAACAGAATTAGATCTACTCATTCTCCTAGTCCTACTTATGCAATTACTTGCTTTGTGTCCATATTGATTGCAATAAAAGCAATAACCATTAAAATCATAATAGAACTTGGTTTGTATTAGAAATGAGTTTCTTTGAAATCCTTTCTTAGGCATGTGGAATCTCATGTACCCATCATCATTTGAGTCCTAACTTATGATTTTCTAGCAGCAGTAGTAGATTCACCTTCATCACAAGTTGTACTATTGCATCTTTGAAACTTTTTCCCCCTTCACAACCTAGTCCTGATTTGTTTGCTACAAAATTTTGACTTTGAATCAACTTGTCAAAAATTTTAGTACTTTGCTCATGATTTAGGGACTGATTTAACTCGTTTTTCATCTTCTCTAACTACTTTCTTAATTACACAACTTATGCCTCAAACTTTTGACAATCCTCTTCTTTTGTTTGCAAGTCCAACTTTATGACTTCTTCAATTCTTTTAGACTCTTCAAATTGTACTTTTAAATTGGCAAGGTGTTTATCAAATTCTTCAAGTTTAACATTTAGCTATTCATTCCTCTAAGTTCTTTCATGTTTTAGGTCAGCAAGTGTAGATATTTCTCTCCCTCAAAATCAATTTCTTCTACCTCAGGATCATCATCTTCTACTCCCTCAAAATCAACTTCTTCTTCTTCAGAATCATCATATTCTTCCACTACCTCAAAATCAACTTCTTCTTCCTTATCAAATGATTTCTTTTCTTTTTCTGATGCAGGAGTATCCCTAGTTCAAGAGTAATCTTGCATCAACCAAAAACCATTTGCATTTCAGTTTATTTGCATTTCAGTTCTTTCATTTTCCTATTCAGGTCAGGTAGTTCAGTCAAAAGTAGTTTCAGCTTGTGGTCTAGTTTTAGCAATTAATAGCTTCTGGATCTGGACTTAGCATCTACAGTCATTCATCTACATCATATCAAGAATTCAGAGAATTTGGATTAGTTACCAGAAAGATATCACTATCAGAATATCAACTATTTTCTCATAGAAGAGCATTCTAATAGTTTCTAATAATCAGCTAAAGGAGAAGGTTTGCAGATCATTCCTTGACTTGTGGATCTCAATGAAACATCATTCAATGTTCTTTGGTTCATGACCGACCTTCCCCAAGAGTCCACACATTGTTACATTCATTTGAGGAAGTGTTCTATGCATTTAGGCCTGACCTATCTGTGAACACGTTACAGCTCTTCATTGGAGTTGTGACCTTCTTTGGCCGATGCAGAGGAATTTATTGGTCTAAAAATGATATATAAAGATGCAATAGATCCTTAGGAAAGTAGTTAAGAAGTTAAAAATTGATTCATAGTTCATAGTTTTGATTTGTGTCAAGGAGCTTCAAAGCTTTATCTTGCGCATGTATGTAATCAGGCCTATGAGCCCTAATTGTAAGCCCACATGTTGATGGTGGATCTCTATTTTGAATTTCTTGGATATACTAAAAAATTGAATCTGCATTTATTCCATTTCTTTGAGTTGTTTATGTTGTGTTTACTCTTGCTACATGACCCAAATAGTTCATTCTATGAACCCTCCTACCATGACGGCACCAAGTGGTATCAGAGTGAAATTTTGATTCTTTGGAGTGAATTGGCAAAGGGGATTCCATAAGATCTTGTTGTGAGCAGATTGTTGATCCAAGGTAGGTTACTTGTTTGCAACTAATCACCAATTGAGAGGCAGTTGTCACTTGTAGCTTGATTGTTGAATTTGAGGCAGTTTGCACTTGATCCTAGGAAGAAGCCTCCGCGAAGAGTTTCTCCTATTGGTACAATGGCTAATAAAATAGATGAGACGATGGAATTGATGAGAACAATGCGAATTCATTTGGATGTTGTTGAAGAAGATAGGTGAAGAGGATTGACACTGAGACCTAATGTTGAAAGTGATGATGAGGAGGAATTTCAATCTACTGAACAAATTGATGAAACCCTAGAAGGTAATGACGAAGAAGAATCTGATCAGATAAAGATGTTACAAGCTATTTCAAAGATTGGAAAAAGACCTCGAGTTGATGTACTGAACTATACTGGTAATTTGAATCTTGAAGAATTGATTGACTGGATAAATGATATGGAAGAATATTTTGAATATGAGGAAATTGAAGATCCAAAAAAGGTGAAATTTGCAAACACAAAGTTGAAAGGACATGCTGCTATATGGTGGAAAGAAGTTCAGTTGGAAAGAAATAGAAGAGGAAAAGAAAAGATTACAAAATGGGACCGGATGGTGACAAAGTTGAAGAATCAGTTCATACCTGCTGACTATGAGTTGGAATTGTTGAAAAGATTGCAGAACCTGAGACAAAAAGAGAAATTTGTGGAGTATACTAAAGAATTTCATAAGATGATCATAAGGATAGGACATAGTGAAGAAAACAAAGAGAAAGTGGAAAGATACATCAATGGACTGAGATTAAAGATTCAAAAAGAACTAAGCTTGGTAAGGATGACATCTTTGGAAGAAGCATATCAATTTGCCCTGAAAGTTGAAGAGAAGCTGAATAAGAAGCATGATCAAAGACAGAGAGGTAGAGGAGGTAAATTTTAGAGAGGTAGAACTTTTTTTGGATATGATAGATCATTTGTGGAGTAGAACAAGTTTGACACCTTAGTTAGAAAAGATGATAGAGATAATAATGCTTACCGGAGAGATGACAAAAAGTTTTACTGGAGAGAAAACCCTAGTGCATACCAGAATGAAGGATACAAAAGAGAAGGAAGAGGATTTGATAAGAGGACATTCAGAGGTACTTGTTTCAAGTGTGGAGGTGAAGGACATAGAGCATTTGAATGTAATCAGGGTAGTACATGCAAGAGGACAAAAAATAGTGGAAGAGCAACCTATGTTGAAGAAGAACCTATTGAATCACCTAGTTTAGTTGGTAATCTAGAGATAGGAGAGTCATTAGTGATGAGGAGAACACTATTTCAAATAGAAAAAAATGAGGAACCATCGCAGAGGAAAAGTCTATTTAGAACTAGATGCAAATTTGAAGGTAAGTGTTGTAAAGTTGTAATTGATAGTGGTAGTTCAGATAACCTAGTTTCATAGGAGATGGTGACTAAGCTGAAGTTGGAAAGATTAAAACACCCTAAGCCCTATTAGATAGCATGGATTCAAGATGATCACAAGGTACTGGTGAGTGAACAATGTTTGGTAAAATTTCATATTAAATCTTATCATGATGAAGTCTTGTATGATATTATGCCTATGGATGTTTGTCATATCTTGTTGGATAGACCTTAGTAGTATGATAGAAAAGCTATACATGATGGGAGAAAGAATACATATACTCTAACAACAAATGGGAAGAGAATTACGTTGGTTCCTTTGGAAGATAATCCTAAAGAGGTGGTATTGATCTATTTGGTAGATGGAAGGAAATTTTTGGACAGTTTGAAATAGGAAAGTATGTGTTATGCCTTGATTCCTAAGAGGCCTAAAGTGGTGAAGAAAGAAATTGAGCCAGATGAGATAAGACAGTTGCTAACAAAATATGAAGATGTCATATCAGACAATGTGACTGAAGGATTACCACCTATAAGGAGTATCAGTCATCACATGCATCTTATATTGGGAGCATGTTTGCCTAACAAAGTAGCACACCGGATGACACCAACAGAGAATGAAAAATTGAATAGACAGATACAAGAGTTGTTAAGGAAAGGTTTGATTAGAGAAAGTTTGAGTCCTTGTGCAGTACCTATAGTTTTGGCACCGAAGAAGGATGGAGAATGGAGAATGTGTATTGATTCCAGAGCAATAAACAAGATCATAGTTAAGTATAGATTTCCTTTACCTAGGATGGTTGATATCATGGATTGTTTGAGTGGAGCAAGATGTTTCACAAAGATAGACTTAAAGAGTGGATACCATCAGATCAGAATCATAGAACGTGATGAATGGAATACTACTTTTAAGACAAATGAAGGATTGTATGAGTGGTTAGTAATGCCTTTTGGATTGACAAATGCGCCAAGTACTTTCATGAGATTGATAAACGAAGTCTTAAAGAAACTCTTGGGTAAGTTTGTGATTGTGTACTTGGATGATATTCTAATTTTTAATAAGACAAAAGAAGAACATTTGTGACATATTAGACAAGTTTTGTAGAGGTTGAGAGAAGAGAAATTGTTGATAAACATCAAGAAGTGTAGTTTCATGAAGGAAGAACTAGTGTATTTGGGATTTGTGATTTCTGCAGAAGGATTGAAGATGTACCCTAAGAAAGTGAGAAATTATTGAATGGCCTACACAAGAGAGCATTGGAGAGGTTAGATCATTCCATGGATTAGCTAGTTTCTACAAGAAGTTCATCAGAAATTTCAGTTCAGTTTGTAACCCTATAACAGAGACAATGAGAGGTGACAAAGGATTTCAAGTGGACATCAGGACAAAATAAAAGTTTTGAGTTGTTGAAGTAGAAAGTGACCGAGCAACTAGTTTGGCATTACCGTATTTTGACAATGTATTCCAAGTTGATTGTGATGCTAGTGGAAATGCAGTTGGAGCTATGTTAAGTCAAGAAGGTAGACCAATAGCATATTTCAGTGATAAGTTGAATGATGCAAGGAGAAGATATTTAGTTTATGATCACGAGTTCTATGCCATAATTCAAGCCTTGAAGAAGTGGAGACATTACTTGTTGCCTAAGGAGTTTGTGTTGTATATGGATCATCAAGCTTTACAGTATTTGAACAGACAAGGTAAGTTGAATTAGAGACATATGAGATGGGTAGAGTTCATGCAAAGTTATACGTTTGTGTTAAAGAATAGGAGTGGTAAATCAAACAGAGTTGCTGATGCATTGAGTAGGAGGAGAAACTTGTTGATAGAAACGAGAGTTGAAGTGTTGGGTTTTGATGAATTGAAGAACATGTATGAGGGGGACACTAATTTTACAAAACCTTGGAGAAAATGTAAGGAACCTATTGTGACAAATAGGAGCAAGTGGTTAGATTATTTCATTTAGGAAGATATGTTGTTCAAAGGAATTCAATTGTGCATACCTAGAAGTTCAATGAGGGATAATTTGATCAAGAAGAAGCATAGTGGTGATTGGCAGGACATTTTGGCATTGATAACACAGTGGCTTTGGTGAGTGAAAATTATTTTTGGCCTTAGATACATAGGGATGTTTGAAGATATGTACAGAGTTGTAGAGTTTGTCAAGTTGCAAAAGGGAGTAGTTAGAACACTGGATTGTATAAACCTTTGATAGTACCAGAGAGACCTTGGGAAGACATAAGCATGGATTTTGTAATGGGATTACCTAGGACATAGAGAGGACATGATTCAATATTTGTAGTGGTTGACAGATTTTACAAAATGGCTCATTTCATACCTTGCAAGAAGACAATTGATGCATTGCATGTAGCTGATCTATTTTTCAAGGAGATTGTGAGATTGCATGGATTACCTAGGAGTATAGTTTCAGATGGAGATACAAAGTTTGTTGGATACTTTTGGAAGACACTTTGGAAGAAGATGAAGATAGATTCTAATTTTCATCCACATATAGATGGATAGATAGAGGTAGTGAATAGGAGTTTGGGAACCTTGCTGAGATGTTTGGTTGGAGAGAAGACAAGAAGTTGGGATTTGATTCTTTCACAAGTAGAGTTTGCATACAATAATTTAGTAAATAGGAGTACGAGAAGAGCAGCTTTTGAGATTGTTACTGGAGTGAATCCTAGAGGAGTTTTAGAATTGAGAGACATCAGTACAAAAGAAAAGAGGAGTGCAAAAGTAGAAGAATTTATAGATCATATGAAGATAGTGCATAATCAGGTGAAGAAGAAATTGGAGGATATGAATAGTAAGTACCAAGAGAAGGAAGATGAGAAGACAAGACATAAGGAATTTGAAGTTGGAGACGAGGTGATGGTGTACTTGAGAAAAGAAAGATTTCTAGTTGGGACGTATAACAAGTTGAAGATGAAGAAGTTTGAACCTTGTAAGATACTCAAGAAATTTGATTTAGCAAATGTATATGAAGTAGAGCTACCAGAGACATTGGGTGTATCACCTATTTTCAACATTACAGACCTACATCAGTATCATGAAGTAGAGTTCAGTGACAACATGGAAGAAGGCTTGAAGAAGTAGTTACCACAACAAGCACTAGAACAAATTCAAGACATTTTGGATAGTAGAGTCAGACGTAGCACTAGAGGAAGACAATACAAAGAATATCTTGTGAAGTGGAAAGGTAGACCAAAAGAAGATTCATCATGGATATCTCAGGCTGAGGTGGACCGTCTTGGTTCTCCCCTAGCCCCAGCAAAGTGAGGGACTCACTTTTCAATAACCTTGAATGTCTGATGCAGGAGCATCCCCAGTTCAAGAGTAATCTTGCATCAACCAAAAAACATTTACATTTCAATTCTTTCATTTTCCTATTCAGGTCAGGCAGTTCAATCAAAAGTAGTTTCATCTTGTGGTCTAGTTTTGGCAATTCACAACTTGTGGATCTAGACTTAGCATCTACATTCATTCATCTACATCATATCAAGAATTTAGAGCATTTGGATCAGTTACCAGAAAGATATCACTATTAGAAGATCAATTGTTTTCTCAGAGTAGAGCATTCTAACAGTTCCTAATAATTAGCTAAAGGAGAAGGTTTGTAGATCATTCCTTGACTTGCAAATCTCAATGAAATAGCATTTAATGTTCTTTGGTTCATGACCGACCTTCCCCAAGGGTCCGCACGTTGTTACATTCATTTGAGGTAGTGTTCTATGCATTTAGACCCAACCTATCTATAAACACGTTAAAGCTCTTCATTGGAGTTGTGGACTTCCTTGGTTGATGCAGAGGAATCTATTGGTCTGGAAATGATATATAAAGATGCAATAGATCCTTAAGAAAGTAGTTAAGAAGTTAACAATTGATTCATAGTTCATAGTTTTGATTTGTGCAAAGGAGCTTCAAAGCTTTATCTTGCGCATGTATGTAATCAAGCCTGTGAGCCCTAATTGTAAGCCTACATGTTACCAGTGGATCTCTACTTTGAATTTCTTGGATATATTAAATGAATGCATCTACATTTATTCCATTTCTTTGAGTTGTTTATGTTGTGTTTACTCTTGTTGTACGGCCCATATAATTCATTCTGTGAACCCTCCTACCCTGACTGCACCATTTTCAAATGTCATAAACACACATTCATTTTGGTCACTAGCATATAAGTTATTATCAAAACTGCTACCTTCATCTACATACAAGATTTTCTTCCTTGTGCCAAAAAAACTTTTCCCCCTTTTTGAATTATCATGATTCTTAGAGTTATCTTCTTTTATGTTTACACATAAAGGACATTTGGAAGCAAAATGGCCAACTTTACCACAATTAAAGCATTTAAAAGGCAACTTACCATTGTACTTTCCTAATCCTCTTTTCAATCTTCTTACAAATTTGTATTCTTGATCATCTAACTACTCAGAATCTGAATCTGCCTCTTTATCCTTTTTGACAAATTTAAAGGTTGCCACTTTGCTTGTAGACTCATCATTACAAATCCTCATTTCATAGGCTATGAGGGTACCATGTAGTTCATCTAAGGAAAGTTTGTTCAAATCTCTAGCCTCTTCAATTGCAAAGACCTTAGAATCATACTTTGGAGACAATGACCTTAAAACCTTTTTAACCACCACTGGATCTTTCAGTTCCTCTCCTAGACCACTAATGACATTAATTGTTTCTTGAACTCTTAGGAGATAATTTGCAATCTTTTCATCTTCAATCATTTTCAGTCCTTCAAAATTTGCCCTAAAGGTTTGCAACTTAGCTTCTTTGATCTGAACATCACCTTGGTAAATACTAACGAACTTATTCCACACTTCCTTAGCAGATTTACAATGCTTAACCTTGAATAAAATTTCATTTGTCAGCCCACAATGAATGGCATTCTTAGCTTTTGCATTGCATTCATACTCTCTTTTTTCATTAGCAGTGGAGGGTGGTTGAGATAGTACATTATATCCATTCTCAACTGTTACTCACACATCATAACCTAAGGACTGCAAACAGGACTCCATACTGAAACTCCAAAAGGAAAAACTAGAACCATCAAAGAGAGGTGCTTTGAAAGTGGAAGAACCTTCTTGACAAGCCATGAGTGTAACCTACTACCAGGATCTACCCAAGTTGATTAAACTTCTACTAGGAACCTTCCTCTGATACCAATTAAAAAGAGCACATTTACACTGAGAGGGGGGGGTGAATCAGTGTAGTTCAATCCAACACTTTATACAAAAATCTTAAAAACTCTTCAAAGAAAATAATGAGAATGAACACTAAGCAAAACATGCACACATAACACCAAGATTTATGTGGAAACTCTATGAGGGAAGAAACCACTGAGAGTTGCTTGAGTCTACTGCTCAAATCCAACCTCAAAAGAAAGATGATTACAATTGTTTTAGAAGCACCCACTTCTAGGTACAACCACACCCAATACACTATTTCTAGGACACCAACCCCAAGGTACAAAGCACACCTAATCAATACAAACTCTTCTTAAGGCACCAACCTCAATGAGGCATCAACTCCAATCAACAAAAACACCAAGACACCAAACTCCTAAAATGTGACATAAAACATGTGCAATATATGATTCATAAACAATCCAATTTGCACTAGTTTAAACATACATATGATCCTCTGCAAAATTATTCATGAAAACATAAACTTCATTACATACTCCTTACTAATAATGATCCCTCAAATATCAATTCTATCCTCACTACATTTCAATACCACAATAGTAACAAAACCTTTGAATTCTTTTTGTTTATAGTTGCATAAACATATTCTTCACAACACACAAAATATATATAAAGCATTAATAATCTTAAATTTGTGTATATCCACTACATGGAACTCCAAAACCTTGTACAAAAGGATATTTAATAAGCCTATGATCACTGAAGAAAAAAATAGTTAAAAAACTATTAAGGAAACTACTCATAACTGCAAGACATTCATTTGCCCATCAATTTACTTTCATACTACAAAGTCGTTGCATATTAAAATGTTTAAACACATGTTGTTGGATAGATACTTCATGCCCTTCAATCCTTATTTGGTTCCCATCGAATAAGAATAAACTAAATAGGGCTAATCTCCCTAGGTATGGGGGCCAGTCAACCCACGAAGTCGACCCCTTCACCTTGTCACTTAAGTGACGGATTACCCACTAGTCCAAGTCAACTCTAGATTATGACATAAAGAAACTTTTTGAATGATGGTATGCACAAGGTTAAAGAGAAGTGCTTTAGGGTTTCTTAGGTTTAACTATTAGAACTTGGGATTAAGATTTGCAAGATATAAAACCCTAAGCTATTTCAAACTCTCAGAGATTAAACACCTTGTAATTACTCTTAGATCTCTACAAGTCACCAAGATTGTTTCAATTGTATTCATCATGAGATGAGTGAACAAACAACCAATGATACCAATACCATATGCAATCCACCTTGGAGATCATGTGACAAACTAAGCTTTTGCATCCAACTAATATTTCACCAAGTCCAATTGTGAGTTAACAAGCTTCAACACCCTTCAATTCTACCATAAGATTGAAAAGAAAACTATGGAGGACATTAACATAGCATCAGTGTGAATCGTCAAATATATCATCACTGTGAAGTTAAAGGCATCATTTCACCACTGTAAGGTTATTAATAGGCCATCAATGCAAATCACTGACACATCACTCTTTGCATTAACATGTCTTTGAATCTCATCAAAAATCAACTCTACTCACTTCTAAATGCTCAACAAACACATTGAAATAATGAAGCAATGTCATCAATGGACAAATGCATCAACATCATGAAATGAATGAGCAAGTTCACCACCAAACACCACCATCATCAAGCATAGATAGAGAGTATGCATCATCAAGTCACTAAGGAAGATCAATCACTATGAACTCAAGTATGAACTCTAGGATCATGAAGCATGAACACATTTTGACATAGAGATCAATACACTGATATAGAGATGAATTGCTAAAACCAAGCACCAAATTGTGTTGACATCAATGCCAACAAGCCAAACTCATGTGTCAGATGCCAGAGGGTCAACAGTATTCTGCCTCTACAGTAGACAAAGATATTGAATCCTACTTTTTACTTAACCATGATACTACTCTGCCACCAAGAAAGAATGCTCCACCATTTGTACTTTTCTTGTCATCTACACAACTAGCCCAATCTCCATCTGTATAAGCACTTAGAGTAAAATCAGTGTGTTTTAGATACCACAAGCCATGATCATACGTGCCCTTTAAATATCTTTAGAATATCCTCTTCACTTCCATCACATGCGACTCTCTAGGATCTTCTTGAGATCTAGCCACAAGACAAACTGCATGCATGATATCTAGTCTAGTAGCAATTAGATATAGTAATCCTCCAACCATTGATCTGTTCTTTCTTTGATTAGCCTTGGGAGATTCATCATTCTTGCTCAACTTACAACTAGTAGCCATGGGAGTACAAACTGGTTTGGAATCTTCTATTCCAAACTTCTTCAACAATTCTTTCACATACTTTGACTAAGAAATGAAAGTACCCTTATCTATTTGATTGATCTGTAACCCAAGGAAGAAGTTCATTTACCCACATATAGACATTTCAACTTCTTTCTACATTTCTTCTACAAAACTTTTACACGTACCTTCATTTCCACCAAAAATTATGTCATCTACATACACCTCCACAATCAGAATTTGATCTCCATTTACTTTGATGTACAAATTGCTATATGTAAAGCATTTATTGAATCCTTGATGTAATAAGTACATATATCCTTGCATACCAAGCTCTAGGAGCTTGCTTCAATCCATACAGTGCCTTCTTCAACCTGCAAACCATATCTGGCTTATCTAACAACTGAAATCCTTCTACTTTCTCTATGTACACTTCCTCTTCCAGCTCACCATTCAAGAAAGCAAACTTCACATCCATTTGATATACTTTGAAATCCTTATGTGCTGCAAAAGACAAAAACATCCAAATGGCCTCCATTCTTGCCACTAAAGCATAGGTTTCCTCATAGTTTATTCCTTCCATTTGTGACTAGCATTTACATACAACTCTTTCCTTATTTCTTACCACTTCTCCATTCTCATTCAATTTGTTCTAGAATACTCACTTGGTTCCAATCACATTTTTGTTCTCGTGTCTTGGGACAAGTTCCCAAGTCTAATTTTTCTCAATCTGCATTAGTTCATCTTCCATAGCCTTGATCCAATTCTCATCCTTGCATTCCTCAATCACTGTTTTAGGTCCAACTTTGGAATATAAACATAGATTTACCTATTCTTTAGCAGCTCTGCTTCTTGTCAATACACCTTTGCTCTTATCACTAATGATCTAGTCTTCAGTGTGATGCCTTTGCACATACTTGGGAGTTTTAGGGACTCTTTCTGGAGCTTCTTGTTCTTCAACCAATACTTCTTTTTATTTATTTTATTCTTCTTCTCTGCAAGAAGACTCATCTGATTCATATTCATTAACCTCTAAAATCTTCTGTATATCTTCATCAACTTTGACATTCGCACTCTCAATAATCTTTCTTAGCCTCTTATTGTAGCACAGGTAAGCTTTTCTTTTGTTAGAATTGTAAACACCTAAAAGTCTCCATCCCTCGCAAAACCCTAATCACTTTTGCATTCTCCTAATTTTCCCTAATTTTCCTCTATGGATAAATAATTAATTTGAATCAATTAATTAATTATTCATTCACTTTCTAATGTTCCCTTCATTTGATTTAGTCAAACAAATAAATCATATCCCATCACATGTATTCCCCACTTCAAACAAATTAAATAAATTGAACAAATTTATTTAATTTAAAATCCCATCCTACAACTCATCATTTCTTCTAATTTTAAATTCACTTTTGTATTTTAGTGAGAAAACCCTAACTAATCTTAGCCCTTGATTTGGCTCCCAAGTCAACTTTCAATCTTGACCGTCCATTCAAAATCCCCCTTCTATAAAACCACTTTCTCCAACTCATTTTGGGGCTCTTAGTTCTTATTTTTTCCTCTCTTCTTTCATTTTCATGCTCTCTTGTCTCCAACATCTTGCCATTTTCATTTGAGCTTCTCAAGATGGTGCATAAACCTGTAAATCTAAGAACACCATGGAAGATAGAGGAGAACAATGAAGGTTAATCAATGATAGCTTAGATTTATGGTTTATTTTCTATTTGATTACTTGATTTCTAGGCTAGATTTGTGCTTCATTGCAATTAGGGTTTGTTTTAGTTTCATTTGTGCATGTTTGAAATCCTAAACCCTAGCCACAAATGGTGAACCTGACATGAAGGATTAATTTTTGTCAACTTCTGAAAGAAAAAATTTATAGGTGGCCTCCAGAGCTCAAGCAGACCTCACCATTGAGTCTGGGAGGCCCTTTCCATGAAAAATAACATAAAATTTGATAGGGTTTGGTCTCTATGAAATTTTAAAAAATTTTGGAAAATTTTTTTAGGGTACAATCCTTATAGTACGGATCCGTACCATACGGACTATCCATACCATGTTGCATTGTCCTCTATTTTGATAGCATGTCTAACTTTGTTTCTAGTTGCACAGTGTTGTTTGTTGCAGGTTGAATGAATTTCTTTTGCTCGTAGGTTAAATGCTATTATTTCTAGTTAATATTTGTGTTGCAGGGTAATTTTTTATGTTTCCAAATTTATTTTTTTTCATTACTATAGGATTTTCATCTGCCGCTCAGCTTGTTTCACAGTCTCCTTGCAACCTTTGAGAGCTGCATTGTAGTCACAGTCTTCCCTAAGACCCTTGACCTTCGCCTCTGCATTGGTCACAGTCCCCTTGGACATCAATGAACCTGTGCATGTGGTCAAGCCCCAATAGATCACATATCCAATTCTTGCAGTGTAAAAGGAAACCCTAGTTCTTGTCATCTCTTGTAAAGGCCTCTTGTCGATGCTTCCAATCGAGGTCGTCACTTGCATCTAGGCATTTAATGCCTTCGAACACGCGACTACCAAGCAGTCTATCACTCTTCTTCTTAACATTACCCACTGGTGTCTGCCATCATTTTGTATGCTTTATTTGTTCCAGCTGCCAAATCATTGTGACTATGTGGCTTATGGAGTTATATGCTAGATAATGGCCTACTGACCTACAACATATTTCCATTAACCTCACGTATTGTTCCCCTGCCATATCTACCTAAACCCTAGTTCCGTCCACAGTTGTCATTCCCCTACCATCTTTGCCTCAAACTTCAACATTTCTCGCCATCATGGCTATCGCCAGAAACCATCGTTGACACCTTTGAAGGATATGTTGCTACCTAAAAGGCCTCAAATTATCTTGTGCTAATACTACTCCATACTTGCATCATTATAGGTCCCTTCCTTAGCCTATTCTAGAATTGATTTGACTAAAGGACAACTAATAAATAAGGAGAAGCACTTAACCTACAATTTACACAGGCACTACTCGAAAATCCTACTTTTGTGGTCAACAATGGCAGCTGCCTACCAAATGAAGGTTTCGTTGCTCTCTTAACGGACTCACTCCATTCAAGACAAGTCTCTCAATCTAAACTTTGATTGTTTAGTAGGTAGTCAGCATTTTGGGTCTAAGATTCTGTGGGGACTCTTTGATTTTAATTAGGATTAAATTTTTCCAGTCACCTATGGCTTGAAAGCAAGTTTTGAATGGCATGGTTTTGTTCCTGATCATCCTCTATAATGCACATAATTATATTTTATCTTTTTCTTGATTGACCTCCCGTCATAATTGTGCCGCTAGCATCCCTACCAAACCACTATTGCACTATCTCTGTCGACATACCACCTGATCTGCTAGTCAACGTTTAAGCCCCACCTGCGGTGGTCTTTAAACCTACGCTGGTTGAGAAGACCAATGTTCTTGAGATGGTTGAGAAGCCTGATGAAATACCATGCCAGATGGTTGAGAAGCCTAATGAAATACCATGCCAGGGCATCCAATAAAATATACATTCTTTAGGCCCACGCTACCCAATCTCCTCTGTCATTCTTCCTATCACCGCGACTTACTATGGTATCGCCCCTTATCGCCACTTCAAATGGTGACCTTAACCTTCAAAGAACCCACTACCATTTGTACCTAAAACTCTCGGTCTTAACCCTGACAGTCATACATTGCTAACCCCCTTTCAGAAAAAACCACCGCCCAGTGCCACTGTTATTCAAAACCACAGTGGTCATTTTCTGCCCCCTACTCAGTCTTCAAAGTCACCCTCTACCATAAGGAAATCTTCCGCCTACCACCAAAGAATGTCCCGCCTAAAACTTACCTCATGTCACCACCCTCACTACCCTCTATTTCCACCTTAAGTCTCTGCTGATCCGTTCATTATCTTCCTTCACATTCTAGGCCCCCATCAAAGTTGAAGTCAAGTTTTGTATATGCTTGTCAAAGTCTTAGATAGCCCTCGAAAATGCTAACTCCTTCTATAGTCAACATCTTTGAAATGGTAGTCGCCGCTATTGGTGGTGACTAGCACCACCACCACCCAACATCTGCACCAAAAACCTAACCTGAAACCCTAACCGATACCTACACCTAACACTAACCACTACCCAATCCCTAATTGCCAACCTCAACCTAGAAACCCGTCGACCTACTCCAAATCCTATCCGTTGGTGTTAAAATCCTGATGGTCGCCCTTAAAAAATGGGCTTCATCTTCAGTCACAGGCTTCCCATAATTTGTTACATGATGGTTAAATAAATTTGGTATCGGGCTATATTTGAGTGATTTGCATCTACATTTAGATTTGGCATTTAAATCAAACATTTTAATATTTGACATTTAGGGTTCAAATTCATTGCGGGGTCTTAATGATTCTTATTTTTGGTTTTCGCTGGCCCTTGGTCATATGACAAACCAAGGGCTCCACTAAGGAGACTAACCAGCACCTTAACTATTGAAGACAAAATTGTCATATGTGACCATAAGCAGAAACCACTAGCAATTAGTCTAAACAGTCAGGCCTCCCCCTTTTGTCTACACATACTGAAATAGGCAGTTTTTTTTAAATTTTTATAACTTTTGCAAAACTGATCGGATTTTCATGAAACGAGTGGGCATTGCAAAGTAGACTCAACCAATTTTGTAATGGTAAGGTCAATTTTAGGTAATGCCATTGTTTTATCAGTCATTTTTTTAGTGAAATTCAAACTTAGTTTCAAACTTTGACTACTCATAACTTGTGCAAAACTACTCTGTTTTTTACGAAATTTTTTTTCAAACTGCTAAGAATTTCTAGAACTTTCTAATTATTCTTTTTGTTTTTCTGCAACTAATCAAATTTCTGAGATATTTTTCAGATTCCATTTTTTATCATTTCAACTTTGAGGGTCGCAAAACAAGGAATCTATTTGATGTTTCATGTTTTTTCTACATTGTCATATGGATTTTCATGCTACTAATGTCTGATTTGCAGCATGTGGCATTAACTAGTCAAAGACATTCAAACCAAAACTACTAACACATTTGATGCAGGGATTTAATTTCTTTCATATGCATGTGTGTTGGTTATCATAGGCACATTTGGTTTTGGTGCACTAAAATGAACTTAATCTTGTTGTTTTCACACTTGATTTTGGGTTTAAAATGAATCACTGTCTGCATTGTTTGGTGATCATGTTTGTGTTCTTAAAGTGTGTATTCTCTTCCCTCATGCTCTAAGCAATCTTGGGAATAAAAAATACTTCTTGACCACTTGCATTTGTCACACCACACATTTATTTTTCTAAAGGTCAATGAACATGTGTGAGTGTGAGCAAGTTGCATGTGTATGCTCTCCCCTTGCGACTTAGTGCGAGCCTGGGGATCAAAAACATGTTAACTTGTCTTGTTTTTTTTCACCCTTTAGAGTGGACCTGCTCTTGAGACACATCTACAAGGAGAACTCATTTGTGACCCCAAGCGGGACTTTCATCTGACCTGCTATATAAATTGAGGATAAGGTGAAAGCCAATTCTAACTAGTATGAGTGCTCACCATATAGTGCTAGCTTGAAAAGAGGCATACCTTTGTGTATATTAAACTCCTAGTAGGGTTAGTTAGAGCCTTAAGTGGATTATTGGATGCTCATGGGGTACCAGTCCCCCCGGATATTCACTAGAACCCTTTTGTATAGTGGCCAGAAACCCTCTATTTGTTGACACAGAAGGGTAATCTTTGAAGCCACCTTGATTCTTACGGTTCTTAGCTGAGATAGCAAGGACAATCATAAGGTTTCATGGGGGGACACACCTTGGGAAACCTGGAACTTGGTATGCGTGAGAAGTGAGTGCCGTGGAGGGGAGCTAGTGCTACCAAGATCCTAGAGCTATCTGCTTTGGATAAGCATAGCTAGGGGATTCAACAAATATAGTCCTTGCCTAGCCTAGGATTGTGCATGTCTACAAGTGTTTGCAAAACATCATGAGTCATCAAAAATAGCAAATTGATTGCCGAGTGTCTTCTTTGATTGATGTGTGTGCTTGCCTAATCATCACCCTCGACATTCTTTCCACACATTCATCCCAAGTCATCATACCTTGATCACATTCATACCATATCCTTATCATTCAACCTCCACATCCTAATCACCATCCTTAGCCAATTCACATTCTAGTCACATCCAAGTCATCATAAACCTATCCTAATCTCATTATTATCATACTCTCACCATTCAACGCTCATATCCTAATCATTCTTCCTAACCACATCCTCTTCATCATCTAATCACCTTTATCATTCACATGATCCACATCATCCTTGTTCTATCCTAGTCACGTCCCAATTACATTACCATCATCCCACATCATCTTATTCCTAATCTAACCAACATTCTAAATCCAACCAACACCTAACCATCATACTCTAATGATATCGTAATCACACCTCATTCATCTTAATCATCTCATTCCTCATCATTCAACCACATCCCTAATCTCATTATCCTTACATCATCTTATCATATCCAAACAACATCAATCCTAATCATTCCTAATCACAATCTTGTCATATCTTCTACATGCCACCTCATCATAATTATACCGCAATCATTCCCAATCATCATATCCATTTCACATCATATCATATTCATCATTCCAACTCATCCTATTCTAATCACATCCCACTCATATCTTCATCATTCAACCTTCATATCCTAATCACCCTTCTTAGCCACATCATATCCAAGTCATCCCTAATCATATCCTAATCACATTCTTATCATGCCTATCATTACACCTAATTTCATAATCCTATCTACCCTACCATTCCTAATCATTCCACCTCATCCCAACCATATCCTATTTATCATTTTTTTTATCATTCAACCACATCCTGATCACATCGTCATCATATCATAATTTCTAATCATTCAACCATATCCTAATTACATGATATTCATCAATCCTAATCATTACACATTGACATATTCATCCAACCAACATCATCCTAGTCATTCTCCTAATCATACCCTAACCATTTCCAACTCATCCTTATCACCTCTTTCATCCAATTAACATCATCATTCCATATCATACCCAAGTCTTCATAAATCAAACCTTAATCGTCCATTGTCACCTTCTTCCTAATCAAATCCTAATCATTACACTTCATCATCCTTGCCATTCGAATCCAATAAATTTCATATTATTCCACATCATATCACTATCATTCTCCTAAACATACCCAAGTCATCATAATTCAAGCCCTAATAATTCCAAATCACCTTCATCCTAATCACCTCATCCAATCATATCATCCCTAATCATATTCTACCCATCCAAATCATATCCTAGCTATTCATTCATAATCCAATCATCATTCTCCTAATTAGGTCCAAATTATCCCATTCCAAACCTAAGCATATCCTAACCATTCATTCCAACCCAATCAATTTCATCATGATCATTCCAAATCATATTACACCCCAAACATAGGGAAAACTTTGAGCATCTACTCTCCCTATCAAATCCAATTGCAATTGTGTCAAAGCCACCCATTACATATCCAATTCCATCACTTTATGATCACATTTCATGCAACATTTCATTAGAATTTAGCCTTTGACATATATAGAGGACTCTAAACATTAGTCTTCCTAAGGTTGAAACATAAGGAGAAACCATCGAAGCTTGATTGTATCACAAGTACAAATTCAGACCAAGAGATCTTGACATCTTTTTCACATCAATCAAAACTTGAGCTTAATACTCCACGGCTAGTTTAAGTCCATCCTCACAAGTGAATTCTAAAACTCATGGGTTCACTCTAATCAATCATTTCTTCCATACCTCAAGGTCTTGACAAAACCAATTTGTGCTTTGAAAGGTCATTAGTAGACGAGAGTACACTAATGGAGCAAGACTTTTTGAAAACTAATATCATTAGCCTCTATCATAGTTTGAACCTCATCACCTTGCATCGACATCCCATAGCATCCCACAATTCCCACAATTCACAAGTCTCATTTGGTTGACACAGATGCAAAATGAAGAGGCAAGGAAGTAGATCCTCCTAGTCATCCCCTATACACACATCATTCCAAATACATCAACATTCCTTCCAACACATCATCCAATTGACACAACCTCTAATCATTTCCAAGTCACCATAACCAACCCTAACCATACCCTAATCATCCCTGATCACCCATCTAATCATCCAATCAATCTCGTACTCTATCACATTCCTAGTCACCCCACATCATCATTCATCCTAGTCAAGCACTCATCAACATGGTCCTAATCCCACAAGATGGCATACAATGATATGAAGACATGTGTCATTCCATGCCAATCCTAGAGAACAAGGTTCTAGTACCCCAAGCCTATTCACAAGTCTATCCAAGTCAACCTTGGTGACAAAACGAAGTGTCATTACATTCCCATTCTACCTTTGACAAGGGGAACATAAGTCTACCTCATCCATCCTATAAGTACATTCTATCACATCTCCACCTAATGCTAATCATAAGTCCACACCATCTACCATCATTGCCCACCCACTATATTGTCCTTCCACACATGCACCTATAAAGGATGTGATCCAAGGGTTACTAGCATGGGATAGATCATCCCCATGTCAATCACCCATTCATGAGCCTTTCAAAGAACCTTCCAATGCCATGTCCATTCCTTCCACCCCATCATGTGGTCCACAAACTATCAAACCTATCGAAGAGTCATCCGCTTCCACTCAAAGTCACAAGCTATGTCAAGAGCACAATCCTAAGCATGAGGAAACATTACCCCCTCATCCAAATCAAGATCAAACCCCTTCCATTCCACCCATCCATATCACACTTAATCCTTTCAATGATCAAGCTCCCATTTATGATCAGGATCCCCTCTATGATCAAGAAGGCTATGATGACCCACTTAGCCAGCTTTTTGTATTCCATGGTCAAGACCTTGCCACCTCGCTCATTCATGATCCAACCACTGCCACTTGTCATGATGAGACATGTGCCTCCCAAGAACACATAAACATAGAAGATCAAATCAATAACTTGGATCTACATGAGCATAATAAAGATCAGACAAATAAATTGGATATTAGTGAACAGAATGATAATCAAGCTCCTCGTGATCCTCCCACATCCAACATCGATCCCATGTCAAGTCCATCATCATATCCACTTGGTTTATCTATTTTCATCTACGAGCATTCCTCCTTGGGACAACAACAACCATTATCTGCCACATCACCTTCTCCATTAAATAATGAACTCATGTTTAGTGTGCATATTGCACATAGTCCCATTGTTAATCCCATTCTCTAAAACAAGGAATTATGGAGCTGATACATGTCAATATCCCTACATGCTCATATGGCCTTGGCTACACACCTCAAGGTCAACAATCTAACAATATTGGTAATTCCTCCATCCCCCCTAAATCAACCACTTCCTATTGCGCACCCCATCATATTCCTATGACATATGTCACCATTCCACCTCCCTCATCCTACAGATGTCAAAAGCATGTGACCATACACCTATCCCTCCATCCACTTTGCCACCATTGCTTAAAACACCTAATATCTGTACCATCCATATGTACCCTAAATATCCTAGTCATGACCAACAAAAGCATGCATTGTCCAAACATAAAGCTTCCACTCATTCCACTTGCCACATGGGATTCAAAACCAAACATTTGGATGCCTCCTTTCAAAAAGCCAAACATCCTAAGGGTCCTAATACCTTAGGAAATCAATCTAAAAATTCAAATCAAGGTACATTCCAAAAATCCATCCAAGCCCATACCTCCAAAAGCAAAGTCAAAAACTAAAATGATATGGGTCCCTAAGAAAAAAGCAATCATGTCAAATGAGGCATCCTCTTCCTCTCAAAAATCCCAACCATCCTCTTCCATCCATTCTGCTCAATAGTTTCAAATTCCTCCAACCCACATGAAAAGAAAAAATCATACAAATACTAAGTACATGTGGGTCCCAAAAATCCTATGCCATCCATCCACTAAGCAAACATCACCCTTCCTACACCACCATCCAACCAAAAGCTTCCATGTTTATCATGGTGTGTGCAACCGTTGGTCACGATTCCTTTTCACACCTCCATCACCCCATCATTCAATCATTACCCTACATATCTACCTTATCACCTCCCTATGGTCCATGCTTTTGCATAAATCCTACATAATCCACATCATAATCTAGTGTCTCCCCTACATAATCCACATCGTAATCCACTTTCATCCCCTACATAATCCACTTTCGTCCTCTACCTAATCCATTGTCTCCCCTACATAATCCACTTTCATCCCCTACATAATCCACTTTTGTCCCCTACATAATCCACTATCGTTCCCTCCATAATCCACTACCTATCTTATTCATTTCACTTTCATACAACTCCCTTACCAACATTCATGAGCATATTGACACTTGACATGGTCCATGTAATGACATTCACCTCCAATGGGACCATCACCTTTCATGGCACTAGACACTTCAGTCCCTCATTTCCATATTCCACCTATCCAAGTCAAAAAAGTCAAAAAGGTCAAAAAATTAAAAAAAAAAGTAAAGAGAAATCCCTTCATCCAATGGTGAAAACTTGGTAAACAATTGCCTTGGATAAGTACCATGATGAAAACCTGGCAAACAGGCATCATGTGTAGATTGATCTTCTATGTCACCTACACTTGGGGGCACATTGTCTCATACTCCTATCATTTTTCATCCTATCATTTCCTGTCCCATCTTACCATCCTTATCCATTTCACCCACATACATATGCTATCAAGTTCATCCATCCTATCTTTCCTCCTTTTGATCTTGATAAAGATTGGGGGCAAAATGTTGAAACATGCTTGGAATATCCTTTGATATACCTCATCCCTTCTAATCCATCAAATCATCCTATTTTCATAAGCTTTACCATGTCAAATCTTAAGCATACTACCTATAATGGGGCATGTTATTCCTTTGCGACATAGTCCTTGGAGATCACATCCTTTCCCTCTTACACATACATTCCTTCCATCCACTATCATCCACCCCTCTTATCCATTCAACCAATCCCATTCATCCCTTCCCACCTAGACTTGGTCCTCCCTTATCATTGGTATCTAGTGAAAAGGCTACCCAAATTGTCATCTAATGCCATCCCCAAAACATTTCAAAAGACACAAAAAAAAAATCAAAATATCCTCAAAACACAAAAAAAATCAAATATTCCCAAAAATCCAAAAAAATCAAAATATTCCCCAAAATCCAAAAAATCACATTTTAGAAAACCAAAAACATCAAATATTCCAAAACTCCAAAAACATCCAAATATCTTCAAAATCCCAAAAACATCACATATTCCCAAAAATCCAAAAAAATCACATGTTCCCAAAAAACAAAAAAATCAAATAGTTAACCAAAGAAATCCAAGAAATAAAATTGGTCAAATCATCATATCAATCCACCTGATTCAATTCATCACATCATTCCAACCAAAATGATTCTTCAAATCACTCAATTCTTCAACTAAATCACTCAATCAAATCTCTTAATCGATCCATTCAAACATCAAAACAAACATCCATTCAATCACATCATCATCCCAGTCAAATCAGTTCTTCCAAACATCCACGGCCCACATAGTCAAACTACGTCGCCTTTGAGATTTCACATAGGCAAGGCCATCTTTGATGTACCCCTGAGGCATTGTGTCAGTCCCTTAGGGCATGTCTTATCAACCATCATAATAAGTCATCCTTCTGTGAAATGGACACTTTGATTAGACAGTCAATTTTTCATAGCAACACACACTTCAAAACCAATCTCAAAATCAACCAGACAAGCTATCCAATCAATCAAATCAATCAATCGCCTTGTGATAATCATACGTCACTATCCTCATCAACTATGACATACACTACATGGAATGGGGCATCGTCGAAACCAGGATTCTATTCCTTATATGACATGCATCATTTATCAAATGTCATCAATCAAACTCTGGTGTTGCTTGTATGAACAACAACACTAGTGTCAATCAATCATTCATCTCACTTGCCTTAGATAGGTATGGTCATTGTCGAAACCAAACCAGGTGTCTTATATGACATGTTTATATCCTAAAACCAGGCCTTCTTCATCCAATCCATCATCAATCAAACCTTGGTGTTGCTTGTATGGCCAACAACACTAGTGTGAATCGATCAATCACTTGCCTTAGACAGGTAGGGGCATTGTCGAAACCAGACCAGGCGTCATATATGACATGCTTCTTTCTTGAAACCAGACCTTCTTCATCCCATCATAATCAATCAATCAAGCACATATCACTTGGCAAGAGGCTCAAATGGCTGTTGTTCTAGTCTATCTTATTTTATTGGATTGTTTTGCAAACTCATTCTTATGCTTCTCGAGGTAGTCCCTAAGTGATGAAGAGAAGCAAGGATAGAGAGAGACCTTTTTCTTTGATTGTTGTTTGTGGTTTGTCTTGGCAAAATGACTGGGGCAACTTGGTGCCTTGCGTGTGAGCGGGATTCCTTTGGGTGTGAATCAAAGACATCCTATGCATTAGAAAGAATAACTGCTTCCTTGCATATGGACTTACATACCTCACAGTTCCTAGTTTGAGTCAGGCATTCCTTGTTTGTCATGTGTCCATTTCACAAGGGACTACACTTTCCACCATGACATGCCATGGTGATTGTCATCCTTTGACATAATAAGTTTGATGATGATAAGAAAAAAAAACAATTGCAAGTGAGAAGCTCAAAATTCTATCAAAGAAAGATATCATTCCCATTCTTCTAGCTAATCTTCATTCCTCCACCTCCATTGCAGCCTACCATACCCTTCATTTCCTCTGTCCATTCCCCAGCCAATCCCTTTCATTTCAAGAGCCTACCCGTGTTTGTCCAACCTACCTATACTCTCGAGGGGGCATCATCATCCTATCTTTCCACCATCATCCTTTTCCTCTATCCATTTCCATGGCTTCTTTGAAATGATGTTACTTGGTTGCAACATCATCTCAAAGAGGGGAAAAAAGTAGACACCTAAAAGTGTCCATCCCTCACAAAACCCTAATCACTTTTGCATTCTCCTAATTTTCCTCTATGGATAAATAATTAATTTGAATTAATTAATTATTTATTCATTCACTTTATAATGTTCCCTTCATTTGATTTATTCAAACAAATAAATCAAATCCCATCACATGTATTCCCCACTTCAAACAAAATAAATAAATTGAACAAATTTATTTAATTTAAAATCCCATCCTACACCTCATCATTTCTTCTAATTTTAAATTCACTTTTATCTTTTAGTGAGGAGAAAACCCTAACTAATCTTAGGACTTGATTTGGCTCTCAAGTCAACTTTCAATCTTGACCGTCCATTCAAAATTCCCCTTCTATAAAACTACTTTCTCCAGCTCAATTTGGGGCTCTTAGTTCTCATTTTTTCCTCTCTTGTTTCATTTTCATGCTCTCTTGTCTCCAACATCTTGCCATTTTCATTTGAGCTTCTCAAGATTGTGCATAAACCTACAAATTTGATAACACCACAGAAGATAGATGAGAACAATGAAGGTTAATCAATGATAGCTTAGATTTATGGTTTATTTTCTATTTGATTGCTTGATTTCTAGGCTAGATTTATGCTTCATTACAGTTAGAGTTTGTTGTAGTTTCATTTTTGTATGTTTGAAATCCTAAACCCTAGCCACAAGAATCCCCAGGATAAATACCTTCATCACACCTTGCATCAAACTTTCCTAGTTCCTCATCTCTTCTGATATAACATTTTCTTCCAAAAACTTTGAAATATTTAACAGTGGGAATCCTTCCATACCATAGCTCATAGGGAGTCTTTGTGTCATTTGCTCTTACTTATACTATGTTCTATATGTAGACAAAAGTATGAATTGCTTCTCTCTAGTATACTTCCAGTAGGTTTGCTTCTTTTATCATTGTCCTTGTAGCCTCTTGAACAATCATGTTCTTCCTTTCAACCACTCCATTCTGCCTTTTTATCCCATGATTCTCACAAAATATGTTAAACTCATTAGAAGTAAATTCTCCACCTCTGTCAAACCTCAAACATTTGATCTTCATATCTGTTTCATTTTCAACCATTTCTTTAAAGGCTTTAAACTTATCTAGGGCTTCTGATTTTTCCTTAAGAAAAGTGACCCATGTCATTCTAGAGCAATCATCAATAAATAACATAAAATACATCTCACCTTGAAAACTCCTTACTCTGTGTAAAGTAATCATTCCATCACAAAGGTTACTGAACTAAACAATCCACTTATTTATGTCAACTCAAGTAAAAATATAGATCTCATTAACATTAATCAATAATATCATTAAATCTTACAAATCATGTGCTTAATCCATGTATTAGCACTATAAATAATATACACTATCCATTGGCTCTCATGCCATAATTCATCCAAAGATACTTACAAGATACAATAATCGTGTACAATATAAGAAATAATAAATCAAACAAACTCTCCAATCCCCATGAACCCACATGGTCCTCTTGCGAGCCGAGAGACAAGAACATGGCTCAGGCACTTTTCCACCCAACCATGAAGCAATTACACTTCCCTGGATCCCTTCATAACATGAAGGAAACCCAGCCCTGCATGATATGTATAGCAACCTGGAAACAACTAGCAGGAGAGAACACCTAATGCAACCTGAAGTCTAATGTGCAAATCTAAAGAATGATATGCAAATTGTCTCACAATAGGATGTGGTAGAGATATATATAAATAAAGTTTTTTTAGACAAATATTAATCTAATTTTAATGAATTCATAGGTTAGGCATAAGCATTTAAAATAGTTTCAAGTTTAATTCCTGAAAAGAGGAAAAGCCATCTTTGTTGTTCCACATTTGGCATCCTAGCCTAGGAAGTAACTCCAAACACACACACACAAAAGATAAACTACTTCTTTCAAACTAATTCTTTTCTTTTGCATAATCAAATGAATTCACTTCTAATCAAAAAATTCTAATGAACAGACTAAGCATGTGTTTACTCAAGATACATAATTAAGACATAAACTGAAAATAACTTAAGCCATATTCACCTATAAACCAGTCCTAATTCCTTCTTTGAACAATCATCTGACATATATTTCAAACAAGTAATTCATCAAAGAGACATCATTTAATCATACAAATTCAAGATACATAATTAAGACATAAACTGAAAATAACTTAAGCCATATTCACCTATAAACCATTCCTAATTCCTTCTTTGAACAATCATCTGACATATATTTCAAGCAAGTAATTCATCAAAGAGACATCATTTAACCATACAAATTGCATCTATAGGGCTATTTAAATTGATTTTATTTCCATTCCATATTTCATTCAAATATTCATAATGTGATAAGTTTTCTATTTCCAACCAAGTATTGCATTTCACTTCAAGAAAGTTTGTAAATTAGACAATAGTATATCCACATCAGATTTGGTCCATTCACAACAACATAATAGGAAAAGTTAATTTAACCTATAATCTAATTCATTCAAAGACATTGTTGTCCACTACAAGAAGAGATAACTAACTATGACAGGAAGTTTAACAGTAACAATTGTGAAAGGAAGTGAGACGGGTAGCTTAAAATAAAAGCAACAGAATTCCTAGAAGTCTGCTACAAAAGTTTAACAGTCTCTGATAGGTACACCACAAGCGGTGACATAAATAACTAACCATGGAAGGTAATACAGTAAAATAATTGCTATGATAGGAAGTTTATAGATCTGCTACAGTAAGAAGATAGATAGTAAACAACTGTGACATGGACTATATAGGTCTATGACAAGAACTATATAGGTCTGTGACAGAATATAAATTAACATTGACAGGAACCAGATAAGTGTTTAGTTATCTAAATCATCTCCCAACAGTAGTAAAAATATGCATATCCAAAACAAGCATCTATGGCAGGGGTATTTTGATAAGCTAAAAAATAATTTGTGTCAGGTACTTATAAGTCTAATACAACAATAAAATAGACGAAAATAACAGCTACAGAAAATGTCAAACTAGCAACAAGAACTTACAACAAGCTACAGAAACTATCAAATTAGCTCGACTGGAACTTACAAACAAGTTGTAGAAAAGATATAGTAAAAACAGCTAAGGAAACACAATATGGATGCAATAGAGATATAATAATAGTAGCTATGAAAACACAATATGGTTGCAACATAGATATACTACAACAACTAGAGAACTAAAGATTACTTTGCTAAAGACTGACTTAGAATGCTACTGGGACAATAGTTAAATCTCCATGGTAAATTAAAAAGTTGCTATGCCAGAAGTGATTATACAATAGTAAAAAGGATTTATATAGATCAGGGGGTACATGTCAGAAAGAAGTTGCAAGAGAGAATAGTCACAAGGAAGTTGTGATAGGAAACACATAGTTTATGTGATAGGAATAACACAGTCAGCTACAACAGGAATAACAGTAAGCTGCAACAGGAAAAACATAATCTACTACAACATGAATGACAGGAAGCTATGATAGGAATGACATGAATGATAGTAAGTTGCGATAGGAATGACAAGAATGATAGTAAGATGTGATAGGAATGACATGAATGATAGTAATCTATTGAGAGTTGTTAATAATCTGCTGCTACAAGGTAACAATCTATAACT
This sequence comes from Cunninghamia lanceolata, assembly GCA_027924645.1. NCBI lineage: Eukaryota > Viridiplantae > Streptophyta > Pinopsida > Cupressales > Cupressaceae > Cunninghamia > Cunninghamia lanceolata. The sequence continues at coordinate 7,254,056 of BSBN01000261.1, read as the reverse complement.
ACAGGAATTCAAATATGGTGACAAGAAATAACTAGAAAGATATAGGAAAACTGGCTAAAAAGATAAAGCAAATGCCACTAAGATAGTCAAATGGGCCATCCAAACTATTAACGCAGACTAGAGGAAGGAAAAGAACTAGGCATATTCTTAATAGTATACATAGTCAAGATTTAGTATTAAATTCAGAAAAATAGTACTTGATTTCTGCACGATTTCTCTATATGTTGAAATTTCCCTTCCAACATTTGATTTTTTCTTCTTTTTCATGGTTCCCTCTCCCTTTTGTCACCGATTTTGATGTTGATTAAGGATGGATCCACCTGTTGTGCCCTTTTTCCTTCTAATATTGCTACTTGATCTCCATTCACAGAACCTTCATTTTTGTTGTTGTTAAAACAATGGCCTGCTCTGCCTCTTTTTATGAATATCTCTCTCTAATATTATCTCTGTATATTTAGATTTGAGTTCCTTATTATGAACTCTAGCTATCTTTGTTTTTTCATGTCCAAACTTTAAATTAAAATATTAAAAACTTCCTCTTATTTCTCTCATCCATATTTATTTGCATGACAATCTAATTATTTTATTAAATTTAGATTCCTACTTATAATAATTTATTTTTAATACTATATATTTATCTTTATAAATGCATATTTATTTTTAACAAGGAAATATATTATTAATCAAATTATTTAAATATAGAAAAACACTTATTAATTTATAATGATAAAATCATATTATACATTATTATATTTAGTTTTGATAATATATTTTCAAATTTATTTATCTCTATTCTTAATAAAAATATATTCTTGATTTAAATAAATATATTTTAAATAATATATTTTTAATTTAAACCTATCAAAGATATTATTTTTCAAGCAAGGGTTATATATATATAATACACTTTTAATAATAAATGAATAAGTTAATTGAAAACAACTCTTAATTTTTATTAAATCTAAAGTCAAAAAAATTATAATTACATGACTAACATATATAACTCAGAGAACATTCTGCAGCAACGAAAATGCATTTTTATCTAGTCATTCAACATCCATTACATTCATTCACTATATAAAATACTCAACCAAGACTAGCAACCACATTATGATGCACAAATAAAACCATTCAATGATGTAATATGATATGAACTACGTGAATGTGTGTGTGCATTAGGTTTATCCATCATGCTAGTTCTTGTCAAGTGGCTAGAACATCTCTACCTCAACAATGTTCTCATTTTCAACATTTCTCCTACACTCAGTCACACTTAGATTTCCATTAATAAGTTAACTCCCCAAAAATCATAGCTAAATAAAAATGAAATGTACATCCATAATCATACCAATAATATCTATTTAATAAATTGACTTTGAAAATTATGCATGTATAACATTCTTGGTAGTTACTTTCACACACGCGAAATCATTCATAGTAAATTAGTCATAGTAAAATGTTCAATGATCTAATTTATAATAAAGTCCAAAAATGAGATGTGACACTCTGGTGGGACCACAAAGATCTGTACGTACCAATTCCAATAGTCTGGTAGACAACTAATCCTTGACTTTGAAGCTTCTTCTTGTTTGCTTTCTAATCTAACATTCCTTATAGACAACATTGATGTGCTTTGTAATTTTTGGTAGATCTCTCACAACTTGAACTAAACTTATCCTTAGTAGGCTATCAAAATTGATATGACACAATCTCCTATGCCATAGCCAACTCTCACTAATCTGAGTCATAAGGCAATAACTAACACCACCTAGATGATAAGCATTTCCACCTGTCCTTTTTCCAGCAACAATCATTGTTCTAGAGCTCTTTCTGATCTCACAGTCATCATCCTAAAACATAATATTGTAACCTTGCTACACATATGTCCAACACTCAAGGGATTATGCTTTAAACCTTTGACATAAAGAACATCATCAATGTTATGCTTTCCATCAAAACTGATTAAACCTTTTCCACAAATCTTAACAACTTCATCACCACCAAACCTAACTACTCCACCATCATATTTTTCAATTTTAACAAACTTACTCTTACCACCTATCATATGATTTGAGATTCCACTATCAATGATCCTGTCATCCTTTTGTTTTCTAGCATGAAAAGAAGACATCATAGTGCCTTCAAGGTTAGTACTTTCTTCTAGATCCTTTTCCTTCACACAGCTTCCAAAGTTAACAGAAACAGTTTCATCTCTTAGGGCTATGAATAAGCATTCATTATCAATATGATCCTCATGATCATATTCATCATCAAATATACTTGAATCTTCTCTAACATAGTAACTTTTCTTAACAATATTACCTATGTTTTCCTTGTTCTAAATTCTCAGAGCTCTATCTAGACATCTTGAAGCATAATGACCTATTTTTCCACAATTGAAACATTTAAAAGGCAACTTACCAGTACCATTTTTCATCCTTCTCACAAAGTTAACTTCCACTTCATCAAAGTCTTCCAGATCTGATTCCATAGTCTTCTCTAATTTGTGAGCTTTAAAATCAGTCTCATCCTTTGCAGTTCCACTAGTTGTGCCAAACTCTCTTATTTCAAAGGCAGTTAGGGTGCCAAGCAACTGATCTTTGGTGAACTGACTCAAATTCTGTAATTCTTCAATAGAAAAAACCTTATGACTATATGCTTTAGGAAGAGTTATAAGTACCTTCAATATCACTTCTTTATCATCTATACTTCCACCAAGTCCTTTGATGCCATTGACAACTTCATCCACCTTCTATAAGTAACTTGTAATGTTTTCATCTTCAGACATTCGCATGGTCTCAAAAGTGACCTTCAAGTTTTGCATTTTATCTTGTTTGACCTTATCATCTCCTTCATAAACACTTTCCAACTTTTTCCAAATCTCATTAGTAGTCTTCAAATTCAAAACTTTCACCAACTCAAAACTAGTAAGTCCACTTAAGAGAGCATGTTTTGCCTTACCATCTATTCCAGTATCTTTGATCGCATCTTTAGTACTTATACCATTTTGAGGTACAGTGTAATTAGACTTGACAGATTCTAAGATCTCATAACCAAGAGCAATTAGAAAGGCTTCCATCCTTACCTTCCAGAGTGCATAGTTTGATCCGTCAAATAAGGGAATCTACTTCTATTGTGCCATCCTTGATCTACCTCAAGCTGTAAAGCTTTCATCAAAGGAACCTCACTCTGATACCAATAATTGAATGCACAAGAAAATTGAGAAGGGGTGAATTAGTTGTATCAAAAATTTCAAACCCTTGCAAACACTCAGACCCACATTAACTTTTAAACATGTTATGATGATTAAGCATGAAAATAAAATAACTAAAACTAAATCATAACAACACCACACACAAGAGAACATCAAATTTTACGTGGAAAACCCTAAAAGGGAAAAACTAGGGTGAGAGCTCACAATATAATGTAGTAGAAAAACTACATTACAAAAGGCTCATTGCCCAAAAGAAAGAATGCTCACTGTAGGTGGACTCATTGTCCAAGTGGACTCACTATCCACTGAGAAAGAAAGAGAGAAGAGAAGAGTGGCTCATTACAAGGCTTTAAACTGATATAATCAAATCTAACCTGTGCATGGAGTTTAGTTCCAATGAAGCTCAATATCCATCACAACACAAGCAACACCTTCGCAACAACATTGAAAATAGTAGACACCTTCTACTCATTATATCCAATAGCCTAACACATGAAATCTCTCACTGTACTGATCAAATTCACATCATAAAAATCATATCCCCGATGCATACCTCCATTCACAAATCCTTGATACTTATTTATACCATAGTTACCCTTGAAAACATTTTCTAAGGTTGGCAACACAACTTAACCTATAAAATTCAAATTAGGTCTGGACCTAAACATTCCCATGGAGGAAGGGAATGAATGTAGACCACACCACATCTTAGAATGGACCTAAATCCACTCTTACACATTATTCCATGCTTCCTCAATCAACAACGTATAACTAAAATTAGTTCAAACAACCAAGTCAACCAAACCTGAGTTAACACTATGATCTTTTAAGCACACTCTTTCTCAAATGTAAACACACCTCATAGATCTTACACAAAGATTTAACACAATCTAGAAACATCTACAAACATCTTGAAGTCACCTAAAAACCAACAACTTTAACCACAACAACTTTCACTTGAAGAAAGTTCACAATATGCTTACAAACAACACTATCAAACTCTGCTACACAAGAAATCACTTTTTAGAGCATCAAATCACAAACCTTCTAGATTGAAGATAGATAACGACCTTATATGAACACATCTTGTAAGAACAAAAATTACACACAGCCTCCACGAGGATCCCTATGATGATTTTAATCCTTGTCACGTACATGTAAGCATGAAATAATGTCCTCTAAGCAGCAAACCTCTTGATGGCATGTCACTTCTTTCATCTTGTGTTGTTTCTTCTTTGTCATCAATGCTTTTTGACACTTTTGCGATACTTGTCAATTTGTGTTTTCTTAGCTTTCAATCCTATTCCTAAGCCTTGTAAGTGTCTTGTAGGTGAGCTTCGACACTTTTGCGACACTTGTCAATTTGTGTTTTCTGAGCTTTCGACCCTATTCCTAAGCCTTGTAAGCATCTTGCAGGTGAGTTTTCACCTTTCCCCTATGTTTTTCATCCTCTCCACCCCTTAGAAGCCTTCTAGAGGTCCCCGAGACCCATCTCCCTCTTTTGGTTTTTAATTTCACTCAACCAATCCAAATCTCCCCCTATTATTTCCAGATCTCCTCCTGGGAGATCCTGCATTGGAAGTGGAGATTTAGATTCTTGCACATGATTGACCTATTTCTAGAGGTAGATCACCTCCTTTTCATCTTCTCTACCATCTCCCATCATGCATTTCCTTCCAGACCCCTTTCTTTCTGGATCTCCCACCAGGTGACCCTCAAAAAGAAGGATCTCCCCCTCGGCAACCCAAGGTCACCCCCTGGGCAACCCTGTCACATTTCTAGTCATGGAAAAACTCAAGTTTCTCAATTAAAATAACTTCATTTTCACCTTTTTTTCTTCCAATTCACATGATTTTTGATGCCTAATAGGGAGTTGATTATTTTATACACCCACACATGCATATATAACTCCATTTGATCTAAAATTAACATCTCATTCTCTTCCATGCATCCTTCTAATTCCATTTCTTCTTTAGTGACAAGTTATTATTGTATTATCACTCCCTAATCAATTGAGTTCACTGAGTAATCAATCTTGTCAACTCCCCAATCAATCCTTGTTAACTCTTCAATCAAACTGAGTTAACTTCTCAATTAATTCCACCTCTCATCCCTTCTTCAAACCTGTAAATACCCCACCTCTTCATTATTTTCCAAATTGAGCAAGTTGGAGAATACTCTTCTCATCTTCACAAGCCTTTGAGCCTCTTTCTTCATTTCTTTCTTTAGTTTTTCAAAGCTTCAAAGCTCTTCTGTGGAGGCAAAATCATTATGCACACAACTCTTGCTATTTTTTTCCTCTCCAATCAACATTCTCATGCTTACATAGGATGAAGGTGCCTTTTATTTATTCTGAGCTTAAGGAAATCAACATGAAGATAAAACACCAAAAAGGATGCATAAAATAACTAGTTATACCTTCAAAAGTGAGATCCCAACTTCTTGATAAGGTGGAGAGCCTTGCACCCTTAGACTCTTGTTTTACCCATGGCTTCTTGCAATGTGAAATGCTCTACTCAAATGCAAAATCACTACAAAAACCTAGCTAAATGAGATGAAATGGATGAAGATTTTGGTATAATAAGTTTACACAAATTGTGGATGTTCAAATGGCTTGGAAGAAGCTCTATTTATAGGCTTTTTGGAGAGGAATTTGACCCAAGGGTTGAGATTCATTTCAGAGATCAATGGATGAGGATGAATGTGAGGTGGAGGGCTTAGATTCAATCATGCGAAATGGAGGGATGAGAATAAAGATGAATTTTTAATTCATCTTGGGAAGAGAAGTGAATTTAATGAGGTTGGGTGAGATGGATTAGATGTGAATTAAAAATTCACATGGGGAAGAGAGGAGGATTAGAAATGAATTAAAAATTCATTTTGGGAAGAGCTCCAATTAATGGGTTATGACATGTGTAAGGGGTGTAAGACATTATTAATGAGGTTTATGACAAGTGTATAAAAAATTGATTTATGTGGTGTATACACCTAAAAAATGACATGACTCTAGCTAAATAAATATTTTAAATATTTATTTCATTTCATTATTCCACTATCAATAAATAAATAAATATATTTATTTATTTGATTCACATTCCTCCACCAAAATTAAATAAAATCATTTATTTAATTAAATCATCCAAATTCTTCTAAAATCATTCTAAATTAAATAATACCAAATTATTTAATTAATTCTTCTCATTCTCTATATTTAAATAAATCCAAATATTTATTTAAATTATTCTTTTTCCTCCAAAATTGAATTAATACCAAAAGTAATTCAATTAATACATGTGCACATGTAATTAAATATTTCAACATTTAATTAGCTAATATTCTCTCACCCACATGTCCTATTTCTCCTCCAGTCATATTAGTTAACTCATCAATCAAAATAGTTAACTGGTTAGTCATCTAAGTTCACTATTCAATCATCTCAGTCAACTCCCTAATCAGCCCACTTATCTCTCCGATCAATTATGTTAACTGATCAATCATCTCAGTTAACTCCTCTGTCTATTCTGTTAACTCCCATGTTGCATGAAGGAGCAAGTCACTTGTACTCTTCCTATTCACGTACATCCTCTCAAATTTCCTCAACCATTGATCTTCTTATTCAATCTATACCATTGATCTTCCTTCTCTCAAATCTATAAATACAACCCCTATTCCTCCATTTGAATGATCCAAGATTTTTGTAAACTTACTCTGCAGGAATCACAGCATGCCTTTGGCACCCAAATCTCCATAGCTTGCAATCAACTATCACTATTTCCATTGCATTACAAGATCCTCTTCATTGCAAACCTATCAATAGCTGTTCTCATTTGTCATCTTGGAAAGAAGCAAGGAAGTGCACCTTCTGAGGGCTACATTCATACAACGAGATCAATTGAGATAGGTGACAAATGGAAGCTACGAAATACAAGAGGTTTGCAAGGTATTTTTTCTTTGTGTTTGATCTTGTTTATTTCTTATTTCATTGAGATTATTGGATTATTGATAGTTTAATACTATAAACCACATTTTCCCGATAACATTTTTGGCACCCACCATGGGGCCCTTATCCCAATTTAACTTTGAAATTGAGTTTTTGTGTTAGAATCTTTACACAAGATGTTTCTATGCATCCACTCACTGTTGTAGTGCATCTACTCATCGTTACTATGCATCTATCTGATCCGCGCTTTTACTCATTGTTTTAGCGCATTTATTCACTATTCTAGTGCATCTGTCAAAACTATGCATTTATTCATTGTTGCAGTGCATTTATCTTCTTTTACAATGCATTCGTAATATCTACACTTTTCTTCTTTGTTTCTACGCATGTATTCTATGTAACTACACATTTGTATATGTGCATACATTCACTGTATCTGTGCATTCATTCTGCTAGGTTTCTTGAGCTATTTCTCAAGAAATTTCTAAGGCTTACATCATTTGCAGGGATATTCTTAGACCCACCTTGCAAGTTAGGAGCTGGTCAAGCATATAGTTTCATTGCTAAATCTCATCTAGATCTAAATAGAAAAGGAAGTAATTGAATTTGTTCATGCAAATCTCACTTAGATCTAAATAGGAGGGGTGTAATTTGTACTTGTTGCATCACAACTTGAACGTAGTCCCAACTAGGAGGATTAAAATTGAACAATTACTTTCAAAAGATTTTTCAAAGTTAACAAATCTTGTGTGCCCAAGTAGAGTAACTCATCTAGTTTTTCTCTTTTTAACTAGGGGGAAAGAATCAATGTTTTTTGTTATTTTGGAATGATGATAGGACTATGTTCTCCCCTTAAATGGGTGAATAAAATGCCAGAATAATCATTTCACATGTGTTTTGTTTAGAGACACCTACCCTTGGATTTCCTTCCTTCCAAGCAAGACGACCTTAAGTGGTAATGGGCTAACACCAAGCTCTTCTGATCCACTATAAATAAACTGTGTTTGAGGTGAAAGCTTCAAGAAATGAGTGCAGATTAGTTATACCAACAACCAACCTCCCCATAAACCCTGCAAGGTGCAACCCTTGCAGGCTGGGAGACTCCATAATGGAGAGTAGTGTTCCTACAAGTATAACCACTTGAACGGTTTCCCTTACTACATATCCATTGTTTGTAGAAGCTAAAATCCCCTATTCGATGACACGGGAGGAAAACATTCTTTAGAGCCATCCAACATCATACACTCATTTGGTGTAGAGACAGAAAAGTTCAACTCTTTGGAGGAACTATATCTTGGTATGCGTGAGAAGTGAGTGTCATGGAGGGGAGCCGGTGCTACCAAGCTATTAGATATCTGCCCTTATGCAAGTGGTTGGTGTAAAAACCAAGTTGGAACTCATTGAATATTGTCCTAGCCAACCTTAGGATTGTGCATGCATTGTAGTCAAAAATTAAAAATATAAAATATTCAAACAATCATGAAAATATTCTTTGTGTGTGACGTGTCTTTCTTTCCATAATCGAAGAAACAAATCAAAAAGAGCAACATTCAGACAAAGAATCCAAAAACATTCAAAATATTGAAAATATGCCTTTACCAAGTCAAAAAATAGTCAAATTCAAGACAAATAGATAGAACTATGCATCTGTTTCATCTTGCTGCACATTTTCTCCATCCTACGGCGCATCTAATTTCTACTACACATTTACACTATTAATTGCACTTTTACCCCATTCTGCTACACATCTGCTTTTTACCAGTCCTGCACTTTTTTGACCTATTACTATGCATTTATCCTATGCTTTGGCACATTCATTTTTTGACAGATCTACACTTTTACTTCCTTCTACTATGCATATATGCTCTATTCCTGCACATCTGTTTCTATGCATCTATCACAGTGAGCACTTCCGTATAGTTTGTTAGAAAAACACTTACCTTTTTGAACACCCATTTCAGCCTTGTTTTAGTTTCTGAGATCAAATCAACCATGCAGTCATTTCTTCCATTCATTTCTATAGCGTACCCTCTTTTTCCATCACTCACCTTGTCAAAATTTCACCAAAACTTCCAAAAAACAAAGAAAACTATCATAGCCAGGTTACTACAAGCCAATTTTTGATCATATGAGATTCAAGCATCCCTAGTAAGTCTCCACTATGAGGATCTATCATCCTTCTCTCTCAGAACTTCACTAGTGTGTTTTGGTACAAACCTAGTCTCTACCAAGTAATCAGATTCCAATCATCCTTACTTTTTGGCTACCGTTTTGTATCGACTGACTTGTTTGACACCATTGATCAAAGAAAACCCTTGTCCAAATCTTATCAACACAAGTATCCCCTTCACTACAACCTTCAAACACATCTTGAAAAAGCATCCAATTTCACCCCACTTCATTCCAAATCACCTTGAATGGTACTAACTAGATCACAAAAGAAAAAACAAATTGAAATGGCTGAAACATTCGACAAAATTGTATCCCCTCACAACAGTGACGAGCACATATCTCACGAGGACCTACAAGAAGCTCTCCAAGATAGAAAATTTCAACAAATGATGGACAAAGTACTCCACCAAGACCCTTTAAAGTTATTTCTCTACCTAGCAAGGCAAGGAGTTAAGCTCCCCAAAGACTTTGACATCACAGCATTGAAAGAAACTGAAGAGGAAAGAACTCATGAAGAGAGCACACATGAGGAAGGAACCCTTGACACAGACAAAGGCAAGAAAACCATAAACTCAAACACTCCTTTAGACACATTGACAAAACAAGTTCAAACCCTACAACAACAATTAGTGGACCTCCAAATAGGGACACCCACTAAACACTATTCATTGGAAGATATCTCACCATATCCCTTCGATAAGAGCTTGAAAATGATCCCCTTTCCCCTTAGATTTGAAGTTCCAAAATTTTACAAGTATAGAGAAAAAGGTGACCCCAGAGACCACATCAAAGAATTCAGCATCGCATGTCTAGAGGTTGTCCACAATGAAAATTTTCTTATGAGACTCTTCCCTAGATCTTTAGGAGGGCAAGCCATGGAGTGGTTCACTCACCTCCCCTAGGTATTTGTACCTTTGATGAGTTAGTGAACAAATTTGTCACACATTTTTTGTATAATATTGAACATGAGGTATCCATGCTTGACCTTTGTAACACAAAACAAAAGAGTGGTGAATCATTTGCTGCTTTCTTACAAAGGTGGAGGCAACTTGCCAGCAAATGTCCTCATCATATACCAGAAAAATAAATGCTTGAAATGTTTGTCCATAATCTCAATCTCAATCTTAGCTACCAAATTAAAATTCAATGCCCTACCACATTTACGAAAGTCATTGAGATAGGGTTATTAATCAAAAAATCTATGATCACAAAAGGACAAATAGAATTGTTCAAAGACACCCCTAACTCAAACTATACCATAGATAAGTCAAAATTATTGACCAAAAACAAGAACATCGTCAATGATGGAGTGGTTGATGCTAAAGTAGTGGCTCCTAAACAACCAATTTTCAACCTCAAAAGAGCCTCAAACAATGCAACACCAAGCAAACCTTTGTCAAATGAACTGATACAATGGTACAACTTTCCTTCTAGACAAAAATTTACACCATTGGGAGAGTCATATGAATCCTCTTTGAGGAAGTTGTTGGAAAACAATGAGATCACCCTTCCCACCACAAGCGACTATGAACTGGCAGTCAAACCTCCTTGGTGGAAGGATACTAATTTCTATTAGTACCATAGGGCAATAATGACTATATCTTCTTGAAAAATCTCATACAAGACTTACTAGATCAAAACTAAATGGGCACAACAGATCATCCCTCTAACGAATCATGTGGCTTTCAAGGATCTGCTCCTTAACCATGATAGGTAGAACCCTCATAGAAACAACAATAACAACCAGCAAATTCAAAAGAATAAGAAAAATGATGCTAACTACACAAACATGATGTTAGATTACACTGTTAATTGCATATCAGAGCATATCCCACAAATCAATGTAATCACGTTTAACAAACAAACATATCCCAACTCCAAATCTGATTGCAATATCACCACCCGTAGTAGGAAAGTCACCTTGTACACACTCCGTCAAAGGTCATCATCCTCACCATCTACCCCCCACAAGTACAACATCATTGACCAACTACGAAAGACTCCAGATAATATATCCATATTAGAGTTGTTGCGTCTATCATCAGCCCACAAAGAGATTCTTGATAAAGCCCTAGTAGAAACCAGTGTACCCACCAACTAGGCCCAAGAGAAGTTTCAATCCATGGTAGGTCATATTACCTCACCTATCATCCTATCATTCACTGAACAAGATGATCTATCCATATCTCAACCCCATAATGCATCATTACACATTGAGGCCTTCATTAATAAACATCGCATCAAAAGGGTTCTCATTGATGGAGGAGCAGGTTTGAATATTTGCATGCTGAAATTAGTCCTTACATTGGGGTTCTCAAAAATTACAGTCGATCCAAGAAAGAAGATCACAATACAAGCCTATGTTGAAGAAGAATGGACAATCAAAGGAACTGTGGTGTTACCATTAAGAATTGGACCAGTAGTGATAGAATTTGTTTGCCAAGTCCTTGATAGGGAGCTCACCTATAACATTCTCCTAGGAAGACCTTGGATACATGCCATGAAAGTTGTACCTTCCACATATCACCAGTGTATCAAGTTCCCTCACAATGACTGAGAGGTCACCATCCAAGGTGACCCTGATCCTTTTCAACACTATAACACTATCCAACCGAAGCTAGATTTCATCATCCCTAATAATAGAACTTCCATATCTTCCACCTCCCAGCAGGATCCTAGCTCCCAAGCTTCCACATCAAAGGCCAAAGAGCAAAAAGTCAAGATCAAAGAAACAAGGGTAGGAGAGTACTCCATCAAACATTCCTTTAGTGTAGCCAAAATACCTTTATCTCTGAATTCCTTTGGGCAACCTACACCCTTCCCAAAACCATCTGCTCCTCCTAGACCTCCTAAAGCTCCCTTTGTCAAATGGGACACCTTATCAGATGAAAGAGAAGAAAGAGATGTTCTGCAATGGCTCTACATAGACGAATATGACACACCACAAGACAAACACCCAAAGCTCCCAACAGAAATCTATGGGCATGGTCAATCTATCTTACACAGAATGGGCTATGAAGGATAGAGTCCCATCGGCCTAAAAAAAGAAGGAATAACTAAACCCATTCAACCCTCTTCATCCTCATCAGCCCGAGACACAAGAGGGCTAGGATATAAAGACAATGGCAAAGGCAAAGCTAAGGCTACTACTTGTTTTGTGGAACAGATCCATAACCTCCAAGAGAATAGTGATACAAATTCTAATGAATATGAATGGGATGATATTTCATAACATTCCTATGAGGACAAAGGAATCGATACCATTCACACCTATAGCCCCTATCATGAGGGACAAACACTGAGGCCTAGACCAGTAGATTGTGATTCGCCTATTCCTAAGAGTACAACTTACAAGGAAGGTCAGAGTTCCCACGCAATAAACAATCTTGAAGAGAGTACCATCATAGATCTTATTCCTATCACTCCCAATCTTAACCATATATCCATCCTTTCTATCACACCCACTAAATTAGATCAACCTATCGATCCTCTCCCCCTGGTACATCCCGAGCTTATCGATTGGGATCTACAAGGAACCCCCCAACTAGACATGTTCTAGAATGATGATGCCTACATTGATTACATGGAACTAAGAGACCACCTACCTGTGGGAGATCATAAAGTAGGATTCACCATAGAACTCAATACCGTGGCTTATTTTGGAGAGGGTGTCAAGCCTTCTAGTCACAAAAATATAAAAATCAAACTTGGATATGAGGGTGAAAACTGCTCTGCGGTAGTGTTAGATCCCAAAAAAGTAAAAATAAAGGACACATCTGATGGTGAAAACCTCTCTGAGGTACCGGATGATGGAAGGCTTGACACTCCCCAACGACATGTATCAGGAGAAGTCACAAATTGTGGTAGAACCTACAAAACCTGTTAACATTGGTACAAAAAGTAACCCAAATATCATACACTTTGCCAAGTCTCTATCTCCGCTAGAAAAGATGAAATTTGTACTCTTCTTCAAAAAGAAACAGGTCAAATTTGCTTGGTCCTATGCAGATATGCCTAGGTTAGATCCAGACTTGAGCTTACATCATCTACCACTCAATCCTGGAGTTAAACCTGTTAAGCAAAAACTCAGGAAAATGCATCCACATGTCACATTGCTAGTCAAAGAGGAACTCAAGAAGTTACTAGATGTAGGGTTCATTAGAGCAATCGATTATCCAGAATGGGTATCAAACATTGTACTAGTATCAAAATTTGATGGCAAAGTCAGATTGTGTAATGATTTCTAAGATCTCAACAAGGCCTATCGCAAAAGATGATTTCCCATTGCCCAACATTGACATCATCGTAGACTTGACAGTTGGACACACTATGCTCTCTCTTATGGATGGTTTCTCTAGATACAACCAAATTAGAATAGCACCAGAGGATCAGCATAAGACCGCATTCACTTATCCATGGGGTACCTTCTACTGGAACATCATGCCATTTGGGTTGAAGAACGTAGGAGCCACATACCAATGTGTAATGACTACTATCTTCCATGACATGATGCACGTCACCATGGAAGACTATGTGGATGGCATCCTTGCCAAGTCACTTACAAGGGAATCTCACTTAGATGTTCTAGAGAAGGTCTTTCAGCGGCTAGGATAGTTCAAGGTCCAATTGAATCCGAAAAAGTGTGTGTTTGGGGTCACCTCTGGCAAACTCTTGGGTTTCATAGTATCAACAAATGGAATTGAGGTCAATCCTACAAAGGTCAAAGCTATCATGGAGATGCCACCACCAAGGAACATCACCCAACTGTGGTCCTTACAAGGAAAATTACAGGCAATTCGTCGATTTATCTCAAAACTAGCAAACAAGTGTCAACCTTTCACTCATCTCTTGCATAAGAACATTCCATTCAAATGGGATGAGAAGTGTGAAGAAGGATTTCACAAACTAAAAGAGTATCTCATGAATCTACCTATCTTGATGCTACCCATCCAAGGCAAACCACTATATCTTTACATATCTGCAACACCAACAGCTCTTGGGGCCCTTTTCGCACAAGACTATGAAGGCAAAGAATGAGCAATCTACTATATCAGTCACACATTGGTGGGATGTGAATTGCAATATTCTCAAATCAAAATATCTTGTCTTGCTATGGTTTTTGCTTCCCAAAAACTATGCCATTACATGCTTGCACATTCCATCAAGCTAATTGCAAAGATCGATCCACTCAAATACTTGTTAAGCAAGGTAGCTCTAATAGATCGCCTAGCTAAATGGGTAATGCTACTAAGTGAGTATGACATAGAATATGTGGAAAGGAAAGCTATCAAAGGTCAGATCATCGCATATCAGTTGGCAGAAGAACCATTGCAAGATACCATTGCAATGACATTCGAGTTTCACGATGAATCAATTTTTAGTATCACAACACATTCATGGAAGCTATACTTTGATGGTTCTTATACAAACCATGGATCGGGGGTAGGGATCTTATTGGTCACTCCTCAAGGTGACACAATACCTAAGTCCTATCATCTACTTTTTCCTTGCATAAACAACATAGTAGAGTATGAGGCCTTGGTCATTGGTCTTAGGATGAAAGCATAGTGGAAAGTGAAAGAGCTACATGTCTATGGAGATTCGTAACTAGTGATCAACCAAGTGAATGATGACTACCAGACAAAAGATGACAAGCTAATACCATACAAGTGTATGGTAGATGACTTTAAAGGATACTTTGTGATAATCTCCTTTGAACAGATTCCTCATATAGAGAACAAAGCAGTAGACACCATGGCAACCATCGAATCACTTCTCGATATACCAGAGAATGAGTCACATTTTGAGTTTTTGGTGGAGCCACTTGTGCAACCAGCTTATGATGTCCCAAAACACAATCTATTTGCCTCCTAGTTGGATCTGATTCACCCTTGTATGGTAAAATGTACACTTACCTCAAGGTTAACACTTTACTAGCTGATTTATCCAATAACCAATGTTGAACCTTTATCCGCCAAACATCTCATTATAGCATTATTGTAAAGACCCTTTACCGCCAAGGTCTGGATGGTACTCTACTCAGATGTCTTGAAGGTGATGAATCTCAAACTACCTTATAGGATATACATGAGGGAATATGCAGATCACACTAGTGGTCCTACCTTATCTAAGAAACTCATATGTTTGGGATACTACTGGCCGAACATGGAGACAGACAAGCATATCACTTTGTCAAGAAATGCAAGCAGTGTTAGATTCATGGTAATGTCATCCATGCACCAGCTTAGGAACTACAACCTTTAACGACACCTTGGCCCTTTTGTCAGTGGGGACTTGACCTTGTGGGAAAAATCCACCCTCTATCATCCAACGGCTACAAGTTCATCATAACTGCCACTGAGTATTTTACCAAGTGGATTGAAGCCATCCCACTCACTACTGTCACAGACAAGCAAATTGCTTCCTTCATCCTTAATTACCTCATTTTTTGATACATAATTCCCTCATCCATAGTCATAGATAATGGAAGACCCTTCAAAAACCAAGATGTCCAAGAGCTCTGTGACAAATTCCAAATCCAACACTATTTCTCTACCCTGTACTACCCACAAGGCAATGGTTAGGCAGAGGCATCCAACAAAACAATCTTAAAAATCCTTAAGAAAATTGTCAACGATGCTAGCCGTGATTGGCACATGCAACTCAATCGTGCTCTGTGGGCCTATCAAACCAGCATATGCACTCCCATAGGTGCCACACCATATGCCCTTGTATATGGTTCTAAAGCCATTTTGGCCATCGAGGTCAAGTTACCATCTTTAAGGGTGTCGTTAAAAGGTCTTATAACTAATGAGGACTACAGAGTTTCTAAGTTGCAAGAGTTAGAATTGTTGGAGGAGAAATGATAGAATGCTTTCAACCATCTCAAAGCCTACCAACAAAGAATGTCACGAAGATATAGCCATAGAGTTTATCCAAGGGTATTTAATGTTGATGATCTAGTGCTCAAAGAGAATCCCTGCAATCAACAGGATCAGGAGAAGAAAGGTAAGTTTGAACCCAACTGGCTTGGTACTTATGTAATCATTGTTGCCTATGGATTAGGAGCATACCAGTTAGCTACATCAAAATGTGAGTCGTTTGATGACCCAATCAACAATATGCATCTTCATCGGTTCTATACCTAGAGAACCCCAATGCAAGGGGGGCATAACAATCAAAAAAATCAAAAAAAGCAAAAAAAGCAAAAAAATAAAAAAAATAAAAAGGAAAGAAACAAAAAAAATTGTTCTCTAGTGAAAACCTGGTAAATAGGTGCCTTGGATAGATACCATGATGAAAACCTAGCAAACAAGCATCATGTGTATTTTGGCCACCATCGCAATAAAAGCAAAGTAGTAAAAACCTAGCAAACAGGTGCTCTTTGTGATTCAAACCACTTCCTCCATCTTTGGGAAACCATTGCCTTGCATCCATTCTTCCTACCATCCTCCATCATCCAATCATATTCGTTTCACAAAAACATCTAACGATAACCTATCGTGGCTTGATACTCTATCACCATTGTCACCTTATAACCTAAGGTTTGTCCAGTATCCTATCCATAGTGTCAGCCTATCATAGTGTCCATCGTTAGTATCTTGTCATCCTGAACTACATCACCTCTACATATTCACATAGGCAAGGCCATCTTGTATCTATGTGCCCCTGAGGCTCCCTACCCATCTATTCCATACCTTCTCACCCATCCTCTAGTCCATCTGCATCCGCACCATTTCCCATCACCTAGGTCCTAGGTCTACATAATTCACCCCAAACTATGTTGTCTCTATGTCATCACGTAAGCAGGGCCATTTAACAATGAGCCCCTAAGGCACTAGGTTAGTCCCATGGGGCCTGTTTCTTCCATCTCCATTGTTAGTTCAACCACAATAAGTCAATCCTCTACCTAACTGGGGGCAAATCCTCAACCTGATTATGGAGTTGGATCCTGTAAATGCCACATGTTCTAAGAGGGCACCAATAAGTATTATGGTACCTTTCACTAGACACAAGTGCAACATAGCATGCTTCCAAACATAAATTTTGATGCAAACATCACCCTACCCAAACCAAAACAAGTAAGTGCCTAAACACTCAAAATGATCTTAATCTCAATTATAGCAAGAAGACACATCTAACGCATGAAGGTTTTGTTTTGATTGGTTGTGCCTAAAAATCTTAATTTTTGTTATCATGTCTTCCTACGCTACTCAAGGATGTCATAAACTAGAGATGCTATGATGGGGGCTTAATTATTTTATTTGTTTTCTTCTTGTGGGTTTATCTTTAGTAATGTGAAGCCTTGTCTAAGGACATGATCACCATAATGATCATCGAGGATGTTCTAGGTCTAAACATGCAATAGGGCGATCCTTGTCTATTGAAACACAAGAAATACTCAGGTCATCTAGATTCAATTTTGACTAGATGCTTGTATTAACTTTCTATATTAACATACATGTAAGGGATACTCAGGTCATCATGGTTCAATTATACCTAGATGCTTGTATTTTCTTACAACGTTTAAAAACACAAAAAACAAAAAATGCCCAATGATGAAACAAAGCACTTCAAAATACTTGCAATATCAAGGTGACAAATATTCGCATCCATAACATATCCAATGACATTTCATATACCATCCACAAATAAATAAAAGCATGTGATTCCTTCATTCACATTTCTTCTATCAACCAACTTTCTATCTATCATTGTGTCTTTCAGTGAGTCTCTTCTACATTGATTGAGTACATTTGGACATAACAAAAACATAGTATCATTTTGCATTTCATATTAGGTGAGATAGTCACTAAGTTGATTAGATCCTTTGCATACATATAGGTGCATTAAATCATACATATCACATTTTGCATTTTAGGTGAGATAGTCATTAAGTTGATTAGATGATTTGCATACATATAGGTACATTAAATCATACATATCACATTTTGCATTTTAGGTGAGATAGTCATTAAAATTGATTAGATCATTTGCATACATATAGGTGTATTCAATCATCCATATCCATTGTAACAACATAACATAGATGCATACATAGTATCTCATTAGAAAACCATCAAAAGCATAGCTATCAGTAATCATCTCATACTATTTTTGCATAAACAGGTGTTGCACATTAGATGTCATAACATTTACTTAACACATAAGCATATCAAATAGAGTGCATCCATAATTATCACAAAATACAACATGCATGCAGGCCATTATAACTGCATCATCATACATAAAACACAAAACTCAAAAATGTCCATAACATATAGAGTGCATCCATAATCATCGCATAATACAAAATGCATGTAGGCCATCATAACTGCATCATCATATATAAATCATAAAACATAGAAATGTCCAAGTGTACAATATCAGTCTCTCATCCATGAGTCAAGTCACAACAAGTGTATATGTACATCTAAATAATAATGATACATGTCTCAATAGCTGTGCAAAATACAAGTGATATATACATAAACTAGCTATCCAGGAGCCATCAAAAAATGTATGTACAAGGTAAAAATTGGTACAAAAACCTCACTGCTAACCCAACTGTCTTGAGATACTACTCCCAGTACTATCCTCTCCCTCTCCTCTACCTCAACCTATCCCCAACTACTGTGGGCCCATAGCCAAAGCTGCTGACTGTGAACTGCCTGCCCTCTGTGAGGACATAGCCACTGACTGGATCCTGTAGCTCAGTGCCCTCTAATTTGTTGGCACTACCCCATGATATAGCCCTCTGTAATATTGTTTCTATGCTTGAGCTGTAGCCAACTCTCCCGTCACCTGTCTAACCTAGGCCTGGGCATGTGTCACATGTGTAACAAGAAATGTTGTAGCCGCATCGGTGCCTAGGGCGGCTATGGCTACATCTCTCTCTCTTGTCAAGGCCTGTACCCTCACCAATGCTACATCTCTCTAATCACCAATCAAACCTATACCCTAGCTAGGGAGACATCTCACTCTACATCTCCATCTCTCCATGGCTCTCAACTATCTAAGCTAGCCTCGTAGCAGTGTCACTGCATACCCCTACACCTGCTGCTGTGGATCAAGCCTATTAGGTGCCTGCGATACCTGTGGGGCAACTGCATTGCTAGCTAAACCACTACCTGCTAGGGTGGGGCCTACCCCACTCTCTACTATTATCTAGGTAGGCCATCACCTCCACCATCTCCTCCATCTCCTCAGCCTCCGTCATCTCCATCTCTCCTTCTCCTCCACCTCCTCCTCTACCTACCTCCATCATCCTCCTCCTCTGACTCAACCTCCTCTAGATGAGGAGCTAACTCTCTCAGTCCTAAATATCTAGGGAACAGGTGTGGCGTAAACTACTCCTCATAGTCCCACATCATCCTGACATCCACTATCTCCCTCCTTATTGGCCATACCTGATAAGGTATCTATAGAAAGTCTACTCGGGCCTCCTCATAGGAAGCCACATGACCCCATCACCGCCACTCTGCCCATGTCCTAGAAAACAATGCCTATCCTTGTGGCATACCCTGAACTTGCCCAAACTGTCAGAGACCATGGCTGACTATTTGCCTCTCCAAAATGTGTGGAGTCTGACCAATCAACCACCATGTCTGAAACACATATGACAACTTGTCGTCCTCATCCTCCCAAACCTCACACTCTATTTAAGGTTGCCACACAACTGCATCTACATTATCCAACTGATGTCGCTAGTACTCCAACTTACCTAGCCTATGCTGAGTAAATACACTAGTGTATCCATAAGAATATGGCTCATCTAGCTATTGATGAAATGTGACAATGGGCTAGGTAACTGCAATGTGCTCCCAAGCCTAAAACTGTAACAATGAAACACCTGTAGAAAGACTAGAGGCTCCACGATAGAGAACCTGATGCATCTCATGATAAAGGTGAGTCAGTACACAGACACCCCAAGAAAAATGAGTACCCTCAGTTAGCATCCTCTCTAAGGTTTGACCCCATCCAACTGTAAATCCATGTGATCTCTAATCGAGGCATATAACACCTCTGATCAAGCCTGCTACAATCCCTGGGAAGTAGTCATAGTAATCATACATGTCCTACCAGTTGATAACTGACCCCTGTATCTTAGGATTGTCAAATACCCTCCTACACTCAGCTAACCCAACATCACGCTGAGGGTCATACTCTAATTGCTCCCCTACTATAGGTAAGTGCAAGATCCGACAGACATCCTCCAATGTAACAGTGATCTCACCAGTGGGGAGGTGGAATGTCCCATCCTCACTGTGGAAGTGCTCCACCAGAGCAGTTAGTAGGCCAAGGTTCGCATGAACCTTAGACATAAAGCACACATAGTCTAATCCAAGCGCACTGAGCACTATCCGATCTATCTCTGTCAACATATATCGTTGCAACATCGTAATAGGGAACTGCTCCTGTGACATGATAATGTTAGAAATATCCTCCTAAAATCAACAAAGCAAACCATCAACCAAAACCATATCAATGCAAACCTACTCAACTATCAAACCTATCAACCTCACTTACTTAACATATCAAATTGATCAAACCAAGCATATCATCTCTTATCTAGATTCTATCAATCTCAAAGATCACTTATCGATTGTCACATCGATCAAGATGCCAATCGAGTCAATTTCGCTAAGTAAATGACTATCCTAAGCAAATGATTCATTCTAGGTGGCATTTGCGTAGTATCAGAGAAAATGTACAGCTTCATAATGCATGTGTAGCCAAAATGAGTGAATGTGTCATTTTATAATGAATGCACAACTCAGCAACATAAATGTACAAAACCTACCAAATGTGTAGCTACACTAAACATATGTGCTGAACCTAAACAAATGCGCAGGATCAAGGAATGAATGTACAAAACTAGCAAATGCATAGCAAGACAGCCTAGATGCACCAGAATGCAACAAATGTGCGGTTTCAGAGCACAAATGTGTCGAAACACCAAGTTGCGCATTCATTCAAGTAACTTTTACATGCATTTATTACACTCATAACTGCACCTATCCTTAATTTTTTGACATACGTATCAGGGGTCCTACCTCTGTTGTCTGCCTAAATCGTCAAACTAGCTCAAAGAGATGCTCATCGTGTGGAATATCCATCTCTCTAATGACTGGTCTAGCTCTTGTGCTCTGCAAAGCTCCAAGCAACTCTCACAAAATGACAAGTGTGCAAATGACTAGGATTGTGGACCCAACTTTCTATATATAGACATGCAACCCTAGCTAGCTGTGTGGCGACCTTGCTTATTCTTCGTACCCTTTTTCCTCCACTTTTCAAGTCATAACCTATTTTCTTCACCCTAACCTAACTATTCAACCACCTTCATCATGAGATTGTCTGTCTCATGCCCTCAACATTTTCTTCCCATCCAATCTCCTGAGGGGGCATCCTAGCATCATACAAACCTATACCAGGGGCAAACTGGGGCATGTATCATTATCAAAAAATCTATTATTTGAAGCAATGTGATAAAACACATTGCATCAAAGATAGGAAAAATGTATACACCTAAAAAATGACACGACTCTAGCTAAATAAATATTTTAAATATTTATTTCATTTCATTATTCCTCTATCTATAAATAAATCAATCAATTTATTTATTTGATTCACATTCCTCCACCAAAATTAAATAAAATCATTTATTTAATTAAATCATCCAAATTCTTCTAAAATCATTCTAAATTAAATAATACCAAATTATTTAAATAATTCTTCTCATTCTCTATATTTAAATAAATCTAAATATTTATTCAAATTATTCTTTTTCCTCTAAAATTGAATTAATACGAAAAGTAATTCAATTAATCCATGCTAATATTCTCTCACCCACATGTCTTATTTCTCCTCCAGTCAAATTAGTTAATTGGTTAGTCATCTGACTTCACTGTTCAATCATCTCAGTCAACTCCCCAATCAGCCCACTTATCTTTCCAATCAATTCTGTTAACTAATCAATCATCTCAGTTAACTGCTTTATCTATTCTGTTTACTCTCCTATTGCTTGAAGGAGTAGGACACTTGTCCTCTTCCTATTCGCACACATCCTCTCAAATTTCCTCAACTGTTGATCTTCTTATTCATTCTATATTGTTAATCTTCCTTCTCTCAAATCTATAAATACAAACCCCTATTCCTCCATTTGAATGATCCAATCTTTTAGTAAACTTACCCTGCAGGAATCACAGTGCGCCTTTGGCACCCAAATCTCCATAGCTTGTGATTAAATATCACCATTATCACCATTTCCATTGCATTGCAAGATCCTCTTCATTGCAAACCTATCAATAGTCATTCTCATTTGTCATCTTGGAAAAAAGCAAGGAAGCGCACCTTCTGAGGGCTACATTCATACAATGAGATCAATTAAGATAGGTGATCAATGGAAGCTATGAAATAAAAGAGGTTTGCAAGGTATTTTTCTTTGTGTTTGATCTTGTTTATTTCTTATTTCATTGAGATTATTGGATTCTTGATAGTTTAATACTATTAACCACATTTTCTAATAACATGTGGCATAAATATCATTTTTTATTTATGGGATGTGGGGAGGAGTGTTAAACAAGGTTTGACCATTTTAATTGAGGTGATTAGCGTAATTAAAATAGTTGCAGTAAATTAGTGGATGGGCTAATTAGGGGTTAGGATTAATTAAATAATGTTTAATTTAATTAATCCTAGGTCTAGGGTCATGTAGGTTAGACTAGCTAATTAAATAATAAGTATTTAATCAACTAGGGTAGGGATAGGCTTATTAGTAGGTTGAATTAATTAAATTAACATAATTTATTTAATTAATGAGGTTTAATGAAAGGGGTTTATTAATCAAATAAATATTGCACATCTATTTAATTAATTGGGCTAATGTTAGTGAAGGGGGAACTATTGAATTATTTTAATTAATTCAATTTAAAGGGGAAAATGATTAATAATCAAGTGTTGGGATGAATAATTAATTAATTGGAAGGGTAATTGGTGATATTAGTGATGTCGGAGGTCGGTTAAGCAGTAAAGACATTTTTAGGTGTCTACATTTGCCCCTCTTTGATGTGTCATCGTGACCTAGCAGGGAAATGACGTTAAGTCAAAGAAAAATGCCCCAGCTACCAGGAAGGAATGAAATGGGTGAGGGATGCCCCCTCGAGAGGTCAGGTGAAAAATAATATTTTTGGATGAGCTCTCGAAAGGAAGAAACGGGGGTGAAAATGGATAGAGGATGGGAAAATGGGTTGACAAGAAGAAAAACAGGCAAAAAAGGTTATGATCTGCACCTTGGGAAAGAAAAGGTGTGTTGGAGGATGACATTGCCTTCTATAAATAGAAAAAAGTGGACCCTAAAGTGCCACATTTTCACTCATTGAGCCACTTGGAAGAAAGAGAAGGAGACGATGGTGAACCCTAACTCACTTTTCCCATGCTTTGAGCACTTATCCGAGCGAGTCTTTTCTTACAAGAGACTAACAGGGGCTAGCGACTAGGTAGGCTGACCATCCTAGCTTTGTCATTTTTTTGTTTAATACATTTATTGCTTTGGAAATAGGGTTTAGGGCTTGGCACCATCAGGAGACCGATTGGTGTGAAACAGGCTTAGATTGGGGCCATTGTCTACAACGGCGCCATCCGCATAAAGGAATATAGGGGAAATTGGTACCAAAGTTAAAAACTTTGGCGCAATTGAGCGGATTGGTGCTTTATCATGCCATAGGGTTTTAGGCATGCTTTAGCATGAAAAGGGGATTTCATGCCACCATCATGTTGATTGGTGCCTCCATAGAACATGCCGCCATCGTGTCGATGAGTGCCATTTGGCATAGTGGCGCCATTCCGTAGAATTGTGTTAAAATTGGGTTAGACCTCAGGGGCGCACCGTAGTGGCGTGAAATGAATGGGAAGTGGTGCCATTCTCTAGAATGGTACCCTTTTGAGAGGGAGCAGCACCATTCTCTAGAATGGTGCCATTTTGGGAAATGGTAGTGCCATCCTAACGGTTGGCGCAATGGCGAAGAAGATTGGTGCTAAATGAAATTTAGCTATAGAAAGAGGGAAAATTAGTGTTGAATAGCTTATTTGGAAGAAAATGTAAGTTTTTTGACTCACATTTGGTGGATACAGGTGACTGTATCATTCATCATGGGATCACGGGAGCGACGCATCCCCATCATGATGTAGTTATTAGATGGGTTTGATGGAGCCACACAAGCTCAATTAGTGAGATTTGGGTTGCTGATAGTATTAGACATGCCTGTCTAACGAGCACATAGGGCATTGATTATAGCTATTATGGAGTAGTTTCAGCCTGAGACATGTTCATTTCTCCTACTGACAAGGGAGATTACCATCATCCTTAAGGATGTTTATCGCATCCTCAAGCTACCGATTCATGGTACACAAGTGGTATATCATATGAGGAGGGGACAGGTAGCCTTAGGCAGAGCATTTGCCCCAAGCCAACCAAAGTTATCAAAGGATAGATGGGAGATGAGTTATGATGAGACTTTGGCAGCAGGTGTAGATCATTTTACCTTGATTCTTTGTGCACTGATTGGAGGCATGGTGATGCCAAATCAGCAAGGTCGAGGCTTTCCAGTGAGGTGGCAGGAGATGACAGAGGGGATGGTACAAGATAAGACTATCTATGCATGGGGGCCATGCATGTTGGGATAGTTGTATCATGAGATGCATACTATGGTCTATCACTATGATTTAGCATTATCAGCTAGGGTCACACTACTACATCTGTTGGCCTTTGAGTACATTGCGATTACAAGGCCGTGGGAAGGATATTATCAATAGCAATTTGAGGCATTTATGTTTTTATACCAGTAGCCCATCAAGTATTCTCATGTTAGACAATTGCATTACTGGTGAAGGGTGCTTGATGATCTTATTCAGGTTACATGGCAGCCGTATATTGGAGTATATTCGTGGCCAGATGATGATGTACATATGCCTTATACATTCCAGCCATGGTATTTGATGGGCCAGGGTGATCACACCATCAACATGTATCTTCCTTCACGGGTTATGAGTCAGTTTGTCTTGCGGCAGGATATTCCTCAGGGGATGGTAGTATTTGCACAGACACCGCGAGATGGCCATCGACCATAGTGCCATAGGTGGCAATAGGTGACTTTGTAGCATTACAACCTCAACAGTGGGATTAGAGGAGCATGGTGGTAGATGCATGGACTATACCTATGTATGATCAATGGTGATTGACATGACGGCCGACCCATATGATGGATCTGATCAAGGAGCTTGATATGATTGTGGAGGTGGAGGAGGAGGGAGATTTAGTTGAGGAGGAGATAGTGGTGGAGGAGATGGAGGTGGATGATGATGATCCTATTGGAGTGTTAGTAGTAGCAACATATGAGTAGGTAGTGGCTGTAAGAGGGTGAGGCAGAGGGAGAGGTAGAAGGCAGGTAATACCACCACTACAGGTGCAACAACAAGGACAGTAGCAAGCAGTACCTTAGGCATAGGTTCCTACACAGTAGGGGCAGGGGGTCAGTAGGTAGTGAGGCCCAAGCAGAGGGCTCCACAACAACAACAAGAGATACTTGTATAGTAGGTATAGATAGGGCAGGTGCAGGGGCAACGAGCACCTCAATAATAGGGTCCTAGGCAAAGACCACCTACATAGTAGGCGCAGGAAGGGGATAGAGGATTGATGCCACCCACACAAGCACCCCTATAGCAGTAGGGATCAAAGGCCACCTCAGCATAGTAGACAACTGATTTATAGGTGAGGGAGAGGACTTACTAGTAGGATATTCCAGAGACTGCTATGACATTTCCTGGATTGGAAAGGTAGAGGTGGGTAACTCAGGGGCAGGGTTAAGGGCAGTGCTGAGAGAGCTTTTGTCACATCAGCGCACCCAAGCAGATGACAAGGAGGAGGTGGGTACACTCCGAGGCTAGTTGGCTAGCTTGGATGATACAATGTGGAGACAGTAGCAAGAGCTTGTGCAGCTTCGAGGGGCAGCTACACTATTGGACGGATCAGATGGGCAGGTGAGCACACTACAGGCATAGTTGGAACAGGCCTAAGCTCAGGTAGCCCAAGTATAGGCAAAGTGATGCAGAGCAGGTAGTGGAGTGGTGAAAAATAGATTAAAAATTTGTACCTGCTATTATGGTTTTAACCCTTGAACCACTCGAGCCAAATGAACTTATTACACTTACGGTTACTGAACCCTTTAACTTCATGCACCATTAAACCATTGAACCTTCAATTATCGGTTTAATGTACTTCTGTCACACAATCTTCACATTGTCAGTAATTATCGGTTGAACCGTTTGTATCACACTGAACCCATGGAACCATTGAATCGTTGAACCGTTGAACTGGTTCAACCGCTGGTTCAACTATCGCAACACTTAACACTATCGATGATGAACCCGTTGCACCCATTGAACTATTGAACCGGTTCAACCGTCAGTTCAACTGTCGGTGATACTTACTACGATGAACCGTCGAACCACATGACCCTGCTGTAGTTGTGGAACCATTAAATTGGTTCAACCACCTGCGACCATCTACTATCGGTTCCCCCGATATGCTTCAACTCAACACATAGATGCAGGATACACATGAAATGCATATTCGCATACAAATGTGATATACACATGAAATGTACTTAGGTACATTGGCGATATATATATATATACTATTTCTATATTCAGCGCATAACATGAACTTAACCCAAAAGAACTCTATACATACCTTTCTTCACAGGATGTACATAGGATGATACTTGTATATAAATGCAATATACTCATAGACTATTCCCAGCATGCAATTTACGTATATACATAAAATGTATATTTGAATCTCTTGTTGATAACCTCCTCTGTAACAAATCTCATAATTTCTATTCTACCATGACCACGAACAAAAGGAAAACAAAACAAAAAACTATTTTACAAGTCCATTCCACTAATTTCATAGAAATCTAACAGTGGACTGGTTTTAATCATGCATCTCGACAACAGAAAACTAAATTAGATACAAAACAATTCTATACAGATAATATACATAGGACAATTCAATACACAGGGAATTTACATAGAATCCAAAATTTGTAAAACACAACTGACAAAATTTCTATTTCTTAATTATTGCAGAGATTCATACATTTTGATAATTCCAGAAGGTGAAAGCCAACGACCTCTTTTCCAAATACCTCTGCCTGTTTTTATGTATTCAACTCCCATGTTCTGATTTTTCTTAACCAAGATTATAAGAAAAAACCCTAACTAATCACATGACACTTGTTTGGCTTAAGTCATCAAAACACCTAATAATATGACACATTTACTTAATCATCCACATACCCCAAATATCTAATGATGTCTAAATTTGCTTGTTAGGATGCCAAATTTGTGACTTCGATGCATATGGTGGGGTTGGTTCTCATGGTGGGGTTGGTTCTTACAAACATGAAATGTTAACACAAATACAAGATGACAACATAAAATGCATAGAACATATTACACCTTAGTCTTCTCCCTCAAATGTATATTTAGTTTATTGAAGGGGTGCTCCTGTACCATACTCCCCGGGAGAAGAGATCTCAAGCCCACTTGAGATCAGAGTTTGAAAGTTTGCACCATGGTTTGTGATTTGATCTTCAGTCATCCAAACTGTGTTGGAATCATGTTTCCCATGCCAAGCCACTAAGTACTCCATGTATTCTTTGTTCCTTGTCTTCTTGGTCACTCTTGAGTCTAATATCATCTTCAATTTTGGTACATCATGCTTAGGAATACCATCATCTGCTGCATCCTACAATGGTTCATGTTCTATATCTATATTCTATTTGTATGGAGTTAAATCACATATATTGAAAATAGGTGACAATCCAAGATCAGGAGGAAGTTGGATTTCATAAGCATTCTACCCACACTTCTTCAAAATCTGACATGGTCCAATCTTCCTCTGCATTAGTTTGGTATATTTGCCTTTTGGGAGCCTCTCCTTCAAATTAACCCACACCAAATCTCCAACATCAAATTGTACATCTCTCTTCTTCTTATCAGCATATGCTTTGTACTTCAATGTAGTTTGTTGGAGTTGTGTCTTGACTTGATCATGCACCTCTTTGATGGCTGATGCAAAAGCTCCTCCATCTGCACTAATAGATGCTCCTATAGGTAGATCCCTCAGCTCCAAAATACCCTTGGGATGAATACCATATATCACCTGAAAAGGTGACTTCCCTATACTCCTATTGATAGTGTCATTATAGGAAAATTCTGCTTGTGATAGAATGTTATCCCACTTCTCTCCATATTGCCTTGTCAAACATCTTAACAGATTTCCCAATGAACGGTTAACTACTTCAGTCTGACCATCTATTTGAGGATGGTAGGCTAATGAAAAGGATAAATTTGTTCCAAGCTTCTTCCAAAGAGTCCTCCAAAAGTGGCCAATAAATTTCACATCTCTATCAGACACTATACTCAATGGTAAACCATGTATCCTCACTATCTCTTTGAAAAATAGATCTGCAACATATGAAGCATCACAAGTGGTTTTGCATGACATGAAGTGTGTCATTTTACTAAATCTGTCTACTACAACACAAACACTATCATATCCTTTCCTTGTCCTAGGTAAACCCAATACAAAGTCCATGCTTATGCTCTCCCACGGTCTAGAAGGAATGGGTAGTGGCTGATACAAACCTGCATTAGTGGATCTCCCTTTTGCTTTCTAACATATCACACATGCCTCCACAAATTTCCTCACATTTGACTGTAACTTGGGCCAATAGTAATGTCTCTTCACAAGATCAAGAGTCTTATCCAGACCAAATTGTCCTACCATGGCCCCACAATGTTTCTCCCTAATGATATTCAATCTCATAGAACACCTTGGAATACACAACTGTCCACCCTTGAAAAGTAATCCATCTTGGATCAAAAATTTAGAGAACTCAACATGATATTTGTCACCAAAGAAATACATACCTTATAGATTTCTCCAAAGTCTTCATCAACATCATACATGGTCATCAAAGAGTTAATGCCAACACTCTCCAATTGGATCTGATTTGTGGTTAGAACCCTCTAGCTCAAAGCATCTGCCACCTTGTTCTTGACCCCTTTCTTATGCTTGAGTGTGAAGGTGAAAGCTTGCAAAGTCTCCACCCACTTCATGTGCCTATGGTTTAGCTTGTCTTGACTATTTATGAAACTAAGGGCCTGATTATTTGTAAACACTATGAATTCTTTTGGCATCAAGTAATGCCTCCACTTTTTGAGTGACTGTACTAGAGTGTACATCTCCAAATCATATGATGAGTATCTCTTCTTTGAATCATTTAGTTTCTCACTAAAAAATGCAATAGGCCTACCTTCTTGACTGAGTACTACCCCAATTGCCATGTGGCTTGCATCACATTCTACTTGAAAAATCTTGTTGAAGTTAGGAAGTGCAAGGACTGGCTTCTCTGCCACCTTCTTCTTCAATGTTTCAAATGAATCATCTGCCTCCTTTGTCCAAGTGAACCTGCACTTCTGTCCTCCTTTTACGGTGTCAAGCAAGGGTGCACAAACATGACTAAACCCCTTTATAAACTTTTTATAAAAGGTTGCTAACCCATGGAAAATTCTAACATCATTCAAAGTTTTAGGAGTTGGCCAAGACAATATGGCACTTACCTTCTCTTGATCCATTTTTAGTTTGTTATGTGAGATAACAAATCCCAAGTAGATGATCTCTTCCTGCATGAACAAACAATTTCCTAAGTTGATCATTAGCTGCTCTTCATGTAGCTTTTTGACGACCAAGTCTATATGGTTGAGGTGCTCTTCCCCTGCATTACTAAAAATTAGGATGTCATCTAGATATACTATGACAAATTTTCCCATGAATTCCCTCAAGACCTCATTCATCAACCTCATAAAGGTACTAGGGGTGTTAGACAAACCAAAAGGCATGACCTTCCATTCATATAACCCCTCATTGGTCTTGAATGTAGTTTTCCATTCATCTCCTAGCCTAATCCTAATCTGATGATAGCCACTCTTTAAATCTATTTTTGAGAAATACTTAGCACCCCCCAAGCAATCAAGCAAATATTCTATCCTAGGGATTGGGAACCTATACCTGATTGTTATCTTTTTGATAGCTCTTGAATCAGTATAGAGTCTCCAAGTGCCTTCCTTCTTTGGTGCTGGTACAGCCGGTACCGCACATTGGCTTAAACTCTTGCCAATTAGGCCTGTCTCCAACAACTCCTTAATTTGCTTTGTTTGGGAGTGTAGATCCTGGGATCAAATCTATGCAATGGCTAATGTCCCTCATAGGTGGTAAGGACCTTGGCATTCCATCAGAGATGATGCCCTTGTATTTGTCCAATAACTCTTGGACAGCTGGATCTATGAACCTTTGCCTCTTCTCTCCCTTGATTTCTTGTTACTGCTCCTTGTTCACCTTTAGGCATGGAATTAGAGCATATGCAACTGCTCCTTCTTCTGCTATCTCTTTAATGAAATATTTTCCTTCTACCATCATCGCCTTGACTTCTTTCCCTTTTAATTCCACTTCATTCTCCATCAACGGTAGTAACTCTATCACCTTACCATCCTTGATGATTGAATATGTGTTTCTAACTCCATCATGGTGTGCTTTCAAGTCATACTACCATGGTCTTCCAAATAGGAGATGGCAAGCATCCATCTTGGCAATGTCAAACAATAACCTATCCTTGTATGGTCCAATTTGAAACTCCACCCAAGCCTGTTCTTCCACAACTGTTTGCTGACCTTGGGTGAGCCATGAGATCTTGTATGGGCAAGGATGTGGCTATCTTTTAAAGTTAAGCTTTTCTACCATTTCAAATGGCACAAAATTTTTAGTGGATCCAGAGTCAATCAGAACTTTACATACCTTTCCTCCTGCCTTGCAAGTAGTTCTGAAGAGAGACTTCCTTTGTGGGGGTTCTTTGTCAGGCACCTTCATGGTGGTCATTGCTCTCCTAATCATCAAAGATTCTCCTTTCTCAGGATATCCATAATTGTCAGGAGCATTCACACTTTAAGAAGTATTTGAGCTTGTCACACTTTGACAATCAAATTCTTGGATCAGATTTATCCTCTTTTCTCCCATTGAACTTGTTGCCTTTCCTAGACATCTGCTAGCTATATGACCTTGATTGCAATTGTAACATCTAATAGGTTCTCTGCCCTGAGATCTCCCTCTAAATGATGGTCTTTTGCCCCTAAAGTTTCCTCGTTGATTATAACTTCCCCCTTGGGTTTGACTGTACTCTCTTGGTTTGATTCACCCTGGTATCCAAATCCATTTCCTCTACCTCTGAAAGGACTTCTTCCTCCCCTTTGTTGTCTCCCTCTTCCTCTACTGTTCTATTCTTGTCTTCTCTTGGATTTCTCTTCCACCTTGAGTGCCAATTGATAGCATTTTTGGACTGTGTCTGGGTTATGTAGATTTATGTCTTCTTAGATGGCAAACCTTAATCCATTGAGGTACCTTGCCACCTTCTCTTCTTCATTCTCCTTTACCTTTGTCTTGACACAGAGTTTCATGAACTCTTCTGTGTATGAGCTGACATCTAACTCTTTCTTCTTCAAGTTTTGTTTCCTCTTATGTAATTGGATGTTGTAATCAAATGGAACATAGGCCTCCTTCACTAAAGCCATCATCTTCTTCCATGTTGCAACTCTGCTCTTTCCCTCTTTTACCCTGTCATCTTGGATGAAAGTCCACCAAGTTAGTGCAGCCCCTTTCATTTTGGATTGAATCATCTTCACCCTTTGGTGGTCTGGTATTTCCTCAGTCTCAAAGAAGTTATTCAAGGAGTCTATCCACTCCATCACTGAGTCAGGTTCCATTTTTCCTACAAACACTGGCAGGTCTATTTTCATATCCATGGTCCTTCTCTCCATGGATTTGAGGGCATTAAGTAAGGGTCTCTAGTCTGTAGGAACCTCTATCTCTTCCTGCTTAGGGACCTCCTCTTCATCCCTATCTTCTTGCTTACCAGAATCTTCTTCCCCTTTCTCTACTCTAACCCTCAACTTCTCTACCTCTTCTTTCAAAGCCTAATTCTGAGCCTGAGATGCTCTGCTCTTTATCATTTTCTTTCTCACTAAGGCTGCCAACTCAGCATTGGTCATCTTTGCTGGGTACTCTTGTGACCCCTCTTCGTCTAACACATTGTCTTCTTCTTCTACCCAAAGGATACTCCTTTCCTCTGATGCCACTTGATGTAGAGCGGTGAAAAATAGATTAAAAATCTATACCTATTATTGTGGTTTTAACCCTTGAACCACTTGAGCCAAATGAACTTATTACACTTACAGTTACTAAACCGTTGAACCATTGAACCTTCAATTATCAGTTCAATGTACTTCCATCACACAATCTTCACATTGTCGATAATTATCAGTTGAACTGTTTGTATCACACTGAACCCATGGAACCATTGAATCATTGAATCGTTGAACTGGTTCAATTGCTGGTTCAACTATCGCAACACTTAACACTATCGGTGATGAACCCGCTGCACTCGTCAAACCGTTGAACCGGTTCAACTGTCGGTGATACTTACTATGATGAACCGTCAAACCACATGAACTTGCTGTAGCCGTTGAACCATTGAATTGGTTCAACAACCCATGACCATCTACTATCGATTCCCCTGATATGCTTCAAATCAACACACAGATGCAGGATACACACAAAATGTATATTCGCATACAAATACGATATACACATGAAATGTACTCAGGTACATTAGTGATATATATATATATATATTATTTGTATATTCAACGCATAACATGAACTTAACCCAAAAGAACTCTATACATACCTTTCTTCATAGGATATACATAGGATGATACTCATATATAAATGTGATATACTCACAGACTGTTCCCAGCATGCAATTTATGTATATACATAAAATGTATATTTGAATCTCCTGTCGATAACCTCCTTTGTAACAAATCTCATAATTTCTATTCTGCCATGACCACAAACAAAAGGAAAACAAAACAGAAAACTATTTTACAAGTCCATTCCACTAATTTCACAGAAATCCACTAGTGGAATGGTTTTAATCGTGCATCTCGACAATAGAAAACTAAATTAGATGCCAAACAATTCTATACAGATAATATACACAAGACAATTCAATACACAGGGAATTTACACAGAATCCAAAATTTGTAAAATGCAACTGACATAATTTATATTTCTTCATTCTTGCAGAGATTCATACATTTTGATAATTCTAGAAGGTGAAATCCAACGACCTCTTTTCCAAACACCTCTACCTATTTTTATGTATTCAACTCCCATGTTCTGATTTTGTTTAACCAAGATTATAAGCAAAAACCCTAACTAATCACATGACACTTATTTGGCTTAAGACAGCAAAACACCTAATAATACGACACATTTACTTAATCATCCACATACCCCAAATATCTAATGATGTCTAAATTTGCTTGTTAGGATTCCAAATTTGTGACTTTGATGCATATCATGGGGTTGGTTCTTACAAACATGAAATGTTAACACAAATACAAGATGACAACATAAAATGCATAAAACATATTACACCTTAGTCTTCTCCCTCAGATGTATTGAAGGGGTGCTCCTGCACCACAAAGGTGGCCACCCTGATGGGTGAATGGGATTCAGAGAGAGCATTGTGACAGGTAGTGGAGGCTAGGGCCCAACAGGTAGAGGAATAGGTGGTGAGTCTGCAGGGGGTGGTGGTTGATACCGGCATGGGTCTAGTGTTAACACAGTTTTAGAATCAGATCATGTAGCTATAGGGACAGTTGCAACATACATAGAGTCAATTGTTTGAAGAGGGGAGATAGACTGAGTACTACTATGGAGCATATTATTTTGTAGTACCTGAGGATCAACACATGCCTAGTTATAGCCAGTGCAGCAGATCCAGGATGACAGGGTCCCATATATCTAGGCAGTCTGTCCAGTTAGTTTAATAGCCTATGGCACCTCCACCAATGGTATCCTAGCAACCACAGTAACCACAATAGCCACTCATATAGTAGCAGTAGCAGCCACAACTAGGGTCACCCACCAAATCAGGCAAGGGATCATCAGCCAGGGTTGATGTGCATTGATGTATTTTGAGCCCTTAGAGGCAATTTTGTATCATGACTTGTATGATTTTGAGCGATGTACATTATTTTACGGTAATGTATGATATATGATGATTCCTATTGATGATGTTGATGATGCTTATGGTTTGAATATGACAATTTATGTTATGGATGCATTTATGAAGTATGTTTCGATGGTTTATGCATTTTATGATGATGTAGATTATGATGTGATAGTTTTATGTATTATATGCTCATGTGATGAATGATTTTATTTATGTTGCATTATGTGATGAAATGATCGATGATTACACTGATCGTACTTGTCAGGATGCATCATCTGATGAAATGGGTGATGATTACAATGATGGTACTTGGAGAGATTCATCATGTGATGAAATGGGTGATGATTACACTAATGGTACTTGTCGGGTGTTAGGTCTCAAAAACGCAGGTCGTTAACCCTAAGAGGTTGCCAGGCTCTCTTGGCATTTTTGGCTAACTAACACGGGGTAGATATGGCTAAACCCCCTTCACTTCAGGCTTTGCTAGACCTAGGCGGGTAAACCTCTAATTAATAAAGTAGATAAAGAGATGATCACTACTTTAATCAGAATTAATCTAACTATTGATAATGGCATAAATTATAAAACAAATGAAAAGACAGCAAATTAATTCTAAATGATCTAAATTGGAATGCTAAAACAATAATGCAATCTGACTAAGTAAATCTGAAGTGAATTTGTATAAGTGAAAATGAAAGAAATAGACCAGTGCCTTATTGAATATAGAGTCAGTGCAATCATGAAATTAATGATTGTTTGTTTGGTAAAAACTTGAACTATCTAGCACGAAAAGATAAGTATGTAACTTGTACAACCCTACAAGAAAATAGTTAGTATTCCATACTTACATATATCCAATTGACAAAATATTACCTGCATTCATCTGAAAGGATTTAATCCTTGCTTGAAGGAACCTATCAAAATGATACTACAATTGTAACATATTTATCAAAAACTGGAGACAGAATACAAACCCTAACTATATGATTCTTCTTACAGATCCATGACAATGTTTTCTGAGTTACTGTGATAAATTCAAAGGATTTAATTCTGAAAATAGAAACCAATTAATCTTATCACACTATAACGGCAAATGTGCATAGACAACTTGAAGCTATACTTGATAATTCAAATTGAATAACAATGAAAACTTTGAAAGGAGATAGTCATATAATTGAACAAATTTAACAGATAATTGATACCAAAATTTTGCAATCACTACTTCATGCTTACAGATTTGACTTCATCAAAGAATCCTTGCACATGATCTACCAGAAATAAAATATATTAAAAAAGAACTAGCATTGCCATTCAAATCTAATCTCCAGTATCTCCTCTTCTATTATGTAGTCTCTCCCTATGATCTAATGTCCTTTCTCTAGTCTTGGTCGTCTCTTATAAAGAGAGGCACACAAGCTTCAGACCAATTACAATGGTTGTGATGATTGATAATTGAACAACAATATTAGTTCTAATAAAATAGATTTATGAAATTTAATACTGGCCACTAATCATCAAATGGATAACCATTTCAAGGTTGAAAAAGTCTTTAACTGCAGTTTTTCCCCATATCCTTCAAGGGTTTCTTCATTATTCCTAAAAAGACTAGATAAGACATCCATTAGTCTCAGATCAATTGATTAAAATAGATTTATTCGTATATATTTACTCAATTGATTACTTCCCTCATTGATAATTTATTAGTTGCTTAAGATCCTCTTGCGGGTGTTTACACAACTTAATCGCCGCTGTGTATATCCTACAAAAACAAATATTTTATCTATCAGAAAAATATTTTGATATTTTGGATTTTAATGTTATTTTTTAGGGTTTCCTTTGTCGGCGTGACCTCACAGTCGGGTTGAAAAAACTTCCCACCTTTTCGCTTTCCATTTCTTTGTATATTCGATATGTTCATTGTAATATACAATTGTTTTTTAACATTTAACTTTTCCTTCGCATCCGGTTCTTGTACATTCTTTCATATCTACAGCTTGTATCCTGAAGAATGTATGTTTGCTACATACAAACCATTGAATATACAATTGCTCAATTCTTTTGAATAACCCTTTCGGTTCTGCCATTTCTATGTTATACATTGTATATCGACAATGTATGTCAGATAGGTACAAATCACAAACATACAATAGATGTTTCATTTTTAATAAACTTTTGGGGTCCGCGTTATGCATATCGCCTTTTATATCTATCATCGATATGTATCACTTTTATGTTGGCTTGTATCTCTTGCAAAGATACATACAAAGTCCCTTGTATATCCCCTTCGAACTCCAACCATTTCATAAACCACAGCTTACTCTCTTTTGATTCTGCAATGTATATCGGATATACATTAGGTAAAGATACATTGCAGTAACCAAAATTTGATCTTATTTGAATTCCGGTGCTTGTATGTATCGAGCAATGTATGTTTGATACATACAAGCCGAAAACATACAACAGTTTTACCATATTTCATAAACATTTTAAATCTGGTTTACATAAAATGCAATGTATATTTCTGATATACATTGAGTAGTGATGCATCGTTTATATCATTTTTTAATGTTCACCAAAATCCATGTTGTATGTCCCGCAATGTATGCACCAATACATACAAATGAGAAATATACAAAGACTTATCGTTATTTCATAATTATTTTGGTTCTATCTTGTACTTGGGCATTGTATCTCAGTAATGTATGTATATTTAAAATGTATGTCTCCGAAAGCATACACATACAAGGCGTAATACATACAACAAGTTAACTATATTTCATACCTTTTCAAATCCACGATATGTATATTAACCTGAAACATACAATACATGACACATACAATAGTTTCACCACATTTGATAATATTTCAGTTCCATGCTATGTATATTGAGTTGTATGTATCGCATTGTATGTTGTGCTCTGCCTAACATAAAATTACAAATCTATGTCTATGCATTAATATGTATACAAATTTTTTTCTATATATTTTTCCTTCTCTCACCTATCGGCAACACACAATACCATCGGCTTATCAAAATACCTTCACTTCAATCACTGTGGCACTTGTTTCTATCATGAGATTCATTCAATAGTGTACATACAAACTTTTACCTACTACACCTGGTGCCCTTACCTGCTACTGCCTATCAACTCTTGTATCCGCAGACAAAAACCCTTTGAACATGCTTTCCAGCTACCACCTCACTCATCACCTTTTGCATTATTTGGTGATGTATAATTTCATTGTATCTTCATAACATACAACCGCGAAATACAACTGATGGATACACAGAGACTATCTCACTCATGCAACTGCAGTATATACACAAACTATCTTCAACACACAAAAGACATATACTCATAAATTGTATAACCCGATATACTTTTGTAACATACAAACCCCGATGTACATCTGTGGGATACTCACAACATTCATCTATAGGATACATAGAAACTATATCCAACATACATTTGCAGTATATACAGGAATTGTATATTCGATATACTTAACCTTGTATATTCATAACATGCACTTTCAAATATACATTTGACTGATCCTTGATTTTCTTGTATGCTGATTGGGAATCTTAACTTTCTCTCTTCTTTGTATCTGCAATAGAGAAATGCAAGATACACAGAACATACAAAAGTGATATATTCACAGATTGTATATCCTTCATGCAAAAGTGATATACTCACAATTTCTATGTCTTTCCAACCCACGCGGATTTTCACTATTTCGATCCATTTTTTACTTAGCTACTGCTTAGATCGATCTCCTCCTCAAACATGCAGCTCTCTGCACTTCAATAATCTAGCACACAACCATGCTAGAATCCTTTAATGCATTCCTTATTTATGGTTTATTTTTAATGAACACTTCAACCATGTTATACTAAGTCTTTGGGAATCAGGACATATCAAATCCAAATATTTCTATCAGCTCAATTGTTAATTTCTCCTTGAAAACAATTGTGGATCTTTCTCTATATGCTCTCACACTGAAATCTTTGGATGATTAAAAATTAATATTTACCAAAAAGCATCTTGGGAATTTTAGTCCCAATAGTGGCTCTTTCTGGGGATGCATGTTCCTTGTGGGCATAGCAAGATCCTAGATTTCTGGAGGAGCAGACCAATGTCTTCTTCATTTGATGATGGGTGGAGATCCTGGATTATTCCTTTATAAGAGATATCTTTAAGCAATTCATTTGATTCTTCTAAACTACTATGCATGGAAGAGACCATTTGGAGAGTTTAATCAAAATTGTCCATGCATTAGCAATTCTTTTTTCTCTCGGGTTCTTTTTAAGAGAAGTGTTTCAAAAACTGCCCATGTACTAGTAGTTCTTGCTCCAGACATGTTCTGTACATAATATGAATCCTCCGTTGCCTTACCATTTATGACAAAAGGTCCAATCCACAGGGCATCAAATTTTCCATGTTTCCCCTTTTGTTGATTTCTGGCATTCCAGATAAGCACTATGTCACCTATCTCAAATTTGTTGAATGTTGCCTTTTTGTCATATAGGTACTTCATCTACATTTGCATTTTTTTATTTTGCTGTATTACTTGTTCCCTCATTTATTTCAACTCCATTAGCTGTTCTAGCCTTTCCTCCATTGGTTCTAGGACATTCCAATCCTCTTGGAGAATAAACTTACACACTAGCAGCAGGTTGTGTATCGGGAGTTTGGCATGAGTTCCATATACTAATTCAAATGGTGATTTACCAATTGCTTTCTTCACTGTGATCCTATCAGCCCACAGTGCTAATCTCAACTTAGAATCCCAAATTTTCTTATTGTTATCCAACATTCTCTTTATAATTTTTAGGATACTTTTATTGCTAGACTCAGCTTGCCCATTACCTTGTGGGTGGTAAGGAGAAGAATATGAAATTGTAATACCATAAGATTTACAAAAAATTTTAAACTCATCCAATCTAAAACACATTCCATTATCAGTTATAAGCCTCAAGGGTACCCCAAATCTAGTTAAAATGTTTTCCAATAGGAAGTTAATCACAACCTTGTTGGTTGCTTGTTTAGTGCGCACTACTTCTACCCATTTCGTGAAATAGTCGGTGGCCACCAATATCCATATGTGGCCACCGCTTGATTTTTCCATAATTTCTCCTATAAAGTCAATTCCCCATTGGTGAAACGTGGCATCAACTTGCATAGGTCTTAGGGGTAATGCACCTTGATATTTTAATTTTCTAGAGAATTTTTGACAAGCTTCACATTTCCTAGTAAAATTATAAGCATCATTGAAAACCTTGGGCCAATAATAACTAGTCCTTAATATATGGTGTGTTGTGGTTTTAGCTGAGAAATGGCCACCACACACTCCCTAATGCATTTCTTTCAAAGTAGATTTAACTTGCTCTTCATCTAAACAAAACAATAAGATACCATCATTATTTTTCCAAAAAAGATCTCCCTCTATAAGCACATATTTAGAAGCATGCAATTTTAGAGTCCTTTTCTTATTATCATCAAATCCTTCAGGGCATCTCATGTTCTTGAGGTAATACACTATGTCAGTGTACCAAGGAGTTTTCTCGATACTTGTTATCATGTCCTCTTCATTTTCAATATTACATACCTGGGCAGCCTCAAGATTTGTTTCAGTCATCAGTTTTGCTAACCCTTGTCCCCTTACTAGTCTTGTGATTTGAATTTCTATATCAAACTCTTGAAGTCGATTTATCCACCTACATCTTTTCCCAGTTACCTCGTTCTGCATGGACACATCTTTGACTGCTGCATTTGGTACATAAGCTATCACCTTAGCCCCAACCAAGTAAGGTCTAACTACCTTGACAACTTTTACCAATGCATAAGCTTATTTTTCTGTAATATCATAGTTAAGTTCTACATGTTGGAGTGATTTACTAAAAAAAGAAACAGGCTACTCATAACCCTCATTATTCTTTTGTAACATAACTGTCACTACTGTATGAAATGATGCAAAGGAAAAGATCTGGAAAGGTTTATTAAAATTGGGAGATTTTAGTACTAGAGCTTCTTTAATTGCTTTCTTTATGAAGGCAAAAGCTTCTATCCATTCATCTGTCCAACTAACCTTTGCATTCTTCTTCAACATTCTAGATATAGGGTTAATTATTTCTGCAAAGTTTGGTATGAACCTTCTCACAAAGTTTATTTGTCTAAAGAATGATTGTATGGCTTTGACTGTCTTTGGGATAGGAACTCTATCTATTGCATCTACTCTTTCGGGATCAATCCTAACTCCATCTTTGGATACTATATGCCCAAGCAATTTCCCTTCTGTAATTGCAAATTTGCACTTTTTGGGGTTCAAGGAAACACCATATTCTAATGCTCTGATAAATATCTTCTCAAGGTGATTCACATGATCCTTAGCCCTTTTTGAGTATGCAGTAAGGTCATCCTGATATACATCCATGATATCATTGATTAGACCTGCAAAAGTAACGTCCATTGCCCTCTGGAATGTGGCTCCAACATTTGTAAGGCCAAATGGCATTCTCACGTATACATAAGTTCCTCATGGGGTTGTAAAGGCTATTTTATATTATTCAGATTCTTTAACCTTTACTTGGTTGTATCCGGATAACCCATCCATCATGGATAATAACTCACAACCAGTAACTCTCTGCAGTAAAGCTTCCATATTGGGTAACGGATAGTTATCTTTTAAGGAAGAAATATTCAAATTCCTAAAGTTGACACAAAGTCTAATATCTCCATTCTTCTTCCTAATAGGAACAAGATTCAAGACCTAGGATGAATGCCTAATAGGCTTAATTATGCCAGCTTCCCAGAGTTTTATAAGTTCCTCATGCATTTTAGTTTCTAACATAGGGTTGATGGGTCTTTGTTTTTGTCTATAGGGTTTAGCATTAGATTTAAGTGGAATTTCGTGTTGGAACAAATCTTCCCTATATGCTTTAAGATCATCATAAGACCAGGCAAACACATGTTTATATTTTCTCAATAATGTAACTAACATGCTTTTGATTGCAGGGGTTATTTTCTTTCCAATGTAGACCTTTTTAGGTACTAATTCAGTTCCCAAATTTATTTCTTCCACATCATTCTCCTTTATTGTTATTTCTTTGGTAATGGATTGATCATTTGCATCAAAAACTCTTTCTAATGCTACTAAGCCCTTTGGAATTTTATTTGTTTTAAGCTGGACAATCTTTTTCCCAAATAAAGTCTCTTTACCATCATCAGCATCATATACAGTGCAGGAATTTGAGTAAATCAGCATCACTGTCGAAAACCTGCCAGTTATATATGTTGTCTGGGATAGTTGGTCTAGTTTTAAGCTCAACTTCTAAAATACCTATCAAGGTAATGTCATCCCTTTTCAGAGCTATGTTTGCAAGGAAATCAGCCATCATATTTTTTGACCTATCTATCCAACTTATTGAAAAAGCATCAAACAACTCTATATCATCCAGGATTGTATTTCTATATTGTTTTAGTCTTTTGTTTTTTGAGGAATATTTACCTTTGACTTGTGAAATAATCAGCTCAGAATCTCCATATACTGCTAACAATTTGATTTTGTGTTTTCTAGCAATGTTTAGCCCAATTAAAAGTGCTTCATATTTAGCTATATTATTTGTGCACTCAAAATTCAGAGAAAAAGAATATTTGAATGTTTTCCCTGATGGTGATATAATCAATACCCCGGCTCCATTTCCTACCTTGCTGCATGAACCATCAAAATGCATGGTCCATACACCATTTTCATCACATTGGGCTTCATGATGAATTGGGTCTGTATTATACAATTTAGATTGTTCTTTCACCCTGAATGTACTAAGGTCTGTGTCACAGAAACAAATCATTTGATTTGGATCAATTTTCTCTATAATGTCCTCATACCTTGGCTCCCTATAGAGTTTAATTGCATTTGTTCCCAATGGGATAGTAGCATAA
This sequence comes from Cunninghamia lanceolata, assembly GCA_027924645.1. Taxonomy (NCBI): domain Eukaryota; kingdom Viridiplantae; phylum Streptophyta; class Pinopsida; order Cupressales; family Cupressaceae; genus Cunninghamia; species Cunninghamia lanceolata. Next base: position 7,211,585 of record BSBN01000261.1, on the reverse strand, counting down.
GATAAATCTAATTGTACAGTTCCCCCTACCATGGTAGTCCATTGTCTAGATAACAACATTCCATAGTTAGGTGGGATATCTACCACAGTGATGTCAATTTTATAAGAAGCTTCAAGATGAGATGCTAATTTTATCTCAACATCTTTCATAATTCCAACAACAGGGACAGATCTGTTATCCATTGCCTAACATTTACCAAATGTAGTATCCACCCACATTCCTAACTTTTTCATAACAGCTAGGGGCATTATGTTTACTGCTGCTCCTGAATCAAGCATACAATTCCTGACTAATTTGTTGTTTATTAGCAAGGTAATATAGAATGGATCTACTTGAGATAGATTTTTCATTAATGTTTCACCCAGGTATACCTCAGGTATTTTGATAGATTCTTGTTGTATATTCATTTTAGGACTATGTTGTTCAGGTCTCTTGTCTGATATATTTGATATCATCTTCACCACTATGTTTTTATATTTTTCCACCTTCATCATTTCTAGAAGTGGCATAGATATTTTTATTTGAGAAACAGTTTGAGCAATATCAAATGAAGGATTTAGTTCTGACCTATCAACTTTTGTTTGCCCCTTTTCCTCAGTTTTTGTGTTGTCCTTCTTTTTGTTCTGTGTGTCAATAGGAGGTATATCATGAGGTGTTTTCTCAGCTTTACTTTTATCATTTTTACCGGAAGTCTAATTTTTTATAAATACACTTCTAGGAGTCCTTGTTTAGTATTTACTATTTTGTTTCTCAAATTATAGCTATTTTTGGCTTGTGCTACTACAGCTAGTGTTAAAGCTCTTCTGTCTTCCTCAAAAGGTTTTTGCCAATTATAACTTTGTGTTGCGTTGAGGTCATATCCACAATTTCTTAAGTTTTCTCCATGGTCAGAAAATACTTCTTGTTGTCCTATGTTCACATTGTATTTTTGTGCTCCTACATCATATTCATACCCTGCTTCCTCATCGGACGAATAATCTTCTTCAACCGTGAAAGGTGTGACACCCAACATATTTATGGTGTGATGATCCATCTCAGGGTTATAAGATATCTTATCTTTTTGTATTGTTTGTGCTACCACACAATAATCAGGAGAGTGTGGCAAATTACAGGGCATACACCATGGATTATTTTCTGTCATATGGATTCCACTTGTCTTCAAAGGGTCAGGTGTGTCTTTTCCATAGTTATGTCTCCTGTTAGTATCCATGGGCTTTCCATCTTTCTAGTTTGTATGATATGGCATGTCATGGAGTCTTGGTCTTTCATTCTTATGTGAGTATTCTTGTTTGTTTGTAGGAGGATTAGGATCTTGAGGAACTCTTATATTGTCTCTTTTTCTGATCATCCCAACAACCTTTTTATTGTTTTCAATAGTGAGAGCCATTTTTTGTGTTTCTGCCAAGGTTCTAGGACCTTTGCCCCTGAGTTCATAACTTATCTTCGGGTCAAATGCTTTCAAGTATATGCTAAGGGTTGCTTGGTTGTTCAATTTGGATTCTTGTGGAACCTTATTATATAGTTTAGTGAATCTCAAATTAAAATCATACACCTATTCATTTTGCTATTTTTGAATAGTTATTAGTTCATGAAGAGCAAATTCTGGGGCACATTAATTTTTGAATTGTTCCAAAAATTGATTGTGGAAGTCTCTCAAGGAATATATTGAAGCGTCTGGTAAGCTATTTACCCAGTCTCTTGCTTCATTAGTAAGAGATATCATAAATAGTTTCATTTTTATATCTTCATATTCATTACCAATGTCCTATATAAAAGCATTGAATCGTTTGATATGTTCTTCAGTAGTCAATTCACTGCTTCTTATAAACTTAGGCACATTGTTCCTCCAACTATTATCCATGGGATAAGGATATAGATGATATCCAGTTAAATCAAATTGTTTGGCCATACTTGTAGGATTAGGAAGTGGTATATTTGGGTATGGTGGATAATATTGATGCAGAGGTGTCAGGTCTCCAATGGTAATCTAACAAGATCAAAAGATTCAAATAACTTGTGGCTTCAACCAATAAGGCTTCTCTAGTCTTCTCCTTGCCTTAAACTCCACCAAAGGGCTCGAATTTGGATTCCAACTTCTCAGATGAATTATTGTACCTTCTAGGGTCTCAACCTACCCCAACCAACAAGATTCAATAGGTTTCATGCACCTTTCTGACCGATTCTTGACAACTCCCCTTAACCAGGCCTAATCCTTGTAGCCCTGTGCAGCGACTAATTTGTACTTTTCTCCAAACTTTCCCAAAGCACTCCAAAAACTAATTACTGATCTGAGTACCCTCTATTGATTTCTATAACATACTTCAAAATCATATACTATTGTTTTGGACGAAATATGACTGTCCTAACAACCCGGCTATCTTCCTGCAGGGCCTAATCCACCCACTTTACAAAGGAACCCTATCAAATACTTATCCCCCTCACTCCAAACCTAAAAAAAGTCTTAGGAAAGGATTAAAAATGAAGGATTTTCAAGGTTTCAACCAGTGGTTTGCTCATTTGCATGTTTAAATACAAAACCCCCCTTTCTAGGCCTCAAAACCTAGGGCTTGCTAGATCTCCCACTTCCAATCACTTCCAGACCTCATTCAAAGGTCTAACACCATGTCCTTGACCATATTAACCCTCAGCAAACATAAAATTATCACCTTATTAAGGCCGATCTCCTGCTGCTACAACTGAGCCACCATTTCAATGCTCTTTCCACATGTAATCTCTGACTTTCAATGGTGATCACCTGCCCATTTGCACTCCTCCTGCTTTGTCAAGTTAGAAATCATATTATACATATAATCAAGGACCTATTCCATGAGTATTAGGCTCCTACATCCATGGGAAGGTCCTATGAGGCATTGAAACCTCTCAAAATGCACAAGATAGCCTGCTGTTCTTTGTAACAGTCAATACAAACAGCAATGAAACTACCTACAAGAACCTCCTCAGAGCATCAAATGAAGTCTAATATTGTTAACTGAGGTCCTAAGACATTTACCAACACTCAATAATCAAAAAAGACCAATAGAAACAAGAAGGAGATACAAGATAAAACTGAATTTTATTGTTATTTGCAGCCTGCTGTACAACCTAGTCTTCTAATATGACTCCACCGTACCACCAAATGCCTTTTATAGGCTTACATGACGTCTCTCTAACTTCTCCAACCAATTCCCAAAGGTTGGAGATGGTTAAACTTCCAAAACCATTCATTTTTTATTTCCCCACCAAATGCATTATTCAAAAATTTGAATATTAAACTTTGTTTTATGTGACTTTTACTCTACCAAATTATCATGGTTCATCATGGTTGATCTTATTAGGATCATTATTCCTTATTCCTAGCCTTAGACACTTCTAATTGACTCTTATTTGACTTTAGAGGCACTATTGGCCCACTTACATTATTTTTTGGTCCTAGGGTCCTTACCAGGACCCTTAGGACATTTGATTATTACATCATTTTGCCCATTACAATATGCCATAATTGGTTCTAGGATGTTCCATTTGATTTGATTTGATCCATGGGCTTCTCCTTTGATCATTTGTGTCTTCTTACTCCAGAGTGTTCTCTTAGGTGCTCCTGCACCAAATATTGGTATCCAAATGGAGGTTGAGGATACATATTGGGTTGGGCATATTGATGATACATATTATGTTGTGGGGGAGGTTGCTGATATTGATTGTTATGTCTTTACCCTGGTGGTGGGTATTACTGGTGAACAATCCCAGTATTTATAGGTGGAGGTCCTTGCATTTGCCTATTTTACAGAGGAGCATTATTGTATATATTGTGGTGTGCCGTGTTTATATTTTGATGGTGAGGTGTAATATGGTGATGACCAGGTGGTGGATGAGGATTAGCTATATGTTGAGATGGGTTGTGTGCATTGTACGGTCTTAGATTTTGAGGTGGAATATTTTGTTGAGCATCACTAACATGTGGCGCTGCTAAACTACTTGCATTTTGATGTAATCCTATTTAATTGCTTATTTGAACATGTCCACCCTGCCTATGGGGAGGCACATATCTTGAACTGGTTACCTTAGTTCTAGATCTTATTTGTTGTAGTTCTTGTTTCATCTTTACTTCTTCTTCTTCCAATCTAGCCGACTCAAGTTCTTCCTGCAATCTAAGCACCTCTTGCTGTATCTAATCCTTAGTTCTCATGCCTTCTGGATGCCTATTATGTATTTGTGTGGATGTTACCTGATCTATGAATCCATTTTGAGCTTCTTCACCCTGTTGCAGTGATGCTTGGTAATCATGTTCTACTTGATTTTGGTCTATCTCTATCATAATTTGAGCCTGATTGTCAAACTGTTCCTGAAAGGAGGGTCTGTACTATGCAAGGACATCATCAGATCTGTTATGATTAGACTGAGTATACTGATTATTGGATTGGAATTCATCTGATTCATGTAAGGGAGTGAAGCTGTTATGAATTATTAGTGTCTGTTCTAAGGTATTATCTGGAGAGATTTGGTTATTAGTATTACGAGACTGACTTGATATCCCATTCTTCTTAGTAGGAGCCTTTAAAGGTGGGGATGATTGCATTTTTTTACCATCATCTTTAGATCTCCTACCATCCATTATGACACTTTTATGAGAAAAGCAATCTAAGTTTAGTGTAGAGTCGCCACCTCTATTTAGAGGACCAATCAATCTTCTGGGTTTTTCCTTCCACCAACAGAGTTATATGTTTTAATTCTCTGACTCTAACAACATGGTCTACTACCTATGTGTTGTCCCCAATAGAGTCACCAATTCTGTTAGGTCTCAAAAACATAGGTCATTAACCCTAAGAGGTTGCCAGGCTCTCTTGATGTTTTTGGCTAACTGACAAGGGATAGATATGGCTAAACCCCCTTCACTTTAGGCTCTGCCAGACCTAGGCGAGTAAACCTATAATTAATAAAGTAGATAAAGAGATGATCACTACTTTAATCAAAATTAATCTAACTATTGATAATGGCATAAATTATAAAACAAATGAAAAGACAACAAATTAATTCTAATTGATCTAAATTGGAATGCTAAAACAATAATGCAATCTGACTAAGTAAATCTGAATTTAATTTGTATAAGTGAAAATGAAAGAAATAGACCAGTACCTTATTGAATATAGAGTTAGTGCAATCATGAAATTAATGACTATTTGTTTGGTAAAAACTTGAACTATTTGGCACGAAAAGATAGGTATGTAACTTGTACAACCCTACAAGTAAATAGTTAGTATTCCATACATATATCCAATTGACAAAATATTACCTGCATTCATCTAAAAGGATTTAATCCTTGCTTGAAGGAACCTATCAGAATGATACTACAATTGTAACAGATTTATTAAAAACTAGAGACAGAATACAAACCCTAACTATACGATTCTTCTTACAGATCCATGACAATGTTTTCTGAGTTACTATGATAAATTCAAAGGATTCAATTATGAAAACATAAACCAATTAATCTTATCACACTATAATGGCAAATGTGCATAGACAACTTGAAGCTATACTTGATAATTCAAATTGAATAACAAAGAAAACTTTGAAAGGAGACAGTCATATAATTGCATAGACAACTTGAAGCTATACTTGATAATTCAAATTGAATAACAAAGAAAACTTTGAAAGGAGACGGTCATATAATTGAACAAATTTAACAGATAATTGATACCAAAATTTTGCAGTCACTGCTTCATGCTTACAGATTTGACTTCATCAGAGAATCCTTGCATATGATCTACCAGAAATAAAATATATTAAAAATGAACTAGCATTGCCGTTCAAATCTAATCTCCAGTATCTCCTATTCTATTATGTAGTCTCTCCCTATGATCTAATGTCCTTTCTCTGGTCTTGGTCATCTCTTATAAAGAGAGGCACACAGGCTTCAGACCAGTTACAATGGTTGTGACAGTTGATAACCGAACAACAATATTAGTTCTAATAAGATAGATTTATGAAATTTAATACTGGCCACTAATCATCAAATGGATAACCATTTCAGGGTCGAAAAAGTCTTTAACTGCAGTTTTGCCCCATATCCTTCGAGGGTTTCTTCATTATTCCTAAAAAGACCAGATAAAACATCCATTAGTCTCAGATCAATTGATTAAAATAGATTTATTTGTATATATTTACTCAATTGATTACTTCCCTCATTGACAATTTATCAGTTGCTTAAGATCCTCTCACGGGTGTTTACACAACTTAATCACTACTGTGTATATCCTGCAAAAACAAATATTTTATCTATCAGAAAAATATTTTGATATTTTAGATTTTAATGCTATTTTTTAGGGTTTCCTTCGTCGGCGTGACCTTGCAGTCGGGTTGAAAAAACATCCCACCTTTTTGCTTTCCGTTTCTTTGTATATTCAATATGTTCATTGTAATATACAATCGCTATAACATACAAAGAGTTTTTAACATTTAACTTTTCCTTCGTGTCCGGTTCTTGTACATTCTTTTGTATCTACAACTTGTATCCTGAAGAATGTATTTTTGCTACATACAAAGCATTGAATATACAAGTGCTCAATTCTTTTGAATAACCCTTTCGGTTCCGCCATTTCTATGTTATACATTGTATATCGGCAATGTATGTCGGATAGGTACAAATCACAAACATACAACAAATGTTTCATTTTTAATAATCTTTTAGGGTCCGCATTATGCATATCATCTTTTATATCTATCACCGATATGTATCGCTTGTATGTTGGCTTATAGCTCTCGCAAAGATACATACAAAGTCCCTTGTATATCCCCTTCGGACTCCAACCGTTTCATAAACCACAACTTACTCTCTTTTGATTCCGCAATGTATATCAAATATACATTAGGTAAAGATACATTGCATTAACCGAAATTTGATCTTATTTGAATTCTGGTGCTTGTATGTATCGAGCAATGTATGTTTGATACATACAAGCCAAAAACATACAACAGTTTTACCGTATTTCATAAATATTTTAAATCCGGTTTGCATAAAATGCAATGTATATTTCCAATATACATTGAGTAGTGATGCATTGTCTATATCATTTTTTAATGTTCGCCGAAATCCATGTTGTATGTCCCGCAATGTATGTACCGATACATACAAATGCAAAATATACAAAGACTTATCGTTATTTCATAATTATTTTGGTTCTGGCTTGTATGTGGGCATTGTATCTCAGTAATGTATGTATATTTAAAATGTATGTTTCCAAAAGCATACACATACAAAGCGTAATACATACAACAAGTTAACTTTATTTCATACCTTTTCAAATCAACGATATGTATATTAACCCGAAACATACAATACGTGACACATACAATAGTTTCACCACATTTGATAATATTTCAGTTCCGCGCTATGTATATTGAGTTGTATGTATCGCATTGTATGTTGTGCTCTGCCTAACATACAATTGCAAATGTATGTCTATGCATTAGTATACATACAAATTTCATTGTATATATTTTTCCTTCTCTCGCCTATCGGCAGACACAATACCATCGGCTTATCAAAATACCTTCACTCCGATCACTATAGCACTTGTATCTATTGTGAGATACATTTGGCAGTGTACATACAAACTTTTACCTGCTGCATCTGGTGCCCTTACCTACTACTGCCTGTCAACTCTTGTATCCATAGACAAAAACCCTTCGAACATGCATTCCAGCTACCACCTCGACCCGTCACCTTTTGCATTATTTGGCGATGTATAATTTTGTTGTATCTTCATAATATACAACCGTGAAATACAACTGACGGATACATAGAGACTGTCTCACTCATGCAACTGTAGTATACACACAAACTATCTTCGACACACAAAAGACATATACTCATAAATTTTATAACCCAATATACTTTTGTAACATACAAACCCCGATGTACATCTACGGGATACACAGAAACTGTATCCAACATACATTTGTAGTATATACAAGAATTGTATATTCAATATACTTAACCTTGTATATTCAAAACATGCACTTTCAAATATGCATTTGATTGATCCTTGATTTTCTTGTATGCCGACTGGGAATCTTAACTTTCTCTCTTCTTTGTATCTGCGATAGACAAATGCAAGATACACAGAACATGCAAAAGTGATATATTCACAGATTGTATATCCTTCATGCAAAAGCAATATACACACAATTTGTATGTCTTTCCAACCCATGTGGATTTTCACTGTTTCGATCTGCTTTTTACTTAGCGACTGCTCAGATCGATCTCCTCCTCAAACATGCAGCTCTCTGCACTTCAACAATCTAGCACACAGCCATGCTAGAATCCTTTAATACATTCCTTGTTTACGGTTTATTTTTAATGAACACTTAAACCATGTTATACTAAGTCTTTGGGAATCAGGATAGATCAAATCCAAATATTTCTATCAGCTCAATTGTTAATTTCTCCTTGAAAACAATTGTGGATCTTTCTCTATATGCTCCCACACTGAAATCTTTGGATGATTAAAAATTAATATTTGCCAAAAAGCATCTTGGGAATTTCAATCCCAACATCGGGATGGCTGCCTCGTGTCATCCACATAGTGGTGTAATTCAAATATTAATGGTTGTAAGGATTTTCTAATTTTTATGATATCTGTTATGATTCTTTTGGCCTATGGATGGATGTTTTTATGTCATGTTTATAGATCATGATGATATATATGTTATGTTTATGATGGTGATGGATCATGTATTGTGATGTGATGATTTATGTTCTACTTATGCTATTTATGCATTATGATGTGATAATGATGATGCATGTTATGATTATGGATTATGATGTGGATTAAAATGGATGTGAGATGAAAAATAAATTCTTAGATTAATAAACATTTGTTATGGATGGAAAATGAAATGAAATGGAAATATATGCTTAAGTTAATAAACATATATTGTGTATGCAAAATGAAATGAAATGGTAATGTAATGGATGCACAGATTACATTTGTGTGAAAGTTTGATTTGTGCAACAAGTGAAATCACCAAGGTTAACTTTTGAAGACGTCTCACATGCATGTAATATAATCACTACCCAATGTGCAGTGCTTTAATTGTTTTATTTTTCAGGAGAGTCTCCATGATGATCATGAAATTATGATTTAATGATTTTATGCAATGATAATAAATTAGTGTAATGGTTAATGCAATGAACAAGTCATGATACGTGTTATGTGCATGTTAAACCCTAGGTGATGGGGCTAGGTGGTGGGGAATAGGTTAGGGAGGGGTATAGTTATGGGTTGGGAAGGAAAAGGGGGTTGTGAGGGTGGTTTAGGTAATGCTAGGTTATTAGACACCACGTCATTAGATGGGTTTTGGTTTAGGTGTGTTAGGTTGGTTGAATGGGTTAAGAGGTAAGTGAGAGGGAGGGATGTTGGTTAGGAGGGGGGTTAGAATGGATGGATGGGAGGGGATTAAAATTCTAAGCCCAGATAATATGGTTAGATGAGTAGAAGAAGATGAAATGAGCTAGGTATAGTACTTGCATTAGACTATTGAGAGAATTTCCATATTTATTATAGCAAAGTAGGATACATTTCATGTAGGTATGGGAGGACTTTGTGAAGATATTTATCCCACAATTGCATGGACTAGACTCACAAACAATAGGTTGATTTCATGCATGCCCAAGGTAGGATAACCTTTCCTAGCTGAGGGAAGGGGACTCATAACATAAATTCTCATAGTATATAGAAGGTATGAATACCTGTATATGCAAATGGGATGCACTATGCTAGAACCGACCCTAACTTCAAGATATGAATACTATTCTTGGAGTAATGAAATCAACCCACAAGCACATCATATATAAATGATGACCATGTCTATTTCAGGCATTGCTCACCACTTACCATGATATAATTAGATCAAGGTAGCTTTGGAAATGACCTGGAATGAGACAAGAAGATAAAAAACCAAGAATCAAAATGACCAACCGAAAAAGCACAAATAGCCATTGTATTCTCTTACCAAGATAAATGTTGATAGTATGATGGATTCTGTCCATTGTAGGAACGATATATCCTAGGATGCGAATCATTTGGGTTTTGTTTGGATAAATTTTGAAAGGTGGCCAGAAGGGATAGGCAAGCCATGTGTGATAATTATAGTTGGTATGTTGATTGATAACTTTTGCATGAGATGTGTGTGATTCGGGTGTATAGTTAGCGTGTGTATCATTTGTTGAATCTAGAAAGCTTAGTAAATAGGGACCATCTAAATGGGTTGGATGGGTGCATCTTATGTACTTGAGTACTGGATATTTCCTTTGTATTCTAGACTACCTACATACCCTGTGTCCACGGGATCAAGGCACTTTCAAGATACGGGTGAGATGAATATGTAGTTCTGGTAAGACTTGATGATGTGGGGATGGTTTAGGATGGGTGTGATGAAGTGGGATATGATGTGAGTGTTTTTTGTATTTTTTTGTTTTTCAAATGTTTTTATATATTTTTTATTTTCTATTGTTTTTGGATTTTTTGGATTTTCTATTATTTTTTGGTTTTTTTGGATTTTCTATAGTTTTTTGGATTTTTTGGATTTTCTATTGTTTTTGGATTTTTGGGATTTTCTATTTTTTTTGGATTTTCTATTTTTTGGGGATTTTTTAGATTTTCTCTTGTTTTTTGTCTTTTTTTGGATTTTGGCTGTACATAAAAAAAGCTTACAAGGATTCTTGTTCCACAAATTAGCTTTGGGTGGGATGATGCAGGGTGGGCAATTGATGTTTCAGAATTCCAAGCCATGGGATGTGTGCAATGTGGAGTGTCGTGATGGAAAGAGAACTTATTACATGGTGGAACCGGGCACTACACATGGCACTTGAGACAGATTTTCACCATGGTACTTATCCAAGACATCACCAAAGTGATTTTCACCATTAGACAACTTTATTGCACTAAGGTTTTTCTTGATTTTTTTTTTTGAATTTTTCTATTTTTAAATTTTTTTTTGTATTTTTGCTTTGGGATACTTGATGAATTATGCATAGAACCTCTTCAAACAAAAAATGTTCATGGGTTCATCCAGAGGCTGCTCCTCAAGTGTTGCAAGCTGATATGCTCCTGATCCATAGCTAGCTGTCATAACATAGGGTCCCAACCAATTAGGCTCAAATTTTTCTTCCTTAGTGTGTTCCTACAAATTTTCCTAATTTTCCATGAGGACAAGGTTGCCTACTTAAAATTTGTGGCTCTTGATCTTTTTGTTATAGCTTCTTCATAGGTGATTTTGGTATGCCTACAGATGGTTAAGTGCATCCAGGTGTTTCTCATCCAATAGTTCTAACGCATGTAGTCTTGCAACTCGATACTCTTCATCAGTGATTATATTCTGTAATAACACTCTAAGTGATAGGAGCTCGACCTCAAAAGGTAAGATGGCTTCAAAACCAAATACTAGGGAATATGGGGTGGCTCTTGTAGGTGTACGGATGCTTGTACGGTAGACCCATAGGGTGGGATTGAGTTGAAGGTGCCAGTCATAGCTAGCTTGATTAACCATCTTCTTCAAAATGCATAGGATGGTTTTGTTAGAAACTTTAACCTGACCATTACCTTGAGAGTAATAAGGTGTGGAGAAGTGGTGTTGGATCTAGAATTTCTCACACAAAGTGTGGACTTCCTAGTTTTTAAATAGTTTCCCATTGTCTATGATGATGGAATGGGGGATGCCATAATGGCATATTATGTAATGAAGAATGAATTTGGATATTTGGATGCCTGTGGTAAAAGTGAGTGTAATTACTTCAACCCACTTGGTAAAGTATTCAGTGGCGGTGATAATGAACTTATGGCCTGTTGGTTTTTCTTTTGAATCAGCATTAGGGTTTGCCACTTCTAATGCATAGGTAGATTCAGCCAACTGAATACAGGAGGTTGCGTGAGCTCCTCCCCTTCACTTCTGGTTCTTCCGCACCAAGGGGGGTGTCCCTATTTGATAAAACTATAACCTTGACTAGCTCAATGACAGAAGGATTTAACTTGACAACAACAGGCAGAATACTCTCATGTATGGACCAAGATTTGTGTAACAAATCACAAGGTTGGCAACATTCTTGGACATGATGTCTGGTTGGGTATGAGAGCATGCAGGGATCCTAATCCTACTCCTACAACTAATAGGTGGAAGGATAAAATGGTTTGATTTGATTTTTGGATGCAAAGCTGGACATGGTATATAACCTCAACACAGAGCTAGATTGGTGCCTATCCAGGGCTTGGAGTCGGTAGACATACACCTGTGAATGATCAGCATTAACAACTAAAACTAGATTTCAGGGGGATATACATGATATCTGCCTTACAGATATCTCCCAATATAGAGTGTTAAGCTGTCTATACTTATGGCATCCCTCCTGCAGTATACCCTTCCCAATATTCAATCTGAAAACAGTTTAATCTACCCCTTGAGCAGAAGTTAAAAGATTAAACATTCAACACAGGAATTCTATGTTCTAGAATCTCAGACATTCCTTGAATGCCTGGACTTAAAAGAAAGATACAAGCAAAACTGGAGACAGAATCAGCATAACACATGCAAACATAGCATTATTCATATAAAATTGACCATGAAATCAGTGGATTCATGCACAAACGTACAATAGGAGATACATAAACTCACAAGTTTTGCTGCACAGAGCAACCAAAACCAGTTGTATCTTATTACAGAGCCAAAATGTCCAGTTTTCAACAAAGTCAAAAATGGTAACACAGTCTACCTATATTGGCCAGAAAGTGTACCCACAGCAATTAATTACATGGTCAAAAATAAAAAATCTGCCAGATATAGACTCCACAAAGGAATGGTGCTCAGAAGTTATTGCAGCAACAGATAAGAGAAGCCTCGAGCCCTGCGCCACCATCTGGGAGTCTTCACTCAAAAATCGGGCGACATGATCATGTGTACCATTGCCCATACCTCTGCACCGTCGCCATTAAAGGCCTCAACCACCCGCGGCCTACCTGGAAACCGTCGTTGCGTTCAAACAGAAGTTCCCGCCAAAATGCACTTTACTAAAGTTTCAAATGTGCAGGAAGAATAGTCCCACATTGGTGCCGCGGAGACTCCTTCAATACCTTAAAAACATGGTCATGAGCATAATAGGTGTCGAGCGCCTTTTGCCACGTTCGATGCATAAGCCTTCTCCAAAAACCCATCGCCAAAACCCAAGCCATCGGCACACCCCAGAATTCTCCTTCTGATCTCAACGGTCTCACCGACCGCTACCTTCGCTTCCCCATCGGCCAGAGATGCATCATCAGGCCAACCATTGAAACCTTCACTGATCTCATCAGTTACACCGATGAAGCCACCACAATCCCCTGTCGGCTAGACCAATACCGCCGGCCAAGCAAAAGATCCCTCTGTCGATAGACCACACTCTCACCGATGCACCAACAAATTATACTCTGCTCCTTCATCGGCGAGACCTCCCACTGTCGGCCCACCACAATCCATCCTCGCTGACAACACAAGTCATGCTGAAGACCATACATAACACTTCCCTTCATTGGCTAGAGATTAGTCTATCGGCCAACCATTTCATCATTCACCCGATAATACAACCCATACCGATAGACCCTAGCTCTTCCCCTTCCGTCGGTGTAACACACACCATCGAGGCATCCAAAAAGCTTCCTGCTGATCTCAAAGGTCACGCCGATGACATCTTCGCTAGCCACACACTGCTCCTCCATCGGCCAAACTCCTTACATCGGTGGGCCACAAATTTGCTTCACCGACAGCTAAACACACGCCGATGGACATCCATCGGCCAGACCAAAACAATCGGAGCACTCAAGAAATCTTTCATTGATGAGGCCGATCACTCCAATAAGACCAAAAATGTAAAGCGCTGAAATGTTGAACCATTGAACAATGAACTGGTTCAACCTGATGGTTCAACCGAGAAGTTCAATGCCGAATGGAGCACTTCAAAAAGAACATTCGCCGAACACAAACACAAAGCCTCAAACCGTTGAACCCCAAACCAAAAGGGTTCAACACTAGGGTTCAACGCAATGGTTCAAACATCAAAAATAATACTCCATAGGCAAAAAAGCTTCGAACCCTTGAACCTTGAACCAAAACAAAAAGGTTCAAGCGGGAGGTTCAACGATGCAATATTTGCGCAAGGCAAATGCATAATGCGACCCGTTAGAACAAAATTGAACCCTGAACTGCTAAACCACTGAACTTAGAGAAAAAAGGGTTCAAGTTCAAACCAAAATGTCGAAGACACAAAAACGAACCCATGTCGATGGAGAAAAGACGAAGACCCCTCCTCAAGAAATGAGATGTAGATGCTGAAAAACACTGAAGGGGTGCCAAAACTTAGAACCTTTTGGATTTTTTGGGAAGGTGCCTGCATGAAAAATTGCTCGAAAACTGACAGTCAATTCAGGCACCAACATGGCCATTGGATGACGAAGGGTGAATCTTACCTACAAGGTCGAGTCCCCATTGTGAAAAAGGTCACAAAGTTATTATTGGCTATAGCTCTTTTGATGGTACATGGATGAGGTCCCCATGTTGCTGACACAGCAAGCATTTCTTCATGAACCTATAAGCATCTTGCTCCATGGTCAGCCAGTAGTATCCTGTTCTTAAGATCTTCTTGGCTAGGATAGGTCCACTCGAGTGTGCCTCGCAAATACCTTCATGCACTCTTGTAAGGCCACTTCAGCTTCCCTAGAGTCAAGACATCATAAAAGTGTACCATCAAGACTCCTTTTGTAGAGGCTATCTCCTATAAGGGTGAAGCAAGAGGCTCGACAGATGAATCTTTTTCGTTGTCAGGATGATAGGTTGGGTGGTATGATGTTGTCATGAAGGTACATGTAGGTTTCTTAATACCAAGGGGATAGGGGACCAACAATGTCACACACTAGTTCTGACTGTGGAACATCATAAGCTGGTATGGGGAGTTCTTCAATCAGGAACTCACATTTCTTGTTGTCTTTCTTCATGTCCACCAATGATCCTATCATGGCCATGGCATCTGCTACTTTGTTATTTAACCTTGGAATTTGTTCAAAATGGAAGTCATGAAAGTAATCTTTAAAGTCATCCACCATCCTTTTATAGGGCAAGAGCTTATCATCCTTAGTCTTGTATTCATTGTTTACTTGTCGAATGACTAGTTGGGAATCTCCATAGACCATCAGCTTCTTAATCCTCCACTGAATTGCCATGCAGAGTCCTGTCATGAGAGCCTCATATTCTACTACATTGTTTGTACATGAAAATGTGATTTTGTATGATTTGGGAATGGTGTCTCCTTGAGGGATAACAAATAAAATGTTTGCCCCTGAGCCTCAATGCATGTAAGATCCATCAAAATACATCTTGCATGATTCCATTGTTGGTGTTAGCGTCAATATAGACTCATCAGGAAACTCTGCAAGTGTGGGTTGCTCTGTTGGGATTGGTGCCTTAGCTAATTGATCAGTGATGACATGTCCGTTAATAGATTTCCTCTCTATGTATTCAATATCAAACTCACTTAGGATCATTACCCACTTAGCCATTCTTCCTGTAAGGGCAGCTCTAGTTAGCAGATATTTCAGGGGATCAATCATGGCAATAAGCTTAGTCTTGTAATTAATCATGTAGTGTCTCAACTTTTGTGAGGTGAA
Organism: Cunninghamia lanceolata; assembly: GCA_027924645.1. Taxonomy (NCBI): domain Eukaryota; kingdom Viridiplantae; phylum Streptophyta; class Pinopsida; order Cupressales; family Cupressaceae; genus Cunninghamia; species Cunninghamia lanceolata. The sequence continues at coordinate 7,195,902 of BSBN01000261.1, read as the reverse complement.
GATGACAGCTAGGCATGCTTGTTCAATTAGAGTATAATTTAGCTCATAAGACACCAAGGTATGGCTGATATAATATATGGCTCTTTCTTTTCCTTGTTCATCATATTGTGCCAACAAGGCCCCTATAGTTGTTTCCATTGTTGAATATACAAGAGGGGGGGTTCTCCTTATTTTGGTGGAATAAGGATAGGTGGGTTAGTGAGGTACTTCTTTAATTGTTCAAAAGCATTTTGACACTAATTGTCCTGCATAAAAGTTGTGTTCTTGTAGAGGAGATGCTGAAACAGTTGGCATTTATTGTCAAGTTGTGATATGAACCATCAAATAGATTGAAGCTTTCCTTGTAGACTTCATAGCCACTTAAGTGTCCTTGAAGGAGGCATCTCTATTATAGCTTTGACTTTGGTAGGATCTACTTCAATTCCTCTTCTTGACACTATGTATCCTAAGAGTTTCCCAGAACTGACCCCAAAGTCACATTTCTTCAAATTCAGCCATACATTGTTTTGTTCCAATATGTCAAAGATCTTGGCTAACATGTTTAAGTCCTCCTCTCTAGTTTTAGATTTCCCAGCAAATCATCTACATAGTGTACCATTATGTGGTGGAATAGATCATGGAAGATTATCGTCATTGCCCATTGATAGGTTGCACCTGCATTCTTCAAGCCAAAAGCATCATAACCTAATAGTATATCCCCCATGGGCATATGAAGGATGTTTTATGTTGATCTTCCTCTGTGATCTTGATTTGATTGTATCTCAAGAAATCACCATTATAGACAACATCTCATGACCTATTGTGAGATCCACTACATGATATCAATGTTGGGTAGCAGAAAGTCATCTTTAGGGCAAGCTTTGTTAAGATCTCTGAAATCTATGCAGCACTAGATGCCCCCAGTGACTTTGGTGATAGGTACAATGTTATATACCCACTCAGGGAATCTATAAAACGGATAAACCCCACATCTAGGAGTTTATTGAGCTCTACCTTGACGAGGAGCGTAATTTGAGGATTCATCTTCCTTAGCTTTTGTTTTACCAGTTTCGCATCAGGACGTACTGCAAGGTGGTGAACAACCAAGGTGAGATCTAGTCCTGGCATATCAGCATAGGTCCATGTAAAATTATGGATTCTTTGCTTAAATAAGGCTAGGAAGTTCTCCTATTCTATTTTGTAAGGGACTCTACTCTTAATGTGATTTTCAGTGCTTCTTCCGTTCCAAGGTTCATTTCCTACGATGGTTCCACTAGGATAGGTGATCTATCTGGATATACTTCATCTATTTTGGGAAGGCCCATGCTCTCATCTCCTAGCTCCTCATGGATTTTTTAACTAGGTGATATGTCCTTTATTTTGATTTTTTTTACACCTGAAAGTGCCACAAATTGGTTTTCACTAGGGGGTGTTGTTTTTATTTTTATGTTTTTATGACTAAGAGCATGGGTGGTTTTTTTGAAGTAGGCAGATGTGTCAAGTTCCATGATATATCCAACTCTGTGGTCTCCAAGGGGGAAGTGATCTCTAACTCCCTTCATTTCTTCTATTGCCTCATCATTCTCTGCCACATCAAGGACTAGGTGTCCTTATTGCTCCCAATCTATGAGCTGGGGTGAACAAGAGGTAGGTTGCGGGAGTCGGATGAAGTGGTAGTTAAGCTATAGATGATGTATATGGAGGTTTCAAAGAATTTGGTGAAATCACTAAAGGAGTCTTGATGGTCTACTTTGTTGATGTTATCAACCATAGGGGAGACCTTAGCAACTTCACCTAAGATACATTCACCATTAGCAAGGATAGATTCTTGTTTCCCATACCCTAACCCATGAAAACATGGGTTTCTTATTGCTTGAATCGGCTCCATAATCCCTTGCTCATGAAGGCCTATACTGCCTTGTCCTTTATAGCCCATGTACTTAACAATCTCAAGACCCTTGCCATAGATTTCAGCCGAGATGGTAGGGGCTTCTTGTTTTGCTTATTTGTCTTTGTATAACCATGAGGATATGTCTTTGAGAATATCCTAATCAAGGAGATGCTTCTTCTTGAAGGTGGGTGATGGTTTGGAATTGATGACTACCATGGAAACTTCTTCCCTAGGAGCACCAAATGTCTTAGGAGTGGGCAATGATCCTACACAAAAGGTACCATGCAATTTGTATTTGCCACAACCCATGTCGCTTAGCTTGATCTTGACTTTGGGTAGTGGGGATGTTTGGGATGTAGCGGCGATGTTGGAAGGGTCAACATATGAGGCGGATGATGTAGGATTGGTTCGGGAGGTAGGTTTAGCAATGCCATTGTTGTATGGGCTGAAGGTGAGATCGTGTCCTTCCAAGAAGCTACAATATTGGAAAGGACAGGGATCGGCATAGTTAGTAACTTCTATGTTGTTGTGAGGGAGTTTTAAGCATTGGTAAAATGTGGAAGGAATGGATTGCATGGCATGTATCCATGGTTAGCCGAGGAGAATGTTGTAAGGAAGGTCAAGATCAAGCACCTGACACTTGGTCTCCAAGATTTTCTTCCACACTTGGATAGGGAGTTTGATGGTGCCTTTAGATAGTCTCTCTATATCATCATACCCCTTAATGGTTATACATTCACTAGTGTCCACAACCACATTGGAGTATCCCAAATGTTTTAACAATTTTAGAGTGCATAGGTTTAGACCAGAGCTGCCATCTATTAAGACTCTTTTTATGATATGCTTGTGGATGCAGACTTCAATGTGCAAGGCATCATTGTGTGGGTCGTCAGAGGCGGGAAGATCCTTTTTGAAAAAGGTGAGATGATGAGGTGAAGCGATATGGCCCACCATGGCTTGGAATTGATTCACATTCAGGTTGGTGGGGACTTCAAGGGTCTCCATTAAAGCTTTGTCAAGGGTTTCTTTGTGAAGGGGAGATGTGCGGAGCAATTCAAGGATAGAGATTTGTGTAGGGGTTTTACCTAGATGATCTAGGAGGTTGTATTTGTGAGCAGATGGTGGGTTGGTAGATGTGCATGTGGATGGTTGATCATTGATGGGTGCCCCATGGATGGAGACATGGCTGCGGTGGGTAATGATGGCACAATCAAGTGCTTTGGTTTGAATGGTGATGGTGTTGATGTGGTTAGAAGATTCTTCTATTCAACCCACAATGGAGTCAAAAGAAGTGGGGGGTGGTACAACATTGTAAGCTTGGTTGGATGAGGATGATTTTCCTGTATTGTGGTCGGGTAGAGGATCCTTGTAAGCTTCTAGATTGGCATTCGGATGTCTATTTTGGTGGTTCATCAAGGGTTATGCCACCCCTATCTATAAGGTCTTGAATATTATGCTTTAGCTTCATGCAGTTTGACATTTTATGTCCCTTCACATGATGATACTCACAAAAGAGATTTTCATCAAACCAAGTGGGCTTGAATTGATCCTCACTATAAGGTCTAATATGGGGTAGCATGATTATGTTTTCCTTTACAAGTTTATTCAAGACATCTTCTATAGGTTCCCCTAAAGGTGTGAATTTCCTCTTGGGATTATTGTTTTGTTTGGGTTGGGGACATTGACATTGTTTGTGGTGGGTGTACTTGGTGATGTTTGATTTTGTACATGTTGAATGGCCTTGACATTGGTGACACCATCATTAAGAGTGTTCTTTCTTTTACCCCAAAAGCGAGGTTTATCATTTGATTGGGTGTTGTTTGTGTTTGGGGTGTTGTTGTTGACCTTGTTGTTATTATTGTTGTTGGTTTTGTTGTCATAGAGCTTTGTCAAGACCTTAGCAATAAGGGCTCTCTAAATAGTTGTACCTTTGCCGATGACCTCTTCAAAAGTGGATGTGCACTAAATTTACAAATGGAAACCCATTTACTGACTAAGATTAGCCATGAATATGGTGACTAGTTGTTTTTCGGGATAGGCCAAGGGAGTTTGCTTGCCAAGCCTCTCCATCTTTGCAAGAAGGTAGCGAAAGATTCTCCGTTCTTTTGTTTGGTGTTGCAAAGATCAGTCATTGATATTTCATGTTTAAAATTATAGGAGAAATGGTTTACAAACTTCTCCATGAGTTCATGGAAGGTTTTGATACCTAGAGGAAGGTAATCAAACCATTTGGTGGCTTGACCATGAAGGCTTCTAGGGAATGTTTCATTAAATAGGTGTCATCATATGAGACTTCAAGGAAAGCAATATAAAACTCCCTAAGGTGCTCCCTAGGGTCTCCTTTTCCTTTGTACTTGTCAAATTTGGGTGTTTCAAATTTTTTGCGAAAAGGAGGCATGTACAATGTCCTATCAAATGGGTAAGGGCAAATATCCTCAAAAGAATATTGCTTTAATTTGTTTCCATGTTGCATATTGTCTACTTTTTGGATTAGTGCTTGCACAGCGCTTGTCAAATCTTGTGTGTGGGGTGGTTGTGGGATGTATGTTTGTTGGTTTTGGATTAGTTGTTGGAGGTGAGGTGAAATTTGGTTTTGTGGGATTATGTTTTGATTTTGTGGGATGGGGTTTTGATTTTGGTTTAGTTAAGGAAGGTATTGGTGATAAGCATGAAGTTGTTGTAGGACATGGGGTGGTATTTGTTGGTTGTGATGTTTGGATGGAAGAGGTAATGGGTGTTTGGGAGATTGATGGATTCACATACATGAAGTTGGATGACGGATTGTTGATGGGAATATTGGATGTATTAGGGGGTTGTTGAGAAAGTAGTTGGTTCATGAAGGCTATGTTGTTGGGGTTAAGCAGAGGCACACTTGTGGAAGCACTTGCATGTACGGGGTTGTTGGGAATATTTAAAGTAATTTGTGGGATAGATGTTGTGGTGGTAGAGGTAACAGCGGGGTTATTGATGGTGGAAGTGGTTGCAGCTGAGACATTGGTGGGATTTGTGGATGTGGTGAAGTTAGAGTTTGTGGGAATTGTGGATGTAGTTATGATTAAGGCTTGAGACGTGTTAGCATTGGTGTGTGACATAGATGGTTGTGAAGATGTGGTGGCATTGGGTATCATAGCACCATTTTTGAGGAGGAACTCAAGATACCTATTAGGATCCGATCTTAGGACATTATCAAGCATATTCATGGAATCGACATCTTGTGTAAAGTCTAGGATATCTTGATCAACTTGAATGGTGTTAGTTGTGCTTGTGATGGGATGGAGAAAGGGTTTATCATAGCAGAAGCATCATATGATGGCACTTATTGGATGAAGGGGACATTATTTTGGTCGGTTGGTGGCATCCCCATGCCAAAGTTGTTTCATTCTTCTTAGATTGTGATCTTGTTATGGGCATGCAATGGTGTGGGTTTGATTGGGGGTGGATGAAGGTTGAGACCTTAGAGAATTGATTTAATTTATTGGAGCCAAGGATATGTGGTGATGAAAGGGAACAAAGATTTAGGCTCAAGAGAATATAATCCATTAAATCTAAATCTAAGGATAGATGATGTTATGGTATGATTTTGATTATAGGTTTTGACCTTTAGGGAATAAATCTCAAAAGGTAACAACCTAATGGTGATAAATGTCAAGGATATTGATCTTTAAAAAATTTAACCAAATGGGTGAAAGATGGAATGGATTGGAAAGATGATTTAGTGAGAAAGAGTTTGGTATGGGTTGTGTGGATGATTCCTCAACTAAGGAAAACTTCATGTGATTTAGATGTTTTGGAGGATAGATTTTGATGATGTTTAGAAGCATGTACAAATCAACGAGTGAGTTCAAATAGGTCTAGATTTTTGTAAGATAGATGTTTCTTCTTACTCAAGGTAGACTTGTGACCTTAAGCAAAAAGGGATGATTATTCTACTTGAAGGTAGACTAATGATCAACAAGCAAAATGGCATGTGAGAGGATAAAATCTAGATTCAATTTTTAGCTCAAAGGTTGATTTGGGATATGGTTGATTGAGTTTTTGATTTGTGAGATATTTTGGATGTTTGGGATTTAGGATAGATGAGTGAAATTGGGATGAAATTATTGGATGATGAATTAAGGTCCAAAAGTAAAAATCAAATGGATGAGATTATGGAAGGGGATGGATTATGGTTGGGTACAATAGCTTGATGTGTGAAGAAGGGTCCAATAATGAAGACGATTATTCTCTAAGGTCTAAATGGGAATGTGGATGAAACGTTTTGAGTCAAAATTGTTATGGGAATGGTTTTTTGATGGATTTTGGGCAAGGTAGTTGTGGATTATGGATGTGTAGCTTTTAAAGGTCCCAAAATAGTTTTCTAGGCACGTGTACAAGTTGTTCTAAAAATAGCACCAAAACTCAAGGATAAGGTGCCACAACAATGAGTATTAGCTCCAGAGATATAGAAAATGGCCTACAACTATCACAGAGAATATTTAGGCATCAAGCAGAGGGTTTTTGGCACTAAAACAAGGCAGTAAATAGAAGATTTTGGTAAAAAATGGGATTTTGATGTCAAATTTTAGACTTTTGAAGGTCAAATGATTGTGATTCTTTGGAAAAAAGTCAAATGTTTCAATGACTTAGGAATTTTTGGATAATGTCAAATGATGTTTCCTTGGCAAGCATACAAACACTTCAAACAAGAGAACACAATGGCCAAAGGTTTTTTTGTGAAAATGTGAAAATTTATCAAGCACTTGTACAGCCTAAGGTGACCAAAGGATAATATTTATTGGATTCCCACTTGGATTACTCCAGCCGGACTTGCTCACAGCAGATAGCTTAGAAGTTTGGTGGCACTGGCTCTCCCTTACACGGCACACACTTCTTGGGCACACCAAACTTTGAATCCCTAAAGACCCAAAGATCTCAAGGAATTTGCTATCTCTACTTTGAACTACGAGAATGTGGGATGGTTTCAGAGGTCGGACCTCCTACACCAACAAAAAGAAGGTTTTTGGCTACTAAAACAAAGGTTTGTAGTGGGGGACCATTCAGGGGATCGGCACATTATGAGCATCCAGTAAACCACTTAAGGTTTTAACTAGCTCTACTAGGAGTTTCATATACATAAGGTATGACTTCCTTTCAAGCTTGCACCATATGGTAAGCGCTTATACCGATTAGAACTTGGCTTTCACCTTATCCTATTTTGTATAGCAGACTAAATGAAAGTACTGCTTGGCATCACCAATGAGTTCTCCTTGCAGATGTGTCTCAAGAGCAGGCCCCTCTTAAAAAGAAAAACAGAGTAGAACCATTTCTCTTCACCCAAGATCCTTTTGAAGGCAAGAGGAGAGGATACTTTGATTCTATCCCTTGGGTAACACAAGTGTACAAGTGCACAAGACACGTCAAGCAAAGATTCTATTTTCTTTTTAAAAGCCCAAAATGAAGTGTACCTACGATTGTTTACAAACAAGATTAATTTTAATGACCAAATGTAAGTGTTTTCTAGGCTAGACAAGCAATGTTCTTTTTAGTGAACCAAAATGAAGTGTTTCTAAGCTAATAAAACCTTGCAAATGATGTTAGTAGTCTGATTTTAATGTCCTGGACAAACATTTTTGACCTACAGAACATAGTCAACCACCTACATAGATTCCAAAGTCAAGACAGAAAATAGCACCAAAAAAAAATTAAAAGGTGCCACAAAACAACTAAATGGTGTTACTAAAATTAGAAATGGTGCTACAGATAGAGAAACCACTAATACTGACTGTTACATAAAATGGTGCCACTTAATGTCAAAATGGTGCTACACAGACTAATAGACCACTAATACTAACTATTACAGACAAATGGTGCCACAAAAATACTAAATGGCACTACAAAAATGTGAAATGGTGTCAAAATCTATATTAACCTCTGTTTACCTTATCTGTTGGACCTGATAGCATCAATATGGGCATAGATAGTACCAAAACGGCACAATGGCTTCAAAAGAAGCTACAAAAAAAGTGGTTAAGTGCAAATATTGATTCAAAATGTTATAAAAAGGATTCTTATTACTTTTAAACACCCCCAAGTTGGATCAAGACACCCCAAAATGTGTTAGCCAAATCAAATGAGTTAAGGAGAAACACAAAAGTTTATGTTAAAAATTTGGCCATTATCTCCCCTTCTTTCTACGTGTTTCCTGTCAAAACAGAGAGCATCTCATTCTAAAAAGTTGTGAAACATTCAAAAAATCCAAGAAAAAGCTAAACTATGAGACAAGTGTTAGTTAAGGTGTCGTGCAGAAAAGGTACCAGAATAGTCAGAAATGGCACCAAAGGATGCAGAAATGGCACCGTTGAGCAAGGAAATGGTGCCAAACAGAGGATATTTAGTAGCGTACGTGTAAAAACACATCTTCAAACACCAAAAACTCACGTAAAATGTTAGCTTGGACCTTGTGGGTCCCACCGGGTGTGCCAAATGAGGTTAAAGAAATCAAGATGAAGATAAAACACCAAATAGAATGCATAAAATGACTAGTTATACCTTCAAAAGTGAGATCCCAACTCCTTGATAAGGTGGAGAGCCTTGCACCCTTAGAATCTTGCTTTACCCATGGCTTCTTGCAATGTGAAATTCTCTATTCAGATGCAAAATCACTACAAAAACCTAGCTCAATGAGATGAAATGGATGAAGATCTTGGCATAATAAGTTTACTCAAATTGTGGATGTTCAAATGGCTTGGAAGAGGCTCTATTTATAGGCTTTTTGGAGAGGAAAGGGTCATGATTCATTTGAGAGATCAATGGATGGGGATGAATGTGAGGTGAAGGGCTTAGATTCAATCATGGGAAATGGAGGGATGAGAATAAAGATAAATTTTTAATTCATCTTGGGAAGATAAGTCAATTTAATGAGGTTGGGTGAGATGGATTAGATGTGAATTAAAAATTCACATGGGGAAGAGAGGAGGATTAGAAATGAATTAAAAATTGATTTTGGGAAGAGCTCCAATTAATAGGTTATGACATGTGTAAGGGGTGTAAGAGATTATTACTGAGGTTTATGACAAGTGTGTATAAAAAATTGATTTATGTGGAATAAATATCAATTTTTTATTTATGGGATGTGGGGAGAAGTGTTAAACAAGGTTTGACCATTTTAATTGAGGTGATTAGCCTAGTTAAAATGGCTGTAGTAAATTAGTGGATGGGCTAATTAGGGGTTAGGATTAATTAAATAATGTTTAATTTAATTAATCCTAGGTCTTGGGTCATGTAGGTTATACTAACTAATTAAATAATAAGTATTCAATCAACTAGGGTAGGGATAGGCTAATTAGTATGTTGAATTAATTAAATTAACATAATTTATTTAATTAATAAGGTTTAATGAAATGGGTGAATTAATCAAATAAATATTTGCACATCTATTTAATTAATTGGGTTAATGTTAGTGAAGGGGGAACTATTGAATTAATTTAATTAATTCAATTTAAAGGGGAAAATGATGAATAATCAAGTGTTGGGATGAATAATTAATTAAATAAAAATTTAATTAATTAATTGGAAGGGTAATTGGTGATATTAATGATGTCAGAGGTTGGTTAAGCGGTAAAGACATTTTTAGGTGTCTACATATTCATTGTTCATCAAGCTTTCACATAAAGCTCTTCAAGAATTGTTACGTTGCTTCAATCAATGCCATTGTGCTCATCAAAAGCTCCCATTGAACTTTATTAAGCTTCTACAAGCTTCTTTTGCATCTTTGTGTTGTCTTATCGTCAAGAGGTCTTCCCACTGCTTCAAGAGGATATGAGATTGCCATCAAGGATTTATGAGGGTAGTGGAGTCACACAAATCTTCTCTATTTTCAAGTTCCTTTATGCTTTTGTCAATTTGTAGTAATTAGAAAATCGAAATTGCTCTTGGGATTAGTAATTTATTACTTTTCTCCTTGATAGAAAGGTTAGATCTAGCATCTTAGAAATAATTTTTATTCTTAGTTAAATTAAATTACTTGCAATTTCCTTTTCTAGATTAATTGTTTCAAAACATTCAAAAACCCCAAAAACATAGAATAATTGCATTAGGTTAAATTTATTCTAAATTGCATTCATATTTCCTTTCTTAGATTAAAAGCATCTTTATTTCCATAAACACCAAAAAAAGCACAAAAACAAGTTTGCATGTCATTTAGTTGCATTCATAAAAATTATAGAAAATCACAAAAACATTAGGGACATAGATACATTGCAAACCCTTGACATCATCACAAGGTCAACCACGGTCAACAAAAGTCAAATGCACAACTAAACCCTAGGTCAAACCCTAAGTCTAGTCAAGGTTAGTCCACATACACCTATCCCTTGTCTTGGCTCACGAATGTGCCTAGGATTAAGAGGTGAGTGGATGAGGGTAGTCCTCAACGAGATTGAGGAAAACAATTTGAGACCACAACAAGATCCATTTGTCTTACAAAAACTAGAGGCATTCAGACAACTTCAAATACAATGTGCAATCATCCAACAAATCAAAAGACAAGAAGCCATCAACAAAAGTAACAGCTTACCCACACAAAGGTGGAATAGTACAAACCCCAACAGGAGAAGAGTAACTAGTGACCCTTCAAGTCATAAGGTTATCTCTACAACAATAGTCATCTAACAAAACATACACATTAGCACACAACAATAAATGCCCCAAGACGTGTCAACCCCTCTCCATGAATTTCAACTCTCAAATGTGCCAAACCCCCATTGTGTCTCACCTCCTCTCGACTAGCTACTTCCATGAGAGAAAGAGTGACATTGCAGATCACCCCATTGTAAGGAGGGAAGGGTTCATGTACATGCCAAAATCTGACCTAACAGCCCCAATCAACTAAAGTCATGATTTTGAGCCTACACATCTAGAACTGCAACACCTGAAACCAATCTATGGAGAAATGCGGAGTAAAACACTTTCTCCCAAACACACTGCAAACACTATCAAACACTGTTCTCAAACTAGTGAACTCAACTTTCACTGCACAATGATCTGGAGCACAAAATTTAGAATTTAACATCTTCAAACACTTCTAAATAGCATATCCAAATTGTACACTTAGATCTCTAATACAAAATAAATGTGGAACAAAAACTTGAATAGTACTCTGTAAGCCAGAAGACTTCTTCAACACACTATTTCCAATATTAATCAAATTTTCTCAAAAGCACTTGAAACCCAACAACAAAAGCATATCCTCAACATCTTCAACACCTCTACAAAGTAACCAAATCACTTTTAGTAGGATAACTTAATCAACCAACAACAACCTCATCAGAAGACACAGTTGACACCAATGACAACACAAGCTTGTTGACATCAATGACAACACTGATTAGCACATATTTGCAACACTCTCCCTCTCCATCTCTCTCTATCTTCCCACCTCTATATCTATCTCCCTCTCTCTATCTATATATCTCAATATCCCTTTTTATTCTTTCTCTTCCTTGTCCTCTCTATCTCTCTATAGTTCACTCTTTTTATATATTTCTATCTCAATCTCTTCCTCTTTATCTCCATCTCCTTCTCTATCTCTCCCTCTCTATATTTATCTCTCCCTCTCTTTATATTTATCTCTCCCTCACTCTATCTCTCCTCTCTCCTCCTATCCATCCCTCTCTCTCTATCTCTCTCTCCCTCTCTTCATATCTCCCTCACTCTCACCCCTCTATCTCTCTATTTCTCTTTCTCTCTATCTCTATCTTTCCTTGTCCCTCTCCCCTTGTTTATCTCTCTATCTATTTATCTCTCCATCTCTCTATTTGTTACTTTTTTCATCCAATATTGACTAGTACTGTGTATGTCTAACATGGACTTATATTCTACACTATCTTTTCACTTGACCATATTAATACCTTAGTACTATTTCTTATTGGTTTTTGAATTTTCTGTTATCATTAAAATTATACATGTAGATTTTAAATAAAGGAGAAGGAGAATTTGACAAGCTTGGTTTTTATTTCTATAAAGAAATAACATGAGTGCATTATGGCTTGGTAGTGATAGAGCCTAAGCTCAGTAACTACTGATCCTTAATGCAAGGATGTTATAACATGCTCACATCATCTTTTAGCACATGCCCTAAAAACTCTATTACAAACACTAATGGTTTCCACAACTTAATTAAATGTTGTAAGGCCTAGCCTTACCTATGGTTATTCTAGCATTTTTGTCCCTCTTGGTGGACCCTAATATTCTAGTTAGTTAAATTATTTTTTAAAATTTGTGACTTTAGTTTTGGTGTGGTGTTGGTATCATTGTCCCCCTGGGTGACTGTTTTTGGATAATTCTCTCTAAACACCATACTGTAAATGTGTAGGTTAATGATAGGAACTGAATGATGTCTCTTAATTTGTTTATGGGGGAGACCACTAACATATGTAGCCCAAATTATATTCTTTACACTCTAATAATGTTGCTAATTTAAATTATTATGTAATAGGTCTTCAAGGTCTCTAACCTTAGCTCATAAATTTCATCTTACTCATTTTACCTTATCTAATCTAAAAGGGTGGTTATCTTATTTAGTTAATATTGGACTTTCAATCTCATGTGATTGAATTTAATTTTCAAGATGACATTTCTTCAATAAGTGAGCTTGATTTGAATAGGATGTAAAGGATGATGATTATATTAATAATTTTTCTAATTGATTTCTAATGTGTTTATGTTCGTTGAGGAGGTCATCACCCACGAGTGGGATTACAATCATCAATATTGTCAAAGTGTCTCAAGAGTATTGACAACCAACTGAACACAAATGAATTCAAGTGATAACAATGCTAACCATGTAAAAGGAGGAACTCAAAAAAGTGAATGTGGTAAGTTATGTACATTTAGTAGCTTGTTGGTAGTAACCCTTATAATATGCAGTGGGTCAATGATAAACTAGATAGAATAATGAGATGCTAAATCTAGCTCCTATGATTATATTATTATTCAAATGATAATTCAAATGCTTTGGTGAATTAAGTAGGATATCATTTATATGAATTAACATTGGTTGAAATGAGAATTCTGATGCTAATGAAATTAGAAAGTGAGTATGATTAGTTATGATTAAGGTGATTTGGCTATGTGTATATTGGACATATTAATATTGTGATGAATGTGCAAGAATAAATTGCCAATGGGATAATGAGAGAATCATCAAAACCCTAAGTTTAACCACTTCACTTGATGAAGTCTTATGTTATGACCTTATTTCCATGGTGAATTTATGGTGTGGCTTAATATGACTAAAGTCCCACTTGTGATAGGTTGTAGTGTTTAATTGTTAGATTAATTTGTTGGAAATCATGGGTTTGTTAGGAAATTAATTGGGTTGATCAAACCATTTCCTACATAACTCTATGAGGGAAAATTATACATGAAAGATTGTAGAATAACCATAATGCAAAGATCAAAGACATACCACAAGATTACACAATATTTACCTTAGGAAAACCATCAAGAGGGAAAATCCAACCTTTGAAAGCACCCACACTTAATGTATTATTCAACAATAAAGCATTGAAATACACTTATAGAGCTTCCATGAGTAGTTTTGAAATATCAATCACCTCTAATGCATCCTCCATGTGTCCAAGAAAAATGGGTAGCCATGCAATCGATACATACCATGTCATGCTTCACATGTATGCACTTATAAGAGAGCTCAATACAACTAACAGTCAATCCCAACCACTAAACATGTGCTTTATTTTATAGAAACAAGCTCACACAAAAGCACCAACTAGTATTGGCTAGACCATGTGTCTCAAAACAATGAGAGCACAAAACCATTAACCCCAAAATTAAATATTTTCCTCAAATATTAAATATTTTTCCTATCTCTCACAGATAAAATATCTAACCAATGCTACATACAAATTTACACGTGGCCCCAAATAAATATTTAATGTAGCTAAACACATCTCCTAGATGCATCACAAATAAAAATTTATTTTACATAATTAAAATATTTATTTCTTGTGTAACGTGTACAACACTATTTGATAACATTTTCCCACTTATTGTGTACATTGCATATGAGTCAATTGATGAAACACATCATCATAGCCATCAATGAAACCAAAAAAATCTCTACCATGCTCTCATGCTCTAACAAGATACCTATAGTAAAACCAAAGTGACCACCATCTTAAGCAAGAACTCCTCTCATCCTCAAACATGCCACCTATGGAAGAAAATGTACAATCCAAGGTGAAGATAAACCAATCAAAAGAACACAATCATCAAATCCAAGTGATAACAAAGGCTCCAAGTTTCTACCAAGGATAAAACCCACATGAATGGAAATAGAACCCACAGAAAATTCTAATACATCCAACCATCATTACCTCAAAAGGTATCCAACAACATATCCAATCCATGAATTGCAATCAGAAGCTTCTTGTATAAAACCTATCAAAGAATAACATACACATTTAGAAACTCTCATTGCATGGGTTGTTGGAAACAAGGCAGATAACTGACAGGGGGGGTGAATTAGTTATCTTAAACTTCTTAGCTTTCTTTTCTTTTTTAACAATAGTGTAGTATCAAAACATATAAGCATAAATGAGATCAACACACATAACACAAGGATTTTTACATGGAAAACCCTATTAAGGGAAAAACCACAGGGTGACTAACCCAAGATTGTATTCTCTGTTAAAAGAATAGAAGTACAAAATGGCACTTGCCAATTAGGGCTCACTACTCGAGCACACTACTCACAAGAGGCTCATTGCCTACAAGAGACTCACTGTCTACAAGGTATAAAGAAAGTAACCAAGTGTTTCAACTGATCAGAGGCATCTACATATGCTAAGGTTCAGTTCCAGTTAGGCTCAATATACTGACTTGTTGCACTTCATTCTTCCTCTACTTAATCTTGTTGTTTTGTTACATACTGGATTTATATATCTACTTCCACTCTTCTCTTTGCTTTTCTTCGCGTTCCTTATAACTTCACACACACCTTTACATCAAAATCCATCTGGTATATATATCCGCTCAAAGGAATTTAACATCTATCTAGTCGGCATCTGGAATACTCAAGATTTTCCAAAACTCTGGTTTGTCAGCTGAATCCTTCCTTACTAAGTGATGCGTATCAAAGAGATAGTTATAGAAGTTGTCAATCATGTTGACCAACCATGAATGATCCCTTAAGAAACTTGATCACCATCAATTCCTCATTCAAATTAAGGTCTGATGCTCTACTGGTCAGTTCTTCCTCAATCTACTTTGCCAAACAGGAACCCAACACTTAGGTGCTCATATATTTTCCAAGGCTCAATCTCTAGAATGTAGCATTCATGATACTCCTCTTGACTTCCCCAAGTCTGCACTTTGTTGAGATACTTTCTTTGAGAGATCCGGACCTGATTGTCAAACCTTGTTGCATGCTCTGTTCTTGCTCACTGGACCAAAATACTCTTCAATCTGACTTCCAGTATAGACATATCATGTGTTGTGGATGTGTGGGATGGACTTTGTTGCCATCAATGACAACACTCATGAAGCCACACAGTGTCTCTTTCCAACAATCTCCCCCTTTGGCATTGATGGCAACACTTAGTGAAAAATGATTAAGTGTCATAGCATACTCCCCCTTGGCTGATGCTCTATTCTTATGTACTTTTCCAAAGCTCCCCCTTACCTAGATTCCACATTTTTCACTGCTCCTTACTGCCCCTTTGACATCAATGGAAAAGGGTGGAATCTGCACACTAAAATTTGCAAAAAGTAGCCTATACATAGCCACATATATACAAGTTATACTTACATAAACTTAAGTATATCAGCAAAAGTATTCTTCAACTATACAACTTTTGTCGCCCAACTCTGCTTCATCCTGTCCAAAATTGATATGTGACCACTTAGCAAAAATGCAAAAGCTGCTGCCCTCTTTATGTCTTTCGAATCACTAGTCCGAGCTGTGGTATGGGCATTAGTTAGGGCCTCATGCATTGCCTCTAACTTGGGGATAATTATCCCTCTTAGTTCACTTAGCCTATTTATTCTATTCTTCTTCTCCTTTTCAAGCCTCTTTATTTCATTTATAGTGGCAATAGTTTGACACTCTTGATACATTATGGAAGAGGTGAGAGGATCAAAATTTTGAGATAAACTTGATAGTTTGCTCTCTTATTCTTCCACCTTCTTGGCAATGTCTGTTGTCATGGTGGACCAAGATAGACAAAATTTATATAAATCTTTGCCATCTTTAAGATCATTTTCTAAGCTCTTTATCCCATATCCAAATTTCTCCTATCATTTGTTATTAGTCCCTACACTTCAGAGAATCTCTTTCCCAAAAATTCTTTTCAGACTTTCTCTTCTGCTGACTTCTCCAAAGAATCAAAATGTGTGCTAATAGAATTAACAAGAGATTTCAAGTTGCCAGATGAAGTGGCCGAAAGATCCTTCTGGAAGGATGGCATGATCTTCTCCAATGCACCAGATGCAATCTCTATTAGCTCACAGTCTTCCATGTGAGACTTCAGAAGCTTTTCTTTTGCTTTGGCTTGAGCAAAAGATGTAACCTTCATTGTCTGGACTAGAGAGAGAGAGTCAAAATTGAGTGGTCCTTGAAACAGCTCTGGTTCATCTTATTCCATCATTTCCTTGGTCAGGAAGTCTTTGACTGCTTCTACAATGTCTCTTGCCAAAGACAGAGTCTTCTTTCCTTCTATACCCTCAGAACTATCACATGAGGTCTTCTCTATTTGGTCTTCTTTTCTTCCCTTTCCCTCTTCTTCTTGACTGATTTCCTCTTCTTTTCTTTCTTCTCCTTCAATTCCGAAGTCTGTTGGGGGATCCAGAAGAGAGATATTTACTTCTTCATGAACTTCCTCTTTTGGAACAGAGGAATCCAGGTCCTTAGTCTTTTCCTCACCTATCTCCTTTGACTCTTCTGTAATTTTCTTAGTAGAGTCTTCCTTTGATGCACTTAATCCTTCGACATCAGAAGGTTCATCACTTAT
Organism: Cunninghamia lanceolata; assembly: GCA_027924645.1. Classification (NCBI taxonomy): domain Eukaryota; kingdom Viridiplantae; phylum Streptophyta; class Pinopsida; order Cupressales; family Cupressaceae; genus Cunninghamia; species Cunninghamia lanceolata. The sequence goes on along the minus strand of BSBN01000261.1, from coordinate 7,179,024 downwards.
GTCCTCTTTAAAAGGAATATTCAATCTTTTGTATGCATTTTAGAGGATGTCTTCAGTCTCTTTTGCCACCTAATCAATCTCTCCAAGCATAAGCTTGTTCATTCTAGCTTTGCTCTGGAACTCATCCTTGCAATCCTTGAAGATCATGTTCATTTGTTTAGGTGTGATGGAAGGATAGAGCTGAATAGCATCTGTTTCTGGATCTCCATTTCCTTTTCCTTAGCATTGTTCTTTCTCATTTCAAGTTCTTTCTCTAGGCTTTTAGGAATTAGAGATATGGTTTAAATGAATGCTTTATTAGAGATTTTTATATACTTGACTGTAGCATCTTGCAGGATCTTTTGGTCAGCTTCACTACATTTGTCATAAAATCTAGTCATTGGTTGTAGGTTCCCATCCACAGTGACTTATTTGATGACATCATCAATGGAGAGAGTAGGCCTTTTTGTTATATTTAGAGCAGACAACTGAGAGGGGGGGTGAATCAGTTATCTAAAACTTTCTTTACTTTCAACACTTATATTCACTTGGTAGTAATAATAAATCAAAACATGAAACTTAATGAAATTAATCAAGAGCAGAAACACATCAACACAAGAGACACCTAGATTTTGATGTAGAAAACCCGGTTAAGGGAAAAACCACTGGGTGATTAACCCAAGATTGTATTCTCTGTTAGAAGAATAGAAAGAATAAAATGGTACATGCCAATTAGGGCTCATTGCTCGAACACACTGCTCACAAGAGGCTCACTACCTACAAGAGACACTATCTACAAAAGATTAAGTATCACACACTTCAACTGGAAAATAGCATCTTCACCATGCTTGAATTAGTTCCATTTAAGCCCAAACCTTCTGCTCTGCCTTTCGCTCTTCTCCTTGCTACCACACATTCATCTCCACATCTCATACCTTGAAATGACTTTGCAATCCCTTATTTATACATGACATCAACTTAGGAACAAACATCTAAGTCGGCACACATCCACAAGAACATCCGCAATATGTATAAATCATCCGATCGGCCAGTCATAGAAAGAACATCATCTGGAAGTTATTCTTCATTTCTGGGACTCCAATTCTAATGCGGACCATAAACACAAATTAAGCACGATCCAAAGACCTCCACAAGCTTGCCTAAAACACCAAGAACATCTGCACTTCCTCTACTTACTGAAACTCTTCTCTCCTTCATCTGGAACCTCAAGAACACAGTCTGCCATTACTGTCACAAAGGAATAGATACTTCCAAACCTTTAGACCATAAACCAATTGATTGACCACACCACACAGACTTCCCAAACACTTCCTCAAATTCGTAGAAGCAGAGAATGCATTACTGGATCTCACCGGACCTATTTGTATCACTCTATTATCACTGAACATTTGCCAGAACTAGTTCCACTTGAACTGCCATAACTTCTTAAAATATTCATGCGGACCTCTGAAATCTCTACTGGAATAACTTAAGACACATATCTACAAACCCTTTAATCCGTATCCTCTGATCCTCATCCTGTCTTGGACTTTTACCTTATGCCATCACTGTTCTTCACTGTTCCTGATTAAGACTAATTTTCTCAATATCCTCAGCACACAACTCATCCAACCTTATCATTAATGTAACATAAGTATGTTGACATCAATGACAACATTGGTTAGGTCCATACTTGCAACAATCTCCCCCTTTGTCATTGATGGCAACATATGATGTAAAAAATTGTTTTAACCATCATGACAAGAAAATCTCTTTACTGTCACAACTCCCTTTAACAGAAACAACCATTCACATGTCTTCTCTTCCTCTATTGCTCCCCCTTTGATTAGCAACCACTTATTTTTGACATGTCTTCTCTCCCCCTTTGACATTAATGGCAAAGGGCACATACTTGCAATTAAAAACCATGCCTGCTGCTCCCCCTGAGTAGCAGCTCCCCATCATCAAACCGGACCACAAGATGTGACTGTGAAATCCACCAGACTGATGCACACTAGTCACCTTAGTTCACCATTAGAGGGGCAATAACCCCTAACTTTTCCCTGAGATACTCGAAAGAGTCCTTAGGTAGAGGTTTAGTAAAGATGTCTGCAATCTGATCCTTTGAAGGCACAAACTCCAATCTAACTTCATTCTTGTTTACTTGCTCTCTCAAAAAGTGAAACTTGATGGATATATGTTTGGTCTTTGAATGCAGCACCAAATTCTTAGATATGTTTATTGCACTTGAATTATCACAGAAAATTGTGATGGGATCCTCATACTCTACTCTGATGTCTCTTAACATTTGTTTCATCCACAAGACTTGAGTACAACTTCTTGCTATAGCAATATATTCTGCTTCTACAGTGGACAGAGATATTGCTTCTTGTTTCTTGCTTAACCAAGAAACCAATCTCTTCCCTAAAAAGAATGCTCCACCACTGGTACTCTTCCGGTCATCCACATCTCTTGCCCAATCAGCATCTGTATATGCATGAAGAGAGAAATCATGATCTCTAGGATACCACAACCCATACTCAACTGTCCCCTTTAGATATCCAAAAATCTTCTTGATTGCCATAACATGAGATTCTCTAGTATCAGCTTGGAATCTAGCAACAAGACCAACAACCTGCATAATATCTAGTCTAGTTTGAGTGAGATACAACAGTCCTCCGATCATAGACCTATATTTTGTCTGATCAACCTTGGGAGAGTCATCATCTTTGCTCAACTTGCATATAGTTGCCATTGGAGTGTTCATTGGCTTTGAGTATTCCATCCCAAATTTCCTCAACAATTCTTTCACATATTTTGACTGAGAAATGAAGATTCCTTGCTTTGTTTGAGTAATTTGTAGACCCAAAAAGAAATTCATTTCTCCAAGCATGGACATCTCAAACTCACTTTTCATTTGACTTGCAAAGATTTTGCACAAACTATCTCTTCCTCCAAAAATGATATCATCAACAAATACTTCAACAATTAAGATATTTTCATGATCAATTTTGAAATACAAATTACTGTCAGCAGTACCTTTGTTGAAACCAATCTTCAAGAGATGTTTATCCAATCTTTCATACCAGGCTCTTGGGGCTTGCTTCAGTCCATACAGTGCCTTTTTCAATTTGCAGACCATGTCACCATGATCAGACAATTGAAATCCATCCGGTTGCTCTATGTACACCTCTTCTTCCAAGTTTCCATTTAGGAAGGCAGATTTGACATCCATCTGATATACCTTGAAATCCTTGAAGGTAGCAAATGTAAGAAATAATCTGACTGCTTCAATTCTTGCCACCAGAGAAAAAGTCTCTTCAAAATCAACTCCTTCAATCTGAGAGTAACCCTTGCAGACCAATCTAGCTTTATTTCTGATTACTTCACCAGCTTCATTCAGTTTGTTTCGGAAGACCCATTTGGTTCCAATCACATTCTTGCTTCTAGGTCTGGGAACAAGATCCCAAGTATGATTTTTCTCAATTTGCATTAGTTCTTCCTCCATTGCTTTTGACCAATTTTCATCATTGCAAGATTCATTCACAATCTTTGAAATCAGACAATATTCATCTGAATTTTGAGCAATTCTCCTCCTTGTTTGCACTCCTTTGCTTTTGTCACCTATGATCTGATCTTCAGAGTGGTTTAGAGTAACATACCTTGGAACTTTGGGAGTTTCTTGCATCTCTAATTCTTGATCAGTCTCATTGAGACATAACTCTTCTTCCTGACTTACCGGATCAACTTGACTTGGTTTCTCAGAAGAGGCTTGGACACTTTGAATCTAAACATCATTCTGATCATCTTCATCATACTCATGAATTCTTGAGGCTCTTTCAATTTCTTCATCAACCTTCACATTTACACTTTCTACTATCTTTCTTAGTCTCTTGTTGTAACACTGGTATGCTTTGCTTTGAGTAGAGTAACCCAAGAATATTCCTTCATTACTTCTAGCATCAAACTTTCCTAGATCTTCATCCCTTTTAATGTAACATCTGCTACCAAAACCTCTAAAATATCTCACAGTGGGAGTAATGCCAAACCAAAGTTCATAAGGAGTCTTACCGGTATTATTTCTAATTTGAACTTGATTGATAGTGTAGACTGCAGTGCTGACAACTTCTCTCCAATAGATCTAATGAACATTTGCTTCCATCATCATGGTCCTGGATGCTTCCTGGATGGTCCAGTTCTTTCTCTCAACTACTCCATTCTGTTGTGGAGTTCTAGGGGTAGACAACTGTCTCTTTATTCCATGTTTCTCGCAAAAGTCTATGAACTCACTGGATGTGAATTTTCCACCTCTATCAGACCTCAGACATTTCAATTTTAATCTAGTTTCATTCTCCACCATGGCCTTGAATATTTTCAATTTCTCAAGTGCTTCTGATTTTTCTTTTAGAAAGGTTACCCACATCATCTGGGAGTAGTCATCAATTAGCAACATGAAGTATCTATCACCTTGGACACTCCTAACTCTTGCCAAACCACAAAGATCAGTATGAACTAAGTCCAATAGTCCGGTAGAGGACAATTCCTTACTTTTGAAATTGACTCTGCTTAATTTGCCCAACTGACATTCTTTGCACAAGCTATTAGTAGGTTTTACTAATTTTGGAAGATCTCTTACAGCCTGAGTATTGCTTATCTTGATGATATTATCAAAATTCACATGACACATCCTCCTATGCCATAACCAACTCTGATCAATTTGAGAAAATAAGCAACTTTTACTAGTACCGACCAAGTGGAAGATATTACCTTTAGTTTGAGTACCGGATGCAATCTCTATTTCAGAGCTTTCAAAGATCTTGCATTTTCTATTTCTGAATCTAAGATCATAGCCTTTGTCCACCAGTTGTCCAACACTGAGAAGATTGTGCTTTAATCCTTCAACATACAGTACATTACCAGTTTTGTTCTTTCCATCAAGAGAAATAGTTCCTCTACCTCTGATCCTGCCAGTAGAATTATCTCCAAACTTTACAATTCCTCCTTCATATTTTTCAAAACTTAAGAACTTATTCTTGTCACCAGTCATATGGTGAGAGCATCCACTGTTAATGACCCAATCATCCTTTGTTTCAACTTGGGCAGCCAGAGCTCTTTCTTCAACTTTAAGATTGACAGATACATAGGGTATTGGTTCCTCTTCTTTGATGGCAATAAACACCCATTCATTACCGGATTTGTTTCCTATCTCTGATTCATCATCTGTTACTCCTTCATTATCATCTTCTTCATGAACATAGTAACAATTCTTTTGAAACCTTGATCTATTAGGATTTGGTCTTGAAAATATTTCCAGACATCTTGAGGCAAAATGACCAATTTTATTGCAGTTAAAACACTTGAAAGGTAATTTTCCTTCATACTTATTGGATCCTCTCGACAGTCTCTTTGCAATAAGGGCTTCAAGATGAGCAGTTTCAGCTTCTTCTTCATCCAATTCTTTTCTTGCTTTTTCATACCATGATGGGTTCCTTGAAGAATTTTCCCCCAGATCAAACCTTTGTTTCCCTTTTACAGAGGCACTAGCTTTGAATGTAGATTCAGTCTTTGGAGGATCATCTCCAAATTTAGCCATTTCAAAAGCAGCCAACTTACCAACCAATTGGTCCCTTGTGACTGTTGTATGAGCTCTGAATTCTTCAATTACAAAAGCCTTGATTTTGTAAGAATCAGGAAGGGATCTGAGAACTTTGCCAACAATCTCATCTTCACTCAGGTTTCCACCTGCATTTCTAATTCCACAAACCAGCTCATTCACTCTTGCCATAAAAGAGGTAATATTTTCATCATCTCTCATCTTCAATTTTTCAAATTTTCCTTTTAGACTCTGTAACCTTGCACATTTAACAAACTGGTCTCCTTCATGCAAAAGTTCCATTTTATTCCAGATCTCAAAGGCAGTTGGTAGATCAATAACATTTGAGAGTTCTGAGTCAGATAAAGCGCTTAAAAGAGCCTCTTTGGTCCGCAGATTGTTTTCAGCATCTGTGATTCATTTAAGGTTGTCAAACCACCCTGTGGAGGTACATAAGCTTATGTAACCATAGACCAGTATGTAAATCCCATACACTGCAAGTGACATTTCATGTGACCTTTCCAGAGAGTAAAGTTAGTTCCATAAAACTTTGGACTATCCTTCTTGTAGGACGACATCCTGGATCTCCTCAAGCGGTTAAGCTCCTTTTAGAGGAAATTGGCTCTGATACCAATTGTTATATTTAGAGAAGACAACTGAGAGGGGGGTGAATCAGTTGTCTAAAACTTTCTTTACTTTCAACACTTATATTCACTTGGCAGTAATAATAAATCAAAACATGAAACTTAATGAAATTAATCAAGAGCAGAAACACATCAACACAAGAGACACCAAGGTTTTGACATGGAAAACTCGGTTAAGGGAAAAACCACGGGGTGATTAACCCAAGATTGTATTCTTTGTTAGAAGAATAGAAAGAACAAAATAGCACATGCCAATTAGGGCTCACTGCCTGAGCACACTGCTCACAAGAGGCTCACTATCTACAAGAGACACATTGTCTACAAAAGATTAAGTATCACATACTTGAACTAGAAAATAGCATTTTCACCATGATTGAATCAGTTCCATTTAAGCCCAAACCTTCTGCTCTGCCTTTCGCTCTTCTCCTTGCTACCACACATTCATCTCCACATCTCATACCTTGAAATGACTTCGTAATCCCTTATTTATACATGACATCAACTTAGGAACAAACATCTAAGTTGGCACACATCCACAAGAACATCCGCAAGATGTATAAATCATCTGGTCAGCCAGTCACAGAAAGAACATCATCATTCGGAAGTTATTCTTCATTTCTGAGACTCCAATTCTAATGCGGACCATAAACACAAACTGAGCACGATCCAAAGACCTCCACAAGCTTTCCTAAAACACCAAGAACATCCGCACTTCCTCTACTTACTGAAACTCTTCTCTCCTTCATCTGGAACCTCAAGAACACAGTCTGCCATTACTGTCACAAAGGAATAGATACTTTTGGACCTTCAGACCATGAACCAATCAATTTGCCACACCACACAGACTTCCCAAACACTTCCTCAAATCTGCAGAACTAGAGAATGCATTGCCGGATCTCACCGGACCTATCTGTATCACTCTATCATCACTGAACATTTGCCATAACCAGTTTCACTTGAACTACCATAACTTCTTCAAATATTCATGCAAACCTATGAAATCTCTACTAGAACAACTTAAGACACATATCTACAAACCCTTTAATCTGTATCCTTTGATCCTCATTCTGTCTTGGACTTTTACCTTATGCCATCACTATTCTTCATTGTTACTGATTGAGACTGATTTTCTCAATATCCTCAGCACACAACTCATCCAACCTTATCATTAACATAACAGGAGTATGTTGACATCAATGACCACCGGTTAGGCCCATACTTGCAACACTTTCAACAAATTCTTCTACCTCTTCTTCCTTTTTTTGACTGGTAGAGGTTTCCCCAGATGTTTCCTTCTTCTTCCTCATCTTCTTAACTTCTTCATCAGATTCTGTTTCTTAATCATCTTTTTGGCTTATGTATGATCTTGTAGCCTCTGTCTTTGTTCTCTTCTCTCTCTTTCCAGATGTCTTTGATTCTAGTTTTGAGGATTTGGAGCTCTTAGAGGATCTAGTCTGGGAGGGGACTTGCACCAGAACACTTTCTTTTTCTACTTTTTCTACCTTCTCTCTATTGGCATCAACTACCTCCTTTGATAAGCCATATTTCTTTGTAAATTCCTCCACTTCCTAACTTTTCTCTTTATTTTAGGTTGCCTTAGTTCAACATGAACTTTTACACTTAATTCTTGAAAGCTTCCAAAACGTTCTGCCTCAGGATCCTTAGACTGACTCAACAAGTGTTAGATATGCAACTCTAGGATTTTCTCATCTACTTCATACCCCATTGGCATAATCCAGACTATCCTTGGCTCCACTACCTCCATTAGGCATTGTTCAGTGTCCACCATAAAGCACATTGTATCCTTGTATTTTTCAACCATGGAATGGGGAATTCTTTCTTTGGTTTGCATCATACCTTGAAAATTCTTGAAATATCCCTAGAGAGCTGTGCTTTGAGCTTTGGCTTCACCAAGCCCATGCATATAATCTCTGATCTGTATGGCAACAGGTTTGTCATTTTGCCATATCTAGCCACTAGCTCCAGGTAGCTCATTCATATAGTAGAAGAATAGACATAGTATCAAGCCACAGTACATAAATGAATTCTTCATATCCTTCTTTATTTTTTGTAAGTTCTCTAACAGTTGGTTCAAGAGAAGCTCACAAAGATCATAGTCAGCATTTTTCCTTAGCATTTCATATGTTGTATATATGGTAGTTCCAAATACTGATTTTTCCCTACTGGAGTGATAGATTTTGTAACCAATTATCATAGAGGCAAATTTGATATCTAGTTCTATGATGTCTTCTACTGTCATTGCCCTCTTGTCAAATTTTGATCTAGTAGCCTCACTTACAGTTTGGTTTTTGACTGATTTGAGAGCAGGCAACCCACTGGATGAGTGCAATCCGGTTACCGCCCTAATTGCATCCTTGGTTATCTTGAATGGCCTCATCAACCACATGAATTTGTCATGCATTCTGCTCAGAACATACTGGACCCATTCATCTTCTGCAAAATAGGGGAAATGAATGCAATGTCCAAAATGCTTATCCCGGATGGCCTTGTATTGAGGTTTAAGTTCAAATGATTCATCTATCTGTTCCTTGTGATAGATATCCATCATCTTTGATTCCCCAAATTCTTCAATGTTTGCGTGTATGTAAACCCTAACATCTTCTACATGCAGAACCCCATGCGGAATGCTAGATAATGCGCCCAGGGGATCAACTTCTAGAGATTTGTAGGGATGTTTCTTGAACTTAGGGCATGGCCTATCAGTGATCTTAACAACATTCATAGTAACCATCTTTCAAAAGATTCAAGAGTGGAAATACCTTTTTACACTTCTAGGGTTCACAATAAGAGCCAAAAAGATCGTTGGTTGAATCAAATTCTACGGTTGATTCTTGAGAGGGTTGAGGCAATCTTTTTGCAGAGCTCCTTCTTTCTTCTCCTCAGATGCAAATGTGCAAATGATGAAAAAAAGAGCCCTTTTATTTCAGCACAAACCCTAATTCCATTTTGCAATAAATGCACAAATTAAGTCATTCTGGTTTCCTTGTTCTTCTTGTTCTGAGAGAGATCTTTCCAGATCACTGAGATGTACTTAGAGTTATTCTCGGTGATTAATGACAATCTATTTTCCTTTCTCCAATCATTCAATTTATCCGCAGATCAAAGATATTTCAATTTAGAATCATACCGGATCTAACTGTGAGGGTCCTGCTTTTACCGGATGACTGTCAAACTGGATCAATCTTGGATGAAAAACTCTTTGCAGATCTTTCATATTTTTACCAAAGGTTAATTAGATATTTCTTTGAGAACCTTTTTATCCACAACTTTCCATGTGCCAGTCTTAGGCACCAATTGACTGGCTGGGGGAATTTATTTTCCTTTGTGACTCCCCTTGAGCCAGAGCTCATCTATTTAGTTTCTAAAAGAAATATCAGCACCAGCTTCTAGTGTGGATCCATCCTCAACATTTTATGTGCTTCTCTTCACCCATATCTTGTTCATTTCCTTTTAAATTTCATCCGCATTCACTTTTCCTTTTCCTTTGTCTTGGTTCTGGTTATGAAGCACCAGACCCTTTTTGTCTTGATTCTTACTTCTACAGAATTTGGCAATATGACCGGATCTATTGCAATTGTAGCAAACAACATTTCTTTGCATATATGACTGGTATCCTCTTGATATACATTGATTAGCCATATGTCCCATTCTATTGCATGCAAAGCATCTACCATTGAATGAATTGTTTATTTGCATATTTCTACATTCATGAGATTTGTGACCATACCTTTTGCAGTTAAAGAACTGTCTAGAGAAGGATGAATTAGTCTGATTCATTCTTCTTTTGCACTGATTTGCTTTATGACCAAAGTTATTGCAATTGTAGCAGTATCCATTAAAGGATGGATATCTTTGAGCATTTGGTTGCCTTACCAGAGGTCTTCTAGGTTTGTTCCTTGGATTTCTAGATCCAGAGTTCTTTTGACCAGATCCAAAGCTTTCACCTTTCTCATACCCCAAGCCATGCTTATCATCTACCCTCTTTTGTCTTTCAAGAAGAACTTCAAGTTGAGCAAAGCTTATCTTGAATTTCTCTTTGTATTCATTAGCAATTTGAAGATCCCTTTTAAGAGTATCTATTTGATTCTCAAGTTGCTCTTCATTATCTCTAGCTTCTTCAAGATCAGATTCCAAATGCCTGATTATTCTATCCATTTTGTGGTAGTCTTCTTACTTCTCCTTGAGAGATAGTTTTAGATTATCTTCAATTTTTCTTTTCTCTTCAATTTCTTGGGTGAATTTCATAACTCCTAATTCCATTTCATGTCTTACCATAATGACCTCTTTTGATAGCTTCTCACATAACTTGTTTTTCTCATTCAAATCTTCATTAGTATCATTAGCTTCACTTTGATTTGCTAATTGTTGAAGTAGTTCCTTTCTTTTATTTACTGAGATACTTAGTTTTTATTTGAGTTCATTTATGAAATCATCATCTTGTTTGAGTCATTCCCTTAGGTTATTGACTTCAGAGAGAGATTGCTCAAGATCATCTAGGGTAGATAGAAGTTGTTCCCTCATACCATACAGATCCATTGAGATTCCCAGATCTTCCTCAAGCTGTTAGGCTCTATCTAGAGGAACTTGGCTCTGATACCAATTGTTGGAAACAAGGCAGATAACTGAGAGGGGGGAGTGAATTAGTTATCTTAAACTTCTTAGCTTTCTTTTCTTCTTTAACAATAGTGTAGTATCAAAACATATAAGCATAAATGAACATGAAAGCAGAAATGAAATCAACACACATAACACAAGGATTTTTATGTGGAAAACCCTATTAAGGGAAAAACTGATGCAGAGTGGCACAAGGGAAGCACAACACAAAGAAAGTTTGTTCTCCTTAGCCCACTCACCCACTTCACTTCTTCAATCCAACACAATCAAAGGCACATTCAAGGGTAAATGAAGGATTTGTTACTTAGGCTCTTGTCCAACTCTCAAGGCTATGTCTACACCTTCATGCAGGTCTGAAAACACCTTACCAACACTTGGTTTGATCACCAACTTCCCAAAACTCTCCAACCTATACCTTGACTAGTAAGGCTACTAGCCCTCCAAACTAGGTTTTCTTCACACAACTTGACAAAATCCCAAGTGACTAGGCAAGCAAATGATGGTTTTAGATACCCTTTATGGAACCCTATCAAACTTCCAAACCTCCAGGTCCAACTCTACTCCATCAACTCATAACACCCACTAGGTCTCTAGGCCTAATTGATCACTTTAGGGCTAGGTTACAAAGTAAGTGGTCTAATTTGGGGTCATAGGTTAGGGAAAGAAACTTGGAACACTTCTACCATGCCCAAAAAACTCAAATCCACTATTCATTCGCTCACTCTATTAGACTTTTGTCATTTACATCACCAAATTGCATAATTTCAGTCAAATACATAGAGATATTTGACCTAGGGCATCACCTTAAAAATAGAAGACTGCATTTCCCAACAAAAAGATTTTGGAATCAAGTAGTATACACCCCTAGCCTACATTTCATTGAGTGGCATGAAATTTCATCAATGGGAATGCATTCTAGGGCCAAATTTGTGGGACAACCCTAGAAAATAGGGTTTCTAGACTAGTCTGGATTAAAAATGCAATAACTTTTCATTATGACCACTTCAAAACCTCAAACTAGTTGCATTTGAACCTTGACTCAGTCTAGTTTAAGAAAAAGTACATTTCCTCACTTGGAAAGTCTATACAGGCCATACACAGCAAGAAAAATAGGGAAAAAAAGTCAGTTTTCTTGATTTTTGTGTCCAAATTCTGTACAAAAACTTTCTCTTCCGTACTGGAGCAAGATGTCCTCCATATCAACCTATCCAGGTCAGTATACAACTTCTAAAAATAGTTTTAATAACCAAAATGAAGGTGCAACCAGTCAATGTGTCATTGACACCATTGACAACACTTGACACTATGGCATTTTTGGCCTTAACACAAAGAAACCGATTGGTTTAACTTGTGTAATGGATCTCAAATGACCAACATACTCCCTAAAACATGACAAAACACAAAAACAATAAAAAAAAAATCAAAAACCAATCCTTAGACCTTCTAGGCCTGATTAGTACAACAAGGATCCAAGTGGACTAAGCATGATTGAGGTTTATATGATTACCCCAATCATCTTGACCACATAAGAGGACCTTACATCCATGGTTACAACCTTATTACAGATCACATTAAACAAAAACCACAACCTTTCAAAAAAAATGCAATCAAAATGATCTTGGAGTCAAGGTGTTCCTAGGTGCCCTGCACCAAAAACCACGGGGTGACTAACCCAAGATTGTATTCTCTGTTAAAATAATAGAAGTACAAAATGGCACTTTCCAATTAGGGCTCACTACTTGAGCACACTGCTCACAAGAGGCTCACTTCCTACAAGAGACTCACTGTCTACAATGTATAAAGAAAGTAACCAAGTGTTTGAACTGATCAGAGGCATCCACATATGCTGAGGTTGAGTTTCGGTTAGGCTCAATATACTGACCTGCTGCACTTCATTCTTTCTCTGCTTAATGATGTTGTTCTATTACATACCGGATTTATATTGTTATACTTAAGGCACACAACTAAGAGGGGGCGGTGAATCAGTTGTACAAAACTTTCTTCTAATTAAACACTTAACTCCACTTTACAATTCAGCAGCATAATAATAAATCAATCATGGAAACACAATGCAACAAATGAAGAGCAGAAACACATCAACACATGAGACACCAAGATTTTGACATGGAAAACCTGGTTAAGGGAACAACCATAGGGTGATTAACCCAATATTGTATTCTCTGTTAGAAGAACAGAAAGAACAAAATGGCACATGCCAATTAGGGCTCACTGCTTGAGCACAATGCTCACAAGAGGCTCACTACCTACAAGAGACACACTGTCTACAAACAAATAAGTATCACATACATGAACTGGAGAATAGCATCTTCACCATGCTTGAATCAGTTCCATTTAAGCCCAATTTTTCTGCTCTGTCTTTCACTCTTTTCCTTGCTACCACACTCTCATTTCTTCAAGGACAACTTTGAAATGACTTTGCAATCCCTTATTTATACAAGACATCAACTTAGGAATGATCATCTAAGTTAGCAAACATCAACAAGAACATCTAAAGGATGTGTAACTCATCCAGTCGGCCAATCTCAGAAAGAACACCATCATTCGGAAGATTTCTCAATTGTGAGCTCCAACTTTAATCTGGACCACCAACATGAACTAGACATGATCCAAAGACCTCCACAAGCTTGCCTGAATCACCAAGAACATCCACACTTCATCTGCTTACTAAAATCCTTCTCCCCTTCATCTGAAACCTCAAGAACATAGTCTGTCATCACTGTCACAAAAGAATAAATTCTTGCGGACCTTCAAACCATGAATCAATTGAGTTGACACTTTACAAAGACTTCCTGAACACTCCACCAAATCCGCAGAATGGGATAATGCATTTCTAGATCTCACCAGACCTATCTATTTCACTCTGTCACCACTGAACAACTGCCAGAACCAGTTTTACTTGAGTGGCCACAACTTCTTTAGATCTTCATGCAGACCTCTGAAATCTCTACTGGACCACCTTAAGACACATATCTACAAACCCTTTAAACTGCATCCTCTGATCCTCATCCTATCTTGGACTTTTACCTTGTTGTCATCACTGTTCTTCATTGTTCCTGATTGAGACTAATTTTCTCAATATCCTTAGCACACAGCTCATCCAATCCTTATCATTAATGCAACAGGAGTATGTTGACATCAATGACATTTTATGTGCTTCTCTTCACCCATATCTTGTTCATTTCCTTTTAAATTTCATCTGTATTCACTTTTCCTTTTCCTTTGTCTTGGTTCTGGTTATGAAGCACCAGACCCTTTTTGTCTTGATTCTTACTTCTACAGAATTTGGCAATATGACCAGATCTATTGCAATTGTAGCAAACAACATTTCTTTGCATATATGACTGGTATCCTCTTGATATACATTGATTAGCCATATTTCCCATTCTATTGCATGCAAAGCATCTACCATTGAATGAATTGTTTATTTGCATATTTCTACATTCATGAGATTTGTGACCATACCTTTTGTAGTTAAAGAACTGTCCAGAGAAGGATGAATTAGTCTGATTCATTCTTCTTTTGCACTGATTTGCTTTATGACCAAAGTTATTGCAATTGTAGCAGTATCCATTGAAGGATGGATATCTTTGAGCATTTGGTTGCCTTACCAGAGGTCTTCTAGGTCTGTTCCTTGGATTTCTAGATCCAGAGTTCTTTTGACCAGATCCAAAGCTTTCACCTTTCTCATACCCCAAGCCATGCTTATCATCTACCCTCTTTTGTCTTTCAAGAAGAACTTCAAGTTGAGCAAAGCTTATCTTGAATTTCTCTTTGTATTCATTAGCAGTTTGAAGATCCCTTTTAAGAGTATCTATTTGATTCTCAAGTTGCTCTTCATTATCTCTAGCTTCTTCAAGATCAGATTCCAGATGCCTGATTATTCTATCCATTTTGTGGTAGTCTTCTTACTTCTCCTTGAGAGATAGTTTTAGATTATCTTCAATTTTTCTTTTCTCTTCAATTTCTTGGGTGAATTTCATAACTCCTAATTCCATTTCATGTCTTACCATAATGACCTCTTTTGATAGCTTCTCACATAACTTGTTTTTCTCATTCAAATCTTCATTAGTATCATTAGCTTCACTTTGATTTGCTAATTGTTGAAGTAGTTCCTTTCTTTTATTTACTGAGATACTTAGTTTTTATTTGAGTTCATTTATGAAATCATCATCTTGTTTGAGTCTTTCCCTTAGGTTTTTGACCTTAGAGAGAGATTGATCAAGATCATCTAGGATAGACAGAAGTTGTTCCCTCATACCATACAGATCCATTGAGATTCCCAGATCTTCCTCAAGCTGTTAGGCTCTATCTAGAGGAACTTGGCTCTGATACCAATTGTTGGAAACAAGGCAGATAACTAAGAGGGGGGAGTGAATCAGTTATCTTAAACTTCTTAGCTTTCTTTTCTTCTTTAACAATAGTGTAGTATCAAAACATATAAGCATAAATGAACATGAAAGCAGAAATGAAATCAACACACATAACACAAGGATTTTTATGTGGAAAACCCTATTAAGGGAAAAACTGATGCAGAGTGGCACAAGGGAAGCACAACACAAAGAAAGTTTGTTCTCCTTAGCCCACTCACCCACTTCACTTCTTCAATCCAACACAATCAAAGGCACATTCAAGCGTAAATGAAGGATTTGTTACTTAGGCTCTTGTCCAACTCTCAAGGCTATGTATACACCTTCATGCAGGTCTGAAAACACCTTACCAACACTTGGTTTGATCACCATCTTCCCAAAACTCTCCAACCTATACCTTGACTAGTAAGGCTACTAGCCCTCCAAACTAGGTTTTCTTCACACAACTTGACAAAATCCCAAGTGACTAGGCAAGCAAATTATGGTTTTAGATACCCTTTATGGAACCCTATCAAACTCCCAAACCTCCAGGTCCAACTCTACTCCAGCAACTCATAACACCCACTAGGTCTCTAGGCCTAATTGATCACTTTAGGGCTAGGTTACAAAGCAAGTGGTCTAATTTGGGGTCATATGTTAGGGAAAGGAACTTGGAACACTTCTACCATGTCCAAACAACTCAAATCCACTGTTCATTCGCTCACTCTATTAGACTTTTGTCATTTACATCACCAAATTGCATAATTTCAGTCAAATACATAGAGATATTTGACCTAGGGCATCACCTTAAAAATAGAAGACTGCATTTCCCAACAAAAAGACTTTGGAATCAAGTAGTATACACCCCTAGCCTACATTTCATTGAGTGGCATGAAATTTCATCAATGGGAATGCATTCTAGGGCCAAATTTGTGGGACAGCCCTAGAAAATAGGGTTTCTAGACTAGTCTGGATTAAAAATGCAATAACTTTTCATTACGACCACTTCAGAACCTCAAACTAGTTGCATTTGAACCTTGACTCAGTCTAGTTTAAGAAAAAATACATTTTCTCACTTGGAAAGTCTATACAGGCCATACACAGCAAGAAAAATAGGGAAAAACAATCAGTTTTCTTGATTTTTGTGCCCAAATTATGTACAAAAACTTTCTCTTCCATACTGGAGCAAGATGTCCTCCATATCAACCTATCTAGGTCAGTATACAACTTCTAAAAATAGTTTTAATAACCAAAATGAAGTTGCAACTAGTCAATGTGTCATTGACACCATTGACAACACTTGACACTATGGCATTTTTGGCCTTAACACAAAGAAACCGATTGGTTTAACTTGTGTAATGGATCTCAAATGACCAACATACTCCCTAAAACATGACAAAACACAAAAACAATAAAAAAAAAATCAAAAACCAATCCTTAGACCTTCTAGGCCTGATTAGTACAACAAGGATCCAAGTGGACTAAGCATGATTAAGGTTTATATGATTACCCCAATCATCTTGACCACATAAGAGGACCTTACATCCATGGTTACAACCTTATTATAGATCACATTAAACAAAAACCACAACCTTTCAAAAAAAATGCAATCAAAATGATCTTGGAGCCAAGGTGTTCCTAGGTGCCCTGCACCAAAAACCACGGGGTGACTAACCCAAGATTGTATTCTCTGTTAAAATAATAGAAGTACAAAATGGCACTTTCCAATTAGGGCTCACTACTTGAGCACACTGCTCACAAGAGGCTCACTGCCTACAAGAGACTCACTGTCTACAATGTATAAAGAAAGTAACCAAGTGTTTGAACTGATCAGAGGCATCCACATATGCTGAGGTTGAGTTCCGGTTAGGCTCAATATACTGACCTGCTGCACTTCATTCTTTCTCTGCTTAATGATGTTGTTCTATTACATACCGGATTTATATTGTTATACTTAAGGCACACAACTGAGAGGGGGCGGTGAATCAGTTGTACAAAACTTTCTTCTAATTAAACACTTAACTCCACTTTACAATTCAGCAGCATAATAATAAATCAATCATGGAAACACAATGCAACAAATGAAGAGTAGAAACACATCAACACATGAGACACCAAGATTTTGACATGGAAAACCTGGTTAAGGGAACAACCATAGGGTGATTAACCCAATATTGTATTCTCTGTTAGAAGAACAGAAAGAACAAAATGGCACATGCCAATTAGGGCTCACTGCTTGAGCACAATGCTCACAAGAGGCTCACTACCTACAAGAGACACACTGTCTACAAACAAATAAGTATCACATACATGAACTGGAGAATAGCATCTTCACCATGCTTGAATCAGTTCCATTTAAGCCCAATTTTTCTGCTCTGTCTTTCACTCTTTTCCTTGCTACCACACTCTCATTTCTTCAAGGACAACTTTGAAATGACTTTGCAATCCCTTATTTATACAAGACATCAACTTAGGAATGATCATCTAAGTTAGCAAACATCAACAAGAACATCTAAAGGATGTGTAACTCATCCGGTCGGCCAATCTCAGAAAGAACACCATCATTCGGAAGATTTCTCAATTGTGAGCTCCAACTTTAATCTGGACCACCAACATGAACTAGACATGATCCAAAGACCTCCACAAGCTTGCCTGAATCACCAAGAACATCCACACTTCATCTGCTTACTAAAATCCTTCTCCCCTTCATCTGAAACCTCAAGAACACAGTCTGTCATCACTGTCACAAAAGAATAAATTCTTGCAGACCTTCAAACCATGAATCAATTGAGTTGACACTTTACAAAGACTTCCTGAACACTCCACCAAATCCGCAGAATGGGATAATGCATTTCTAGATCTCACCAGACCTATCTATTTCACTCTGTCACCACTGAACAACTGCCAGAACTAGTTTTACTTGAGTGGCCACAACTTCTTTAGATCTTCATGCGGACCTCTGAAATCTCTACTGGACCACCTTAAGACACATATCTACAAACCCTTTAAACTGCATCCTCTGATCCTCATCCTATCTTGGACTTTTACCTTGTTGTCATCACTGTTCTTCACTATTCCTGATTGAGACTAATTTTCTCAATATCCTCAACACACAGCTCATCCAATCCTTATCATTAATGCAACAAGAGTATGTTGACATCAATGACAACACCTGTTAGGCCCATACTTGCAACAATCTCCCCCTTTGTCATTGATGGCAACATATGATGTGAAAAACTGTTTTGACCATCAAGGCAAGAACTTCTCCTTATTGTCACAACCCCCCCATCAGTAACAACCATTCACATGTCTTCTCTCCCTTTACTACTCCCCCTTTGATCAGCAACCACTTGTTTTTCACATGTCTTCTCTCCCCCTTTGACAGCAATGGCAAAGGGCACATACTTGCAATTCCACCACTTCTGAATCATATATGCTGCTCCTCCTAAGTAGCAGCTCCCCATCATCAATCCGGACCACAAGATGTGACTGTGATATCCACTGAATTGATGCACATCAGTGCACCTTAGTTCATCATCGGAGGGGCAACAACCCTTAACTTCTTCCTGAGATACTCAAAAGAGTCCTTAGGTAGAGGTTTAGTAAAGATGTCTGTAATCTAATCCTTGGAAGGCACAAACTCCAATCTGACTTCATTCTTGGTCACTTGCTCTCTCAGAAAGTGAAACTTGATGGATATATGTTTAGTCTTTGAATGCAACACCAGAATCTTAGATATGTTTATTGCTATTGAATTATCACAGAAGATTGTGATAGTCTCATCATACTCCACTCTTATGTCTTTTAACATTTGCTTCATCCACAAAACTTGAGTGCAACTCCCTACTGCAATATATATTCTGCTTCTGCAGTGGACAGAGATATTGCCTCTTGTTTCTTGCTTAGCCAAGAAACCAATCTCTTCCCCAAAAAGAATGCTCCACCACTGGTACTCTTCTGGTCATCCACATCTCTTGCCCAATCTGCATATGTACATGCATGAAGAGAGAAATCATGATCTCTGGGATACCACAAACCATTCTCAACTATCCCTTTTAGATATCTAAAAATCCTCTTGATTGCCATGACATGGGATTCTCTAGGATCAGCTTGGAATCTAGCAACAAGACCAACAACATTCATAATGTCAGGTCTAGTGTGAGTGAGATACAACAATCCTCCAATCATTGACCTGTACTTTTTCTGATCAGCCTTAGGAGAGTCATCATCTTTGCCCAATTTACATCTGGTTGCCATGGGAGTATTCATTGGTTTTGAATCTTCCATCCCAAATTTCTTCAACAATTCTTTCACATATTTGGTCTGAGAAATGAAGATTCCTTTCTCTGTTTGAGTGATTTGTAGATCTAAGAAGAAATTCATTTCACCAAGCATGGACATCTCAAACTCACTTTTCATTTGATTTGCAAAATTTTTACACATACTATCTCTTCCTCCAAAAATGATATCATCAACAAACACTTCTACAATGAAGATGTTTTCATGATCAATTTTGAAATACAAATTATTGTCAGTAGTACCTTTGTTGAAACCAATCTTCAAAAGATGTTTGTCCAATTTTTATACCAGGCTCTTGGGGCTTGCTTTAGTCCATACAGTGCCTTCTTCAACTTACAAGCCATATCACCATGATCAGACAATTGAAATCCATCTGGTTGCTCTATGTACACTTCTTCCAAGTCACCATTCAGGAAAGAAGACTTGACATCCATTTGATATACCTTGAAATCCTTGAAGGCAGTAAAGGCAAGAAATAATCTGACTGCTTCAATTCTTGCCACCGGAGCAAAAGTTTCTTCAAAATCAACTCCTTCTATTTGGGAGTAACCCTTGTAGACCAATCTAGCTTTATTTTTTATTACTTCACCAACTTCATTTAGTTTGTTCTGGAAGACCCATTTTGTTCCAATCACATTTTTGTTTCTAGGTCTGGGAACAAGATCCCAAGGGTGATTTTTCTCAATTTTCATTAGCTCTTCCTGCATTGCTTTAGTCTAGTTTTCATCATTACAAGCTTCATTCATTGTTTTAGGTTCAATCTTTGAAATCAGACAGTACTCTTGTGAATCTTGAGCAATTCTCCTTCTTGTTTGTACTCCTTTTCTTTTATCACCTATGATCTGATCCTCAGAGTGGTTCAGTCTTACATACCTGGGAACTTTGGGAATTTCTTGCACTTCTGATTCTTGATCAGGCTTATTGAAACTCATCTCTTCTTCCTGGTTCACCGGATTAGTTTGAATCTGACTTACAGAGGAGGCTTGGGCTCCTTGAGTCAGAACACCATTCTAATCATCTTCATTATATTCCTAAAACTTTGAGGGTTTCTCAATTCCCTCACCAACCTTCACATTTGTACTTTCTATCATCTTTCTTAGTCTCTTGTTATAACACTGGTATACTTTGCTTTGAGTAGAGTAACCCAAGAATATTCTTCCATCACTTCTAGCATCAAACTTCCCTAGATCTTCATCTCTTTTAATGTAACATTTTCTACCAAAAACTTTGAAATACCTCACAGTAGGAGTGATGCCAAACCAAAGTTCATAAGGAATCTTATCGGTTTTGCTTTTGATTTGAACTCGATTGAGAGTATAGACTGCGGTGCTGACAACTTCTCTCTAATAGATCTAAGGAACATTTGCTTCCATCATCATGGTCCTAGAAGCTTCCTAGATGGTCTAGTTCTTTCTCTCCACTACTCCATTCTGTTGTGGAGTCCTAGGAGCAGACAACTGTCTCTTTATTCCATGTTTCTCACAAAACTCTATTAACTCACCGGATGTGAATTCTCCACCTCTATCAGACCTCATACATTTTAATTTTAATCTGGTTTTATTCTCTACCATAGCTTTTAATATTTTGAATTTCTCAAGAGCCTCTGATTTCTCTTTTAGAAAGGTTACCCACATCATCTGGGAATAGTCATCAATTAGCAACATAAAGTATCTATCACCTTGCACACTTCTGATTCTTGTCAGACCACAAAGATCAGTATGAACTAAGTCCAATAATCTGGTAGAAGACAGTTCCTTACTTTTGAATGTGACTCAGCTTAGCTTACCCAACTGACATTCTTTGCACAAGCTATTAGTAGGTTTTACCAATTTTGGAAGATCTCTTACAGCCTGAGTATTTCTTATCTTTATGATATTATCAAAATTCACATGACACATCCTCCTATGCCATAACCAACTCTGATCAACTTGAACAAATAAGCAACTTTTACCAGTACCAACCAAGTGGAAGATATTACCTTTAGTTTGAGTACCGGATGCAATCTCTATTCCAGAACTTTCAAAGATCTTGCATTTTCTATTCTTGAATCAGAGATCATAGCCTTTGTCCACCAATTGTCCAACACTGAGAAGATTGTGCTTTAATCCTTCAACATATAGTACATTACTGGTTTTGTTCCTTCCATCAAAAGAAATAGTTCCTCGTCCTCTGATTCTACCAGCAGAATTATCACCAAACTTTACTACTCCTCCTTCATACCTTTCCAGATCTATGAATTTGTTTTTGTCACCTGTCATATGGTGAGAGCATCCATTGTCAATGACCCAGTCATCCTTTTCTTCAACTTGGGTAGCCAGAGCTCTTTCTACAACTTTATGATTGATAGATACAAAGGATATTGGTTCTTCTTCCTTGATGGAAATAAACACCCATTCACTTCCGGATTTGTTTCCTGTCTCTGATTCATCATCTGTTACTTCTTCATTATCATCTTCTTCATGAACATAGTAGCAATTCTTTTGGAACCTTGATCTATTAGGATTTGGCCTTGAAAATCTTTCCAGACACTTTGAAGTAAAATGACCAATCTTATTGTAGTTAAAACATTTAAAAGGCAATTTTCCTTCATACTTACCGGATCCTCTTGGTAGCCTCTTTTCAATAAGGGCTTCAAGTTGAGTTGTTTCTACTTCTTCTTCTTCTAGGTCTGTTCTTGCTTTTTCATACCATGATAGTTTCCTTGATGAGTTCTCTCCTGGATCAAACCTTTGTTTACCTTTTACAGAGGCACTGGCTTTGAATGCAGATTCAGTCTTGGGGGGTCATCTCCAAACTCTGTCATTTCAAATGCAGCCAATTGATCTCATGTGATAGTTGTATGGGCTCTGAATTCTTCAATGGTAGCAACCTTGATTTTATAATAAGCAGGAAGGGGTCTGAGAATTTTTCCAACAATCTCATTTTCATCCAAGACACCACCAGCATTTCTAATTCCACAAACAATCTCATTTACTCTTGGCATAAAAGTAGTAATATTTTCATCATCTCTCATCTTCAAATTTTCAAATTTCCCTTTCAGACTCTGTAACCTTGCACATTTAACATACTTGTCTCCTTCATGCAAAAGTTCCAGTTTTTGCCAAATCTCAAAAGCAGTTGGTAGGTCAACAACATTTGAGAGCTCCAAATTAGATAATGCACTTAGAAGAGCTTCTATAGTCTGCAGATTGTTTTCAGCATCTGTAATTTCATTTGGGGCTTTTAGACCACCCTGTGGAGGTGTATACTGTGTTGTAGCCATGGTCCAATATGCCATTCCCATACATTGCAAGTGACATTTCATGCAAACTTTCTAGAGATTGAAATTGCTTCCATCAAACTTCAGACTATCCTTCTTATAAGATGACATCCTGGATCTCCTCAAGCAGTTAAGCTCCTTTTAGGGGAACTTGGCTCTAATACCAATTGTTAGACCTAAGGCACACAACTGAGAGGGGGGTGAATCAGTTGTACAAAACTTTCTTCTAATTAAACACTTAACTTCACTTTACAATTCAACAACATAATAATAAATCAATCATGGAAACACAATGCAACAAATCAAGAGCAGAAACTCATCAACACATGAGACACCAAGATTTTGACGTGGAAAACCCAGTTAAGGGAAAAACCATAGGGTGATTAACCCAAGATTGTATTCTCTGTTAGAAGAATAGAAAGAACAAAATGGCACATGCCAATTAGGGCTCACTACCCAAGCACACTACTCACAAGAGGCTCACTGCCTACAAGAGACACACTATCTACAAAGAAATAAGTATCACATATATGAACTGGAGAATAGCATCTTCACCATGCTTGAATCAGTTCCATTTAAGCCCAATACTTCTACTCTGCCTTTCACTCTTTTCCTTGCTACCAAACTCTCATCTCTTCAAGGAAAACTTTGAAATGACTTCGCAATCCCTTATTTATATAAGACATCAACTTAGGAATGATCATCTAAGTCGGCAAACATCAACAAGAACATCTGCAGGATGTGTAACTCATCTGGTTGGCCAATCTCAAAAAGAACACCATCATCCGGAAGATTTCTCAATTGCGAGCTCCAACTTTAATGCAGACCACCAACACAAATTGGACATGATCTAAAGACCTCCACAAGCTTTCCTGAATCACCAAGAACATCAACACTTCATCTGCTTACTGAAATCCTTCTCCCCTTCATCTGAAACCTCAAGAACATAGTCTATCATCACTGTCACAAAAGAATAGATGCTTGCGGACCTTCAAACCATGAACCAATCGAGTTGACACTTCACAAAGACTTCCTAAACACTCCACCAAATCCGTAGAATGGGATAATGCATTTTCGGATCTCACCGGACATATCTGTATCACTCTGTCACCACTGAACAACTACCAAAACCAATTTTACTTGAGCAGCCACAACTTCTTCAGATCTTCATACGGACCTCTAAAATCTTTACTGGACCACCTTAAGACACATATCTACAAACCCTTCAAACCACATCCTCTGATCCTTATCCTATCTTGGACTTTTACCTTGTCATCATTGTTCTTCATTGTTCCTGATTGAGACTAATTTTCTCAATATCCTCAGCACACAGCTCATCCAATCCTTATCATTAATGCAAAAGGAGTATGTTGACATCAATGACAAGACTAGTTAGGCCCATATTTGCAACATATATATCTTCTTCCACTCTTCTCTCTGCTTTTCTTTGCACTCCTTATAACTTCACATATACCTTTAAATCAAAATCCATCTAGTATATATATCTACACAAAGGAATTTAACATCTTTCCAGTCAGCATCTGGAATACTCAAGGTTTTCCAAAACTCTGGTCTATTGGTTGAATCCTTGCTTACTAAGTGATGCATATCAAAGAGATAGTTATAGAAGTAATCAATCATGATAGCTAACCATGAATGATCCCTTAAGAAACTTGATCACCATAAATTCCTCATCCAGATTAAGGTTTGATGCTTTGTCAGTCAGTTCTTCCTCAGTCTACTTTGCCAAACAAGAACCCAACACTTAGGTGCTTATAACTTTTCACTCTTTCATCATTAGAGGCTCAATCTCTTGAATGTAGTAGTCATGGTACTCCTCTTAACTTCCCCAAGTCTGTACTTTGCTAAGATACTTTCTTTGAGAGATTTAAACCTAATTGTCAAACCTTGATGCATGCTCTGTTCTTGCTCACTGGACCAAAATACTCTTCAATCTGACTTCTAGTATAGACATATCATGTGCTGCAGATGTGTGGGATGGACTTTGTTGCCATCAATTACAACACTCATGAAGCCACATAGTGTCTCTTTCCAACATGGGTAATGTCAAATCTATAATAGATCAAGGCATACCAAGTCTTTCAATCAACACTTGTACCAAGGTGTGGCTAATAACAATACCATGTAGTAAGAAAGAATAATCACAATGATCTACATATGCAACAAATTCGTTGCATACTCCCTCACATGTCACTATAACTCTCCCAAGTCTACCATACCAAACCATGTGAAAATGAACCTCCAAGAAGTAGCCATAGAACAAAGAGAGAAAACTTATAAATCATATCTCATACCATGTCCTTCTACCAACACCTCAAAGTGCTAATTTGTGTCAAGTATGATCTCCTTTAAAACCTCAAAAAAAACTTAACAACACCCAACCATTTAATCTCATAGATAGAAAAGACATATGTATCATGTAACCAACATGGATGTAAGCCTCTCTAACCAAAGAATATCAAACTAAAATCCATTTCCAAGACTAGGAATCAACCCAATAAACATCTCCTAAATCCTCATAAATGACATCATAAATCAAACGTATATCAACAAGGAGATAATCATGCCAAACACTCATCAAACGAACCCTCTAGAACTAAAATAGCTGAAGATACATAAACATGAGAAGACAAGCATAAACAAAATGCATTTAAAAATAAAATGGGCAATACCTCTCAGATGATTATTTGCTAAGTAGACCAAGAGGTGGGAATGAGATTTCTCCTCTAGAATACACCAAACCACAATGACTCTCTAAGAAAAATCTCCTCTCAATTCTATCATGAACTCACACCCATATCTGGGTGAAGGCCCCTCAAACTTCCTACTGAAACCTCCAAAGAGTAATTGTCTCAACAATGTATCTAACTCAAGAGACTTCCATCCACACCTTAGTCTTTGAGTATCCATGAGCATATACTACCAATCCATCCATGATAAAAATCCAAATGCAACACCACACTATCATGAATTTCCGAGAAAAAGATCAATGTACTTGATTCCAAGAGAACTAACTAGACCATTGTCAAAGTTCCAACTATATAATAAAGAACCTAACATGGCATCATGCTCTAGCAACTCCTCCTAGGAGATCACATGCTTCAATGAACATATATTTCTCCTAAGAGAACTTGTCTCATTCAAAAACTTGAATTTGGAATCAAGAGTCCACCATGGTACAACACCAAACATCCTCTCAAACAAGGATCACCTCTCAAAACTGATAAGTCATAAACTGACACCTTAACCAAAGACTCGAAGAGTCCTCCATGGTAAACCGAGATGTCAACATCTCCAAACACATGAAGATAACTATTTCTTGACAATAGAACTCAAGATGTCAAATCACTCTCATTGCATACAAGAATCATGATCCAAGAGCCTCTCCATGAAACCCACAACCACTATAGAAGATCATCCATAACTAGGTGATGAATACACATCATTGCCAAAGATTCCACTGAATTGTGATACTGAGCTAAACATGGCATCATGATAACCATGTTGAACACACAAGGATACTGAGAGGAGGGGTGAATCAATATCTAAACAACTTCAACTTCTTTGGAGTAGAATAAAACTTAAGCATTATAGCATTAACATAAGCATGAAAGATTAACACAATGCACATCAACACATTACACCAGATATAGGTGGACTACCCAAAAAGGGAAAAACCAAAATGAGGATTAACTCACAATATATGAAGCTCAAATAACAACTTTGTTTTAGGGCTACAACCAAAGGAAGCTACTACTCCCTGCAAACTTTGTTTTAGGGCTACAACCAAAGGAAGCTACTACTTCTTGCAAACTTTGTTTTAGGGCTACAACCCAAGGAAGCAACTACTCCCTGAAAAACTTTGCTTTAGGATCACTCCCAAGGAAGTGTTGGACACAATGGGGTACTGAGAGGGAGGGTGAATCAATACACTTAAACATTTCCTAATAAAACTAAATAACTTTGAAAACATGAAGGAGAACATGCAATTCAATGATCAACACATAACACCAGAGATTTACATGGAAAACCCTATATTAGGGAAAAACCACGGTGAGAATTAGCTCACAATATATTATGCTCACTGTAGAAATATTACAACATTGTTTTAGGACTTCAACCCAAGGAAGAAACTACTCCCTTACATATACTTTGATTTAGGGCTACAACCCAGGGAAGCTAACACTCCTAGAATGTCCAACTCATTTCTAGTAGATACAATGAATTCTATGAAAACACATTTGTTGTATGTTGATGGTGCAGTCTGTCATTATAGCTCAATACTTGTTCTTAAATTGATTATGCACATTTCATATCTTCACTTCTACTTTCTTGTATATCCCTCACATTAATTACCTTACAAATGAATTGCATCTTCTATATATATCCTTCTCAAGATCTTGAAACATTGGTTAGGTCGTTAGCAAGGATAAAACAGGGTGGAACGTGTAGCTTATCACCAGTCGACTAAACATATGAAAAATGCTAGTAAGATTTTTTGTGGACCTTGAGGCTTTATGGAAAACATTGGAAAACATTACTTAATACCTTTCACACTTAGAGAAAATGATTAGAAACCTCCGCACAACTTAAAATCTTAACCAGCCGGCTCACATTGCTTAACATTGTTAGTTGTTAATGTTCCAACTACCAAGAGACCAAGAATGCATTGCGGACCAAAGATTTAATCATATACCAACTCAAGCACAACCATGCATCTTACTAGAGAAGAATCATGCCATCCTATGCATCCACAAGACAAGAAATACATCAATATGTAGAGAACAGGATATTCCAGACTTTAAGTAATGCTTCAGAACCCAAGGAATGGAATTGCAATGAAATGTAGGCCTAAAATTTTTGGACATGACCAATAATATCAACTTATTCATCCCAATTGATCCACACACCCTTTTATGGAATTTCTGGAGGAATTCTGAAATGGCTTAAGTGTTTGCAACTTTGGAAGAAAGTTATATTCGAACTCTGCTTACAGACCAAAAATACTTAATGCGGTACCTGAAAAAGGATAATATCTACATGCAGATCATACCTGAGCATTGTGGATCATGTGGAACCTTTGCCTAAGCTTAGATGATAGACTTGTATATGTTTCTATTTCTATAGAGCTTAACTTGTTCACTCAAGCTTTGAAACAGAGTGTAATGTCTGTGTTACTTGAGCACTCCCTCTATGAATCACTAGAACACTTGAAACTTTGTTAAGGCATGTATCATACTGATATTAGTCACTCCTTGAATCTGCATGACAAATAAATCTCTTCTAGAGGAATCTAGAGCATTCCATAGTCTCCTTAATACTGCTCTATTCTGTCTAGATAATTGTCAATGTACAAACCCTTGTAATTTTTCATGTTGAGTGAGTGAGAGGCTGAAACCTTGGATTTTCCATGATAATTCATATTAGAAGATGCCATTAGAACCACATGACCAAATCTTTAATTGCAGAGAGATGCAAACCAATTCAAGTTGACACTGCCTTTAGATAGTACACTGTAAATGCCTTAGATACTTTTCAACTCTTCACTCTTGAATGCGGTACTCATAATTGATGAGATATGTGTGTGTACATACAAAAGACATGCTAGGGTATGAATGTTTGCCTCCACATCATGTTGATACCTAAAACTGATCCAAACTTAGGCTTATTTACCCTTCTCCCAAACTGGTTTGTCTTGACCATGCTGACTCTTTCTCTGTACAAGTCTACCTATATGTTTCCATCTGATATGTTGACATCAATACATACTATGTTGACAACAATGACAACCCATATGGCCAATAGGAAGCCACAACTCCCTAAAGGCTTTGTTTTAGGGTCACTCCCAAGGAAGCTACTACTCCCTGAATTGACAACACACTTTAGAATAGATTATAATATGATAGTCCTACTGTCTAAAAATTGACATTGAAATTCACACCTTTGATGATTGTAATTTTGCCTCTTCACACTTCCTTCTGATGATCAAATTAGTTAGCCACACTCTACAATTGATCATTGTCACATTGCAACATTAGAAAATGTCCCCTTGGGGGCTTTTCCCTCTTAAGGTTTAGCTCCCAGGTCTTTAATCTACATTTAGGACATCTTGCATCATATTTTGGCATCCTAGTGAGAAAACCCCTAAGTTTCATGATGAATGGGACCCAAGGGGATCTCTTGAGATAGAACCTACCCAAAATAGGGGGAGGACTTGGGTGCCCACGCCCTAGTCTTGTCCTATTTTGGGTCAGGGCCAAATTTTAAGTGTCGTTTTATGAATGTTATTTGGTCCCTAGGCCGACACAGTAAGTTTGAGTTACGAAATTCTTGGTGAGAATGTTTGTAGTTGCATAAATAAGCATGTTTAGGCATTAATTTGTAAACTAGATGGCTATTGTTAGCTTTATGCATTCTTGTGATCAAAGCATTCAAGATATTCATTGTGTTGTAGAGTAGAGCATTGTTTTTGTGTTTGTATTTGCAAATTTGAGCAACCATCTCCTCATGGCATGAAGAGCTTCTTCCTTCCATTAGATCTTCACTACAATGTGATATTATTTGTGTTTACAAGAGTTTATAATTTGGTTTTTTCCTCTGTCCTCCAAGGACACGCACTCTCTATCAGACAACGGTGTCCAAAAGACTTGAATGTCTCTCCGGGGCTTGACTGAGGCCCGCCTCTAATCACCACAACTGCCTCCCCATTTTCTTGTGATTGCAGGTTACAGGTTGAAGAAGCAAGAAAAGTAGAGTTGTAGAGAAGGGTTGTAGAGTGTCAGAATTGTAGATCAGATTTGAAAATAGGGACCTGGACTCGAGCACAACTCATTAGTCCTTCGGATCCCACAACGAAAGAATCTCTGAGACAGTGGGAATAGGTTACAGATAAAGTTCCCAGATCCTAACAAAAAGCATCGCACTGAACTAGGGTACTCGCTCATTAGTCCCCAACTGTTCTGCTTCCTAAACTTTAGAAATAGGTACACATTTGTCTATTATTTTACATCTTTCTGTAGCAGCATTTTTAGTAATTTATCTGTTTGCTTCCGTATTGGTATAATTAGGGTTTTAAGCATAATTGGGCATAATCAAGCAATCAAATCACACAAATCCTATTTTCCCTACATTTTTAGTGACCAAGGGCTTGATAGTAGATCCTTACTCGACCTAAGGTCCTTGAAGGCTTTAGGGTGAAAGGAGGATTCGTACAAATTAACCCTAAACATAAAAAAATCCTCTTGCATCAAATTTTACCCTAAACATTTTGGTGAACCCATGTTTTTTTAATGAATTTGGCACCTTTCTGAGTGTTTTTCTTTAGATTTACATTGATTTCATTCATTCATATCATTCTTCATCTTATTGCATTCAAAAAATTACAAAAAAAAATGAAAAAATTTGCATTCTAGGGTTTGTATGTGTTAGTGCTCATTTTTGGCCTGGAAGTAAAGCTTGCAGGTGGAGGGTTTCTTTTTCAAACCCTAGGTTTCCCTCTTCATCGGCGTGAGTTTGTGTTGTGTCTTAGTGATCATGTTCATAGCACGGTGTCTTCTTCCATCGCTGAGACTTTGTGCTATCAGTGAATGAGATTGTTGTTCTACCGATGGTGTTGGTCTTGCCGACAGGGGTAAGTCATGTATTCATCGGCAGGAGTGGGAGCTATCGGGTGAGCGGTCAGATGTTGGGCCGACAGTGTAGTGTTTGGCCGATGAAGATTCATCGGCGTGTGTCTTACCGAAGAAAGTGGGGTTGACGTTTGGCGATCGGCGAGACTTTTGAGATCGGGCTAGCAGTTGGAGGGTCCGCCGATGGGTAATGTTTGGCCGATGAGGTTTCATCGGCGTGTGTTTGGCCGACGGAGGGATGAGGCCATAGTTCATCGGCATGAGTTGTTATATTGTCGAGGGAGTTTTGAGCTGGGCTGATGGTATATGTCATAGCGATGGGTTCTTGGCGAAGGGTTGTGTGTCAAGCGTGGCAAAATGCTCGACACCTATCATGTGTGCGACCATGTTTATAAACTACTGATGTGAACTCCTCACCATGCATGTGGGATTATTCCCCTGTGTATTTTCAAACTTTGAGCGAAGCACTTTTGGCGGGAACTTCTGTTTGAAGTGTTGTGACAGTTTCCATGTGGTTGCGGGTGGTTGAGGCCCTTAATGGCGACATTGTGGAGTTATGGGCGACGGTACAGGCGATCAGGTTGCCTAATTTTTGAGCGGAGGCTCCAGATAATGGCGCTTGGCTCGAGGTTCCTCTTTGTCTGCTGCATTTATTTTTTTCTGAGCGCCATTCCTTCTGAGGACTGTACCTGGCAGAATTTTTGTCAAAGCCATGTAATTAATTGCTTGTGGTACACTACCTGGTTGTTATAAGCAGGAAGTGTTACCATTTTTTGAGAGGTTGTTGAAAGTTGAACATTTTGGCTCTGTGATACAAGACAGCTGGTTTTGGCTACTCTATCCACAAAAAACTTGTGAGTTTATGTATCTCCTGTTGTATGTTTTTGTATGAATCCACTGATTTCATGGTTAAATTTATATGAGAAATGCTATGTTAGCATGTGTTTTGTTAATTCTGTCTCCAGTATTGCATGTATCTTTCTTCTGAGTCTGGGTATTTAAGGAATGTTGAGACTCTAGAACATAGAATTCTTGTGTTGAATGTCTGATCTTTTAACTTCTGCTCAAAGGTAGATTAAACTGTTTTCAGATTAAACATTGGGAAGGGTATACTGCAGTAGGGATGCCATAAGTATAGATAGATGAACACTCTGTATCAGGAGATATCTGTAAGACAGGTATCATATGTATCCCCCTGAAATCCAGTTTTAGCTATTCATGCTGATCATTCACAGGTGTATGTCTACTGACTCCAGGCCCTGGATAGGCACCAATCTTGCTTTCTGTTTGTGTTACAACCATGTCCAGCTTTGTATCCGAACTTAAAATCAAAGTCAAACTCTAAAACAACCATTAGAACATTAGAATTAGTTTTAGGATCCTCTGTCCTCTGTCTACAACTGCAAATAGGCCCAAAGCTAGCCCCTTTGCTCTTATCTTTCAGTTTTGGTCTACTTACAGGAGGACTCATCTGCTTTCTGTCAGCATCCCAGCCTTAGTATGCACATTATCATGGGTGTTGAGTAGGGAATACCCCCCTAGGTTTTGCAGAGCCTGAAGAAGAAGAGGAGATAAAATATAGAGTCTATCTCCTACACTGTTGGCCCCTGGCCCAGAGATCCTATTGATCATTGATGGCTACCTTGTAGGGAAATCTGGGAATAAGCATCCAGTCTGGGAAAGAACCAACAGAAATTGGTGACTCCGCTGGGGAATTGTGAAAGAACCCTGATTTACAAAAAGAAAACAGTTCCTAGTAATAGGTGGTGACTCCGAAGTAATCTCCCAACTGGTCAAGGTAAAATTTATATGCAGGGGAGAAGATCCCAACAAAATCCTTTATTTGAAGAGTTACCAGTAACAAGAAGAATGATGTACAGAAGAAAGGGAGCTGTCTCAGTCAGTCGTGAGGGTTCCCCCAGAAAAAATGATGATATGCAAGACAATCCAAGGTCTTCAGACAAGACAGTACCTTATTTTTCAAACAATGAAGCTGAAATCCAGAGTGTGTACGAAAGACAGCAGGGTAATGGTTTGAGAATCAGGTCAGAAGTGTTCCAAGAACGCCCATTTCTAGACCCTAGTGACAGATTTGAAGAGGCAGAGTCTTTGAGGGATGATGAAGATGATGACCAGAATGGTATGAGACCATCTACCTCCATGCCTAAGGAAGAACAGTTAGCTGAAGAAATCAGAAATCTAAGAGCAGAATTAGAGTATCTGCAAGCCATGAAAATCAGAGATGACATGAGGCAGAAAGTGCAAGCTTTAAGGACTGCCCAAAATAATTCAATTCCTACCCTTGAGAATGCAAATGTGCAGAGACATCAACAGAGAAATGAAGTACAATATCAGCATAATGATGAGAGACAAAATGTGAATGATGCTAGGATACCACTGAATAATGTAAGAAACCAGAATGTAAACAGAAATATCAATGTTAATCAGTTTGACAGACAGCCCATGCAGCTAGATAGATTCAGACAGCTGGTGTTTGATGGTATTCCTGGGTATCCTAACCCCATTGACAAGCATCTGAGGCTACAAGTGCCTAAATTTTCAGGAAACAACACTGTGTCAGGAGAAGATCATCTAAAAGCTTTTCAAAATGTCATGGATAACTTTGAGGTTGAACATAAGGATGTTTTCATGAAGTCATTCATGCAATCTTTAGTAGATGAGGCAAGGGAATGGTACAAGAATCTGCCTGACAGGAGTATTTCATCGTGGGATGATTTTAAAAGGATGTTCAAGGAGCAATATGGTGACAAAACTGACCCTAGCTTTTTTGTAAATGAATTTACTAGTATCACTAAACGGTCAAATGAGCAGGTTGCAGATTTTAATGCAAGATTTACTAAAGTGTTAAACAAATTGCCACATCACATGAGGCCAAATGAACCAATGTGCATAATATTGTATATCAATGCCTTTGATGCAAAAACTACATATGGATTAAGAGATAAAAGCCCTGCTACTCTCAGGGATGCTTTCAGAATTGCAGTGAATATTGAGAACAACAGGAAAGCATCAGGCAAGACTAACAGAAGGGATGATGTGAAAATTCTGCAGAATCCAAACAAGCCTCAGAACACTCAAGGTAATACGTCTGCCCCTGAAGATAAGATAGACAAATTGGCAAATGTTGTTAAGGACCTGAGTTATAGACTAGCTAGAAGTGAAAAAGGGATAGGTCCTGATAGGCAAGTCTATCAAAGACAGGAAAAGAGGCCATCATTACATGATATGCCTTATAATACCAATTGGCATAATGGTAAGCCTATATTCCCACACAACAACACAAATCAGAGAGCTCAACATGTCAAAGAAACTCCTGATCCTCTAAAGAAAGCTATAAATATTGTTGATGATACTCCATGGTGTATAATTTGTCAGATGCCACATTCACAGTCACAGTGTATGATTGCTCAGTCCTTGTATGATAATGCTGCATCTTGTAATGAATGCAATGAGCCACATTATGTGCAAGATGATGATGTTAATATGATGTCCATAAGCAATGGATACCATCTTTATGATGCTGATGAGAGTACAGATAATGGAATTCGGGCCTGTCAACAGGATTCTTATGATGAAAATAATGAGGACAACTATGTGTATGCTCAGAGCTCACACAATTTTCTGAGTAACTTACAACGACCTTCTGATGAGGAAATTAGGGCCTTCACAGCTGCAACAGTTGCTCAAGTCAAAAGCAACTACAATCTTAGAGGTAAAAATCAAGTAAGCAGCCCACATCAGCCAGAAGGTATTTCTATAGGTCAGCCACTACATGGTCATAAGGGGATTGAATCACAAAAGAGGCTATGGGTTAATAATAAATAGAATTTTAGACATAGAACAGGTCATGAATCTCAAGGACCAGAAAATAGAATCTCCCAAGCTGAAGATCAAAGCAAAGGTTCCCAAGACAAAAATGATGATCAGGGAACTATGAAAGTAAAAGCTAAATCAGTGCAGGATAAGAGTAACATTGTGGAGCAAGCTACAACTGTTATACAAAATTATGCTCCATTTGATATAGCTCAAGTCCTCTCCCAGGTAAAAGTCTCTGTTCCACTTATGGAACTGATGAAAGTGGAAGAAATTAAGAATAGGACAATATCCCTAATTTCAGGGGTACCTTTTCAAGCTAAACAAAATGCTCAGACCCAGGGTGAGAAACATGTCATATGTAATGAAGAAGATGAGGCTCCTGAGGTTTATTTAGGAATGACTATGACAAAGTGTCCTTCACAAGTGGAACCATTTTATGTATCCCTGGTTATAAATGGAAAAATAATCAGAAATTGTATGCTTGATTCTGGAGCATCTACAAATGTCATGCCTTTGGCCATCATGCAACACGCTGGATTGAAAATTGACAAGGCATGTGGAAAATGTTATGCTATGGATGCCAGAGAGGTACCAGTTATTGGAATCATGAAGGATGTAAATTTCAAACTGGCGGCATTTCCTGAGAAAAGATATAAAATGAATATAACAGTGGTTGACATCAAGCCACAGTATGGTATGTTACTGTCAAGAAGATGGGCAGCACTAATTGGTGGAAGTATGCAGCTGGACTTGTCATATGCCATGATTCCAATGAATGGTAGAGATGTTAATCTAATCAGAGAACAGAGATCATCAGAGACAGTGGAAGACCAAGAAGCAGAGGAACAGATATGCTTTGTAAACACTGACTGTGATAACTTCAAGGTTGTCTTAGATGATAGAGAGAATAAAGAAAAAAATGTCTGCAGTAAAGAGCTGGACCAGCAGGGTTTGTGAACCATGTATTTTGATGGAGCTTGTGCAAAAGAAGGCTCTGGAGCTGGAGTTGTTTTTCTATCCCCAACTGGTAAGCTCCTCAAATTCTCTTTCTTGCTGAGGTTTGTTTGCACAAACAACATTGCAGAATATGAGGCTTTGCTTTTAGGCCTAAATATAGCCCTCAAACATGGAATCAAAATGCTAAGAGTATTTGGTGATTCTGAGCTGATTGTATCCCAAATTAGAGATAGGTATGCTTCAAAAAATAAAAGATTGAAACAATACAAGCATGCTGTTTGGGATACCATTGAACTTTTAGATGCATTTTCAATAGGCTGGGTAGAGAGATCAAAGAATGTTATGGCTGATTTCTTAGCTAATGTTGCAATAAGGCCAAGTGACATTACTCTGTCAGATGTTACAAATGTAGAAGTTAAAATTAGGCCTGCAGTACCAGAAAATATATGCAGTTGGCAAGTGTTTAATGATGATAGGGACTTGTTAAAATTTTTGCACTGCATAGATGAATATGAGAATCAAGAAATTGATTTCCAAGCTTTCGTAGAGACTATAGATGGAAAAGAAACTCTTGTGGAAAAGGAGATAATTCAGTTGAAGACTAATAAAATCCCTAGAGGGTTGGTAGCTTTGGAAAGAGCTTTTGACAGTAGAGACCAATTGGTCACAAAGACATCTCCCACAAACAAGGAGGATTTAGAAGAGATAAATTTGGGAACATCTCAGACCCCCAAGAAAGTATATATTGGTAAACAACTCAAACCACACATCAGGAGTATGCTGATTGCATTACTGAAAAGGTACAAACATGTTTTTGCTTGGTCATATGAGGACCTAAAAGCCTACAGGGAAGATTTATTCCAGCATGAGATCCCATTGAAGCCGGGAGCTAAGCCATTCAGACAGAGGCAAAGACCTATTAATCCTACCTTGGCTCCAAAGATGCAGGAAGAACTTAAAAAGCTTAGGGAAGCTGGAATAATTGTGCCAATCAGACATTCAACTTGGGTGTCTAACCTTGTCCCAGTTAGAAAAAAGAATGGTGATATTAGGCTTTGTGTTGACTTTAGGAACTTAAATGTATCCTCTTTAAAGGATAACTATCCACTGCCTAATATGGAAGCTATGTTGCAGAGAGTGACTGGTTGTGAACTCTTATCCATGATGGATGGATTTTCAGGTTATAATCAGGTGAAGGTAAAGGAATCAGAATAGTATAAGACTGCCTTCACCACCCCATGGGGAACTTATGTATATGTTAGAATGTCGTTTGGGCTAACAAATGCAGGTGCTACATTTCAAAGGGCAATGGATGTTGCTTTTGCAGGGTTGATTGATTCAATCCTGGCTGTGTATCAAGATGATCTGACTGCTTATTCAAAGAAAGAAGAGCAACATTGTTTGCATCTAGAGCATATTTTCATAAGAGCACTGGAGTATGGCATTTCTTTAAATCCAAAGAAGTGTGCTTTTGGGGTGGTTGAAGGAAAACTCCTATGACACATTGTTTCCAAGGATGGAGTTAGGATAGATCCAGAGAGAGTGGCTGCTATTGACAGAATTCAAATGCCAAAAACTATAAAAGGAGTTCAGTCCTTCTTTGGATAGATAAATTTTGTTAGGAGATTTGTTCCCATCTTTGCAGAAACCACAAGGAACATTTCCAAGATGATGAGGAAGGATGCCACTGTCCACTGGGAAAGTGAAGCAATTGAATCATTTCAGAGTATCAAAGAGGCAATCAAAATGGCCCCTGTTCTTAAATCTCCTGATTTTTCTAGGCCATTCCAATTGTTTTCATTTGCTTCCTTTCACACTGTTGCTGCATGTTTGCTACAGAAAAATGAAGATGGTTTTGAACAGCCCATAGCTTTCTTCAGTATGTCCTTGTAGGCTTCTGAGTTGAAATATGATATTATGGAAAAATAGGCATATGCACTAGTCTGAGCCATCAAAAGTTTCAGACCATACCTGGTAGGATCACATATAATTGCATATGTACCCCATGCAGCAGTCAAAGACATTTTCACTCAACAAGAAGTGACTGGAAGAAGGTGTAGATGGATAAACAAACTGCAGGAGTTCAACATAGAAATACAAATTACCAAGTTGGTAAGAGGGCAAGGATTAGCCAAGATGATGGCACAGTCAAACTTGGAAGCATACCAAGTTAATGTAGTCCAAAATGAGAATGTAAATGTATCAAGATCTGAATGGTACAAGGACATTATATACTACTTGCAAAATCTGAATTGTCCTTCCCATTTCAGTGACAGTCAAAAGAGGACTTTAAAGTTGCATGCAATCAGGTATGTTATTGTCTAAGGTGAGCTATACTGGAAAAACCCTGATGGTGTGCTACTGAGATGTGTGGATGAAGATGTAGCTAACAATGTTTTGAATGATATGCATAAAGGATTGTGTGGTGGACATTATACTGCCCAAACAATAGCTCATAAGATTCTCAGAGTAGGATATTGGTGGCCTACTCTCTTTTCAGATGCACAAATGTTAGTAAGGAAGTGTGACCCTTGCCAGAGATTCTCAGGAAAATTGAAATATGATGGTGCTTTACCCCTCAGAACTGTAACTGTGGATGCTCCATTTCAGCAATGGGGAATTGACTTCATAGGGGAAATTGCAGACAAGTCAAGTGGGGGACACAGTTGGATTTTGGTGGCAACTGATTACTTTACCAAATGGATTGAGGCCATTCCAACTAAGAGAGCTACAAGTAAGGTGGTGATGGATTTCATACTGGAAAATGTTATCATCAAGTTTGGAGTACCATTCAAGATAGTTACTGATAATGCTATGTGCTTCAGATCAGGTGAATTTGTTGATTTTTGCAACAAATATGGGATCAGTCTATCATATGCATCACCATACCACCCACAAGGAAACGGTCAAGCAGAATCAAGCAATAAAAGCATCATGAAAATTATCAAGAGGATACTGGACAAGAACAAGAGAGCTTGGGACTCAAAATTAAAGTTAGCAATATGGGCTGACAGAGTGACAGTAAAAAAGGCTATTGGAATGTCACCCTTTGAGCTAGTATATGGTGCGTTAGCCAGATTACCCACAAACAATTTCCTACCAGTTTACAAATTCATCCAGGAAAATGATGAGGAGATTGAAGACTCCATGACAAAAAGAGTGAACCAGCTGGTTGCACTGGATGAAGATAGAAGGAAAGCACACCAGATCAATCTCAAGAGACAACAAGACGTGAAATACCTGTTTGATAGGAGAGCTAAAAAAAGAAAATTTCAGGTCAATGATCTGGTGCTTGTATGGAATGCAAAAGATCAGGACAAGGGTAAACATGGTAAATTCAAACCCTTATGGATGGGCCCATATCAGATTTACAGTACCCATGGGGAGGACTCTTATTTCCTCCAGGCCCTAGATGGCGAAGTTCTGGAATTGCCTGTGCATGGCCAATTCCTCAAGTTCTACTTTGCATGATGACTTGTCTCTGTGCACATGTGTAAAATTATGTATATATTGTAGGTGCCTTGTACAGTTCGTGCCTTTTTTTTTTGTTTTGTGCCTGGTCTGCCCGGAGATCTGGTTCTCACTGCAGGTTTTCACCTGCACGTCCCCATTCGGAGCCAGTGTTGGTGCTCATTTTTGGCCTGGAAGTAAAGCTTGCAGGTGGAGGGTTTCTTTTTCAAACCCTAGGTTTCCCTCTTCATCAGCGTGAGTTTGTGTTGTGTCTTAGCGATCATGTTGATAGCACGGTGTGGTGCAGGAGCACCTACCTGACAGCTGGTCTTGATAAGGCAGTTAGTAGTTTAGGTCTTGTTTGTGTTTCCAAGAAGGTCTGTTAGACCAAATGCATGTAATAAGGTCATGCTGATCATGATAAGATCATGCTGACCAGGCTTTTGCTATTTTTAGCTAGTTAGTTATAACAGCTGTCATGATGTATGTTCGGTGGGATCTCCCAGCCGCTTGGAGAGTTCCCAGCCGCTTGGAGTCGGGTCAGTAGTACTCGTAGGCAAATCTTTATAAGCATGAGGATTGGTTGATTGTAGATCATCGATCGGCAGTCTAGTATTGCATTAAGCAGAGGAGGTTGAGTGTTCTGTGTGAGGAACATCATATTGTATTGCATCGTTGAAATCAATAAAGATCCTGTTTGTGTTCTTGCTCTGGTTGGATTCCTTTGTGTAATCGATTTGCTGGTTTGAGAGGGTTTCATGGATGTACTGATCCATTCCACCGGTTGATCCGTCTGATCGGTGGAATGATAATGTATAGTAGGTTAGGTAGTAGTTTGTTTTCTGTTTGCATGCAGGTGTGCAGGATCGCGGCTGAAAGATGTTGAAGACCCTAGCATGGGTATGTGCTAGGTCAAACTGATAAGACAGAGTGTAGAAGATCACCCTGAGGTTGGATCGGGTCATCCCAGGAGGATCGGCGAAGTGAAATTTCGCTAAGTGAAGAAGTTCGGTAAAGACGGCATCATCAGGATATTTCTGCAAATATCCTGCAGTCGGGTTAGGCATCGTCATCCGGATAAGTGAAGATGAACATGATGCAGTTGAGCGCCTGAAGTGCGAGTTCGTCGGGGTGATCATCATCTGGAGGAGCCGAGGAGGAGTGCATCGGCATCAGGTAGAAGATCGAGTCCTGAAACTGTTGGAGTTTTCATGTTGCGAGTGCATCAGGATGTTCTAAGTCGGACATATACTAAGTGTATGTATCGGCATCAGGATCATCATATCGGGAGTGCCAACATCCGCATATTGCGAGTAGATGCGGGAGAGAAAGTTCATGTTTTTTTTGACTAAGTGTTGAAGAGGTCATCAGGATATTGGGTGACGTCATCGTCATCAAGATATGACGTCATCGTCATCAGGATATTGAGATATCCCCCTGTGCGAGTTTATCCTGCCGTTGTTAAGTGGTTAAGTATCGGCATCGGCAGAAAGTATTAGCATCATCAGGAGGTTTCGAGAGAACCGGATGAATTATATCATGATGTTGTTGCTTGTGTCGTCGGCTAGCGGAGCATCGAAGGGAAGGTGCTGAAGGTGATCGTCATCAGGATATTTGAGCAACCGGATATTTGGATATCCTGCTGACGAAGAGAGTGTTGAAGGTCATGATGATGCCGATAGAGTTCGGCGCCCGATGAACAGTGCAACAGGAGGATGTGTGCGCCCGCTGAATATCATGATGATGATGTTAGGCGGAAGGCGGAGAAGGTGAATAGTAGTCGGCAGGAGGACAGTTGTGATCATCCGAAATATGATGATGTTGACTGTGTAACGCGAAACATGATGATGCTGTTGGTGGTTATAGGGAATATGATGATGATGGCAAAGATGATGATGATGATGAGGTTGGTCTGCAGACATTCATGCTATATGCGAAGGTTATAGTGTGGATGCCTCTGCATCATAGTGGTATCAGAGCTCAGCAAAAGGTCTGGGCTGTTGTGTGTTGATTCTGTCACCAAAAGGGCAGAGGTAGAGATAGAGTTGATTGTGTTGTGTGTTGATTGAGAGGTTGACAAAATGCCTCCT
This sequence comes from Cunninghamia lanceolata, assembly GCA_027924645.1. NCBI lineage: Eukaryota > Viridiplantae > Streptophyta > Pinopsida > Cupressales > Cupressaceae > Cunninghamia > Cunninghamia lanceolata. Next base: position 7,138,265 of record BSBN01000261.1, on the reverse strand, counting down.
AAAGGTAGTGGTACTGCAAGGGAATTGCAGGAAATGAAGGAGAAACATGCTAGAGAGATGAGGAAGATGAAGGAGCTTGCTGAAGCACTTCAAGCCAGGCTGACAGCCCTGGAAAAGAACAAAAAGAGGGAAGTGGAAGACAGTGAGTCTGAAGAAGAAGAAAATACTGTTGAAGAGTATGAAGAGGTAGCTGAAGATCTGGATGCTGAAGACCAGAAATTTGCAAAACTGTTAAAGGCAGTGCAGAGTGAAAAACCTAAGGTAAAGGTTGATGTTTCCAAATATACTGGAAGCTTGAATGAAGATGAGTTGTTAGATTGGATTGCTGCACTTGATAATCACTTTGAATGTGAAGATGTTGCTGAGGATCAGAAGGTAAAGATTGCAAAGACCAAGTTAGGAGGTCATGCTTTGTTTTGGTGGGATTATGTACAGTCTGAGAGAAGGAAACAAGGGAAGTCTAAGATCACTTCTTGGGATAAGATGGTAGCAAGGATCAAGGGTAAATTCTTGCCAAGGGATTATGAAATCTAGATGTTTAAGAAGCTGCAATTTTTAAAGCAGAAAGACAGGGATGTGAAAGCATATACTAAGGAATTTTATCTGTTAAGTATGAGATCTGGTCATCATGAGAATGAGGTAGAAAAGGTGGCTAGGTACTTGGCTAGTTTGAGGTTTAACATACAGGATGAGTTAGTGTTAGCTAACCCTAGGAATGTGGAGGATTGTTATCAAATGGCAATCAGGATTGAAGAAAAGATGAATAGAGGACATGATAAGTCCATGAGAGGAAGAGGAAATAATAGGGGAAGAGGAACAGCCCCTGCACAAAAGCAAACCAATGAGGGTCAAGAAGACACTGGTAAAGGGCAAGGACAGTCTGATTTCAGAGGTGGATGGAAAGGTAATAGAGGAAGATTTGGAGGTGGTAGAGGTTCTACTACATTTTCAGGAAAGTGTTACACCTGTGGAGAGTTGGGTCATCCATCTTTCAAATGTCCAGAAAACAAAGGTTCATCATCCAGAAATGATAGAACTAGTGACAAGAGAGTACAACTGGTACAAGAAGAGAAAGTAGAAGAAAGTGCACAGAGTTCAAACAAAGGTCCTGAGAATTATGGATATCCAGAGAGTGGAGAATCATTGATGTTAAGAAGAATTAGTTTGCAGGCATCAAAGGATATGATGCAAAGAAGAGCTCTTTTCAAGACCACATGCAAGAGCAAAGGTAAAGTATGTAAGGTTGTCATTGATACTGGTTCAACAGACAACATGGTATCTCAGGAAATGGTGGATAAACTGAAGCTGGAAAGGATTCCACATCCACACCCTTACAAGACATCTTGGGTGAGTGATAGGCAATCACTTTTTGTCTCTGAACAGGCATATGTGGATTTCCAGATTGGGCCATATCAGGATAGAATCTTGTGTGATATTTTGCCTATGGAATGTTGTCACCTACTGTTGGGTAGACCATGGCAATTTGACAGAAGGGTACTGTATGATGGGTATGCTAATACCTACACCATCAAGAAGGATGGGAAGATTATTAAGTTGATGCCATTGCAGGCAAAAGTTGCAGTACAGAAGGTAGCTCAAATCATTTTGATGGGAACGAAGGAGTTTGTGCAGATGCCTAGAGAAGCAGGCATAAAGGCAGTTCAGGACACTGCAGGGAAAGGAGTTGTTCAAGACAACAAGCTGAAGAATGTTTCAGTTGTGACTGACAGAGGTCAGCAGCAGGTGCAGAAACAGGTTTGCACATAGCAATCAGTTGAGAAGAATGACAAGGATGTTGTCATAGTTGGGACTATTGCTTGTCCTATAAGGATTGAAAGAAAGATACAAGTGAACACTACAGAGGCAGTTCAGAAAGAGGTTCTGGTCAGACAACCTGACAAACACAAGGTATGTGGGAGAAAGGCCTACATCACCAGGCATGAGGAGTTACTTGCCAGAAAGCAAGTTACAGTTCAGAAGTCTTGGAGTAGCCAAGAGACAGCAGCAGATAAAGCTGGAGCAGGTCAGACTATTAACAAAGCAAAGTGTAAGGGTGGAAGACTTCCACATACTAAACTCATGGGACATGAGTTCTTTTCTTTTGGGGAGTATGGTGCAGGAGCACCTACCTGACAGCTGGTCTTGATAAGGCAGTTAGTAGTTTAGGTCTTGTTTATGTTTCCAAGAAGGTCTGTTAGACCAAATGCATGTAATAAGGTCATGCTGATCATGATAAGATCATGCTGACCAGGCTTTTGCTATTTTTAGCTAGTTAGTTATAACAGCTGTCATGATGTATGTTCGGTGGGATCTCCCAGCCCCTTGGAGAGTTCCCAGCCGCTTGGAGTCGGGTCAGTAGTACTCGTAGGCAAATCTTTATAAGCATGAGGATCGGTTGATTGTAGATCATCGATCGGCAGTCTAGTATTGCATTAAGCAGAGGAGGTTGAGTGTTCTGTGTGAGGAACATCATATTGTATTGCATCGTTGAAATCAATAAAGATCCTGTTTGTGTTCTTGCTCTGGTTGGATTCCTTTGTGTAATCGATTTGCTAGTTTGAGAGGGTTTCATGGATGTACTGATCCATTCCACCGGTTGATCCGTCTGATCGGTGGAATGGTAATGTATAGTAGGTTAGGTAGTAGTTTGTTTTCTGTTTGCATGCAGGTGTGCAGGATCGCGGCTGAAAGATGTTGAAGACCCTAGCATGGGTATGTGCTAGGTCAAACTGATAAGACAGAGTGTAGAAGATCACCCTGAGGTTGGATCGGGTCATCCCTGGAGGATCGGCGAAGTGAAATTTCGCTAAGTGAAGAAGTTCGGTAAAGACGGCATCATCAGGATATTTCTGCAAATATCCTGCAGTCGGGTTAGGCATCGTCATCCGGATAAGTGAAGATGAACATGATGCAGTTGAGCGCCTGAAGTGCGAGTTCGTCGGGGTGATCATCATCTGGAGGAGCCGAGGAGGAGTGCATCGGCATCAGGTAGAAGATCGGGTCCTGAAACTGTTGGAGTTTTCATGTTGCGAGTGCATCAGGATGTTCTAAGTCAGACATATACTAAGTGTATGTATCGGCATCAGGATCATCATATCGGGAGTGCCAACATCCGCGTATCGCGAGTAGATGCGGGAGAGAAAGTTCGTGTTTTTTTTGACTAAGTGTTGAAGAGGTCATCAGGATATTGGGTGACGTCATCGTCATCAGGATATGACGTCATCGTCATCAGGATATTGAGATATCCCCCTGTGCGAGTTTATCCTGCCGTTGTTAAGTGGTTAAGTATCGGCATCGGCAGAAAGTATTAGCATCATCAGGAGGTTTCGAGAGAACCGGATGAATTATATCATGATGCTGTTGCTTGTGTCGTCGGCTAGCGGAGCATCGAAGGGAAGGTGCTGAAGGTGATCGTCATCAGGATATTTGAGCAACCGGATATTTGGATATCCTGCTGACGAAGAGAGTGTTGAAGGTCATGATGATGCTGATAGAGTTCGGCGCCCGATGAACAGTGCAACAGGAGGATGTGTGCACCCGCTGAATATCATGATGATGATGTTAGGCGGAAGGCGGAGAAGGTGAATAGTAGTCGGCAGGAGGACAGTTGTGATCGTCTGAAATATGATGATGCTGACTGTGTAACGCGAAACATGATGATGCTGTTGGTGGTTATAGGGAATATGATGATGATGGCAAAGATGATGATGATGATGAGGTTGGTCTGCAGACATTCATGCTATATGCGAAGGTTATAGTGTGGATGCCTCTGCATCACGGTGTCTTCTTCCATCGCTGAGACTTTGTGCTATCGGTGAATGAGATTGTTGTTCTACCGATGGTGTTGGTCTTGCCGACAGGGGTAAGTCATGTATTCATCGGCAGGAGTGGGAGCTATCGGGTGAGCGGTCAGATGTTGGGCCGATAGTGTAGTGTTTGGCTGATGAAGATTCATTAGCGTGTGTCTTATCGAAGAAAGTGGGGTTGACGTTTGGCGATCGGCGAGACTTTTGAGATCAGGCTAGCAGTTGGAGGGTCCGCCGATGGGTAATGTTTGGCTGATGAGGTTTCATCAGCGTGTGTTTGGCCGACGGAGGGATGAGGCCATAGTTCATCGGCATGAGTTGTTATATCGTCGAGGGAGTTTTGAGCTGGGCCGATGGTATATGTCATAGCGATGGGTTCTTGGCGAAGGGTTGTGTGTCAAGTGTGGCAAAACGCTTGACACCTATCATGTGTGCGACCATGTTTATAAACTACTAATGTGAACTCCTCACCATGCATGTGGGATTATTCCTCTGTGTATTTTCAAACTTTGAGCGAAGCACTTTTGGCGGGAACTTATGTTTGAAGTGTTGCGACAGTTTCCATGTGGTTGCGGGTGGTTGAGGCCTTTAATGGCGACATTGTGGAGTTATGGGCGATGGTACAGGTGATCAGGTTGCCCAATTTTTGAGCGGAGGCTCCAGATAATGGTGCTTGGCTCGAGGTTCCTCTTTGTCTGTTGCATTTATTTTTTTCTGAGCACCATTCCTTCTGAGGACTGTACCTGGCAGAATTTTTGTCAAAGCCATGTAATTAATTGCTTGTGGTACACTACCTGGCTGTTATAAGCAGGAAGTGTTACCATTTTTTGAGAGGTTGTTGAAAGTTGAACATTTTGGCTCTGTGATACAAGACAGCTGATTTTGGCTGCTCTATCCACAAAAAACTTGTGAGTTTATGTATCTCCTGTTGTATGTTTTTGTATGAATCCACTGATTTCATGGTTAAATTTATATGAGAAATGCTATGTTAGCATGTGTTTTGTTAATTCTGTCTCCAGTATTGCATGTATCTTTCTTCTGAGTCTGGGTATTTAAGGAATGTTGAGACTCTAGAACATAGAATTCCTGTGTTGAATGTCTGATCTTTTAACTTCTTCTCAAAGGTAGATTAAACTGTTTTCAGATTAAACATTGGGAAGGGTATACTGCAGTAGGGATGCCATAAGTATAGATAGATGAACACTCTGTATCGGGAGATATCTGTAAGACAGGTATCATATGTATCCCCCTGAAATTTAGTTTTAGCTATTCATGCTGATCATTCACAGGTGTATGTCTACTGACTCCAGGCCCTGGATAGGCACCAATCTTGCTTTGTGTTTGTGTTACAACCATGTCCAGCTTTGTATCCAAACTTAAAATCAAAGTCAAACTCTAAAACAACCATTAGGACATTAGAATTAGTTTTAGGATCCTTAGTCCTCTGTCTACAACTGCAAATAGGCCCAAAGCTAGCCCCTTTGCTCTTATCTTTCAGTTTTGGTCTACTTACAGGAGGACTCATCTGCTTTCTGTCAGCATCCCAGCCTTAGTATGCACATTATCATGGGTGTTGAGTAGGGAATACCCCCCTAGGTTTTGCAGAGCCTGAAGAAGAAGAGGAGATAAAATATAGAGTCTATCTCCTACACTGTTGGCCCCTGGCCCAGAGATCCTATTGATCATTGATGGCTACCTTGTAGGGAAATCTGGGAATAAGCATCCAGTCTGGGAAAGAACCAACAGTATGTTCATATAATTCTCATCAATTAATTTGAATTTCATTAAATTTCTAATTTTTTCATTATATCTGAGCTAAATTGTATAAAATTACAAAATTTCAATCACTTGCAATGCATTTTCATCATAAAATTGCTAGGGTTTTGTTGGAAATTTTGAATTTTTCATATAACCTAGTAATTTCAAAAATTAGGGTTAGTAGGTAAAATCTTGTGTCAGATTTTTCTATTGATCTTAGAAACTCATTCAAATTTGCATTTGGATTTAGTGTTGCATTTTAGTTTAAATTTCCATTTAGATCTCAAAAATTTGTATTTTACATAGAAAATTTCAACAAAAAAACTAGCACTTTTCATTGATTTCTTATTAGATTTGCACTTGCATTTTGCATTGTAGGGTTTGAAAATCATTTTCAGATCTGAGTGGAACTAATTTTCATCATAAATCAGATTAAACAAAAACTTCATATAATATTTTGGATTCATTTAGACTAAAATCTCATACCTAGGGCTTGAAAAACCTTGATTTTCACTAGATTTGGCCTTAACAACTCTCTAGATTTACACCATAGGCATGTTGTGATGAATATTTTTGCACAAATTGGCTATTATCAGGGTTATCATCTGCTTCCCCTCCTAAAAATCTTCACAACACCATTTTATTGTATTGAAAATTTGGTGAGAAATTGCATATTTTTGCTATATTTGCCCTAGGGTGTGACCTAGATTTGCACTTCAAGCGTGTTGTGATAAGTTTTATGGTTTTAGGTGAATGATATTATTTCTATAATCTTCTGTACCTCCTAAAATTCTTTACAACACCCATTTTGCTAGGTCTTGGAATTAAAAATTTGTGAAAAATTGCATATTTTTGCTAAATTTTCACTAGGGTTTGATCTTGAGTGGCACTATAAGCGTGTTGTGACAGATTTTTTGGCATTAGGTGGATGTTATTACTATTATAATTTGTTTTACATCATTATTATCCTCACAACACCATTTTTCATGCTCTTTTGCATTAAGATTTGGTGAAAAAAATTACATATTTTAATGTATTTTCACTAGGTTTTGACTTGTCATCATTCTAGGTTTGCATCAAAAGTGTGTTGTGAAGGATATTATTGATTTATTGGATTGATATCAAGCATATTACTTTATGTACTTCATCAATTTCCTTACAACACATTTTTCTTCACTTATTTGTATTGAAAAAAGTTGAAAAAATTAAGCATTTTAGGTCATTTTCTTACATAGTTTTGCACTTATTTTTTGCATAACTTTTGAAAAGCTTTTAAAATCTAATTTTGCATTGATGTTACAAGACATTTAATTATGGCATCTTCAACTCATTTCTCTTTGGTATCTTTACATGCATATATCAAAAACTTTGAGAGTTTCTACAAATTTCTTAATATGAATCCTCATGTTCTCACTTATTTACAAGCTATATATCACAAGGATATATTTAAAAGCTCTTCATTTGAAATCCTTGACTATGTATCTAATTTTGAAAACTTCACATCTCTCATGAATACATACCCTTGGGTAGTAGAAGATTTGACAAAACACATTGAGAATGAGTGTGAAAGCTCTCTTAATGCTTTGGATTTAATAGCTAAAACATATGGTGATGACGATGATGATGATTCCATAGATTATCCTACTTCTCTTACAATTGAGTGTTCAAGAACCTTAGATGAGAAGACTATGGATAGCTCTATTAATGATACAACACCTTGCATTCTTAACAACAAAGTGCCTTCCTCTCATCCCATTGCTCTCCCTGGCCAAGATGTAGCATTAGTGGATGATAAAAGGTCTCTCACATTAAATCCTTTAGGGATGGATGTTGGGTATTGTAATGGGTAAAATGGGATAATAAAATAAATTACAAAAACCCAAAAACATCAATGGATGTGCAAGTAAAGAAGATTAAAACAAAGAAGTTATACTTACAACCTTTCTTACCTTGCAATTTCCATTGTTCGCCTATTCTTGTTTGATCTTCAGTGATGAATGTAGCCCTTAGGAAGCTTGCTTCCTTGCTTTAATTCCTCAAGATGGCAAAATGGAAATGGCTTGGATACTTATTGTGTAGAAGGTGAGTTTCAACACAATGTGAAATAGATAATAACTGATGTGATAGTGGGGGTGCCAATGGTGCGCTATGGATTCTACAGCATAAGTTTACTTGAAAGCTTGTTGATATGAAATGGAAGGAGAGGGTTGTATTTATAGGATTGTGTGAGAGAAGATCAATGGTGTAGAAGAAATAAGAATATCAATGGTAGAGGATGTTTGAGAGAACATGCGTGATTAGAAGGACATGTGTCATTCAAAAGGATGCTTTGTTGAGTTAACTGCTTTCTTGATGAGGGTGAGCTTTTATTTCTTAAATTAGAATATATTTTTCTAATTTAAGAGTTTTGTTGATAAAAGCAAAGTTTCTTTAAATCAGTTAACTCAGCTTTTGCTTTTGCATGACAAGAAGAATTTATTTTTTAGAAGATTTGGAAGATAAGAAAGCAAAATTAAATAAATAAATTTATTTAATTGATTGTGCAAGATTTGGAAGAATAAATAAAATATTTAATTATATTTTATTTTTGGAGATTAAGATTTAATTTAAATAAATTTGCATTTTATTTAAATTTGGAAGAATGAATGAATTAATTAAATAATTAAAATTATTTAATTGTTTATAAGAATAAAGTTGATATTGATGAAATTAATTAAATAAATGTAATTTATTCAATTAACGGGAGAGAATAAATCAAATAAATAAATTTATTTATTTATTTATTGATAGAGGAATATTAAGATGAAATAAATATTTAAAATATTTATTTAGGTAGAGTCATGTTATTTTTAGGTGTATACATTTTGCCCCTCTTTGATACAATGTGTTTTACCACGTTGTTTCAAAGAATAAGAATTTTTGACAATGATACATGCCCCAGTTTGCCCCTAGTACAAGTTTAATGACAAGATGCCCCCTTGGGAGATTAGACGAGAAGAAGGCAGAAAGTGTGAGATGGACAATCTCATGAAGAAGAAGGTGGAAAGCAAGTTAAGATGGAGAAATACAGGACATGGTTTGGAGGAACAAATATGAGAAGTAGTCACAGTTGTCATACAGTCAGCTATGGTTCCCTTTCTATATATAGGAGCTAGGTCCACAAGTTGTATTCATTTGCACACGTGTCCTTAGTTGATTGGTCTTTAAGAGCTTAGGAAAGTAGAGGAGCTAGAGTAGTCGTCAGAGATATGGATATTTCGTGCAAGGAGCACCGGTTTGAGAAAGTTTGATGGTTCGATCGGCCACTTGAGATAGGACCACTGGTATGTAGTTCGACAAAACTCGCTAAAAGTTATTTATTATACCCATAAATGCTTAGGAAAAATAGCTAGGATAGATGTGCCGAACTACAATTCAACATATATGCGTCCCAAAATGGTGCATATGCCACAAAACCATGCATCTGATTGATCTTATGGCGCATATGATAGATGTGTGCATATAGGCCAGGAATTGGTGCATCCACTATGGAACTGCGCATGTGACACAAAAAGTGGCGCATGTGCCAGAATGGCACATATACGTCAAAGATTGGCACATTCACAGTGAAGCGACGCATCTGATATGGATCGGTACATTTGCCACTTGGTTCAACTCATTTGCACTAGGATAGTCAGTTGACTTAATGAAATTAACCCAATTGGCATCTTGATCGATGCATCAATTGATAAGTGATCTCTGAGATTACTGAAAATCTAGTCAAGAGATGATATGTTGTTTTGATTAATCTGATAGTTTAAGTCAAGGATAGGATAGTTGGATTGCTTTGAGTAGGTTTGCTTGGATATGGATTTCTTTGACGCTATGCTTTGCCTAGTTGCAGTAGGATATCCATGATACCCTGATGTGACGAGAGCAGTTCCCTTTACCGTTGTTGTAGTGGTATATGCTGACAGAAATGGATTGTGAACCTCTTGGTGCTATGGGTCTACATTACATTTGTTTCATGCCCAAGGTTCGCATGAACCGCAGTTTGTTGACTGCAACAATGGAGCGATTCCACGGTGAGGATGGGACATTCCATCTAACGACTAGGGAGATGATGATCACTCTAGAGGACGTGTATAGGATTTTGCACCTCCCTATTCAGGGAGAGTTGGTAGAGTATGATCCACAGCGTGATGCAGGATTGGCCAAGTGCAGACATATTTTTGATGACCCAGAGCTGGTTGAGCAGGTGATTTCATGGCAAGACATTCATGACTGCTATGACTACTTCCTGGGGATATTGGCAGGACTGATCGGTGGCGTAGTATGCCCCGATATGTCACATGGGTTCCTAATTGGCTAGGGGAGGGTGCTAGAGAGTATGATTACAAATGGGACTCGATATGCATGCGGTGTGTGCATGCTAGCACACTTGTACAGGGATATGCACCAGGTTGTGTATCATAGAGGGGCTAGCTTGTCAGTAGGTGTGTCTCTTTTACAGTTTTGGTTGTGGGAGCACATAGTGATCACGCGACCGATATGTCTTTTTCATAGGCAGAGAGGTGAGCCTTACAGCTATGGATACGCAGGCGTGATTTCCCAGCACAAGCTGGGGAAGCTCGAGTATTGGAGACATGCACCAGATAATGTGGATCTAGTTATCTGGCACCCATACCTAGACTGCGAGGTATGGGAAGATGAGGCTGACAAGTTGCCATACTATTTCTAGACTTGGTGGCTTATTGGTAGGATGAGGTACATACTAGAATGTCAGATTTTTAGCATAGTACAGAGGTAGTTTGGCAGAGTGCAGGGCAGGCCACAGGGGTAAGCAGGATTTGTGAGGACCCATGTAGAGAGACTAAGGTGGGGTCTCATGGCATTGTATGAGGAGGCCTTGGCAGACTTTCATCAGATCCCCTATGCATCTTGGCCTATGAGGAGGGAGATAGTAGATGTAGGTATGATGCTAGACTATGAGGAGTGGTTCACTGCTACGCCCTTAATATTGGTGTACATAGGGTTATGAATAGTCGGCTTGTGGCTATCTTAACTCCTAATTAAGTCATATTATCATTATTATATTGTTATTTAGTTGTTTAGGTCAGCCTAAGGCTTCTATAGGTCTATCTAAGTCAGCCTGGGTGATATCCTAGGCATAAATAGGTATATATAGGAGGTAGTGAGTCTCATTTCATATCATATTCAGTATTGTGTTCTCATTGAAGACTGTTGGAGATATCCCCCTCGAAGTGGCATATTATTATCAAGTATTTTCAGCATAGTTACTATTATATTCAGATATTGTGCAAGTTGTTTCATTACAAGTGGTATCAGAGCATGATCTTGGCACCGTAGAGGCAAGATTTTTTCTCAACATTGGAGGCAATTTTGGGAAGAGCATAACTTTCAGATTTTAGCGAATTTTTTAAAGATTTGTAAAGGGTTTTTGAAGACCATATTAAAGAAGATACAATCCAGATTTTAGAGGAATTGAAGCAAAAATAAGTGAGTTATTGCAAAATTAGGGTTTCCAACAAATTCGCTCTCAAGGCAGCAAATTTGCTAAGTTTTTGGATTTTTTCTGGGTAAGTGGTATCTTGGCCTTAGTAAGTTATAGTAAAAATTTCAGAAAATTTACATTTCATTTGTGTGATTTATTTCAAAAATATTGATTTCCATCATGACGGGGCCTGCAACAAGAGGCAAAAAGAATGCTGCCACACTGGGGAAATCCTCTGATAAGGACGAGGAAATAATAGAGGATGGTAATCCCAATGAGGAAATGAGTAAGGTCAAATAAGATGTGTCCTCAATTAAGAGGGATATGTGTGACCTAAGAGGAGATATATCAAATCTACGAAGCATGTTCAGTGCTTATATGAATGAACCAAGAAAGGAGTTCTCAAGCAACCAAGGTGAAACCTTCAAGTTGGTTAATAATGACACAAATTTTAATACTCCTATGGGATCTAGGAATTTCTTTCCTAAGGTGGATATGCGCAAGTTCGATGGTAAGGATCCTCTAACATGGATTAACCAAATGGAGAATTTTTTTGAAGTACATCAAATCCCATATGGACAAATGGTCACGATGGCTTCCCTATATCTAGAACCAGATCAATTCATTTGGTATCGTTGGCTTTGTACTCATCGGAGAAAAAAGGGTCTCACCGTCTCATGGTCAATTTTTACAGAAGAACGCCAAGCACAATATAGCAATAGTGTGACAGACAACTTCTTCAGCCAGCTTGCTAAACTTCAACAAACAGGATTAGTTAAAGATTATATTCAAAAATTCCAAAATCTATCATTAAGAGTGGATACAATTACAGAGGAGAACTTGAATGATTTATTCTTGGGTGGTCTCAAGGATTACATTCAACATGAGGTACATATGTTTAGTCCTAGCTCAGTAAATGAGTCTTTTATCTTGGCACGCAGGGTAGAGGAGAAATATTTGATTCCTAGAAAGCAAGGGGCTAATATGACAAGAGAGAAAGGATATTCAACACCTTCTCTTCCTCAACCTACTAGGTTGACTCCATAGCAAATTGAGGAGAAAAGAGCAAAAGGGTTGTGTTTCAATTGTGATATCAAATACAGTCGAGGACATAAATGTAGTGAAAAGAAATTGTTCTATATTGAAGGTCCAAGTGAGGAAGAAGAGGAGGAACCCATATTAGAGGAGGATAGGGAGTCAAGTGAGGAATCACATGATTCTCAGCCAATCATTTCTTGTCATGCACTCTCAGGTTTCAATGCACCACAAACTCTCAAGGTAGTGGGTTTCTTAAAGAAGCAGAAAGTAACAGTGTTGATCGACTCAGGTAGTACTCATAATTTCATCAACAAAAAGTTGGCAACTCATCTAAATTATTTTATATATCCAGCCCCAGAGTTTTAGGTTTTGATTGTAGATGGGGGTACAATTAGTTGCTCGGGGAAGTGTCATAGCATTAAATTATCCATGGGAGATTATCAACTTGATACCCCAATGTATGGAATATCCATGGGTGCAGCAGATATTGTTTTGGGAGTACAATGGCTTACTACATTGGGAACAATTGAGATGAACTTCCAAGAACTATTCATGAGATTTCAATCAGAAGGAAAGGTAGTGGAGCTAAGGGGGTTGAAGGCAAAATCCCCACAGATGGTAAGCTCTCATCAAATGCAAAAGTTGCTTAAGAAAGGAGCAGATGAATTTGTGGCCCAACTATGTTCATTAGAAGTCTCTCAATCTAATGCTCCTACTCATCCAGATTTACAAGCAATAATTGATCGTCACTTAGTGGTTCTTGGAGATATGCCTAAAGGACTTCCTCCTAAGAGGGATCATGACCATGCCATACAACTAGTTCCAAGGAGCCAACCACCAAACATCAGGCCTTATAGGTACCCACACATACAAAAAAGTGAGATAGAAAAAATTATTGAGGAGATGCTAGAGGCAGGAATTATCAGGCATAGCCAAAGTGCTTACTCCTCGCCTATGGCAATGGTACGTAAGAAGGATGAAACTTGGCGCATGTGTCCAGATTATAGAGTGCTCAACATGTACACCATTAAAGATAAGTTTCCTATTCTAGTCATTGATGATTTGCTAGATGAATTGAATGGAGCTATGTATTTTACCAAGTTAGATCTTAGATCTGGTTATCACCAAATTCAGATTAAGGAGGAAGATATTTGTAAGACAGCATTCTGAACTCATGAGGGTCATTATAAATTTTTGGTGGTGCCATTCGGCCTTACCAATGCAGCATCTACATTCCAAAGTTTGATGAATTCCATTTTTAAGAAGTTCTTGAGAAAGTTTGTGTTAGTGTTCTTTGATGATATATTAATTTATAGCAAGACTTGGGAAGAACATTTGCAGCATGTAGATCAAGCATTACAATTACTCAAAGATCATCAACTCTATGCTAAGCCATCCAAGTGTGCTTTTGGTCTTAAGGAGGTGGAGTATTTGGGACACATAGTTTCACATGAAGGAGTAAAGGTGGACCCTAACAAAATTAAGGCTATCATGGAATGGCCTATTCCAAAAACCATTAAGAAATTGAGGGGTTTCTTGGGATTGACAGGGTACTATAGAAGATTTGTGCAGAATTATGGTCGTATAGCAGCACCCCTCACCACTCTCTTGAAGAAGGATTCTTTTCATTGGAATGAGTCTGCTAATGTAGCATTTGAGCAATTGAAGGAGGCTATGTGTACAACTCCAGTGGTTGCCACTCCGGACTTCACCAAGGAATTCATTGTGGAATGTGATGCTTCTGGAAATGGGATAGGAGCAGTTCTCATGCAAGAAGGTCGACCAATTGCTTTTGAGAGTCATCAATTAAAGGGTAAAAATCAACTCAAACCTATTTATGAGAAGGAAATGCTAGCAATCCTTCACGCAGTTAAACAATGGAGGCCTTATTTAATGGGTCGACACTTCAAGGTTAAGACAGATCATGATAGCCTAAAATATTTTTTGGAACAAAGACTATCCTCTGAAGAGCAACAAAAATGGGTCACTAAGATGTTGGGATATGACTTTGAGATTGTATATAAGAAAGGGAAGGAAAATATTGTGGCTGATGCACTTTCTAGGAAGGATGAGAAAGATGAAGCCTTATTGTGTGCCCTTTCAATATTACAAGCAAATTGGGTGGAAGAAGCCAAAGCAGAATGGCAAAATGATGTTGCAACAAGTAATCTCATCCAACAATTAAAAAGTGATCCTAATAGTTCAGATAAGTTTTGTTTGAAGGGAGTTATTCTTTGGTATAAAGAGTGTTTGTATCTTTGTAAGAATTCCACTCTTAAACACAAGATTCTCAAAGAGCTACATGAGTCCCCAGTTGGTGGTCATTCAAGATTTTTGAAGACATATCATCGGGTCAAGCAAGATTTTTTTTGGGAAGGGTTAAAAGGTGATGTTCAAAAATTTGTGGCTGAATGTTTGGTTTGTCAAAGAAATAAGGGGGAGACAATTAAGACACTAGGTCCCTTGTAGCTCTTATCTATTCCTAGCCAGCGTTGGGAAGAGGTATCCATGGACTTCATCACAGGGCTTCCCAAATGTAAAGGTCATAATGTCATCATGGTAGTAGTTGATCGCCTCACTAAATATGCACATTTCATTGCATTATCACATCCGTTTATAGCAAGTGCAATGGCAAAAGTTTTCTTGGAGAATATCCAAAAGCTACATGGTACACCTAAGGTTATTGTCAGTGATCGTGATCCTATCTTTACTAGTCACTTTTGTAAAGATTTATTCTCATGTTTGGGTACTCAATTGGCTCATAGTTCTTCATACCATCCTCAATCAGATGGGCAAACTGAGGTTGTTAATAAATGTTTGGAAGGATATCTATGTTGTTTCACTTCAGAAAAGCAATCTCAATGGGTAGATTGGCTACCACTGGCAGAATGGTGGTATAACACTTCTTTTCATAGCTCATCAAAAATGTCTCCATTTTTGGCACTTTATGGATATCATCCTCCTTCCATCACATCATCATTAAAGGTGTCACCAAGAGTTCAGGCAGTAGAGGACCACTTGCATCATCAACAACAGGTACTTTCAGGACTCAAGGAGAATTTAGCTATGGCACAAAATCGAATGAACAACAGGTGGACCAACACCGTAGTGAAAGAAATTTTGAAGTTGGGGATTGGGTCTTCTTGAGATTGCAGCCTTATAAACAAATCTCAATGAAGCAACACAAAAAGAATAATAAGTTGTCTCCAAGATATTATGGGCCATACCAAATCATGTAAAAGATTGGTAGTGTTGCCTACAAGCTAGAGTTGCCACCAACAACAAAGATACATCCAGTTTTTCATGTTTCTTGTTTGAAGAAGGTAATTGGGCAGAATATTCCTACTCAAACAGTACTACTAGAACTCGATGAAGAAGGAAGAATAATTTTGGAACCAGAGGGCATTCTTCAAACTCGCACCAAGAAGCTGAGGAATAGAACCCTCACTCAGTATCTCATCCAATGGAAGAATTTACTAGTTGAAGAGGCCACATGGTAGGATGAGGAGTTCATTCAAAAGAATCCACACTTGGTTAGCATTGAGGACAATGCTTCTTTGAAGAGGGGGGGCATGCTACGCCCTTAATATTGGTGTACATAGGGTTATGAATAGTCAGCTTGTGGCTATCTTAACTCCTAATTAAGTCATATTATCATTATTATATTGTTATTTAGTTGTTTAGGTCAGCCTAAGGCTTCTATAGGTCTATCTAAGTTGGCCTGGGTGATATCCTAGGCATAAATAGGTATATATAGGAGGTAGTGAGTCTCATTTCATATCATATTCAGTATTGTGTTCTCATTGAAGACTGTTGGAGGTATCCCCCTCGAAGTGGATTAGGAGGTTGCCCCCTCGAAGTGGCATATTATTATCAAGTATTTTCAGCATATTTACTATTATATTCAGATATTGTGCAAGTTGTTTCATTACATTCACAGCTCATCCATTTTCTAGATATTCAAGACCTGGAGAGTTAGCTCCTCGTATAGATGAGGAGGATTTAGATGACGAGGGTGGAGCTGACAGGAGGAGGAGGAGGCAGAGGGGGGGAGAGGAGGTCAGGGAGATGATGGTGGAGATGGAGGAGGAGGAGATGGAGGAGGTAGATTGAGACAGAGGAAGAGGTCTGGGGAGGGACCTTCGGATCAACAGGAGGTTGCGCAGCCGCAAGTTGTAGGGCAGGTGCAGGTGCTAGTATAGCAGGTGGCACAGCAAAGATAGATGTCACCACCTCAGCAGGTGGCACATTAGCAGGTGCAGGGATAGGGATAAGGAGGGCAGGCTCTGCAGCCTAACTTATAGCAGCAGGCCATTACTGCGTTACAGGGTTAGGTTAGGTAGTTGAGGGCCACCTGAGAGTAGCGGAGTCTCAGAGAGAGATAGATGTAGGATGGATATCAGAGATCTCTAGAGAGTGGGACTCAGCCCTGGCAAGTGTGTGGGTGATCAGAGTGGAGAGAGATGCAGTAGTGGCAACCCTGGGTATAGATAGTACTTCGAGCTTTTTGGTTGCATAGGTGCAGCAAGCACAGACACAGCTGGTCCAGATCTAGGGTGAGCTTGCCAGATCATAGGCTCAGACTCAATACTACAAAGGATTATATCACAAGGCAGTGTCAGCGGACCAGTGTGCGCCTAGTTACAGGAGTCAATCTGCTACAACACAGAGGGCAGGTGGATCCCAATCTGTAGCATCAATGAGAGGCCCCCAGCAGTCAAAGGGTGATAGAGGAGAGGGCAGCACAGGGAAAAGTGCTCCATGGCAGCAAGGTTAGCCAGTTTTTGACACTTGTACCAATTTTTGGCTTGATGTACACATTTTTTATGGTTTAGATAGCTTGCTATGTATTATTTTTCCTTGAGACATATATCATTATCTTTTTGTACTTGGTATACATTTCATGACATGACTCTGAGAGATGGACAGATATTTTGATATATTGCACATTTGGATGTGTTTTTATGGTTATATGATGATGTAGGTATTTGATGTTCTATATGCACATATTCTATGTTTATATGTTATGGATGCAATCTATCTTGTGATACTTTGTATATGTGATGCATACTAGATGGATTAGGATGATTTGATAAGCTAATGCAATTGTGAAATGTTATTGATATGATTATGCAGCTCTATATGTATTTGTCTATGTTTTTGATTTTTGATATGATATAAGAATGCAAATGTATGTGGATGACCTAATGCACTTAAAATGATTTAATCATGTGATATGATATGTTACCTATGCTATGTTTTTGATGTGTCCAAATGTACTCAATCAACACAGAGATGATATAGATAGGCAGAAGAAAAGGAATGCAAGAAATACAGGCTTTCATTTGATACTCTGCAGGATTTTCTTATTGCATTGCTGATATGGGATTTTGTATATGGGATGAATGTGGATACTTTGTCATCATTAGAGCACAAGTACTTTGCTTTCATCATTGGGTACTTTTTATTTCTTTTTTCTTTTTGCAATGTTGAAAGGAAATACAAGCATCTAGGTATAATTAAACCGAGATGACCTGAGTATTCCTTACATGGATTTTGATATAGCAAGTTGATACAAGCATCTAGTCAAACTTGAATCTAGATGACCTGAGTACTTCTTGCATTTCAACAGACAAGGATTGCCCTTTTTCATGTTTAGACCTCTAAAGCCCTTGATGATCTTTTGTTGATCATGTCGTTAAACAAAACTCGTCACATTACTAAAGGTTGATCCACAAACAACAGACAAAGAAAAAGATTATGCCCCCATCATAGAATCTCTAGCTTTTGGCATCCTTGAGTAGCATAGGAAGACATAATGACAAAAATCCAAGACTTTGTAAGTTAACCTATTCACAAAACATTCTTGCATTAGATGTTTCTTTTTTCCACAATTTATATAGATTTAATTTAAGTGTTTCGGTATATGTTTTTACTTTGCTTTGGATAGGTTGATGTTTTGTGTCAAGATTTTTGTTGTTTTGGGAAGTTTGCCTTGTTGCGTGTGCTTGTCTAATGAAAGGTATCAAAATCCTTATTGGTATCCTCTTTTAGAAAAAGTGGCATTCAAGAATTTGAATCTGCAACCAAGTCAAGGAGTTGCCCCCGGTGTAGACAAAGGATCAACTTATTATGGGTGATATGACAAACAGACACAGAGAGATGGACCCTGAGGGATTGACCTACTGCCTTGAGGGCTCATTGCTAAATGGCCTTGCCTACGTGATGACGCAGAGGCAACGTAGTTCAGGGAGAACCTGATGGACCTAAGACTTAGCCGATGGCATAGATGTAGAAATGGCACAAACAACAGGATAAATGACCCTCA
Organism: Cunninghamia lanceolata; assembly: GCA_027924645.1. NCBI lineage: Eukaryota > Viridiplantae > Streptophyta > Pinopsida > Cupressales > Cupressaceae > Cunninghamia > Cunninghamia lanceolata. The sequence goes on along the minus strand of BSBN01000261.1, from coordinate 7,119,841 downwards.
AAGGAATGGAGAGGAAAGAAGCAGAGTGGGGCAGATCCTTGGGGGTGCATTGATAATGGCCTTGTCTACGTGATAACTTAGAGGTGACGTAGTTCGATAATAGTTCAAAGGACTGGCTCAGGATGAATGCTATGATGGACACAAGAGACATGAGGTCACAACAGATGGAGGAAGCGGTTTGTCGCAGATAGCATCTATTTACCAGGTTTTCACCACTTGCTTTTATTTCATCGAAAGCTAAAAGTACACATGATGCTTGTTTGCCAAGTTTTCATCATGGTACCTATCCTAAGCGCATGTTTGCTAGGTTTTCACCAGAGGACTTTTTTTTGTTGTTTTTCCATTTTTTTTTAATTTTTTTGTTTATTTTTTATCACTTTTTGAATTTTTAAGGACTCCCTTGCATTGGGGTTTTAGGTATAGAACTTGCAAATATGCATGTTGTTGATAGGATCATCAAATAGTTCACCTTCAAATGTAGCCAATTGATATGCTCCTAACCCATAGGCTACAATGATGACATAGGGACCTAGCCAGTTGGGTTCAAACTTGCCTTTCTTTTCTCAATCTTGCTAATTTCTGGGATTTTCTCTAAGGACTAGATCACCAACTTGGAATACTTAGGGTTTTACCCTATGGTTATAGCTTCGGGACATCCGTTGTTGATAATCTTTTAGGTGGTTAAAGGCCTATTGCCTTCTTTCTTTGAGCAGCTCTAGTTCTTGAAGTTTGGACACTCTGTACTCTTCATTAGATATGAGGCCTTTTAACAAAACTTGCAAGGATGGGATCTCGACTTCAAGGGGCAAGATGACTTTAGATCCATAGATCAGAGAGTATGGTGTTGCATCTGTGGGTGTACGGATGCTTGTATGATAGGCCCATAGTACAGGATTTAATTAGATATGCCAATCACGACTGGCATCGTTGACAGTCTTTTTTAAGATTTTTAAAATAGTTTTATTTGATGCCTCTGCCTTGTCATTGCTTTGGGGGTAATAGGGGGTAGAAAAGTAGTGCTGGATATGGAATTTGTCGCATAGTTCCTTCACCTCTTGATTTTTGAAAGGTCATCCATTATCCGTGATAATGGACGAAGGGATACCATAGCGATAAATGATGTAGTTCAAGATAAAGGAGGCAATCTACTTGCCTATGATATTGGCTAATGTCATGGCTTCAATCCACTTTGTAAAATACTTAGTGGTGGTGATTATGAATTTATGCCCAATGGATGAAGGAGGGTGAATCTTGCCCACTAAGTCAAGTCCCCACTGACAGAAAAGCCAAGGAGTCGTTAATGGCTGCAGCTCTTGTGTTGGTGCATGTATCAGGTTCCCATAGATTTGGCACTTCTTACACTTCTTTAGAAAATGATAGGAATCTTGTTCCATGGTTGGCCAATAGTATCCCATGCATATGAGTTTCTTGGCTAGGGTAGGGCCACTAGAGTGGGTCCCCCATATACCATCGTGCACTTCGTTCAGGGCAGTTTGATATTCCTCACTATTAAGATATCTAAGGAGAGTACCATCGAGACCTCTGCGATATAGGTTATTGGTGACAATGGCATACCAGGATGCCTGATGGATGAAGGTTCATTTTTTATTACTGGAGAGATTAGGTGGGAGGGTATTCTCTTTAAGATATGCAAATATTTTCCATATAGGGGGGAATCAGTTCTGACAATGTGGCAAATGATATGAGATTCAGGGGTGTCATATGCAAGACAAGACGTTGACTCTACCAAGAACTCATAGCGTGATTTATTATTTGGAATATCAAGGAGAGATGCAATCCTTGACATGGCGTCTACAGCTTTGTTCTCAATTCTTGGTATCTACTCAAAAGAGATCTTGACAAAGTATTCTTTGAAGTCATCTACCATCCATTTGTAATGGATTAGTTTCTCATCTTTTGTCTGGTATTCATCATTTACTTGATTTATGACCAGCTGTGAGTCACCATACACTTGAAGTTCTTGGATATTACATTCAACTATTAGATTCATGCCAATGACTAGGGCTTCATACTCTACCACGTTGTTAGTGCAGGGAAAGAGTAATCTGTATGATTTAGGAATGGTGTCACCGCTAGGGGTGATCAACAAGATACCTGCCCCCGATCCATGCTAAGTGTATGAGCCATCGAAATACATTTTCTAGGTTGCTATGGTTATGTAAAATATAAACTCGTCTAGAAATTCAAAACTCAAAGCGCTATCATCTATTAGATGTGCATCTGCCAGTTGATCTGCAAGTACTTGGCCTTTTATTGCTTTCCTATCTACATATTTGATGTCAAATTCACTAAGAAGCATGACCCATTTGGATAATCTACCTATTAGGTCTGCTTTGTTGAGTAAGTACTTGAGTGGATCAATTTTTGCTACTAGTTTGACCGAATGTGACAACATGTAATGTCTCCACTTTTCTGAGGTGAAGACCACATCGAGACATGCTCTTTCAATTGGCATGTATTGCAGTTCATATCCAACAAGTTTTCAACTGATATAGTAGATTGCTTGTTCTTTCCCTTCATAATTTTGTTGTGTGAGGAGAGCTCCTAGAGCTGTAGGTGTGGCCGAGATATATAGTAGCAGAGGTTTACCTTGAATCAGTGGCATCAATATAGGTGGTTTCATTAGATATTCTTTTAACTGCTAAAATGTTTGCTCACATGAATCATTCCATTTGAAAGGGACATTCTTATGTAGGAGGTGGGAAAATGGGTGGCACTTGTCTACCAATTGAGAAATGAACCTTCTGATAGATTGTAGTTTTCCCTGCAGAGACCTTAGCTGAGTGAGATTCTTAGGAGGTAGCATTTCTAAGATGGCTTTCACTTTAGCTGGGTCAACTTCAATTCCATTGGTGGACACTGTGTATCCAAGTAGATTACCTGAGGTAACTCCAAACACGCACTTCTTCAGATTGAGGTGCACATTAAACTGTTCCAGTCTTTTGAAGATTTTGTCTAGTATTGCCAGGTGTCGTTCTCTTGTGAGTGATTTTGCCAAGATGTCATCAACATAATCTTCCATTATAGTGTGCATCATGTCATGGAAGATTGTGGTCATAGCTCTCTAATATGTTGCACCGGCATTTTTCAAACCAAATGGCATGACACACAAACAATAGGTGCCCTAAGGACATGTGAATACAACCTTGTGTTGGTCTTCAAGTGTAATTTTTATCTAGTTGTATCAGGAAAAACTATCCATTAGTGACAGCATGGTGTGCCCTACCGTGAGATCTACAATAATGTCAATGTTTGGCAGGGGAAAATCATCTTTCAGACAAGCTTTGTTCAAGTCTTTGAAGTCATTACATATTCAGATGCTTCCATCTAGTTTGGCAACTAGTACTATGTTTGAAATCCACTCAGGATAGTCTATTGGTCTGATGAATCTAACATCTAACAGTTTCTTCAGCTCTTCTTTCACCATGAGGGCCACATGTGGGTGCGTCTTTATGAGTTTTTTTTTTTACTGGCTTAGCTCTTGGAGCTAAGGATAATTGATACATTATGAGATTTATATCTAGCCCTGGCATGTCTGCATATGTCCAAAAAAAATTGATTTGTTTCCTCTTGAAGAATTCAGTGAATGTTGGCTTTCCTTGTGCATTAGAGACTGTGCCATATGAATCATTCTGGGACTATCACCTGTGTTGACATTGATTGGCTCACTGGTTCTATCAAGATGGAAGATTTGTCCTAATGTGTGAGATTGGGTATATTGGGACCTAAAATTACCTAACAAAATTTGCAAAAATTTTAGGATTCCCATATGAGAAAATTAATTTTTGGTGCTCAAAAATACACCTGAAGATCATGTTCGAGGAGCCTACTTTGGAGAACCATATTTCAAAGCCCATTAAATTTCATGCAAAATCACTTTGCAAGCATACTCATACATCATATCGAAGTGTGCATGTCTAATTTCAACTTCCTATGATGAGATTTGATTGAGTTTGAAGAAGTCAAGTTCAAGGGTTTTGGAAAAGTCTGATGTTTGAACATTGTCAAAACTCTCCTAGTGACCTACTTTGGAGGGTTATAACTTGAAGCCTGTTTAGTTTCATACCAAACCACTTGGTAGGCATACTCATCTATCATAAGTGAGTTCTCATGTATGATTCCAGCCCCCCATGATCAGATTTGACTAAGTTTTCAAATACCAAGTTGAAGGGTTCTGGTAAGGTTTGTTATGTGTACAATGTGAAATCTCCCTGGGAGGTCAACTTTGGAGGCTAATATCTAGCATCTGGATAATTTTCATGATGAACCAGTTGGTGTTCCTGATTCACCCTATGAAAATGTACTTCTATGTCCGGTTTCAAGGCTCCAGCATCTCATTTGCTATCTTTTCAAAATCAAAAGCAAACACACTTAGTCCTGATTTTACAGTTTCAGCTGCAGAGATGTCAACTTTGACCCTAAATATTTTAAGAAGAAAGATGATTGGTAAGAAACCATCTTGCACACATACTCATTTGACCTAAATGAGCTAATCCCCTAGGTTGCAGACCCTCAAAATCAGATTTGATATTTTTTCGAAGGAGGAAACTGGCAAGCTCCAGATGAGTTTAGACAGGTTCAAAAAATGTTGAATGAGTTAATTTGATTACGAGCAGCTTTTAATCCCAATAACTTCATGCCAATCTGTCTGACAACCATACTCCCCTATCATAATTCAACATGCCGGTGCATTTTCATGGTTTTTGGAGATCGTTTGATCAATTTTCTAGGGCAATTATGAAGGCTACTTGGCCTGTTTTGACAACTGTGCAATATGTCTAAAAAGGGATTTTTGATGATAACCCATTTCATATTTTCACTCTAGAAGCACATTGGAGGGGAACACTTTAATTACATTCTAGGAGATGAAAAGAATCTCATCAGCATGATTACGATATATGGTGCAGGAGCACCTGAGGTGTCATCAAACCCCCATAAGGCACATTTTGAAGTTTTTGTGTTCTAAGAGACCATGGTTGTTAATAAGGTCTTGAAAGACCATTTCTCATGTTTTTTAATAAGGTCCAAGTGACCACTCTCATATGTAATGAAGTCATGTTAAGGTCCTTGAAGTATGTCTAGTCAAAGGAAGTCATGCAATGCAAGGTTTTCTAAGAGTTATTTTGTAAAACCAATGTAAACATGTGTTGTAAAGAGGAGAAAACGACCCCACAGTTGAAAAACAGTTGTGGACAGTTGAAAACCACCTTGCATATGTACAAATACCCTCACATACCCCGAGGAGAAAGGTTGGATGAATAAAAATCACGTTTTTGCCTTTTTTTCCTTGTTTTTCTGTACTTTTGACTGCAAATTTGCTGTTTCCAGCGTTGGTACGGTTCTGTACGGATAGATACAGAGGCAAGCCATATATGGTTGGAAAGAGGATTGAATAACCTTTCCAATGCATCTGGTTTGAGGTCCTAACTCCATTCCTAGAGGAAATTATCGCTGTTTTTCTGGAACTGCCTGTTTGACTGTGAAAACAGGGATTTTGAGGGTTTGCAATGCATTTTTGGACCTTTCCATGAATGTAGGATTCTGATTCTCATGGAGTAGGTCCTTATTAACATGTACCATATGTTTCTAACCATGAAAAAGCAGGAGGAGTGTAAATGGGAGAGGTGATCACCGTTTGGAGTCAAGTTTGCATGTGAAAAGAGCATTGAGAATGGTGGCATGGTTATAGCAGCCGGAGATCCGTCTTAACAAGGTGATATTTTTATGATTGCTGTTGTTTAATATGGTCAATAAGATGGTGTTGGACCTTTGAATGAGGTCTGGAAGTGATTGGAAGTGGGAGATCTAGGAAGCCCTAGGTTTTGAGGCCTAGAAATGAGATTTTTGTATTGCAAACCTTAAATGTGCAAACCTCCTGATAAGACCTGGAAAATCCTTGGTTTTGAACCCTTTCCTAAGACTGTTTTTAGGTTTGAAGTGTGTGGGACAAGTTTGTCATAGGGTTCCTTTGTAAAATGGTCAATTTAGGCCTTGTGGGAAGGCAGCAGGGTGTTAGGACAGTCACATTTCGTCCAAAACAACAGTAGGTGAGTTTGAGATATGTTTTAGAACTCAATAGAGGGTATCCAAATCAGTCATTTGTTTCAAAAGTGTTTTGGGAAAGTTTGGAGAAAAGTACAGTTTAGTCGCTGAACAAGACTACAAGGATTAGGCCTGTTTAAGGGGAATTGTCAAGAATCTATCCAATTGGTTTGTAAAACCTTTGGAACCTTATTGGTTGGGGGAGGTTGAGACCCTAGAAGATGCTAGAGTTCATCCAAGAAGTTGGAATCCAAACTTGAGCCCTTTGGTGGAGTTTAGGACAAGAGGAAGGCTAGAGAAGTCTTATTGGTTGAAGCCCGCAAACTATTGAAACCCTTTGATCTTGTTAGATTATCTTTGGAGACCTAACACCTCTGCATCATAGTGGTATCAGAGCAAGGGAGTAGATTCTTGAAGGTTGAGAGAAGAAAGTTTGGATAGTTGAAGGCAAGATGCCTCCAAAAGGTGGATCAGCAATTGCTAGGGAATTGAAGGCCCTTAAAGAGCAAGTTGCAGCATTGGAAGCCAGAGATAGGAGGAGGAGAGTTGATGAAGGTGAGAGTGAGTCAGAGGAAGATGGTGGAGAAGAAGTTCCACAAGAGGAAGAATTGGATCCAGAAGATGCAAGGATGGCAAAACTTCTTAAGGCAGTTAGAGTGAGTGACCACAAAGCCAAGGCAGATTTACCAATGTATGGAGGGAAATTAGATGGTGAAGAACTTATAGATTGGATTGGGGCTTTGGAAAACTACTTTGAGTGTGAAGAAGTGGAAGAAAATCAGAAGGTTAAGGTGGCCAAATCAAGATTGAAAGGTCATGCTTTGTTATGGTGGGATTGTGTGCAGGCTGATAGGTGGAAGAAAGACAAGCCAAAGATCACTTCTTGGAGCAAGATGGTGGAGAGGTTGAAGGCAAAGTTTCTGCCCAATGACTACTATGTTTAGTTGTACAAAAGGCTGCAAAATCTGAGACAAAAGGAGAAGGATGTGCAAGCATATACGGAAGAGTTTCATAAGTTGGATATTAGAACAGCACATGAGGAAGATGATGAAGAAAAGGTAGCACGGTATCTCAATGGTTTGAGGTACAATATCCAAGATGAACTCAGTCTCACAACACCAAGGACAGTTGAAGAATGTTACAAGCTGGCTATGAAGGCTGAAGAAAAGTTGCAAAGAAGGCAAGAGAGACAAGGAAGAGGTAGAGGAAATACCAATAGAGGAAGAGGAACAAGATCAATCCAAGAAGACCAAGGAGACACAAGCAAAGGTAAGGACCAAGTTTCTGATTTTAGAGGGGGATTTAGAGGCACCAGAGGTGGAGGTAGAGGTTCTAATGTTTTCACTGGGAGATGTTATCATTGTAATGAGATTGGTCATACAGCATACAAGTGTCCAATGAAACAAAGTTCTACATCCAGTGGTAGTGAAAGAAGGAATGAAAAGAGGATTCAATATGTGCAAGAAGAGGAGGTAGATGAAAGTGTTAACTCTCCAATTGGGAGTGCAGCCCCAGTTCAAGATGGAGAGACATTGATGATGAGAAGAACACCATTGCAAGCATCCAAAAATTCATTGAATAGGAGAGCTCTTTTCAAAACCACATGTAAGTGCAAGGACAAGGTATGTAAGGTTATAGTTGATTCAGGATCTACTACAAATATGGTTTCAAATGAAATGGTTAATAAGCTGAATTTACAAAGGATTCCTCATGAGTTGCCATATAGGGTGTCATGGTTGAGTGATGATCAAACTCTCTTGGTTAATGAACAAGCTATTATTGAGTTTTCTATTGGAGGATATAGGGATAAGGTACTTTGTGATGTAGTACCCATGAATTGTTGTCATTTACTTCTTGGTAGACCCTGGCAATATGATAGGGATGTGTGGTATAGTGGCAAGAATAATACATATACCATACATAGTCAAGGAAAGACATTTACTTTGTTTCCACTCCTTGAGGATGATGAGGATGCAGGTCTAATGAATACGGTGATCATGTGTGGGAAGAAAGAACCCATACCAGTTGACAGAAAGGTTCAAGCTGCTGTCATAAACAAGTTCAAACCAAAGTTTGATGTAAAAGATGAATTAGTAATTGATTGGAAGGCTAACATTTTGATTGGAATGGTAGTGTGTCCTTTGGTGCAGGATAAGGTTGTTGTACAAGTTAAAAGTACAGGCACAATGGTGCAAGGTGCTGATACAACAGTGGATGTAGTGGTCAATTTGCAAGAGCAGGATATGCCACACAAGGAAGAACCCAAAGAGTCTACAGTTGCAGCAGAGAGAGAGGCAAGTATGTGGGCTTCTCATCATGGTGAAAATATTTGTAAGTGCAGGAAGGTAGGATGGATGCCATTTCCAAGTCCAAGGACAGAAAACAAGTCCTATTCAGATGTGATCCCCAAAGTACAGACCAACTTGCAAGATGACAATGTCATGATTCCAATTTGGCAGCCCATGTTGCAGTATTTGAGTCCATGGAGCAGACCTAAGGGTGATCATGAGTTTGTCCAATGTTGTGGAGTTGATTTCAGTCCTTCCTCATGGGACATGAGTTCTTTTGTAGAGGGGGAGTATGGTGCAGGAGCACCTGAGGTGTCATCAAACCCCCATAAGGCACATTTTGAAGTTTTTGTGTTCTAAGAGACCATGGTTGTTAATAAGGTCTTGAAAGACCATTTCTCATGTTTTTTAATAAGGTCCAAGTGACCACTCTCATATGTAATGAAGTCATGTTAAGGTCCTTGAAGTATGTCTAGTCAAAGGAAGTCATGCAATGCAAGGTTTTCTAAGAGTTATTTTGTAAAACCAATGTAAACATGTGTTGTAAAGAGGAGAAAACGACCCCACAGTTGAAAAACAGTTGTGGACAGTTGAAAACCACCTTGCATATGTACAAATACCCTCACATACCCCGAGGAGAAAGGTTGGATGAATAAAAATCACGTTTTTGCCTTTTTTTCCTTGTTTTTCTGTACTTTTGACTGCAAATTTGCTGTTTCCAGCGTTGGTACGGTTCTGTACGGACAGATACAGAGGCAAGCCATATATGGTTGGAAAGAGGATTGAATAACCTTTCCAATGCATCTGGTTTGAGGTCCTAACTCCATTCCTAGAGGAAATTATCGCTATTTTTCTGGAACTGCCTGTTTGACTGTGAAAACAGGGATTTTGAGGGTTTGCAATGCATTTTTGGACCTTTCCATGAATGTAGGATTCTGATTCTCATGGAGTAGGTCCTTATTAACATGTACCATATGTTTCTAACCATGAAAAAGCAGGAGGAGTGTAAATGGGAGAGGTGATCACCGTTTGGAGTCAAGTTTGCATGTGAAAAGAGCATTGAGAATGGTGGCATGGTTATAGCAGCCGGAGATCCGTCTTAACAAGGTGATATTTTTATGATTGCTGTTGTTTAATATGGTCAATAAGATGGTGTTGGACCTTTGAATGAGGTCTGGAAGTGGTTGGAAGTGGGAGATCTAGGAAGCCCTAGGTTTTGAGGCCTAGAAATGAGATTTTTGTATTGCAAACCTTAAATGTGCAAACCTCCTGATAAGACCTGGAAAATCCTTGGTTTTGAACCCTTTCCTAAGACTTTATTTAGGTTTGAAGTGTGTGGGACAAGTTTGTCATAGGGTTCCTTTGTAAAATGGTCAATTTAGGCCTTGTGGGAAGGCAGCAGGGTGTTAGGACAGTCACATTTCGTCCAAAACAACAGTAGGTGAGTTTGAGATATGTTTTAGAACTCAATAGAGGGTATCCAAATCAGTCATTTGTTTCAAAAGTTTTTTGGGAAAGTTTGGAGAAAAGTACAGTTTAGTCGCTGAACAAGACTACAAGGATTAGGCCTGTTTAAGGGGAATTGTCAAGAATCTATCCAATTGGTTTGTGAAACCTTTGGAACCTTGTTGGTTGGGGTAGGTTGAGACCCTAGAAGATGCTAGAGTTCATCCAAGAAGTTGGAATCCAAACTTGAGCCCTTTGGTGGAGTTTAGGACAAGAGGAAGGCTAGAGAAGTCTTATTGGTTGAAGCCCGCAAACTATTGAAACCCTTTGATCTTGTTAGATTATCTTTGGAGACCTAACACCTCTGCATCAATATATAAGAAGCATGGGTATCCTCATAGCCACAAAGTTTCATCATATGCAACTGATAAGTTTCCAACCTGACCATTTTGTATTTTTCAGTCTTCTCCATGCCTGTGTCAAAATAAGAGCTTTAAAATAGAGAATGGACATCTATCAAATCATATCGAAAGGAAAATAATATATTGATGACAGATTAATATAGTCTCTCCAATATGCCGATAAAATGGGCCCCTCAAAATGAATTACAAATGACATATCGGGATACAGTAGAAGTAATTTTAGAGTTCCCCTGAACTATCGATGAGTTGGGTATCCAAAGGCTTTTACATGGAAAGGCTAGGAGATATGAAGTGAAAAAACATATTGTTGGGAGAAGTTTATCAGGTAATCTGCAGAACTGAAATGTAGTCCCAGCAAAAGCCCGATAGAAAATAAAGGTATAACTATTATCAAAGAGCCCAATGGGAAAAAGTATAAATATTGTCAAGAGGAAAATAAATATATGCAAAAGGTGCAAACAAAAAATTAAATGAGGTAAGATTATAGTAAAATAAAAATCTAAACGTCATATTTTCGTGGAAGGGGATATAAGGTGGAAAATCATTAAAAATATTTTCACTCAAAAGTGAAATACTCACCGGAAGAATTAATCAAATAGGTAATTATTTTACCTTAATAATGTTTTATGTGAAAATGCATATAGCAATGAGTGAAATATTTTTTGAGGAAGTTAAGAGGGGGTAATCATTTTCCACCCAAATGAAAATGTGAAAATATAGATGAAGGAATATAACCAAGAAAATGAGATAAATATTAAAGTATTGAAAAATATTTTTTTATGCAAAGTGAAGATTTTATAAGGTTCTAATATATTTTCACTAAGATATGAAATATCTTAAGAGAAGAATATGTGTTTACCTAAAGAAATATTTCAATGACATGGAAGTGCATAGGTAAAATATTTCCAGAGGAGGTAAATAAGATTATATCTCCCAGATTTGGTAAAAATTAAAGTGAATTCGTCGGTAAAGCACTTGGTAAATGGATTTCACACAGAGGTGAAATGGAAGCGAGAAAGGATTTAAAGGGAATACTTGCAAACCAAATAAATAATCATTTTACATAATAAATATTTTATGGTGGCCTAGTTATTTCACATAATGATTATTTTAGCCAAGAAAAGGTACACAAGGAAGTATGAGCATGAAGATTGCTAGTAAAAGAGAGACGATAATGATTATCATTAAAATTAATCAAGATACAAATATGAAGGATAAAATTACATATTTTATTCCTACCAAATACTTGATTAATGAAGAGCTACATTGGATGGACACGTGAAGGGTTGTAACCCTAAAATCCAAAAGTATTTATTGGAGATGAAAATCGAAGAATAAAGATCAAGCAATGAACCAAGAAATATCAATAAAGAGCAACTTAGGGTAAGATAAATATATCAAGAATGAAGCTCTCTAAACATATATTGTAAAACTTTATTGGACGGAGAAAGGAATATTTTTATCTGATGTTTCAACCCCTGGTGTTCAATTATTTATTAATATTCAACCATATGTGTTATTTGTGTTGTCTCCAAAATGGTCTCCTTTGTTATTTAAATTAATATATCAAGGATGTGTTTAATTTATCTGGTCACATTTGTTGATTCAGTGTGTTCTAATTGATTGGTTTCTATAAGGAGTTGATTTAAGTCCTTCTAAGTTGTTAAGAACAATTTTGGTTAGGTTTCCTTCTTACCATAATTAAACTTCCTTTCAGTTGTTCATAGTAACCTAGGAGAATATCATTGGGATTAATAAGAAGAGCATAAGTAACCTACAACCTTGCACATTTATACAAGGTATAAACATTTGAAAAGTGCCAAATAATTTGAGTTAAGCCAAGAAGGGGGACACATTTATCCTACACATCCCGACTCCATTGCCCAATAGATGAAGCACTAATCGTTACAAAAGCAACATTTCAAAACCTTAGTTATATTTTCAATCTTCAAACATTAGCATTAAGAGTAATCATCAAACATTGCATCTACTTCACACCTATTTGCCACCGTGAAGGTTAATATAAGTCTGCACTAGCAGTCAAGGTACACCCACCTAGGTCTAGTAGAGCCTGAAGTGAAGAGGGTATTTTCCTCTGCCTATTAGCCAAAAGCGTGAAGAGAGCTTGGCAACCTCTTAGGGTTAACAACCTGCACTTTTGAGATCTAACAAAATGGTGACTCTATTGCGGAGTCAATCCTGAATTTTGGTTAAAGATCATTTTAGAGTCATTGAATTTTTTGTAACTCTACTAGCAGTAAGAACCTAGAAAGAAAAATTTATTCCTCTTTTCACGAGAGGTGGTGACTCTAAATAATGCATAAAAGGGCTGTTGCAAATTTCTTATCAAAATGTCAGAAAGTAGAAGGAAATAGTTAATACGAAGGTGTAAAGAATTGGACCAACAAATACTACAATTGAACCGACAGCTACTACAGTTGGGTGTCAAATGTGCTCCAAATGCACCACAAAATATATCATTCTACAAAGAGGATGGACACACAAGCACAAGCAGACTTTGGATTCTACAAGTGCCTCATAATATAATTGAAAATTTTCACAATGGAGTCCATGAGCCTAAGCATATTTCAAACAATGGGATGATACATGATGAGAACAATTTAAAAAACATGGATATTCCTGTTGTCCCCACCCACCCACTGCAATATATGAATTAGCAGTCCAGGGAGGAAGAATATGATTGTTTTCAACAAACAAGACCAACTCATGACGAGAAGGAAATGAACATATCTAAAAATGATTGTTTTCAACAAACAAGACCAACTCATGATGAGAAGGAAATGCACATATCTGAAAGTGATTTTCATATTTTTTCAAACCCATTATATGATGAAGAAGTTGAAGAAGATCAAATGACATCCTACTAAGGCATGCCAAATAAGGAATTTCATGTATTTTCAAATCCATATTATGATGAGGATGAAACACTTTCAAATAGTCAAAGTGCTGCACTAGCTCATGAAGAGAATGAATATGTTGATGTACATAGTGATGAGTCCGTGAACAAAGAGAAATTAGTTGAGGGAGTGGATAGTATGAATAAATATGACTGCCTTTTGTCCAGTTTGCATCACAAACCTTGTGATGGTTGCATGTTCTTTACACCTGGTGATCTTCACTACATGAAGGACAGTAGATGTTCTCAGTTTTTAGCCTAGATCGGAGATCATTCTATGATATTTGATAGTGACCTGAACAATAATTGCATAAATTTTTCCAAGTGGAGTTCAATAAAATCAGACTAAAACAAAATATATGACAGAGGAAAAAATGGGTTTTCTTTTTCTATGATGGTATGGTTTACAGACCATATCAATTTAAGGCAAAAGTGATGTTTGAATTTTACTGCCTAATGGAGTAGGCACTGGTTTGCTCCCTAGAGATCTGGGATCTTGTTATGCCCACAAGGGGCATACATCCCTAGACAGAGCCACTATTAGGACCTAAAATTACCTAACAATAATTGCAAAAAAATTAGGATTCCCATATGAGAAAATCAATTTTTGGTGATTAGAAATACACCTGAAGATCATGTTCGAGGAGCCTACTTTCGAGAGCCATATTTCAAAGCCCATTCAATTTCATGCAAAATCACTTTGCAAGCATACTCATACATCATATTGAAGTGTGCATGTCTGATTTCAACTTCCTATGATGAGATTTGATTGAGTTTGGAGAAGTCAAGTTCAGGGGTTTTGGAAAAGTCTGATGTTTGAACATTGTCAAAACTCTCCCAATGACCTACTTTGGAGGGTTATAACTTGAAGCCTGTTTAGTTTCATTCCAAACCACTTGGTAGGCATACTCATCTATCATAAGTGAGTGCTCATGTATGATTTTAGCCCCCTATGATCAGATTTGATTAAGTTTTCAAATACCAAGTTGAGGGTTTTAGTAAGGTTTGTTCTGTGCACAATGTAAAATCTGCCTGGGAGGTCAACTTTGGAGGCTAATATCTAGCATCTGGATAATTTTCATGATGAACCAGTTGGTGTTCCTGATTCAACCTATGAAAATGTACTTCTATGTCCGGTTTCAAGGCTCCATCATCTCGTTTGCTATCTTTTCAAAATCAAAAGCAAACACACTTAGTCCTGATTTTACAGTTTTAGCTGCAGAGAGGTCAACTTTGACCCTCAATATTTTAAGAAGAAAGATGATTGGTAAGAAACCATCTTACACACATACTCATTTGACCTTAATGAGCTAATCCCCCAGGTTACAGACCCTCAAAATCACATTTGATATTTTTTCTAAGGAGGAAATTGGCAAGCTCCAGATGAGTTTAGACAGGTTCAAAAAATGCTGAATGAGATACTTTGATTACGAGCAGCTTTTAATCCCAATAATTTCATGCCAATCCATCTGACAACCATACTCCCCTATCATAATTCAACATGCCGGTGCATTTTCATGGTTTTTGGAGATTGTTTGATCAATTTTCTAGGTCAATTATGAAGGCTACTTGGCCTGTTTTGACAACTGTGCAATATGTCTAAAAAGGGATTTTTGATGATAACCCATTTCATATTTTCACTCTAGAAACACATTGGAGGGGAACACTATAATTACATTCTAGGAGATGAAAAGAATCTCATCAGCATGATTACGGTATATAAGAAGCATGGGTATCCTCATAGCCACGAAGTTTCATCATATGCAACTGATAAATTTCCAACCTGACCATTTTGTATTTTTCAGTCTTCTCCGTGCCTGTGTCAAAATAAGAGCTTTAAAATAGAGAATGGACATCTATCAAATCATATCGGAAGGAAAATAATATATCGATGACAGATTAATATAGTCTCTCCAATATGCCGATAAAATGGGCCCCTCAAAATGAATTACAAATGACATATCGGGATACGGTAAAAGTAATTTTTGAGTTCCCCCGAACTGTCGATGAGTTGGGTATCCAAAGGCTTTGACATGGAAAGGCTAGGAGATATGAAGTAAACATATATATTATCGGGAGAAGTTTATCGGGTAATCTGCAGAACTAAAATGTGGTCCTAGCGAAAGCCCGATGGAAAATAAAGGTATAACTATTATCAAAGAGCACAATGGGAAAAAGTATAAATATTGTCAAGAGGAAGATAAATATGTGCAGAAGGTGCAAACAAAATTAAATGAGGTAAGATTATAGTAAAATAAAAATCTAAACGTCATATTTTCGTGGAAGGGGATATAAGGTGGAAAACCATTAAAAATATTTTCACTCAGAAGTGAAATACTCACCAGAAGAATTAATCAAATAGGTAATTATTTTACCTTAATAATGTTTTATGTGAAAATGCATATAGTAACGAGTGAAATTTTTTTTGAGGAAGTTAAGAGGGGGTAATCATTTTCCACCCAAATGAAAATGTGAAAATATAGATGAAGGAATGTAACTAAGAAAATGAGATAAATATTAAAGTATTGAAAAATACTTTTTTATGCAAAGTGAAGATTTTATAAGGTTCTAATATATTTTCACTAAGATATGAAATATCTTAAGAGAGGGAATAAGTGTTTACCTAAAGAAATATTTCAATGACATGGAAGTGCATAGGTAAAATATTTCCAGAGGAGGTATATTAGATTATATCTCCCAGATTTGGTAAAAATTAAAGTGAATTCGTCGGTAAAGCACTTCGTACATGGATTTCACATAGAGGTGAAATGGAAACGAGAAAGGATTTAAAGGGAATACTTGCAAACCAAATAAATAATCATTTTACCTATAAATATTTTATGGTGGCCCAGTTATTTTCACATAATGATTATTTTAGCCAAGAAAAGGTACACAAGTAAGTATGAGCGTGAAGATTGCTAGTAAAAGAGAGACGATAATGATTATCATTAAAATTAATCAAGATACAAATATGAAGGATAAAATTACATATTTTATTCCTACCAAATAATCGATTAATGAAGAGCTACATTGGATGGACATGTGAAGGGTTGTAACCCTAAAATCCAAACGTATTTATTGGAGATGAAAATCAAAGAATAAAGATCAAGCAATGAACCAAGAAATATCAATAAAGAGCAACTTAGGGTTAGATAAATATATCAAGAATGAAGCTCTCTAAACATATATTGTAAAACTTTATTGGACAGAGAAAGGAATATTTTTATTTGATGTTTCAACCCCTGGTGTTCAATTATTTATTAATATTCAACCATATGTGTTATTTGTGTTGCCTCCAAAATGGTCTCCTTTGTTATTTAAATTAATATATTAAGGATGAATTTAATTTATCTGGTCACATTTGTTGATTTAGTGTGTTCTAATTGATTGGTTTCTGTAAGGAGTTGATTTAAGTCCTAAGTTGTTAAGAACAATTTTGGTCAGGTTTCCTTCTTACCAGAATTAAACTTCCTTTCAGTTGTTCACAGTAACCTGGGAGAATATCATTGGGATTAATAAGAAGAGCATAAGTAACCTACAACCTTGCACATTTATACAAGGTATAAACATTTGAAAAGTGCCAAATAATTTGAGTTAAGCCAAGAATGGGGACACATTTATCCTACACATCCTAACTCCATTGCCTACTAGATAAAGCACTAATCGTTACAAAAGCAACATTTCAAAACCTTAGTTATATTTTCAATCTTCAAACATTACATCTACTTCACACCTATTTGCCACCATGAAGGTTAATATAAGTCTGCACTAGTAGTCAAGGTACACCCACCTAGGTCTAGCAGAGCCTAAAGTGAAGAGGGTATTTTCCTGTGCCTGTTAGCCAAAAGCGTGAAGAGAGCTTGGCAACCTCTTAGGGTTAACGACCTGCATTTTTGAGACCTAACAGGGTAGAGGGTCAAGCCTTCCATCCTTCGGTGCCTCAGAGAGGTTTTCACCATTGGATATGCCTATATTTTTACTTTTTTTATGATCTAACACTACCGCAGAATAGTTTTCACCATTACATATCTCTTTCATTTTGACATTTTTGAGACTAAAAGGCTTGGCACTCTCTCCAACATAGGCCTTGTCATTGAGTTCTATGGCATAGCCAGCTCTGTGGTCCCCTGCGGGTATATGATCTCTAAGCTCAAGATAGTATATGATGGCTTCATCATTCTGAAAGGTATTGAGGTCAAGGGTAGTGTCTTGTAAGTCCCAATCTATGAGTTCGGGGTGCAACAATGATAAGGGGTCATTGGGTTGGTCTGGTTTGATGGTATTGATGGTTAAGATAGAGGTGTTGTGGAGGTCATTATAAGCACTAACAAAGTCTGCGATGGTACTCTCTATTAGCGGATCTGTCAAGGGGAGTATCATTCTTTCCTCACAACTCTCACTATCTTTATTATGTGGGTCGGACTCTAGTGGTCTAGCCCTTGGACCTTGTCTCTCATTTGCATGGGTTGGGTCATACTCATGGATAACATCGATACCTTTTTCATCACAAGATAGCTCTGAGAGACTATCCCACTCATATTCATTGGGATTAGTCTCACTCCCCATTTACAAATGATAAATTTGATCAACCAGATTACTAGCAGATGTTTCTGGTTATTTGCCTTTATTCTTATTTGCTCTGTTGGTTCTTGTTGTGCCAGTATAACCTAGCCATGTAGTGTCCCAGGTTGTCAAGGTATGAGGTTAGATGGGTTCAGTGATACCATCTTTTCTTGAACCGAGTGGACCATGTCCTTCATACCCCATTCTTTGTAGCATTCAGAATCCTTGACCATATTGTTCAGTTTGTATAGTGGTGTGATGGTCTTGTTGTGTTGATGAATTGCCTTCATCCTTATATAACCATTGAAGGATATCCTTTTCATCACTCTCATCTTCAAGGCTTCCCCATTTGATAAATGGACCTTGGGTAGTTTTGACTACTTTGGATTTGTTCATGGTAGGTTTTCCATATGATCTGGGAGATAGGGGGAGTTGTGCCAAACAGAGGGATTGGGAGATTGTGTACTCACCCAGGCCCTTATCTTTGAGTCTGAGGTTAGGTTGAGATGTCTTTGAAGTGGAAACAAGTGAAGCTAGGTCAACACGAGATGAAGATGAAGCAGAAGTGTGGTTATGAGGAATCACAACTTTAGGTTTAGGATGAATGGAGTTGCAATACTGAAATGGATTGGGGTCACCTTGAATGGTGATCTCTTGACCTTCATAGGGAAATTTGATACACTGGTGGTATGTTGACCGAATTGCTTTCAGAGCATGTATCCATGGTCTCCCAAGAAGAATATTATATGTTAGCTCCATATTGAGGACTTGTCAAGCCACATCTTTTACTATAGGTCCCACTCTGATTGGTAAAGTAACATTTCCCTTGGAAGTTATCTCCTCCTCATCATAGGCTTTGATAGTGATTTTCTTTTTTGGATCTATAGCTTTCTCTGCAAACCCCAATGCAATGATTAGCTTCAAGGTACAAATATTCAAACCAGCTCCTCCATCGATTATGACTCTTTTTATCTTGTGTTTGTGGATGAAGGATTTGATATGAAGAGAGGCGTTATGAGGTTGGGTAATTGACATATCATCCTTTTCAGTGAATGATAGGGAGTGAGGTGAGGTAATGTGACCTATCATGGTTTGAAATTGTTCTTTAGTGAGGTTCATTGGAACGGAGGCTTCAGAAAGAACTTTGTCAAGTATGGCCCTATGGGACAGAGACAGACGCAGAAGTTCCAAAATGGAGATATGTGCTGGTGTCTTATGGAGTTGATCTAGGATACTATACTGATTAGCCAGAGAGGTGGGGGCTCCTCTAAGAGTGACTTTATTACTGTAGGTGGTAACATTACAATCCAAATCTTTGTTTATAGTGATCACATTAATGTGTGAATCACTTTCTGAGATATGGTTAACAACATAGTCACAGGACATGTTTGTGTAATTGGCGTTGTTAGTTCCACTATTGTTTTGGTTGGAAGACCCTCCCTTCTCATAGTTGGGAAGAGGATCCTTGAATGCTTGGTGATCATTATTAGAGGTATGTCTGTCAAGTGATAGTTTGTTTTCCTCGATGAAATCTTGGATGGTGTGCTTGAGCGCAATGCAGTCGTTGGTTTTGTGCCCCCTATTTTGGTGGTACTCACAGAAATCATTGTTGTTCCACCAAGGAGGTTTGACTTTTGGTTCATATTCTCACGTTGTTGGAAGTGTTATGATCTTACTTGTGATTAACTTTCGTAGGGCAGTTTCCAATGATTCTCCCAAAGGTGTAAATTTTCTCCTAGGTTGAAAATTTGTAAACCGTGATTCAGTGTTTCTTGGTTTATTTTGTGGGGGGTTGTTTTGAGGATTTGATAAGTTGAAGATTGGTTGTTTTGGTCCTGCATTCTTGGCATCTACCACCCCATCATTCACAATGTTTTTGTTCTTTGTCTAGAATCTTGGTTTATCTATGTTGGTATTGGTACTAGGAGTATCCTTATAAAGCTTTATTTGATCCTTTGCGATTAAATCCTTTTTGATGATTAGCCCCATCTCACTGACCTTACTAAAGGAAGTAGGACATTGGATTTGTATCTGATAGCTTAGGTCAGTTTGTAGGTTATGGACAAACATTTCTAGCATTTTTTTTTCAGGCATTTGATGCAGGCACTTGCCAACTGTCTCCATCTTTGTAGGAAGGTAGTGAAAGATTCTCCATGTTTTTGCATGGTGTTACAAAGGTCTAAGATTGAGGTGTCATGCTCAATATTGTAGGAGAAGTGTGTGACAAATTTGTCCACAAGTCCATTAAAGATTCTAATGTCAGGCGGTAGTCTAGAAAACCACTCCATGGCTTGTCCTCCTAAGCTTCTTGGGAACAGTTGCATAAGATAAGTATCATTGTGGGCGACTTCAAGACATGCAGCATTAAATTCCCTAATGTGGTCCCTTGGATCACCCTTTCCTCGATATTTATAAAATTTTGGCACCTTAAATTTAGAGGGGAAAGGTATCGTGCTCAAGGTTCTATCAAAAGGATATGGTGAAATATCCTCTAGGGAATAATGCTTAGTTGATGCTCTTGTTTGCATGTCTGTGAATTGCTATTGTAAAGCTTGGATCTATTGGGTCATTAAACTTAAGGCATCCATAGAATCAATGGTTGCTTTGCTTTTGTCTATGGGTATTTCCTCGTGTGTACTTCCCTCAGTGTTTCTTTCTTCCTCAAGTTCTTTTAGAGCTTCTAGGTCAAAATATTTAGGGAGCTTGACTCCTTGTTGTGCTAAGTGGAGAAAGAATTTAGTAGGGTCTTGGGCAAGTACCTTATCCATTATGCATTGAAACCTTCGGTCTTGCTATGTTTGGAGGACCTCTTCCATAGAAATTTCCTCATCACTATCATGAGAGGTCAAAATAGTTTTCTCAACCATTTCAATCTATTTTTGTTTTTAGGACCTCATTAAGACAATGCAAGGTGACTAGAGATGGGATGGAGTGAGTTTGAAAGTTTTGAACAAGGGGTGCTAGAATGTGTCAAGATTTGAGCAAGGTTCTCCTTAGATCTAATTGGTGTCAAACAAGTTGGGTGTACAAACAGTAGTCATAGTAAGGATGATGGAAATCCATTTACTTGATGTAGACTAGTTTTACACAAGCCACTAGTGGAGTTCCGAGAGAAAAGGATGATTGATCCTTAATAGTGGAGACTCACTAGGTTTGTTTGAGGTTTGATGTGATCAAGAATAACTTGGTTCTCACCTTGTTAGATTTTGGAAGAATTTTTATGAAGTTTTGGATGATGCAGTGTGGGAAAAGTAGCTATGGTGTGGAAAAAAAAGAGTGAAATGGCTGACTTGCACAATTTTAATCATATCTTGGGAAAACTGAGACAAATTTGAAATGGGTTTTTGAAAAGTTGATAGTTTTTCTCTTAGGAAGTACGGAACAACTCTCTGGAATAGATGCGTAGAAATAAAAGCACCAGAACAAGAGGTAAAAGTGCCATAGGTTGAAGCACATGCGCAAATTTGGCAGATTTTATATGCACCGCAATAGTGATTAAATGTGCAGCAAGTCTAAATGTATGCACCGCAAGTCGCAGCAGATGTGCCATTCTGGTTTTCAGTTTTTGATTTTGCAGAGTTTTTAGCATGTTTTTAAAAAAAAATCTATTATTTTGGTTGAAAACTTGGTCTTTTTGATTTCTGATTTTCAATTATGGCAAATAAAGACACAGCAAGTGCATAGAAGTTCTCATGATTTTTATCTTTTATTATTTTTTTGTATTTTGTTGACTTTTTGACACAAGAACAATTACAACCTAAGCTAGAAAGGACAGTATTTGTTGAGTCCCCTAGCTATGCATATTCAAAGTGTGTAGCTCTAGGATCTGGTAGCACTAGCTCTCTCCACGTTACTCACTTCTCATGCATACTAGATCTAGGTTTCTTTAGGCTTGTACCCCCACTGAACCATAGTCCCACCTTTTGCACCAAAAAATAGAGGATTTTGGTATACTAAACAATCGCGAAGTAGTCAAGGCAACCATTCAAATGGTTACATGTGTGGCAGCACTACTCTCTATTATGGAGTCTCCCAGCCTCCAAGGGTTACGCCTTGGAGGGTTTTGGGGGAGGTTGGCTATCTGTGTAACACAATGGCACTCGTTGCAGGAAGCTTTCGCCTCAAGCACAATTTATTTAAAGTGGATCGGTAGGGCTTGGCTTTAGCTTATTTCCACTTAGGTTCATTCCCACTTGGACAGCCAGGCATCCAAGGGCAAGCCGTTCTAAAGGTTATACAAAAGGAATAACAAGTCTAACATTCTGGTCACCCAGTAAAGGGGACAGCATAAGCCTATTGTCATTCATTAGACATAGAAAATAGTTGTTCTTTCACCCCTATTTAAAAGGAAAAAAAACTATATGTGTTACACTACTTGGGCACTCACACATTTGTTAACTTTGAAGTGGTTAAAGATAGCAATGGTTCATTTCCCTTTTGTAAGATAGCAATGTTCTAAACTAAGAGAGATAGCAATAATGTAAAGATAACAATGATGTTCATTTACTACCCTCCTATTTAAGAACTATGTGAGATTTGCATGCATGCATTTTTTTTTTACTTTTTCCCTGAATTAATCTATGATGAGTTAATTAGTGCAGTTAAATGACTATCCAGCTCCTAATCCTGCAAGACAAATGTTAGTGTTAACCTGAAAACCACGAGAAATCATAGAATCACAACAAAGAACATATGTGCATCTTCATAGTCTGTATGTGCAGAAATAGAGACTATAAGCGCCATGTTACAAATGCGCTAAGACATGTGTCAAAAGTGCAGGAATAAAGGACATATGTGTAATTACTACAAATGTGTCGT
This sequence comes from Cunninghamia lanceolata, assembly GCA_027924645.1. NCBI lineage: Eukaryota > Viridiplantae > Streptophyta > Pinopsida > Cupressales > Cupressaceae > Cunninghamia > Cunninghamia lanceolata. The sequence continues at coordinate 7,097,324 of BSBN01000261.1, read as the reverse complement.
TCTAGAGGATGAAAGCACAATGTCTGGGAGTATATGTGTTGGAGTATTACAGGTGCTGAAACAGGTTGTAGATGCGTAGCCTTGGAGGATGTATGTGCTGAAATGTTGCATGCATTAGAATAGTGATTAGATGTGCTGCGAGATCACTCAAATACATTGAATGAACCTATTTGAAAATTACATGAAGACTGTACGGAACCTGTCACTCAAGAACTCAGTTTTTTGGTTAGATTTGGGGCAAAGGCCCCACAATGGGCACTAGAAATATAATGGGTAAAATGGGATAATAAAATGAATTACAAAAACCCAAAAACATCAATGGAATTTGCAAGTAAAGAAGATTAAAACAAGGAAGTGATACTTACAACCTTTCTTACCTCGCGATTTCCATTGTTCGCCTATTCCCATTTGATCTTAGTGATGAATGCATCCCTCAGGAAGCTTTCTTCCTTGCTTTAATTCCTCAAGATGGAAAAAGGGAAATGGTTTGGATACTTATTGTGTAGAAGGTGAGCTTCAACACAATGTGAAATGGATATTAAAAGATGTGATAGTGGGGGTGCCAATGGTGCGCTATGAATTCTGCAGCATAAGTTTATTTGAAAGCTTGTTGATATGAAATGGAAGGAGAGGGTTGTATTTATAGGATTGTGTGAGAGAAGATCAATGGTCTAGAAGAAATAAGAAGATCAATGGTAGAGGATGTTCGAGAGAACATGCGCGATTAGAAGGACATGTGTCATTCAAAAGGATGCTTTGTTGAGTTAACAACTTTCTTGATGAGGGTGAGCTTTTATTTCTTAAATTAGAATATATTTTTCTAATTTAAGAGTTTTGTTGGTAAAAACAAAGTTGCTTTAAATCAATTAACTCAACTTTTGCTTTTGCATGACAAGAAGAATTTATTTTTTAGAAGATTTGGAAGATAAGAAAGCAAAATTAAATAAATAAATTTATTTAATTGATTGTGCAAGATTTGGAAGAATAAATAAAATATTTAATTATATTTTATTTTTGGAGATTAAGATTTAATTTAAATAAATCTGTATTTTATTTAAATTTGGAAGAATGAATGATTTAATTAAATAATTAAAATTATTTAATTGTTTAGAAGAATAAAGTTGATATTGATGAAATTAATTAAATAAATGTAATTTATTCAATTAATGGGAGAGAATGAATCAAATAAATAAATTGATTTATTTATTTATTGATAGAGGAATATTAAGATGAAATAAATATTTAAAATATTTATTCAAGTAGAGTCATGTCATTTTTAGGTGTATACAGGTATAATCAAGAGGGAATTAGTGTTAATTTGAAATATCCATTAATAGACTTTGTAGCAATATTCCTAAGATGATTGTTTGAGGGGCACCTAGTGCACCCTCTTGCTTAGAGCCAATGATTACTGTTCAAGGTTGACCCCCAGATCACATCTACAAATATGCACAACGAATTGTTCAACCGAGTCAAGGTGTTCAAAATGTGTTACAACAACCACACCACAATGTGATTGCTCACACATACAACACCCGTAATAACAAGAAAAGTAAGCAAGCACTGCATGTGCCTGTCTCTCTTCCATGTTTTCAACCTATGCTCCCTCCACCACCTCATCTTACTCATTAAAGTGGTCAAGAATATGATCTTGTCGAACAGCTTTGCGCTACTCTGGCTAAGATCTCTCTTTGGGATTTAATACAAACATCACCTACATACCATGGAATGCTCTAAGAAGCTTTACAAAAGGTGACTGTGCCACCCGCTATGTAGCAGCTCTATTAGATTGTATGCATGTGACAAAAATGGATATTCTCTTTCAACCACATGAATTACTGTCAATTGAAGTTCAAAACCAATATGATCAACTTATAATCTTTGTCACAATAAATAAAATGTTGGTAAAATGAGTTATGATTGACAATGGATCGGCTCTTAATGTTTGTGGCATTGACTTATTACATAAGATTAAAGTTGATACATCTTCAATTAAGCCAGAAAAGACAAGTATTTGTGGCTTTTACAATGTTGGAGGACAATCAATAGGCACTCTAACTCTACCTATACAAGTAGGACCTGTGATTGTGCCTACTCTGATTCTTGTTATGCCTTGTTCTCTATCTTACAACATGATTCTTGATAGACCTTGGATCCATGCATTGGGGGCAGTTCCTTCTACTTTACATCATTCAATTAAATTCATATTCAAAGATAAGCTACACACTATTCATGCCTATCCTAAACCAGATAATTGTTTACATATTGAGAGACAAAAACCAATTTACAATCATATGAGCTTAAAAAATTTATGAGGTGATCCATCAATGCATCTTGCCATGGCTAATGTTGTGCAAGACTCTAAACCATCAAGTGCACTTGTTGGTGATGATTGGGGTTCATTAGAGTTTACTCCTTCCTTTAATGGAGACTATAAAAATAATAACTCTGACACATCCAAAGTTGCATCGATCTCATCTAAGTGGTCTTTTGAAACATCTAAGAAAGTAAAGTATCCTTGGTAGAAAATAAAGATAATACACTCGCTTACACTACAAATTATGATACCTACGAGGCTTCACCTTCTTCTAAGGAACTGGACTCTCTATATGGCCATGGATTTCAAATTTTGTACAAAAATAATGACTATGTAGGTAATGGTTGCGGTGTAAATTAGAAAGGAATCAGAGTACCTTTACAAGTTTTTGGAATTCACTACACAGCCAGTATTGGATACCGTTCTTTGAAACCCACCAAAGCCTCTAGTCGTCCTAAACTCAATGTCAATACAATTTCAATAGGACAAAATCAACATGTGAGATATTTTGAGCTGATAGGCCACAATCATTGTAGCAATTATTATAGTTGTTCCCAAGAGTGGCCTTCTCCTAGATATGTATGTTCTTAACATTGGGATGAATCAGGTAACTATTTCTAACCCTTTATCTTTTGTGATGTGTTTCCCCCATGATGTGTTATGTGTTTTTTAGGCCTTCTAAGATGACCCCTAATTCTCTTGTAAGGTCTAAGATACTAGGAGACTACCTCTGTTGTGACATTCTTCTATTTGTATCATCATTCTTCTATATTGCCTCTCTTTGTTTTCATTATTTTGTGTTGTGTCTTACAGACATAGCGTTGTAGTTGGTGAATTAGGGGCACCCTCCTATGTGACTATCCCTAAGACACTTGTTCTCCTCTCTTATTTTATTGTTTACCTTCCTCTAGTGTTTCTATCTAATGAGTGGATGACAAAAAACATTTATATTGATGCAGACCTAGTGTCCCTTTAATGAGAAATCAAAAATTGGACTTAGTTGAACCTAATATGATGATGGGGTTTTAATATATTATCCGACGCTTGGCTAGTCGAAGCACTCTGTGCTTTTTGTGTAGTGATCTTGATGGTGTCTTATCTCACTTACAAAACATAACAATATTGTTGATCCATGTACTTTGTTTGTCTTTGAATCCTGCCTTGGTGAGACTTGGTTCTAAGATTTTCATGATAGAGCCCCACGGTTATCCTTGATCTCCAAATTCGTAGTATAACTTTGGCTCTTTATGTGATTGATCATATGCATTGTTGTTTATCATGATTATGTGGACACTAACATGTTTCTTATAGGGATGTGTTTATGGGAACATTTGGCGATCGTAAAGTACATGTCACCTCCAAGGGGCATGGGCTTTGCAAGAGTCTATATTCCCTTGTGTGTTTTCTTCCTACCTTAATGTGCTTGATATCAGTACCTGGTATCAACCACCTTAAGGTCGGGGTATATATAAGGTAAGCTATCTATTGTAGATGTTAGCAATGTGCTTGTCCTCAAGTGCACTCTAAGTTTTGTTTGCAATCAATCAATCATCAATCATCTTAAGCTCTCTATGGAGGCAGGGATGGTGTATTTCTCGAAGAAAGTGCACATCCTATCATTTTCAAAAGTCCTTTACGGAGGTAGGGAGTAGTTCTGTGACTAACTCAACCCTTAAGCGTGTCTTTGGTGATTGTTACGGTGAAGCCCAATCGTTGGTGTGTGCCTGTAATGTGCCTGAGATGGTGATGAGCTTAGAAATAGGAACACTCCATTGCTTGTCTGATGTGTTTTCTCTGAGTCTTCAAAGTGTGTGTGTATTGCATGTTTGTTCTCAAGCATAGTTTAAAGATTGGTGGTGATGATTCCCTCCTATGCTTTGGGATTTGTATGGTGTGTATTATGTGTGTGTTGCCCCATATGTAGTTTAAATACTAGTGGCGATGAGTCCCTCCTACATTATGGGTGGTGTGTTTACTTTCATGTACTTGCATCTGCATTTTATATATATGAGAAAAAGAAAAAGAAAAGAAATCATTCCTATCTTCTCTACATTCACTGTATCCACTGTGTTTGTGTGTCTTCTATGCTATATTCTTTGTGTTTTACGTGACTGTAACTATCTTCTCTGTGTTTTATGTTCCTGTTACTATCTTCTCTGTGATTGGTGTGTCTTCTTCATGCTTGGCATGTTTAATGTTTTTTTTGACCGTATTTTAATGCACATATTGGCCTTGCATTTATACATACATTAAAGTGTGGGCTAAATGTAATTTCAGAAAATGTCCTCTTGGGGGCTTTTCCCTCTTAAGGTTTAGCTCCCATGTCTTTGATCTGCATTTAAGACATCTTCCATCATATTTTGGCATCTCAATGAGAAAACCCCTAAGTTTCATGATGAATGGGACCTAGGAGGATCCCTTAAGATAGACCCTACCCAAAATAGGGGGGAGGACTTGGGCACCCGTGCCCTAGTCCTGCCCTATTTTGGGTCAGGCCCAAATTTTAAGTGTCAGTTTATGACCGTTATATGGTCCCTAGGCTGACACAGTAAGTTTGAATTATGAAATTCTTGGTGGGAATGTTTGTAGTTACATATATAAGCATGTTTAGGCATTCATTTGAAAACTAGATGGCTATTGTGAACTTTATGCATTCTTGTGATTAGAGCATTCAAGATATTCATTGTGTTGTAGAGCAAAGCATTGTTTTTGTGTTTGTATTTGTAGATTTGAGAAACCATCTCCTCATGGCATGAAGATCTTCTTTCTTCCATGAGATCTTCACTACAAGGTGATATTATGTGTTTGCAAGCATTTATCATTTGGTTTTTGCCTCTGTCGTCCAAGGACATGTACTCTCTATCTAACAATGGTGTTCAGAAGACTTGAATGTCTCTACGGGGCTTGACTGAGGCAAGCCTCTAAACACCACAACCCCCTCCCCATTTTCTCATGATTACAAGTTACAGGTTGAAGAAGTAGGAAAAGTGGAGTTGTAGAGTGTCATAATTGCAGATAAGAGTTGAAAACAGGGACCTAGACGCAGGTGCCCGCTCATTAGTCCTTCGGATCCCACAATAGAAGAATCTTTGAGATAGCAGGAACAGGTTGCAGATAAAGTTCCCAGATCCTGACAAAAAGCATGGCACTAGACTATGGTGCCCACTCATTAGTCCCTGACTGTTCCACTTCTTAAACTTTGAAAATGGGTACACATTTGTCTATCATTTTACATCTTTCTGTAGCAACATTTTTAGTAATTTATCCATTTTCTTCTGTATTGGCATAATTAGGCTTTTAAGGATAATTGGGCATAATCAAGCAATCAAATCACATAAATCTGATTTCCCTACATTCCTAGTGACTAAGGGCATGATAGTGGATCCTTACTCAACCTAAGGTCCTTGAATGCTTTAGGGTGAAAGGAGGATTCATACAAATTAACCCTAAACACAAAGAAATCCTCTTGCGTCAAATTTTACCCTAAACACACATATAAGTCTTCAAGATGAATCAGGATAACATCTACCACTTCTGCTCTTTCTCCTTCAGTTGCACATCATGATGCATTCATTGTGCTCCTTATCTTGCATGCGAACATTATCAATCACTTTGCAATCACACTTTGCCTAAATCACTTTGATTTACAATTTATACATGATATTACATTGATTACATTTCTTATCAGCCAGAGACAACATGAAAAATACATTTACAAGTTGGCTAGACAATGCACAACATGAAATGTGTAGAGGACAAGTCCTAAACATGACTGCATGCTACACTAGTAGAAGATCCATGCCTTGCAGACATCTACACTTGCTTAATCAGGTCCAAAACATCCTTCACAACATCAGACATCAAGGAATTACATCTGCACACTCCACTCATTTGAAAATAGGACAACCTTAAGCATAAACATTCGAAGCTTGAAGCATAATGGCCACAATAACGTGAAAAACTTGTTTAGTACTAGAAACAAGAAAATATTTTCATGAAACTTTTATAGATGAGTCTATAGGACTCATACAACATCTCCAAACACTTCTTCACCTCTACACATCAAGGATTTATGCCACATCTTCAAACCATGAACTTTGAGAACAATCAGTCATCAGAAACACACTACAACATACTATCATTGGACAACTGAGCTTACAGACCAACAAGAAGCTTGAAACTATAAGGAAGCATGTAATGCACATCCATGAACATGTCCACAAAACCACAAAGGAAATCATTCACTTCTGAAGGAATGCAGAGCATTCCAACAGGCCTTTAATGCCAGCTTACTCTACTAGAACACATGTTGGTACTCTATCATGCATAACTTTCATAGAGGAATGACAAATGATCTGAAGCTTTTGAAATATGACCTTCACTGTACCTTGAACATATTTCTAGAACTGTATAACCATAACTGCTAATGTGAAGGAATGTTGAGCATTCTATTGTCATATAGTAACTGTCTTCAACACTGTCTTCAAACTACAAAACACTCTTATAGTAATCCAATCATCATGAAACTTGGATCAGGCCACCAGTAACATCTTCTCAACATTAGCACCACATCTGATCATCTTAGTGCTTCTAATTCCCATATTAATGTGTCTTCATACTTGACTCTTCTCTGTACTGATCAGGGCATGACATCCAACCATGAACATCAGTAACCTCATTATATGACATCCAATCATGAACTGTATCTTCTCTACTGGATAGGACATGACATCCAACCATGAACACTATCACACATCCAAGATAGTGTTGACATCAATGACAACCCTAGGAACCATATGTGTAACAATCTTCCCCTTTAGCATTGATTGCAACACATACCTGCACATTTCTCCCCCTTTGATGTCAAGGACAAAGGGCAACTTCCTCTCTCTTAGGGCATAACTTCATCTTGTAGAAAACAAAGTCCCCCTATCATTAGAAACCACTACCTTCTCTCCCTAAGAGGTAGCCACCATCAATCTAGGAAAAAGATATAACATGAACTCCCCTTGGATAGATGCACCACTATGCATCTAGAAAGAAGGAGGGGCAATTACCCCTAACTTCAATCAGAGATCCTCAAAAGTGTCCTTTGCAAGAGCCTTTGTGAAAATATCTACAATCTGATCCTTTGTTGGAACATATTCCAACTTCACTTCCTTATCTGCAACCTTCTCTCTCAAAAAGTGATGCCTAATTTCTATATGCTTGGTTCTAGAATGCATTACTATATTCTTGGAAATATTGATAGCACTTCTATTGTCACACAAAATAGGAATAGGCTCATCATACAATACCTTGATATCCTTTAGGGTTTTCTTTAACCACAACACTTATGTATAGCAGGATGTTGCTGTAATATACTCTGCCTCTGCAGTTGAAAAGGACATTGAATCTTTCTTTTTTCTCTACCATGAAACCAATCTGCTTCCTAAGAAAAAGCACCACCACTTGTACTCCTTCTATCATTAACACAACCAGCCCAATCAGCATTAGTGTAGGCACTCAAATCAAACTCATTACCTCTTGGATACCATAAACCATAATCTGGAGTTCCTTTCAAGTATCTAAATATCCTTTTCACTATATCCTCGTGTTTTCTTGGGATTAGCTTGATATCTAGAAACCACACATACTACATGCATAATATTAGGTCTAGAAGAAGTCAAGTACAACAATCCTCCAACCATAGATCTGTAGGAAGTTTGATCCACCTCCAAAGACCCATCATCCTTGCTCAAGTGGCATCTAGAGACCATGAGAGTACTCACTAGTTTTGAATCCTCTAAACCAAACTTCTTTAACAAGTTATTTACATACTTAGCTTGAGAAATAAAGATACCATCATCTAGCTGAGTAATTTGAAGTCTAAGGAAGAAAGACATCTCACCAATCATAGACATCTCAAACTCTTTTTACATCTCCTCTACAAACCTCTTACACATATCATCATCTCCACCAAAGATGATGTCATCAAAATATACTGCAACTATCATTATCATGTCTCCTTCTTCCTTGATGTAAAGATTGCTATCTGTAGTACCTTTCTTGAAGCCTTTCTAAAGTAAGTACTTGTCTAGCCTAGCATACCAAGCCCTAGGTGCTTTCTTGAGACTATACAAAGCTTTCTTGAGTCTGCACACCATGTCTAGATCTTTTGATAGCTGGAAACCATCTGGTTGTTCAATATAAACCTCTTCCTCTAGATTACCATTCAAGAAAGATGACTTAACATCCATCTGATATACCTTCAAGTTCTTATGAGCAGCAAGAGCAAGGAACATTATGATTCCCTCCATCCTGGCTACCAAAGAAAAAGTCTCCTCAAAGTTAGTACCTTCAACTTGTGTGTATCCTTTGCATACCAATCTTGCTTTGTTTCTCACAACTGCACCTTCTTCATTCAACTTGTTCTGGAACACCCACTTTGGTCTGTGAACTAATTCCCATGTTTGATTCTTCACAATATGATTTAATTCTTCTTCCATGGCCTTTATCCATCCATCATATTTTCTAGCATCAGCAAAGGTTTTGGGTTCTACTTTTGATAACAAACACAAGTTTAGTTTATCATGTGTCTTAGCAAGCCTTCTCCTAGTCTATACGCCTTCATCCTTATCTCCAATGATCTGATCTACTGAGTGGTTCTCCTGAACATACTTTGTTGGAGTCTTAGGCATCTGCTCTAGTTCTTGTTCCTTTTCTTCTTTCACTTCTTCTTCATCTTTAATGCATGGAAAGATATCAGATTCAGAGTCCTTTGATTCTTGTGAGATCTAATATAGGTCTTCATCTACCTTGACATTTGTGCTTTCAATCATCTTTCCCAACCTCTTGTTGTAGCATATATAAGCCTTTCTTCTAGTTGAGTAACCAAGAAAGATTCCCTCATCACTTCTTGAATCAAACTTTCCTAGGTCTTCTTCATCTCTTTTGATATAGCATTTGCTACCAAGGATCCTGAAGTATCTGATAGTGAGAGGTCTTCCATACCATAGCTGATAAGGGGTCCTAGTGCTATTGACCCTCAGTTGCACTCTATTAATTAGATAGACAATAGTGTGAACTACTTACTTCCAGTACATATCAGGTAGATCTACATCTTTCAACATTGCCCTAGCCATCTCTTGCACAGTTCTATTCTTCCTTTCTACTACCACATTTTGCTGAGGGGTACTAGGAGCTAACAAATGTCTCCTAATACCATGATCTTCACAAAACTTTTCAAATTTATTTCAATTAAACTCACCTACTCTATCAGACCTTAAGCATTTGAACTTAGCATTCACTTTATTTTCAATCATAGCTTTGAACACCTTAAATTTATCAAGGGCATCTAATTTTTGTCTTAAGAAAGTAACCCAAGTTATTCTAGAATAATCATCAATAAGAAACATAAAATACCTCTCACCTTGTTCACTCTTTACTCTTGTAGGGCCACATAGATCAATGTGAATCAGTGCCAGTGACATTGAGCAAGAGTACTCCTTGCTTTTGAAACTTGTCTTTGTTTGCTTTCCCATTTGACATTCATTGCATACTGTGTTTGCAAGCTTTATTATCTTGGGCATGTCTCTCATTGCATGAGTAGAGTTGATCCTTATCATATTATCAAAATTGTTTTGTCCCATTCTTTTGTGCCACATCCAACACTCACTGGATTAAGCCAAAAAACATGTTCTTCCATTTACCTCCTTCAGATGATAGATATCACCATATGTCTTGATACCTTCTACAACTAGTTTTTTGGACCCTACCTTCCTGATTTCACAACCTTTGGCATGAAATGTGAGATCATAACCTTTGTTGCATATTTGACTGACACTAAGAAGATTATGCTTTAGCCCTTTGACATAGAGGACATCCTCAATCCTATTCTTCCCATCAATAGTTATAGCACCTTTTCCACAAATTTGTGTCGATTCCTCACCACCAAACTTGACAGAACAACCATCCCACTTCTCAAGGATGATAAACTTCTCCTTGTCACCAATCATATAATTTGAGCAACTATTGTCAATTACCCAAGCCTTAGATTCTACTCTTACATGAAAAGTAGTACATACAACCATTAATCTGTCATTGTTTTGATTTGTTTGCAAGACATCATTCTTCTCACATTTTCTAGCAACATCCTTCTTGTCACCAACACTCAAGGCCATGGAAAGTGTTTCATCATTTGAATCATCATGAACCTCATCTTCTAAAGGACAACTGCTATCTATGGAATATAGACTCCTTTTGAACTTGTCTCTCTTGCTACTACCCCTTGATTCTTTAAAAGGACATTTAGAAGAAAAGTGACCAACCTTTCCACAATTAAAACACTTGAAGGGTAACTTAATTTTGTATTTATCAGTGCCTTTCATTAGTCTTCTCACAAAATTTGCTTCAGCTTCATCAGAGCTCTCATCTTCATCAACAACTTCTTCCTTTGTCTTCATACTAACTTTGAAAGAAGCTTATTTCTTTGGAGCATCATTGCCAAACTCTCTCATTTCAAAGGCAGTAAGGGAACCAAATAGTTTGTCTACAGTGTATGTATCCAAGTCAGCATTCTCCTCGATAGAAGATACCTTATGACTATAGGATTTGGGAAGAGATCTTCATAACCTTCTTCACAATCTCATCTTCTTTCACTTCTCCACCAAGACGTGTGATGCCATTTACCACTCCATTCACCTAGAGCATATATCCAAAAATGTCTTCATTAGATTTGTCATTTTTAGGGTCTCAAATTTTCTTTTGAATATTTGCATCTTTGCTTGCTTTACTTTCTTATCTCCTTCATAACTAGTTTCAAGTTTAACCCAAACATCTTTAGTAGAACTGCAACTCATTACCTTTGAAAGTTCTTAATCAGCTAACCCACTCATGATAGAAAAATTTGCCTTGGCATTGTTATCATATTCCTTAACTTTATCTAGATCTATAGGAATAGTAGTAGGAACTTTGTAACTAGTCTTCACTAATTTCAAAACACCACACCCTAGAGAATTGATATAACATTCCATCCTTAACTTCTACAAAGCATAATTTGTTCCATCGAACCTAGGTATCTTGTTGGATCCATTATGTGCCATCCCAGACCTTCCTCAAGAGAATAAGCTTCCTTCAGAGGAACTTGGCTCTAATACCAATTGTTGAACACACCAGGATACTGAGAGGGGAGTGAATCAAAATCTAAACAACTTTAATTTCTCTGGAGCAGATTAAAACTTAAGCATGTACAACATTAACATAAGCATGAAAGATTAACACAATGCACATAAACACATAACACCAAATATACCTGAAAAACCTAAGAAGGGAAAAACCATGGTGAGGATTAACTCACAATATATGAAGCTCAAATAACAAATTTGTTTTAGGGCTACAACACAAGGAAGCTACTACTCCCTGTAGACTTTGTTTTAGGGATACAACCCAAGGAAGCAATTGATATAACATTCCATCCTTAACTTCTACAAAGCATAATTTGTTCCATTGAACCTAGGTACCTTGTTGGATCCATTATGTGCCATCTCAGATCTTCCCCAAGAGATTAAGCTTCCTTCAGAGGAACTTGGCTCTAATACCAATTATTGAACACACCAGGATACTAAGAGGGGAGTCAATCAACATCTAAACAACTTTAATTTCTCTGGAGCAGATTAAAACTTAAGCATGTACAACATTAACATAAGCATGAAAGATTAACATAATGCACATAAACACATAACACCAAATATACCTGAAAAACCTAAGAAGGGAAAAACCATGGTGAGGATTAACTCACAATATATGAAGCTCAAATAACAAATTTGTTTTAGGGCTACAACCCAAGGAAGCTACTACTCCTTGTATACTTTGTTTTAGGGATACAACCCAAGGAAGCAATTGATATAACATTCCATCCTTAACTTCTACAAAGTATAATTTGTTCCATCGAACCTAGGTATCTTGTTGGATCCATTATGTGCCATCCCGGACCTTCCTCAAGAGATTAAGCTTCCTTCAGAGGAACTTGGCTCTAATACCAATTGTTGAACACACTAGGATATTGAGAGGGGAGTGAATCAACATCTAAACAACTTTAATTTCTCTGGAGCAGATTAAAACTTAAGCATGCACAACATTAACATAAGCATGAAAGATTAACACAATGCACATAAACACAACACCAAATATACCTGAAAAACCTAAGAAGGGAAAAACCATGGTGAGGATTAACTCACAATATATGAAGCTCAAATAACAAATTTGTTTTAGGGCTACAACCCAAGGAAGCTACTACTCCCTGTAGACTTTGTTTTAGGGATACAACCCAAGGAAGCAACACTCCCTGACAAACTTTGCTTTAGGGTCACTTCTAAGGAAGCTAAAACTCCCTAAAGACTTTGTTTTAGGGTCACTCCCAAGAAAGTTACTACTCCCTAAATTGAGAACACACTTTAGAACATATTACAATATGATAGTCCTTCTACTATCTGAAAACTGACATTGAAATGCACACCTTTGATGATTGCAATTCTACCTCTTCACACTTCCTTTTGATGATCAGATCAATTAGCCACACTGTACACTTGATCACTATCACATATAAGTCTTCAATATGAATCAGGATAGCATCTACCACTTCTACTCTTTCTCCTTCAATCACACATCATAATACATTCATTCTACTCATTATCTTGCATGCAAACCTTATGAATCACTTTGTAATCACACTTTGCCTAACTCACTTTGATTTATAATTTATACATGATATTACATTGATTACATTTCTTGTCATCCAGAGACAACATGAAAAATACATTTACAAGTCAACCAGACATTACACAACATGAAATGTGTAGAGGACAAGTCCTAAACATGACTACACACTACACCAGCAAAAGACCCATGCCTTGTGGACATCAACACTTACTTAATGCGGTCCAAAACATCCTTCACAACATCAAACATCAAGGAATTACATCCATAGACTCCACCCATTTGAAAATAGGATAGCCTTAAGCATAAACATATGAAACTTGGAGCATAACGGGCACAACAACTTGAAAACATTGTGTGGTATTAGAAACAAGAAATATCTTCATGAAATTTTTCTAGATGAATCTACAGGACTCATAGGACATCTCCAAACACTTATTTACCTCCGTACATCAAGGATTTGTGCCACACATCTTCAAACCATGAAATCTAAGAACAACCAATCATTTGGAACACACTTCAACATATTGTCATTGGAAAATTAAGCTTGTGAACCACCAAGAAGCTTGAAACTACAAGGAAGCATGTAATGCACATCCATGAACATGTCCACAAAACCACAAAGCTAACCATTCACTTTTGGAGGAACGCGGAGCATTCCAACATGCCTTCAACACCAGCTTAGTCTTCCAAAACACATGTCGATACTCTATCATGCATAACTTTCACAATGGAAGGATAAATGATCTAGAGCTTTAGAGATTGTAACATTAGAAAATGTTCCCTTGGGGGTTTTTCCCTCATAAGGTTTAACTCCTAGGTTTTTTGCATGCATTTAGGACATTTTAGTTCATATTTTGGCATCCTGATGGAATGAGGCCTAGGTGTCATGGAAAAGTGGACCTAGGAGGACCCCTTGACCTTAACCCTACCCAAAATAGGGGGAGGAATTGGGCGCCTGTGCCGTAGTCCTACCCTATTTTGGGTTAGGCCCAAAATTTAAGTGTCGGTTTATGACCGTTATTTGGTCCTTTTGCCGACACAGTAAGTTTTGATTTTTGAAATCTTAGCGGGAGTGCTTGTAGTTACATATAAAAGCATGTTTAGGCATACATTTGTAAACTAGATGGAAATTGTGATGTTCAAGTGTTCTCAAGGTGATTCAAGACTTTCATTATGTTCCAAGAACAAACTTGTGTGTTTTGTGTGTTGACATTTGCAGATTTGAGCATCAATTTCCTCATGGAATGAAGAGCATCTTCCTCCCATAAGAGCTTCACTACAAGGTGACATAATATTATATTTTCATCATTGATTCCTTTGGTTTTTGCCTCTACCTCACAAGGGCACACACTATTTATTTGACAATAGTGTTTGGAGACTTAAGTGTCCTCCGGGGCTTGACTGAGGCAAGCCTCTAAACACCACAACCCCCAAACCAAATCTTGTGATTGAAGGTTACATGTGTCGCATTTGGGAAAAGTGAAGTTGTAGGAAGGAGTCACATGCATCAAGGATTCAGGATCTTAAGGAAAGAAGGACAATAGAGCATTTCTAGGACTTGGGTGCTCGCTCTAGTGTCCTTCGCAGTTGAGTTCTTAGAAATAGAAGTTATAGGGATGATCAATGTCAGAAGGAGGTCCAGATCCCACAAAGAAACTAGTACCTTAGACTTGGGCACCCGCACCAGTGTCCCTGACTATTCCACCTCGGAACCCCAAAAATAGTATTCTGTGATTTGCAATTTTACTTCCGTCTGCAAGAGCATTTTTCATTATTCGTTAATTTATTGTCATATTTGCATAATTAGGGTTTTAATGTTTAATTGAGCATAAGAGAAGATAAATTAATAATTAATTTCCCTAATCCAAGTTTCCCCACATCTCACAAGGTATGATAGTGCTTGCCACTCGACCCTAGATCCTTGAATGTATAGTGGAGAGGGGGATTTAAACATCAAAACATTAAAACATTAACAAATCCAATTTTCCACCTAAACATTTTGGTGAATCCATGTTTTTGGACTTAAATTGAAACTTTTTGAGTGTTTGTCTTCAGATTTGGATTTCATTCATTCATTCATATAGTCATTCATTTTCTTGCATTGAGAAAAATTCAAAAAAATTGAAAAATTTGGAAAATACAAAAAATTTGCATTGTTTGGCTTACTAAATTGCATCATCCTTTCTAAATTTTTCTAATTCATAATTTTTCCATCAAATCTGATATAAACTATAGAAAAATCCAAAAATTTAGAAATTTGCATTGCATTTTCATTATTAATTTGCTAGGTTTTGTAGAAATTTTGACAATTTTCATATAACCTAGTAATTCCAAAATCTAGGGTTAGTAGGAAATATATTTTTTCAAATTTTTCTACTCATTCAAATTAACATTTGGCTGTAGTCTTGCATTTTAGTGTAAATTTGCATTTAGACTTAAAATATTTGCATTTTTACATAGGAAATTTCAACAAAAACTAGCAATTTTCATGCATTTTCATTAGATTTGCATTGGCATTTTGCATAAAAAGGCTTGAAAATAATTTTTAGATCTGAGAGTATTTAATTTCCATCATAAATCATACTTCAAAAAATTCACATAGCATTTTATCCTAAGATCTCAAATTGAGGGCTTCAAAAATAATGATTTTCACTAAATTTAGCATTATCGACTTTATAAACTTGCACCATAGGCATGTTGTGAAAGGTATTTTTGCATTAATTAGATTTTATTAGGATAATCATTTGTTTTCCCTCATAAAAAGCTTTATAACACCCTTTTATCGGGCTCTTGTAGTGAAAACTTTGCAAAAAACTACACATTTTGGCTATTTTTGCCCTAGGGTTTGACCTAGTTTGCACTCGAAGCGTGTTGTGAAAAATTTTATGGATTGAGGTGACTGATATCATTGATAGTATTTTTTTACCTCCTTATATTCATTACAACACCTCCTTTGCTAGGTCTTGGAATTGAAAAACCATGAAAAATAGCCTATTTTTGCTATATTTTCACTAGGGCTTTTCCTTAAGTGGCACTAAAAGAATGTTGTGTTGGATATTTTGGCATGAAGTGGCCAATATTATTGATATTATTTGTTTTCCATCATCATTTTCCTCACAACACCCTTTTTTATGCCCTTTTGCATTGAATTTTGGTGAAAAAAGTGCCTATTTTGACATATTTTCACTATAATTTGACTTGGCATTATCTTGGATTTGCATCAAGAGTGTGTTGAGAAGGATACTTTTGTTGTTTTGGACTGATATAAGACATATAACTTGCTTCCCTTAATGACAAACATTTATACTGATGCGGACCTAGTGTCCCTTTCGAGAGCAATCAAAAAATGGACTTAGTTCCTAATATGACGATGGGGTTGTATATCTTATCCAATGCTTGGCTAGTGGAAGCACTCATGCTTTCCACGTAGTGAATTTGATGATGTTTCTATTGCATTTACAAACCTTAACAATACTACTAGGTCAAACACATTGCTAACATCTATAACAGACAACTTACCTTATATATGCCCCCACCTTAAGGTGGTTGATATCAGGTATCAATATCAAGCACGTTAAGGTAGGAAGAAAACACACAAGGGAACACTAACTTTTGCAAATCCCATGCCCCCCAGAGGTGACATGTACTTTACGATCACCAAATATTCCCACAAACACATTCCTACATGAAACATGTTAGTGTCTACAAGATCATGATAAAAAAAACATCAATGCATATGATTAACCACACAAAGAGCCAAAGTTATACAACAAATTTGGAGTTCGAGGATAACAATGGGGCTATACCATGAAGCACTCCGAATTGAGTACCACCAAGGCCAGATTCAAAGGCAACCAAAGGTGCATAGAGCCCCAGAGTAGTGCATTGTGCATCTTGAGTTTATTTGCAATCAATCAATCAATCATGTAAGCCCTCTGCGGAGGTGGGATATCGCGTATATCCTTTTTATCTTAAGCCCTTTGCGGAGGTAGGGATGGTGTATTTCTCAGAGCAGATTGCATCATCCTATCATTTTCAAAAGTCCTCTGCGGAGGCAGGGAGCGGTTCTGTGACTAACTCAACCCTTAAGCGTGTTTTCGGTGATTGTTGTGGTGAAGCCCAATCGTCAGTGTGTGCCTGTAATGTGCCTGAGATGGTGTTGGACCTAGAAATAAGTACACTCGCTTGTCTATCATGTTTTCTTTGTATCTTCAAGTGTGTGTGTTTTGGCATGCTTGTTTTGTGTGGCATGTTTGTTGTCCTATATGCAGAGACCAATGCCCTCGGGTAGTGCTTCCTACTGTAGACACTAAAAAATGTCCATGTCTCGACATAGCACCTTGTCAACATGACCTTATGTGTTTTGCCCTAGGTCTTAGGTCATCCAACCTCATCCCACTCACAAATCCCACTTACCCTACTCCTAATCCTATCATAATCACTTAGCCAATTAATTAAATAAATCATATTTATTTAATTAATTCCCCATCCCATTTGTCCAACTTAATCACCTTCTTGATTAATTAAATAAACCCACTTTATTTAATTAATCCCACTTGATCACATTCCCAATTAATTAAATAAATCCCATTTCTTTAATTAATTGCACCTAGTCACATGTCTCACATAATTTAAATTAAAAATTTGAATTATTCCCTCACCTCTCATAACATTGTGACACATGTCACATGTCTCATCTCCCACTTAATATGCCTTCACATGTCAATCTAATTCAAATATAATATTTGAATTAGATTCCTCCTTATTCTCTATAGGACACTTTTCATGTGACTACAATCCCTCTTTGAGTGGGAAACCCTAATCCAACCCTAATCGATCTTGACTGTCCATATCTTTCAACATAACTCTCAATCACAACCGTCCATTCGAATTTTCTTTTTTCTATAAAGGTAGCCTCTCTTGAGCCATTTGAAAAATGAATCTTCTTCTAGCAACCTTACTCTGCTGAAATTTCTTCTCAATATCTCATCCATCTATCTTGCATTCATCCAATCATTCATCTACCAATCCCTATCCTATCATTATGCTGCTGAATCAAGCAACCAACAATCATCTATTTGGGTAAAGCTAGAGTGCTTCAGGTGCGGCACTCTCCACCTTATCAATGGATCGTGAGTTGATATAAGGTTTGCATTCATTTGATTTGCATTTGTTATCATTTTCCTTCATGTCAATTTTCCATGATTTCATTTGGCATACCCCTTCATTCATTTCTTAATAGTTTGGTCATTTTAATGGACTTTGGTGTGCAGTCATATTAGTGATTGAGGGGGCTAGCCCCTCTCTTATTCCTCTTTTTTTCGATTGGTTTAACCCTTGGTCACATGGGTGACCAGGGGCTCACTTAAACATTGACTGCTAAAAGTTTACTTAACCACCAAAGGAGAAAACTTCAGCATGTGACCACCAATTTTCAAACAGCTAACATTTTTTGCAAATAGTCAGAGTTACCTTGCTTCTTTCTACATGCCAAAGGAGGCTATTTTTTTCTTTTGATCATAACTTTCGCATACGGAGGAAAAATCAGGAAAACAAGGACTTGTCAGAAAGAGGATTCAAAGAACTTTGCAACGGTGGTGATTTTATCAAGTGAATGTATCATTTTGTACACTTTTTTGTAGTCAAAGTCAAAGTTGATCGCAAACTTCAAAAGCACATAACTTTTGCAATTTTGATTGAATTTTCACAAATTTTTTAAAAAATTTGCATAGAATTTTCTCTAGAATCTATTCATGATAGTAATTTTTCTTTATTAGGTCTTTTTTATCAGATTTTATCAGATTTCATGTTTTTAACATAACGATCCTCTTGGCACGTTTACTTGCTCCATTTTCATTCTAGTGACTTGCAGGTGATCTTACAGGGTTGGAACAACATCAACATCAACATCTATAGAAGCTTGGGATAGCATAAAAATTAGGTGTATCCACTTCATCATTCATCTCTTTCATTTGATCAATCTATCTTCTTTGCATCAAACATTTTCCTTTGGGCTTAAAACGAACAACTTGCTTGCAATCACATCGAAAAAATTGGGTTAAAATTAACCATTGTCTTCAATCACACATCTTGACATTGGGGTTAAACAAGAACAAGTGCCTTCATTGCTTGGTGAATTTGCATGTGATTAGTGGTGTGTATGCTCTTCTCATGCACTTCGTGCAATCTTGAGAATCAAAAACACCTCTTATCCATTCAATTTTCACACACACATTTTGATTTCTAAGGGTTAATTTACAAGTGTGAGTGTGAGTCAAGTGTGCGTTTGTATGCTCCCTCCTTGCACTGCAAGGTGATCTTGGAGATCAAAAACACCTCACTTGATTTGCTTTTGCTTACCCTTTCCTAGGAGGCTTGCTAGGGGATTTCATCACCCCTAGGGATGACCTCAATCAAGGCTGAATCAAAAGACACCCTCATTGGGAGTTGGAATCTTGTCACTCTTGGCTAAGCCCCAAAGAACTTTATACCTTCGGGAAGTGAAGGTGAAGGGTGGGTTACCCCTTTCTCCCAGCTGTGTGACAAGATTTCACTTTCAATTCCTTAGTCAACCTCGTGTAAACATAGCCTAAGACCTAATTGGCCATACCCCACTTGACTAGTCATAGGGCTTGTTGACGTCTCTTCCACGTGTGCTTGTTTACTCATCATTATATTCATTCAAAGTCAAATTCAAAATTTCTTATGTGTCTTGCATGAGTGAATCATGTTTGTACATGTATGATCATTTGATTGAACATTGCCACATCAAGCTAAACACCAAACACATAAGACAAGTCATTCAACTCATTCTTCCAACACATTCAAATCCAATCACATTCATCCTAATCATCCCTAATCATTCCATATGAAGCCCTAATCATCATCCTAGTCATTATACATCATCTAATCATTCCAAGCCAAATCACATTCCAACTACTTTCATCCCAATCCAAATTCTAATAAACCCAATCAAAAATCAAGACCTTAGTTGATCATCATCAACCGTTATCCAAACTTGCTTGAGATCATTAGTCTATCTTAAGTAAGTCAACCAATCAAATCAATCCAATTAACCCTCTATTACTTAAGTGTCATTAGTCTACCTTAAGTATAGAGAATCAACCCAGTCAACCCTTTTACTTGAGATCATTAGTCTATCTCAAGCATAGAGAGCCATCCATCAAAAACAAAACAAATCAAATCATCCTAAGGTCTTGAAATTTGATCCCAATCACTCCACATCATCACCTACATTTCTCATTTAAACAACTTTCATCCCAATCCATTCATCGTAATCACCTCAATCCAAGTCATCCCACCTTATTATCCCACATTACCCTTACCATTATCCTAAATCATCCTAGTCACCTAACCTAATAATTCAACCATCATTCATCCTAATTCCTTCAAGTCATCCAATCTCATCATCCTATTCATCTTCAACATCCTAATCATCATCACCATAGTCCTCATCATCCAAGTAAAACCCCTAATCATTTCTGGCCATTACACATCATCATTCTACCTATCCAATCAATTCTCCACATCTACAACTTGTAAACATGGACATGGCATTTCTAAACAACACCTATGAGAATGATCCTTATGGCACCAAAAGAATGCTTAATCAACTTAGTCAACTTAGGTGGTTATATAGAAAGGAAGAAGACCCTGTGTCACCACAACATCAACAATTCCTGCAACATCAAGTCCTAGGCCAATATCAATGCTCCCACATTCCATCACAAGCCCAACAAGCACATAATCCAAACACTAACATCACCACATCCATACCACAAATCACCCTCACTATTCCTAGCAACACCCCAAACAAAAGTACTTCCATAAGTCTACCATCCAATGATCCTAACTCCATTCCCATCATATCCCAACTGCTTTCTCAACAAACCTCCAACATCAACCAATGTCCACAACAATCCACCTCACAAGACCTTTCAGTTACAAGTCCTGTCATTCCACCTCATCACCAAACCTATCCACATGTAAATCAAATGTTCTTACATGACAAACAAGCAAGTCCAAATGGCCCTATGTACATAAATCAAGAAAGCCCAAGTCATGTTATGCAAGCCCTAAAATCCTTTGACATGGGAGAAACCAACCTAGAAATTGCCTCCTTTGAGTCACCTTCACCATCCAATCATATTACAACACATAAGCCAACTAGTCCTATCCCAACACCTTTATCAAGCCCTTCATCGCCTTCATCACCTTCATCCCCATGTTCCACTAATCCTTCATTAAAAGATTCCATGGAGATACTTTTAGAGAAATTGGTCCAAGCAATTTTGATTGAGCTATACCCGTTCAAAGCATATTCTCCATTATGATTAAACCTAGAGGGTATAATGAAAACCATTATTGTGCATACCATAGGTATAGGGGCCATACCATATCAACTTGTGTCCAATTTCAAAGATTAGTCAAGAACCTAGAAGATGGTAGTAAGATTGTTTTGGATAAAACCAATCCCTCTAATTCCATTATCTTTCCATCTAGCCCAGATCCTAATCCCATTATCCATCCAACAAATCATAATCCTAAGCCTTCAAATTCCACTATTATCATCCATCCCCTATATTGTCCATTCACCCATACCCTTGCAAAGGATGTGATCCATTGGCTACTAGCAAGGAATAAAACATTGCCATGTCATCAAACACCTATTCTTGAGCCTCCCCATGAGTCTTTAAACACTTTGTCTAGTCTTCTAAACCCATCATGTGATCTAGAAGCTATCAAGCTTATTAAAGAGCCTTCCACTTCCATTCAAGAAAACCAATAGTTATGTCAAGAGCATGATCCTAAGGATGAATAAATAATAGCCCTTAAATCTAATCAAGATCAAATCATCCCCATCCAACCTATCGATAACATGTATCTTATTTATGATCAAGATAATACCTATGAAGAAGCTATCCATGAGCACCTTGATCCTATCCATAATCCTATAATCCATGAGCAAGACATCCAAATTGCTCCTAGTCATCCTCCATCTAGCCCAATCCATGATCCTACACCTTCCACTTGTCATGATGAGACATGTGTCACCAAAGCAAACATAGAAGATCGAATAAATAATTTGGATCCCAATGAACATAAGCAAGATCCTAATGACCCTTCCACATCCACCATTGATTCCATTTCCAATCCACCACCATACCCACTTGGCCTATCTGCTTTCATTCATGAGTGTTCTTCCCTAGGACAACAACAACCTTTTTCCTCCACTTTACCTTCTCCATCCAATAATCAACTTAAGTCTAGTGTCCAAACTACACCTAGTCCTATAGTCAATCGTATGCTCCAAAACATGAACTACCAAGGCAAAGGTTTAGGCCTAAATGAATAAGGCATTTTGGATCCAATCCATGTCAAGGTCCCTCCTTGCTCATCTGGCCTTGGATACACACCCCAAGTTCAACAATCTAACGATATTGGTACTTCCTCCACACTTCATAAATCCACCTCCCTCATCCTACAAATGTCAAAAGCATGTGACCATTCACCTTCCATCATCAACTTTACCTCCATTACTTCCAACTCCAAATATCCCTCCATCTACTTTACCTCCACTTCTACCAACACCTAATTATCCAATTATCCATAAATCCCCTAAAATTCCTAGTCATGACCAACAAATGCACATATGGTCCAAACATAAAGCTTTCACTCATTCCATCCACCCTATGGGATTCAAAAACAAATATTTGGATGCCTCCTCACATAAAGCCACAAATCCTAAGGGTCCTAATACCTTAGGAAATCAATCCAAAAATTCAAAGCCAGGTACATTCAAAAATCCATCCAAGTCCATACCTCCAAAAGAAAAGTCAAAAACTAAAATGATATGGGTCCCTAAACAAAAATCAATCAAGTCAAATGAGGCATCCACCTCTCAAAAATCCCAACCATCCCCTTCCATTCAAAAATGCCATTCCATTCAAACATTTCAAACATCCCACATGAAAAGAAAAAATCAGAAAAATACTAAGTCCATGTGGGTTCCAAAAGTCCTAAATCATCCATCCACTAAGCAAACATCTCCATTTCTTCCTACACCACCATCCAATCAAAAGATTCCATGTTTAACATGGTGTGTGCAACCATTGGTTATGATTCCTTTCCATACCTCCATCACTCCATCATTCACTCATTATCCTACCTATCTCCCCCGTCACCTTCCTATGGTCCATGCTTTTGCATAAGTACATCATAATCCACATCATAATCCACTTTCAATCCCTCCATAATCCACAGCATAATCCACTATCTACCTTATCCATCTCACTTTCATGCAATCACACTACCAACATCTTGATCATAATGACATTTGGAAGGGTCCATGCGACAATATCTTTCTCCCATGGGACTATCACATTTCATGGCACTAGACACTTGAGTCCCTCATGTCCATATCCACCTAACCCATCCAAAAAGTCAAAACAAAAAATCAAAAAAATAAAGAGAAATCCCTTCATCCAATGGTGAAAACCTGGTAAATGGGCACCTTGGATAGGTACCATGATGAAAACCTGGCAAACAAGCGTCATGTGTAGGTTTGATCTTCTATGTCACTTACACTTGGGGGCACCTTGGTGCAGAAGCACCTAGAAAATCATGTGTTCTTTTGTAATAAGGTCCATTGACCAAAGGTCCTTTGACCAATGCATGTCATTTCAGTTTGTGTCTAGGTTCTTTTTGTAAGTCCCAAGTGACTTAGGGCACATTTGTCAAATTGTAACCGCATAATGCGAAAATAGGGCAGTAGGGTAGTTGGAGGTTGTTTTAGACGGTTGTCTCCCAATCGCTTGGATCGGTCTCCCAGCCACTTGGAGTCAGTTTGGTACTCCTCAGGCAAGTTTAAATACCTAGAGGAATGAACCAAATGATGATGGTAATCAGATCGAAGAAGGGTGTGAATGTAATTATGTATTGTGCTCGAAAGAAATAAATCTATTATGTTTTGTCAATTCAATTTCTATTTCTTGTAACTACAAATTGTGTAATTGTAGGTCTCCATTCTTTTTGTGCTTTCCATTGTTGCTGTATGTCGTCATGAAGCATTCCACTAGTATGATTTCTGTCGAAATCAGTGGAATGACTTCGATGTACTAGTATTCATTTTGCTTCTTGTTTTGGTTTGTGTCAATAGTGCAGAGGATCCAGACAGGGCATTTCGCATAGTAGGTTGACCTAGCATCTCCATGTGCTAGGGTGCGAGAAGGCAAACTGTGCATCAATGTATTGATGTAGCAAACCCTGAAGTGGCCAATGGAAATTGTCCTACCGAGGAACGAAGGTTGAAGGTGATATCGGGGTGATTGGCATATCGACAGCTCCGGAGTAAGTCCCACCAACAGGATACATCTCACCGAGGTTGTTGGTTCATCGGTGCATTGGCCAAGGATTACAAGTGTTCACCAACAGAACAGGTTATGATGAAAGTAAAAGCCATCAGTAAGAGTTGTGGCATCAGAAGACAAGTTAGGAGTTTTGCCGACAGGAAGGGTCTCGCTGATAAGTTCACAACTAACTGACAAGGTAACCATCTTGGTTAAGTCGAGGGACATTTAATCGTCATCGGCGCATCAACAGAAGGATGAAAGTCTCGGCTAATGGGAATAAGTCTCACCGAAATCAAAACCAGTTGTCAATGAGAGTTTGAGCAATGGTAAGACTTAAGGAAGTCATTCTGACGATGGTTGTCCGGCCGATGAAAATGTTCTGGCAGTTCATTTGTTAGTTTTTGCCAACTATGACTAAGTTGGGACCCAGTCTGTGGTTTCCGCTGTGCGCTCCACATCATATTGGTATCAGAGCTAAGTTTTGAAGATCACTTAGGTGGTGTGGTCTTAGTGTATGTTAGACAGAGAAAGCAAGACAGAGGCAGAGAGGATGCCTCCCAAAAGTATGTTGCAAGACACCATCAAGGCACTGATCGAGGAGATGCTGGAATCCAAGTTGGGAGAGTTTAAGCAGTCCAAAAGAAAAGATAGGGAAGATGAAAGTGACAGTGATGAAGGTGATACAGAAATTGTTGAAACCAATAAAAAGACAGAAGAGATACCAGCAGACCAGAGGGCATTTTTAAATGCATTGAAGTCAGTCAATAGGGACACCATAGATGTGTTACCTATGTATAGTGGAAGTATGGAAGCTGAAGAGATGATTGACTGGATTGAGGCATTGAACAATCATTTCAAATACAAAGAAGTCCCTGATGATAAGAGGATTAAGTTGGCAAAGGAAAGACTGAAGGGATTTACCCTTGCATGGCAGAATTATGAGCAAGGAGAGAGAGTTAAGGAGGGGAAGAACATGATAACCTCCTAGGAAAGGATGAACACCAAAATAAAGGCACAATTCTTACCTCTGGACTATAATGTGCAGATGTATAAGAAATTGTAGAACCTCAGACAGAGAGACCTTGATGTGAATGCATACACACAAGAGTTTCATAAACTCAGTCCTAGATCAAAGAGACAAGAAGAGGAGTCAGAGAAAGTGGCCAGGTATTTGAATAGCCTAAGGATGAACATCCAAGGTGAGATCAACATCTTAGCACCAAAAATAGTGAACAAGTGTTTCTAAATGGCCTTAAGGGCTGAAGAGAAGATAAAGAGAAAGATTGAGTAGAATAATAGAGGTAGAGGTGGAAGGAATTTTAGAGGTAGAGGCAGTTTTGGAGGAAGAAGTCCTAACCAGAGGCCTAGTGGTGAGTCTAGCCAAGAAGAGCAAGTTGGAGACTCCAATAGCAGAGGAGGCTACCGAGGAAGAAGGCCTAATGGAAGAGGTGGGACAAGTGGATCAGGTAGAGGATCCAAATTCTCCAATATGAGATGTTATAACTACAATCAGATAGGGCACCTGGCATACAAGTGTCCAAAAAAGGCCTCAACTTCTCATGGTGGTGAGAAGAGAACCACTTTGATTCAAGAAGATGCAAGGAGTGTGACATCTCTTGAAGTGAATCTAGCATCAAAAATGGGAGAAAACTTAATGATCAAGAGGACATTGCTCAAGGAACCAGTGCAGACCGAACCATCTCAAAGAAGGTCTTTGTTTAGAATCAACTGCAAGATCCAAGGTAAGCTTTGTAAAGTTATTATTGACTTTGGTTCTACTGATAATATTATATCTTTGGAAGCAGTGAATAAGTTAAATCTAGAAAAGATACTCCATAGCAGTCCATATAAAGTCAGTTGGTTAAATAAGGGGCAACACATACTCATCAATGAACATGCATGGGTAGAATTCAGTATTGGGGGGTATAGAGATAAAATGTTGTGTGACATCCTTCCAATGGATGTTTGCCATCTTTTGTTAGGAAGACCATGGCAGTTTGACAGAAAGGCTCATCATGATGGAGAAAAGAATGCTTACTCATTCCAAAAGGATGGTGTGACTTATAGGATACAGTCATTGGTAGAAGAGGATCCACAGCATGTAGGGTCTAGTGTAATGATGGTAGGAGAGAAAGAATACATGGACACATTAAAGGAAGGTGATGGAGTAGGTTTTGCTTTGATTGTGAAGCCTAAGGGGGAAAAGAAGAAAAGTGTGAGAGAAGTAGGGCCTAAGGAGGTCAGAGATTTGCTTACAAAGGAGTGATTACAAAAGATATACCGGATTCCCTACCACCTATCAGAGACATTAGCCATCAGATAGACCTCATACCAGGAGCAGTACTTCCTAATAAGGTAGCATATAAAATGACCCCTCAGCAGAATGAAGAGATAGCAAATCAGATTCAAGAACTCCTAAACAAAGGGCTGATAAGGAAGAGCCTTAGCCCATGTACAGGACCTACTATTTTAGCCCCAAAGAAGGATGGAAAATGGAGACTATGTACTGATTCTAGGGCAATAAATAGGATAACCATCAGGTATAGGTTTCCTATTTCTAGAATAGACGATCTAATGGATTGTTTGGGAGGTGCTACTTATTTCTCCAAGATAGACTTAAAGAGTGGGTATCATCAGATAAGGATAAGAGAAGGGGATGAGTGGAAGATAGCTTTCAAAACCAATGAAGGGTTGTATGAGTGGCTCGTGATGTCGTTTGGTCTATCAAACACCCCTAGCACCTTTATGAGATTGATGAATGAGGTGTTGCAAGAATTCATAGGGAAATTTGTGGTAGTCTACCTTGATGATATCTTGGTGTTCAGTAAGAGCAAGGAAGAGCACTTGGAACATTTGGAGATAGTCTTGAAGAGGCTGCAAGATCAAAAGTTATTGATAAACTTGGAAAAGTGTGATTTCATGAAACAAGAATTGGTGTACCTAGGTTTTGTCATCTCTAAGGGTGATTTGAAAATGGATTCTTCCAAGGTAGAAGCTATTTTGAATTGGCCTACACCTAAGACATCAGGAGAGGTCAGAAGTTTTCATGGCTTGGCCACATTTTATAGAAAATTTATTAAGAACTACAATGATATTTGTGCACCTATGTTAGAGACCATCAAGGGTGGTGGTAAGATGAAGTTTGTGTGGACAAAAGAGGCAGATCAGAGTTTTAAAAGTCTGAAATAGAAAGTTGCCAAGTATCCTATCTTAGTACTTCCTGATTTCAATAAGGTTTTCACAATGGAATGTGATGCAAGTGGGCTGGCCATAGGAGCAGTGTTGAGCCAAGAAGGCAGACTAGTAGCCTTTTTAAGTGAAAAGTTGAATGAAGCTAAGAGGAAGTACTCCTCTTATGGTTTAGAGTTGTATGTTATGGTACAAGCTCTGAAAAAATGGAGGCACTACTTGCTTCCTAAGGAATTTATTGTATACACTGACAATCATGCTGTCAGTTTTTTGAATGGATAGGAAAAGCTCAGTCATAGACACATGAAGTGGGTGGAAAGTCTTCAAGCATATACCTTCATCATCAAACATAAGAAAGGGATAACCAATAAGGTTGATGATGCTTTAAGCAGAAGGGTGTTGATAGTGTAAGAAGTGCAGCTACAAAGCATGGGTGTTGAGGCACTTAAAGGGTTGTATGAAAAGGACCACAATTTCAAGGAGATTTACAAGGTACGCAGTGAGTTTGCTAATGCTTTCCACAGTGAATTTTTAGATTATACATTGCAGGATGGACTTTTGTTTAAAGGAAGTCAACTATGTATCCCTAAGTGTTCAATGAGGGATAATATAGTGAAGGAGAAACATAGTGGTGGTTTAGGAGGACATTTTGGGCTCAATAAGACCTTAGATCTTGTAAGAAGATTTTACTTTTGGCCAAGGATGCAATCTGATATTAGAAGGTTTGTTGAGAGTTGTATGATTTGCCAGAAAGCAAAGGGGGTCTCAACCAATGTAGGATTGCATCAACCTTTGCCCATACCAAATAGACCTTGGGAAAGTTTGAGTATGGATTTTGTTATGGGATTGCCCAAGACAGGGATAGGTTATGACAGTGTGTTTGTTGTGGTAGACATGTTCAGCAAGATGGCTTACTTTATTCCTTGTAAAACCACCAATGATGCTAGTTACATTGCAGGTTTGTTCTTTAAAGAAATTGTCAGGATTCATGGGTTACCTTTGAGTATTGTATTTGACAGAGACAACAAATTTGTGGGACATTTCTAGAGAACCTTGCGGAAAAGATTGGGTACAAATTTGTCTTTTAGTTCAGCCTATCATCCTTAGACTGATGGCCAAACTGAGGTTGTGAATAGGTCATTAGGCAATCTGCTGAGATGTTTGACAAGAGAACATGGTAGTAGTTGGGATGTGGTACTCCCACAAGCAGAGTATGCCTATAATGATTCTACAAATAGAAGTATCGGTCTAAGTCCTTTTGAAGTTTTCTATGGTAGTCATCCTAGAGGAATTTTTGAATTGCGAGATGTTCAAGGGTTGGACAAAAGGAGTGGACATGTTGATACATTTGTAGAGGCTATGAAAGAGATCCATCAACAAGTCAGAGATACTCTACACCAAAACAATTAGAAGATCAAGGCTAGAGTGGATCAAAGAAGAAGGGATGTGCAGTACCAAATAGAAGATATGGTCATGGTTCATCTCAACAATAAAAGACTACCCACAGGAAAACACAACAAGTTGATGATGAGAAAAATTGGGCCTTATCAGATTCTGGAGAAATATGGTCCTAATGCTTACAAAATTAAACTCCCTGATGATATCGCTATTTCACCTATATTCAATGTTGTTGATCTTACATTATATAAGAGTCCTGATACAAGAGAAGATACTGCAGATTCTGTCCACGACAATGCAGAGTGGGTACAACATTTACCCTCTAAGGAACCACCGAAGATGGAGTGCATCTTGGATAGTAAGATAGCCAAGAAGACAAGAAATCAGACCTATTTTGAGAACTTAGTCAAATGGCAAGGATTTCCAGACTCAGAGGCCACATGGATGCTGGAAGAAGACATAAAAAATTAGGGTGGTGATTTGCAGCAGTTAGTCTCTAAGAGGACTTGAGACAACTTTCACCTGGGAAGTATCGTGCAGGAGCACCTAGAAAATCATGTTTTCTTTTGTAATATGGTCCATTGACCAAAGGTCCTTTGACCAATGCATGTCATTTCAGTTTGTGTCTAAGTTCTTTTTGTAAGTCCCAAGTGACTTAGGGCACATTTGTCAAATTGTAACTGCATAATGCCAAAATAGGGTAGTAGGGCAGTTGGAGATTATTTTAGACGGTTGTCTCCCAGTAGCTTTGAGTCAGTTTGGTACTCCTTAGGCAAGTTTAAATACCCAGAGGAATGAACCAAATGATGATGGTAATCAGATCGAAGAAGGGTGTGAATGTAATTGTGTATTGTGCTCAAAAGAAATAAAGCTATTTTGTTCTGTCAATTCAATTTCTGTTTCTTGTAATTGCAAATTGTGTAACTATAGGTCTCCATTTTTTCTTGTGCTTTCCATTGTTGCCGTATGTCGTCGTGAAGCATTCTAGTGGTATGATTTCTGTTGAAATCAATGGAATGGCTTCGATGTACCAGTATTCATTTTGCTTCTTGTTTTGTTTTGTGTCGACAGTGTAGAGGATCCAGACAGCGCATTTCGCACAGTAGGTTGACCTAGCATCTCCATGTGCTAGGGTTCAGAGAAGGCAAACTATGCATCAATGTATCAGCATAGAAAACCCTGAGGTGGAAGATGGTAATTATCCTACCGACGAACGAAGTTTGAAGGTAATATTAGGGTGATCAGCTTATCGGCAGCTCTAGAGTAAGTCCTACTGAAGGTAATATTAGGGTGGATCGACCAAGGATTGCAAGTGTTCACTGATAGAATAGGTTATGCCGAAAGTAAAAGCCATCGGTAAGAGTTGTGGCATCGGAAGACAAGTTAGGAGTTTTGCTGATGGGAAGGGCCTTGTCGATAAGTTCACAACTAACCGGCGAGGTAACCATCTCAGTTAAGTCGAGGAACATTTAATCGTCATCGGCACATCGACAGAAGGATGAAAGTCTTGGCCGATGGGAATAAGTCTTGCTGAAGTTAAAGCCAGTTGTCGGTGGGAGTTTGAGCAATGGTAAGACTTAAGGAAGTCGTTCCGACGATGGTTGTTTGGCCGATGAAAATGTTCTGGCAGTTCATTTGTTAGTTTTTGCCAACTATGACTAAGTTGGGACTTGGTCTGTGGTTCCTATTGTGCACTCCACATCACACCTTGTCTCATCCCTTTTCCAACTATCATACCATTTTCATACCATTTCCATATACATACTTATCACATTGCATTCATTCATCCTCCCTTTCTTTTTTGATCTTGACAAAGATTGGGGACAACTATTGACAAGTGTTTTGGATATCCCTTGACATACCTCATCCTTTCCAAATGAACCCTATCCTCCAAGTCATAAGCTTCATCATGTCAAATCCTATCATCTTATTGCCTTAAGCATTGTCCTGAAAAATCCTAAGTCTACTACCTAGATTGGGGCATGTTATTCCTATGCAACATAGTCCTTGGAGATGATATCCTTGCTCTCTTACACATACATTCATTCCATTCCATAGCCTATCCTTTTATCTTATCTATTTATTATAATCCTTTCATCCATCCACTATCGTCCATCCTTTTGTCCAATCCTATTCATTCCCTTGCACCTAGACTTGGTTCCCCTTGTCATTGGTATCTAGCACAAAGGCTACCCCAAATTGTAAATCCATTGATGTTCGAAACATTTCAAAAACCAAAAAAAAAAAAATTTCAAAATAAAAAAAAATCAAATATTCTCAAAAAATTCAAAAAAAACAAAATATTTCAAAATCCAAAAAAATCCAAGCAATAAGATCAATCATCTATCAAACAATCTATCACATCAAATCCATCAAAACAAGTCCAATGACATCATCAAATCAAGCCAATCTATCAATCAATCAAAATCACATCAATCCAATCCATATCATCCCATCAATAAATCAGAAATCAGAACTACATCTCATCTTTATCATTAAGTGCCTTGATCTCATGGATACAGGGTATGTAGGCAATCTAGGATATGAAGGAAGTACCTAGATTCAGGCATAGGCGATAGACCATCTTCCATCTTTCATTCTTCTTCTAATCTTCACCACTCATTAGCTTCATCCATCTCACATTTCTTCTATCATCTATCTCCCACATCATCAATAAACACCTACAATCCAATCAAATCAATTCTTCAATCATTCAAATCAATCATCATCTCATTCAAACTAATTCTTCTTCAATCACTTCATCTATTCATCCTTATCAAACCAAATCCAAGCAGTGATCCAAATGCAAGTCATCATTTATCCATACCAATCAAGTTAATCAATCTTGTCAAATTATCCAATCACAATCAACGGTCTTGATCCTAATCTTGTTGTAAAACCAAATCCAATCAATCATCATCATCATCATCAATGGGATATATCGTTCCCACATCCTTGTGTTGATCTAGGGATATATTGTTCCCCACAATGACAACACTATTTATCATCAAATCAATTAAACAATCAATCATTGGTTTACAGCTTGACAAGGGCAATACCTTGTTTGATTTTTGTATCATTTGTGCATGCATGCTTGCTTGCTTGTGTTTATTTATCCTTTTATCTTGCATTTGTATCTACATCCAACCTAGCTAATATTCATATCTTGTACCTAGACAAGGTTGTATTATGCTAGGGCATGAGACACATCGTCACCTTGGTCCTTATACCTTGGTGCATAATGTCTAGTGCTATATTAAACATCATGGTTGCTCACCTTCATTGTAGCATAACGCATCCTTCCCTTTCTTCTATCCATTCCCATACCTTTCTTCCTTGACCAATTCCATTTCATTTCGAGAGCCTACCCATGTTTGTCCAACTCGCCTATCCTCTCAAGGGGGCATCATCAGCCTATCCTTTTCTTCTATGCATTTCCTTAGCTTCTTTGAAATGATGTTACTTGACATAATTCTTATCATCTCACAACATCATCTCAAAGAGGGGTAAAATGTAGACACTAAAAAATGTCCATGTCTCAACATGGCACCTTGTTGACATGACCATGTGTGTTTTTCCCTAGGTCCTAGGTCATCCAACCTCATCCCACTCACAAATCCCACTTACCCTACTCCTAATCCTATCATAATCACTTAGCCAATTAATTAAATAAATCATATTTATTTAATTAATTCCCCATCCCATTTGTCCAACTTAATCACCTTCTTGATTAATTAAATAAACCTACTTTATTTAATTAATCCCACTTGATCACATTCCCAATTAATTAAATAAATCCCATTTAATTAATTAATTACACCTAGTCACATGTCTCACATAATTCAAATTAAAAATTTGAATTATTTCCTCACCTCTCATAACATTGCGACACATGTCACATGTCTCATCGCCCACTTAATATGCCTTCACATGTCAATCTAATTCAAATATAATATTTGAATTGGATTCCTCTTTATTCTCTACCGCACACTTGTCATGTGACTACAATCCCTCTTTGAGTGGGAAACCCTAATCCAACCCTAATCGATCTTGACCATCCATATCTTTCAGTATAACTCTCAATCACAACCATCCATTCGAATTTGCCTTTTTCTATAAAGGTAGCCTCTCTTGAGCCATTTGATGAATCTTCTTCTAACATCCTTACTCTATCGAAATTTCTTCTCAATCTCTCATCCATCTATCTTGCATTCTACTAATCCTTATCCTATCGTTATGCTGCTGAATCAAGCAACCAATATTCATCTATTTGGGTAAAGCTAGAGTGCTTCGGGTGTGGCACTCTCCACCTTATCAATGGATCCTGAGTCGATCTGAGGTTTGCATTCATTTGATTTGCATTTGTTATCATTTTCCTTCATGTTGATTTTCCATAATTTCACCTGCATTTTGGGAGGTTTTGCGTGTCTTACGTGTGTGTTGCCCCATATATATAGAGACCTGCACCCTAAGGTACTACATCCTGTATTATGGGAGGTTTGTTTACTTTCCAGTACTTGCATTTGCATTTCATATATATGAGAAAAAGAAAAGAAAAGATATCATTTCTATCTTCCATGCATTAATGTGCCTTCTATGCATTTATTGTATTCTCGTGTTCTGCATGATTGTAACTGTCTTCTCCGTGTTTTGCATGCCTATTACTATCTCCTATGTGATTGGCGTGTCTTCTCTGTGCTTGGTGTATTTTCTATGTTTGTGACATTACTTTAATGCATGTATTGGCCTTGCATTTATACATACATTAAAGTGGGGGCTAAATGTAACGCTAGAAAATGTCCCCTTGGTGGCTTTTCCCTCATAAGATTTAGCTCTCGGGTCTTTTCTATGCATTTGGGACATGTTAGTTCATATTTTGGCATCTCGATGGAATGAGGCCTAGGTGTCATGGCAAAGTGGACCTAGGAAGATCCCTTGACCTTAACCTTGCCCAAAATAGGGGGAGGACTTGGGCGCTCGCGCCCTAGTCCTGCCCTATTTTGGGTCATGCCCAAAATTTAAGTGTCGGTTTATGACTATTTTTTTGTCCTTGTGCCAACATCGTAATTTTTTAGTTTTGAAATCTTAGCAGGAGTGCTTATAGTTGCATATAAAAGCATGTTTAGGCATTCATTTGTAAACTAGATGGCAATTGTGATGTTCAAGTGTTCTCAAGGTGATTCAAGGCTTTCATTGTGTTGCAAGAGTAGACTTGTGTGTTTTGTGTGTTCACATTTGTAGATTTGAGCATCAATTTCTTCATGGAATGAAGAGCATCTTCCTGCCATGAGAGCTTCACTACAAGGTGACATAATATTGTGTTTTCATCATTGATTCCTTTGGTTTTTGCCTCTACCTCACAACGACATGCACTCTTTGTTTAACAATGGTGTTCGAAGACTTAAGTGTCCTCCAGGGCTTGACTGAGGCAAGCCTCTAAACACCACAACCCCCAAACCAAATCTTGTGATTGCTAGTTACAAGTGTCGCATTTGGGAAAAGTGAAGTTGTAGGAAGGAGTGGAAGGCATCAAGGATTTGGGATCTAAAGAAACATAGCACACCGAAGCATTTCTAGGACTTGGGCGCTCGCTCTAGTGTCCTCCGCAGCTAAGTTCCTGGAAATAGAAGTTACAGGGCTGATCAGTGTCGAAAGGAGGTCTAGATCCCGCAAAGAAACTGGTACCTTAGACTTGGGTGCCCACTCCAGTGTCCCCGACTGTTCCACCTCAGAACCCTAAAAAATAGGTATTCTATGATTTGCTATTTTACTTCCGTCTGTAAGAGCATTTTCCATTATTTGCCAATTTATTGCCGTATTTGCATAATTAGGGTTTTAATGGTCAATTGAGCATAAGAGAAGAGACATTGATAATTAATTTCCCTAATCCAAGTTTCCCTACATCTCACAAGTGATCTAGGGTATGATAGTTCTCGCCACTCAAGCCTAGATCCTTGAATGTATAGTGGAGAGGAGGATTTAAACATCAAAACACTAAAACATTAACAAATCCAATTTTCCACCTAAATAGAGATATGACCTTCACTTCACCCTGAACATAGTTCCAGAACCGCATAGCCATAACTGTTGATGTGGAGGAATGTGGAGCATTATATTGTCATATAGTACCTATCTTCAACATTGTCTTCAAACTATAAAACACTCTTCCCATAATCCAATCATCATGAAACTTTGATCAATCCACCAATAACATCTTCTCAACATTAGCAACACATCTGATCATCTTAGTGCTTCTAATTCCCATATTAATGTGTCTTCATACTTAACTCTTCTTTGTATTGAATGAGGCATGACATCCAACCATGAACATTAGTAACCTCATTATATGACATCCAACCATGAACTATATCTTCTCTGCTAGATAGGACATGACATCCAACCATGAACACCATCACACATCCAAGATAGTGTTGACATCAATGACAACCCTAGGAACCATATGTGTAACAAACCATCTACTAAATGAAGATCACCCATGGTCAACACACACTCAACTATAATAACAATAGCTCCAGAGAATAATTAGAACCAAGATCTTCAAGCCAAGAAGATAAATTACAACCAAAACCATCGCTATCAAAAGCTCACATTGAATTGTGTAACCAAGATATCCATGACATCATGATAAACATGCTAGAAGTCTCAAAAACTAGCCATCTAGACACTCTGATCATCCATGCTCTTATCCCAAATCAACATACCAATGCACAAATGACCATAGACAATGCCAACTAACAAAGTCTACATCAATAGTGAATCAATCTTGTGGATATAGATAGTTCCCATCTGAGTTATCCAACTACAATCAATGGGTTGCACCCACAAATCGCATAACTTGTAGATCCCAAACCAATGCAATATGTAAACTCATCATCACATCAATAACTTAAAAATTGAGATAACAAAGAAGATAACCTATAGAACTCAATATTCAAACTCTAGATCAACACCAATTTTGATTTACCAAACAAGTCCACAAATGAGTAACCATATTCAAGGGATAGTCAAGTATCTAGGGGATATGAGAAACCTCCTAAAACTGAACCACACCACTACCTGTAAACATGAATCAATCATATCATCACAACCCAAATGTGTCAATTGCATACATGAGCAAGTTGTGCTAATTCTCAAATGTACATGCCTATCTATGACACCATAATCATCATCATTGTTGTAACTATACTCAACTCTCACTGGACCAAGACTCTCAGTCTCACATGTGTATCAACCATGTCCTCAAACTAGAAGACAATATGTGTAGCTATAACCATCAAAGTCAACACTCTGAAAATACTTGTAAACTGATATCAAGAAGTACCAAATCTAAAAACCATCTATAGCATTATATCAATCTCATAAATATATGCACTCCCATAAGTTTTCACCTACCAATTCCTCTAGATGCTCACATAATCACAACCTAAATCTCAGGCTCCTATAAGTGATCAAACAAGTAGAAACATGTCTTTTCACATCCAAGTGAAACACCAACTAATCCACTATATAATACACTACAAATTCTCTCTATCACCTATTCAAAATCCAAAATATAATTCTATATGCTCAAGATATCACTTGCTAACCATTTTGAAGAAAATATCGAATTCAAGAACTAAATACTGACACAAATAGAAAAATCTAAAAATTAAACTTATACCACTATATATTTCTTGGAGAGAGTTTTCTGACACCTATAAGAAGTCAAAAATCTAATAACATGGGTGAAAGTTATGCCCCATTGAAGAAAAACACATTCTAAGGGCTAAAAAAGGACCCAAGGGATCCATTCATATAGTTTTTACATGATGATGTCATCATTATGCCATCAAGTGGTAGTCCAGTGGTAGTGGCATGTGGGTGGCAGTCCAAGCAACAAATTTAAAAAGGTTAAAAATTTTGTTCTAATTTTTTCAAATTTTAAATTTCATAACCCTGGACCCAACTACAGATTCCATTTCAATTTTATGTTTTCATTTTCACTGCCTACTGGGGGCTAAAGGTCTAGTTAGATTGACCAGGGGCCAATGTCCCACTTAGCAGTTGATTATTGGGATTTGGCCACTCTATCTTTTGGTATACCTTGTACATGTGTTTTCTAGTACCATGTTCCATTCGTACACTAAATGCCATTAAAATTATACTTCTCTCTACTGAACTACTGACTATCAAATCAATTTTGTTTCTAATTTTTTTAATTACAAAATTTGATAATATTTTTAACCTTTTATTTGATTTGATTTGATTTTTATTTTCTACACACAGTTGACCGTATGATTGTATCCTTGGGCAGGGTAATTTTTTTTCTCCAGGCCATGTGGCCAAAATGTACCAAATTTTATGTCATTTTTCATGTCTTGGGCATCCTCAATCCAATGTCAAGGTTTATTTTTTTCCAAGAGATTATTTTTGTAAATTCCTCAATAAAACCTTCATATTGCAAATACCCAAAAAAATATTTTTATCAAATCTCTTCAAACCCTAGATCTGTAACAATAACCACAAATCTGCAAACCCCAAAATCTCAAATCTATATTTTCATAACCTACAGAAAACCCTTATACCTTGAAATGGCTGAAATCTTGCTAGCATTGCCATGGCTTCAACTTTGCACTCAAATTTAAGAGTTAACAAAACTAAGGGGCTGACACCTCCCTTAGCCATAACCATAGCTCTGATACCAATTGTTAGAAAATTAATCAGGATCAAACAATTTCTTACATAATCTTATGAGAAAAATTGATGCATGCAAGCTTATAGAATAACCATAATGCAAATTAAAAAACATACTATAAAATTACACAAGATATACCCTAGAAAAACCCTCAAGAGGAAAAGACTTAGCCTCCAAAAGTGCCCACACTCAATATATTATTTAGCAATGAAATATTATAATACACTTATAGAGCTTCCATGAACACTATTAAAACATCAAGCACCTCCAATGTATCCCCCATGTATCCAAGAAAAATGGGTAATCGTGCAATTTCCACATATTCCATGACATGTATCACATATACACTTATAAGAGAGCTTAATACAACTAATAGCCAACTCCAACCACTAGACATGTGCTTGCTTTTATAGAATCAAGCTCACAGAAAACTACCCAGTGGTATTAGCTAAATCATGTGTCTCAAAACCATGAGCACACAAAACCATTGACTCCAAAATTCAATATTTCCCACAAACATTAAATATTTGTCCTATGTCTCTTGCACATAAAATATCTAACCAATGTTACATACAATTTTACAAGTGAATCCAAATAAATATTTAATGTGGCTAAACAAATCTACTAGATGCACCACAAATAAATATTTATTTTGCATAATTAAAATATTTCTTTCTTGTGCAATGTATACAAAACTCTTTCTTTCTAATAGGGTTTAGGGTGTTTTAACTATGTATTAAGGAATGCAAGTCTCTTTAAGCTATAAACTCGGCTTTATACTTACGAGTGATTTTAAAAGGTACTAAAAAGTTTTTTTTTTGGGTAATGAGTGAAAATAGACCTCTATGATAAGTACCTATAGGATGGAAGCTTATTGGAATGCTAATCTTAACCTATGGGCATAATTTGACCCTTCCAAACCCTCCTTGGGGTGATGTGACATGACCTAATGTGTAGGGAAATGGAATGTTGACTTGTCACTCTCCAATCTCCACTACCTAGACTTTAGATAAAGGGTTGTGTCAAATACACCACAACCCAATACCTCACACATATGAGAGCACCCTTAGATGAATGCATAAGATAGAGCACGTACAAGCACACTTTTCTTCCCTAGGTCTCACATATGTGTGAACATATGGGAAACATGTGAGTTTAATTAAGGTTTGTGAGTTAGAATTAGTGGTTGAGTTGGAAGCCATGTGTCACCCTCTCATTTGGTGAGGATAAGTGGCATGACACTCCTTATTTATACCTTTTCTTTAGGCTTGGAAGGGGATCCTTGGCTTATTTTTACTGTCTTTCTTTAAGAAGGGGAATTTTTGTATTGTGAGAGAGGAGAGAACCTGAGAGAAGAAGGACTTTTGGAGAAGAATTTGATAGCAAGTGAAGAGGGTTTTGGAGAAGGAAAGAGGCATTCATTCCTACAAACTCCATGTAGAAAGATAAGTCATTCTAACTCCTTATTATTCTTTACATAATTTAATTTTCATGAATATTTCTTATTTTGTTGTGAAAATAAATTTCCATCCTATTCCACTCCCAGGAATTTTGGCGTCCTCACACCCGGCTGCTTGGGAAAGGATGTGTGTATAAATTAGTAGTGTTTTGTATATTTAGGGTATGTGTGAGTTAGATGGTTATGTGTGTGTATCATTTGAATATGAGAAGGATTTGAGAACAAACCCCTTGAGAGGTGTTAGTATGCATTCTTACTTTCTTTGTGTAGATCTACATGGGTTGCATATTTTGTTATGATGGGTTCTTGATGGTTCTCCTAGCTTGGGGGATGGCCAAGACCTCTTGTAGTCTCATGATGTCATATTGGTTGGGTGGAGAAATTTTTCTCCTCCCATTGGTATGACCTTTTGTGTCTTCTTAACTTAATTCTTGGAGATGTTGATTGGATTGTCTAATTTGAAGGACATCCTTTGTAAGAAGAACAAATGTATTTATTTTATTTCTCAACTAGGTTGGACTAAAATAAAGATTGTTATATTTTCATTGTTGTAAAAAATTTTGGGGATCTATAATGTGGTAACATATTAAGCCTTGTGTATATGCAAGTTTTAGTTAAGAAGAATGTTTTTATTGATCAAGATATGCATATATTCATTACATTTGTAGAAGAAAAAACTTTATTGTATATATTTATATAAAAAAAAGAATTCCCCTTTATTTTATCGTTAAATTTGACAATTAATAATTTAGACATAAAATTGATATTTCATATATATATAAATAGATCACCCAACAAAGTTTTTTTTTGACTGTATGCCATTTGTGAATGGCCATGCTATGTGGTGTACGCAAATCGCCTATAGGCTATGGCCCTCAATTAGAT
Source organism: Cunninghamia lanceolata (assembly GCA_027924645.1). Classification (NCBI taxonomy): domain Eukaryota; kingdom Viridiplantae; phylum Streptophyta; class Pinopsida; order Cupressales; family Cupressaceae; genus Cunninghamia; species Cunninghamia lanceolata. The sequence goes on along the minus strand of BSBN01000261.1, from coordinate 7,057,311 downwards.
GAAGGCTTGGCGTCTCTAGGCCTATGTACCCTGCCTTTTCGCTTCAAAATGGTACCGTGCCCTGCAATAAGTTTGCAATAAACAAATGAAATATCCATATAAAATTTTAAAAAAAAAACTATAGCAAGCCACCATCGATGATTTATACCATTCCCCTTGTCCCCTTGCCTGGTTAGGAAAAGAACAAAAATTTGCCGCTACCTTCGTTTGAATATTCTGTGGGCAGATGAGAAAACAAGAAAAACAAATAACACATAAAAACAGAAGACTTCGCATTAGGGTTTCTCGGGTTCGTATGGATTAATAGTCGGTTGCTAAGTTTAAAGATATAAATATTCTTAGAAACCTTTATTTTAGGAGAGAATCTTATTTTATAGCCTTCGATTTAATTTGGAACAAGTTACTTGAAGATTGGAAAAACTTGAAGATTGAAGACATACGGTGGCTTAGCACGAAACTGTTAGAAGTTGAATGTTTGACAATTTTATTAGGCCAGAGAAGATTTTAATTGTTAGGGTGAAGCTTGACCTTCAAATTGAAGCTCAGTGGTATATTTGAGGTCGAGTTAATTGTTAGTCTATGGTATAATTAGCTACTAGAGCACAAAGATGGCAAATCGGGTAACAAGGCTATGTCATGGTTTGTAATGAATGTCACTAATTTTAATGAATGTCACTAAAGCATATAAATATGTTTAAGTAATTTTACTATAACAATTTTTTTTATAAAATAATGTAAATCAAATAAAAATAAAAGCCAATTTACCAATCAAGCTTAACAAAAGAGAGTGTGATTTATCAATATGTAAAAAAAGATTAGCGAGAGTAAAAAATTATAACATGCAATCCTTCTTCCTTGAAAGTAAAAACAAGAACTAATATAAAAATATCTTATAAAGGCATGCACTAATATAAGTATATATTATTCATACATTTATGAAAGTAAAAATAAAATAAAAGAATTAACAAAATATTGAATGACAATTTTTGCAAAAGTAAAATTGAAAGTTACATTCAAAAGTAAAACAAATGTATTTCAAATAAAATAAAATAAAATAAACAATTGTACAAGAAAACAAAATAAATAAAATTAAAATTAAAAAAGTCTGTTTTAGATAGAATTAATTTTGAAAATTAGAAAGGAAAAAAATGAAGTTTAATAATAAAAGATATGTAAAAACAATAATAAAATGAAACTTTTAATGTAATTCTAAAAGGAAATTAACATGTGAATAAATAAAATTATTTCACTATATGCTAGGTGATGAAATATTGTTACATTATAAAATTGAGTAAAAAATAAGAGAAGAGTTTTTAACTGATGGGAATGAAAGAAAGTAGTTTATTAGAATATTATTTTATGTGTTAGAGGGTTTGGATAAATAAGATTAAATTTAAACACATGTCAATGGTTGACCTAACTTCAAATATCAATATGAAACTAAAAGTGAATAGTTTTTGTTGCTTAGGTTGTTCCCTTTTAACATTATCTATTTTTATATCAATATTGTTAATATAAATTTTAATTTTATTTCTAAAATATTTACACAAATAATATAATAAAGAGAAGAATTTATTAAATCTACTTAAAAAATAATACTTAATACAATAAAAATTAATATTATATATCATTTTTTAATATTTTTTCTTTTAATATATTTTAAAAAACCCTTAATACAATAAAAATTAATATTATATATCATTTTTAATATATAATCTTTTAATATATTTTAGAAAACCCTTAAAGTTAAAAAGATAAAAACACTCTCCATAAAGACTTCTATATTATATATATGTAAAACAAAATTGTATATGAACAATATTGTTAATTTTAAATTAAAAAATTATTTATTACTATGATTTTTTCTAAAAAAAAATAAATATATTTAGTGTAAGTATATTTAAAATAAGAATTTTATAATTAATAGATACAATGAATAAAAATTAAATATTAATATGAATATTTTTTTTATTATTGGTAAAAGGCCGAGGCCATTAATATATATAATTAATAATAAAATACAGCTCTGTTAGTGCGGGCACCTGTAGGAAAGAATAGAGCGAAGAAAACCTCCAGTCTAGCCCGGGACTTTTGTAGTCCAGTTCCTTTGAATTTATACATCTTATATGGGGTCAAGCCCCACAAGGATACATCCTTTCTTATACAATTTCTGAAATACAAGTTAAGACATTGCTCATATCCAAGGCTTTTCTTCTGATATCCTCTTGTTGAATGTCTTTTTGGTTCTTCGGCACCTGGGATGTCCTCCATGACATATATCATTAAATCAGCTATCTATAATCCAAGTGAGGGGACTTCTCCTATCTTGCTCCTACCAGTATACCTATCTTACCTGAAACCACAAGAACAAACCTCCAATTCTTTTCGCATGTTAGCTATACAAAAGAGATACATAGAAATAATTTTCCTACAAACACCTATTAGTTCTCTAAATCCTTTGCCAGAGAGGGAAGAATAAAAGCTTGCTCTTGCCAAGTTTATCAAAATACTAAAACACACTTGCATCACTGTTAACTTAAATCTGAGGATCTTGGTGAAAGTTATGGATTCTAGTTTTACACCTGCCATATGCATTTGTTTGAAAGTTTCCCTTCACTTTCTACAATAATTGACACATCAATATACGGAAGTTGAACTAGCAAAGAGCGTTGTTGGCATAATTCAATTCATGGCTTCCCTCATTTATTGGAAGGTTAGTAGAAGCTTCCCCCTTAACTTCTATGAAAAACAGTCGTCTTCCCGACATGTTTCATTCACTACTTAATGCATTCGTATGACTATCACCGAAAGCTCTTTGATTTTCATGATCGGTGTAACTCACATAGTCTGCAGGACCCAAAGCTTCTGCTCCAATCATACATATCTTCCCAACATGTCTCCCTTGTCATTCAGTTGGATGGGATAAATCGGTGTGACCCTTCAATTCTCTCCTCGACGTTATATTTTATTTGTGACTTCGTATCGACCAGATATCTTCAAGATCTCCTTGAAGTAGGAGTGGGTAGTGTTATCATCAGCGTGACTTTCTTCATCACTGTGTGAATAACCTTATTCTCTGATCTCCTAAGTGTCACCAAAAGCTCTTTAGTTTTCATGAGCGGTGTAACTCGCGTAGTTGGCAAGTCCTAAAGTTTCCGCTCCGATCATACAAGTCTTCCCGACATGTCTCCCTTGTCATTCAAATGGATGGGATAAATCAATGTGACCCTTTAATTCTCTCCTTGACGTTATATTTTATTTGTGATTTCGTATCAGCCAGATATCTTCAAGACCTTCCCGATGTAGGAGTGGGCAAGGTTATCATCGGCGTGACTTTCTTCATCGCTGTGTGAATAACCTTCTTCCCTGATCTCCTAAGTGTCACCAATAGGATTATTGGGGAGAGTCTCATCGATGAGTGTAATCCTTATTGCTATCGAAGTAAGATATGTTATCAGAGTAACCTTCTTCAAGTTAGTCAATCGTGGTTATCTCCCTGATAGCCCTTTATACTCCTTATTGGAGAGACCTTCATAACATGTCACCGACATCGTTGTGAGTATCACTTCGGTCAGACTTATAAGTTTTAATTTGATTCATTTGCTCTCACTGATAGTCCCCATCTCTACTTTGTACATAATCTACAATCTTCGCATTTTGTCAATAGGGTTTGTGGCTTGCTAATGCTACCACATTTTGTATACATATCTATCAATGCACTTCCAACTTTAAAATCTGTTAGGAATCATACTTTTTCTTCAATATTTCAAGCCACTAATTTCTATGCATCCGCCTCTCCAAATAGCCCTTAAAAATTTTATGAATGTTTATCTCAACTTGACACCAATCAGACAATCAATGGCTTTGACTGTTCTAATCTCTTGCAAGGATAAATTAAGTAGATTGCTCTTCTTTTAGACTTTATATGAAGATTAAAATTGCTTTCTCTGAACTAAGATCTACAAAAGATTTTAGTCCCTTTGTTAATGTCAATATGGGCAAGCTGTAGGCTAAAACAAGTTTAGTTAAATCTGCCTGTAGAATGTTTGAGTAGAAGAGATATTATTATAGAGGAAATCAAAGATAGACCCTACTAAGTCCCAAAAACTTTCTTTGTTGTCGCAGTTCTGACAAGCTTTTTGTTAAAAATAGCCAAAACTGAAATCTTTGTTTATGAGTTCTTAATATGGTTTACCCCTTGTTACAAAGAAGTCTGAAAGTAACTCTAGTTAAATTGATGAATGGACTTCCAATCATTATCAGGCTTCAAATATTTAATTTGGAGTTATTTGTAACTAACTTGAAGGGGTCTGAGATCGACCTAGCCGGGAGAGGATCTGTGAAGTGTTCTTGATTGTTCTTTTATACTCCACTACTGACTTAAGGTTAGAATCTTTAGATGTTCAATGTTAGTTCAAGGTCCAGGGTATGTCATTAGAGCAAGTGAAGAGCTAATTAGCCTTAGAACAACTTTCCTCATTTGTTTCAATTTGATTTTAATAATACTCCATTAGTGTTAGCTTTAGTAGAAAGGCAAAAGCCATTCGCCCCTTTGTTGGCAAGGGAATCTTCTTTGCTATTACCTTCCCTATAGGTATGATTGAATGTGCACCTTCTGAAAGAAGCAATGATGTCAAGGGCATTAGCCAGCAGGGAATTCAGTCTCCAATTAGGCATGTTCCCTTTCCGCAGGCCATTAATGACGATCGTGGAGTCTCCTTCGACCTCTAATTTTTCAACTTTCAAGTCTTTGTAGATTCTCAGACCTTCAATCAAGGCGGTTAATTTTGCTATGTTATTAGTTGCTTCACCTAGGGGTTTGGCTAGGGTTGTGATTTCTCTATTTTTAGAATCATGGATTACGCAGCCTATTCCTGCGACTCCCGGGTTGCCCCTAGAAGCCCCATCGAAATTAAGCTTGAACCAACCTACTTAAGGAGGTTGCCACTTACATTCCTATCTCTTGTTGGAGGTGTTGTGGTTATCTGGTCCCACAAAGGAGGGAAGTTTTAGTCCTACCCATCTCCCCTGCATTTTTTCATCCCAATGAGTCATTGTGGATTCTTTTTTGGAGTTCTTTAGAATCCTACTGTTGACTATCTCTATAATAACGGCCTCCATCTTAATAATTAACTGTACAAAAGTTAGCTTTCTATCTTTAAAGATTCTTCTATTTCTTTCTTTCCACAGCTCCCAAACCATGATCGAAGGGGTAATTGTCCATAGCATATGGTAGATGCTTTGTTTGTGAGTCTCAGGCCAGCATTGGAAAAGATTCATAATGTTATTAGGCAGGGTAGTAATCCATCCCAACTTATTACTTAGCCAATTCCAACATTTATTAGAGAATTGACAGTTAAGAAGAATATGGTTTGTTGTTTCTTGATCCTCTTCATAGAGGGAACATCTGCTAGGCCCCTCATATCCCATCTTGGTGAACCTATCCATAGTTAGGATTTTTTTCTACAGGGCCAACCAAGAAAACAACCTGGCCTTTGGGATATAGTTCTTATCCCAGCATAGTCTCAGTGGTATTTTTGATTTTGGTCTTAGCTATTGTTTGATTAAAGTTTTGTAACCGTCCTTAGTTTTATAATTTCATGATTTAGCCCCATCCCAGACTAATCTATCTAAGTCTCCTTTGAGAGATACCCTCCTTTTGTTAAGGATGTCAATTAGTTTCTTTTTCTCATTATCCGGAATGTTCATATTATCTAGGGGTTTCCATTTCCAACCCTTATTCTCCCCTTGATTTGGAAAATCTATATAGTCTTTTACATATTTCCCCCAATGGGATTCTAGGATCCTTTTGGCAATCTATAAGTTATCCAAGTTGCTTATCACCTCAAACCCCCCCATGAGTCGTCCCAGAACAGCGCATGGTTACCAACTCTGAAACTCTAAGTCAATTTGTCCATAATGAGCTTCCTGCAATCCATCATAAAATTCCAGAGGTGAGATCCTTTAGGGGGGTTAGCCATCCTAAAGAGGGATGCCGGTTGCCCCCCTCTCAGATATTTGTTTCTAAGGATTTTAACCCATTTTGAATTGGGTTGCTGATACATTTTCCATACAAGTTTAGCACCTAAAGCCTTACTCTGTTCTCTGAAGTTTTTTAAGACCAAGCCACCTTCCTCCTTTGGTCTACAAATCTTGTCCCAAGCTACAAGTGCCATCATGTTTTTATCCTCCAAAACTTGCCATAGAAAAGTTCTTAGAGTTTTGTTGATTTCTTCCTGTTTTCCTACTAGAAGATTCATACAAGATAATTGGTAAATTGGGATAGCTAAGAGAACCGATTTTAACATTGTCGCTTTGCCTACTGAGGAGAGCCATTTACCTTTCCAAGATTTTGCACTATTCCTGATCTTGGAAGTAATATGGTCCCAAAGATCATTAATCTTATTGCTTTTACCCAACAGAATACCTAAATATTTACAAGGCATTTCCCATTTTTTAAAAGATAGGATTTTGCATATTTCTTTTTCAGTTTCAGGATCCGTGTTGAAAAAATAAATTTCTGATTTATTAGCATTTACCTCCTATCCAGAGGCCCTACAATAAGAGTTCAAGATACCTTTGAACGCCCTAGCTTCTTCTATGCACCCCTTACCGAAGAGCATAGTGTCATCTAGAAACTGTTGATGTGTTGTAGGATCGACACTAGAAGTGATTTTGATTCCTTAGATCTTTCCTTCTTCTCTAGCCTTGGTGATCATTCTCCCTAATATGTCTGCCATTATAATAAAGAGAAAAGGGGAAATAGGGTCCCCTTGTCTCAATCCTCTTGAAATGCTAAAAAAACCTTCCGGGGTTCCATTAATTAAGACTGAGATCTTGGGATTAGAAATACATGCATAAATGAGGTTTATCCATTGTTTATTAAAACCAAAAGCCTCTAGGGTTTTGCAGAGGAAACACCAGTCAACCTTATCATAGGCTTTACTTATATCTAGTTTAATTAACATGATAGGTTTTTTGTTTTGCTGTATGGTATGAATGGCTTCTTGGGCTATAATAACTCCATCAAATATAGATCTACCTAGAACAAACCCTATTTGTTCATCACTAATGATGTCTAGAAGAACTGTTTGAATCCTATTAGCTAGGATTTTACTGAGGATTTTATAAATAGTATTACACAGAGATATAAGCCGCAGATCCCCTAGACTTTCTGGCTTCTCTTTTTTTGGAATAAGTGTAAGGAAAGTATTATTTACCTTTTTGACAATACTTCCCAAATTTCTTACCCCTTCTAGTGCTTCGACTACTTCATCTCCTATGAAGTACCAGCATTTCTGGAAGAAGAAGGCTGGGAAGCCATCAGGACCAGGAGCTTTATCTGGATGCATTTGAGAGATTACCAGCTCTACCTCAGTTTTGGTGAATTTACCATTAAGAGCTTTGTTTTGATCCTCTGAAATAATCATTGGGATATCTTTCAGAATGGCTTGTTGATACATGTAATTTGATCCCTCCTGATTATTAAGAATATTTTCAAAGTACCTAACCATTTCATGTGCAATTTGTTGAGGATCTTCGATCCAGTCATTATTCGCATTTTTAATTTTGAGGATTTTGTTTACGTTTCTACGTGCTTTTGTGCTGTTATGAAAGAACTTAGTGTTCTTGTCTCCCTCTTCCAGCCAAGTTTCTCTTGACTTTTGATGCCAAAAGATTTCCTCTTTGGCTAGGATATCTTCATATTTAATTTTCAGCTATTTTTCTTTTGAAAACATTTCAGCGTCCCTTCCTCTGGTAATCACGATTATGTTTAGGTTTTCTAGTTCTTCTTCTAGCTTGTTTTGGACTCAAAGATATTACCAAAGTTAGTTTTATTCCAGCTTAGAAGCTTACATTTAATAGTTTTCAGTTTGGATACTAAACAAAAAAGCTTAGATCCAGATATTCTAGTTTTTTTCCACCATTGCTCAATTAGGGTAATAAGGTTGTTATCTTTGATCCACATTTGTTCAAATTTAAAGGGGCAACATTTGGGTTGGCAATCTTCTGAGATACTCAGCTGCACTGAGTAGTGATCAGAGCCCGAGTATGGTAAGATTTCTGCCGTCAGAATATAAGGGAATTGGACCTAATTACCTCTTAACAAGAACCTATCAAGTTTTTTCTGCAATATTGCTAAAACCTTCTCTTCTGTTGTTCCATGTAAAACCTTCCTATGCAGTTTTAATTTCCAATAAATTGTTCTTTTAAACCCAATCTTTAAAGTCTTTTGCTGTTGTAGATAACCTAACACGACCTCCCAATTTTTCTTTAGGATCCAATATTGCATTGAAGTCTCCCCCCAGAATACATTCTTGATCTTGTAAAGTTCCCAAGAATTGTTCTATTTCTGTCCAAATTGCTCTCTTATCCTAGTTCTGAGGAGGACCATAAATGTTGAGGAGAAAAAAGTGTAGGTTGCTTCTAATGCTTTTGACGTACCCCACCATCCAGTTCTTCTTGCAACTTAATACTGTAAATGAAACCATTCTAGGGTCCCAAATTACCCCTATGCCTCTCAAAGCACCCTCAGCAAGAACTCCAACTAGCTCCCATATTCCTAACTTCTTGTTTAGAGTGTCAACCTCTTCTTTATCTAGTTTAGTTTCTTGGATCATTAGTATATCTAGTTTTGTGTCGGTTATACAGTGTTTTATGATATGATGTTTGTTAGGGGCATTGAGAACCCTAACATTCCAGGTGTGGACTCTCATGGCGCTGGGGGTAAGCACTTCCCCTTCCCTACATAGAACAGTGTGGTGATCTTAGTTTGATCAGTAGCCTCGCCTGCCTTCTCTCTTAGCTCCAACAATGATTTCCTACCCCTTTTCTTGTTACTTTTGGCACAGTCTAGGGTATCCCTATTGAAATCAGTTATGGCAATTCCCAACCTCATATCTGCTTCATCCACTTCTCTATCTCCCTGATCTTTTGAGTCCTCTTTCTTTCTATCTTGCCTTTCCTCTTCTTCTTCAAGTTCTATAATCTTGGTGATGAGTTTTTCCTTCTCTTTGTTAACTTCCTTGATTACCACTTCTTCTAATGCCTTATCGATGATCTCATTGCAGATCTATTCTATATCCGAATGGTTGAGCTTGTCTATGGATTTCTTTTGATTCTCAGAGTCTTTATATTTTTCTTCTATTTCGAAAGTGTTTGGAACCCATTCTGGGGTTTTTAAAACCTCTGGGTTTATACTTCCTTCTACTGCTGTGGGGTTATTGTCTCTAGAAGCTTCTGAAGGAACTTCCCCTCCTCTAGTTCCATCCTCTCTTTGCCTATCTATGGTTCATAATTCTAGTTCAGGGGCTTAACCACTGTGATTGTTTTTTCCCAAGCTGACCTAACCAGGATTCATGTTCTGTGTAGTAACCTCATTATTATGATTCATGGTGTTTTCTTTGTTATTTTGGGAATATTTAGGGCTTCTCTTAGGCTGGGCCATTACCATACTCAGGTTCTGATTTTGCCCAGACAATTCCTTGTTACCATTGAGGTGCTCCTTAAGGGAAGAAGAGCTATTCCTCTGATAGTCCACAATAAATCCACCTTTATTATCATTAAATCTGATGTTAACACCCCCAGGCTGGAAAATGGGGCACACCTTAATGGGCATTTTTGGAATTATGTTGTTCATGTTTCTAAGGGTAGGTTCATGATGGAGAGTTGGCTTAATGCAGTAATTGGCCAAGTTAGTATCAATTTCAAGAGGTTCAAGGTCTTTGGTGCTAATATCCAATTTTACTAATATGAAAACATTTGAGTAAGATAAGAAATCCTTCTCCATTCCCATGAACTCTCCTAGGTGATTCCCTATCTCCCTCAAGATTTTACTATGGATGAGCTTGACTGGGAGGTTCGGTAGCTTGACCCAGATGGCTACTTTAAGTTTCAGTTTACTAGAGTCAAAATTAGGTATCCAGTCTAAGTACTCAAAATTATGCCCTTTGTAAAACAAGCTTCTACTGTTTAAAATTTCTTTTTTTAGGTTTACACTCTTGCAGACAATGAATATGAATTCTTCAGAAGTGATAGTGATACTTACCTGGTCTTTGTAGAGGGTTTGGACCCATTATACAATTTCCTTCATAGGCTACCCTATCCCACACCATCAAATATAGAAACCGTGGGTTCTACAATGAATCCCCAGACCATCTGTGTAGATATTTTTGATATTGATTGATACTTTCTTTTCCATGGCCTCAAAATTTTGATGATATATTGAACTTATTTTTGGTCATGACCCAAGGTTTCTAGGGTTTGCCTATTCATAAAGTGTTTCCTAGTCTATGCCCTTCCAAAGAGTGTTAGGAGCCGAGTTGCCAAATTTAGGGTTTTTAGAGATTTGCCATTGGTGGGGTGCCTTGAAATTCGATATGCTGCCTATATGGGAATTTTCCTTTGCATGAATGAGCCTGGGGGCTAGTTTTGAAAAACCCTCCGCGTATCCTTGTCTTGGATAGGAAGGGTAGGAGACAACAGGGGGTTTTCGATCACTTCGGCTTCTTTCTCAGCCTAGAGTGGTGTGGTTAACTCCAGTTACAAATGTTGGGGTTGCTGAGGTTATTGGGATAGCCCACATTCCTGCCACCCTAGCTTGAGCTGTTACTCTTGTTGTTGCCTCTGCCCTAACTCCCCTTTGCTACCTCCTACTCTTCACAGTTTGCTAGCCCCGTTCATCCTGAGGATGCGGAGGGGGAGCCCCACCCCCATAGAAACCTTCTTCTTCCCCTGTATAATGCTGCAAGGGTGCTCTGCCCTTGATTCATTTCTTGCATTCTTAATAATATTATTTTGTCCCTGACTACCTGCTCTTTTTTGCATTTTGTCCTTTTTTTTGTTTGTAATATTAATATGAATATTACACAATATCATATATTAATATTTACATCAGTATAATATTTCAATATTTAATATTTATACACAAATATATATTAATGTTTCATTTTACTATAATATAACATAAATATAAATACCTTATAATGATAATTCAAGTAATTTGTATAATCAATAATTTAATATATATTCTATCATTAATATATATAATTAATTATATTATTTCATTAATAAATATTACAATATTTATTATAATATTTGCATACACCTAAAAGAAAAAAAATATTATTTGTTTAATAACCAAATTCTCCCCAAGAATTTAACTACTCAAAGTTTAATTAAACAAGTTAATCTTGTTAGTATTAACTACTAACTTCATTCCATTCCATACTTTGCTCCTGACCTTGATTTTAGTGTGTTTATTACAATATTAATATATTATTAATTATATTATTCTATTGATATTTAAAATAAGAATCTTATAATTAATATACAATGAATAAAATGAAATATTAATATGAATATTACACAATATAATATATTAATATATTAATATTAATATATATGAATATATATTTCATTTACTATAATATAATATAAATATAAATATATTATAATGATAATTCTACTAATTTATATAATCAATAATTTAATATACATTATATTATTAATATATAATTATTTCATTAATATTTAAAATTTGTTGCATATTATAGGTTTAACATAAAATTTCCTTTTAGTTTCTAAAATAAATGATATTGGAGTGAATGTCATATTTGATAGGAGTTATTGTAGGTTGGCTAGAGGGAATCTAGTGCTAGCTAAGGGATCCTAATGTGGGACTTTATTCAAGCTTGATGCATCTACATATTGTAACTTAGCATATGTGACTAAAAACTTAGATTCATGTATGTTGTAGCACCATAGGATGGGTCACAATGGTGAGAAAGGTCTTAATACTCTAGTTAATAAAAATATGATGGATGGTTTGTTTGTTTATTTTATAAATTTTAATTGTGAGCACCATGTGTTTAGTAAATAAAGTAGACTAAAGTTTAATTCTAGTAGTGTTGATGGTCATTTTGGCACATGCAACTCAAGTAGAATAAATATCACTCTACTTCTCCTAAAAAGGTGACTGACCTAACAAATCAGTTGCCTCTAACGTCCCTATTAGCTGGGTCACAATAATGTTGGAGTAGCCAAGTGGTTCATGTCATTGTTTTTTCAAGGGGCCTATGATGGTAATTTTAGGTCAATAACTTGGACCAAACTTGTTAGATCTCTTTCATCATGTAGATTTGATTTCAAGTTAAATTATTCTTAAACCCTAAGCCTACCAAAATATAATTAAAAGAAACTACAAAAGATAAAGGGTTTTAAAGGAACAATAGAAAAGCAAATGGACAACCTCTATAGTTGATTTTCAATCCCACTTGATAGATCTGACAAAACTCAAATTAACCTATAATGCAATGATTAGTACTTAACTCTACCATTATCACCATAGATGCAAGATTCTAAGGAATTGATGAGAAATTGGAATGAACAACCATGAGATCACCATATTACATGCACATAAATCATTCCCTATTCCTCAATCTTATTGCTAAAGAAATAAATCATTAAATTGCTTACTATAATTTCACCAAGAAAGATCAAGTACTAAATTGAAAATGCAAACACATTACCACCAAAGAAAGGAACACATGGAAAGAGTAAAATATTTTATATTAATTGGCAACAACATTGGAAGATTGCATATGTTCAGCAGGAACTCCACAGTGAAGATGTGTTGGAATTGCCCTATATGTCTTTTCTCAAAATTACAAAATGATAGTTTCTTGCAAAGTTCTCCTAGATTCCCACCTTTATTACAATGCCTTTTGGAAATTTTTAAATACCCTACCTTGGGTGCCCAAAATTGAATTCCTAGCATAAGTCAACCTAGGTTCTAAATTAACCCTAGGCCCAAAATTTGAAATTATAATTTACATCATTTTATTAAATCAATAGGTCAAATATTACAATTGAATCCACTTTTGGATTGGTTTATTACATTTCCTTAAAAATAATGAATAAATTAAATTGAACACCCCAATCCATAGCTTCAAAATTGTAGTTTTTGATGTTAACGAACCATGCTAAGTGCTACTAGGGAAGTGGCCTTAAAAGGAAGTGATGGCCTCAATTAAATCATTTTGATTTGACAATTTTTGATACTTGCTAGGCATATTCTAGGAAAATAATATCCTTTTTATCTTCCTCAAAAGCTCATTGAGTTTGGATAGTTCTTCCTAAAAACCCTAGAACCTAGACTTCATCCTCACCATATCATCTCCCAAAAGGTGCAAGAGATGCCTTCTATGAACCTTTCAATTTTCACCATTGTAGCATCAACTACATTCTTCCTAATGGCCGATTTTGCCTTGCAACCCTTTAGTATCTTCACTCTTAACTTAGCCACCTAGAGCTACTCTAGTAATAAATTTGGTCATTCTTATCAAAAACACTTAATTGACTTAGCTCATCGGAGGGAGTTTCCCTTATCCTCTACAAAATTAAAAGGTATTCCTCCCAACCTATGAGATCCCCATCAAGGGACTCATCAAATTTATCCATGGTGCTTGCATCATCATTGATTATGTGATAGGTCCTTAATGACTTCCTAATTACCTTAATACCTAGGGTTTCTAGTGAGTCTCTCCATGTGAAGGTAGTAAGGATCACTCCTCCCACATTTTATCACTAGTTATTTCTATTAAGGGCTATTAGTATGGTTGAGACTAGAGCACTTGAATTAGTTGAGCCCACTAGGTGACTGATATAAGTAGTTAGCTACCCCACCCAAGTCTTCTTCTCTTCTTTGATTACTTCATCCTTTTCCATTCAATCCAAGATGGTGGCACAACTGACTACAATGGTTTATTTTCTTCCTCCCTAGTTTGGTGGTTGAGGCTGAACTATTATATATGATACTCTCTAGGTGCCATTTGTGACTCTTCCTTATCTACCACCAAAGTTGTTATCTAGGCCACCCTAAATCCTTGTGCATCCAATATAATTGTTGAAAGTGTCTTAGCCCTTTTATTCTTTGGTTGGGCCTTGAACACTTCCACCACACTAGAGAAGTCATCAACAATTGGCAGGTAGGTCCTATATCTCTTCTCTAGTGTGCAATTCACTGGTAGCCCAGTACCTATTGATTTTGTGTGTCGAGGAGGGGGAAGTTTGAGCTCTCCTAAACTTGGAATCTAGGGAAGTAGGAGAAGGGCTCACTACAACTATTTGATGGGTATCTTGTGAACCTCTCTCTCTCTCTAATGCCCCTAGCCCCTAAACCTTGAACCCTAAACAAAATCACCTTAAACGTCTATCTTCATATCTCTCCCCTATCTCCCTATCTCTATCATCCCTCTACCTCTCAATTTCTCTCCCTATGTCTCAAGACATCTCCCTCACTCTCTATCTCCTTATCTCTCCCCTTTATCTCCTCTATCTCTCACTATTGGTCCTCTCTCTCTCTCTTTATATATATATATCTAAACCCTAAACCCGTGAACCCCTAAACCCTAAACCCTAAACTCTAAACCCCTAAACCCTAACCCTTAACCCCTAAACCTGAGAAAACATAAACCCTAAATAATGCCCCTAAACCCAAAGCCTCTCTCTCTCTCTCTTAAACCCCTAACCCCTAAACCCTAAATAATGCCCAAAACCCCTAACCTTAAACCCAAAACCCAAGCAACCCTAAATGTCTATCTCCCTATCTTTATCATCCCTCTGCCTCTCAATTGCTCTCCCTATGTCTCGAGACATCTCCCTCACTCTCTACCCTCTGTCTCCTCTATTTCTCCATATCGGTCCTCTCTCTCTCTCTATCTAAACCCTAAACTCTTAAACCCCTAAACCCAAGCAACCTTAAACCCTAAATAATGCCCCTAAACCCTAACCCCTAAACCCTAAACCCTAAATAATGCCCCTAAACCTCTATCTCCCTATCTCTCCCTTATCTCTCAATCTTTATCGTCCCTCTACCTCTCAATCTCTCTCCCTATGTTTCTAGACATCTCCCTCACTCTCTATCTCCCTATCTCTCCCCCATCTCCCAATCTCTATTGTCCCTCTACCTCTCAATCTCTCTCCCTATGTTTCTAGACATCTCCCTCACTCTCTATCTCCCTATCTCTCCACTCTGCCTCCTCTCTCTCTCTCTCTCTCTCTTTATCTAGCTATCTCTCTATCGCTTTCTATCTCTCCCTATCTCTCCCTAAATCCTAAACCCTTAAACCCTAAATAATGCCCCTAACCCCTAAACCCTAGACCTTAGAAACCCTAAACCCCCCTCTCTCTCTATCTAAACCCTAAACCCCAAAACCCTAAATAATGGCCCTAAACCCTAACCCATAACCCCTCAACCCTAAACCCTAAACTTGACCAACCCTAAACCTCTATCTCCCTATCTCTCCCTTATCTCACTATCTCTATCATCCCTCTACCTCTTAATCTCTCTCCCTATGTCTCTGGACATTCCCCTCACTCTCTATCTCCCTATCTCTCCCCTTTGTCTCCTCTATCTCCCTATCTCTCTATCTCTCCCTATTTGTCTCCTCTCTCTACCTATCTATCTCTCCCTATCTCTCACCTCTCTCTCCCCTATCATTCCTTTATCTCCCTATCTCTCCCCTCTCTCCCTCCCTCTCCCTCCCTCTCTCTCTCCTTCTTCCTTATTGACAAAGGAAATGGAAACAAGAAAACTAGGACTCTCATTCTATCTCTCTTCCTATCTCCCTCTCTCTCCCCTCCATCTTCCCCCTCTCTCCCTCTTCCTCCCTCTCCCTCTCCCTTATCGACAAAGGAAATAGAAACAAGAAAACTAGGACATGCAAAGAGGTATGAGGATATAAATTGGGAGGATGAAATGGAAACAAGATAAAATGAAAGTTAATTAGATGGGAAGAATGATGAGAGAAGAGGTGGAAAATAGTAAAATTGGTGGGATCTAAAGGAAATTGGAAAGGAAAAGGAAAACTAGGAAAGGTAGGGTTAAGAGGTGAAAAAGAGAGGGGAGAAGGTGGAAAAAGAAGTCAAATGGACACAAAGAGATGAAGATGAATGATATGAGAGAGAGGGGGGGTGGGGAGAGAGATACAGAGGGAGGGAGGGAGAGAGGTAGAGTTAGAGATAGGAGTTGATAGAGAGAGCAAGATAGAGAGGGAGAGAGATAAAATTCAAGATTTAGAGAGAGAGGGGGGGTCCATAAAGAAAACAAGATAGAGAGAGGGAGAGAGATATATGCATAAAATTCATTTTAACTTTGTTATAACGCATTTGCATTTTTTCCTACTTTGTGAAATTCCAACCCTAAGGGTTGGATTTGCGTTGGGCATAGCAACCCAAAGTGTTGGCAGTACCTTTTGGATGCCAAGGATGTGTTTTTTAGAAAAGTTAGAAATTTTGACCAAATATCGTGTGTGCTCCCCCTATGGTTTACATGTTTTTCAATGTCAGTATGAAAAAATTTCAAGACAAATTCAAGTTTTTATTAGATTTCTAACCATTTATTTTTTAAAAAAATCTAATAACATTAAGGTTTCCATCTTCAAGTTCTTTTGCTAATGTGTTTTTTTTTTTTTTTTCAGAAAACCTATATCTAGTATTTCTGGTGTCATTTTTTACACAATTTTATCAAAATTTGAAACAAATTACATTTTTAGATTCTAGACTCAATCCTATACACATTGAATAAAAAATGATTATTTTTCAAAAAAATGGAGGGGAGCATGCTTAAATTTTAATTTTTCAAGATGTGTCCACTTTGAAAATTCATAAAAAATCATATATTCATAAAAAAAATTAACAGAAAAAATGGGCATAAACTACATGGTGTTAGCTAATTTTCCACCATTGCGACTTGTCTAATACTTAAAAAAGTTAACATTTTAGGGGGATCACACCAGACACTATGTTATATTTATCTGACACAAATAGGAGCACTTTGTGTGCTCCCCCTATTTGAACCTCTTAATCTCCACCAATTTTAGAAAAAAATAGTAGTTTTGAAATTAGACTCGGAGCACTACAAAACTTGTTCTTATCACATCTTCTAATTTTGAGCATGGCTATATTCAATTTCTCATGCAAGATCAGTTTTTTCTTATTTCAAAAAAAGTAGCCACTTTTGACCCCCTTTTGGTCCCCCATTTCCATGCACTTACCCACATGGTCTATTGCTTTCATATGCTGTGCCTATTGGTTTCTCTTATAAATGTTCCACAAATGCGAGCAAATGTGGGAATGTGGGAAAATACAAGGATCATGTATAAGGACAACCTATTGTTTGAGAGTCAAGTCCATGCAAATGATACATTGTCACCTTGGTATGATATACCCTGGTGCATAACATCCATTTCTATATCAAATAAAGGATTTCTCTACTTAAGTTAGCATAACTAATCATCATAATAAATCTATCATCTTTCTTTCATCTGTCTTTTCAATTTCTCCTTCTAATCATCTTTCTTGCATCCATATTTTTCTTTTTCTTTCATCATTAGATTCCTTCTTTTCATCAAACCTTTTCTTCATCTACATCTCCTCACCTATTAACAAATCATTCTCCATTCATTTTGAGAACATACTAGTGTTCTTCCAACCTGCCTATCCTCTTGAGGGGGCATCACATCATTCATCTCACTAATTAATCTATCATCATTCCTCCTTGTCACCTCATTTTGAAGTGACTGGGGCATCATCATTTCTAATCCAATCATATTCTTTTGAACTAAAATCTTATTTTGTTTAATCCAATGCTATGTTTTAAACTTCTTTGAAATATTATTACTTCGCAACATCATGTCAAAGAGGGGTAAAATGTAGACACCAAAAATTGACTAACATCATTTCCATGTCATCGTGTTTCATTGACATCATTTTTCATTGCATTTCATCGACATCATTTTCCTTATTTATTAATTATTCTTCATCAACCTTCATTATTCTTGTATTCATATTAATTAAATAATTTTAACGCTTCCTCTATGTGACTAATTAAATAAATTTATTTTATTTAATAAATCACACTAACTCTTATTTATCCTCGCACAAATAAATAAAATTTATATTTTATTTATTTCCAATGCTTCCTCTATGTGACTAATTAAATAAATTTATTTTATTTCATTAAATCACACTAACTCTTATTTATCCTCCAACAAATAAATAAAAATTATATTTTAATTATTTCCAATGCTTCCTCTATGTGACTAATTAAATAAATTTATTAAATATTTAATTAAATCAGACTAACTTGTATTTATCTTCCCACACATTTATTAAATTTCTCAAAAGGTAGAGTGCAGGTGTGTCAGAAAATCTTGTCATCTTATAGTATATACTACTCCTCTGTCGGGATGTTCAGTAACTACCAAGTGTTTGAGATTCAGAAAGCCATTAGGAGATTCTTATGGTTTGATGGCAAAGGTCACAGGAAGAAACATGCTGTTAAATGGAGTTGGTGTCATGTTGCCAAGAACTCTGGTGGCTTAGGCCTAAAATACCTTAGGATCCAAGGAATTTCCCTTGCTGCTAAGTGGATTTTTTAGGCTCTTGATGGTCAGGAACCTTGGAAGATTCTTCTTAGAAACAAAAGTCAGTCCAGTTATCCTAAGCAGGCCAAACATTGGAAAAATCTTCCTTTTGCTGATCTGGTTGCTGGGTCCTTCCCTGTCTTTGTCCAAGGTTCCCTGGTTTTCAAGTCTATCTGGAAAGCCTGGGAGCTTGTGAGGGGTTTTATCTATAATTCCAACTTTGCTAGCAATAAGTCTATTCACGGTGAGCATTCTATATGGTGGAATCTGCAACATAATGGTAAGCCTCTTGCCATGACTCAAGGTTGTTCTACGAAATTTTGGAACAGCCTTGGTATCAAGAGCTTTATTGACATTTTGGAGAATGATAACCTTGCTAGTTGGTAGGATATTAGAATCAAGTTTGATCTTCCTGTCTCCCATAAACGTACGTATAATATGGTTGCCAATGCCTGCTGCAATCTTAATCTTCCCTACATGTGTGATGTGGACTCTCATAGGTTTCTGAATTTCTGTTGGGATGATGGATCTCTCCTACATAAAATTAAAGCTAAAGATATATATATAAGGTGCTTAATAAAGACAACTCTGTTATTTCTCACCTTAATACCACTTGGTATATGAACTTGAACTCTATTGAATGGCAAAAAATTCTTGACAGATTTTGGAAATCGCATATTCCCCCCAAAATCTTACATTTTAAATGGCAGCTTCTTCTTGATAGACTTCCTATTAAAAATCATGTTGGTGATACTAAATTTTGTACTATTTGCAGGGTTCCTGAAAATTTAAGGCATATATTTTTTACTTGTCAATTTGCTAGGATTATATGGAAGTTTTTTGGAATCTCTATAGCTGATCATGTTCCTGTTTTAGATACCATTCTTGGCAACATATCTGGTCTTAAAAAGGATGCTAATTTTTTCTGGAACATTCTCTCCTCTCATATTCTTTGGTTTATTTGGAAATGTAGAAATGAGGACAAATTTCAAAATGTTGGTAGATCCCTTACTTTGTTTCATTTGAAACTCATACGTTTTAAGATTGTCTCGCAGATTTGCTGCATTATGAAGCTCGAGATGGACAAGCTGAAAAGATTCCTCCATGATGGGCTCACTACGATGTTCATTTATGAGATGAAGCATGGGCTGGAATTGGCCAGCATTATTGATAACCAGACTACTTTTGGAAAAGCTCTTAAGGAGCTGCTTAAGGAAATACGTGAGAACAGAGGCCCCTTTTCTGATAGACTTGACTTCCTTGCTCAACTTCTTGACCGGAAGAAAGTCGTGTGGATGGAAGGAGAGCTAGGATGGACAGCTTGGTTCGATGATCATGATGATGTTTTGGAATAGCTTATTTGTCTCCTCTTTTTGTAATCTTGTTAGAACTGCTACTTAATGTGTTAGTTGGCTGATTTTGGCTGATAGTTGGACTTTGAACTTGGTGGTTGAGGCTCGCCTCCCCCCCCTCTTTTGATACTGTACCTTTTTTGTTCTCTCGATTATTTAATTTAAAAAATATATATATTTTATTTATTTCCAATGCTTCCTCTATGTGACTAATTAAATAAATTTATTTTATTTCATTAAATCACACTAACTCTTATTTATCCTCCAACAAATAAATAAAAAATATATTTTATTTATTTCCAATGCTTCCTCTATGTGACTAATTAAATAAATTTATTAAATATTTAATTAAATCACACTAACTTGTATTTATCCTCCCACACATTTATTAAATTTATATTTTATTTATTTCCAATGCTTCCTCTATGTGACTAATTAAATAAATTTGTTTTATTTAATTAAATCACACTAACTCTTATTTATCATCCTACAAATAAATAAAATTTATATTTTATTTATTTCCTCACTTTTCATCCTCACATGAATTAAATAAATTTATTTATTTAATTCCCTTAATCACTCTCCTAAATTCTCTCCACTAATCACTCCTAAATTATTTTCATAAATCACTCATCTTAACTATGCAATTAAAAAGAGAAACTCTTCCATCAAAAGAGTTAACTCTTAATCAAACTTCTATCAATTTAGCAACTATGATGCAAATCTATTAAATTAAATTAGTTAACTGTTAATCAATATGGAATTAAATGAAGTTAACTAATCACTTAGTTCTTTAACTTTCCTCATTAATTCTTCTCAACTAATTACAAGGTTGTTGATTTTTTAATCTATCCTCCACCGTTGATTCTTGATTTTGAAAATCTATAAATTCTCCTCTTTCAAATCATTTAAGAAAAAGAACACACATTTGCACCACTTATGTTGTTGAATTTCTTTTGTGAATTCAATCATCTTCACATCAATCTTATATTTTATTTTGGTTATTGCTATAGTGTAGAGAAATCCACAATACAAAAAGACACCAAGGAATGCACATCATGATGATAGTATTAGTTTAATGTTTGCATTTAGTTTAGATTTTCATTGTGATAATTCCTTAAGGTATTGAAGAATTTGGTACTCCAATTTCTCTTGCAAGGTGTTCAAAAAGTGGGGGAATGTTAGGAACGGTGTGTTAACCTTGCATCCTAATGTTAAGAATACAAAAATTATAATTTTTAGGCTATAGAATAGAAAAACCCAATTTTTGGGCTATAGAGGTTGTTTTTTCTTTAATTTTTTTTAGATGGGTTGTAACTAGTTCCCTAGTTACAAGGACATCTCTTCTAGATCTATAATTTAAAAAAATAAGGGGCTTAATTATCTTCCCGGATCAAAAGTTATGGCCTCCAAAAGTTGGGCCTCCCACATTGGAAATGTAAGAACATCTATGACGCATAAGAGAGTTGTAAGAGAGAGTTATGTGTTGACCAATTTATGATGCATGTTATGACACATCATAATGCATCTTTGAAAGGAGAATGAATCCAAAATGGAGTTCCCAAGTTGGTGAGTGGGTTATGATGAGCTTATGCTAGGTGGAAGGAATGTGTTATTTTAAACCTATAGATTCATCTTGGGATTTAGGTGTTAAATTTTAACTAGGGACATGGGCACCTTTTTTTGGGTGGTTTTAGTTCATGGTTTCCTAATTATCATTTTATGGTATCATGTATTGCTTCTCCTATTTATTGGGTGCTTGAGATGGAGGTTAGATATTGAATTTTATAGGTACTATTATGCTACCAAAATTGCTCCAAATCTCTTATTAGTGATACCCCTAAAATGGCGTGTCCCTATGATTGTATTGTAATATTTTTTGTTGATAATAAAATCGGTTCATGATTTGGAGTGTGGGATTTTTCTCTCAAAAGGGTTTTCACCACGTAAACATGTGTTATGGTATAATTTGTGTTGTGTATTTTTCCTTGTAACTACAAAGATTTAATTTATTTGCACATAGATCTCCTCAAATATTAGATTAGGAAGAATTTCTACACTCTTCCTTCCTTTAACCTCATTTTCTATTTATTCCAAGTTGCTTCTTCATATTTTCATCTTTTGTCATTTTATGAAAACTTTGTTGTCATAGATTGAGCACTTGTGTTCATCTATTAAATCTAAGGACAAAATCCCATGGATTTAAAGATCAAAGGATGAAACCCCTTTTATTTAATTTAAAATAAATTTCATCAATAAGTTGCATCTATGCTAAAGGATTGCAATCATTTTAGTTTTTGTAAGATTGTACGGAAGGGAGCTCTAGCATACTAAAGTTTATTTCAGATTTATGCATAATTTGTATTGCTGTAATTTATGATGTATTTTAGTATTTTTCTATACATTTGACTACTATAAATCAACTCTAGAATGTTCATGAAATCCCTATTTATCTATGCAAACATTGTTTATTTGTGTTATTCATTTTTAACATGAGTTTATATGTAATTTCAATATTTATTCACTATATACTCTCACCTTTCCCTCATAGGATTTTGGTGATCAGAAAATGATAAATATTTTATAAAATTTTTGTGTTGGTCACTACATAATTTGTATCTATTATCCTGACTTTATGTTTGCTTAAAGAAAAGTGACCTTCTCAAGCTAATTTAAATCTTGAAATCAAATTTAATTAGGGTCAAGGTTGTTTGTGTGGGTTACTTATTGAGTTGGGTCACTCACTATGTGTTGCATCGCACTCTCTTATTTTTTTAGATCTATATTCCAAGATTGATTCTACTTGGTTCTCTTAGCCATATGTCAAATCTAAGTTCAATCTTTAACCTTGCGGATAAAGAATCATTCCAAGCAATAATTGAGGTTGTGCCTTCACAACACTTGCACAAAATTCTTGTGCACTCTACTAAGCTTTGATAGAAGGATTGGAAGTGGCATGTGGATAGCCTCTTCTATAAGTATACCCCAAGCAAAGGATACAAAATGGCTTTCACTACATTTGCCTATAATAAAGAAACTGGATTCTAAATGGTCTTATTAGTCTCCATCTTTTATTTAGAACAAAATCTACCAAATAGTTTGGAAAGTGGTAGTAGAGCTCAATATTGTGGATTGTGCCTAGTGTTTGCTTTACCAAGGTCTTATAATTGCCAACTAGTTAATGCATCTTAGTGTTTTAATCCCAAATGTTTGTTTTGTAGGCAACCTAAAACTCTTTTGCATCTATTTTGGTTTTATCCTTGTGCATAGATGACCTAGCAATAAATTCATGATTATTTTAATCCTTTTAGACCAAATTCATTTACTTGACATAATGTTTTGTTACGCAATGGGGCCAAATTTTAACTTAAATTCTCTTAACTATAACATGATTTTAGACTAGAGATTCTTTTCAGTATCTTAAAAGATAGGAATGCTACTATATTTGATAATAATGTTGTTGATTCCATTTTTTCTACTTAGTCCAAGTCATTGGTGGTTTCTATCATGCTCATGCAAAATCAAGTTTAGGCCAAGAAAGTGGCTTTAGGGGTGCACCATCTTCAAACCATTTCTAATCATTGGGAGAATAAACTTTGCACTGTTGTTAGGGGTCCAACCCTCTTTGCCTCTCTATGACAAATCCCCTTACCAAGGCTAGTGACATGGATGCTTAGAATCTTGTTAGTGTTGCTTGCAAAATTAGTGGAGAGGTTATCCTTTTGGATAATATTCACATACTAATCATCATAAAGGATGCCTTCTAAACTACATACCACTATTTTGTGCCCTCTCAATAGCATGGGTCAGTGCCCAAGCAATTAGGCAACTTTCATCACCTAGCTTTTGCCATTTTGTCACCAAGGAGTTCTCAGTTTCTATCTCTTGGTGTTCAAGATTCATAGCCGCAAAAAGGGACTACTTGATAGAGGGTGGGTAACTCTAACGATTAGGACCCCCCTCCCAATACTAGTTTTATATAATTTAGATGCTTAATCTTTGTCTATGTTTCTTATAGACTATGAACTTGTGATGGATATAGATGACTATTCTCATTTTGTAGGTCATATTTGATGTAGTTGTTGTTTCATTTTTTATGGCCACATAATTGATGCAAATTAGGGGTGGACAACTCAAACTATCTTCAAACAAACAAACTTTGAATCTCTAAGCATTCAAATGGTGGGTTTTCTTTCATTAGCCCTCATTCTTCTTGTGGCCTTTCCAAATTGGATTTTCCTTCATAAATTTTAGAGTGGGCATGACCTTTAAATTGTAAAGACACTTTCAGAAACCCTTTTCACCATTTATAAACATATCCAAAAATTAGATAGGGATCCTTTGTACGGAATGGTAAAAAACTTATTGTCCTCTTTCTTGACTAGGCTTAAAGTGGGACAACAACTCGGCCTTTCCACCATACCTTTTGGAGTAGACACAATATTCAAAATCTAAAAGCATATTTAGATACCCATTTGGTTCTTCTACAACATATCCAAAACCTAGCTAGGGTTGTTTTGGTATAGAGGGTTTCAAAATCTGACTATCCTATTTCTTGAGCCTAAAGCATGGTAGCAGTAAATTGGGTTTTTCGGCCATAATTTTCAGTGTAGGCATGATATCAAGAATGTAAACATGGTTTTAGACACCCATTTGTACTTTATACAATACATCTCGAAATTAGGGGTGGTCACTTTGTACAGAACTCTTCAAAACTTGGTTTGTTTGCTCACTATTACCCTAATTAGGGTTTCAGACCTATTTGCAGTAAAATGGACATAACTTCCTCAAAACATAATAAAATTGAGTGCAACAAAAAGAAGTAGAAAGTATATTCAATTATATTTCATTTCCAATTGGTATCAAGCCATGAAACAACCGTACAAGTCTATACCATTCACCAGAACAAAGAAAAACATTTCAAAATGTAGAAAACAAAGATGTTATATTACTCCAACTTCAAGATTTTCAACAATCACCATCTCCAACCACCTCTCCCTCTTGTGTTCAACTATACAAATCTTTTTTAAGGCATTGCCAACTATTCCCAAATGGTTACAACCAACTTTTCAAGTTATGACTGTTCATCTTCCCACATTGGCAACAAAAGCAAAAGTTGCTTTGTGTAACTTGACAACATTCAACAACCTTGACACTTTTTACATTTGCACACAAACTTAATGCCTATTGACCCAAACTAGACACCAACACATTTAAAATTGTCTTTTTAGACCTTATTACATATTAAGAACTCAAACAAAACCAAAATGCCAATTTTGAACCTACTAAACCTAGGGTGCCCCTGCACCATACTCCCAGGGAAGAGAAATTCAAGCTCCACTTGAATGGAGAGCAGCAACATGATAATTGTGTTTGAAATATATTGATTGATGTTTTTAGATCCCTGCATATTACCTTCTTTGAAACAGACCCATGCTTGCTTCATCTTGACTATAGGTTTCTTGAACACTTGGCAAAGGCAGCTACATAAACTATGTTGCAAGTCACCTTCCAGAGATACCGTGTGCAATGATAGATAGAATTGATTAGTCTTCCCATCAAGTTGATGATACTTTTCCTCCTTCACATGGATGATAACAATGGTAGCATTATCCTCTAAAACAATTTGTGTAACACCATTACCAGCTACGCCTTCTTTACCCTACTTCTCACACACTCTTAGTGACCTTGTCAACATGGCAACATCTGATTGAAGTAACTTGGTCTGCGAATCCACAAAAGCAACTTGATCTTCCCTATCAACATCACTCTCTTGCTCAACTTGTACATTAGAATCAAATTCACTTGCTTCAAACAAGTTAAAATGATTGATCCTTTGCATTGGTAATAAAGAAGGTGAAGACTCATCCACAACTATGTGCATATTATCCTTCAATACCTCCTGAACTTCCTAAGGCAATTCTTCAATGCTTGTTGATGTCAAAACAGTCCTAGGCTTGGTCACTATTGTATTACTTACCTCTTCCTCTTTCTTAGATGGCTGTTACTCTTCCTTCATCAACGAAGATTCTTTAATGTCTGGTTTTGATATCTTCTCTTGCATCCTTCTCTTTTGAATGATCTCCTTGATGGGCCATTTTACCTTCTTCCTTATTGATAAATGCCAACCTTTTTCTTGGTTTGCTCTCTCAAGCAACTGTTGCATCTCAAGTTCCATTCTTTCTTGAACTTTTTCCATTTGTTCCTCCATTTGTTCCAAGGCGTGCCTCAACTCTATTATTTTTTGTTGAACATTTATTTGTTCTTCCTTCTCATTTTTCTTCTTTGTCTCACTTCTCTCTTTTCTTTTCTTTTGTTTCTTGCTTGCTACCTCCTTACTCTACAAGTTTCCACGGACTAATCTTCACAACATCTCCATTCTTCTTTCTCAAGAAAGTCTCTTTCACCTTTCTTCTTCTCAATGCTTCTTATGTTTTTGATACCTCACCTTAGGCCCCTTTCTTTTCCCTTGGCCTAGTCTTTTGGTATCTAGGCTCTTCCTTCAACCTACAAAAAGATAATACACAAACTCCAAAAAAACTTCCTTGCCCAGATCTTTGTGGACTCTGATACCAATTTAATGCAAAGTAGGGGTGGATAAATCAAACTATCTTCAAACAAACAAACTTTCAATCTCTAAGCATTCAAATGGTGGGTTTTCTTTCATTAGCCCTCATTCTTCTTATAGCCTTTCCAAACTGGTTTTTCCTTCATAACTTTCAAAGTGGGCATGACCTTCAAAATGTAAAGACACTTTCAGATACCCTTTTCACCATTTATAAATATATCCCAAAATTAGATAGGGTTCCTTTGTACAGAATGGTCAAAACTTACTGTCCTTTTTCTTGACTAGGCTTAAAGTAGGACATCAACTCAACCTTTTCCACCATAACTTTTAGAGCAGACATAGGATTCAAAATCTAAAAGGACATTTAGATACCCATTTGGCTCTTCTACAACATATCCAAAACTTGTCTAGGGTTGTTTTGTGATGTAGAGAAAAGTAAAAAGATCTTTTACTCTCCAAGGACCCAATTTGCAAGTTTTAAGACACTAAAACTATTGATATCCTTCACTAGTCCTCCTTATGCCTTGTAGTACTCCTAATTAGGTTTTTTTAGCATATATTTTGGAGAAGGCCTCTAACCCACATCTCAATCACCTTTTTGAGTACCCTTTATGCCTTTATTAAACATATCAAGAATTGGGGTATAGTTATTTTAGACCAAACCTCTCATTAATTCACTGGTATTACTGCA
This sequence comes from Cunninghamia lanceolata, assembly GCA_027924645.1. NCBI lineage: Eukaryota > Viridiplantae > Streptophyta > Pinopsida > Cupressales > Cupressaceae > Cunninghamia > Cunninghamia lanceolata. The sequence continues at coordinate 7,030,272 of BSBN01000261.1, read as the reverse complement.
TCTAGGCCTAATTAGGCCACTTTTCCAAAGAAAGTATGTGGATTTCAACCTCCAAACTTCCAAATTTTATTTGAGGGCTTTCAATACATCTCAAATGGACTAATTATGTAGGTTTCATGATCAGAACCAATCACCAGTTCTCTGATTTTCAAGATTCAAGCCTAAAACCTCACAAAAACCTAAAAAACATGAAATTCAGACTAGGGTTTAATCAAAACCCATTTCAACTTCACACCCTACTCACAAAACCACCAAAATCATTGAACATACATTGCATGCATTCATTCTACTAGTTTTCAGAAGATTTCACCAATGGAAATACTCACAAATTCATTTTGTTTACACAAAACCCTAAGCCCTGCTTTTACTAGCCATTTCCAATAAAATGTCAATAAAATCCTTCAACTATGATGACAACACACCAAACCACCTACAATCAACAATAGACTCAAAGTATCATCCAATCAAATGAATTACAGATCATGACTAGGCCGTACTTGACTATACAGTCACAGGAACAGTAGGAAAATACAGAATTTGATCAAAAAATAGGGTTAATTTGTATTGTTTCAATTTTATTCACCTTCCACAACCTGCTTTGAAGCATTTTAGGCCTTTTAAAATGTTCCAATTGAATTCCAATGGTTTCCATCTAAAAATCAAATCACGACCCTTCAACTTCCACATGACAACACTTTACAATGATGAAAATGACAAAATTGCACACCTAGACCCTATGTGACACAAATACATCAAAGATGGTCTTAATTAGACTTTATTGTATCAAAACTATGCTTGGACATACAAAACTCAACTGAGGACAACTATTTACAACATTTAACTAACAATTGTTAAGGTGCTCTTGCACCATACACCCAAGGAGAAAAGAATCTCAGGTTCCTCCTAAGATCATCTCTTGCACTGATGTTCCATGCCTCTTGATATCTTCTTCAAACATCCATACTGCATCTTCAGGGGGTAGACCATGCCACTTTACAAGATATTCATTGTAAACTTTATGCCTTGTTTTTTTGACTTCCTTAGTGTCCAGAATGGCTTCAAGTTTCACAGTAGGGGGTAGATCTCTAACCCAATCATCATCAGCAACATTAGTATTAACACATGTACCTACATCCACAAATCTGTTGAAAGGGTAAAGGTCAAAAATATTGAAGATTGGTGAGATAGCAACTCCAGGAGGGAGTTCTATCTCAGAGGCATTTTCACCAAACTTGTGGACCACCTTGCATGGCCCAATCTTCTTCATCATTAGCTTTGTGTATTTGCCCTTTGGTAGTCTCTCTTTCCTTAGGTGAGCTAGTACCAAGTCCCCTACTTTGAAATGAATATTCCTTCTCTTTACATTTGCATGCTTCTTATACTTTTCAACACTCTTCTTGAGATTTTCCCTGACCTGCTCATGTATGTCTTTCATGGCTATGGCAAACTCCTCTCCTTCTGCACTCCTGTTCTCCAACCCACTCAAGTCTCTGAGCTCAAATATACCTCTGGGTTTCAGACCATACCCCACTTCAAAAGGACTTTTCCCTATACTTCTATTAATGGAGTCATTATAAGCATACTCTGCCCATGGGAGAACAAGATCCCATTGATGTCCATGTTCTTTTGTAAGGCACCTAAGCAAATTTCCCAATGATCTATTGACCACTTCAGTCTGCCCGTTGGTTTGTGGGTGATAGGTAGTACTGAAGGTCAAATTTGTCCCCAATTTTCTCCATAAGGTCCTCCAAAAGTGACCTAGGAACTTAGAGTCTCTGTTTGAAACTATAGTGAGTGGCAACCCATGAATTCTAACTATCTCCTTGAAAAATAAGCTTGCAATATCTGAGGCATCACTTGTGCTTTTGCAAGGAATAAAATGAGCCATTTTACTGATTCTGTCAACAAATACAAATACACTGTCCACTCCCCTTTGGGTTTTGGGTAAGCCCAATACAAAATCCACACTCAGATGTTCACATGGCCTGCTAGGTATTGGTAGGGGCTGGTAAAGTCCTACATTTGAACAAGAGCCCTTAGATCTTTGACAAACTCCATAACTCTCAACAAACTTTCTGACATCTACTTGCATTTTAGGCCAAAAGTAGAATCTCCTTACCTACTCCAGTGTTTTATCAACACCAAAATGTCCTCCCAAACTACCACAGTGTTTCTCCTTTATCAAATTAGCTCTCATGGAGCACTTTGGAACACACAATTGAGCACCTTTGAATAACAATCCATCTTGCAACAAGAAATCATAAAATTCATCATGGAAAACACCTTGAAACTGAGTACAAACAGAGTATACCTCCTTGAAGTCTTCATCATCTGCATACATGTGTTTCAATGCTTCTATCCCCACACTTTGGAGTTGTATTTCATGCACTAACACTGACCTCCTGCTTAAGGCATCTACTACTTTGTTAGCTTGGCCTTTTTTGTGTTTAATGGTCAATGTGTAACTCTGCAAGTACTCAACCCACTTTATATGTCTATGACTCAACTTGTCTTGACTGTTCAGAAAACTCAGAGCATGGTTATCCATGAAGACAATGAATTCCTTGGGAAAGAGGTAATGTCTCCACTTCCTTAGGGACTACACTAATGCATAGAGCTCCAAGTCATATGAAGAATACCTTCTTTTGGCCTCATTGATCTTTTCACTGAAGAAAGCCACTGGTTTGCCCTCTTGGCTTAAAACTGCTCCAACTACAAATCCACTAGCATCACACTCCACTGTGAAAACCTTGTTGAAATTAGTTAAGGCAAGGATAGGTTGTTGAGCCACTCTACTTTTTAGGTATTGAAAACTTCTTTTTACCTCATTAGTCAACTAAAACCTTTTCCTTTTATCTCCCTTAATGGTATCAATGATGGGTGTGCAGATATGACTGAAGTTCTTGATAAATTTCCTATAGAAAATAGCAAGCCCATGGAAACTTTTTACCTCTCCTACTGATTTTGGAGTTGGCCAATTGAGTATGGCCTCAACTTTGGTGGGATCCATCTTCAATGAACCCTTGGAGATGACAAAACCAAGGTACATTAGCCCTTCCTTCACAAACTCACACTTGTTGAGATTTATCATCAATTTGTCTTCATGTAATCTCTACAAAACTATATCAAGGTGCTGCAAGTGCTCTTCCCTTGTATTGCTAAATACAAGTATGTCATCTAAATACACAACAACAAATTTCCCAATAAAATGCTTCAACACTTCATTCATTAGCCTCATGAATGTACTTGGGGCATTAGAGAGGCCAAATGGCATCACCATCCACTCATAGAGACCTTCATTGGTTTTAAATGTTGTTTTACAGTCATCTCCTTCCCTTATCCTAATCTAATGATACCCACTTTTTAAGTCATTTTTTGAGAAATAGCATGCACCACCCAAGCAATCCATTAGATCCTCCATCCTAGGTATAGGAAACCTATATCTAATTGTGATTTTATTTATGGCTCTTGAATCAGTACGCATTCTCCAATTCCCATCCTTTTTAGGTGCTAAAATAGTAGGGACAATAGAAGGGCTCAAACTTTCCCTTACTAGGCCTTTATCTAACAATTCTTGGACCTGCCTTCTATTGGCAAGAGACACTATGTGGCTTCATTGATGTTGTCATTGATGGCAACAAAGACTATTCCACACATCCGCAGGACATGGTGTGCCTATACCAGAAATCAGATTGAAGAGTGTTGTGATCTAGTAAGCAAGAATAGAGCATGCAACAAGGTCAGACAGTCAGGTCTGGATCTCCTAGAGAAAGTATCTTTCTAAAGTGTGGACTTGGGAAAGTCAAGAGGAATACCTTGACTGATAGATTCTAAGGTTTGAGCCTCTGGTGATGAAAGAGTGAAGAGATATGAGCATCTAAGTATTGAGGTCCATTTTGGCAGAGTAGACAGAGGAAGAACTGATCAACAAAGCACCATAATTATTCCGGATGAGATATTGATGGTGATAAAGGTTCTTAAGGTATCATCCATGATTGGCTGACATGTTAGATGACTTATATAAGTATCTCCTTGATTTGCATCAGTTGGTAAGCAAGGATTTAGCCGACAGACTAGAGTTTGGGAAAATATTGACTATTCCAGATGCCGACTAGGAAGAGGATGAAATCCTTTGTGCGGATATATATACCAGATGGATTTAGATATGAAGGTTGTTGAAATATGTGGTGTTGTACGAACAAATGTAGAAAAGCAGAATAACAGCAGTACTACAAGTCCGGTATGTGACAAGACAACAACATAAAAGAAGAGGAAGAATGAAGTGCAGTAGATCAGTATATTAAGCCTAACCGGAACTGAACCTCAGCATGTGTAGATGCTTCTCATCACTTCAAGTGTCTAGTTTCTTTGTATAATCTATTGTAGGCAGTGAGCCTCTTGTGAGCAGTGTGCTCGGGCAGTGAGCCCTAATTGGCAAGTGCCATTTTGTTCTATCTTATTCTTCTAATAGAGAAAACATTCTTGGGTTAATCACCTCGTAGTTTTCTCCCTTAATAGGGTTTCCACATCAAAAATATTGTGTCATGTGTACTGAGTTTATTTCTGCTTTCATGTTCATTTAATCTTATGTGTTTTGATACTGTACTAAAGGCTAAAGAAGAACAAAAAGTTAAATTAATCTAGATAACTGATTCACCCCCCTCTCAGTTATCAACAATTGGTATCAGAGCCAATTTCCTCTAAACAAAGCCTAACAACTTGAGGAAGATTAGGGAATTCAAATGGATGTGTATGGTATGAGGGATCAACTTCAGTCTGCCCTAGATGATCTTGAGCAATCTAACTCCAAAGTCAATGAATTGAAGGAAAGACTCAAACAGGCTGATGATTTCATAAATGAACTAAAAGGGAAACTGAGTATCTCTATGAAAAAGAGAAAGGATCTACTTTAGCAATTGGCAAGTCAAGGTGAAGCTAATGATACAAATGAAGATCTAAAGGAGAAAACCAAGTTATGTGAAAAATTATCAAAACAGATCATTATGGTAAGACATGAAATAGAATCAGGAGTTATAAAATTCACTCAAGAAATTGAAGAGAAAAGAAAAACTGAAGATGATCTAAGACAATCTCTCAAGGAGAAATCAGAAGACTACCACAAGATGGATAGAATAATCAGACATCTTGAATCTGATCTTGAAGATGCTAGAGATAATGAAGAAAAACTTGAGGATCAAATTGACACTCTTAAAAATGATCTTCAAACAACAAATGAATACAAAGAGAAATTCAAGATAAGTTCTGCTCAACTTGAAGTTCTTGAAAGCCAAAAGAGGGTAGATGACAAGCGTGGCTTGGGATATGAGAAAGGTGAAATCTTCGGATCAGGTCACAAGAATTTTGGATCAAAAAATCTAAGGAACAAGCCTAGAAGACATCTGGGAAGGCAACCTAATGCTCAAATATATCCATCCTTCAATGGATACTACCACAACTACAATAACTTTAGTCATAAAGCTAATCAGTGTAGAAAGAGAATAAATCAGACTAATACGTCCTTCTCCGGACAGTGTTTCAACTGCAAAAGGTATGGTCACAAATCTCATAAATGCAGAAATATGTAAATGAACAATTCAATGCAATAGAATGAGACATATGGCTAATCAATGTAGATCATGAGGATATCATTCAAATATGCAAAGAAATGTTGTTTTCCACAACTGCAATAGATCTGGTCATATTGCCAAATTCTGTAGAAGCAAGAATCAGGACAAAAGGGGTCCGGTGCATCATAATCAGAATCAAGACAAAGGAAAAGGAAAAGTGAATGCAGATGAAGTTAAAAGTGATATGAACAAGATCTGGGTAAAGAGAAGTATAGAGAATGTAGGGGATGGATCCGCACCAGAATCTGGTGCTGATATTCCTTCCAGAAATTAAAAAGTGAGCTCTGGCTTAGGGGGAGACACAAGGAAAAACATTTTCTCCTAGCCAGTTAATTGATGCCAGAATTGGCACAAGGAAAGTTGCAAATTAAAGGGTTCACAAAGGAACATCTAAACAAGCTTTGGTAAAGGGATGAAAGATCTACAATAAGTTTTGAACAGGTTAATCTCCCAAGTTTGATCTGGTTAAATAGTCATTTAGTAAAAACAAGATTTTCACAGTTAGATCCAGCATGATTTGAATTTGAGGTATCTTGATCTGAGGTTAAATGGAATGATTGCAAAAGGTAGACAAATTGCTGATATCCCCTGAGAATAACATTAAGTACATCTTAGTAAACCAGAAAAATCTCTCAGGACAAGGAGAATAGAGCAACCGGAATAACTTAAGTTGCACATTTATTGCAATGTGGACTTAGGGTTTTTGCTCAAAGATAAAAGGGTTCATTTGATCGTCATTTACACATTCGCACTCAAGAGGAAGAGAAAAAGAGCTCTATAGTCAAATTGTCTCAAGTTTCTCAAAGATCAATCGTTGAAGTCGAATCTTCCAGCAAATCAATCTAGCTCACTCCGCGAACCCTAGAAGCACAAAAGGTATTTTTTGTTATTGAATATTGCTCTATAAATCTTTTCAAAGATGACCACCAAATGTTGTAAAGATCATTGATAGGCCGCATCCTAAATTTAAGAAACATCCATATAAGTCCCTAGAAGTTGATCCTCTAGGTGCCTTTTCAAACATTCTACATGGGGTTCTGCATGTAGAAGATGTTAGGGCATATATTCATGCGAATACTGAAGATTTTGGGGAATCTAAGCTAGTTGATATCTATCACAAGCATTTGATAGATGACTCATTTGAAGTCAAAACTCAGTATAAAGCCCTTCGAGACAAGCATTTTGCACAATGTATTCATTTTCCCTATTTTACAGAAGAAGAATGGGTTCGGTATATTTTGAGCAGAGTGTATGATAACTTCATGTGGTTGAATGGACCATTTAAGATAACCAAGGATGCCATTAGGGTAGTAACCAGATTACACTCATTCGGTGGGATTCTTGTTCTCAAATTCGTCAAGAATCAAACTGTGAGTGAGGCTACTAGATCAAAATTTGACAAAAGAGCAATGACAATAGAAGACATCACTGATCCGGATGTCAAGTTTGCCTCCATGATCATCAGTTATAAGATATATCACTCTAGCAGGGAAAATTCAGTGCCTGGAACTGCAATTTACACTACTTATGAAATGTTGAGAAAAAATGTAGATTATGATCTTTGTGAACTCCTTCTGAACCAACTAATGGAAAATCTACAAAAGATCAAGAAAGACAAGAAGAAATCCTTCAAGTATGGTGAACTGTTACTGTTCTTGTTCTTCTACTTCATGAATGAGCTTCCTGGATCTAGTGGTTGGGCATGGCAGAATGATAGACCAGTAGCCATCCAAATTAGAGACTATATACATGGGCTTGGAGATGCCAAGGCACAGAATACAACACTCTGGGGCTATTTCAAGAATTTTTAGAGCATGATGCAAGAAAGAGAGAGAATCCCCCAATCCTTAATTAAAAAGTATAAAGATACAGTATGCTTTATGGTAGAAACTGATCAATGTCTAATAGAGGCAGCAGAGCCAAGAATAGTCTAGATCATGCCAATGGGGTATGAAGTAGATGAGAAAATTGTTGAACTACATGTTCAACACATGCTCAGTTAACCCAAGGATCCTAAAGCAGAAAGGTTTGGAACATTTGAGGAATTAAGTGTGAAAATCCATGTGGAGCTAAGGCAACTAGAAATGAAGAAAAAAGTTAGAAAAGAAGTAGAGAATGTTGCCAAAATGTATGGCATCTCAAAAGAGGCACTAGATGCAAATAGAGAAAAGATGGAAAGGGTGGAAAAGGAAGAGGCAGAAAAAGAAAGTGCTCTGGTAGAAGCCCCCTCCTGGACCAGATCCTCTAAAAGTTCTACATCTACCACTGCTAAGAGCTCAAAGGCATCAAAACCAGAAGCAAAATCATTTAGTAAAGGAGAAAAGAGAACAAAGACAAAAGCTACAAGATCATACACAAGCCTCAAGGATGATAAGAAACTGAATCTGATGAAGAGATCAAGAGGATGAAGAAAAAGAAGAAAGTATCCAGTGAAACCAAGGAGGCAGAGACAGAAGAGTTTTTTGAAAAGCCCATTTTGTCATTAGATGATGTGGTTAGAGCGGTTACTGTGGATGGGAACCTACAACCAATAACAGAATTCTATGATGCATATAATGATGTAGATAAAAAGATCTTGGAGGAAGCCACAATCAAATACTTGAACATATACAATAAAGCATTTATTGAAATAATTTCTCTAATTCCTAAAAGTTTAGAGAAGGAAGTTGATATGAGAAAAGAAAATGCCAAGGCTAAGGACTTAGAGATTAGACATCAAATAGCTATCCAGTTCTATCCCTCAATTACTCCAAAACAAATGGATATGATCTTCAAAGATTGCAAGGATGAGTTCCAGAGTAAGGCTAGAATGAATCATCTCATGCTTGGAGAAACTAATAAGGTGGCAAAAGAAACAGAGGAAATCCTCTAAAATGCCTACAAAAGATTCAATATTCCTGTTGTAGAGGATTTAGGTGATGATCCCTCGGGAATAGATAACAAAGAAGAATTCACTGAGAAAATATCAGGAGAGGCAAAGGAGACAGGTGAAGAAAAAGGAGCAAATATCTCCCATCCAGTTTCCCCTGCAGATTCCAAACCTAAAAGAGAAGAAAGAGTGGACGAGAAAATCAGTTAAGAAGCATAGGAGAAGCAAAAAGAAGATGTCAGTAGTAAGGCTACAAGAGAAGAGAAAACTCCAATAGAAAAGGCCACAGATGATAGTGGTAAGGCTGCAGAAGGGGACAAAACCCTGTCACCGGCAAGAGACATAGCAGAAGCAGTAGAAGAATTCTTAATCAAGGAGATGATGGAATATGATGAACCAGAACTTCTTCAAGGACCATTCAATTTTGACTCCCTCTCCCTAGTTCAAACCATGAAGCTAGCATCCTTTACTTCGACAAAAGCAAAAAAAAAAATCCTAAAGTCTCACATGGAGGATTGCAAGCAATTAGACATTGCATCCGGTGTACTAGAAAAGATCATGCCATCTTTTCAGAAGGATCCCTCAGCCTACTCATCTAGTAATCTCAAATCTCTAGTAAATAGTGTTAGTACACATTTTGATTAATTAGAGAAGTCAGTAGAAGATAAGGTCTGAAAGGAGTTTTTGGTAAAAAGATTATCAGAAGTGCAAGGGTTAATAACCAATGATAGGAGAGCTATGAATATTGGGTTAAAGAGCTTAGAAAATGCTCTCAAAGATGGCAGTGATATTTACAAATTTTGTTTATCCTGGTCTAAAGTGACCAAGGACATTGAGAAGAAGGTAAAAGAGCAAAATGATAAACTATTAAGTTTATCTCAAAGTTTTGATCCCCTATCCTCCTCTATAGTAAATCAAGAGTGTCAGACTATTGCAGTCATAAATGAAATTAAGAAGCTTGAGAAGGAGAAGAAAAACATAATAAGTAGGTTGAATGAACTTAGAAGAATAATTATCCCTAAGTTAGAGGCCATGCATGAGGCCCTAAATGATGCTTAAACACAGCCTGGACTAGTGATCTGACAGATCTGAAGAGGGCAGAAGCTTTTGCATTCCTGTTGAGTGGTCACATCTTAATTTTGGACAGGATGAAGTAGAGTTGGGTGACAGAAGTTGTACAATTAAAGAACACTTTTGCAGATATACTAAAGTATATGTAAAGTATAACCGGATAATATACTTATGCGACTAAGTATAGATTGAGTTTTGAAAATTTTGGTGTGCGGATCCCACCCTTTGCCATTGATGTCAAAGGGGGAGTGAGGAGCAGTGAAAAATGAGGACTCCAGCTAAGGGGGAGCTCCGGTATAAGTACAATAGAATAGAGCATCAACCAAGGGGAAGTGTAGTATAACACTTAGTCATTTTTCACTAAGTGTTGCCATCAATGCCAAAGGGGGAGATTGTTGGCAAGAGGCACTATGTGGCTTCATTGGTGTTGTCATTGATGGAAACAAAGACTATTCCACACATCCATAGGACATGGTGTGCCTATACCAGAAGTTAGATTGAAGAGTGTTGTGATCCTGTAAGCAAGAACAGAGCATGCAGCAAGGTCAGACAGTCAGGTCCGGATCTCCTAGAGAAAGTATCTTTCCAAAATGCTGACTTGGGAAAGTCAAGAGGAATACCTTGACTAATAGATTCCAAGGTTTGAGCCTCTGGTGATGAAAGAGTGAAGAGATATGAGCATCTAAGTATTGAGGTCCATTTTGGCAGAGTAGACAGAGGAAGAACTGATCAACAGAGCACCATAATTATTCTGGATGAGATATTGATGGTGATCAAGGTTCTTAAGGTATCATCCATGATTGGCTAACATGTTAGATGACTTCTATAAGTATCTCCTTGATTTGCATCACTTGGTAAGCAAGGATTTAGCCGACAGACTAGAGTTTGGGAAAATATTAACTATTCTAGATGCCAACTAGGAAGAGGATGAAATCCTTTGTGCGGATATATATCCAGATGGATTTAGATATGAAGGTTGTTGAAATATGTGGTGTTGTGCGAACAAATCTAGAAAAGCAAAATAACAGTAGTACTACAGGTCTGGTATGTGACAGGATAGCAGCATAAAAGAAGAGGAAGAATGAAGTGCAGTAGATCAGTATATTAAGCCTAATCAGAACTGAACCTCAGCATGTGTAGATGCTTCTCATTAGTTCAAGTGTCTAGTTTCTTTGTATAATCTATTATAGGCAGTGAGCCTCTTGTGAGCAGTGTGCTCAGGCAGTGAGCCCTAATTGGCAAGTGCCATTTTGTTCTATCTTATTCTTCTAACAGAGAATACATTCTTGGGTTAATCACCCCATGGTTTTCTCCCTTAACAAAGTTTCCACATCAAAAAAATTGTGTCATGTGTACTGAGTTTATTTCTACTTTCATGTTCATTTAAGCTTATGTGTTTTGATACTGTACTAATGGCTAAAGAAGAACAAAAAGTTAAATTAATCTAGATAACTGATTCACCCCCCCTCTTAGTTATCAACACCTTCTTATTTCCTCATTCTGTTTGGGTATCATTTTGTAAGCAACTTTATTAGGCAAATTTGCACCAGGAATCAGGTCTATGTGATGACTTATATCTCTCATGGGAGGCAAAGAACTAGGCAACTCATCAAATGCAGTATCCTTATACTTATCTAGCAATGCTTGAACCTCACTAGGTATGTTCTCAACCTTGTTTGCTATCAAAATAGACTTGGGTATGATTACCAAGGCAAATCCTTGACCACCTTCATCCTTCAATGTTTTAAAAAACTCCTTCTCTCCCACTACCATAACACTAGACCCAACTTGTTTGTCAAACTCTTCATCTTGTAGGGGTGTAAATGTGAATGAGGTGCCATATTTATCTATCACATATATGTTTTTGTGCCCATGATATTTAACTTTTCTATCATACTGCCAGGGTCTTCCTAGTAGCAAGTGGTAAACATCCATGGGGATGATGTCACAAAGGATTTTGTCTCTATAGCCCCTAATGTTAAACTCTACCCATGTCTATTCATTTACCAAGAGTTGTTGACCTTTGTTCAACCATGACAATCTATATGGTGTGGGATGAGGAATTCTCTTTGTATTCAATCTTTCTACCATTTCTAAGGAAACCAAATTATCAGTAGAACCTGAATCAACAACTACTTTGCATACCTTTCCATATGACTTACAAGTGGTTCTAAAAAAAGATTTCCTTTGGGGAGATTCTTTGGTTGTTGGAACCTTAATGAGAGTCCTCATTATCATTAGAGTCTCACCTACCTCAGGAGCAGCCTATTGAGATGGTGAGTTGACACTCTCTTTTTCTTCTTCTTTCACCAATTGTATTCTTCTTTCACTACCTTGTGATGTAGAAGTTTGCTTCTTTGGGCACTTCCATGCTTGATGGCCAAATTGGTTGCAATGATAGCATCTACCTAAGAAGGTATTTGTCCCTCTTCCTTGCCCTCCAAATCTACTTCTACCATTTGGTCTTCTACCCCTAAAACCACCTCTTTGATCTACCCCTTGTTCTTCAGGGCTACTTGCTTCACCTTGTTATTTTTGTGACTATCCTCTTGCACCAAAGTTGCCTCTGCCTCTAGAATTCCTTCCCCTGCCTCTTCCTTGCTGCTCTTGTATTCTTTTATCCTTTCTTCTGCCTTGACAACCAATTGAAAACACTCATCAACTATCCTAGGTGTAGAGAGGTTGATTTCATCTTGGATGGTGTACCTTAGGCCATTTAGGTACCTTGATACCTTTTCTCTTTCATCCTCCACATGTCTTGTTCTAATTCTTAACTTATGAAACTCCTCAGTGTATGTCATAACATCCAACTCCTTTTTTTTAGACTTTGCAATTTCCTAAAAGTCTAAATTTCATAATCTGCTGGCAAAAATTGTCCTTTCACCTTGCTACCTTTTCTCTTTCATCCTCCATATGTCCTGTTCTAATGCTTAACTTATGAAACTCCTTAGTGTATGTCATAACATCCAACTCCTTTTATTTTAGACTTTGCAATTTCCTAAAAGTCTAAATTTCATAATCTGCTGGCAAAAATTGTCCTTTCACCTTGGCTACCATTCTATCCCATGAATTTATCTTTGCCTTGCATTTCTTTTCTCTCTCCTCTTGAACATAGTTCCACCATGTTAGGGAAAGGCCTTTCAACTTGGTTTTTGCATACTTCACCTTCTTATCATCCTCTACCTCCCCAAATTCAAAGAAATTGTCAAGAGCATATATCCAACCCAACACTTCTTCACTATCCATCTTCCCATTATACATGGGCACTTCCACTTTCAATTTAGGAGTACCTTCTCCCTTGACAGCCTTTAGCATCCTAAGTATTCTTGCTTCATCAGGGTCCATTTCTTCTTCATCTTGGACTCCTACTTGAGGGTTCTCACTCTCACCCTCTTCTTCCTCTTGGTCACTTTGGTCACCAGCAACCATTCCTCTTCTTTGGTTAGATTCTAAAGCTACAAGTCTGGTTAGGATAGCCTCTTGGGATTCCTTTACCCTTCTCAATTACTTAGCATGCTACTCTTTCAATTCCCTAACCTCTCTAGTCATTGGATTGCCCTTAGGAGGCATCTTACTTATCAAACTTCAACCTCTTTTTAATTTTTCAATCAAAACCTGAGCTCTAATACCACTATGATGTAGAACAAGGTAAAGAGATATTTTACTCTCAAAGGAACTGATTTGCATGTTTCAAGACCCTAAAGCTATTGATATCCTTCACTAGTCCTCCTTATGCCTTGTAATACTCCTAATTAGGGTTTTTCAGCATATCTTTTGGAGAAGGCCTCTAACCCACATCTCAATCACCTTTTTGAGTACCTTTTATGCCTTTATTCAACATATCAAGAATTGGGGTATAGTTGTTTCAGACCAAACCTCTCATTAATTCACTAGTATTACTACACATAGGCCTAATTAGGCCACTTTTCCAAAGCAAGTATGTGGATTTCAACCTCCAAACTTCCAAATTTTAATTAAGGGATTTCAATACATCTAAAATGGACTAATTATATAGGTTTCATGCTTAGAACCAATCACCGATTCTCTAAGTTTCAAGATTCAAGCCTAAAACCTCACAAAAGCCTAAAAAATGGGAAATTTAGACTAGGGTTTAATCAAAACCCATTTCAACTTCACACCCTTCTCGCAAAACCACCAAATTCATTGAAAATACATTTCTTGCATTCATTCTACTAGTTTTCAAAAGATTTCACCAATGGAAATGCTCATAAACTCATTTTGTATACACAAAACCCTAAACCCTTCTTTTACTAGCTGTTGATCATGATGTTACTCATAAGCAAACATGAAATAAAAGTTATACAACAACCTTTATTTATCTTGAAAGATACGATGAATATAAAGAATTCATGATCCCAAGTCTCTGTTGATTAGTTTCTAATCTATTGATGTTACTCAGTGGTTTATGTGTGTTGCTGTTAATCATTCAGGGGCCTTACGTTGATCAGTAGATTTTGTTTCTTGCAAGTATGCTACACATAAAGGTTACTCTACATAGTATATTTCTTCAAATAATGTGTCTGTACTTAGATCTTTGCATGATATTTATCGATTTGACATGCTTTAACTCTAAATATGCTATGTATTTCCAATTGTCTATGAGATGTCAGCATATTTCATGTTATTTGCTTCTGATTATCTGTTGCTTGCAATTATGATGATGAAGTGTTATGAAATTCAAAGAAATTTAAAAGAATACTTCAAATTTTGGTGAATCTTTAGCTATTGGACCACATACACACTAGATATAGTCATGAGGAGAAGAAATCAAACCATATTTTCACCAGGATGTTCCATAGCTAGATACAGATGATGCTAACTTCAAAGGATAAGGAATGAAAACAACACATGCAGAATGATAAGCACTCCAAGGGACATAGCTGATCAAAGCATGTATCAAGAATTCAAACACAGATTACTCAGGATTTATGATGATTTGTAATCAAATGGTCTTCTCTTTCATTAAGTATCCAAAACATGTATGTTTACAACAACTTTGAAATAGGTCCTGATATTTTAGCAATCAAATTTCAATTAAGCTTCTGAATGTCTAAAATATGGCATCCCTGCACCTTTTATAGAATAAGGCGAGGGAGCAGTTACAAATGACCTACGGTCAGGATTTGTCAATTAAGATCAATGGTATATAATCCTTCTTTGACTTAGTCAATTATCTCTCATGACACAGGTTGCCATCTGACAACCATCTGGGTTACTTATTATCTTTATAAGTACCTAATGCATATGTCTCTTTGGGGTACATCTTTTGTTCATTCCTTAGGTTCTTCTTCTTCTTCATCATGATCATCATGATCATCACTTTTTGTATCGCTATCACCTTGATGAATATCATCCTATATATGGACCTTCATTACTGTCCTGATATTTTCATAGGCTTGTGCTATTTTGTCTACTTCTTTGCCATCTTGGGTTTTGGCTTTAGTGATAGCATGCTTGTGAGCCTGAACTTTATCTTTGAGTGCCTCTAGCTTGCCTCTTCTGTTATTTAAAGTTTTATTATAATTTTCCACCCTGACCTTGATCATCATGATCTTATCCATCACCTCTTCTTTTAGGTGGGTGAGATGATCATCAGCTACTGGCTAGAAATTATCATGTAGTGCCTTGATGGCAAAATCTGCATCTTGATTTTCTATCTTTCCCTCTACCTGTCCTTCTAGAGCTTCCAGGACTTTTGCTTCTTCTGCCATCATATTGTGTATCTTTTTACTGATATCCCTTAACTTGCCATTGCACTTCTTCAGGACGTTGCATTCAAACCTGATGTCTTCATACCATACATCTACTAGCAGGGCAGTGTTATTATTTAATACCTAATTATTTATTAGGGCCTAAGGATCAATCCTCTTTATTTCACTTAGAGCACTCAAGGCCTTTTCTAGCTGGAATGACCTCCTTCCCACTTCATTCTACATTTTATCCACTTTCCTCTTCAAAGTGCTCAAAGAATTCCACCTCTGTAAAGAGGTTCTCAATACTTCTTCAGCTCCTGTAAGGGCTGTCAACATCCATTTATCCATGATCATGGCCTGATGCTTCATGAGGTCCAACTTATTAACCTCATCCTAAGAGATAACAATCAATGGGACTGCCTGATCAATTGGTGTATTCCCAGGGTTAACCAACCCCTTTATGTATGAATGCAGCTGAGCAATGTGCTCTTTATGCTATTTATTTTTCTCCTTCTCTTTCTTTACCCTTTGGGTTAAAGAATCAATGATATCCTTTCCTTCTTGACCGTCTTGGTCTTCATTAGCAAAGCCCAAATCAACTGTGGTGATTTAGAATTCTTCCAGGGTGATCTTACCCTTTTCCTTTTCTACATTGGGAAGTGCTACTTGGATAGTCCTTCTGCCTGTAGTAGGAACTCTTCTGATAGTCAAGGTCAACCTGGCTTTCCTCTTTTGTTTCATGACAGTCTCTACAAACAAGGTTGAAACATCAAATTCTTGAACTTCAAGGCCTTGTTCTATGCCTATCTCCTTCTCAAGCCACAGAGGTACTTCATCTCCGGATCCTTGTTGTGTTTTATCATCATCATGTTCACCTTGATCTTCGGTATTTGTCTCTTTTCTGAGTGGAGAAGGTGATTTCCTAATTTCTTCCTCATGATGTTCCTCATGACGGGGGTCTTGTTCTATTTCTTCTTCTTGAGGGGCTTCTTGTTGTGGGGGAGGATCTTGTGGTGTATCTACATGATGATCCTAAATTGATCTGGCATTCCCTCCTTTTGTGTCTCATCCACCTTGGTATTCTCCTCATCTTGAGGCATCTTGGTATCTGTGGATGTCTTCATGTTTAATCTTGGTGCATCACCCTGATCTTGGGCTACATTCTGTTCTGCACCTGATATACTGACTTCTGGTGTCTTAAGGTCCTCATGACCTGATGTATCTTTTTCTCCTGTAGTTTGTTGAATCTAGATGGCATCATCACCTGATGTATCTTTATCACCTTTGCCCTTTTGTTGAACTTCAACTATCTTGGGCTCATCGGGTATCTCTTGTTGTTGCTGGCCTATATCTAGAGCATTGCTCTCTACTTCTATCTGCTTGACTGCAACTTTTTATGTTACATCAGGTTCACCTGCTTTATCTTTGGGACTCACATCCTCCCTATATGTCAAGTCTATCACTGTAGGGCTAGTTACCTAATCTACCAACTTGTCAAGACCAATTTGTTGGGCTTCCCTTTCTGGGATACTTTCCTTTTCTTCTTGCTCTGTTTGCTTAAACTCTTCCAATACCTCCATCTGTGCTAATGGGGTCCCATGTGGGGTCATGTGGGTACTAGAAGCAAGGGTTTCCCTCTTCTGAGAAGTGACATTTTGCACTACCTCATCATCTGATAGGTCCACAGTGTCTTCCAAGGAGAAAGTACCACCCTGACCTACTCTAGAGGCTTCTTTTGCTTGCTCCTTTGCTTTCTTAGTCTTAAATTGGTTGATGGTGGGACGTGGCACCTCATGCTGCATTTCTTTTCTAAACACTTCACCACCAGCTCCCCTTAATGCTATGGGATCAGTCCTGATCTCACCCCTCATAGATGTTCTCTACTTTTTGGGTGGTGATGCCAGCGGCGCTGCTCTCCTTTTCCTAGTGACCATCATAGGGTCATCTCCTGCTTAGTGGCTCCTCTTCAATAAGGATATCTTCTTCCACATTCTGTTGTGAATCTTGGCCTTCACCCTGTATTTTTGCAGTCTCTATAGCTGGCTTCAAGATCCTTTTGGTCTTTGGTTTATCCATTAGAGGTGGTGCAGATGAGGCTAGTGCCTGTCCTAATGCAGATGCACCTTCAGCTAGTATGGCAATTCTCTCAATTATCACCCCCTTAGGTTGATTATTAGTCTTCTTTCCTCTGGGGGGTCCTTTCCTTTGTTTCTGGGGAGGCAGCCTTTCTCCATTAGATTTTCTTTTCTCACCAAGAAAGTTATCATACTTCTCATTAGAGATCTCTTGCCTTTTTCTCTTGTTATCCACTATAATGGATACACCTCTCTTCTTCAGTGTATTTATCTGTTCATCTACCCATGATTGGGTCAACTACAGCACCCCACCTGTAAACTGATCTAATGAAATGTCTTTAGGTTGTGTTAGGTCAGGGGCTGAGATGGTGTCATTATACACCTTCTTATCTTCATATTCATTTGACACGGTCTTGCCATCATCTTTCTTTAATTGTGTAGGCACTGGGATGCAGTCAAATGTCCTTATCTGATTTAAGGTGAGCCTTTGATATTTTCTTCTTCTTACTTTTGCCTCATCATCGCAATCAGTTTGAAAATCTTCTAGGTGCTTTTGATGTATAGGCTTCCCCATTATCTTCTGCATTCTACCATAGGGGTTGTATGATCTAGCCAATGGAAATGGTTGTAGGTACATCAGGTTCAAACTCCCTATGACATCCTTTATGCTCTGTGAATCAGGGCACATGTACCAACCCATAGATATTGGAAATAGTACTGGAGGTATCTTCTTCTGTGCTTTATATGCATCCAGTATGGTAGATATTTGTCTCAAAAACTCCATCAGGACTACCCCATCAGTAGGGTACCTGGGTAGCATAAAGGGTTGTTCTTCAAAACCTTCTATTCTAATATATGAAAATGTGGCATACTAGATGAACCAAGTGCCATGTTTGTATATAACTTCTTGAGCTTCCATACTCAATCTTTTAGTTCTATCCTCTTCCATAGTTCTAACTAGATGCATAGAGAATGCATCATTCACCAATTTGTAATCACAGAGGTAGTTCCTTCTCTGTAATTGAGGATAATGATCCCATATATGGGCATCATCTACACTACCGCTAATCTTGCCCACTGTAGTCAGTGCATCAAATGGTCCTTTGTAGGCACATGAATAAACAACATGTGAGGTCATGTGGAATGAGCATTCCAGACCTCCCAGGCTCCTCATCTGTTCATCTAATGCATCACTGATCACCTTGGCCCATAATGGCTTGTTATCTATATAGAGGGCCATCTGGATGATTCCAAACATCCAATTCTTGAAATTCCCAGCATGCGGCTAGCCTATCATCCTATTGAGCAGGGTAATCATGTATTGATATTCATCATCAAAATCAAATTTTTATAGATGCACTGGCAACTTGGCAGAGGCAGTGTAGGTGCTGTTCTTAGACCTCCACTGGTACATCCTCTTCCTTGCATTCTTTTTATTGTTTTTATACTCTGCTCCAGTTTGTGTAGATCCACACTGACTACCTTCCTTCCAACTATGAGATTGAATGTAGATGTGATCCCTTTAATTGACAAGTCTGCATAAACTCTTCCATGTTTCTCCACCCACCTTGTCTGAGGATTATAGTTCATGGCATATTCTACTATTAGTTTCGGGGTTTCCATGGCATAGGGAAATCTGGCTGCATGCCACATTCCTAATACATATATGGCATCCAGTAGGGTATTATCTTTATCATCATGCATCTTGGATGACCATGCTACTAAATTCGTTTCCCCTTGGTGAGTGTCACCAATGACACCATGTTTGAATTGTATTCCTTCAAGTTGAACGTACATGGGCTTAAGAAATTCTACTCTAGATCTATTCTTCTTGACATTCGCCATAGATTCCTGCAATAAATGTGACTAGTCTTACCATAATATTCATATTCATTCATATACACTACATATCTACGGCATCATGCATACTATATTTATTAATCTCTATTTCATCATGATATGCACATTTACAGACTCAAACCACTGAAAAAGTCATACTACCTAGACATGTAGAAAACAACAATAGGAGGGTTTTTAATTACTTACCTGATAACATTTTTCTTCTGGGTTAGGTTGATGATTATGAAAAAGGGTAGCAAATACTGATGGTCACCCGTTCCATTATGCTACAAGCTGTAGTCCATTCACAGGTAGCTCGTATGAGGGTTTGACTCTCTACTCTGTAAATTCTTGTTTTTTCTCAAGGTAGATGAAAATGACCTTGGGAACTTACCTTTAAACTCATCCGTAGGGCAGATTAAGGTAAAACTGGGTTAAATCAATTAAAACCATTGATCTTTTGCACAAAATCCATGGATGCTGCTAGGTGTTTGAATCTTATTCGCAGTCAGCAGGAATCCACCTACTACATATATGTGCATTTAATGTTACAAAGAAAGATAAGGGGGTGATCTTTAGAAGATCGGGTGATATTGAAATATGACCCCCTATGTGCAACATGACCCTCCACCTTTGAGCAAAAAAACTAACACCAATGAATCGGGTGATGTGGTCAAAGGTTGAATATGTATATCGGGTCATGATTTTAAGATTAGGGGATGTTTAAAATGTGACCCCGAAAATAAAATGACCTCTCTTTCAAAAGATTAGGATGATGTCAGCGTGTTGATGACTTTGTTTGAAAGTTGCATTAAAATGACATCACCGTCATGTTAAAAAGGGTGATCGTTGGATACATACCTCCACGAGGTAAAAAGAATGATGATGTCACCATCATGGTGATTTACTTTGTTCATAGAGCTTAGATGATGTCATCATCATATTCGCACTGGGGTGAGATTTTGCGACAGGGTGATATTTGTAAGATCGGGTGATATTGAAAATATGATCCCCGCAAAATATATGAAGTTGTTTGACAGTCAGATACAGTTATCACATAAAATTGACGTCCATACTTTGTGAACCAAATGATTATCGGGTGATAAACCTATATTGGGGTGATCTTACATAAGGTGACTGATGTTTGAAATATGACCCCCCCTTCGGACTATCAGGTTTGACTGAAACTTTGACTTACCATAACTTTCTCCCCTTAAGGAATTTCAGGGTGATCTAAAAAGCAAACCTACATGGAATTTTAAGCACTTTCCAACCATGAGGTTAATGATATGAAATGCTGATTTTGACAAACTAACCTCATCATGGGGATCTGTCCACCCTCTTATGCAGGGTTACCTTCTTGAATTACTTTTACCAGACCTTTGAAAAGTAGAAAAACAAGACAAGCCAAAACAACAAAAAAGTTGGGTCCTTGTTTTGTCAAGTCAAAATGGGGTGTGTTGTGTAACCACACAACACTAGCTATTTCCAATCAAATGTCAATAAAATCCTTCTACTATGATGAAAACACACCAAACCACCTACAATCGACAATAGACTCAAAGTATCATCCAATCAAATGAATTGCAAATCATGATTGGGCCATACATGACCGTACAATCGCAAGAATAGTAGGAAAATACATAATTTGATCAGAAAATATGATTAATTTGTATTGTTTCAATCTTTATTCACCTTCCACAACTTGCCTCAAATCTTTTTAGGCCTTTTTAACATCTTCCAACTGAATTCCAATGGTTTCCAATGAAAAATCAAATCATGACCCTTCAACTTCCACATGACAACACTTTGCAATGACAAAAATGACAAAATTGCACACCTAGACCCTATGTGACACAAATACAACAAAGATGGTCTAAATTAGACCTTATTGTATCAAAACTATGCTTGGACATACAAAACTCAACTGAGGACAACTATTTACAACATTTGACCAACAATTGTTAAGGTGCTCTTGCACCATTTTGGTACAGAGGGTTTCAAAATCTGACTGTCCTATTTCTTGAGCCTAAAGCATGGTAGCAGCAAATTGAGTTTTTTGGCCATAATTTTCAGTGCAGGCATGATATCAAGAATGTAAACATGGCTTCAGACACCCATTTGGGCTTTACACGACATACCTCAAAATCAAGGGTGGTCACTTTGTACCGAACTCTTCAAAACTTGGTTTGTTTGCTCACTATTACCCTAACTAGGGTTTCAGACCTTTTTGCAGTAAAATAGACATAACTCCCTCAAAACACAATGAAATTGAGTGCAACAAAAAGAAGTAAGAAGTAGATTCAATTATCTTTCATTGACAATTGGTCTCATGCCATGAAATGATTGTATAGGTCTATACCATTCACCAGAACAAAGAAAAATGTTTCAAAATGTGGAAAGCAGAGATGTTTTATTACTCCAATTTCAAGATTTTCAACAATCACCATCTCCAACCACCTCTCCCTCTTGTGTTCTATTGGGACAGGAAAATTTCAAAAAATTTCTATACCCTTGTCCACCCCCTATCCAACCAAATCAGAACATTATACCCCAAAATCATAATAACAGTCGATAAATTCCACAAACGTAACATGATTTCTATGATAAGATCCCTACCATAACTATTTGTCTCACCTCCCAAACCATAATCTGAAAAACCTTTAGTTCTTTGATTTTGGCAAGACCTCAATTTTTCATACCAACCCATGTTCCATTTGAAGTAAATTAGATGTGCATCGGCATTAGGAGTAAGGTCAGAATAAGAATTTCAAGAATCCCTGATAAAAGAAGTTATGCCGATGACCCTTTATCGGAAGGAGAATCCCCAGTCACACCGAATTGATCAAATACGATGACCATCGGGATGAGAAAGCATTGTCAAAAAATATTCTGAACATTCCCCTGATAGTGTAGATCACACCGATGGGCAAATTCGATAAGAGTCCTACCAAACAACTCAGGGAACAGATGGAATTATCGACTCATCAGGAAGAAATGCACATTGGAACAAGAAATTAATGTTTCTCCAACCTTATGATGTCTCAGTGACCATAAGGCATTTTCGGCCAAAGTCATACCGATATATGTGAAGGATATAACTCATTGGCAAAAGGAAACAGATCGGAGTAGGATTTATACGTCCTGCTGACTCTATAGTCACAATGACAAAGGATCTCGATGACATATGACTGTGATCATCCCAATGAAGAAAGAATAGAAAGGAAGGCATCAGGGAAACAACAAGGATCAGAAAAATCAAATAAGGTCATCCTGATGGCATATGTTTTTCCAATGAAGACAATAACCACACACATCGATGAGACTCTTTCCGACAGGTCATATGTGTCAGAAAGACAAGTGATATCGGTATCGATTTCTTAGGTATTACTGATTTCACTAACCTACCTTGTGAAGAGAAATCGACAAACATTTTAGGAAGACTCACACTGATATAAATAATTAATATAGGAGTAGGATGCTATTCTCACAATGATAGTATAAGTTAGGCCGCTAACAGGTTCTATGCTCATTTTTATATCGAATAGGTACTGAAATGTCTTGCCGATATAAACATATATTTGCTTTCATGAAAAGTGACATCAAGGGGATAAAACAAAGGGTCACAATGATTGAGTCATCTGCAAATATTCCCGCCATAAGAAGCATTTAGATCACACTGACATTAAAAAAGTCCTACCGATGAAGGATGTTACGATGATGTGACATTTCAAAATGATTATGGACATTAATGCATTGGAAGTATTAATTACATGTCAAGAAGAAATCCCCTGAGAGTTCATTCTAAATCACTGCAATTGTGTTTGAAAGAATTGTCTAAGAAGAGCACGCAAGTGAGAATTTGGAGGAGAAAACAAAGGAATTCGGTGATCATCTCAGGCAACAGGTAGACACATAAAACCTCTATGTGGTCACTTACAATTTGTATTTGCTATTCAAAATTATAACAAATGCAGACACTAGTAAAGGGCAGGGGTAGAAAAAAGTAGGGTGAAACCAATAAACCTAAGAAATAAAAAACTAATAAAGGTCCTGATGAAAAGGTGAAAGAGAGAAAACTAAATTAGGATTTGATAGATCAATTGCCTGGGTCTACCCCTAAAGCCTGAGGGTCTATAACACTCAGGGTGGAGGTGGAGAAGTTAGAAGACAAATACAAATACTTGGGAAATGTATGGACACCAATTAGAGGCTATGAATTGTTTAAATTCCATTATGATAGAAGATTTAGAAATGTCCTAGTGTCTAATCCATGGCATTTGAAATTAGGTAAATTGGTCATCCCAAATGTGTTTGTGAATGTGAAACTCCTAAAACTCTTGGCTGAATATTACAATCCCAGCCTCAAAGCCATATGTAATCCGCAAGGAGAGCCTGCTATACACTTATCCAAAAATGCCATTTGTGAAGTATTTGATTTGGATGAATTATGTACACTTCCCATAGTATATGAGGATTTAGACAAAGAATACTGGAGGATGGACACCACATACAATGGATGGAGATTGCTTCTCCACAGGGCTAGGGCAGAGGGAAAAATAATACATTTTGATGACAATGATGGACCTTCATTCCATGTGTCCCTATTTGAACCTTATATAAAATACACATATTATTCCATTGGCCAAGTCCTAGGGTCAGAAGTTCCTGATTTCATGACAATTCCATTAATGGTGATAGCGACAGATATCCAATGTCATAATGCTAGGCAATTTGACTATGCTGCTTATATTTTTAAAAAGATTGATTCTAGCTTAATTGCAATTAACAATACCCCAATAGTTTCTTTTGAGCATTATTCACTCCTCATGCATATGGTATTATACTATGGCTAGGAAATGGGAATATGGCCAAATGAACTCAAAATTACTCAAGTAGACAAATGGGGAAAAAAGTTGCCTATGCAGATGTGGACAAGGGTATGGGATAGTAGGTTTTCCCACTCCAGTTACATTCATTTTGAAGAATATTTTGTAAAAGTGTTGTATAGATACTTTAATCATCCCTGTGAATATTCATTGTCAGATGAAATAAAAAGGTTTCTCAGACCAAAAGACTTTGGTGGTCCCCCAACTGTCACCCACAATTGCGGAGATTGGTATTGCTTTGAGGACTCAACTATGGTTAGAATTTATAGTTTTGAAGATACCCCATTTATATTGTCCAAGACAATTCTTGATAGGATTGCTTGCTTAGAGATAGTCAGGTAGATGAACTATTCTAATGTGATAAACTTAAGTGCCTATGAAAAAAATCCTTCATGCCTAGTACTCTGTGCTTTGGGGATTTTACAGTGGTGTCTAAGGAAGGTTATGGTCTCATCAGAGATGAATTAATGCATTACAACATAACGTTGTTGCAAGTATGGGCCTAATCGGTGTTGGCATTGATGTCAACATACTCCTATTGTATTAATGATAAGGATTGGATGAGTTGTGTGCTAAGGATATTGAGAAAATTAGTCCTAATCAGGAATAGAGAAGAACAATGAAGAGAGTGAGGTAAAGATCCCAGTTAAGATGAAGATCAAAGGATGCACTTCAAAGGGTTTGTAGATATATGCCTTGAGATGATCCAGAAAAGATTTTAGAGGTCCGCATGAAGATATGAAGAAGTTATGGCCACTTAAGTAAAACCAGTTCTGGTAGGTGTTCAGAGGTGATAGAGTGATACAGATAGGTCTGGTGAGCTCCAGAAATGCAAAATCTTACTCTGCGGATTTTGTGGAGTGTTTAGTAGGTCAATGTGAATTGACAACTCAATTGGTTCGTGGTCTAGAGGTCCGCAAGCATCTATTCCATTATGACAGTGATGACAGACTATGTTCTTGAGGTTCTAGATGAAGGAGAGAATAAATTCAGTAAGCAAATGTAGTGTGGATGTTCTTTGTGATTCAGGAAAGCTTGTGGAGATCTTTGGATCATGTCCAGTTCATGTTGATGGTTTGCATTAGAGTTTGAGCTCATAATTGAAGAATTACTTCTGGATGATGGTGTTCTTCCTAAGTCTGGCCGACCAGACGAGTTACACATCTTGCGGATGATCTTGAAGATGTTATGTGAAGATTAGTGTGTTCCTAAGTGAAGATTGAAGTCTCAGATCTGTGTGGCCGATAGTGTGTTGATCTACGTGAAGTCTTTTTGTAACTAGTTATGTTGTATTTATGTATTTGCTCTTAAATGTATGCCAACTTGGATGATTATCCCTAAGTCGATGTCTTGTATAAATAAGGAATTGCAAAGTCATTTCAAATGCATCAAGTGGGGATGAGAGTGTGGTAAAGAGCAGAGGAGTGAAAGGCAGAGCAAAAGTATTAGGCTTAAATGGAACTAACTCAAGCATGGTGAATATGCTATTCTCTAGTTCAAGTATGTGATACTTATTATTATGTAGATAGTGTGTCTCTTGTAGGCAGTGGGCCTCTTGTGAGTAGTGTGCTTGAGTAGTGAGCCCTAATTGGCATATGCCATTTTATTCTTTCTATTATTCTAATAGAGAATATGATCTTGGGTTAATCACCCCATGGTTTTTCCCTTAACTAGGTTTTCCACGTCAAAATCTTGGTGTCTTGTGTGTTAATGTGTTTCTGCTCTTGATTTAATGCATTATGTTTTCATGATTGATTTATTATCATGCTACTGAATTACAAAGTGGATTTAAGTGTTTAATTGGAAGAAAGTTTTGGACAACTGATTCGCCCCCCTCTCAGTTGTCTGCCCTAAATCTAACAATTGGTATTAGAGCTAAGTTCCTCTAAAAAGAGCTTAACCACTTGAGCAGATCCAAGATGTCATCTTACAAGAAGGATAGCCTAAGGTTTGATGGAAGCAATTTCACACTTTGGAAAAGTCAGATGGAATGTCACTTGCAGTGTATGGGAATGCATATTGGACCATGGCTTCAAAGAAGTATTCTCCTCCACAGAATGGTCTGAGATCCATAGATGAAATCAGAGATGCTGAAAATAATCTACGGACTAAAGAAGCTCTTCTAAGTGCCTTATCTGATTCAGAGCTAACAAATGTTGTTGACCTACAAAACTGCTTTTGAGATTTGGGAAAAACTGAAACTTCTGCATGAAGGAGACAAGTATGTTAAATGTCCCAAGCTACAAAGTCTGAAAGAAAAATTAAAAAATCTAAAGATGAGAGAAGATGAAAATATCACTACATTTATGCCAAGGGTAAATGAGCTTGGTTGTGGCATTAGATGTGCTGGTGGAGTCATGGATGAAGATGAGATCATTGGCAAAGTTCTTAGATCCCTTCTTGATTCTTACAAGTACAAGGTTGCTGCTATTGAAGAATTCAGATCTTTTTTAGGTATCACAAGAGATCAATTGGTTGGTAAATTAGCTGCATTTGAATTGACTGAGTTTGGTGATGCCCCCCCAAGATTGAATCTGCATTCAAAGCTAATGCCTTTGTTAAAGGAAAACAAAATTTTGATCCAGAGAGAACTCTACAAGGAAACTCTCATGGTATGAAAAAGAAAGAAAAGACCTGGAAGAAGATGAAGTAGAAGCTGCTCAACTTGAAGCCTTTATTGCAAAAAAATTACCAAGAGGATCCGGTAAGTATGAGGGAAAATTACCTTTTAAGTGTTTTAACTGCAATAAGATTGGTCATTTTGCCTCAAGGTGTCCAAAAAGATTTTCAAGGCCAAATCCTAATAGACCAAGGTTACAAAAGAATTGTTACTATGTTCATGAAGATGATGATAATGAAGGAGTAACATATGATGAATCAGAGAAAGGAAACAAATCTGAAAATGACTGGGTGTTCATTGCCATCAAGGAAGAAGATATAATGCCCTCTGAATCTGTCAATCATAAAATTGTGGAAAGAGCTCTGGCTGCCCAAGTTGAAGAAAAGGATGATTGGGTCATTGACAGTGGATGCTCTCACCATATGACATGTGACAAGAATAAGTTCATAGATTTGGAAAGGTATGAAGGAGGAGTGGTAAAGTTTGGTGATAATTCTGCTAGCAGAATCAGAGGTAGAGGAACTATTTCTTTTGATGGAAAGAACAAAACTGGAAATGTACTGTATGTTGAAGGTTTGAAACACAATCTTCTCAGTGTTGGATAGTTGGTGGATAAAGGCTATGATCTTCAATTCAAAAATGGAAAATGCAAGATCTTTGAAAGCTCTGGAATAAAGATTGCATCTGATACTCAAACTAAAGGTAACATCTTCCACTTGGTTGGTACTGGTAATAGTTGTTTATTTGTTCAAATTGATCAGAGTTGGTTGTGGCATAGAAGAATGTGTCATGTGAATTTTGATAATATCATTAAAATAAGCAACACCTAGGCTGTAAGAGATCTTCCAAAACTAGTGAAACCTACTAATAGTTTGTGCAAAGAATGTTAGTTGGGTAAGCAGGGTAGAGTCACATTCAGAAGTAAGGAAAAGCCTTCTACTGGATTATTGGACTTAGTTCATACTAATTTATGTGGTCCGACAAGAATCAGAAGTGTGCAAGGTGATAGATACTTCATGTTATTAATTGATGACCATTCTTGGATGATGTGGGTAACTTTTTTGAAAGAGAAATTAGAAGCTCTTGAGAAATTCAAAATATTCAAAGCTATGGTAGAGAATGAAATTGGATTAAAATTAAAATGTTTGAGTTCTGATAGAGGTGGAGAATTCACATCCGGTGAGTTCATAGAATTCTATGAGAAACATGGTATAAAAAGATAGTTGTCTTCTCCTAGGACTCCACAGCAGAATGGAGTAGTGGAGAGAAAGAACCAAACCATCTAGGAAGCATCTAGAACCATGATGATGGAAGATAATGTTCCTTAGATTTATTGGAGAGAAGCTATAAGAACTACAGTCTATACTCTCAATCGAGTACAAATCAGAAACAATTCTGGTAAGACTCCTTATGAACTTTGGTTTGGCATCACTCCTACTATGAGGTATTTTAGAGTCTTTGGTAGCAAATGTTACATTAAAAGAGATGAAGATCTAGGAAAATTTGATGCTAGAAGTGATGAAGGAATATTCTTAGGTTATTCTACTCAAAGTAAAGCATACCGGTGTTATAACAAGAGATTGGGAAAGATTGTTGAGAGTACCAATGTGAAGGTTGATGAAGGTATTGAAAAACCCTCAAGGTTTTATGAATATGATGAAGATGATTAGAATGATGTTTTTGTTCAAGAAGTTCCCACCCCTTCTAAAACTCAGATTCAGACTGATCTTGTGAATCAGGAAGAAGAGATAAGTTTGAATGAACCTGCTCAAGAATCAAAAGTGCAAGAAACTCCCAAAGTTCCCAAGTATGTAAGATTGAATCACTTTGAAGATCAGATCATAGGTGATAAAAGCAAAGGTGTACAAACAAGAAGAAGGATTACTCAAGATTCAAAAGAGTATTGTCTA
The DNA here is from genome assembly GCA_027924645.1 of Cunninghamia lanceolata. NCBI lineage: Eukaryota > Viridiplantae > Streptophyta > Pinopsida > Cupressales > Cupressaceae > Cunninghamia > Cunninghamia lanceolata. The sequence goes on along the minus strand of BSBN01000261.1, from coordinate 7,001,658 downwards.
ATTTCAAAAATTGAACCTAAGATAGTGAATGAAGCTTGCAATGATGAAAATTGGACTAAAGAAATGGAGGAAGAGCTGATGCAAATTTAGAAAAATCACACATGGGATCTTGTTCCCAGACCTAAAAACAAGAATGTGATTGGAACCAAATGAGTCTTCTGGAACAAACTAAATAAAGATGGTGAAGTAGTTAGAAACAAAGCCAGATTGGTTTGCAAGGGTTACTCCCAAGTAGAAGGAGTTGATTTTGAAGAAAATTTTGCTCTGGTGGCAAGAATTGAAGCAGTCAGATTATTTCTTACTTTTGCTGCCTTCAAGGATTTCAAAGTATATCAGATGGATGTCAAGTCTGCCTTCCTAAATGGTGACTTGGAAGAAGAATTTTACATTGAGCAACCAGATGGATTTCAATTGTATGATCATGGTGATATGGTCTGCAAGTTGAAGAAAGCACTGTATGGACTCAAGCAAGCTCCAAGAGCCTGGTATGAAAGATTGGATAAGCATCTTTTGAAGATTGGTTTCAACAAGGGTACTGCTGAAAGTAATTTTTATTTCAAAATTGATCATGAAAATATCTTGATTGTTGAAGTGTTTGTTAATGATATTATTTTTGGAGGAAGAGATAGTATGTGCAAAACCTTTGCAAATCAAATGAAAAGTGAATTTGAGATGTCCATGTTTGGGGAAATGAATTTCTTCTTGGGTCTACAAATCATTCAAACAAAGAAAGGAACCTTCATTTCTCAGACCAAATATGTGAAAGAATTGTTGAAGAAATTTGGGATGGAAGAATCATAAGCAATGAGTACTCCCATAGCAACTGGATGTAAATTGAGCAAAGATGATGACTCTCCTAAGGCTAATCAGAAAAAGTATAGGTTAATGATTGGAGGATTGTTATATCTCACTCAAACTAGACCTGATATTATGAATGCTTCTGGTCTTGTTGCTAGATTCCAAGCTGATCCTAGAGAATCTCATGTCATGGCAATTAAGAGGATTTTTAGGTATCTAAAAGGGATAGTTGAGTATGGTATGTGGTATCCTAGAGATCATAATTTCTCTCTTCATACATATACAAATGCGGATTAGGCAGGAGATGTGGATGACCAAAAGAGTACCAGTGGTGGAGCATTATTTTTGGGAAAGAGATTGGTTTCTTGGCTAAGCAAGAAACAAGAGGCAATATCTCTATCCACTGCAGAAGCAAAATATATTGTAGCAGTAGGTAGTTGCACTCAAGTTTTGTGGATGAAGCAAATGCTAAGAGACATCAGAGTGGAGTATGAGGAACCTATCACAATATTCTGTGATGATTCAAGTGTAATAAATATTTCAAAGAATCCAGTGTTGCATTCAAAGACCAAACATATATCCATCAAGTATCACTTTTTAAGAGAGCAAGTGAACAAGAATGAAGTCAAATTGTAGATATTTTTACTAAACCTTTACCTAAGGACTCTTTTGAGTATCTCAGGGAGATGTTAGGGGTTATTACCCCTCTGGTTCTGCATTAAGGTGCACTGAAGTGCATCAGTCTGGTGGATATCACAGTCATATCTTGTGATCTGGATTGATGTTTGGGAAGCTGCCACTTAGGGGGAGCAGATGGCATGATTCTAAAGTAATGCAAGTATGCGCCCTTTTCCATTGATGTCAAAGGGGGAGAGAAGACATGTGAAAAACAAGTGGTTGCTTATCAAAAGGGGAGCAAGAAAGGAAGAGAAGACATGTGAATGGTTGTTACTGATAGGGGGAGTTGTGATAGTAAGGAGAAGCTCTTGTTTTGATGGTCAAAATAATTTTTCACATCATATGTTGCCATCAATGACAAAGGGGGAGATTGTTGCAAGTATGGGCCTAACCGGTGTTGTCATTTATGTCAACATACTCCTGTTGCATTAATGATAAGGATTGGATGAGCTGTGTGCTGAGGATATTGAGAAAATTAGTCCTAATCAAGAACAGAGAAGAATAGTGAAGATAGTAAGGTAAAGATCCTAGTTAAGATGAAGATCAAAGGATGCACTTCAAAGGGTTTGTAGATATGTGCCTTGAGATGATCTAGAAAAGATTTCAGAGGTCTGCATGAAGATATAAAGAAGTTATGGACACTTAAGTAAAACCAGTTCTGGTAGGTGTTTAGAGGTGACAGAGTGATACAGATAGGTCCGGTGAGCTCTAGAAATGCAACATCTTACTCTACGGATTTTGTGGAGTGTTTAGTAGGTCAATGTGAATTGACAACTCAATTGGTTCATGGTCTGGAGGTCCACAAGCATCTATTCCATTATGACAGTGATGACAGACTGTGTTCTTGAGGTTCTAGATGAAGGAGAGAATGAATTTAGTAAAAAAATGTAGTGTGGATGTTCTTGGTGATTTAGGCAAGCTTGTGGAGATCTTTCGATTGTGTCCAGTTCATGTTGATGGTCCACATTAGAGTTTGAGCTCGCAAATGAAGAATTACTTCCAGATGATGGTGTTCTTCCTAAGTCTAGCGGACTGGATGAGTTACACATCATGTGGATGATCTTGAAGATGTTATGTGAAGATTGGCATGTTCCTAAGTGAAGATTGAAATCTCAGATCTGTGTGGCCGATAGTGTGTTGATCCATGTGAAGTCTTTTTGTAACTAGTTATGTTGTATTTATGTATTTGCTCTGAAATGTATGCCGACTTGGATGATTATCCCTAAGTCGATGTCTTGTATAAATAAGGAATTACAAAGTCATTTCAAATGCATCAAGTGGGGATGAGAGTGTGGTAAAGAGAAGAGGAGCGAAAGGCAGAGCAGAAGTATTGGGCTTAAATGGAACTGACTCAAGCATGGTGAAGATGCTATTCTCTAGTTCAAGTATGTGATACTTATTATTCTGTAGACAGTGTGTCTCTTATAGGCAGTGGGCCTCTTGTGAGTAGTGTACTCAGGCAGTGAGCCCTAATTGGCATGTGCCATTTTATTCTTTCTATTCTTCTAACAGAGAATACAATCTTGGGTTAATCACCCAATGGTTTTTCCCTTAACCGGGTTTTCCATGTCAAAATCTTGGTGTCTTGTGTGTTAATGTGTTTCTGCTCTTGATTTAATGCATTATGTTTTTATGATTGATTTATTATCATGCTACTGAATTACAAAGTGGATTTAAGTGTTTAATTGGAAGAAAGTTTTGGACAACTAATTCACCCCCCCACTCTCAGTTGTCTACCCTAAATCTAATAGAGGTGTGCTGAGGAAAGAAAAAGATTTGATCCCGAGGGTTTCATTGATTTTGCTAGAAGAAAATAAAATCTCAGTGGATACACATATATTCCATATCCACATGATGATATTATTAGGACTATGGAAGAAGCCAAAGTTGAATTGGTAATTGAAAAATATCTAGAGAATTAGATGAGAAAAGAAAACAAGTTTCAGAGATAGAGTTGTTGTCTTCTAGTGATGAGGAATCTGCAGGTGAAGAGGAGCTCCATGAATAGACAAGTAGAATCTCTAGATGAAAAATAGAATGTTATCAACATCCTAATAGAGAGCAGGATGAAGAGGGGCCTGATGATGAGGATCCTAGATAGTTAACATATGTTTCTTTCATTGCAGATGATCAATTTATTCATTCTCAGGAATTTAAATCATTTTTGCATAAATGTAAAGGAAAAGAACTTAGAGAATAAGTTGAAGATGTCACAACTGATAATGAAAGATAATTGATGGATGTGTTAAAGACAACAGTAGACAATAAGTTGAGGGCTATGACTCCTAACAGAGGCAAACAGTTGCTTAGAGAAGCGGGTGTCATGATATTTCTTGGACTTGACATAAATTTTGCCTTGGTATTTGATAGTTTCTTGCACAATACTGATGATAAATACAAACTCACTCTTGAAGGCGTAATAGAGATATACATGGGTACCAAGTACAACAATGATGAAAAATCACTCATGATATGGGCCTTATACCATCCTCATAAGAAGACTGCCATTATAGATATTGAAAAAACCTTTGGGCATGTTATGACTTTGAAAGTAGGAGAAACTGATCCTTTGATTACTGCAGATATTGCTATAAATGTTGCAAGACTAAATAAAGCACAGGCTCAAATGTTGATCAAGAAGTGAGATGCATATAAACTGAGTTGTGAAAGATTGACAAAGGAAAATGATTTCCTAAAAGATACTATCAAGAATGCCTTTGGAGGATCAATTAAAAGATTAACCCAAGGAGAAAGTTCACAAAGTGCCCAATCACCATCTATTGATCAAATAGCCCAGGTTCAAATTGACACACTTGCATTAGTACTACAGAATAGGTATATCAATATGATGCATTGGATGAATAAATTCTAGGATGTCCACTCTGAGAATCATAAGGTTATCCAAGAACATGAGAGGTTAAATAATAGGCTCCAAGAGAAACTCCATGAGATACAAAATAATGATACTCCTGATAGTACAAGTATCTCCAGTGCCCAAGATTTGATCGAACAACATAAGAGATATCATAACCAGCTTCAAAATGATGCCAAGGAATGTGTTGAGGCTTCAAAGACAGGTGTACCTATGTTGTTCAGAAATGATAAGGAGTTGACGAGAAAAGATGAATGGATTAAAGAATGCCAGGTGATATTACAGGAGGCTTTAGAAGCTCTCAAAGATAAAGACTCAGCATTTGGGGAGGCCTGCAAGCATTTGGAAAAAGATGGTGACAATGGATGCGATTACAAGAAATGCTATAGAATTTGCTGATACACATCGGAGCCAAGAGTACCTGGATCATGTTGCTCAGATATACCTGTAGATTAGCAGAGCTTAGGGTCATTATTTTTGTTTATTGTTATGTTAATCCTTTTAATTCTCAAAAGACATTTTGAAGAGTTATGTCTCTTCACAAATATTTCAATATAAGGTGGACATATGATGATCAATCATCATCGGTAGTAGGAGATAATAGAAGAAGTCCATAATATTTTAAAAGACCATGTTACAAATATTATATTGAGAAGTTAATACATTTTTGATTCTATGGCTCTATATTGGCTTCAATTGTTTGTTGAAATTATTCAGTTATTTGGTTGTCTCCAGTTCAGTATTTCTTTATTATTCAAATTGATATATCAAGTATATATTTAGTTTGTCAATGCACATTTGTTGTACTTGTGTGATTTGATTAATTGGTTTCCTTATAGAGGAATTAAAAATAATTTTGGTTAGTCACAGTAATTTGGAAGTATTGTTTTGGATCACTAAGAAGAACCACATAATTAGGATTGGCATTATGTCTTCAAGTTGATATTATTTGCTATTCTTGCATAGTTCATTCAATTGGTTCCTTCAAGAAAGGATTAAAATTCCTTCTGGTGAATAACAAGAAACCTGATTGTGTCAATTGGATATTAAGAAGAGTGTCAATCATTCCCCTACACTTTTATACAAGTTATAAACCAAAGTATTGTGCCAAACAGTTAGGGTTATTGCCCAATATAAGCCACTAGTTCTGGATTTTCACTTAACTCTATTTACCCAACAAGGCACTGGTCTTACTCATTTCAATAGTTAAATTCATTTATTAGTTCTTACCTTGATATTGCTTATATAATTTATACTAAATCATCTTTCAGATATTAGAAATAGAACTAGTTAGCAAGCTTTCATCTATTCCACACCATTTTCCATTGTGGGTAGATCCATTAACTTAGTCACAACACTTACACTCATTTAATCTGCCTTAACTTTCAAGGTCTACCCACCTAGGTATAGCAGTGCCTAAAGTGCAGGGAGTCATTAACCCTATAGGTTAGCTCTGTCATGTTAGTTCAAAAAACGTTGGCAATTTGATCATAGAGTCTGACATCCTCTTAGGATTTGTGACCTGCATTTTTGAGACCTAACAAATTGGTGACTCTGCTAGGGATTAATCCGATCATATCCGGTTGAAGATCATTTCATTACAGCATCATTAAAATTTTCAATTCAAAATCAATTAGTAACTCTGCTGGCAAGAAGAACTCGAAAAGATAAATTATAACCTTTTCCTATTTACAAAAATAGGTGGTGACTCTAGAACCTGTTATAACAAAAAGTTAGTACCAAATGGATGGTAGAAGATCCAAGATGAAAGGGAAGAAGTTACAATCATCCCCACCAATTAGAGCCATTTCCAAGAAAAATGGAGCATCAAGTTATTTTCATTAGAGTAATAATCAGGAGGCCCAAGAGGATAATACAGAAGAAACTATCATAACTCACAATCATTTTACCCCTCTGCATGAATCAAATGAGAATTTATCTCAAATCCATGGAGTAACTGATGATATATTGGCAAAATACAAACCTAATCCTCAAGAACAGCTTGAGTTCAAAGCACAGGCCATGAAGGAAATTGATCAAAGGCAGGCAAAATATGATTATAAAATATCACTACAGTAGGGAGAGGGGGTAAAATATGGATTCACGAATCAAGAGGTAAATACAAGTCCAAAGAATACAAGGAATATGAATGAAATGTAGCAGAATGTGCTTAAACTCCAGGAAGAACTTGAAATGATCAAGATAGAGGAAACTGAGATGTTAAAACAGGAGATTCAATAGATAAAGAATAGGACTAAAACAACTGCCCCAAAATATATACCTCCACATAGAAGAAATAATTTGAGGAACCCACATCAAAACTTACACCAAAATACAGGTGGTGCTTCCAATCCATAAGCATCTGGAAGTCATATTCATTAAAATACCCTCCTTAATAATCCTAGACCACCCTTCTTGCATAACACCTCTCAACATATGGCTAATCCATACCCACCCCCTAGTCAACAGTATTGTAAACCACAATATCATCATATGAACCCCCACATGAACCCACAACAACAACATGCTTATCATCAGCCTCCATGCGGGTATCATTACTACCCTAACCCACCACCCATGAATGTTACTCCACATAACTTCACAAACATATGCGGGCAATTTGATCTGACTAGATATCAATTGTATCCATACCCCATTGACAATAGTTGGAGGAATATAGTTCCCAAGTTCACTGGAAACAATGCAGTATCAGCTGAGGATCATATCAGAAGCTTTAATGCCTTTGTACAAGATATTAGTATGGAATATGAAGATGTTAAAATGAGATTATTCATGATGTCTCTAACTGAAGATGTAAGAGACTAGTTCAATAGCTTACCAGATGCCTCAATCAGTTCCCTAATAGATTTCCATAGTCAATTTAAGGAGCAGTATGGCAATCAGTATGCCCCTAAGTTTGTATTGCACAAATTGATAAGTATCCAAAAGTACCAAAACGAGTCAGTATATGATTTCAATATGAGATTCTCCAAATTACACAACAAAATACCACATGGATCTAAATTGACTGACCTAGAAACATTAAGTATTTACCTGAAAGCATTTGATCCTAAGACATGGTATGAACTTAGAAACTGGTGCCCTAGGACCTTAGCTGAAGCACAGAAAGTAGTGTTGACTATTGAAAACAATAGAAAATATGTAGACATGGTAAGCAAAAGAGATAATCCCATAATTCCTCAAAGTCCAAATATTCAATAGAATAAATAAGAAAGCCAACATAGAAATGAAAGACCTAGGTTGCATGATATGCCATATAATACAAATTGGAAGATTGGGAGACCTATTGAAAGTAGCAGAAAGAAAGATTATGGCAAAGATACTTCTGATCCTCTAAAGAGAAATGGGGCACATATGGTAGAAGATAATCCCTGGTGTTTGGTGTGCAATTTACGACACTCACCTGAATATTGTGTAGTGGCTAAAATAGTACAATAGGAAGAAACATTGTATGACTATAACAGAGACAACCACACAATAAACATGATGCAAGATGCACCATACTTGCTAAATGAAGACTATTCTTCTACAGAAGAAGAGGGATATGAGTATGATGCAGGGAACCAGAAACATCATATCAACATGGGAAAACAAGAAGTATTCTCAGATCAGGAGGAAAACTACAAGTGACCTACTTGTTATCATAACAAATCACCATATGATCAATGGAGAAAGCCCACTGAAAAAGAAAGAGAAGTTCTTACAATAGCTGTAATAGCCCAAGCTAAAAATGTCTATAATCTAAGGAACAGGATAGTAAGTTCAGAACAGGGAACACCTGGGAGTGTCTTTATAAAAGATCAAAATTACAAAAGGAATAATGCAAAGTCCTCACTTAAAGAACCAGAAAAAATGAAGCAAAATAAAACAAAAGACAAATCACCAATTCAAGAAAAAGAACATATAAAAATAGAAAGGAATGATTAGACTATAGCCCATTCATTTGACATTGCTCATGCGATATCCTAGATGAAGATATCAGTACCACTTTTGGAAATGATGAAGATAGATACATACAGAAGTACAGTGGTTAAACTGATATCAGATATACCAAATCAAAAATATAAGGAATCAAAGAATATAAAAAACAATGCTCAGCAAGAAATAGTCCAAGTTCCTGAAGTATATCTGGGTGATACCCTAACAAAGAACCCCTCACAAGTGGACCCTTTCTACACCACCTTATTAATTAGAAACAGGCTAGTGAGGAACTGCATGATTGATTCAGGCGCAACCATGAATATCATGCCAATAGTAGTCATTAAAGAATTGGGAATGTGGGTTGACACTACATTTGATAAGTGTTATGCGATGGACAATAGGTCTATCCCAGTTGGGGGCATTATGAAGGACGTGGAAATAAAACTAGCTTCCTACCCTAAAGCAACCTATAATATTGATATCATTGTGGTTGATATTCCACCATATTATGGAATGCTCTTATCAAGACAATGGGCTACAATGGAAGGAGGGAATGTCCAATTAGATTTATCATATGCCACAATACCAGTGGGAGGCAAAGAGATCAAGCTGTGTAGGGAGCCAATATATGAGAACATCATAGAACGCCTAGATCAAAATCAAATAAATCTATTTAGTGATACAGATTTGGGAACCTTCAAAATTGAATCAAATCAGCCAGAATTACAAAATATTGATCCAATGTATCTAGAATCTAAGAAAGAGGAAAATGATGTGTGGAAAATGTATTTTGATGGTGCATGTAGCAAAATGGGAAATGGGGCAGGAGTGCTATTTATTTCACCAACAGGTAGAACTTTCAAACACTCATTCTTATTGACATTTGAATGCACAAACAATGTAGCAAAATACGAGGCTCTGCTGATTGGTTTAAATATTTCCATCAAGCATAAGATAAGAAAGCTGGCTATATACGGGGATTCAAAATTAGTTACTTCTCAAGTAAAAGGGAAATATTTATCCCAAAACAAGAGGTTGAAGCAATATAGAAATGCTGTCTGAGATGATGTTGAGTTGTTTGATGCCTTTTCAATCAACTGGATTGACTGATCAAAAAATATTATGACAGATTTTCTAGCGAACATTGCATTAAAAAGGGATGATATCACATTAGTGGGTATTATAGAAATTGAATTCAAAACCAGACCGACTATTCCAGATAATATCCATAACTAGCAAGTGTTTAATAATGATACCGATATAATCAAATTCTTACATTGTATCGATCACTATGAAGACCAAGAGATTGATTTCAATGCATTTATGGAGGAACATGATGGAAAAGAAACTCTCTTTGGTGAAGAGATAGTTCAACTAAAAACAAACAAAATACCTAAGGGATTCATAGCATTAGAGAAAGTGTTTGATGGATGTGATAGATTTAAAATGAAAGACACACCCATAGTACAGAATGATCTTGAAGAAATTAATTTGGGGGCCTGGGTGGCCCCAAAGAATGTATACATTGGAAAGAAGCTAAATCCCAAAATGAGGAGCGTGCTCATCAACTTACTCAGAAAGTATAGACATGTGTTTGCACGGTCATATGATGACTTGAAATCATATAGGGAGGATCTTTTTCAGCATGAACTACCATTAAAGTTGGATGCTAAACCATTCAGGCAAAAGTAGAGGCCTATTAATCCCACACTGGTCCCTAAAATGTTTGAGGAACTCACAAAGCTAAGGGATGGAGCTATTATCAAACCCTTAGACACTCTTCTTGGGTTTCTAATTTGGTGCCTGTCAGAAAGAAAAATGGTGATATTAGATTATGTGTGGACTTTAGGAATATAAATAAATCCTCTCTTAAGGACAACTATCCCCTTCCTAACATGGAAGCAGTACTGCAAAAAGTCACAGGGTGTGAACTATTGTCCATGATGGATGGTTTCTTAGGATATAATCAGTGAAAGTCAAAGAATCAGAACAATATAAGACTGCATTCACCACACCATGGGGAACATATGTGTATTTAAGAATGCCATTTGGACTCACAAACATTGGGGCAACATTCCAAAGGGCAATGGATGTGGCCTTTACAAAATTGATTAACAAAATCATGGTAGTATATTAGGATGACATGACAACATATTCCAAAAAGGATGAAGATCATTATACACACTTAGAGCAAATTTTTATTAAAGCCTTAGAACATGGAATTTCATTGAATCTTAAGAAGTGCCATTTCACAGTAACAGAGGGCAAGCTACTTGGTCACATAGTCTCAAAAGATGGAGTAAGCATAGATCCTGAAAGAGTAAGAGCCATTGACCAAGTTCCCATTCCTAAGAATGTGAAAGCTATACAATCATTCTTTGGCCAAATCAACTTTGTCAGGAGATTCATATCAAATTTTGTAGAGATTGTTAGTCCCATATCAAGAATGTTAAAGAAGAATATAGAAGTGAACTAAATAGTGGAAACATTAGAGGCATTTGCCACCATTAAGAAGGTAATCAAGGAAGCCCCAGTTCTGATATCTCCTGATTTTAGTAAGCCATTTCAGCTGTTCTCATTTGCCTCATATCATACAGTTGCAACAGTAATGTTGCAGAAAAATGATGAGGGACATGAACAACCCATTTCATTTTTTACCAAATCTCTTCAAAATGTAGAGTTAAAATATGACATAGTTGAGAAATAGGCATATGCATTGGTGAAAGTAGTCAAAGCTTTTAGGCCATACTTGGTGGGAGCTGAAATAATAGCATATGTGCCTAATGCTGCAGTGAAAGATGTATTAGTCCAAACTGAGGTCACAGGCAGAAGGTGCAGATGGATTAATAAAATTCAAGAGTTTAATATTGAAATCCAAATCACCAAACTAGTAAGAGGACAGGGTCTTGCTAGACTAATGGTTGAAAACAATCTTGAGGCTTCTCAAATATGTAATACTGATGATGTTAATAACATGATTTCTAGCATTGAGCATACTCCATGGTATACTAAAATCATATATAATCTAAAACATATGAAATGTCTTGAAGGATATGATGATAACAAGAAAAGGACACTTAAATTATAGGCTTCAAAGTATGTATTTATCGATGGGGATCTTTATTGGAAGAATAGGGATGGTATTCTGCTACTATGCCTAGATGAACATCAGTCAAAACATGTCCTGAAAGAGTTACATGGAGTGTGTGGGGAGCACTTCTCAACAAAAACTACAACTCACAAGATCCTGAGGGCTGGATACTATTGGCCTAGAGTTTTCAATGATTCATATCATTATACAAGAAAATGTGAGGCATGCCAGAAATTTTTTAGGAAAATTAAAATACCAGGGAGCATTACCCTTGAAACCTATGCAGGTGGAAGCTCCATTCTATCAATGGGGAATTGAATTCATAGGAGAGATTGTAGAAAAGTCAAACAGAGGACACAAATGGATTTTAGTGGCAATGGATTAATTCACAAAATGGGTGGAAGCAATCCCAACTAAACAAGCAACAAGAAAAGTGGTGATCAAATTTTTAATGGAAAACATTATATTTAGATTTGGCAGACCAGTGAGGTTGATTACAGACAACGGAATGTGCTTTAGGTCTGATGAGTTCAAAAAAATTTGTAATATATATGGCATCACTGTGTCTTATGCTGCCCCTTATCACCCACAAGCAAATGGCTAGGTAGAGTCTAGTAATAAAAATCTTTTGAAAATTATAAAAAGAATGTTGGAGGGAAACAAAAAGGCATGGGATTCAAAGTTGAGAATGGCTATGTGGGCTGATAGGATTATTGTGAAGAGAGCAAGTGGAAGATCCCCTTTTGAATTGGTGTATGGAATACAAGTAAGGATGCCATTAGAAAATCTTCTACCAGTTTACAAATTCATTCTTCAAGAGGATTCAAATATTCCTGAACCAATGGAGGAAAGAATAGAACATCTTGCAAAACTTGATGAGACAAGGAGAATGGCTCAAAAGCAGAACATCAAATTGCAATCACAAGTAAAATACCTTTTTGACAAGAAAGCCAAGGATAGAAAATTAGAGATAGATGACTTGGTATTGATGTGGAATGTCAAATGCCAAGAGAAAGGAAAGCATGGAAAGTTTGAATCCTTGTGGTTGGGTCCTTTCGTTGTCATTGGCAAAGGAGGAGAAGATTCCTACTATCTGTAAAATATGTCTAGAGAAGAGTAGGAACTGCTAGTGCATGGATAGTTTCTGAAACCTTTCTTTTCATGAAAGCATCAAAATCATGCATAAAGAGATAAGTGTTGCCAGTGCATGGACAACTCTTAAATAATTCTCAAAGTACTCCTATTCCATGTATAGTAGTTTAGCGTAATCAAGAGAGATTAGGATCTGCAGTACATGGATAGTCCTAGGAATCCTTCAATAATAACAAAAATCTTTTCCATGTACAGTAGTATAGGATCATCCCCATTTTACATCATTGTCACTTCTAGCACCCAATCTCATTTCATCCATATATATTCCTAAAATCTTGTAAAATTGTCATCCCCAACAAACAAAATACTTGGTCTACTCTCCCAGAGATCTGAATTCTTGTTATACCCACAAGAGGTATACATCCCAGATAGAGCCACTGTTGGGACAGGAAAATTTCAAAAAATTTCTATTCCTTATCCACCCCTTGTCCAACCAAATCAGAACATTATACCCCCAAAATCATAATTATAGTCAATAAATTCCACAAATGTAACATGATTTGTATGATAAGATCCCTACCATAATCTGAAAAAACCTTCAATTCTTTGATTTTTGCAAGACCTTAGTTTTTCATACCGACCCATGTTCCATTTGAAGCAAATTAGATGTGTATCGGCATTAGGAGTAAGGTCAGAATAAGAATTTCAAGAATCCTTGATAAAAGAAGTTATGCCGATGACCCTTTATCAGAAGGAGAATCCCCAGTCACACTAAATTGATCAAATACAAGGACCATCGGGATGAGAAAGCATTGTCAGAAAATACTCTAAATATTCCCCCGACAGTGTAGATAACACCGATGGGGAAATTCGACAAGATTCCTGCCAAACAACTTAGGGAACAGACGGAATTATCTACTCATTGGGAGGAAATGCACATCAAAAAAAGAAATTAATGTTTCTCCGACCTTATGATGTCTCAGCAACCATAAGGCATTTTCGGCCAAAGTCATACCGATATATGTGAAGGATATAACTCATTGGCAAAAGTAAACAGATCAGAGAAGGATTTATAGGTCCTGCCAAGTCTATAGTCACAATGACAAAGGATCTCGGTGACATATGCCTGTGATCATCCCGATGAAGAAAGAATAGAAAGGAAGGCATCGAGGAAACAACAAGGATTAGATAAATCAAATAAGGTCATCCTGATAGCATATGTTTTTCCAATGAAGACAATAACCACACACATCGATGAGACTCTTTCCGATAGGTCATATGTGTTGGAAAGACAAGTGATATCGGTATCGATTTCTTGGGTCTTACCAATTTCACTAACTTGCCCCATGAAGAGAAATCGATAAACATTTCGGGAAGACTCACACCAATATAAATAATTTATATCGAAGAGATTTAAAATATCAGAGTAGGATGTTGTTCTCACAATGATAGTATAAGTGAGGCTAATAATAGCTTCTATGCTCATTTTTATATCGAATAGGCATTGAAATGTCTCACTAATATAAACATATATATGCTTTCATGAAAAGTGACATCGAAGAGATAAAACAAAGGGTCACAATGATTGAGTCATCTACAAATATTTGCACCATAAGAAGCATTTAGATCGCACTGACATTACAAAAGTCCTGTCGATGAAGGATGTTATGATGATGTGACATTTCAAAATGATTATGGAGATTAATGCACTGGAAGTGCTAATTACATGCTAAGAAGAAATCCCCTGAGAGGTCATTCTAAATCATTGCAATTATGTTTGAAAGAATTGTTTGAGAAGAGCACGCAAGCGAGAATTTGGAGGAGAAAACAAAGGAATTCGGTGATCGTCTCAGGCAACAGGTAGACACATAAAACCTCTGTGTGGTCACTTACAATTTGTATTTGCTATTCAAAATTATAACAAATGGAGACACCAGTAAAGGGCAAGGGTAGAAAATAGCAGGGTGAAACCAGTAAACCTAAGAAATAAAAAATTGATAAAGGTCCTGATGAAAAGGTGAAAGAGAGAAAATCAAAATTTGATAGATCAATCGCTTGGGTCTACCCCTAAATCCTGAAGGTCTGCACAACTCAGGGTGGAGGTGGAGAAGTTAGAAGACAAATGCAAATACCTGGGAAATGTATGGACACCAATCAGAGGCTATGAATTGTTTAAATTCCATTATGATAGAAGATTTAGAAATGTCCCAATGTCTAATCCGTAGCGTTTGAATTTGGGCAAATTGGTCATCCTGGATGTGTTTGTGAATGTGGAACTCCTAAAACTCTTATCTAAATATTACAATCCCAGCCTCAAAGCCATATGCAATCCGGAAGGAGAGCCTGCTATACACTTATCCAAAAATGCCATTTGTGAAGTATTTGATTTGGATGACTTATGTACACTTCCCATAGTATATGAGGATTTAGACAAAGAATACTGGAGGATGGACACCACATATAATAGATGGAGATTGCTTCTCCACAGGCCTAGGATAGAGGGAAAAATAGTACCTTTTGATGACTATGATGGACCTCCATTCCATGTGTCCTTGTTTGAACCTTACATGAAATACACATATTATTCTATTGGCCAAGTCCTAGGGTTAGAAGTTCTTGATTTCATGACAATTCCATTAATGGTGATAGCGACAGATATCCAATGTCATAACGCTAGGCAATTTGACTATGCTGCTTATATTTTTAGAAAGATTGATTCTAGCTTAATTGCAATTAAGAACAATGCCCCAACAGTTTTTTTTGAGAATTATTCACTCCTCATGTACATGGTATTATACTATGTCCGAGAAATGGGAATATGGCCAAATGAACTCAAAATTGCTCAAGTAGACAAAAGGGGACAAAGGTTGCCTATGCAGATGTGGACAAGAGTATGGGATAGTAGGTTTGTCCACTCCAATTACATTCATTTTGAAGAATATTTTGTAAAAGTGTTGTATAGATACTTTAATCATCCTTGTGAATGTTCATTGTCAAATGAAATAAAAAGGTTTCTCAGACCAAAAGACTTTGGTGGTCCCCCAACTGTCACCCACAATTGGGGAGATTGGTATTGCTTTGAGGACTCAACTATGGTAAGAATTTATGGTTTTGAAGATACCCCATTTATATTGCCCAAGACAGTTCCTGATAGGATTGCTTACTTAGAGATAGTCAGGCAGATGAACTATTCTAATGTGATGAACTTAAGTGCCTATGACAAACAATCCTTCATGCCTAATACTCTGTGCTTTGGGGATTTTACTGTGGTGTCTAAGGAAGGTTATGGTCTCATCAGAGATAAATTAATGCATGACAACATGAGGTGTGCCGAGGCAAGAAAAGGATTTGATCCCGAGGGTTTCATTGATTTTGCTAGAAGAAAATAAAATCTCAGTGTATACACACATATTCCATATCCACATGATGATATTATTAGGAACATGAAAGAAGCCAAAGTTGAATTGGTAATTGAAAAATATAATAGGGAATTAGATGAGAAAAGAAAACAACTTTCAGACATAGAGTTGTTGTCTTCTGGTGATGAGGAATCTGCAGGTGAAGAGGAGCTCCATGAACAGACAAGTAGAATCTCTAGACAAAAAATGGAATGTTATCAACTTCCTAATAGAGAGCAGGATGAGGAGGGGCCTGGTGATGAGGATCCCAGACAATTAGCATATGGTTCTTTCATTGTAGATGATCAATTTATTCATTCTCAGGAATTTAAATCATTTTTGTATAAATGCAAAGGAAAAAAACTCAGAGAATCAATTGAAGATGCCACAACTGATTATGAAAGACAATTGATGGATGTGTTAAAGACAACAGTAGACAATGAGTTGAGGGCTATGACTCTTAACAGAGGCAGACAGTTGCTTAGAGAAGTGGGTGTCATGATATTTCCTGGACTTGACATAAATTCTACCTTGGTATTTGATAGTTTCTTGCACAATATTGATGATAAATACAAACTCATTCCTGAAGGTGTAACAGAGATATACATGGGTACCAAGTATAACAATGATGAAAACTCACTCATGATATGGGCCTTATACCCTCCTCATAAGAAGACTGCCATTATAGATACTAAAAAAACCTTTGGGCTTGTTATGACTTTGAAAGCAGGAGAAATTGATCCTTTGATTACTGTAGATATTGCTATAAATGTTGCAAGACTAAATAAAGCATAGGTTCTTCAAATGCTGATCAAGGAGCGAGATGCATATAAATTGAGTTGTGAAAGATTGACAAAGAAAAATGATTTCCTAAAAGATACTATCAAGAATGCCTTTGGAGGATCAATTAAAAGATTAACCCAAGGAGAAAGTTCACAAAGTGCCCAATCACCATCTATCGATCAAATATCCTAGGTTCAAATTGACACACTTGCAGCAGTACTATAGGATAGGTATATCAATATGATGCATTGGATGAATAAATTATGGGATGTCTACTCTAAGAATCATAAGGTTATCCAAGAACATGAGAGGTTAAATAACAGGCTCCAAGAGAAACTCCATGAGATACAAAATAGGGATACTCCTGACAGTACATGTATCTCCAGTGCCCAAGATTTGATCGAACAACATAAGAGATATCATGAACAACTTCAAAATGATGCCAAGGAATGTGTTGAGGCTTCAAAGATAGGTGTACCTATGTTGTTCAGAAATGATAAGGACTTGAAGAGCAAAGATGAATGGATTAAAGAATGCCAGGTGATATTACAGGAGGCTTTAGAAGCTCTCAAAGATAAAGAATCGACATCTAGGGAGGCTTACAAGCATTTGGAGAAGATGGTGATGATGGATGTGATTACAAGAAATGCTATAGAATTTGCTGATACACATTGGAGCCAAGAGTACCTGGATCATGTTGTTTAGATATACCTGTGGCTTAGCAGAGCTTAGGGTCATTATTTTTGTTTATTGTTATGTTAATCCTTTTAATTCTCAAAAGACATTTTGAAGAGTTATGTCTCTTCACAAATATTTCTATATAAGTTGGACATATGATGATTAATCATCATTGGTAGTAGGAGATAATAGAGGAAGTCCATAATATTTTAAAAGACCATGTTGCAAATATTATATTGAAGAAGTTAATAGGAGATCTTTGATTCTGTGGCTCTATATTGACATTAATTGTTTGTTGAAATTATTCAGTTATTTGGTTGTCTTCAGTTTAGTATTTCTTTGTTATTCAAATTGATATATCAACTATATATTTAGTTTGTCAATGCACATTTGCTGTACTTGTGTGATTTGATTAATTGGTTTCCTTAAAGAGGAATTAAAAATCCTTCTGGTCAATCATAGAAATATGGAAGTATTGATTTGGATCACTAAGAAGAACCACATAATTAGGATTGGCATTTTGTCTCCAAGTTGATATTATTTGCTATTCTTGCATAGTTCGTTCAATTGGTTCCTTCAAAAAAGGATTAAAATTCCTTCTGGTGAATAATAACAAATCTGATTGTGTCAGTTGGATATTAAGAAGAATCTATCAATCATTCCCTTGCACGTTTATACAAGCTATAAACCAAAGTATTGTGTCAAATAGTTAGAGTTATTGCCCAATATAAGCCACTGGTCCTAGATTTTCACTAAACTCTATTTACCCAACAAGGCACTGGTCTTACTCATTTCAATAGTTAAATTCATTTATTAGTTCTTACCTTGATATTGCTTATATAATTTATACCAAATCATGTTTTAGATATTAGAAATAGAACTAGTTAGCAAGCTTTCATCTATTCCACACCATTTGCCATTGTGGGTAGATCCATTAACTTAGTCACAACACTTAGACTCATTTAATCTACCTTAACTTTCAAGGTCTACCTGCCTCGGCATAGCAATACCTAAAGTGCAGGGAGTCCTTAGCCCTATAGATTAGCTCCATCACGTTAGTTAAAAAAATGGTTCCAATCTGATCATAGAGTCTGGCATCCTCTTAGGATTTGCAAGCTGCATTTTTGAGACCTAACATCTTTGACCATACAAAGCCTTTTTAAGGCATTTCCAACTATTCCCAAATGGTTACAACCAACTTTTCAAGTTGTAATTGTTCATCTTCCCACATTGGCAACAAAAGAAAAAGTTGCTTTGTGCAACTTGACAACATTCAACAACCTTGACACTTTTTACATTTGCACACAAACTTTACACCTATTGACACAAACTAGACACCAACACATTTAAAATGGTCTTCTTAGACCTTATTACATATTAAGAACTCAAACAAAACCAAAATGCCAATTTTGAACCTACTAAACCTAGGGTGCTCTTGCACCAATAATACTTTGTTTCTCAACTTAGATTAGTGTGTTCCACCTTTAGATGTAATGCTATTCATATTTTTTAATTATTTAGCTTAGTGATATATATATATATATATATATATATATATATATATATATATATATATTCTATTTCATTGAAAGCTTGATGAGATAAATCATGTTCAAATACAAGAAATTAACCACCAATTTTAATATCCAAGTTGTTTAAGGATTATTAAATAGTAATATAATTAATTTTCTCTGTATTATGACAAACAAAAAATGATATCAGCTTATATATATTAAAAAATGATATCGTCAAATATAATTAATATATAATAAACCTAAACAACTTGGATAATAAAATCCATGGTTAATTTCTTATATAATTAATATAAGAAATTAACCACCGATTTTAATATAAGAAATTAACCACAGATTTTAATATCCAAGTTGTTTAAGGATTATTAAATATTAATATAATTATTTTTCTCTTTATTATGACAAATGAAAAATGATATATATATATATATATATATATATATATATATATATATATATATATATATATATATATAATTGAAAGCTTGATGAGATAAATCATCGTCAAATATAAGAAACTAACCACCAATTTTAATATCCAATTTGTTTAAGGATTATTAAATATTAATATAATTAAATTTCTCTTTATTATGACAAACGAAAAATGATATTAGCTTATCTTATATGCTAACATGTCTATCCTTCTTTGACCAAAGAAATTAGCTAGTAATTAGCTATTCTTGTGTGGTGGCTTCTTAGTCATGTCCCATTCAATACAACAGAGCTATGTTTTATGAAGCAGCTATAGTTGTAGACTATAGCAATAAAAAAATGCAGACAGAAGAGACGTTTTGTAATATGATTCCAACTTCTGATGTGACCCATGAAACTACATAAAGCAAACGCCTTTATAGATTTCAGCTCTACTCTATATACTTTCCACACATAGTAATGAAGTATTATTATGCCACCTAGCTTCATTGAGTGGTGATTAAATATAAAAACACATAATAATGGATAATAGAATTATTTAGTTGGGCTTCCTGCAGTTTTTCCTGATTTGTCCCTTTGTGCCAGTGAGAGGCTTGACATTTCCCATCTTCACCATGGCAGTTCCAAAGTCTTTGAAGAAGGTTTTCTGATTAAGAGAATATTTCGTAACCCGAGCATCAGTAGACCCTCCAATAAATAATTGCTGATCAGAGTGGAGAAGGCCCTTTTGGCTTTTCAGATTTTTGTAGTAGTTATTATCAAAAACATTGGGAGTGAGGACGTCGAAGGGAGCGAGATTGTTGTCACCTCTGCCATTGGCGCTTGGGCAGTTAGCCTTAAGAGAAGTGGCAAATAATGTATTTATCTTGGATTCGTTGTAGATGCGAGCTCTAAAATTGGTGCAGTGGGCTTGACCAGTTGTATGAGAACCTTAAAAAAGCATTCATGGTTAATGAATCTAGGCTTAACTAATTATCCATCGATCCATCTTGTAAGAAACTAATGTTCAATGCTTGTTATTACCTGAAAGGGCGACTAGGTCCTTTTTAGAAAGACCTAGAGCACGAAAAGATGAGATGAGTGCTGTAAGGTTAAGAGTAGGAGATGGAATGCTGGTGTTTGCAGCACTTAGACTTGCAATAGTGGAGTCTCTCCTTCCCAACAACACCTTCCATGATGGTCCTCCCAACTAGCAGGCACAAACACCTTGAACATTAGATTTCTTTTTCCCTTAATATGATAGAGAATTGATAATAAAGTAAATAAATATTTAGAGGTGGGAAATGACTAGAGTTTACATTTCCTATTATATATTTTATACTATGAATGTCTCACATTAACAAAGATGTTAGTATATTAGATTAAAGGTATTAACCCATTATAAAATCATCTACATCCCCCTCTTTAATCATCATTGCTAGACATTCCAATGACCTGATTTGGTCTTTTTGAGTGGAAGTGCATATACAAGTAAAACATTTCCTTTCATCTTTCTTTCCATTCCTCATCTATATCTAACTCAACCCGTGGCACAAAAAAAAGAACAGAAAACAATGATGAACGTTGGAGTTTTGCTTATTGCTATTGGCCACTCATAGCTATGAGAAAAGAAAACCCAAGTGATTTTTATATTTTTATTTTATAAAATCCAAATAAAAATAAAAGAAATCTAGTGAGATAGAGGTATGCTACAAGTAAAAGAAATCCAAGACAACAAAATTAATTTACTCCCTATCAATTCTTTAAGAAGATAAAAATAAAGAGTAAATTAGTGTATTTAAAGAAAAATAAATGAAAATTGAATTAACACATGAACAGCAATTCCAAGGTACTATATGTTGCAGCACGCACTATTTTGGGCTAGAAGTAGATTTTCACCCAGGGCAATATGGAATTTTGTGGAAACTAGTAACATGGTAAAAATGAACAGCCGCCCTATTATAACTCACATGAATGAATCATTAACTGTCTGGTAATTTTTTTCTTACTAAAGTGGAAATAAGAGCATGCCCTAAGATGGGCTATTCCATCCACATCCATGGTTGGTAGAAAAATTAGATGCATTGTGGATAACATCGTTAATCAACGTAAAAGCAAGTCAGTTATCTCTATACAATTGCCACAATAATGAAGTTATAAAAAGTTCTATTATTAGATAGATCAATCTAAAGATAAATCTGATAAGCACTTAGATGTGTCCAAAAAAAACAAGGTATGAAAAGTTCTATTATTATTATATAGATCAATCTAAACATAAATCTGATAAGCACTTAGATGTGTCCAAAAAAAACAAGGTATGAAAAGTTTTTTTACTGCTTCTTTGACTGTCGACAGTGCCTTGGGGCACGTCTTATCATAAAATGCTGAAGACAGCTTCCCATTTACACTCCATGAAGAAACTATCAACAACACAATACATGCAGTCAGAATCCCAGTCGTCGTCATTGGTTGTAATGCCGATTTGGTAAATAAAGCCCACTGATACTTCTCAAATGAGAATCGTTTCCAATTCAGGCAAGTGAACGATAAAGAGTCTCTAGCTTAATAATGGCTGAACATGTTTATAACTTCAATCAAACCGAGTTTATCTCGTTGTTTATCGCTTCATTATTACTTAACTGAGCTTATCATTGACAGTGACCGATAGCCAGAAACAAGCGTACAGCTTGTTTTCTGGATTATCTCAATATGAAGTTTCGAATATCTGTAAACAAAAAAGGTGTTGGAAAAGACTCCACGTATACTATTCTCAGTCTTTTCTGTTTACTGTTGCGATCATGGCCTCCAGATATTTTACTTGGGACAAAGAAGATTTCTATCGAGTCGCTTTATTTGCAGTTATTAATGCGATTGTGGTGTCAAATTTCTACGTCAGCTAAAACTTTGAGCACATGCACCAAGAGGCAAGGGGACAAAACAATGCGAGTACACTCATTTATTGAAGAATTTCCACCTAGAAGTCTCAGCAGATGCGTGGCGTTTTCATATCTACATGTAAACCCAATATACACAGGCATTTAATCAGACTTCTCTTTTACTTTTGACCCTTCAAAAAATGTTTTTGGCTTTGGCTGCTTACAACTATTTCCACCTTTTCCTGTTGCGTCAGACAATTTTCAGGATTCGATTTGTCTCAAAATTAATATTTAACTGTATAAAAATATATATTCTATGCATCTATCTATAGGCAATAGGATATTTTATTTCATAATGGACCAATTTTTTATTTTTATTTTAAATCGTGCAATCTATGACACTCATTGTGTTTTTTCCTTCTCCTTTTCTTTGGTTCTTTGATATATTTTATAGTTATTTGGTAATTATAATATATTTCAGAAATTTAAAATTAAGGCTTTTTAGTGTGCTTCTAGATGTATGTATGTATGTTTCAGAAACTAAAATTAAAGTTTTTTGGTGTGTTTGTAGATGTATGTATGTATGTGGGGGGTTTTCTTTATCTTGTTGTATGGTCTTGTATCCTTTTTTTTCTTGTTTCTTGGTCAATTTGTTAATTTTTTATGTCTGCGTGCTTTAGTCCTACTTTACTTTTATGCAATATTGCTATGTCCTTTGTTTGTCTTGTTAAAACCTTGGGCCAATATCTTTATATTTGTACTTACACTTTATTTGTATTTGAATGTTGACCTATTGTATGTGGGCACCTTTAACTTAAGTGACATTTTGTTATCACAGAGTCATTGAATACTAACATTTCATTTTCGTGCTCTTGTTGTACATGGTCACCTGTTATGCAGTGAAATAGCTATGGTCAAAGCCTTCACTTAGGCTTTTGTCTTTTATCCATTTGGCTATTGTATGCAATGTGGTGGTATGATTTACTTATATGTCTTGTTTCTATTGTCCCAGATCTAGGCTGGTGGACATTTTAGTGGGCTTGTATCATAATATGTATATTGTTGTTTGCTAAGTAACATAATGGTCTATGTGCAGTGGGCCAATGTAACTCAAAGGCATTGTTTTGTAAAGGTAGCATGGGGGATGTGACATGCTCAAACTTTATTGGTGACGGCGAAACGATATTACTAAGGGCATATAACTCCATCAGGTGCATTTTATCCCTGACCATAGATCTCGGGTGACAAACCCATACCATTCAATTGATTAGGAGTTACACAAGCTTGGTAACATTGGTAAAGAGTATAGTCATTTCTTCAATGAATATTTGGCTTATGTGTCATAGCCTTATAGGTCCAGGAATGATCATATTTTGCTCCTATGGGTCTACAGCTATGCAAATCAATGGTTGGCTACTAAATGGTTCTTGGCATGCATGGTTGGGTTCCTTGGGCACTTATTACTATGTGTGCATACAAGTTCTTTCTAAACTCCCTAAGCTCATATAAATTGTGTAAAGAGTATTTGGAGGCCCATGTTGTCATATCGAGCCATGGTGGCAAGTATATCTTAGGTGGTCTATGTGCAAGTGAATGGTAATGTGCCACATGGTAAGAGGGTGATAAGGTGGTAGGCCCAAGCGACATTTTGTTTACATCTTTTGTTTACATTAAAATTTCATATCTTGAACTAAAATCATATTTGGGAAGGAAACTTTTGTTTACATCTTTGTTTGCATATGTAACTTGTTTGTACTTCTTTAAAAGAGGTTTGTAGGTCTTACTATTAGTTAGCCAATATAATGATATCTAGTGACAAACTTTTGGGGTGCTCATATACATAGGGTACTTGTTTATCTCAATGATCTATTCTGTTACCTTTTTATTTAATTGCCTTGTATCGACCTCTAAGAACACCCTCCTTAACATTGAAAAACTAAAAGTGTAGAAGAACGACTCATTATCACTAATTGACTCATAACTACTCACACTTTAACTATAAACCTCATCTTCATTAACTTATACTAAAATAAATCCAAAATCTAAATGTAAGAATTTTACACCAACACAATTTATGGAAGACTTTCCATGTAAAAAGTGTAGAAGAACGACTTATTATTACTAATTGACTCATAACTACTCAGACTTTAACTATAAACCTTATCTTCATTAACTTATACTAAAATAAATCCCAAATCTAGATGTAATAATTTTACACCAACACAATTTATGGAAGACTTTCCACGTAAAAAGCCATGAAACAGTCCAGGTTTCAAACAAAGATTGACGGCCACGAGAAAAAAAGAAGAAGAAAGAGAAAGAAGAAGAAAGTAGATCATGATATTATCAAGAATATAGAATATGTATTGTGTACCATAAAAACAAAAGATAACTCTTAGAGCGGCCAAGTCAAAGCAGAACAGACCAAGAAGATCCGCAATTGCTTTGGATCGACTGGATGCTGGCCTTCAAACTTAAACAGCGATCAGAGATTTGTCTCCACTCGACCGTCAATCTTCACCATAGAAAGCGGCATCAATTAAGCAGTCTGAAAATAGAGCAGGCCAAAACAGAGCTAGTTGATGGACGTTAAGCTGCATAGAGGCCGAACTGACCAATGGGGAGCGCCCAATATGGCCAAAACAAACTACAGGAACTCAAATAACAGCACCAAAAAAGAGGCCGAATGGGCCTGTTGTGAGCCAATAGATCGAGCGGCCAAGAAAATGGCCCCGTGAGCACCGATCTGGTGTGAGCGCTTGGGCCAATGAACATGTAGGTCGTTGAAGAAAATGCAAAAGGACGGCTGATGTGAGAGACAATGGCGACGAGCAGTGTGGCATGTAGAGCTGCATTCAACAGTGATCTCGAACAACAACAGCTACAAAACCAGAAAGATCCCAGCAAAACCAATAAATTCAACCCAAAAATGAAATCTTGACAAGGCTACGTGCTAAAACTGTTTAGAATTGAGAAGAGTTTTGTTTATATCGCTCTGAACACTTAGTGGTCGCTGGGCTTAAACAACACACACTAAGCTTTGACTTGCTTAGGTCGCTGGTGGGCCCCTTCTCTTATTGACACATTAACAAAACATAGTAGGAGAAAGGGCCCACCAGCCACCTAAACAAGTCAAAGCTTAGTGTGTGCTCTTTAAGCCCAGCGCTTAGTGGCTAAGTCTAACTTAACCTTGACATTAAAGGTTAAGTTCACTTTTGAGGTTAGTCACTTTTTTGTCTCACCACATGTGCTCACATGCGGTTAGTCATTTTGACATTTCACCTCATTAGAGGTTGGAGATATTCTCTCCTCACCTTATGGGGGGTTGGAGACATTTGTTCATCACACTCCACTTGTGCACACATGTGTTCATCACATAGAGGGTTAGCCATAGTTGGTTCTCTCCTTCTCACCTTCTTCTCCTTGCCTATATATACAAGGCTCTTTGTACATTTTCATTAACTCTTGATATAATCTCTTGATTATACATTTTGGCTTTTATGTGCTTATGCTTTGTGGAAGTTCATCTTAGTTCTCGCTTGCTGATCTTGGCTAATTCTAACAATAACAATTTGCTTATCTTTCTTAATTTCAACGTCATAGTGAAAAGATGTCTTTAACATATTTAATAGGCACACTCAAGGTCATTTCCTCCTTTCAAAAGTAAATGTACGTTATTAACAGTTATATTCTTAGATAATTATCAAAATATAATAATACATTTAGTTACCACATTCTTTGTGATGGAAAAGTAAAGAGGCACAATGCATATTCAAGTAAAAATGTTAAACAATGGGTTCTATCATTTTTTTTTAGTTTTCTTAATCAAAGAAAAGACTATTGTTTAATGTTAAGTATATACGAATGCTCAATTTAGTTGGTATGCAGTACAAAAGATAAAAGGAGCTTTATCTATAGCTATTCCTTTTTCTCCATTAAAATATACTAGCAATCACACCTTAGTGTGCAATGGGTATGCCAAGATAACATGTAGATAAAAGTAATTAGTGGTTAGGAAGAGCATACTATTTTGTTGCTAGTGAATGGTTGTTGTCCATCCATCATTTGAACATCGAAAGAATGTAGTGATATATGCTGACATGCATGCAAGTAAAGTTGCTTTTGAATAGTAGCATGGGTAAAAGCAAGTATGCTTGTAAAGTTGTTTTTTGTTTTGGTCAATTATTTGCAAGTGATAGTAACCTTTGCTAGTCATCTTCTCATTTCCCAAGCATGTTGATCCCATCTAGTTGAAATGGCAGGGCTAAGTATAGACTTGAGAAGAATTCCCATTCTTCAAGACTATCTTCTTGCAACATTGCATGTCCCTAGTCAAAAAGAGTTTCATTATCATTGTCTATCAATGGACCTGTAGATGTAGCATTCTTTCCATTTGTTGGACTTTCAAGATGTTGCAAATGTCCATTTTTGGGCCACTTCAATAAGTGACATTGTTTCCCATTGTATTGATCATGCCATTTATGAATCAATGAAGCTTGGAGATGGGATGTTGCTAATATTAGAGATAGCTACACTTTAATATGCAATGGGTACACATGCCATCTTTGGATTGTTGGTATGAAATGACAAATTAAAAGTCACTCTCTTTCTTTTAATCTCTCTTTCCCTTTATATCTCTTATCTCTATCTCTCTCCTACTCTATCTCTCTTTCTCTATTCCTCTCTCCTTCTTTCTATTTTTAAAGTACCATTCATGAGGCTCCATTTGAGCTAAATGATTTGGACCAACCCATACCAAGCTCCACTTTTTTCATTGTAAAAGTACCATAGCTTGATTTTTAATGTAGGGTTTTTCATTAGAATGCTTGACCATAGCCCCAAGTACTTCACACAATGGAATACTTTTTGGCACTATGTTTATGCAAAAGATTAGTTTTGTAATCCCATGATGGCCAGTGATTTTTTGTTTTAGGAAATGTCTCTATAATTGTCATGTATCTGGTAAAGGTAAAATCTAAAAATAATTATTCATATAGCCATGTTTTCTACTTGAAAATAAAATGTACTTTGAATCCACAAATTTTAGTTCAAAATTATACATAAATAAGGATTTGGTTTGCCCATACACCCTTTGGCATACTATACACATATTCAAAGTAAACGTATGGTGGGCCTTTCTAAAACTCTCTAAGCTTTCACTACCAATCCAAAAGGTGATCTGGAACTCCAAATCCAACCAATCCTTTAACATGGTCTCCAGTAAAAAAAAAATAATCTTTATTTTCTAAGACAAACCTTTGGAAGACATACTTTCTTTGAGATTTATCTTCTCAAATGGTTTCTTGTGATGGGTTTCATAGTAATCCTTTTCTAAATCTAAGTGCTTTCTTTTATGAAATTTAATTTTCTACACATCCTCTAGGCTTTCCAGTCCTTATAAAATCAAACCATTGTTAGCATGAGTAATCAAATTAATAACCCTAGGATTGTAATTGACAACATCTCTCTCTCTCTCACTATCTCTCTATCCCTCTCTATCCCCCCTTTCTCTCCTCTCTCTACTCATATCTCTTTGTTTAACTCTATTTGTCTCCCCTCTTTGTCTCTCTTTCTCATTCTCTATATAAAGATCACTCTCTACTCATCTCTCTCTTTTTATTTAACTCTATTTGTCTCCTCTCTCTCTAACCCCTCTCTCTTTATCCATTATATCATCTCTACATTAGCATCTACACTTGTCACTAATAAGTGTGCGCCTAAAGTCTTTATTATACAACCCATAACACATAAAATCATTTCATTTGCTAGATGTATTCTTTGTACCACTACCAATGCATGACTATACATTAGTCATATTTTTTATTATATAATTTCTATTTCATTTACATTGCACACATTTCACCATTATAACTTTCACTAATCATTCTATTTCCTAATGATATGGAATCATATATTCATTCTTTTCTAATGATATGGATTTATAAATTAATTGTAAAATTTTAAAGTTATATGATTGAATTATAAATATTAATTATTATAAAACAAATTCTATTAATAAAATAGATTACAATTTAATTATCCATATAAAACCTAATCTCATTTTGTACTAATTCTATGTCCATTACAACATCCAATTCATGTCAACATTGAAAAATAGATAGTGTATCCATTATAGGTAATATTATTTAAATGATTTAGAAGATTAATGAAGTGAATTAATTAATTATGTCATGCATGAGATGTCACTATCTTTTTATGTGGATGCAAAACATCCTTCCAAAATGATTTAGAAAAAAAATCAAACTTTCCTTAAGGAAGTTATAGTGTCTTAGACGTATAAAGGTTATAAGTGATGCTCACATTTAAGATATCAATTGGTTGTTGATAACTGAGGGGGGGGAATCAGTTATCCTAATTATTTCTTCTTTCTAAACTTTTTTATTAATCAATGCAACATTAATTCAAATAAGCAAACATAACCATGAAAATGGAGATACACATGACACAATATTTTTGATGTGGAAACCCTGTTAAGGGAGAAAACCACGGGGTGATTAACCCAAAGAAAGAAATACAAAATGACACTTGCCAATTGGGCCTCACTGCTCAAGCACACGGCTCACAAGAGGCACACTGCCTACAAGAGACTCACTGTCTACAAAAGAGTGTTATACAATACTTGAACTGATTGGTAGCATCTGCAAATGCTCGAGTCCAGTTCCGGTTAGGCTCAGTATACTGATCTGCTGCACTTCATCTTTCCTTTTCCCTTAAGCTACTTTCTTTCACATACCGGACCTTTCTTATTGCTTCGGTTCTGCTCTTCTACTTTTATTCGCACATCATAACAACAACACCCTTCACAACTAAATCCATCGTGTATATATATCCGCACAAGTAATTTCATCACCTTTCTAGTCAGCACCCGGAATAGTCAATCTTTTCACTAATTCTGATCTGTCGGCTGAATCCTTGCACATCAAGTAATGCAGATCGAGTATATGCTTGTAAAAATCATTAATCATGTCGGCCAAACATGTTTCATGCCTTCATAACCTTTACCACAATCAGTAACACATCCAGAAAGTAGTCTGATGTTCTGTCAGTCAGTTCTTCCTCTGTTCACACTATCACTCAGGAATCTGGTACTCAACTATTCATATCTTTTTCTTCATCTATCACCGGATGCTAAATCCTTGGAATCTATCACTCATTTAGTCCTCTGGACTTCCCCAAATCTGCACTTCACCAAGATACTTCCTCTGAGATATCCAGACCTATCTGTCAGACCTTATTGACTGCTTTGTTCTTGCTTATCGGACCTCTGGTCCTGCTTACTAGACCTCAATACTTTGCAATATGTCTTCCGGTAAAGACTCATTGCATCCTGTGAATGTGTGGGCTAACCTTTGTTGCCATCAATGACAACATTCATGAATCCATATAGTGTCTCTTTCCAACATTGGTTTCATTTTTATTAATTCATTACAATGCCATATAGTCATTCTTCAATCATGGCATATTTGGACTGCATAGACCTTATCTCTATAATAAAATTTGTTGATCTAAAACACATGTAACCTTAATTAAACATAGAAGAATAGTGGAGGAAATAGAGAAGATAAGATGACATATATACTTGGGATAACCCTTTTGAGTAAGAAACACACCACCTAAAGTAAACCTTAATATATTCCTTCAAAATAAGCTTACAATAGATTGAGAATCCACTAATGTTGTAGCCCACGTGTTAACACTTTAGTAGCATGTTGATACTTAGACCTAAAATAAAAGCCTACAAACCCCTACAATACAATCCAAATGATATCAAAACACTAGTCAAGGGTTATATTTATAAAAAATTCCATTACTCTATGTTTGTGTATCTTATCTCCATCTTTCTCACCTACTCTATCTCTTTTCCTCTATTCCTCTCTCTATCAATATCCTTCCCTCTCTATTTATCTCTCCTACCCTCACTATCTCTCTATCTATATCACTCTTTCGCTCTATATCACTTATCTATATTCCTCTCCATCAATCTCCCTCTATCTCTCTTTGTCTATTTCTCTCCCCCTTTTATCTCTTATCCCTATCTCGCTTTCTCTATTCCTCTCTACCAATATCCCTCTCTTAATATCTCTATCTCTCCCTCTCCCTCTCCCTCTCCCTCTCTCTCCCTCTTTATCTCAATATCACTCTACCTTGTTGTGATGTTCACAACACGCCCCATTTTGCTCCTCGGCAAAATGAGGACCCCTGCTGTCGCTTTGCTTTTGCTTCTACTTGTGTTTGTTCTGTCTGGTGGTAAAGGGAAAAGAGAGTCAGATTTGCAAACCTTGTTAAAAATATAAAAAATTGCATTTTTAGTACCATTGCATGATATGGTTGGATTCCTTGTGAAAAATGAGCCAGGGTTGCTTTTTGAACCATCTTAAAATTCATCATATTTTGCAAGTTATGATCATTTAGGTAAAATGTACTATCAGGGTTTGCATGATAAATAGTCAGTTGTTTGCCCTTTTTCTTGTTGGCATTCATTTTAAATTTTGAAAAATTTCATACTTAGTGGTTCTGGGTCGTGGGCAATTTTGTCTAGGTTCTACTCTGTATGTTGCATTTGATTGTTTTGCAGAAATACATCAATTCATTTTAATCGCCATTACTTATTCATTGGAAGTGTTTTTACAGGTTTGAACCTGCGTGTTGAACCATACGATTGAACCTTTTTTAGTTCAATGGTTTGGGGTTCAATGGGTTCGGCAGGTTCAAATGTCCAAAGTTTGCGGGGTTCATTTTTTTTTTAACAGTCGCTATGCATCGTTGAAACGCCGCATTGAACCTCTTGCTTGAACTCTTTGGCGGGGTTCAATGGTTCAAAGTTCAAAGGGTTTGGGTTCAAAACAAGGGCTGTCGGCATAGTAGTGGTCGTCGGCCAGGTTTTTCTGGCCTTCGCCGATGTAAGAGGCTCTCGCCGATAAGTGATGAACGAAAGGTATTGTGATTGGCAGAGATCTCACCGACGGGGAGACATCGGTGAAATCATTATAGTCGGAGCAGAAGATTTGGAGTTCACTGATGGCAAATCTCTCGCCGATAAGAAGGAAATGCAAACTGATAGAACGGAACAAAGGGCTATCGGCCAAACAATGAAAATCAGCGGAGATGTTTTTACTTACGCCGATACTGTGGATCGCGCCGATGGAAAGAAATAAGAAGGAAATAACGAGAAAGGCCGTCAGCCAAATAACGAGCATCGGCCAGGTAATTTTGAGGCTCGCCGATGGTATCTATCACACTAATGGGCGGGAATGGATGAAGCGGTGGAAATTTTTAAACACATTTTTGGCGCCCGTGGCATTTTTTTTGGTCAGCGATGGTTGACCCGTTTGGTTTTAGGCAATCTGTATACATTTTGAACACGTTTTGGGGGTTTTCTGAGCCAGATTTCCACATTTTTGCATAGTCACCCTGTTTTAACAGATATTTTTTTAGTTTCCTGCTGTTCATTTGGTAAATTTGATACTTATTGCTTGTCTTATCTTACAGGCTTGCAGTTGAGGAAGTAGCTGGAAATTCAACACAGTGACGTCATGGAAGAAGAAAATCTGATCTCAGGGGCAGGAAGTAAAGACGAAGTGCAAAGAAGTCAAGGCCATTCAAATGAAGGACAAAATTGCACTGAAGGTATTACTACAACAGACAAGTGGAAGTTATTGCTGAGCTGCTAAAGCTTCTCAGAAGGGGCAATATTTCGCCCAGATTTGACACTGCTTAGAGATATTTTGAGGGACTGGTTCATCTGTATTTATTGATGTAACCAGGGGTTTGAACCAGGGGTCTAGTTAGGTTTTTGCTGTAGTGAGGACAATCAGAAAGTCTTTATATTGTGCCTCTCTGCACTGTAATACTTTACAACAAGGATTTTTTAGAAGCACACAGCAAGTTAGCTTAGTTTAGAAGTAGAAGAAGGAGGTCGCCTGTTTGTCTGCAGTAAGGTGTGCGTGGAATGTCTGGCTTCCTTACTGTATCTGTAAAGCTTGTAAGTTCTCTGTAGTTTGATCAATGAAACTAAGAGTCATTCCTACATTGTAAATCATGTATGACTATTTGTTTCTAATACAATAGAATCTGGAGTTTTGCATCTATCTTCTGAGTGTTCTCCTGCTCTTCTTTGTGTTTTGAAATATTATCTTTGAGAGCTTGCAATTTTAAATGTATGTTTGTGAAAATGCTCAGAACTTGCATTTAAGGTTTTTACTGTGGATTTGATCAAATTGCTGTAGTATTTACATAGTGCATTATAGAACAATTAGATCCTTCGGTAGAGTAAATGAGGTGTAGATTAGATCTTTCTAACTTTTCCCAACCCATCTGAAATATTTAGCTAAAACGTAGAAATCTAAAGAAAGTTGTCTCAAATTTGAAGAAGCATGCATAATAGAGTTAAAGGTAGACAGTTTCTCATAAATATATGAAGGAGAAGTCTGCAATAATTCAAGAAAACCATCTAAAACTTGCAGCACAGTAACACTTTTATGCAAAGGAATGAAAAGCATTGACATATCTCATGATCTTTTGCATAATCTTAGTCCAGTAAACCACAAAGAAACTCTAAACTACGTAAGGCCCCTTGAACATTACAGCTTCACATTGACCAACTGAACTTGACCAATCGAACCATTGTAGACTTGGGATTAGTTGAATCTTAAATGATTCCTTCTTATCTTTCAAGTATAGTTTCAGTTTGTTTTATGTGAATTTTAACTTACTGTTATGATTGCATCAAAACAATCACCAACATACCTCTCTCTATATTTCTTTGTCTCCTTCTCTCTATCTCTCTCCTCTATCTCCCCCTCTTTCTCTCCCCCTCTCTCTCCATCTCTACCTCTATATCACTCTACATCTATCTATATCTCTTTGTCTCTTTCTCTCTCTATCTATTTCTATATCTCTATGCTTCTCTATCTTCCTCTTTCTCTCTTTCTCCTCCTCCCCATCTTAGTTCTCCATCTCTTTCTCTATCTCTTTTCCTTGTTTCCTCTCCTCCCCTCTCTATTATTCTCTCTTCCTCTATCATTCTATCTCTCTTCTCTAGGTTTTCTTCCTCCCTCTCTCTCTATCCATCTTTCCCTCTATATATCTTATCTATATCTCTTTCTCTACTCCTCTCTTTCTATCGATATCCCTCCCTCTCTATCTCTCTCCTACCCTCATTGTGTCTCTCACTCACTCTATTCCTCTATCTATTTCCCTCTTTTCTCTATCTCTCTTTCCCTCTATATCACTTATCTCTATTCCTCTCTCCATCAATCTCCCTCTCTCTATTTCTCTCCTTGTCTATCCCTCCCTAGATCTCTCTTCCCCATTGTCTCTCTACCCCTCTCTATCCACCTCTCTCTCTCCTCTCTCTACTCATCTCTCTTTGTTTAACTCTATTTGTCTCCCCTCTTTGTCTCTCTTTCTCATTCTATATATAAAGATATCTCTCTCTTTATCTCTTTCTATATAAAGATCTCTGACTCTCTTCCCCTCTCTCCTCTTTCTACTCATGTCTCTTTTTTAACTCTATTTGTCTCCTCTCTCTATTTTTCTCATATAACCATAATATAGATTTTATATAAGAAATAAATATATAATTAAATCATTACAAGTTACCACTTGGACAATAATTCTATATATAAAGATATCTCTCTCTCTTTATCTCTCTATATAAAGATTTTTGTCTATATCTCTCCCCCTCTCTCTTTGTTTAACTCTATTTTTCTCCTCTCTTTCTCTCATATAAGTATAATATAGATTTTATATAAAAAATAAATATATAATTAAATCATTACAAGTTACCACTTGGACAATAAGCATGGCAACCTAATTTTTATAGATCTAGAATTGTTATATGCCTTATTAAATATAACACTTTATAAGAAATCAAATTTTATTTAAACTTAAATCTTTCTAGTGTGGATAATGTCTTAAGGTTTCCTTTATATTTGTAAGGCTTAGAAATTGTGTTGAAGGTATTCATAGTAAAATGTACTTTATCTCTCTATCTCTATACCTCTATCTATTTATCTGTTTATCTCCCCCTCCACCTCTCTCCCTTTATCCTCTCTCTTTCTCTTTCTCTCTCTTTCTCTCTTCCTCTATCTCTATTTCACTCTTCAACCCCTCTCTCTCTCCCCCTTTTATCTCTTATCTCTATCTCTCTTGCTCTATTCCTCTCTCTCTCTCCCAATATCCATCTCTTTATATCTCTATATCTCCCTCTCTCCCCCTCTTTATCTCTATATCACTCTACCTCTCTCTATATCTCTTTGTCTCCTCTCTCTATCTCTCCCCCTCTCTCACTCTCTATCTCTATGTCACTCTACCTCTCTCTCAATATCTCTGTCTCCTCTCTATGTCTTGAAAGGAAGCAAGATATGTGAAAATGCTTCGTACACTGATCTACTGAGGAAAGATTTATGCAAATTTTTACTTTTACAATTACAAATTAAGATGCACATTAACTGAAAGATAATAAAAACTTCCAAATGAAAACACAAAACTCACAACACAAGATATATGTGGGAAAAACCCTTTCAGGTAAAATACCCCACACTCCAAAGCCACCCAATATATTATTCAGGAATCAAGAAGATTACAATATACTTGCAGAGCAAGATTTTACAGGAATATATCCAACCAGAGATCCAGGAGGTAAGTTGACATCTATAAGATTCTTACACACAACATCCATCTCTAGCTCCTAATATATAGGAGATACAATACAGTAAACCATTACCGGTAATTTCAAAACCATGATCGAAAACCACTCAAAAGTGGTGTCCAAATTATCTCCATTCAAAGATGCCTTGTGATGTGCCAAAACACACACCAACATGTCTAACTCTTCCCTTTACAGCTCTTTTATGTGTCCAACACATTTTTATATTTCCCAGAAATAGGAAGTCCAACTTCTGAATGTCATAACTTTTGATCTAGGTGTCCGATTGACAAACTATTAGATGCATTGCAAAACTCATGAAGAGATATATCATCCTGTAACCTCATACATCATCAGTTATGACATTTTTTAGAACATTTAGAGACCTCTAAGTGCCTCAAAATTGAGTTCAATTTTTTTTTCAGTAGTTTTCAAAAAACAAAAACTTTAATATCTCGCAATCTAGGTATGATCTTGAGTCGAAACTTACCTGAGATGTTTACTTAGCTGTTCCACACCTTCTGGGAAAATTTTAGGTCAATCCAAGGTGAAATGTAAAGTTATTAAAAATAGTAAGTCCTGCCATTTTTATCCCTTTTGGAAACTTTGAAAGTTCTAGATCATTCTTCAAGATAAAGGGTATTTGAAAAGACTAAAACTAAGAAGAATAGTAACCTTTCAAAGTTGGAAGGTTGAAACACCTTTCTTAATATTCTCCCACTTGTTGAACACCTTGAAAGAGCAAAGGGAGTATCAACACCATGATTTAATTGCTAGGGGTCGAGAGGCCCATAAACTCTAAACACCATTTGAACTTCTCTATGCTCACATGTTTTGTCAAGGAATCTATAGTTACATTCATCAAAGTATCAACTTTCTCCAAGTTTACCTTCCCATCCTCTACCATGTAACAAAAAAAATGGTACTGGACATCAATATGCTTAGTCCTCACATGGAAAGTAGGATTCTTCACCAAACATATGGCACTCTAACTATCACAACAAATAGTAATCTTCCCTACATCAAACCCAACATCAGAACATAATCTCTTATGCCAAATGGCTTCTTTATAAGCATGTGTTGCTACCATGTACTCAGCTTTAGTAGTGGACAAAGCGACCATAGGTTTCCACTTACTCATCCAATTGATAGCACCACCATGAATATAGTGAACACATAAGCACTGGTGGACTTCTGAGTGTTCAGTGAAGTACCTTGCAAATATCTGAACACTATCTTCACTACATTGCAATGTACCCATCCAGGTTTAGCCATAAATTGAGTAAGGACTCCCACTACTTGGGCAATGTCTGGTCCTATACATACCATCGCATACATCAAACTACCAACTGTACTAGCATAAGGAAATCTGCTCATATCCTCTATCTTAGAAGGAGACTTTGGACAATCTGCAACAGATAACTTTGTCCCCATGTTGTAATAAGAACAATCAAAGGTCTGCAATCCACCATGCTAAATCTCTCCAAAACACTATTAACATACTTACTCTGGCCTAACCAAAGTTTTCTATTTGCTCTATCTCTTCTGATCTCCATCCCCAGAATGTATCAAGCTGTCCCTAGATTTTTCATCTCAAAATGTGCTGACAACTGAGACTTCAAATTAGAAATCAAACTTTTACCATTCCCAATGAGTAACATATCATCGACATATAATGGAATAATGAGAATGTGATCATTGTCAAACTTGTAATAAACACAATGATCTAATTTTGATCTCTAAAATCTAATACTCAACACAAAGGCATCAAACTTCTAGTACCACATCCTAGTAGATTGTTTCAAACCATACAAAGACTTTTCAACTTGCAAACTAGATTTTCTTTACCTTTCACCACATAGTTCTCTGGTTGTGACATATAGATTTCCTCCTACAATTCACCATGAAAGAATGATGTCTTCACATCCATCTGTTCCACTTCTAGATCATACACTACTGCAAGAGATAACAAGAACCAAATAGATGTTAGCATTGCAATGGGAGGGAAAATCTCAACATAGTCAATTCCCTCCACCTAAGAATACCCCTTTGCAACTAATATAGCATTATATTGATCAACACTACCATCTACACTGAATTTCTTTTTGAACACCCATTTGCATCCAATAGGTTTTTGTCCTTTAGGAAAAGGCACCAAGTCCCAAGTATTATTCTTTTCTAAAGAAGCCATCTCCTCTTCCATGGCCTTCTTCCAAGAACCTAGATCTTTCATACCCATAGCCTCTTTCACATTTCTAGGCTCATCAGTGTTAGAAATCAAATAAAAAATACAACTGGAATCATTAAATGAATAACCAAACCTATCAGGTTGTTGCTTTATCCGCATGGACCTCCTCAAAGATTAAGGTTGAGGTTCTTCATCTTCTTCTAAACTTTCAGAGCTACTAGAGCTCTCCTCATTATCAAGTCCAATAGATGTTTTTGGTTCAACTTTCTTAGGGGTGGAAGGAAGTTGAACCACATCATCTTTCTTCTCTTCTTTCTCTAGCTGCAAGACAACAAAAGAAGGATTGATCTCTCTGAAGGTCACACTTTTGCTATATAGAATTCTCTTAACCATTGGATCCTAAAGCTTGTACCCTTTCACACCGATGCCATAACTAATGAAGATACATTTCATAGCCTTGTTCTCCAACTTATACCTCTTCTCCTTAGGCACATGTGCATATACCTCACAACCAAATACTTGAATGTGTCTTAATGAAGGCTTTTTACCAGACCATACCTCCATATGTGTCTTATCAATGAGAGTTGATGTAGGAGACCTGTTAACCAAGAAACAAGCAATAGCAATAGCTTCAGCCTAGAACTTTTGTTCAAGACTAGCTCCACCTAGCATATTCCTTTCCTTCTCCATTAATGTTCTATTCATCCTCTCTGCAACTCCATTACATTGAGGGGTATATGGAGTTGTCTTGTGCCTCTCAATCCCCTGTTCTTTACAGAACTTGTCAAAATCTACTAAACAAAACTCACCACCATTTTCAGTCCTCAAACACTTAATATTTCTATCCTTCTGATTCTGTACAAGAGATTTGAACTCTTTGAATCTATAAAAGACTTCAAATTTACTTCTAAGGAAATACACCCATGTCCTTCTATTGTAGTCATCAATGAATGAAACAAAGTAAACATATTTTGAAATCAAAGGAACATTAATAGGACCAAACACATCATAATGAATCAAGTCCAACACCTCAAAAGATTTGTGAGAACTAGAATAAAACTGAACACAGTTTTGTTTTCTATAAATGCAATGTTTGTAGAAATCAATCTCAAGATTACATCATACCCTCAACAAGATTTTTATTTTTCAGGGTCCTCAAACCCTTTTCACCAATGTGACCAAGCCTTTGGTGCCATAACATTGACTTCTCATCTAGAAGTTTCATCTCCATAGAATGTGAACCCTTAAGTACCTAGAAAGCATGACCATCAGAAGTAGATGCAATAGTCCTCTTCACTACTGGTTCCAATGGTGAGGATGAAGACTCTGAAGCTCTCTTCTTTGAAACAGAGGCACTATTGCACTAAACTACACATGCATCAAGCTAAAATAGAGTGCCAATTCGAACACCCTTAGCCAACACCATAGATCCTCTAGTCATCTTGTATCCTCCATTTGAGAAAACAACCTGTACACCCACACCATTCAACTTACTTATAGAAAGAAGGTTCCGTGTCAAACCAGGGATATGTAGAACACTATTGATTCCCTTCACTCATCCATCAAGGAATCAAATCAAGAATCTTCCACGGCCAACAATCTTCAGGTGAGAATAATCACCCAAGTACACCTTTCCACCATCATATTCTTCATACTTCAAAAACCAACCTCGATGCAAGGTCATGTGAAAGAATGTACCAAAGTCAATAAGCCACACATCCTCTGATGCATGAGTTGCCAAGGAAGTGACAAATGCTTCTCCTTCATCTTGAGAGGACTTGTTAGAATCTAAATTATAATTCTTCTTTTCTTCTCCTCCTTGCACTCCTTGCGGAAGTGACCAGGTTTGCCACAATTCCAACATAGGGCCTTGGACTTTCCAGGAGACTTAGATCTCCCACATGATTTGGATCTTCCTTTTTCTTCCTTCTTCTTATCCTTTTTCTTTCTCTTCTTTTTACATCTACCATGAACCGCAAGAGCCTCCTTAGTCGATTTGGAAGACTTCTCTACATCTCTTTAGACAACAACAAAGAAACCACTTCATCCATCTTGAAGGTGGTAGTGATGCTCCCAATGGCCATAGCAAGGTGGTCCCATGAATATGGTAAGGAACATAGTAATGTCATACATCGATCCTCCTCCTCTATCTTCACACCAACAGAAGTCAACTAGGCAATAAGCATATTGAATTTATTTAGGTAATTAGTGACAGATCCTC
The DNA here is from genome assembly GCA_027924645.1 of Cunninghamia lanceolata. Taxonomy (NCBI): domain Eukaryota; kingdom Viridiplantae; phylum Streptophyta; class Pinopsida; order Cupressales; family Cupressaceae; genus Cunninghamia; species Cunninghamia lanceolata. The sequence continues at coordinate 6,962,428 of BSBN01000261.1, read as the reverse complement.
CATCTTCCATCCTTAGAGAATACAATTTCTTTCATAGGAATAACTTGTTCACCAGGCATTTAGCCTAATAAACATCTCCAAGCTTCTTCCAAAGATCCTTTGCAATCTTCTCTTCATAGATATTCAGGAGCACTGAATCAGCCAAACATAGTCTTATCAAACCCTTCACTTTTTAATCTTTGAGATCCCAGTCTTCTTGAGACATTGCCATTGGTTTTGTACCATATATGGCATCTCATAAATCCTGATCTACAAGCATGTCTTCCATTTTGAGTTTCCACAACTTAAAATTATTGCTATTAGGATTTTTCCAAATGAATATTCCTAAGTTTCCCTACAAGGTAGCCATCACTTATCAATAGCATCCTCAGGTAAGAGGCCAACAGTAAAGGAGACTGACTCTAAACATTTCCTCTCCTTCTTTAGGCTATGCAAAACCTAGGAGGTATTCCCTATTCAATACTAATGGGATAAATTCTTGAGCTTATTAAAGTATTGACATAAAGCAGATGAATCCTCTCTTATATGGGACAAAACTACAAGATTAACACAAAGGGGCTAGCTTTGGTCTTTTTTCCAGGTGTGGACCAGAGGATTTTCAAAACCTAAAAACTACTCCTAAAATCCTAAAGGTTCTTAAATAATATTCTGATTTTGTTCTATGCTTGGCTATAGGATTAGGACTCTGACTCATAAACTCAATACAAACTTTGATTGATGCTTATCTCAGGGCATGGAGGCAAGTTGACATATATGTGTGAATGGTTCTCATAAAATGGACCTACACTCAAGTTTCAAGGGGTTTAATTAGCATTTGTCTTACAAATACTACCCAACACAGAGTATTATGTTAACCCTACTTACATACATCCATGTTGCAATGTATTCTTCCCCATACTTAACCCTAAACATTTTATCTATTATTTGAGTAGAAGTAGAAGATTAAGTATGCAATATAGTGAACCTGTATTCTAGAATCTCAGATAACCATTATTTATTTGATTCAAAAAAAAATACATAGAACCATGGAGACAGTTAACAAAACACATGCATATAGAATTCTTCAATTACAACAACATGAAACTGATACAATTTATGCAAAAATACATTCAACACACAATTCATAGACTTATAAAACAAGAAATGAAGCAACCAAGAAGAACTTGTATCTTATTTACTCCTCAAAAATTCCAAAATCATTCAACAACAACAAGAATAAGTCACAAAATTCCTTTATAAACCAAGAATGTGTACTCATCATTAATTAAATTTGTCCCTTCAAAGAATTGCTTAATACATTGCACCACTAATTTTGGCATTGAGAAATTTACCACATAGGGAAAAGTGGAGAAAAGTAGATAGACATTGGAGAGTGTGCTATCGCTTGAAGGAGTTTTGCCTCATCAATGCAAGGTAGGTGGTGGTTGGTCATTCTCTTCCATTTATGCAGGTCCATACTTCTCTGTCCATTCATTATATGTCTTTTCTAATGGCTATTGGAAAGAGACTATCTCTGCAACCTTCTCATTATGACTAGTGTATCAATCATCTAACAATATCTTTGTTTCCTTACAAAATATTTCAAAATTTATTTCAGTTATATGCAATTTATAAATTGTTGAGATCAAAATCTTCATAATTGGATTAGCCTCAGTACAACAGGCATGAATTAATTGACTAGCAGTCTCTTTGATTTCCGCTTTCCACTTGTCTAGGCCTTTTACTCACCCATCACCTTCCAAAATACTTGGCAGCGACTTCTTGTCTATCTTTTCAAAGGATTGTTTTCTTTCTCCTAAAACTTTATCTAGCCTCAACTGAAAGCTGACAACTTCCTCAAAATGCTTCAATATATCCATTACCAATTTCAATTCAAGGGGTGCATGTGCATCAAACCTTGAACATCTATGGAGATCTCTCACTTCTCCATTCCTTGGAAACCATCTTGCTTTGATAATCGAGAGCCTTTCTTTATCCAATTCATGATTTTCATAGGCTACTCTTAATTGTGAATAGGACCTCCAGGTCTCATCTAACCTTGCCAAGAGCTTAGTCACTCTATGATTTATCAGGTTGGTGACCATATTCTTTACTATATTCTCTTTCTCTTCCTACAATTTATTTACCTCTTCCTTGAATTCCTTGATCTCAGACAAAAGAGGCTCTGTCCACTAGGAGTGATTTTGTAGTCTAAATAATAGGGGGAGTTTGTGATGGGTCGGGCTCTAATCACAATTGTCCCTAGTATTTGCTCAATTTTGCCATGGCTTGTGCATACTTCTCCAACAATTCATTATGTTCCTTCTGCAGCTTATTTGTTACTACCTCAGCAAATTATGTGGTTTACACATTCAAACCAGCAGCCTGAGGAGCAGGGGTGGTTGACACCCTCTTGATTATCACATTTCTATTTAATTCCTCTAAACCAATCCTTGTTTTGTTGTTACTTAGGGCCAATGCACAAATTAACAAGGTTTCAAACCTTGGATCAAAAGCAGCACCTATCAAAGCCTTATTGACCTACTCTTCTGTGACTTCTGAATCATCCCTTTTGATTGTATCAAATGCAATTGCATCTGATAAGGTCCAATGTCGCAAAAGTAGAATATTTCTTTTGGCCTCTAGAGCTCTACCCTCCTCTGGGGTCATTCCACTGATATCTTTGTTAACTTCACTTAATACCCTTTGAGTGATTGCATCATATTCTGATGGGTTAACTCTACTCTTTACTTCCTCAATCCTTCTCTGGAATTCTTCGTTTCTAGTCCTCAAGACAAATGACCTAAACTCTAGGGTGTTAACAAATTCATCATCCTCTATAAATTTATTGCATGCCAATACTCTCACATCCTCTATATCAACTTCACCACCAATAGTTGACCCTACCAATCTATTAACTGGTGAGGAATATGGCCTAATTCTTTTTAGAGAGCTTATTTGATGAGAAGGCTCATGAACTTGTTCCTCTGCTGTCTCTCCTTCTAAGTCAACAATCTCTACCTCTAGCTCTGTACCAAGATCGATGATCTTTACCCTTTTTGGAGGAAGGGAGTTAGGGGATTTTGTTTTTCTCACATATCCACCTCTAGAGATGCTAGACTAGTATGATGGCCTTTCTTCACCCGCTGGTTCACTAGCAATCAGATCCTCTTCCTTGTCAAATATCATCTCGATCCTCCTGATGGGATCCTTACCTTAGAAAAAGCTCCTGGATATGTAGCATTTATATTCCTTCTCATTCTTTCCCCTACCATCACTGCTTCCCATTTATCTCTTAAAAGGTAGACTTCCTCCATGGAGTGGTAGTTTCTCACTGTATCTTCATCAAGGAAGACTTGATGGGGTACTTTGGTCTTTTGACACTCACCATCATTTTGTCTATGAATCCTTCTGGATCAAAGATTCTTGGCTGTTCCACATCCATCCTATAACATTGAAGAATAGAATTCATTTGATCCAATTCATTTTTGTCCACTATTATAAAATCATTGAATTTTAAAGAAGTAGGAATGAGTGAACCCTTTTTTATGTTTCCTCAAGTGTTTTTTGTCAATCTCAATCAGCTACCTTATGATCTCCATGAAAGAAATTCTTTTGGGTACAAACTTTGGCAAGGTGTAAGGGGGCACCTCACAGCCATAAACGCTTATACAGGTTGTGTGGGAGTGGAGGAACCAATCTCCCCAATTGTGATCAATCCCCAAGTGTGTGGTTCTATCCAAGGGCCTTAAAAATCCTTCACATTAGCATGCAACCTCTCCCCCTCTGGTTCCAGAAAACCATGGATTTTTTTGACAAAGTACTCCTCAAAGCAACATAACTTGCATCCTTACAATGCATGTCTAGCATGCATGTCCAAATTTGTACTAGCATCATATTTCCTTAAGCACCAATTTTCCTCACATGCAAGTCCTTGTGCCATTTTCTAGATAAAGAAAAACAAATCATGTGGCACATTAATGAGTACCATGCGAATTCCACATGGGGACTTACAGTATACAATTTACTCTTTATGGCGACCATTTGTTTATGTATCTTTTTTGGTAAGTAACTTGCATTATATCATAAGGATATTTTGCTTCAAGATCTTGAATGTATACAACCATCATCATCAAAGACATAGACATTCTGTTAGCTGCATCCCTACCCAATACATGACATAAACTATGATATGTCTTAAAAAAGTAATGCATAAACATTGAGAAGTGGAAGGGTTCTTCTTCTCTGTCAGATATCTTCACCAATCTACCATCTATGCCCCATGGTCTATGTTAGGCAAGTTAAATGCCATGTATCCATACATGACATTTCTCTCTCAAAGTATTAAGGTCTATGGGCATATTTGCTGAGGGGTCTAAGTTGAACACAATAGAGATATAGGCCTTTGTGAAACTTATTATTACAGAACCATTACTAGACAGGACAAACCTAGTCTAGGGGTCATATCTTCTAGCAATTGATCTAACTGGGTCTAGATTAACAAAGACATTACAGAAAATTAGTTTTACAAGGTCAAACTTCTAAGCATGATAGATAGGGGCTTTGTAATCCATCCTATGATACCAATGTTAAAAAAGAATCCAAGCTGACATAGACAATTTGTCATCTCTACAATTAACACATAGGTCATAGATTTTATTGTTTTGTCCCAGTGGACCAAGTCCTGTTGCAGGCTTCCTAATTGACCTAGGACATTGGATCATAAGATCATCATCTAGACTGCACTTTGAAGTGGAAGCTTGGCTAGTGTGACTCATTTATTCTATCTGTAACAACTAACCTAGGGCTTCTATAACTTACTAGTGACTCCTAACACCTTAAACAAGAAAATTAACAACTAAATTGATTGAGTGCAAGTAACAAAGATCACTTACTGGTTTTGCCGCTTGCAGAGACTTGAACTCACTTTTTCCTTGCCCATTTCAAAGCCTTCTATGCTGGAAATGCAATTGGGCTTATGAAAATGATGAATAATGCCATAGATTATGTCCTTATGAAGCCAGATTTCCTTATGGTTTACAACATTAATGGTGGTTGCAGTAGCCATTACTCTGTTTGTGTCATAGGCACTTTGAAAATCCTCTGTTATGCAAGTTTAAATGAAGGTCATTGATCTTTTCCTTACTTCCAAAAATCCACATTTGAAATCAGTTAACTAGATTCGACAATCTTTGTCATCATAGTTGAAAAGTCTCCATCGAATGAGAAAGGGCCACGTCAATCTACAGTCTTATCATCGATGGTGCCAGTTCGACTAGACAAGGACACGTGGCACCATTTCACAACATTGAAACAAGAAATGGCCCACTGCTATTGGGCATTGCACGGCTGTAAAATCCCAAGTTCTCAACAGATTGAATCTCTTTATGACATTTGGTAGTAGTAGGTTTGTCGATGCAGAATCTTTGGTAGAGGGGTTGTAATCCCATGATTGATGGACAGCTGGCAACACTTCATAGCGTCGCGGGGGTATCTATGACGTCACTGAAGGTGTGATGCGATACCACAAAATACACTTTGTAAAGCCTTCAAACATAGGACTTAAGGTTTAATTTTTTATGGCCGGTAGTGGGTAAGGCTAAGACAAGGGGCTAGTCTCCTCATGGTCATAAAGGCATTAGGTTATAACTTAAACAATTGGTAACCCTCTACTAATAGTCAATAAATGAATAGGACATAAAGTGCAGAGAGACATAAAGCTTAAACCCTTAGGAATTTAGGGATTCTATAGGATGTTCAAGATAGGTAAACACTTAACTAGAAACTTTAATGCAAAAGAGGCACCAGCACTGGCTCTGATAGGGGACATGAAAGCATAAGATTGCAACGAGAACCACATGGCTCCAGGGAAGACTAGACCAAAACACAGAAAAACTGACTATACAAGAATATACAATACTTACAAACTATAGAAATCCTATTTTACAGTGTACACAAGGATAAATAATTCATGAAAAATAAGGCTTAAGGAATTGATCGTGCACTGGTAATTCATGCAATTCACTATTAAGGGCCTGGAGAAAATAAGAATCCTCTCCATGAGTATTACTTATCAGATATGGGCCCATCCATAAGGGCTCAAACTTGCCATGTTTGCCCTTGTCTTGACCTCTTGCATTCCATATAAGGACTAAGTCATTCACTTGAAACTTTCTCTCTGTAGTCCTTTTATCAAACAAATATTTTACTTTTTGTTGCTTCTTGAGATTAATCTTTTGTGCTTCTCTCCTAGTCTCATCTAGTGCAACCAATTGATTTATTCTTTCACCCATTGGATCTTCTATTTCTTCATTATTCTCTTGTATAAATTTGTGCACTAGTAGGAGATTATTCATTGGCAACTTGGCCTCTATGCCATACACTAACTCAAAAGGTGACCTCCCAATTGCCTTTTTTACTATCACCCTATTAGCCCATAATGCTAATTTTAACTTTGAATCCCATGCCCTTTTATTCTTGTCAATTATTCTTTTGATGATTTTCATGAGACTCTTATTACTTGATTTTGCTTGACCATTTCCCTGTGGATGATATGGTTATGCATGGGACAGATTAATTCCATAATTTTTGCAAAAATCAATGAACTCACCAGACCTGAAGCACATGACATTGTCTATGACTAATTTTGCTAACACTTTAAATATGAGAATAATGTGCTCTAAAATGAAATCAAGTACTACTTTGCTTGTAGCTTTCTTAGTTGGGATGGCTTCAATCCATTTAGTACAATAGTTAGTAGCAACTAAGATCCAACTATGTCCTCCACTTGATTTCTCTATAATTGCCCCTATAAAGTCAATTCCTGATTGCTGAAATGGGGCCTCCACTGTTACAATTTTGAGAGGTAATGCACCTTCATATTTGAGCTTTCCTAAAAATCTCTAACATGGGTCACACTTTCTTACCCTCTTATGTGCATCAGAGAAAAGTGTTGGCCACCAATATCCTGCTCTAAGGACTTTGTGAGCTATTGTCTGGGAAGTATAGTGTCCCCCACACTATCCCTTATGTATGTCATTTAGAATATTCCCAACTTGATGTTCATCTACACATTTGAGCAGCACACCATCAGGATTATTCCAATACAATTCTCCTTGGACAATAACATATTTGATAGCATGTAGCTTCAAGGTTCTCTTTTGGCTGTCATTCAAATGAGCCATATAGTACACAATATCCTTATACCATTCTGACTCTGACATGTTGACAATCCCATCCTGAGCCATATTGATTTGACATGCCTCCAAATTTGATTGCATCATTAACTTAGCTAGACCATGTCCCCTTACTAACTTGGTAATCTATATTTCAATATTAAATTCTTGCAATTTAATTATCCATCTACATCTCCTTTCAGTCACTTCCTGCTGAGTGAACATGTCCTTGACTACTACATGTGGCACAATCTGAGCTCCAACCAGATAAGGTTTGAAGTTCTTGACTACTCTGACCAAAGCATAAGACTACTTCTCCATGATATCACATTTCAATTCTACTACCTGCAAAGACTCGCTAAAGAAGGCAATTGGTTGTTCAAATCCATCATTATTCTTTTGTAATAAGCATGCAGCAATTGTATGGAATGAAGCAAATGAAAACAATTGGAAGGGTTTAGAAAAATTAGGAGACTTTAGAACAGGGGCAATCTTGATAGCTTTTTTAATATTTTGAAATGACTGAACTGCCTCGTTTCCCCATACTATAGACTCGCCCTTCTTTAACATATTTGATATACCCTTAGTAATCTCTGCAAAGTTAGGAATAAATCTTCTGACAAAGTTAATCTATCCAAAGAATGACTAGATGCCTTTGACTATCTTGGGCATCTAAATTTTATCAATTGATGCAACCATCTCTGGGTCAATCCTAACTCCATCCTTAGAAACTATGTTCCCTAAGAGTTTTCCCTCGATTACACCAAATGCACACTTCTCAAGATTCAGGGAGATGCCATATTCTAGTGCCCTAATGAAAATCTACTCTAGGTGCATGTAGTGCTACTCTTCCTTCTTTGAATAAGCAGTTAAGTCATCTTGATATACAACTAATATGGAATCAATCAATCTTGCAAAAGAAACATCCATTGCTCTCTGAAAAGTAGCACTTGCATTTGTCAATCCAAATGGCATCCTTACATAGACATAAGTCCCCCATGGAGTTGTAAAGGCAGTCTTATATTGTTCTGATTCTCTTACCTTCACCTGATTGTATCCTAAAAATCCATCCATCATGGACAAAAGCTCACACCCTGTCACCTTTTGTAACATAGCTTCCATGTTAGGCAATGGATAGTTATCCTTCAAAGAAGAGATATTCAAATTTCTAAAGTGTACACATAGTCTTATATCTCCATTTTTGTTTTTGATTGGGACAAGATTTGACACCCAAGTCGAGTGTCTTATGGGCTCAATGATTCCAACATCCCTAAGCTTCATGACTTCTTCTTGCATTTTTGGAGCTAAAGTGGGATTAACAGTTAACAGAACACATGCATATAGCATTTTTCATTTACAACAACATGAAATTGATAAAATTTATAAAAAAATACATTCAACACACAATTCATAGACTTACAAAACAAGAAATGAAGCAACTGAGAAGAATTTGTATCTTATTTACTCAAAAATTCCAAAATCATTCAATAACAACAAGAATGAGTCACACAGTTCTTTTATAAACCAAGAATGTGTACTCATCATTAATTACATTTGTCCCTTCAGAGAATTGTTTAATACTTTGCACAACCCATTTTGGCATTGAGAAATTTACTACATAGGGAAAAGTGGAGAAAAGTAGATAGACATTGGAGAGTGTGTTGTTGCTTGAAGGAGTTTTGCCTCATCAATGTAGGGTAGATGGTGGTTGGTCATTCTCTTCCATTTATGCATGTCCATACTTCTATGTCCATTCATTATATGTCTTTTCTAATGGCCATTGGAAAGAGACTATCTCTATAACCTTCTCATTATGACTAGTGTATTGAGGATTTAACATCTTTGTTTCCTAAAAAAATATTTCAAAATTTCTTTCAATTATATGCAACTTATCAATTATTGAGTTCAAAATCTTTATAGTTGGATCAACATTAGTACAACATGCAGGATTTAATTGACTAGCATTTTCTTTGATTTATGCCTTCCACTTGTCTAGGCCCTTTACTTGCCAATGACCTTCCAAAATACTTGGCAAAAACTTCTTGTCTATCTTTTCAATGGATTGTTTCTTTTCTCCTAAAACTTTATCTAGCCTCGACTGAAAGCTAGCAACTTCCTCAAAATGCTTCAATATATCCATTACCAATTTTAATTCAGGGGGTGCATGTGCATCAAACCTTGAACATCCATGGAGATCTCTCACTTTTCTAGTCCTTGGCAACCAACTTTATTTGATAATTAAGAGCCTTTCTTTATCTAATCCATGTTTTTTATAGGCTATTCTTAATTGTGAATAGGAAGGTTCCAGGTCTCATCTAACCTTGCCAAGATCTTAGTCACCCTATGATTTATTAGGTTGGTGACCATATTCTTTATTGTATTCTCTTTCTTTTCCTCCAGTTTCTTTACCTCTTCCTAATTCCCTGATCTTGGACAAAAGGGGCTTTGTGTCCACTAGGAGTGATTTTGCAATATGAATGATAGGGGGAGTTTGTGATGGACCAGGCTCTAATTGCAATTGTCCCTAGTATTTGCTCAATTATGTCATGGCTTGTGCATACTTCTCCAATAATCCATTATGTTCCTTCTACAACTTATTTGTTACTGCCTCAGCAAATTATGCAGTCTGCACATTCAAACTGGTAGCCTAAGGAGTAGGGGTGGTTGACACCCTCTTGATAATCACATTTCTAGTTAATTCCTCTAAACCAATCCTTGGTTTGTTGTTACTTGGGGCCAATGCCCAAATTGCCAAGGTTTCAAACCTTGGATCAAAAGCAACACCTATCAAAGCCTTATTGACCTACTCTTCTATGACTTATGAATCATCCCTTGTGATTGTATCAAATGCAATTACATCTAATAAGGTCTAATATGGAAAAAATAGAATATTTCTTTTGGCCACTAGAGCTCTACCCTCGCCTGGGGTCATTCCTCTGATATCTTTGTTAACTTCACTTAAGACCCTTTGAGTGATTGCATCATACTCTGATGGGTAACTCCACTCTTTGATTCCTCAATCCTTCTCTGGAATTCTTCATTTCTAGTCCTCAAGACAAATGACCTGAACTCTAGGGTCTTAACAAATTCATCATCCTCTATAAATTTATTATATTCCAATACTCTCACATCCTCTGTGCCAACTTCACCACCAATAGTTGACCTTATCAATGTATTAACTGGTGAGGAATATGGCCTAATTCTTTCTAGAGAGATGATTTGATGGGTAGGCTCATGAACTTGTTCCTCTGCTGCCTCTCCTTCAAAGTCAACAATCTCTACCTCTGGCTTTATCTCAAGATTGATGATCTTTACCCTTTTTGGAGGAGGGGAGTCAAGGGATTTTGCTTTTCTCACATATCCACCTCTGGAGCTGCTAGGCTGGTATGATGGCCTTTCTTCACCCATTGGTGCACTAGTAATCAGATCCTCTCCCTTGTCAAATATCATCTTGATCCTCTTTATGGGATCCTTCACCTCAACAAAAGCTCCAGGATATGCAGAAGTTATATTCATTCTCATTCTTTCCCCTACCATCACCGCTTCCTATTTATCTCTTAAATGGTAGACTTCCTCCATGGAGTGGAAGTTTCTCATTGTATCTTCATCAAGGAAGACCTGATGGGGGTACTTTGGTCTTTTGACACTCACCCTTATTTTCTCTATGAATCCTTTTGGATCAAAGATTCTTGGCTATTCCACATCCATCCTATAACATTGAAGAATAGAATTTATTTGATCCAATCCATTTCTGTACACTATTATAAAATCACTGAATTTTAAAGTAGGAATAAGTGAACCCTTTTTATGTTTCCTCAAGTGTTCTTTATTAGCCTCATTCATCTACCTTATAATCTTGATGAAAACAATTCTTTTGGGTACAAGCTTTGGAAAGGTGTAAGGGGGCACCCCAAATCCATAAACTCTGATACAAGTTGTGTGGGAGTGGAGGAACCAATCTCCCCAATTGTGGTTAATCTCAAAGTGTGGGGTTCTATCTAAGGGCCTTAAAAAATCCTTCACATCAGCATGCAAGCTCTCCCCCTTTGGTTTCATAAAACTAAGGACTTTTCTGACAAAGTGCTCCTCAAAAACAACATAACTTGCATCCTTACAATGCATGTCCAGCATGCATGTCCACATTTGCACTGGCATTATATTTCCTTAAGAATCAGTTGTCCTCACAAGCAAGTCCTTGTGCCATTTGCCAGATAAAGAAAACAGAATCATGTTGCACATTAATGAGTACCATGTGAATTCCACATGGGATCTTATAGTATACAATTTACTCTTTATGGCATCCATTTGTTTATGCATCTTTTCTCCTAGGTAACTTGCATAATCATAAGAATATTTTGCTTCATGATCCTCAATGTATACATCCATAATCATCAAAGACACAGACATTCTGTCAGCTGCATCCCTACCCAATACATGACATAAACTATGATATGTCTTAACAAAGTAGTGCATAAACATTGAGCAGTGGAAGGGCTCTTCTTCTCTGTCAGATATCTTCACCAAATTGCCATCTATGCCCCTTGGTCTATGTTTAGGCAAGTTAAATGCCTTGTATCCATACTTGACAGCTTTGTATTTCTCTCTCAAAGAATTAAGGTCTATGGCCATATTTGCTGAGGGGTCTAAGTTGAACATAGTAGAGATATAGGCCTTTGTGAATCTTATTATTACAAAACCATTACTAGACAGGACAAACCTAGTCTGAGGGTCATATCTTCTAGCAATTGATCTGACTAGGTATGGATTAACAAAGACATTAGGGAAAATTAGTTTTGCAAGGTCAAACTTCCAAGCATGACAGATATAGGCTCTATATGATATGAGTGTCCAAAAATAATCCATGCTGACTGGTGACAAAATTTTGCACCATTTCAAACTTTTTCAAATGTATAGAGACACAACAACTAAAAGCCACAGCCATTGTCAATAATAGATACAGGAAAATTGATGCTGAGGAGGCCATGTGGTTAAGCCCAAGCAAAGGAGAATTAAATGTTTCATTTAGTTGCATATGATTCACAGGAGTTTTAAGGAAGGCACGGTTAAATAAAGATTAAAATCTTTATTAAAATTGTGACACATAGTGGGTCCCAACAGTATAAAGTAAATTTTATTAAGACACTATAATGACTCTCTTTTATGAGAGATACAAAGGTGAAAACCCCAAAAATTATGTGCAGCCACTTTATTTTTCATAAGAGTTTCAAGAATGATGCGGAGCAAGGCATGTGGAGACACCCGAGCAACAATGAAAGGAAATAAAATTGATGCAGACAGTGACACTTGCAAGTTGTAGATCAAATGAAAATAAATGAAAATGATGCAGAGTGCACCATGTGGAGTAGCCTGACATAGGAAATGTTTCATTATTTCATTTTATTAAATGTGTCAAAAGTCTCATATTAAACAGGAGATTAAATGGAGGAGTTGAGCAACAATAAAGAGCAACATAAAATTGATGCAAACAGTGACACTTGGAGGCTGTGGGGTAAAAGTTATTGCAACTCAAATTCATGCGGAAGAAGCCACGTGGTGGAGTCCACGCATAAAAGTTACACATGCTTCACTTCATTTAATTAAATGCAAATGTTACGGGATTTTATAAGAGAAGAGTGTCTTATTAATGAAACAAATGAGGTGGGGCCTCCCTTAATAGTAAAACTTATTAAATATTAAAGTTTCCCACATTCTAAGCTTACGGAAAAGAACAAACGCTGTGGGCAGAAACAAAGAAAGATGTGGAGAGTGACACTTGGCAACACTGTAGAGAAAGGAGAGCAGCTCAAATTTATGTGGAAGCCACCACGTGGGGAAAGCGCTACATAGGAAATAAAATGGATGCGGAAGGAGCCATGTAGAGCAGCCCATGCACAGGAGAATAATACAATGTTTTGTTTCATTTTAAATTGCATCATTTCTAGTAGATACATGGTGGTGGGACCCTTTTCATAAGTTGAATATTTTATTAATGCTTCTATGAAGCCATGGAAAAGTTTAGTTTTAAATAAAGATTTATCTTTATTAAAATATGATGTGGGGCAAAATATTAAAGTGAGACTTTATTAAATGTAAATTTTGACTTCCACGGGAAAAGAAGGTGAAACCCTAAATAAGTTGCAGCAATGTTTCATTTTTAATAGCAAGCTACAGGAAATAAGAAGAGCAGTGGTGGCAGGTGATTTTCTCTTGCACATAGATACATTTTTCAGCCATGGGCAAAACAGAAACAACAATTCAGTTTCAAATAACGGATTTGTTGTCGGATTTGGTGCCTGATTATGCAGAGGCCGTTGAGATTTTGTTGGATTTTTGGGGCTATAAATGGGCAGATCTAAGACACGGTTTTAGAGTTCTTCTTTAGATACATTAGGAGTTCTACATAGTTCCATAGATCAGATTTTGGAGCAGCCAGTAGCAGAGATTTTCTTTTGCCTTAGCAGTAGATGCTTTTCAAATGAGATGTAATATTTTACTTTGTGCAACCATTTTTGCCTCTGTAACTTGTTACTATCAAATAAATGAGAATGCTATTATGTGCATATCTAGATGGCTCTATTTCTTGTTTCTCTAAGTTTTATGTTTCTGCCTTTGTTTAAGCATGTTTCTTAAACTGGTTTTAATTATGCATTGATGCTCTTTAATTTCAGTCAAATCCTTCAAAGTTTAAACACTCTGCAAACTAATTGTTTTAAATCCAATGGATCGCCATAGATTAGGCATTTGTTTTCTGCAAGTATAGTTTTATTTCTAACTTTTTCCCAAACACCCGTTGAAGAATGGAAGAGCCAGCTTCCCTAAAATCTAGAGGTCACTCTGAGGAGCAATCCCACGTCTCAGAGTTTCCCATGTTGCTACTGGATTAGACCCATAGATTTATGCATCAATAGTTTTTGGCATGCTCGGTGGGACTGGAATTCAAAGACTTGAGTCTTTGTTTTCACTGAATCTTTGCCCTACATTTTGTGATTTTGATGGAAAATCACAAAAATATTTGCTCATAGGAGCATGAATCATCCATCTGGTGACTCTACTGGTAGATCTTTCTTGAATCTTTGCCCCTACTGACCATGGCAGCCCCTGGTATATATGTGCACCTGAATATTCAAAGAGATTTACCTTTTGTGACTTGGGATTCAATTCCTCTTACTCTTCAGCAATAGGGTCAAGTTGTTGACATAGCCTGGAAGTCATTGCCTCACTTTCTTGGAGATGGCTCTATTTGCCCTATAGATCGTATTCAAGATGTTGTAAATCTATGCTCTATTCATAATGTTACGACTGAGAATCATGCTCTCTTGTTGTTGGCATCATCCCTCAAAAGAAAAGCAAAGGAATGGTATAGAAGCTTGCTACTTGGTTTAATTACTAGATGGGATCAGCTTGGGGAACTCATCTACAATCAGTTCAGAGAAAGGACAGATGTTAGCACTCTTACCCAGAATCTCACCACCATCAAGAGGTACCCTATGGGGCCCATACATGATTTCAATTCAAGATTTGACAAGGTATGGAAAAAAATTTCTATAGACATGAGGCCCCCTCCAGTCTTTGCTTTCTTGTATTATTTAAAGGCTTTAGACCCTGAGATCTCTATCATGATATAATCTCTAGGAGGTGAAACTCTTCCTCAATCATATGATCTTGCCATTAAGGCTGAAAGTAGCCTCATATTGTTTGGTAAACTACCTCCCCTGTCCTTAAAATAGTTGATGCCTCATGCAAATAGCCCGTCTCATGCCCTTTCTTGTAACCAGATGCATAATAATTTTAGTCCACCCACCCTCCCTGTTGATTTGACAAATCATGAGGAGATGAGTGCTGTGAAAGAACTAATTAAAACCCTCTCTTATGAGATCAATGAGTTAAAAGGTCAAGCTATGTACCCTGCTGATCCATATGTCATGCCTCCAACTCTTTATGAACCGCCATACCAATGTGATCTTATTACAAAAAAAATTCTTCCTCATTACAAGAGAATGCCCAATTGTCTTAAAAATTATCCTGTACACGCTCCCATAGCTACAAATCAACCTATAGAAGCCATTGACTAGGTTCTCTGTCACTTTGACATTCAAGAAGAATCAAGTATCAAGAATCAAATTACAAGCAAGAAAGTGGCTCCTGTGTGTCCTTCTAGAGATCCAGAGTTACTGTCAAATCTTAAATCAAATTCTAAAAATGCTTATGAGGTGAGGTTTCTAGATGCTGAAAAGTACTCTAAAAAGGGATTTGAAGCTAAAAAGTACTGGGTAAATAGTTATGAACAGTCCGTGTCTGATTTTGAGGAGGTTACAAATGACATTATACCAGAATCTTCAAAGGATGAATGTCTTTATTACTGCAATGAAGTTTTGCACCTGCAGGAAGAAGACACAGAGATGCATGACCAACATTTGGAGCATGATGAGGATTTATTCTCAATTTTGCAACAAGGTTATCAATTTCTTGATGCAGAGGATCCTGCTATTGAGAAAGTACAATGTTCATTTGTACGGCTTGTAGCAGATCATGGAGAAAATGTTGAAACAGAGGAAGATTCAAGAGCTGATTTGTTCTCCATTTTTGCAAATGGTTATTGTGTTCTTCTTAATGAATTTTCACCTCTACAATATGATGAGATCTGGAGAGACATTTGCTACAGTGCAGAGCCACATATGACGTCACAAACTGAGTTAGATTCTACACATTTCTTCTTGCATGAAGAGATCCCAATCAGATTCAGGACTGTTCTGGGTAGTTCTGTCACTTGTTAGCTAGATTTTGATGCTATCATGGATCATCATTCAGATAAAGAGTCAACAAAAGAGGTCACTAATGAGTTTCTGGAAGTAGAAGTTTTCAAATGCAAGTAGAGGAAAGAGTTTCAGTGTTTTATTTTCCCTCCCCACCCTCCACTGAAATAGGAACAACATGATGATCAACATGACTGGTGTTTTGAAGCAAAGAAAGAATCTCTAGAGTGTAGAGAAATAAAAAGGTACAAAATATTATTATATTTCTCCATTCCAGTTACTTTGCCATTCCAGTGAATGTGCATATCCCCATGTGTTTAATATATTAGTGAGCTAGAGTCAGAAGTTCAATAAGCTATAGTAGTAGCATTTAGTTTTAGTTTCAATTAGTTTTGTTTTTAATAAGTCTTAGTGCAAAGAGGAAAGGAGGGAAGTCAGTTTTGTGTTTCAGTTCTGTGTAAATTTCAAAAATTTTGTTTTAGCTAATCACAGTTGCAGAATATCAGTATAGCCAATTGTCACCAATTTCTTTCACTGGTCTATTAGTTGCAAAGTGTGTTTTTAGTAGTGTTTTAGTTCACCCTCTTGTACCTTTAGATTCAAATGTGTCTTTGGTTTCATGAATGTTTCAATTTCAGAGAATGTGACTCTATATGCCCAATGGATAAGGCACTAATTTGCTAATCAGAGATTCTGAGTTTGGAGTGAGCAAGCCCACTCTGCTAGCCAGTCACCATAAACTGGTGACAAAATTTTGTACCATTTCAAACTTTTTCAAATGTATAGAGAGACATAGCAACTAAAAGCCACAACCATCGTCAATAATAGATACAGGAAAATTGATGTTGAGGAGGCCACGTGGTTAAGCCCGAGCAAAGGAGAATTAAATGTTTCATTTAGTTGCATATGATTCACAGGAGTTTTAAGGAAGGCACGGTTAAATAAATATTAAAATATTTACTAAAATTGTGACACATAGTGGGTCCCAACAGTATAAAGTAAATTTTATTAAGACACTATAATGACTCTCTTTTACGGGAGATACAAAGGTGAAAACCCCAAAAATTATGTGCAGCCACTTTATTTTTCATAAGAGTTTCAAGAATGATGTAGAGCAAGGCATGTGGAGACACCCGAGCAGCAATGAAAAGAAATAAAATTGATGCAGACAGTGACACTTGCAAGCTGTGGATCAAATGAAAATAAATGAAAATGATGCGGAGTGCACCACGTGGAGCAACCTGACTTAGGAAATGTTTCATTATTTCATTTTATTAAATGTGTCACAAGTCTCATATTAAACAGGAGATTAAATGGAGGAGATGAGAAGCAATAAAGAGAAACATAAAATTGATGTGGACAGTGACACTTGGAGGCTGCGGGGTAAAAGTTATTGCAACTCAAATTCATGTGGAAGAAGCCACATGGTGGAGTCCGCACACAAAAGATACAAATGCTTCACTTCATTTAATTAAATGCAAATGTTATGGGATTTTATAAGAGAAGAGTGTCTTATTAATGAAACAAATGAGGTGGGCCCTCCCTTAATAAGTAAAACTTATTAAATATTAAAGTTTCCCACATTCTAAGCTTACAGGAAAGAACAAAGGCTGTGGGTAGAAACAAAGAAAGATGTAGAGAGTGACACTTGGCAACACTGTAGAGAAAGGAGAGCAACTCAAATTTATGCAGAAGCCACCATGTGGGGAAAGCGCTACACAGGAAATAAAATGGATGCAAAAGGAGGCACGTGGAGCAGCCCGCACACAGGAGAATAATATAATGTTTTGTTTCATTTTAAATTGCATCATTTCTAGTAGATACATGGTGGTGGGACCCTTTTCATAAGTTGAATATTTTATTAATGCCTCTATGAAGCCATGGAAAAGTTCAGTTTTAAATAAAGATTTATCTTTATTAAAATATGACGTGGGGCAAAATATTAAAGTGAGACTTTATTAAATGTAAATTTTGACTTCCACGAGAAAAGAAGGTGAAACCCTTAAATAAGTTGTAGCAATGTTTCATTTTTAGGAGCAAGCTATAGGAAATAAGAAGAGCAGTGGCGGCAAGTGATTTTCTCTTGCACATAGATACATTTTTTAGCCATGGGCAAAATAGAAATAGTAGTTCAGTTTCAAATAATGGATTTGTTGCCATATTTGGTGCCAGATTATGCGGAAGCCATTGAGATTTTGTTGGATTTTTGGGGCTATAAATGGGTAGATCTGAGACACAGTTTTAGAGTTCTTCTTCAAATACATTAGGAGTTCTACATAGTTCCATAGATCAGATTTTGGAGCAGCCAGTAGCAAAGATTTTCTTTTGCCTTAGCAGTAGATGTTTTCCAAATGAGATGTAATATTTTACTTTGTGCACCCATTTTTTCCTCTGTAACCTGTTACTATGAAATAAATGAGAATGCTATTATGTGCATATCTAGATGTCTCCATTTCTTGTTTCTCTAAGTTTTCTATTTCTACCTCTGTTTAAGCATGTTTCTTAAACTGGTTTTAATCATGCATTGATGCTCCTTAATTCCAGTTAAATCCTTCAAAGTTTAAACACTGTGCAAACTAATTATTTTAAATCCGATGGATCGCCATAGATTAGGCATTTTTTTTTTTTGCAAGTATAGTTTTCTTTCTAACTTTTTCCCAAACACCCGTTGAAGAACGAAAGAGCCAACTCTTCCCTAAAATCTAGAGGTCACTCTAAGGAGCAATCCCACGTCTTAGAGTTTCCCATGTTTCTACTGGATTAGACCCACAGATTTACGCATCAACATTGACATAGGCAATCTGGCATCTCTACAATTAACACATAGGTCATAGATTTTATCATTTATCCCAATGGACCAAGTCCTGTTGTAGGCTTCCTAATTGACCTAGGACACTAGATCATAAGTGTTGGCAAGAGACACTATATGGATTCATGGTTGTTGTCATTGATGGCAACAAAGGTCATCCCACATATCCGCAAGTCATGGTGTGCCTCTACCGGAAGTCAGGATGAAGAACTGTTATGGTCCGGTGAACAAGAACAGAGCATGTGGCAAGGTTTGACAGATTGGTCCGGACCTCTCAGAGGAAGTGTCTTGGTGCAGTGCGGATTTGGGGAAGTCAAGAGGACTACCTTGAGTAGTATATTCCAAGGATTTAGCCTTCGGTGATGGACAAAGAAAAACATATGAATAGTTGAGTACCGGATTCCTGAAAGACAATGAGAACAGAAGGAAGAACTGACTGACAGAGCATCAAAATCTTTTCCGGATATGTTACTGTTGATGGTAAAGGTTGTGAAGGCATGAATCATGTTTGGCCAACATGACTAATGATATCTACAAGTATATGCTTGATCCGCATTGCTTGGTGAGCAAGGATTCAGCCGACAGAACAGAGCTTCTAAGAAAACAGACTGTTCTAGATGCCGACTAGAAAGGTGATGAAATTACTTGTGCGGATATATATAGAGGATGGATTTAGTTGTGAAAGGAGTGATTGTGTGATAGTGTATGCGAATAAGTACAGATCAGAGCAGAAGTAGTAAGAAAGATCCGGTATGTGAAAAGATAGCAGAATAAAGAACAAAGGAAAGATGAAGTGCAGCAGATCAGTGTACTGAGCCTAACCGGAACTGAACCCTAGCATATGTAGGTGCTTCCAATTAGTTCAAGTATTGTATAACATTCTTTGTAGATAGTGTGTCTCCTTGTAGGCAGTGGGCCTCTTTGTGAGCAGTGTGCTCGGGCAGTGAGCCCTAATTGGCAAGTGCCATTTTTGTAACTCCTTATTCTTCTAACAGAGAATAATCTTTGGGTTAATCACCCCGTGGTTTTCTCCCTTAACCAGATTTCCACGTCAAAAATACTGTGTCATGTGTTTCTCATTTCATGATAATGTTTGTTTATTTAAATGCTGCTTTGCTTAATAAGAAAGTTCAAAAGAAGAAACAATTAGGATAACTGATTCACCCCCCCCTCTCAGTTATCAACAATTGGTATCAGAGCAAGGTTCCTCCTAATAGAGCCTAACAGCTTGAGGAAGATCTGGGAATTCAAATGGATGCATATGGTTTAAGGGAGCAACTCAAGACTGCCCTTGAGGATCTTGAACAATCAAATTCTGAAGTCAATGAATTAAAGGAAAGACTCAAACAGGCTGATGAATTCATGAGAGAACTAAAAGACAAATTAAGTCTCTCTATGAAAAAGAGAAAGGAGCTGCTCCAACAATTGGCAAGCCAAACTGAAGAAAGCAATACTAATGAAGAATTGACTGAGAAAACCAAGTTATGTGAAAAGTTATCAAAAGAAGTCATTATGTTAAGACATGAAATGGAATCAGGAACTATAAAGTTTACTCAAGAGATTGAAGAAAAAAGAAAAGCTGAAGACAATCTAAGACAATCTCTTAAAGAGAAATCAGAAGAATGCCACCAGATGGACATGATTATCAGACATCTTGAATCTGATCTTGAAGATGCCAAAGATAATGAAGAAAAACTTGAGAATCAAATTATCTCTCTCAAAAGAGATATTCAAACAGTAAATGAATATAAAGATAAATTCAAGATAAGTTCTGCCCAACTTGAAGTACTTCTTGCAAGTCAAAAGAAGACAGATGACAAGTACAGTTTGGGATATGAGAAAGGAGAAAGCTCCGGATCCAGTCAAAAGAATTTTGGATCAGAAAATCCAAGGAATAGGCCTGAAAGACCTCCGGTAAGACAGCCTAATGCTCAAAGATATCCATCTTTCAATGGATACTGCCACAGCTGTAATCACTTTGGTCACAAAGCTAATCAGTGCAGAAAAAGAATGAATCAAACTAATCCATCCTTCTCCGGACAATGCTTTAACTGCAAAAGGTATGGACACAAGTCTCATGAATGCAGAAATATGCAAGTAAACAAATCATTCAAAGGTAGATGCTTTACATGCAATAGAATAGGTCATATGGCTAATCAATGCAGATCAAGCGGTTATCAGTCAAATATGCAAAGAAATGTTATTTGCCAAATCTGTAATAGGTCCGGTCATAATGCTAAAGTCTGCAGAAGTAAGAATCAGGACAAAAGAGGTCCGGTGTATAATCAGAATCAAGACAAGGGTAAACAAAAGATGAATGCGGATGAAGTTAGGAATCAGATGAGAAAGATTTGGGTAAAGAAAAGTTTAGAGAATACAGAAATTGGATCCGCACCAGATTCTGGTGCTAATATTCCTTCCAAAAATTAAAAAGTGAGCTCTGGCTCAGGGGGAGACTCAAAGAAAATCCTGTTCCCCCAGCCAATCAAGTGATGCTGGATATGACACAAGATGCGGAGTAAAGGGTTTGAAGATATAAGTCCTGAGATGATCCAGACAAGATTTCAGAGGTCCGCATGAAGATGTAAAGAAGTTGTGATCGATCAAGTAAGACCTGTTCCGGGAGATGCTCCGGAATGACAGAGGACTACAAAAGGGTCCGGAGAGATCCGAAAGTACATTATTTTACTCTGCGGACTGGACAGAACGTTTGGGATGTTCTTGTAATATGTCACCTTGATTTATTCATGATTGAAAGATCCGTATGATGTTCATAGATCAGGACTGATCCGGGATACTCCAAGCTATCTGGATAAGGCAAACCGGAATAATATAGGTGGAGCATTTATTGCAAACAGATATTAGGGTTTGCGAAACGATATAAGGGATTTCTCAACCATCACTTGATCATTCCACATCCAAGAAGAAGTGAAAAGCGGAGCTCTGCAACAAAATTCATCAAGTTCACCGAAGATCTCCTGCCGAAGTCATTACATACAGAAATCAATCCAGCCACTCTGTGTAACCGAAGACACAAAAGGTTTTTTCACCTCTGATATCTTGCTACAAATCTTTTGAAGAAATGGCTACTCCAAATATAGTAAAAATCTTAGACAGGCCCCGACCTGAATTTAAGAAACATCCATACAAGTCATTGGAGGTAGATCCACTAGGAGCCTTCTCTAGTGTTCCACATGGTGTATTACATACGGAAGACATTAGGGTTTACATCCATGCAAATTTTGAAGACTTTGGAGAATCAAAACTAATGGATATCTATCACAAACAATTGATAGATGACTCCTTCGAGATCAAACCTCAGTACAAAGCCATCCGGGACAAACACTTTGCACAGTGCATTCATTTCCCCTGTTTTGAAGAAGATGAATGGGTCTGGTATGTACTAAGTAGAGTACATGACAACTTCCTATGGTTGAACAAGCCCTTCAAGATCACCAAAGATGCAATTAGGGCTGTAACCGGTCTGCACTCATCCGGTGGATTACCTGTTCTCAAGTCTGTCAAAAATCAGACAGTTAGTGATGCAACCGGATCCAAGTTTGACAAGAGAGCTATGACAGTTGATGACATCACTGAACCGAATGTCAAATTTGCATCTATGATAATTGGTTACAAAATCTATCACTCCAGTAGGGAAAATTCAGTACCGGGAACTGCAATCTACACAGCTTATCAAATGTTAAAGGAGAATGCAGACTATGACTTGTGTGAGCTTCTTGTAAACCAACTTTTTAAAAATCTGTAGAAGATTAAGAAGGACAAGAAAAACTCCTTCAAGTATGGCAATCTGATCCTTTGTCTCTTCTTTTACTACATGAATGAGCTTCCCGGATCCAGTGGATGGATATGGCAGAATGATAGACCGGTTGCCATCCAAATCAGAGACTATTTGCATGGACTTGGGGATGCTAAAGCAAGAAATACAGCTCTATGGGGATATTTCAAGAACTTCCAAAGCATGATGCATGCAAGAGAAAGAATACCCCAATCCCTTGTTGAAAAGTACAAAGACACAGTATGCTTCATGGTAGAAACAGATCAGTGTCTAATGGAGGCAGTAGAACCAAGAACTGTATGGATCATGCCCATGGGGTATGAAGTGGATGAACAAATAGTGGAGCTGCATGTTCAACACATGCTAAGTCAGCCCAAAGATCCAAAGGCAAAAAGGTTTGGAACCTTTGAGGAGCTGAGTGTAAAGATACATGTAGAACTCAGGGAACCTGAGATAAAGAGGAAGGTGAGAAAAGAAGTAGAGCATATTGCTCAAGGCCTAGGCATCTCAAAAGAGGCACTTGATGCCAGCCGGGAAAAGAGAAGAAAATCTGAGGAAGAAAAGAAAGAGGCAGAAAAGAAAAGCAAGAAAAGTGCTCCGGTGGAATCCTCAACCCGGACCAGATCATCTAAAGGATCCACACCTATCAAAACCAAAAGCTCAAAACTGGAAGTCTAGGGATCCAGTAAGAGATCCAAGACAAAAGCCTCAAGAGCTTATCAAAGCCAAAAGGATGAAGAAGAAACTGAGTCAGATGAGGGAGTGAAATAAATAAAGAAATAGAAAAAGAAAGGATCTGGTAAACCCTCTTCTGGCCGAGACAAGGAAGAAATGACAGAAGAATTTTCTAAAAAGCCCACCCTGTCTCTAGACAGTGTAGTCAAATCAGTCACTGTGGATGGGAACCTTCAACTGGTGGCTAAATTCTATGATGACTACAATGAGGCAGATCAAAAGATCCTGTAGGACGCTATAATAAGGTACTTGAACATCTACAATAAAGCTTTTATTGAGATTATCTCTAAAATCCCAAAGAGCCTAGAGATGGAACTAGAAATAAGAAAGAACAATGCCATGGCAAAAGACCTTGAGATCAGGGAACAGATAGCTATTCAGCTATATCCCTCAATTGATCACAAAACCATGAACATGGTATTCAAGGACTGCAAGGATGAATTCAGAAGCAAAGCAAGGATGAATCAGCTTATGCTTGGTGAGACAGACAAAGTAGCCAAGGACACTGAAGAGATCCTCTGGAAAACATACAAAAGGTTTAATATTCCTATTACAGAGGACTCAGGTGCAGAAACAGCTGCGGACTTGGAATCATCTGCTCTGGAAGAAGTGCCACCAGAATAGGCTAACATCTCTTCTCCGGCTTCTCCTACAGTCTTCGGATCCCAAGAAGAAGAAAAATTACAGGAGAAAGAAGTAGCAGAAAAAGAAAAAGAGGTTGACAGCACCAAGGATACAGAGAAAGAGAAGAATCCAATAGAGAAAACCACAACTGTAAGTGGTAAGAATGTGGAAGGAGCTAAGACTCCTAAGGACAAAACTGCAGAAGAAAAGAAACATTTGTCTCCAGCAAGAGACACTGCACAAACTGTTCAAAAGTTTCTAAGCCAAGAAACTTTCGAGATTGATGAACCAGAGCTTCTAAAAGGCCCATTTGACTTTGACTCTCTCTCTCCGGTACAGACAATGAAGATAGCTTCATTTGCAAATGCTAAGGCAAATGAAAAACTCCTAAAGTCTCATATGGAAGACTGTGAGTTGATAGAGGCTGCTTCCGGAGTGCTTGAAAAGATCATGCCATCAATCCAGATAGATCCGACAGCCTCCTCTTCTGGTAATCTCAAAACCTTAGTCAGCAGTGTTGATACACATTTTGATTCTCTAGAAAAATCAGCTGAAGAAAAGGTCCAGAAGGAATTTTTGGATAAAAGATTTTCAGAAGTATTAGGATTAATCTCTAATGATAGGAGAAATATGAGTATTCGAATAAAGAGCTTAGAAAATGCTCTTAAGGATGGCGGTGATATTTACAAATTTTGTATCTCCTGGTCAAAGGCAACAGTAGAAATAGATAAGAAAATAAAAGCGGAACAGGACAAACTACAAAGTTTGTCTCAAAGTTTTGATCCTCTCTCTTCCATAGTAAATCAAGAATGTCAAACTATTGCAATCACAAATGCAATAAAGAACTTTGAGAAGGAAAGGAAGAATATCACTAACCGGATGGGAGAACTTAGAAGGATTATAATCCCTAAGTTAGAAACTATGCATGAGGCCATCAGTGATGCTCAAACTACCGCCCAAACAAATGATCCGACAGATCTCAAGAGGGCAGAAGCTTTTGCATTTTTGTTGAGTGGTCACATTTCAATTTTGGATAGAATGAAGCAAAGTTGGGCTACAAAACTGATCCAACTGAAGACATCTTTTGTAGACAATCTTCAGTTCATGTGAGTATGTAAATATGCGGCTATGTATAGAAATTTTTTGAAAATTTTGGTGTGCGGACCTCACCCTTTGCCATTGATGTCAAAGGGGGAGTGAGGAGTAGTGAAAAATGAGGAATCCAACTAAGGGGGAGTTCCAGAAATTGTATATAAAGATAGAGCATCAGCAAAGGGGGAGCATAGTGTAAACACTTAGTCATTTTTTCACTAAGTATTGCCATCAATGCCAAAGGGGGAGATTGTTGGCAAGAGACACTATATGGATTCATGGTTGTTGTCATTGATGGCAACAAAGGTCATCCCACATATCCGCAAGTCATGGTGTGCCTCTACCGGAAGTCAGGATGAAGAACTGTTATGGTCCGGTGAACAAGAACAGAGCATGTGGCAAGGTCTGACAGATTGGTCCGGACCTCTTAGAGGAAGTGTCTTGGTGCAGTATGGATTTGGGGAAGTCAAGAGGACTACCTTGAGTAGTATATTCCAAGGATTTAGCCTCCGGTGATGGACAAAGCAAAAGATATGAATAGCTGAGTACCGGATTCCTGAAAGACAATGAGAACAGAAGGAAGAACTGACTGACAGAGCATCAGAATCTTTTTCGGATATGTTACTGTTGATGGTAAAGGTTGTGAAGGCATGAATCATGTTTGGCCAACATGACTAATGATATCTACAAGTATATGCTTGATCCGCATTGCTTGGTGAGCAAGGATTCAGCTGACAGAACAGAGCTTGTAAGAAACCAGACTGTTCCGGATGCCGACTAGAAAGGTGATGAAATTACTTGTGCGGATATATATAGAGGATGGATTTAGTTGTGAAAGGAGTGATTGTGTGATAGTGTATGCGAATAAGTACAGATCAGAGCAGAAGTAGTAAGAAAGATCCGGTATGTGAAAAGATAGCAGAATAAAGAACAGAGGAAAGATGAAGTGCAGCAGATCAGTGTACTGAGCCTAACCGGAACTGAACCCTAGCATATGTAGGTGCTTCCAATCAGTTCAAGTATTGTAGAACATTCTTTGTAGACAGTGTGTCTCCTTGTAGGCAGTGGGCCTCTTTGTGAGCAGTGTGCTCGGGCAGTGAGCGCTAATTGGCAAGTGCCATTTTTGTAACTCCTTATTCTTCTAACAGAGAATAATCTTTGGGTTAATCACCCCGTGGTTTTCTCCCTTAACCGGGTTTCCATGTCAAAAATACTGTGTCATGTGTTTCTCATTTCATGATAATGTTTGTTTGTTTAAATGCTGCTTTGCTTAATAAGAAAGTTCAAAAGAAGAAACGATTAGGATAACTGATTCACCCCCCCCCTCTCAGTTATCAACAATAAGATCCTCATCTAGACTACACTTTGAAGAGGAAGCCTGGCTAGTCTAACTCATTACTTCTATCTGTAACAACTAACCTAGGGCTTTTGCAACTTACTAGTGACTCCTAGTACCTTAAACAAGAAAATTAACAACTAAATTGATCAAGCACAGGTAACAGAGATCACTTACTAGTTTTGCCACTTGCAGAGACCTTAACTCACTTTTTTCTTGCCTGTTTTGAAGCCTTCTACCTTGGAAATGCAACTGTGCTTATGAAAATGACGAAGAATGCCCTAGATTATGTCCTTATGGAGCTAGATTTCCTTATGGTTTATAGCATAAATGGTGGTTGTGACAGCCATTACTTTGTTCGTTTTGTAGGCACTTTGAAAATCCTCTGTTATGCAAGTTTAAATGAAGGTCATCGATCTTTTCCTTACTTCCTACAATCCATGGCTGAAATTAGTTAACCAAATTTGATGATCTTTGTCATCACAGTTGAAAAGTCTCCATCAAATGAGAAAGGGCCACATCATTCTATAGTCTTATCACCGACGGTGTTAGTTCAGATGGACAAGGACATGTGGTGCCATTTTGTAGCATCACAACTAGAAATGGCCCACTGCTATTGGGCCCAGCGCGACTATGAAATCCCATGTTTTAAGCAGATTGAATCCCTTTATGACATCTGGTAGTAGTGGGTTCATTCATGCAGAATCTTCAGTAGAGGGGCTATAAGCCCATGATTAAATGGATAGTTGGCAACATTTTGTAGCATCACAGGGGGCAGATGACGTCACTAAAGATGCGATGTGACACCATGAAATACACTTTATAAATCCTTCAAACTTAGGACTTAAGGTTTAATTTTTTATGGGCGGTAGTAGGTAAGGCTAGGACAAGGGGTCGGTCTCCTCATGATCATAAAGGCATTAGGTTATAACTTAAATGACTGGTAACCCTCTATTGACAGTCAATAGATGAATAGGACATAAAGTGCAAAGAGAGACATAATGCTTAAAACCTTAGGAATTTAGGGATTCTATAGGATGAAGATAGGTAAACACTTAACTAGAAACCCTAATGCAAAGCAGGCACCACCAATTGCCATTAAACTTCTTTATCTCAAACCTCCCAGATGTGTTTACCATCTCTTACCTGTAACAAAGATTTCAAAATCGTCTGCACAAGCTCCTAGTCAAACGAAGATCAACTCAAAAAACCCTCTACCCAATAACTAGAACTAAAGGTGATCAGGCTCTAATACCAATTGAAAGGAAGTAAGGTATGTGGAAACGCTTCCTACACTGATCTATTGAGGAAATATTTATGCAAATTTTTACTTTTACAGTTATAGATTAAGATGCATATTAACAGAAAGATAATAACAACTTCCAATTGTAAACACAAAACTCATAGCACAAGATATATGTGGGGAAAACCCTTTCAGGTACAAAACCCCACACTCCAAAGCCACCCAATATATTATTTAGGAATCAAGAAGATTACAATATACTTGCAGAGCAAGCTTTTATAGAAGTATATCCAACCAGAGATTCAGGAGGTAACTTGACATCTATAAGATTCTTACACACAAACTCAAAAAATAGAAAATTTATATTGCAATCCAAGTATGATCTTGAGTCAAAACTCAACCGAGATGTTTACTTAGCTATTCCACACCTTCTAGGAAAATTATAGGTCAATCCAAGGTCAAATGTAAACTTACTAAAAATAGTAAGTCTTGCCATTTTTAGGCCTTTTGGAAACTTTGAAAGTTTAGATCATTCTTTAAGATAAAGGGTATTCGAAAAGACCAAAACTAGGAAGAATAGTAACCTTTCAAAGTTGTAAGGTTGAGACACTTTTTTTAACATGTCTCTTTCTATATCTCTATGTCTATCTATCTTCCTCTTTCTCTCTTTCTCCTTCTCTCGATCTAAGCTCTATGTCTCTATCTCTATTTTTCTCTTTCTCTTCCTCTCTTTCTCTCTTACCCTCTTTATACCAATCTCCCTCTCTATTATTCTCTCTTCCTCTATCATTCTATCTCTCTTCTCTAGGTTTTTCTCCCTCCCTCTCTTTGCCCCTCTTTCTCTCTCACCATCTCTCTCTATCTTTATACCTCTCTCTCCTTCTCTATCCCTATACCCATCTCTTTATCTCTCTCTTATTTTATATATCTTTCTTTCCCTCTATATATATTATCTCTATCTTTCTCTGTCACGGTCATTTAACATTCAAAAATTCAATAAAGGGATTTGAATTTTTAGGGCCTAAATTTGAAAGTTGGCCCTACCTGTCAAGAACTTTTTTTGTGACAATTATCAATCTCTATTATTCTCTTGTCCTCTATCACTATCTCTTTCTCTCATAATCTCTCTATCCCTCTCTTCCTCTCTATTCATGTACCCATCTCTATATTAATCTCCCTCTCTATTATTTTTTCTTCCTTTATCAGTCTATCTCTCTTCTCTCTATTAAAAATATTTGTAATTCTATTTAAGGTGTTCAATGGTCATTTAATGTTCAAAATTTCACTAAAGGGATTTGAATTTTTAGGGTCTAAATTTGAAATTCGACCCTACCTATCAAGCAATTTTTTATGATAGTTATCAATCTCTATTATTCTACCTTCCTCTATCTTTCTCTCTCACCATCTCTCTATTCCTCTCCATCTCTATACCTCTCTCCCTCTCTATCCCTATACCCATCTCTTTCTTTCTTATTTTCTCTATCTGTATTTGGGTGTGTGCAAGAAGTTGAGTCCACTTTTTGGCCAAAAAGTGGGTGTTTTCCTTGATTTTCAGAATTTGTCACATTTGACCTAAAAATTTGAATCATTTAAAGATTGAATCTTAAAAAAGTCAGTAATATGAAATGCACTACTCGGAGTCTAGCTTCCAAATATGTAATTTATTTTAATACCTAGATGATATAAATTAATTTTCAATAGGCACATCTAAAAACCATTGTTTAAAAGTCACTTTTTTTACCATACCATGCACGTGTATGTCAACCATACTTTGACCTAAATAATTGTATGTTTTTGAATCCTTTTGGGAAAAGATCTAACCCATTGGAGATTGTGCATGATATTTTTTTGTAATTTTTAAAAATATTTTTAATTAATTTTTTATTGGTCGTAATTACTGTTCTGAAAATCCCACATGTACCTCACACATAAGATGACCTATACTTATCATTTTTTGATTTTTTTTCAAATTGAAAAGAATTGTTTGAAGATTGTGCATGTATAATTTTTTTTTCAAAAAAATATTTTACTAAAAAGTTATTAAAATAATAAGAAAACCTGATATTTCAAGTTTATGGACCAATTTCATCGAAAATTATTTGAAAAATAGAAAAAATAATCTAATTGTAAAAAAATTACATATTTGAAATTTACACAATCTCATCTATAATAGGTTTTAATTTTGTCAAAAAATGTCTTCAGACATATGTCTAATGTCACTATTTTCTAGTGACACTGACATGACCTTCAAGTTGTAGGTCAAAGTAGGTCCATAGCTAAGGGTTAGGTCCCCAAGCCTTTTCCTGGCCCAAAACCCATAGCAGAAATGATGCCTACAATTCAAATTTTAAGAAACAAGATCTTGTTTCCTTTATTTATTATTTCAAATGATCAAAAACAAAATGGGATCCTATTTAGGATATAGGATCCCATTTGCTATTAGACCTTGTTCAGAAAACATGATCCCATTTCCTAAATAGGACCCTGTTTCTTTTTTGACCATTTTTTATTTTTATTGATAAAAAAATTACTGTTAATTTTGTAACTTGACATCTTATGACAGTGTACTGCTGACAACGACTAATTCTACAATTTTTTTAATCAAATCTTGTCTTCTACATGCTCTCGAACTTGTAATTTCATTTGAATTTTGGAAGGAGGCAACATTGGGACAATTTTAGAGTGGAATTGTGTTCATTTTCTAGTCATTTAAAGGAGGAATAAAAAGGAAAGGCTTTTACTATTGAAATTCATTTGTACTTTAGAATTTTGTAATCATGGGATCACAACGTCATCAAAAGATGAAAGATAGGAAGGTGTTTCCCCCTAAATTAATCCAAGCAAAGAGAGAGGAGGAAAAATGGCAAAGAGCTAGAACAATAAGGATTGGAGCAATGAATAATGCTGAAGCATCTAGTTCCATGACTATTGAAGATAAAAACATTGAAGAGACCATGAATGTAGATGATGCAAATTTAGAAGAGGTGAATGTGGAAGATAATTTGATTATACAAACTAATCCTGGTATGTCTTCAAATACATCTTTCAATGCTATGGAGAATGTGACAATAGGAACAAATACAAATACGTCTTCAAATCCAGCTTTGAATGATATGGAAACTGTGATTCTAGATGATATTTGTATTGATGATTTAGAAGAAGCTGGATATAACAATGCTCAGATCAATTTTATTCGTAGACAAGTTGTAGAAATGAATATTGAAAATGAAATCCCTTGTGTTGGTCAAAATGAAAATCCTTTTGTTGTTGAAAATAAAAATCCTTGTGTTGGTGAAAATGAAAATCAATTTGTTGTTGAAAATGAAAATCCTTGTGTTGGTGAAAATGAAAATCCTTTTATTGTTGAAAATAAAAATCCTTATGTTGTTGAAAATGAAAATATTTTTTTAAAATTTGAATGTATTGTTTTGGATGATCTTCCTGGTAAGATTTCTTAGAGACAAATAAGAACGTATGCCAATAGATTATACAAACAATCTTTTTATTGAAAAAAACTATCATTTCAATGTCAACTCATGATGCAATTGATGAGAATGTGGAAAATAAGAAAAGTAATGAAAAAGTTAGGCATTCTTGTGAAACCAAAAGGAAAAGATGAATCACTTAAACATGCTATATCTATTGTTTCTAGTGCCATTGAGTCTATTGGAAACAAGAGTCGATCTAAAGATAAGAATGTGGCACAATAAGCTATAACAATTGCTATAGTTAATAAAACAACTTTGGATAAAAGAATGTTAAGAAATATTAGCGGAATTCTAAACATACATCCTAAAACATTGGTAAGAGTAGAAAAGAGAAGAGAAAGTATCGAAAATGATCCAATCAACCAATGTTGGAGTTTTATTGGTCGATTCCCAAGGTTTGACATGAAATTGAGTATTGAAATAAAATCGTTCGATGAAAAATATTGGCATGATAATACTAGGGTATCATCTAATGCTAGAGATGGTTTGAAATTAAGAGCAGGGCCTAAAATTTATGATCCTCATCCAAAAAATCTATTAGACACAACTCAAGATGAATTTTATAGAATTTTTTTAGATGATTTAGTATTACCTAGAAATATTAGCATAAGTCAAAGATCATTTGAAAAATGTAAACCTCGGTATGTCAAAATTAATAAGCAATGAATCTCCTATTGTTCTAAAATGCATGTGAAATTTCATTATTATTATGATGTTTTTTGATATATATATATTGTACTTAACATACTAACATGATTATGCAGGAATGTGGTATTAATATGCCACTTGAAACAATCAAGGAACTTATAGCAAGTTTATTTTATGAAAGATCTAATGGGCATTTATTTTATTAAAGTTCATGTTGTTGGAATTATTGTCATTGATGTCAAAGGCACATTGATCAATCAATTGTTTCTAGCATGATTCCACATGGTTGATTGAGTTGGTTTGATTTTTTGTATCAGATGATCAAGTGGGAAGTGAGTCTTAGATGCAAGTGGATTGTCAGTCATTGATGTAAGGTGATCAAATTAAGGTGATCAAAGGTGATTTGATTGGTAGGAGTTGTGGATATATCTGCATCAGGAGGATTTGGTGTTTGTTGTTTTCAGATCATATTGGCATGTCAATATTTTCAATTGGCTTTGTATGATAGCATGAAGTTCTCAATAATGATGATGGAGTGATTGATGTCAAGTTGGCATTAGTTTGTCAAATTAGTCTCTATGCAAGTTATAAAGAAGACCTATCATTTGAATGGATTCAATGTCTTTGCTATCTTCATTTCAAGACAATACTTCTAGTTGATGTGTTTTAAATTGGAAAATGGTGAAGATAAAATCTCAAAGTCTCAAAAGGGTTAAGTCCTAAATTCTAAGGACATACCTTCTATCAAAAGCAAAGTACATGTTCTTGATTCTAGTCCAAAGCATTCTTTCATGTCTTCAATCTCAGCTTCTACAGAAGAGATCATGTTTAGTGATGTTGGAATCATTCTGAGGTCAAAATATTTTAAGTAAGACAGGCTAGGGTTTTAGGTTTGGTTGAAGGTTAAACCCTAGTGAACCCCTAAAGTTTACAAGTCATAACTGTGTGTTAGACAGGTTGCACTTTTCTTTTATTTTGTTGTTGACCTGTTCTAGCTGGTCAAAGATCACTTAAATGATCATTTATGGGTATCAAATACATGGAGCAACTGACCCCTCCTCCTAGCATGACTGGAATGCCTAATGGAGCATTTGTGAATGGGCACCAACATAGAAATCAATGGTTCTTATTAAATCTTTCTTTGGTGTGAAGCTCTAAATCTACGATGTCTTTCAAACTTACAGTGTCCACTTCTCGATGCATGGAGATTGACAGGCATATGGCTGTATAATGTGTGATGCAGTTGATATGTTAGTTTTTGTAACTATTTTATGGACTGGTGGTTTGTCAATTGCAAACAAGAGTAGACTAATGTGTCTCAAACTTGTGGAGTCAAATGAGATATTAAAAGTAAATATATTTATGGATATTTTTTGATGATATATTTTTAATCACAGAGACATGTATGTAAACAATTTTGAATTGTATGAGGGTATTTTTGTTGTAATGTGAGCAGCTATGTAGAGGTCAGATGAATGAGTTTTGAAGAAGATAATAAGAAAATTGTGGTCTTTTATTTTTGCGATCAGAATAGGGCAGGGTTGTGAGATCTATGTTACAGAATGTGATGATAGTGGTAGAATATGATGATTGTAGAGGGAAGTGAAGGAATTTAGATCAGGTATTTTGTATTTATTTTGATAATGGTTTAATGTGTTATATCCGTTTGTATGGGTTGTTGACATTGTTTTTGAAGAGATATTCACTACATAACTAAAGTAAAACAATGTCTTATTGAAGTGTACATGTAAAGCAGAGATGAGTATGTAGATAGGATTGCAAAGAAGAATATTGAAGAGGGTTTGTTGTGAGTCTGCATTGACATCATCTAATGTAAATTACAAAAGTAATATGTGCTCTTTGATATCACTGCAAACATATTAGTACATTTGTATAAGATGGATATTGTAGAATCATTCTTTGAATACTTTGTAAAAGGTCAGTGTTATTAATGCATGCATGCCAATTTAGGAGAGATATGGTGATTGAATAAAAGAGTTATAGGCAACATCTATAACCTAGGATTTCAATGTTAATAGAGTAGTACTCTGTATATCTATTTGCTTTATATTTGGAGTTGGTGCTCCTAGTTTGTGTAGAGTTGATGTTCTTGATTTGGGATTGGTGTTCCTATCAATGTGTGATTAGTGAGATCCTTATCAATGAGGCATAAATGTAATCAGTGAGACCTAATGAAGAATTTGGTGAGGTTGGATAGTGGTTTATCCCTACTTAGGGTTTTCCACTTTAAATACTTGTGTCATGGTTTCATCTTTGTGCTTCTATTACTCTCTATGTTTTTGGCATGTTGATGTTTATTGCTTTTACAACTATTGGGTTGATGAATGAATTAGTTTTATTAGATAAATAATTCACCCCCCCTCTCAATGATCCATTATATTCCAACAATTGGTATCAGAGTTGTAGGTTCCTTGCAGAAGTCCAATAGACTTGGGTTGATCTTGGATGTGGAATACTATGACTAAAAGTAAAAGAAATAAAGGAAGAAGAAATGCTAAGCAAAATGATAATCAAAAGGTACCATAAAAACCAAATACAAATGGTGATGTAGAACTAGTTGAAAGAAATGGCTCACAAGTTGAATCAGGTTCAAAGTTAGAAGAAGAATTTTCTGAAGCACCTTTCTTTGATGGCTCAAATTTCTCTATTTGTATTGTTAGGATGCAAGCCTATATATCTTCTTTAGGGTTTGGTGTGTGGATGTCAATAGAGAATGGGTATACTATACCTTCTCAACCACCTATTACTACAAGTGATAAAGAGACTTATAAATGTAATGAAAAGGAAAAGAAGGCTATTCTTGTTGGTTTGTCTAATGATGTTTCTTGTAAAGTTATGCATTGTGAAACTGCATAGGATGTTTGGAAGAGATTGATTAGCATATATCAAGTTGATGTATTTGAAAGAGAGGATAGCCTAGTGATTGAGGATGATGACAAAGAAAGAAGACATTCACATGAAGAAAAAGAAGTCAAATCTGATCTAGAGGATGATAAAGAAGTAGATCTTGAAGAACTCTTTTATTCTTACAATGTAGTTAAAAAAATGAAAGAGGAAAACTCAAGACCAAAAGGCAAAACTTCAAGAAGAAAAAGAATCAACATATAAAGTACTTTTAGCCCTTGAAAAAGTAGAAAAACAAATAATGTATTTAAGGGTACAAGTTGAAGAATCAAACAAACTAATCATTAGCCTAAAAATAGAAATTGAAGAGGCCAAAAGGATAGAAGATGTGACAAAGTCTGAATCTGAAGTCAAAACAATTGAATGCCAAAAAATTGAAGTAGAGATAGATAGTCTAAGAAAAGATTTTGAAAATCTCAAGATCCAATCAGAGAAAAATAAAAAAATTGAAGATAAGACCAGCAGGTTGAATGAGATGTTAAGCAAGCAAAAATTATCACAAGGATACTACTAGATTAGGCTATGAAAGAGGGTAGAGTTCTAAGGTCAGAGATGCTCGTAGGAAGAAAATAGATCTTATCTATTATTCTTCTGCTCTTGAGATTGAAGACAAGAAGAAGGCAGAAGATAAGAGTGTTGATAATGAATTTTTCAAGGTCATCAATAGAGGAAGAAGAAGAACCAATAGGTCCACATGATCTCCACCTACTAGGCAAAATCAATCAATAAGGTACAATTACTCCTTTCTTGGTTATTGTTATTCATGTAATGGCTATGGTCATAAGGTTGCACAACTGGTAGAATTGCTCATAGGAGAAGATCTAAATTTATGAGTAGGAACTCTTTTGCCTAAATAAGGAACATGAATCTAGTGTGTTACAATTGTAACAATATTGGTCATAAGATTGCTAATTGTAGAACAGCTACTAGAAGATTTACAAACCCTATCAGAGGAAATATTTTTGTTTCTTCGAGGGATATAAATGTAATTTGTTATAAATGTAACAAATTTTGGCATAGAGCATAGTTTTGTATAAGTTATTTGATGAAATCATCTAGTGACAAAAGTGTAGATACATTGAGCAAGAAGAAGAAAGAACCTATGAAAGTTTGGAGAAGAAAACCAGATCAAGAGAAAGAAAAAAATAAAGTTGTACATATTGCACAAGAG
Source organism: Cunninghamia lanceolata (assembly GCA_027924645.1). Taxonomy (NCBI): domain Eukaryota; kingdom Viridiplantae; phylum Streptophyta; class Pinopsida; order Cupressales; family Cupressaceae; genus Cunninghamia; species Cunninghamia lanceolata. Next base: position 6,926,654 of record BSBN01000261.1, on the reverse strand, counting down.
GCATCACCAATTTCATAAGAAGTAGCATGAGGTCAGAGGGAGATGTTCATTGCCTTATCATTCAAGCCCCATGGAGAAGATTAATAGGATGTGTCAGCAGGAGTTAGAATGACTAGTGTGTAGTCAAGGAGCAAGATCTTATGGAGACATGTCATCATAGTGAGAAAAATGCATAAGTTATCAAGTGTATAGGATCTATATAACGCCACTTGACAAGATGCAAAGGCAACTATAGGATGAGAATGATAAAGTAGTGAAGAAACCTAGAGGCAAGGACAATGTCAAGAATATAGAGTTTTGCAAGGGAGTATTATTGAGAAACCCTGATTGAGATAAAATGAAGGACAATCATAACAAGGGCCAAGGAGATCTGCATAACCTAATAAAATCTATCTAATAGAAATAACAATGCTTAATTAGATAAAGGTATGACCTTAGGAAGAAATACTTCATGTGATGCTTAGGTGACAGTGCTATGTTGATAGTGATAGTGATTACTCTCAACATCTTTTCTTTGTGGTATACAAGACAATGATCAATAGTGATCAACTTGACAGTGATATCTAATGGATCTTTGCTTTGTGGTATCTCTTGTAGTAATTTGTGATAGTGATTTATATTAGAGTTTGTTGTAATAATGATCATTTGTGGTGTGACAGTTACTTGTACAGTTATTTGCATCATTTACTTTGCATCAAATCACTGTATCAGACATCAAATGGTAATTCATCTTGTGAGAATAGCTCCACCTTCGGGTAAAGATCTGCTTCAAAGACTTCATATTCTTCATATGTTATAGAAGCAGTGATCACTTAAAGAGTGAAACATATGACCCTTGGATAAGTTTTAAGCTATGCAATGAATGCAAGATACACAAAAAAAAAAATATTGAAAAGGTTTTAGAATCATTCAAGAAAATGCATTTGGTAGGTGTAAAACCAGTCTCTGCAATCTTGTCAGCACCCTTATAGACTGTGTCAAAATATTGGGAGCTTTGGAATAGGGTATGGCATCCATCAAAGTATAAACGAAGGAGAATTGTTGTCAAATGTTGTAGTTGCAAGTGCCCTAGTAGTCATGAATGAAAAATTTAGAAGAATAGATAAGGCACATGAACCTTTTGTCAAAGACATATGGTCTAATAGAATGTCATGTTTTCATGATATGTTCAACATAGGTTTGATAATAAGGCCGTAGAAAATTGGAAGCAAATGCAACTGATGGGTGTAATTTTAGACTTCTTAATCTCTGACAACATGTTCCTTGTTTCTATTCAAGAATGGAACTTTGGAAGTAGATATGGACATACATCAAATCATAATTGATAGTGGTGTTGTCATTGTGATGATAGTTGTGTGATTGTAACCGAAGATAGTGATTTCTTTGCTTTATTGTTATCAAGAAGACAGTGATGTATCTATATCCTCTGTATCAGACATCGTTATATTTGTATCAGACACACAATGATTCAATGTGCCAGTGCCAAAGGGGGAGTAAAGTCCTTCAACAAGACATCGCTACATCATAGGGGGAGTTGTGCAAACTTCATTTGTTGCAAAATAGATGCACCTTTTGCATCCAAGACAGGGGGAACATTGACTAGAAGATTATCTCATGAAAATGGTCTCATCCTTTGTCCTTAATGTCAAAAGGGGAGAGATTTAAGAGGATGGAGAGATTTTGAAGATTTTGTCATCAATGACAAAGGGGGAATTTGTTGGACTTATTGTCATTGATGTCAAAGGCACAGTGATCAATCAATTGTTTGTAGCATGATTCCACACGGTTGATTGAGTTGGTTTGATTGTTTGTATTAGATGATCAAGTGGAAAGTGAGTCTCATATGCAATTGGACTGTCAGTCATTGATGTAAGGTGATCAAATGTAAGTTGATTGGTAGTTGTGGATATATCTGTATCAGGAGGATATGTTGTTTGTTATTTTTAGATCATATTGGCATACCAATGTTTTTCGTTGTCTTGGTATGATAGTCATGAAGTGCTCAGTAGTGATTACAGAGTGATTGATGTCAAGTTGGCATTAGTTTGTCAAATTAGTCTCTGTGCAAGTTATAAAGAAGATCTATCACTTGAATGGATTCAATGTCTTTGTTATCTTCATTTCAAGATAATACTTCTAGTTGATGTGTTTTAAATTGGCAAATGGTGAAGATAAAATCTCAAAGTCACAAAAGGGTTAAGTCCTAAACCCTAAGGACATACCTTCTATCAAAAGCAAAGTACTTATTATTGATTCTAGTCCAAAGCATTCTTTCATGTCTTCAATCTAAGCTTCTACAAAAGAGATCATGTTCAATGATGTTGGAATCATTTTGAGGTCAAAATATTTTAAGTAAGAAAGGCTAGGGTTTTAGGTTTGGTTGAAGGTTAAACCCTAGTGAACCCCTAAAGTTTACAAATCATAACTGTGTGTTAGACAGGTTGAATTTTTCTTTTATTTTGTTGTTGACTTGTTCTAGCTGGTCAAAGATCACTTAAGTGATCACTTATGGGTATCAAATACATGGAGAAACTGGCCCCTCCTCATAGCATGACCAGTAGGCCCGATGGAGTATTTGTGAATGGTTGCCAACATAGAAATCAATTGTTCTTATTAAATCTTTCTTTGGCATGAAGCCCTGAATCTATGGTTTCTTTCAAACTTACAATGTCCACTTCCTAATGCATGGAGATTGATAGGCATATGGCCATATATTGTGTGATGTAGTTGATATGTTAGTTTTTGTAACTGTTTTATGGACCAGTGCTTTGTCAGTTGTAAACAAGAGTAGATTGATGTATCTCAAACCTATTGTGGAGTTAGATGAGATGTTAAAAGTAAATATATTTATGTGTATATATATATATATATTTATGATATATTTTTAATCAAAGAGACATATATGAAAATAATTTTGAATTGTATGAGGGTATTTTTTTGGTGATGTGACCAGCTATGCAGAGGTCAGATGAATGAGTTTTGAAGAAGATAATGATGAAATCATGGTCTTTTATTTTTGCAGTCAGAATAGGATAGGGTTGTGAGATCTATGTTGCAAAATGTGATGATAGTGGCAGAATATGATGATTACAAGGTATAATGATGATTGCAGGATAGAGCATTGATTGCAAAGTGCAGTGAAGGTATTCAGATCAGGTATCCTGTATTTATTTTGATAATGGTTTAATGTGTTATAACTATTTGTATGGTTTGTTGACATTGTTTTTCAAGAGATATTCACTGTATAACTAAAGGAAAACAATGTCTTAATAAAGTGTACATGTAAAGAAGAGATGAGTATGTAGACAGGATTGCAAAGAAGAATATTGAAGAGGGTTTGTTGTGAGTTTGCATTGAGATCATCTAATGTAAAATGGAAAAGTAATATGTGCTCTCTTATATCACTACAAACAAATCAATACATTTGTATTAGATGGATGTTGTAAAATCATTCTTCAAATACTTTGTAAAAGATCAGTGTTATTAATATATCCATGCCAATTTAGGAGAGATAACATGATTGAATAAAAGAGTTATAGGACAGATCTATAACCTAGGTGGTGAGAATTATTTCCACCATTTCAAAAATTTTGAGGTATGTCTGATAATGGTGATTTTGTTCGACATCAAGACGTTATATGGTTCTTCACAATGATAGGATGTAGATTCAAATGTGTCTTAACTAAAGTGATTCAAGATACTTGATCCTAGACTAGAGGGAGAGTATTCTGTAAAAGGAACTTAGCACAATCCTGGATGTAACCAAAGAGAAACTCGAGTACACATAAAATCAACTTACTGGATCAGAACAAATGCTGGAAAACTTGCAAGTGCAGTTTGAATCTGGTAAGGAATTAGTGTAGTTATCAGAGGATGACTGGCAGCCATGATTTCATATAAATCAAATATTGAATCTTAATTTAAGGCAACATAAATTGATCCAAAGCGTCAGCAATAGGATCTCAGTCTTTTGACATGAGACTAAAAGAGCCAGAAGGTTATTTTAATAAAGTGAATTAGGAACATCTCCTACGTAACTCTTTATTACTTGGGTATCTAAATATTGTTGATAGGCTATTCAAGAAAGGAATACAGCTACCAACTAGTGACTATCTACATGGTGTTTCTCATAAAGCATGAAGAAGTTACTACCTTAGTCAAGGCACTGCATAGAATAAAAGTACATAGCCATTGCATATGAAGGAATGACCCTTCTAGTGGTGGTGCTACAAGGCACATCTTATGAAGGATGTTATGAAGCCACATCAAATATAAAAGTGTAGGTGAAAATGACACCATTATATGATCAAAGAGTCGTATTCAAATGAAAGCTTAGTTAATCATAGTATCAAAAGGTGGGTAGTGGCATGGTATAATCATAAACTAAGTTGAGTAAACTCACACAGTTATACATAGAGGATTGGCCTATTCATATTGTTGTAACATTCAAGATAAGGCACCAGTAAGAGAATAAAGGCACGGACCATAAGGAATAAGTGAATTCAGCTATTAGAAGTGGCGCCAGTCATCAACAAATTAGAGGTGTTGAATGAAGGCATGGTTCTTCAAATTGTGGCAAGCCATAAATGGGGGCACACATTTAAGTATGGCACACTACTATGTCAAGAGAAATAGAAGAGGCCACTTCACAGTGATTGGCCTAAGCAATAAGAAATAGTAACATTAAACCGAGTCACAAGTTTCAAACAAGATACAATATACAGATATAAAGAAGGCATAGGATATGTAATAAAATGCATAGTTTTTAGTTTAAGGTATCCCATGTCAAATGGATTACCATCTGATTAAGAGATGCTTCCAAGATAGAAGAAAATTCCACAACAACTGGAAAGATGGCACAGGCATACAAAGACATAAGAACCGATGCATCAATTTAAGGAGGCTTTATATTAATAAAAGGCATGAAGCCTATGATGAGGTAGACATCATAATTCAAGTTCCAATGCTAACAAAAACTCAACCACTATCAATAAGACAAAAGCACCCTGCATTCAAGGTGATGGATCAGCTATGAAAAAGAGTATAGCTTCATAACACAAAGACTCCACCTATAGAAGAAAGGTTCAGCCTCTAAAATTACCAACACAGAGTCAATCAAAGGTGCTTTTTATGTAAGAGTGCAAGCCATAACAAAGCTTCAATTGAATCAAACAAGAGATGAAGCTTCAACATGCTCCCACAAGATATTTTGTGATTACAGTGAAGGGCAGAAGAGCTCCAAACCAGACAGAGAATTTTCCAAAGTCTATGACAATTTAGATATTCTTGGTGAGGGAATTCACAAGTCAAACCTCAAATGGCACTTATCATATCATGGAGATGTGACTTAGAAGATGACATAACGCATAGCAAGAATAATGGCGGCCATTCTTAGAAGCCAACATAAAGCAGAGCCTTGAGATAGAGAAAGATATAGGGTTTCAATGCCCAGCAATATTGCAACCGTCAGATGAAGTAATAAAACAATGCTTCTGGCTGCAATTCAAAATAAAGAACCTAGACATTGCCATGTGTGAGAGAGGGAGAAATAAAAGAGAAACAAAGGAGAAAGCAGAGAGAACCATGTGGGAGCTGCGGAAGGAAGGAAAATAAAGTTTATTTCTTTTGCTATAAAATGCATTAAGGGATAAAACTCATGTTGAGTCTTTTGTTTTAATAAAAGATATAATATGGTGGGCCCCTCTAGTAAAGCTAAATGCTTTATTAAGTGATATAAGTCTTATCTCAGATTTTCAAGTGCCACAGGAAGAGGAAAATTAGTTTAAAATAAAGATTAAATAATTATTAAAGTTGGATCATATGAAACCGGTGGGTCCCATTGTAAGCAAAGTGAAACTTTATTAATATAAAGATTCTTTTAACTCTCTCAGGGGAGATAAAATAAAGATGCAACCCTAAAATGAATAAAGCCATGATTTTTTTTTTTCATGCCACTTTTTAACGACAGCCATAGAGATGAGCGGCAGGAAGAAACTCACACACAGATCAGCCATGGAGGGAGATGCATTTTTTTAGCTAGTTGTAGTTTCAGTTGTATTTGCCATAATTAGTTGTTTGCTAGATATTGTACCAAATTTTGGGGATTTTTGGTTTTAGATATTTCGGAGGCAGTTGCAAAAGATCTTCAACAATTTTCATTTTCCTTGGTTATAAATGCACATGTCTAGGTTAGAGAAGAGGGAGTTCCACACACATAGATCAAATTTTAGAGCAGCAAACAGAGATTTTTCTTTTGCCTCAACAGTTGCTTCTCAATGAGGGATTTGAATGTAATATTCTGTGCAAGTTATTTTTGCCTTTGTATTTCATTCTCCTGTTAAACAATGAAGAGAGATGGTGTTTTTGTGCATATATGAGTCTATTTTCTGTTTCTTCCTTTAGTTTCTATTTGTTTTCCTCTGTTGAATATGTTTCTTAAACTAGGTATTGATCATGCATTTATGCTCTTTGGTTTCCAGTTGAAATCATATAGGGTTTGACACTATGCAGCTAGGTAAATATTCAAATCTGGTGCATCACCATAGAGTTAGAAACTTTTTGTTTATTGTATCTATAATCTTGTTTCTTCTTCCTCTTTCCCAAACCCCCATTGAAATGGAAGAGCCAGCTTCCCTAAAATCTAGAGGTCACTCTAAGAAGCAATCCCATGTTTCAGAGTTTCCCATGTTGATTGTTGGATTAGACCCACAAATTTATACATCAACACGGGGATTTCAATGTAAACAAAGTAGTACTCTGTATATCTATTTTCTTTGTATTTGGAGTTGGTGCTCCTGGTTTGTGTAGAGTTGATGTTCTTGATGTAGGGATTGGTGTTCCTATCAAGATGTGATTAGTGAGATCATTGCCAATGAGGCATAAATGTAATCAATGAGATTTTGGTCAGTGAGACCTAATGAAGAATTTGGTGATGTTGGATAGTAGTTTTTCCTTGCTTAGGGTTTTCCACTTTAAATACTTACAGTGTCATGGTTTCATCTTTGTGATTCTATTACTATCTATGTTTTTGGCATGTTGGTGTTAATTACTTTTACAACTATTGTGATGATGAATGAATTAGTTTTATTAGATCACTGATTCACCCACCTCTCAATGATCCATTGTATTCCAACACATGTATTTATGGACAATGCACTAGTTGTGGTAATCTTTCATTCTTAGGAGTTTGTATGCATGAAAGCATTGAAAATAATTTTGGACAACAATTAGTGGATGTTAAAAGATTTAAGAATGTTGAGTATTCTTTAAAGGATGGAAAAATTGGAAAGTGTTACGATTTAATCACAGAAAAAATAGTGTACATGCATTCATATCAGAATTTAAGAATAAGATTGTACCAAAATATGTCAAACACTCTCAACATGCTCGATGGCTTGATGGAAAATTTTGCACATGTAGAAACACATTTCCAGTTGGAACTATACTATCAATGGTTGATTTTGTAGAAAACTATACTCTTGCTCCACAAGAGGAAATCCAATCACAATATTAGAATTCATTGCAGGTGGCTATGTTTGTTCATATTATATACACGCATGCAGATGATAGTACAGAGGATGATAGAAAATTTTTGAGGGAATATAATTTCTATTTGAGTGAAAACTAGTTACACTCATCAGAGTTTGTTTAATATTGTTTCAATATATTTTATACAAATTTAAGAGAAAAAGGAATCCAAATGACAGAACATCTCATATGGTCAGATAATTGTATGAGACAGTTCAAGAATGCTCAAATGTTTTATTGGTTAAGAAGGGTTCACAAGGAAAATAATGTCCAACATATGTGAAGTTTTTCTAAAGATGGACATGGTAAAGGAGAACATGATGGATTTGGTGCATGTGTTAAAAAAATTCTTGTTAGAGAGAAATTGAAATTTGAGGATGCAGTAAAATTTAAAGATGCACGTGTAATTGTGGATTGGTGCAATACAAAATTATCTACAAGATCAAGCGAGTACTCTAGAGTTTGATGATTCTTTTGGTTGGTTGAAGAAGAGAACATTCTATCTAGACTTGATTGTGAGACAATCAGTGGATCTACTAAATGGCATTCATTTAAGATTTCAAATGCAAGCACATGGACTATCTGGACAAGGGATTTTGCATGTTTTTGTCATTTTTTTATTTCAAGAGATTGGGAAGCATGTGAGAATACAGAATGGGTTGAAGAGTGGAAGCAAAGATTATTGACACTTGCACAAACTCATGATCAATATGAAACAACAATTGAAGACAATGATTAAGTGTTTGCATCAGATGACTATGAACATGTTTCAGACCTTGTACAAGAGGGTAATTTAATTCAATTTTTTTCATTTTATTTTACTTTATTACTATTTTGTAATATATTTAATTATATATGAATGCATGTATGTAGATTGGTCAAATTTTATGTCACACAAGTTATTGAATTAAATTTTGTTTGTAGGACATGTGTATGATGTTGTTGCACCTGAGGAGAATGAATAGGAAACAAAATATTGGTTGGCTCGATGTGTGGAGACTAAACATAAGTTAATAGCACCTTGAGAAGATGATGATGGATTTCATTATCTAATAGGTTTGGTGTTGGGTGTTGGCACTTGGCTACAAAAATACCTAATAAGGAAGAATGGTTTGCCTGCATGTATACACTACTCGCATTTGGTGGTGGCAACAAGTATAAAACTAGTGAGGTATCATGGAATACTTGCTAATAAAGAGTTATGAACAATTTCTATGGAAGAGCATGAGACAATCATAGATGCATTGCAAAAAAGAGAGGATGTAGATGGTACAGTGGAATAAATTTCCAGGTATGTATATAGATGTTTATATTTAATTGATAGTTAATATAGTTGTATTAAGTCATCCCCTTAGCTCCCCTTAAGCCATCCTCTTACCTACCCTTAAGCAATTTCCTATAAATATAGAACTAATTTTCTCACATGACACATAGTTTGAATGGCTAGGTTAATCACCATGATTCAAATCATGAAATTCTAATCTTATAATTTGTATTTACTCATGTATCTCCCCTTACACCCCCTCTCTTATATCCCCTCAATCCATCCTCTTACATCCCCTTAACTCATCCTCTTGTCTCTCCTTAAGTCATTCCCTTAGCTATCATTAAGTCATCCTCTTATTCCACCTTCTATTTTATTCCTTTTATCTTATAATTTGTATTGAATTGTGTATCTCCCCTTAAGCCATCCTCTTACATCCCCTTAAGTCATCCTCTTAACTCCCCTTAAGCCATTCTCTTATGTCCCTATCCTCTTATTTAACCTTCTATTTTATTCCTTTTATCTTATAATCTGTATTGACTCATGTATCTCCCCTTAAGACATCCACTTGCATCCCCTTAAGCTATCCTATTACCTCCCCTTACATTTGTTATTTTTGCAAGTTCCCTACAAGTCTGGATCCTGCATGATTGTATTAATGAACATTTGTATACTCTTTCATTCTCATTTCACTTCTATATTATTTCCTTTATCTTAAAATTTGTATCGACTCATGTATATATAGTTAAATTGCTTACATTCATTATTTTTGTAGGTGTACCCTACAAGTAGATTTTTGCATGATTGTCACTACAAGTTTTCACCATACAAATTTTTTAGACCAAATTTGTAATCTTCAATTAAAAGTGAATGCATTAGGTAATTGTATATATACTCATATCTTTCATATCACATGTTATCTAGTTACATATTGCATTAATTTTTTCTATTTTTGATATATTCTTTCATTCTCATTTCACCTTCTATATTATTCCCTTTATCTTAGAATTTGTATCGACTCATATGTGTGTGTGTGTGTGTGTGTGTGTGTGTGCATGTGTGTGCGTGCGTGTGTGTGTGTGTGTGTGTGTGTGTGTGTGTGTGTGTGTGTGTGTGTGTGTGTGTGTGTGTGTGTGTAGTTAATTTACTTACATTCATTATTATTGCAGGTATACCCTACAAGTAGATTTTTGCATGATTGTAACTACAAGTTTTCACCATACAAATTTGTTAGATCAAGTTTGTAGTCTTCAACTAAAAGTGAACACATTAGGTAATTGTATATATACTCATATCTTTCATATCACAAGTTATCTAGTTACATATTGCATCAATGTTTTATGTTTTTGATATATTCTTTCATTCTCATTTCACCTTTTATATTATTCCCTTTATCTTAAAATTTGTATTGAGTCATGTATGTATAGTTAATTTACTTACATTCATTAGTTTTGTAGGTGTACCCTACAAGTAGATTTTTGCATGATTGTCACTACAATTTTTCACCAGACAAATGTTTTAGATCAATTTTGTAGTCTTCAACTAAAAGTGAATGCATTAGGTAATTGTATATATATTCATATCTTTCATAGCACATGTTATCTAGTTACATATTGCATCAATCTATTGTGTTTTTGATATATTCTTTCATTCTCATTTCACCTTCTATATTATTCCCTTTATCTTAAAATTTGTATCGAGTCGTGTATATATAGTTAATTTATTTACATTCATTAGTTTTGTAGGTGTACCCTATAAGTAGATTTCTGAATTATTGTCACTACAAGTTTTCACCATACAAATTTGTTAGATCAATTTTGTAGTCCTCAACTAAAAGTGAATGCATTAGGTAATTGTATATATACTCATATCTTTCATATCACATGTTATCTAGTTACATATTGCATCAATGTTTTGTGTTTTTGATATATTCTTTCATTCTCACTTCACCTTCTATATTATTCCCTTTATCTTAAAAATTGTATCGACTCATGTATATACATAGTTAATTTACTTACATTCATTATTTTTGCAAGTGTACCCTACAAGTAGATTTTGCATGATTGTCACTACAATTTTTAACCATATAAAATGGTGTTGCTTATATACACATTTAAAATTTATTTATTGTCATTTTGTATCCTTAAGCCATCATCACATTCATCACATACTTTGAGACAAAAAAGAGAGGATGCAGATTCAACCTACAACATGGGATACTTGTAAATACGGGTAAGTATATATATAGTTTTATTTAATTTTAAATACATGTTTTGATGATACATTAATATTGCTTATATACATAGTTAAAATTGATTTATTGTCATTTTGATATCACGTGGAGTGAAGAGGCTACATTTTGATGATCCACCACAAGTTTTGGATTTCCTTGAGATGGCATAGCCACATTTTGTAAATATTGTTTTGAGTTGGCATATATGCCAAATTTGTATATGTACATAGACAATTACTCTACACTTTTATATATAAAAATTGATATTCGATATATTTTGTTTGTTATGTGCATGTTTTCCTACTTTGAAACTTAAAGTTTGAATATATAATCACTTTGTCATGTATATTATTGTTAAATTTGGTGGCCTTGGGCAACTTCACCAAATTTGGTCCTCTTAAGCCATCAATTTTCCTAGGACCTTAATTCATAGATCCCCTTATGCCATCCTATTATGACCCCTTAAGCCATCCTACGAGGACCCCTGAAGCCATTATTTTTCCTAGGGCCCCTTAATTCATATATATTCTAATTAATTATATCAATTATGATTGAACATGAGACATAATTTGAAATCTTTCATCCCCTTAAGCAAATTTTAAATTCTTTGATCACCTTAAGACATCCTATTAGGACCCCTTAAGCCAACCTATGAGGACCCCTTAATTCATATATATTCTAATTAATTATATCGATTGTGATTGAACATGAGACATAATTTGAATTCTTTGATCCCCTTAGGCAAATTTTGAATCCCCTTAAGAAAATTTTGAATTCTTGTATATTGTTTATTATCATGATCTTGAATGGTTTTGGTTAGTTTTTGGTCTAATGAATGGTTTATTTACTTGCACATATATGTAACATTAATGCATGTCATATTAATTTATATATATAAAATATAATATATGTATAGCATCAAAAGTAATGATATATCATGTACTCCACATTTGTATAATTCCCTAATCCTATTCTAATACTAGATCAAATGTTTTGATTGTGAATCAAATGTAAAGTAAAAATATTTGAAATGCTTATGTTTTTGCAAACTTGTGAATATTTTATTATTGTTATCACTACTATAAGTAATTAAATTTAATAAATCTAACTATATGAACCTTATTGCAAATAAATAAGGTGGTGACCTTAGATAACATTAGTGTTAAATTATTTTTAAACTCCTAATTTATAGTGTATGAAAATATTTAAATTTACATTTGATAAAATATGGTCTCATGAAGATAACTAATTTGTTCAAGTTAAAATGCATAAATGTACATGTGTAAATTACTAAAACAATAATAGTCCATAAAATACTAAAATTAATAAAGTCCATGAAACAATATATAAAGTCTATGAAAATATTGAAACATATATATAGATCTAGTCCATGAAATACTAAAATACTGAAACATGTATAAAGTACATGTAATGTACTAAAACATATATACAGTCTATGGAATGTACTAAAACATGAAATGTACTAAAACATATATATAACTCTTATCGTCCCTATAATCAAGAGACCTCTTCACTCCACATGGACTAGGATGATCTGAATCAGTCTGTACAAGAGAAAGAAACTTGAAATCAGATTTAAAATGTTTAAAAAATTTTAATTCAATTTAATTTATAAAATCATAAAAATTACCATATGAGGCTGCTCATCTCCCCTGATGACCTGTGTTGCATGCTCTGCTACAGGACCTATTTCATGCTATAGAATAAAAAGGATTGAACACATGAACATATATTCAATTGAAATTTACTTTAAGTCATTCATAATGTATAATATAATTGACTTTAAATATAATCAAAATTTTAAATTACTGTATAAGGCTGCTCATCTCCTCTGTTGTCCTGCTTTGCATGTGCTATTGTAGGTGGTATGACATCATCAAGACAAAAAGTGTCACTAACAAGGTCCTACAAGGTCAAATAAAGAACATGTGTACAAATTAGGTTATTTAACATATATATCGATTTGTGTACCTAATTTTTGTTTTAATATATTTAAAAGTCCTACAAATTGTGCACACGTAGAATTTTTTTAAACAACTTGAAATGTAGTTGACTCCTGAATTGGCTTAGAACAATCAGGTGTACAATACCCATCCTTATGGTCATGTTAACCTACAGAGACATATATTTTTAATATAAGTACATGCACGTTCGATATAGTGAATTCAAAATACAAAATTCTAAGTATAGTTTTTTAAAATAGTATACATATGAGTGGCTCATGTGAGACGCCCAACAATGGAGGAGCACTCGATACACCCTATGGTGGATCCGATGTGGAATTTAGATGACTTCCCTAAACCAACATAAATATTTAACACATGTTCAAGATTGAATTACAAATTAAATAAAGTTAAAATTATTATATATATTTAAAAAATCAATGAAAATACCCCAAATGGGTGGCCAACTTGCATAGGTGTCGATCCAAAACAAAATCGATCAAAATATATTGATGTCCATGTGGCCATCATCTACACCAAACAATTTGATTGTTAAAATATTATAATTTTTTGATATATGTTCATTAAAACATGTGCTTAAAATTGTTATAAATTCAACATGTATGTATATATATACTGGAATTAGATGATCTGTAGGGTGATCATAAGTACATAGAAAATCAACAAATGAATCATCGATATCATCAGATGCTCCATGTGTAGCTAAAGTGGATGCAACCTGATCAGGTCCATAACATAATTGATTACAAATCATACACAAATGAAGCATCAATGCAGGTGGAGTAGTACTAAGACTAGCTCCACCATCAAAATTCTACTCATCGAGATTAGTCGAGAGTGCACTCAATGCTCCTAGTGCAGATACCACTGCATGATGTTGGATGGGTGCAAGAATGATAGCAGAAGGAGGGTCGACAAGAGGTTGAGTAGGCATGGTTCATTAGGGATCAACCCATGCCCCTAATCTCTATTGTGGCATGCTGCCACCAACACCTTGGAATGATCTGAAATCAAAATAATTGGGTTTCCTACCCAACACAAACTCTGCATATAATTTTCTAAAAAAATAGAGGAACCTGACAATTAGCATGTGGTGGATAATCAAATACCATCCACCACCGATCCCAAAAATTGGTGGCCATCTGTGGATGTCTATAGACTGTTAGAGTAATAGGTTAATTACTTAATTAATTTAATCATATTGATTAATTAATTAAGTCAACTTTACTTTATTTTTCACTTAAGCTAAACATAGGCACTTTTATTATTTAATAATTCTTTTATTAAATCCTAGGGTTCACTTTAGGGTTTTGATCTCCTTTCTTAAGGATTGATCTCTTTGTAATTATTCATTCTTGTTTATGCAATTTTACTCTCTTGGCTTGAAAAGAAATATCTTTGTGTTGTTTAAATCTCTTCTATATGATAGGTTATTTTGCTTGCAGGTGATCACTGGGTTCTGTGAGGTTGGCTTTTACAACTTCAACATGGTATCAAAGCTTCAGATCTACAACTTCCTGCTCGGCTTTTGAGGGATTCAAGTCCTAGAAGAGTATTTCAATGCATCTTGAGTCATTTTTTATCCCACCATTGCATTTAGAGTGTTGGAAATAGTCAACATCGACCTTTGTTTCATCAATTTTTGATTTACGTGCTCAGATCTGCAAGGATTACTAAGGGTGCTTTTTTTCTTAGATCAAGAGGGTACCTACATTTTTTAAGCATTTTCAGCCCAAACAGACCTCATTGTTGCATCTGGAGCAGTCCAAAACCTATAAATCGACTATAAATTTGTCAAATTTGGCCTTTGTAGCCTCTAGGGCATTTTTTTTTGGTTTCTGAGTCATACGGTGTCGTACAGGCCATACCATATAGCTCTGTAAAAATTGCATGGTATCAAAAAAAATTAAAAGGGCCAAAGGGCCCAAAGTAGTTTCAAAACCACTGGTCTTCAATCGGTGGTCAGCTCAAATGGTAGCAGTTGTCTTTGGTCACTCAAGTGATAGTTTAAAAACCCCGTCAGTTAGTTTTTTTGCCTGAATCTGCGACCTCTAGCTTCCAAACCGTGACCTACCCTCTTCAAATAGTGATTGACATCCTTTAGACCACTACCAACCACTACTTAGTTGGGTCCAACTCGTCGTCAGTTGCCACCATCTTGAGCGGTGCCACCTAGTCGCCGCCACAGGGCCACCAGGGCTCCCTTTTTGCCCTTTTTTGACCTATTTTGGAAAAATAGGCACCATTTTCTCTTTTGATATCAAATTTTCACAAAAAAATAGGCATTGGAAAGTTAGTTCTAGGGCCAATCCAGTGGTGCTATTGATTTTTTTCTTATTTTTCTATTTTTCTTCCTTTTTTGAGTCAAAGTTAGATCATCATTTCCATGCTTCCAGGTGCATAACTATTGCATACGACCTTTATTTTTTGCAAATGAATAGGTGTTGGAAAGGTCTTGAGGTGCTCTTTCCAAATCTGTAGAGTATATCATCAAAAAATTTACCAGGTACACAGAGAATAGTTTGAAGTGTTTTTTGTTTTTTTCTCCCTTTCCATCTTTCAAATTTGTACTGGGGTTTGGTTTCTTGTGTTGTGGGGATGTTTTTGTTTTCTTTCTATATATACACATCAAAAAATAGAAAATTATTCCATTAAACACATTTCAAAATCTTAAACATCATGGTGGACACGTCATCAGTTGATTATCTTTCCCCACACAATTATCACACATGGAAGGCACATATGACCAAACTTCTCATGTCAAAGGGGTTATGGTCCTATTTAGATGAGATTCAGCTCAGTTGCAATGTTAGTTTGAGATTCTATAGCATAGAAACAAAATGGATGAGGCCATGGGTTTGATATCATTGCATGTTTTAGACAATCTTTTATTTCACCTTGAGAGTTGCACAACTCCTCAGGAAATGTGGACCAAGTTTAGTGATCTCTTTGACACCATCAATCAGTTCAGAGCACTTCAGCTTGAGGTAGAACTAACTTCCTTGGCACCTAATTCATTTCCATCTATTGAGGATTTCTTGATGAAATTCAAATCACTCAAATCACTTTTGCAGGGTTATGGCAAAACCAAAACTGACACCAAGTGTATATACCTGATTCTCTCTAAGCTTCGAGGCTCATTTCAGATATTCTCTTCTACTTTCTATTCCATCATGGATGCTCTTGGTCCATGATTTACCATACCTACCTTTGAGGTTTTTTGTGGTCAGTTGACTCATGATTAGGCCAAGCTATCATAGTTGGATGCTCTCACAGGATCAAAGAACCAAGCCTTCGTAGCTCAGACATCTAAGGGGAAGCAAAAGAAAAAACTGAAGCCCAATTTAGATTTAGTAGGTAATGAGAGTTTCTCCAAGCCACCTCCTAAGTTAGATTCCAAACCGCACTCTAATCCTAAGCAAGTGAAGTCTTCTAAGTTTGGTGAGTCTTCCTCCAAGACTAAGAAGAAATCAGGTGATCCTTGTAGTTTTTGTGGCAAGGAAGGTCATCTATTTACCAGGTGTTGGAATAGATTAGAGGCTTTAGAGGAGGGTATGTAGAAGCATATCACCTCACCTCAGTATACTTCTCCACACACAGGGAAAGGTCATGCTCTTTCTGTATGAGCCTTACCTTCAGGATCCACATGGATTGTAGATTCTGGTGCTTCTCACTGTTACAAGTATGTGCCTAATTGATGTTGTCATTGATGTCAACATATCTTTATTGTCATTGGTGTCAATTGTGTCCTATTCTATTACTTGTTTAGAAGCCTTGTGTGTTGAGGATATTAAGAAAATTAGCCTCTCCATAAGAATCAAGTGAGTTACAGTGAAATGCAGTATAGATAGTGAGTTGTATGATGAAAAATAATCTGATACATTGTTTTGTATTTCCTTCTACTTATAGATCTAGGTCCGTAGATTGGAAGTTATTTAAAGGGATGTCTAAAGATGCCAAATCATGAGTTTGAGCTTCTAGTGTGTAGTTGTGAGAAAGTTACATTCACCAAAGTAAAGCCTGCTCCTGATTATTCTCTGGTGATAGGGAGAATGTGTTTTGCTCCACGTTCTTCCGAAATAAAGTATTTTGTTCTATGGTTCTAGAGGGAAGTCTAGGATGATGATAAGTGCCTACAAATATAGTGGTTCATGTTTTGGTGGTCCGCAAGCTATCTTTCTTTCATGTCAGTTGAAGAAAGTGAAGTTCATGTGTTCCTGTGAGAAGATTTCTATGAATAAAGTGGTTAAGTTTTGTGTGGTTGCTCCTGATGATTATAACATGCTTGTTGATGTCTCCTAATCATGTTCCTATCTTGACATTAGTCTGTGTTATGGAATTGAGATTGTGTTTGAAGAATGTTCCCAGGCAGTGTAATGTGTAACCAATCTTAGCCGACTTGGTTAATTCTAGTTATTGCAGAAATTCCTTGAAGATTGTGGAAGCATGTTGTGGTGTGGAAGATCATGTTTGAGCCCCAAATAAGGTGTGGTGTGATCCACATACATCTTTACTTCATTTCCTTTGCATAATATTGTAATAGGTCAGGACCTATTTTGTGAATGTTTGTAATGTCGACCTTAGGGATTGTTCCAATGGTTGATGATTTTAATGCCGACCTTGATGATCTTTCCAAGGTTGATGAGGCATATTAATACTTGTAGTTGAGTCATGGAAAAGGTGTCCTTATGTGAAGATGGGAAGATAAGGAAAGAAGTGAAAGGTAGAGCAAGGTAGAGCAGAGGACTTCAATGTATTATTTTCAGACATGTAGAAGATGTTGATCATGGTAGTGAACCTAGCAGTGAGCTGCTAGTAGGATTTAACCACCCTTAGGGTTTAATAGCCCTTATTGTAATCTTTCTAGGTTTAGGGTTGTGGCAGTGAGCCTGTTAGAACTAGCTATACTTCATGGTAGTGAGCCAGTATGTTCTGGGCCCGTGGGGTGACTAAGCTTGAACATCATTTTTCAAAGATTACAATATATCTTGAGAGCTAATCCTCTCCTTAGTTTTTTCCCACCTTGGGTTTTCCACAAAAATCTGGTGTCTCTTGTGTATAATGTTGCATTTGTGTTTAAGTTTCTGATTTCATACATTCATTGTTAAATCATAATATATGTGGATAAGTGATTGATGTTTAAATGAAGAAGTGTTCAAGTTTTTGGGACAACTTATTCACCCCCCCTCTCAGTTGTCTAACACATTTCAACAATTGGTATCAGACTGAGGGTTCCTCAAATGAAAGCTCAACAACTTGAGGTAGATCTGGGATGGTACACATCAAGGTTGCTCTTGAAGATCTAGAAAGAACTAAAGAAGAAATCAGGGATCTAAAGGACAATGTTAAAGAAGTAGATGAATGCATCAAAAAATTAAGAGAGCAAGTCAAGAAGTTTAAAGAAAAATATAACGAGGCTACTGAACAACTGATATCAGCAAATGAAACCTTGAATGATTTGAAACTGGAAGTTATAGAAAGAGAAAAAGCAGGAGAAGACCTAAATCTGTTGGTGGAAGACAAATCAGAAAAATGTGCTAAGCTTGAAGAAGAAATTTGGAACTTGAAGTCAGATTTGGATAAAGCAAAAAGTTATAAAGAAAAGTTTAAGACTAGTTCTGCAAAACATGATGAGATGATTGCTAGTCAGAAAAAACCCGATGACAAAGAAGTCTTGGGATTTGAGAAAAGTGAAAGTTCAAGAATAGGACAAGAAATGAATGTTGAGATCAAGAAGGACAAAGACAAATAGATCCAAAATCAAAGAAACAGACCTAGAAGGCCACTGATCAGACAACCAAATGCTCAAAGGTACCCATCTTTCAATAGTTATTGTAATTCATGCAATAAGTTTGGTCATAAGGCTACTTAGTGTAGGAGTAGAATGAATCAAAATGTTCCATCATTCTCTGGTTAGTGTTTCAATTGCAAGAAAATTGGTCATAGAGCAAATGAATGTAGAAGTAGATTAGGAAAGGTTTCAACAATGAAAGGAATCATCAATATTTCAAAGGTAAATGTTTCACATGCAATAAAGTTAGCCATAGAGTTGTTGTATGTAGAAGTAAAGTGAGTCAGAATTCTATTAAGTGCTATGCATGCTATAAAATGGGACATATGGCTAATGAGTGCAGAAATCAAATAAGAAATGGCTATGGAAGGGATAGGATAGTTAAATCCTTTAGTGGCTACTATTATACATGCAACAAATTTGGGCATAAAGCCAACCATTGCAGATCCAAAGTAAATGGAAGAAATACTAGCTAGAGAAATGTTGTGTGCTACTAATGCAATGGATTTGGTCATACCTCCAAGTTATGCAAAAATAAGAAAATGAAGAAGGATACTTAGGCAGAATTGAAGAAATCGGTGGATAAGTTTGATCCAGCAAAAGTCAGGAAGAAGATGAATAAGGTCTAGGTCAAGAAAGAAGTAAATGAAGTCAGAGATGAGTCTACACCAGATCCTAGAGTAGATATTTCCTCCAGGAAGTAAACTGGGAACTCTGGCTTAGGGGGAGTTGTATCCCCTAGCCAAAAAGGTCAATGCTAAGATTCAACACAAAGATATGATGGAAGATCACTTGAAAGGAACTCTGTAGACCAAGGCATAAAAGGATTCTGGTCTGAAAGCCCAAAATGACTAAGTATGAGTAGTAAACAAGTAAGTGACAGAGATTGGATCAGTATGCCTCTATAGTTGAAGATCATTATATGTGGTTCAGGTATATTGTTCATAGATATTTGGTGAATATAATTTCCAATGTTCAAGTTCTAACTTCCACTGGAAGTCACATGGTGAACTATCTAAGTATGGATGAATAGAGTTAAGTCTAAAATAGTGTAAAGCATATGAGTACTTTGGTCCGCAATCTATCACTATTGAGTATTTTGATTTGCAGTTCTGAAGGTATGTTAAGAGGTCAATGACGATTGTTGGGTATGAATTCTAGAGTCTCATATGGTCTGCATTGGGAGTTATGATGTGACAGATGAATTGTTCAAGTATGTACTTAAGGGGCAAGTTGACAGGTCATGAATTTTGGCTAAGTACCTAATTGATAAAATCAAGTGACATGACTCTAGTATTCTGGTCTATTTGTGTCTGCTATTGAAGATAATGCTTTGTAGTTCTGGCATATAGTTATTGATCAGTGATTACATTACATCCAAAAGTTTGTCTAATCTTGATAATTGGCATGAGAATAATGAGTAACAGAAGTTCAAGATTGTTTTCAGTACAAGGCTGTTTTCTTTGCAAATGTTTTAAAAATCTACAGATGAACTTAGACGCAAATGATTATGAATTAGATGAGATTTTAAGGCAATGATTGAGAATGAAATACAACCGAGGATCTGATGAAAGTAGATTGTCATTGATGTCAAAAAGGTGTTGAGTTGTTTGTCATGAGTTCACAGAGATAGTTCATTTCATGGTCTTCATGTTCTCCAAGACACAATAGGTGTTTGGATAGGTGTTTCATGTCATATCATTTTGGTTTGTCATCATGATGTTGTATTGGTTTGACATTCTTCATAATGGATGGTACTTCTCTCATGCAGTGTAGGGTTTTTGTGCATCATGTGTGAGAACAAGATGTGTGATGCTGAGATCAGGGTATATGCTTTTCATGTGGTAGTTGAAGATCAAGACGTATACCTTTCATATGGTGTCCAAAGGTGTGCATGTGCTTTGTCTATTATCTTCGTATTTGTTGATCATGTACAAGATGCTTTACAAGAGATCATATATGTTCTTACAAGTGATGTTGTATGAGCTTAGACTGCAGTGAGTTGTGATATCTGATCTTGGTCTGTCAAGAGGATTGGATAGGTTCATACATGTCATATCATTTGTGATGCTTTGTTTATGCCAAATTATTTGCTTTCATATTCTTTAGGGTGTCACAACTATGGTTCATGAAGATGCTCATACTAGTGTTCAAGTGTGTTAGTATGATTCAGATGAGATGCTCTAAAATGGTGGTGGAAAGTGTATCTAACAAGTACTTGGTCACTTCATGTTAAGGCACAAGTGATTGGATTAAGAATGTGTTTCATTAGTGTTTTGAGTTGTTTCTTTCATGTCATAAATCTTCATGTTGTCTAGATCTTAGTGGTCTGATATTCTGCATTAGAGGAACATCATTTCATAGGTATTATTTTATATGGGTCTTGATGGATCACAAGTATGTGATCAAAGGTATTGAATCAAGTTTTAAAACACTTAAATTAGGATCACATCTTCTATGCCCTTCACTACCCATAAAGCACTTTATTTTTTTAAGGTGACCTATGCTTGTAGGGTAAGTCACTAAAGGTGACTTGTTCAAGGGTTTAAGGCACATTTCATGACCAACCCACTTCACATCTCCTACCGATGGGTTTGGTCTTACCTTTATATGCATTAAGTGCCAATAGTTTTGATTTAAAATAAGTTGAGCGCTTAAAAGTGAAAAAGAAAGGCTTTAGGGGAATGCAAATAAGTCTTCATTAGTTTTTTTTTTAATTTAAAAACTTTGTCCGTTTATCTCCTATTTCGATGGGTTTCTATATGTCATATCCCTATGACATTAAAAAAAAATGATTTTTATATTGAATGCTGAAAGTCATAAAATGTGGGATCAAATTTGATAAAATTTCATAAAAGTTTTTATAAGACTATTTTTTGTCTTTTCAAAAGGAGATTTTTAAGGATTTTTTTGTAGAGATTTATTTCCATTCTCAGTGGCATATAGTGGAATATTGGAAGGCTATTATGAAGGAGACTTCTAAGTAAACAAAAATTGCTTTATAAAAACTTTGAATTTTTTGGAAAGTTTAAGAGATGGATAAAGCTCTTTTTGATATTATTTTTATGAGGATATTTTTTCATGAAGAAGGCTTTTGAGCTACAGATTGGAGAAGATAAAAAATTGAAGTTTTATTTTATTTTCAAAGGCAGATTGGTTATATTATTGAAGATTTGAAGAATCTTTTTGTGAGGAGGTTGAAGAGTTTTTTTTTAAAAGAAATATGAAAAGTCTTTTTGTAGAGATAATAAGAATAATAAGAAGATTGATTAAAATTGTTGAAGACATTTTTATGGTGGACATCATTTATTTATTTTGCACAGAAGATGAACATATATTTGTAGGGAAGATGAAGAGTTTAAAGAATATTAGGGAGATTTTATATTTGTAGGATTGAAATATTGGTGCAGAAGAAAAATGTGTAGTCATCTCATATTTATTGGCTTTACAGGTGCATTGATGATTTTAAGAGAGTGATTGTGTGATTCAATATGCAGGGTTGAAGATATTATTGTAAAAATCCTCTTGAAGAGAAAAAAAATAGATGAGAAGGCACAATACTGGGTATGTGATGAAGAAAGGGTGTCATGAAGTATGGTAGAGGAAATGTTTTGCAAAGATAACAAAGTTGAATGAAATATTGTGTTGATTCATTAACTTGCAGAGATGCTTATATGATTGAAGAGATATTAAAGTGATTAATTTGTTTGTAGAGATGATATCAAAAATATTACAGAGACAACTTACTTTGTAGAGATAATTTGTGCTTATAATGTGCTTGTTTTTACAAAGATAGTCTTTTTGCAGACATTGAATTTGTGACTCAAACATATTGATGAAACTTTTGAATTTTATGCAGATATCAAGTGATATTTTAGTGATTTGATTTATATCAAAAGAAGAAATAAATTGATTTCTTTAGCGGAGGATGAAGAACATACTCTTGTAATGAATTTCTTGTGAAAGTCAAAAAGGGGAGATATAAGGTTTTTGTACTTGATTGAAATAGGGTAATCCCCTAATAAATTTTGTATATGCATTCAAAGAGTTTGTGATTAGCCAGTGAGGCTTGTAGGTCAGTGAGACCTTTCATTTGTCAGTGAGACACATATATTGGCTAGTGAGGCTTGTAGGTCAGTGAGACCTTTCATTTGTCGGTGAGACACATATTTCAGCCAGTGAGGCCTTGTAAAGAAATTTTAAAAGTTAAGCCAGTGAGGTAGTTCATGAGTGGTTTTTGTACCTAGAGGGTTTTCTACTCAGTAAAAAGCTTATGTCATGCTTCTCATTGATTTCCTCTGTGTGTGTGCATATTAATCATTTGATCAAGAGTTTTTGTTTACATCTTTTATTATAAGTCTTGTGCATTTAAACTCAACAAATCATTAATGTCCTCCTCTCTATTTGTCTTTTAAGATAAAGTTTGAAAAAAGTTAAAATTTATACAAAACTGATTCACCCCCCCTCTCAATGTTGTCCTAGACTCCAACAAGTGGTATCAGAGCCAAGTTATCTTTTTGAAGTCTAATAGGCTCGAGTAGGTCCTGGTAGTGGAGTAAAATGGGTAAGAAGAATAGAATTAATTTATCAAATAGAGAAAAAAAAGATGCTGATCAAAAGATGGTAAAAAAAGCCTTAGTTAAGTCTACCAATGATTTGTTGCATATGTCACCCCTGATAATTGATACAAAGAATGGTCCAGTAATTGAGAATTTTGATAAAAAGGAAGACTTCAATATGAATGTAAGAAGACAAGAACTTGATGAAACTAAAGATAAGTTTGCTGTTGAGATTGATGGTAAAGAAGAAGAATTCTTTATGGATGAAGATGAACAAGAGTTTAATGAAGATGATTATAAAGTTGATTTAGAAGGTGAATTATTGTGTGCCTTGGATACAATCAAGTAGTTTAGACAAGAGAATAAGAAACTAGAAGATCAGCTTCAACATGAAAAAGTATCTAAGGACAAAGTTGTTTCAGACCTTGAAGAGGCTAGAAATCTAATTATGGATTTAAGAAGTCAAGTAAATGCTTCAAACAAATTGATTATTACTATGAAGACAAAAGAAGAAGAAGCAAAAAGGGTTGTTGATTTTACGAAATCTAATCTTGAAGTGAAAACTAGTGAGTGTCTAAAAATTGAATCAGAAATAGTCTCTTTGAGAAAGGAGTTAGAAAAGGCTTCCTCTAAGTTGCACAAGAATCTACTGTTTGAAAAGAGTACTGAAGAAGGAGAGTGTTCCAAAGTTAGAAATGCTCCTTGGAAGACAAGAGACTTGAATTATTATTCTCTTGCTCCTAATGAAGACAAGAAGAAAGCAAAAGATAAAGTTTCTGATGTTGAAAGAGAAAGAACAAACAGACCTCCACCTATCAGGCAATACCATTCAATAAGGTATAATTATTCTTAGTTTCATAGTTATTGCTATTCTTGTCATATCTATGGTCATAGAGCTAGAGATTGTAGGACTTATGCCAGAAATGATGTTGAGTGGCATTAGAACAAAAGTCTTTCTAGAATGACAAATAAGAGTTCAAATGCAATATGTTACAATTGTAACCAAGTTGGTCACATAGAAAAAGACTGTTGGATGCATAGAAGATATGATTATGGAAGTACTTTTGGCATGTCAAAGAGTTATGATTTCTTTACTTCTCTAATTGGTTATAATGTCACATGCTTTAAGTGTCATAATCTTGGGCATAAGGCACAATTTTGCAGGAATAAATTGAAGACATCTAGGGCATACACCTTGAGCAAAGAAAAGAAAATGCTTATACAGGTTTGGAGAAGAAAACAAAGTCAAGACAAGAAGGATCCTAAACTTGTGCATCTTGCACAAGTTAGATCATTAGTTGGATAACTGAGGGCATGAAGTAAGGGGGAGTTATTCATGTTCTATCAAGTATCCCCAATAAGTTTGAGAAAGATGATCATTTGATGTTTATCAATTTGATGATCTTGTTTTGTTGGTTTTGGATTCATCTTTGATAATGTTTGTGTGTGACAGTGATATAGGTGATCAGTGGTTTGTGATGTCATATTGCAGATAAGCTGTAAGGGCTCAAAGCATAAAGAGTTTGATAGTGTTGAGAGATTTGGTTTATAAATGATCCTATTTATATTTTGTTCATATCATGTTGATACTTACAAAGGTTGAGTTGTTATGATGTTGTAGTTTAATGGGATCTTGTTGTTGAAAAGTATTGGTTGTCATGGCAAAGAGCCTAAGATGTTTCAAAGAGCTCTTATCAGATATTTGCATGTGTTGGCTAGGGTGGTTGAGAATGAAATAAGTCAATTCATAACACTTTTCTTTGCATTTGTTTTGTAAAGTGTTCTTGTAGGAAGACGTTAATGGGCTGATTTGATTGATAAATCCTAGAGGCAATAGGTCTTGTTGATTGTAGTATGTTTTAGATTGATTGTTGTCATTGAAATCTTTGGCAAGGACATTTCTTGTGTGATCATCATATCATCATGAAAAGTTTGGTTTTGCAATCACTTGTGATGTCATCAAGAATGTGTAATTGTTAGCATATTAGACTTCATCTTCATAGTGGTGTTGTAACAAAAAGTGGTATCATGCTTCAGGATGTAAGTTTTTAGATGTGTGTTTCATGGTATCTTGTTTCTCTCAAGTTTGAAATTTTGTTCAAGGTGCAGATGTGCAAGGATAGAGCTTTCAGGATAAGTTTAGAATAACAAATTGTAAAAGTGTTCACAACCTTCAATTTTTGAAAAGACTAGTGGTATCAAAGATTAAGTGGTATCTCAATTTTTTTTGGTTGATATGAAGATAACAAGATAATAAGAGTCTATGTCTTCAAAGTTCTCATTATGCAATGTGATTGTAATTGGTATGATCAAGCTATAACTTCTTTCAGTGGAGTTGTTCTCAGGGGGAGTTATTTTTCAGCCTTTGTCATCAGATGTCAAAAAGGGGGAGAAAGAAAAATTGCATCATGAAGTTTTGCCATCAATGACAAAGGGGGAGATTGATGAAAGTAGATTGTCATTGATGTCAAAAAGGTGTTGAGTTGTTTGTCATGAGTTCACAGAGATAGGAGTTCATTTGATGGTCTTCATGTTGTCTAAGACACAATAGGTGTTTGGATAGGTGTTTCATGTCATATCATTTTGGTTTGTCATCAGGACCTTGGTTTGTCATCATGATGTTGTATTGGCTTGAAATTCTTCATAATGGATGGTACTTCTCTCATGCAGTGCAAGGTTTTTGTGCATCATGTGTGAGAACAAGATGTGTGATGTTGAGATCAGGGTATATGCTTTTCATGTGGTAATTGAAGATCAAGACGTATACCTTTCATATGGTGTCCAAAGGTGTGCATGTGCTTTGTCTATTTTCTTCTTATTTGTTGATCATGTACAAGATGCTTTACAGGAGATGATGTATGTTCTTACAAGAGATGTTGTATGAGCTTAGACTGCAGTGAGTTGTGATATCTGATCTTGGTCTGTCAAGAGGATTGGATAGGTTCATACATGTCATATCATTTGTGATGCTTTGTTTATGCCAAATCATTTTCTTTCATATTTTTCAGGGTGTCACAGTCATGGTTCATGAAGATGCTCATATCAGTGTTGAAGTGTGTTAGTATGATTCAGATGAGATGCTTTAAAATGGTGGTGGAAAGTGTATCTAACAAGTACTTGGTCACTTTATGTTAAGGCACAAGTGATTGGAATAAGAATGTGTTTCATTAGTGTTTTGAGTAGTTTCTTTCATGTCATAAATCTTCATGTTGTCTGGATTTTAGTGGTATGATATTCTTCATCAGAGGAATATCATTTCATAGGTATTATTTTATATGGGTCTTCATGGATCACAAGTATGTGATCAAAGGTATTGAATCAAGTTTTAAAACACTTAAATCAGGATCACATCTTCTATGCCCTTCACTACCCATAAAGCACTTTATTTTTTTAAGGTGACCTATGCTTGCAGGTTAAGTCACTAAAGGTGACTTGTTGGAGGGTTTAAGGCACATTTCATGACTGGCCCTCTTCACATCTCCTACTGATGGGTTTAGTCTTACCTTTATAAGCATTAAGCGCCAATAGTTTGATTTAAAACAAGTTGAGCGCTTAAAAGTAAAAAAGAAAGCCTTTAGGGGAATGCAAATAAGTCTTCATTAGTTTTGTTTTTTTTTAATTTAAAAACTTTGTCCGTTTATCTCCTATTTGGATGGGTTTCTATATGTCATATCTGTATGTCATTAAAAAAAATGATTTTTATATTGAGTGCTGAAAGTCATAAAAAGTGGGATCAAATTTGATAAAATTTCATAAAAGTTTTTATAAGACTATTTTTTAGTCTTTTCAAAAGGAGATTTTTAAGGATTTTTTTGTGGAATTTTTTTGTAGAGATTTATTTCTATTCTTAGTGGCATATTGGAAGGCTATTATGAATGAGACTTATAAGTAAACAAAAATTGCTTTATAAAAACTTTGATTTTTTTGGAAAGTTTAAGAGATGTATAAAGCTCTTTTTGATATTATTTTTATGAGGATATTTTTTCATGAAGAAGGCTTTTGAGCTACAGATTGGAGAAGATAAAAAAATGAAGTTTTGTTTTATTTTCAAAGGCAAATTGGTTATATTATTGAAGATTTGAAGAATCTTTTTGTGAGGAGGTTGAAGAGTTTTTTTTTTTTTTTAAAGAAATATGAAAAGTCTTTTTGTAGAGATAATGAGAATAATAAGCAGATTGATTAAAATTGTTGAAGACATTTTTATGGTGGACATCATTTATTTATTTTGCACAGAAGATGAACATATATTTGTAGGGAAGATGAAGAGTTTAAAGAATATTAGAGAGATTTTATATTTGTAGGATTGAAATATTGGTGCAGAAGAAGAATATGTATACTCATCTCATATTTATTGTCTTTACAGGTGCATTGATGATTTTAAGAGAGTGGTTGTGTGATTCAATATGCAGGGTTGAAGATATTATTGGAAAAATCCTCTTGAAGAGAAAAAAATAGATGAGAAGGCACAATACTGGGTATGTGATGAAGAAAGGGTGTCATGAAGTATGGAAGAGTAAATGTTTTGCAGAGATAACAAAGTTGAATGAAATATTGTGTTGATTCATTAACTTGCAGAGATGATTATATAATTGAAGAGCTATTAAAGTGACTAATTTGTTTGCAGAGATGATATCAGAAATATTACAAAGACAACTTACTTTGTAGAGATAATTTGTGCTTATAATGTGCTTGTTTTTACAAAGATAGTCTTTTTGTAGACATTGAATTTGTGACTCAAACATATTGATGAAACTTTTGAAGTTTATGTAGATATCAAGTGATATTTTAGTGATTTGATTTATATCAAAAGAAGACATAAATTGATTTCTTATGCAGAGGATGAAGAACATACTCTTGTAATGAATTTCTTGTGAACATCAAAAAGGGGAGATATAAGGCTTTTGTACTTGATTGAAACAGGGTAATCCCCTGATAAATTTTGTATATGCATTCAAAGAGTTTGTGATTAGCCAGTGAGGCTTGTAGGTCAATGAGACCTTTCATTTGTCAGTGAGACACATATATTAGCTAGTGAGGCTTGTAGGTCAATGAGACCTTTCATTTGTCAGTGAGACACATATTTCAGCCAGTGAGGCCTTGTAAAGAAGTTTTAAAAGTTAATCCAGTGAGGCAGTTCATGAATGGTTTTTCTACCCAGAGGGTTTTCCACTTAGTAAAAAGCTTGTGTCATGCTTCTCAATGATTTCCTCTATGTGTGTGCATATTAATCATTTGATCATTAGTTTTTGTTTACATCTTTTATTATAAGTCTTGTGCATTTAAACTCAACAAATCATTAATGTCCTCCTCTCTATTTGTCTTGTAAGATAAAGTTTGCAAAAAGTTAAAATTTATACAACACTAATTCACACCCCCCCTCTCAATGTTGTCTTTGACTCCAACATGATCCAATGCTTATGGTCTGATAGAGGAGGTGAGTTCACATCAAATGAACTCAATATTTTCTATAAAGAACAAGGGATAAAGAGACAACTGTCTACTAGGACTCAGTGGAATGAAGTTGTTGAAAGGAAGCACATGATAGTCCAAGAGGTTGCTAGATCAATGATGAAGGAAGCTGACCTACCGGATGTAGACTAGAGAAAATATATACATACTTCTATCTACATTCAAAACAAAGTTCAAGTCAAAAATGCTACAATAAGAGTCTAGGAAAGATCATTGAGAGTGCTAATGTCAAGGTTGATGAAGTCAGAGAAAGAATATCAGATCTGAGTAGCTATGAATCAAATGGACATGTTGAACAAGAAAATAGTCAAGAAGAAGAAGCTCTAGAAAGAATTCCTGAGATCCCTAGGGATTGTGTAGAAGTACCACACTAAAGATTAGTTCTTGGGTAAAAAGAGCAAAGGTGCATTGACATAGAAAAAGAATTGCAGAAGAATAGGTAAATCTTTGTTGAACCTATAATAGTGGATGAGGCATGCAAGGATAAGTTTTTGATCAAGGAAATGGAAGAAGGAACTAATGTAGATTATGAAGAATCAAACTTGGGAACTTGTCTCAAGACCATAGATCAAATTGAATAGAGAAGTGGTGAGGAATAAGGCAAGGTTGTGTGTAAAACGTACTCATAAGTGGAAACAAAGACTCGAAGAAAACTCTTTCTCTCATGGCATAAATGGAGGCTATTAAGTTGTTTCTAGCCTTTGTGGCACATAAAGATTTCAAAGCAGATATGAAGACTACTTGCTTGAATGGAAGGATGCAGAAGACATTGGTTTAACTAAACTGATGATAAGGGAAGCCTATAGGAGAAAAGTTGTAGACAGATGAGTGTTGACGGTAATTGATATGCATTGTTTTCACAAGTTGTCATGAAGGTTGATAAAAGATGGAATGTTATGTTCCCTAAGAAGGAAAACTCATTGTTGGATGTCATACCTAATTTGAGCAAAGTCAAGTCTAAATCTTTGAGAAGACAAGATATGGACGAGAATGTTCTAATGTGAGCTAGAGTTGATACAATCTAATGTGTACTACTAAGAGGGAGTATTAAGAGCAATAAAAAGGAGGTGTAGCAGTGCAAGTAGTAATCAAAGATGGTTGCTAAAGACAAGAAGAGTATGAGGTTATCTCCCAAGGGAAGCAGATAGATGATGCTGATTTGAGTTTCTAATAAAGAGCAATAAGTGTTGCAGTGTTGCTGATAGAGGAAATAGTGCAATAGTAGGAGAGATCTGAAGTTGAGCTTTGATAACCAAAGAAGAAGAGAAGTTCATGTGGAAAAACAAAGTTGTAGTTAGAGAAATCATCAAGTAAGGGGGAGTAGTTAGATGGAAAGAGTTCAGAAGAAAGTTTGGAATCAAAGTAGAAGAGTGCAAGTATGTGCCCTTTTCCATTGATGTCAAAGGGGGGGAGAAGTCATGTGAAAAACCCAAAAGGAAAGAGTGCAAAGAGATAGAGGGAGAATAAAAAAGAAAGAGTGAAGATGTGTAAAGAGATAGGGGGAGAATCCTGTCTTGATGGTTGTTGCAGTTTTTCACATCATACATTGCCATCAATGACAAAGGGGGAGATTGTTGCAAGTATGTGCCTAATCGGTATTGTCATTGATGTCAACATATCTTTTTTGTCATTGGTGTCAATTGTGTCCTATTCTATTACTTATTTAGAAGCCTTGTGTGTTGAGGAAATTGAGAAAATTGGCCTCTCCGAAAGAATCAAGTGAGTTATAGTGAAATGCAATATAGACAATGAGTTGTATGCTGAAGAACAGTCTGGTAGATTGCTCTACATTTCCTTCTACTTACAAGTCTGGGTCTAAAGATTGGAATTTATTTAAAGGGATGTATGAAGATGTTAAATCTTGAGTTTGAGCTTCTGGTGTGAAGTTGTGAGAAAGTTACATTCATCAGAGTAAAGCCTGCTCTTGATTATTCTCTGGTGACAGGGAGAAAATGTTTTTCTCTGCATTCCTCCACAATAAAATATCTTTCTCTACAATTCTAGAGGGAAGTCTAGGATGATGATAATTGCCTACAAATGTAGTGGTTCATGTTTTGGTGGTCCACAAACTATCTTTCTTTCATGTAAGTAGAAGACAGTGAAGTTCATGTGTTCCGATGAGAAGATTTCTATGGATAAAGTGGTTAAGGTTTGTGCGGTTGTTCCTGATGATTATAATGTTCTTGTTGATGTCTCCTAATCATGTTCCTATCTTGACCTTGGTCCATGTTAAGGAATTGAGATCATGTTTGAAGATTGCTCCCAGACAGTGTAACGTGTAACCAGTCTTAGTCGACTTGGTTAATTCTAGTTATTGTGGAGATTTCTTGAAGATTGTGGAAGCATTTTGTGGTGTGGAAGATCATGTTTGAGTTCTAGCTAAGGCATGGTGTGATCCAAATACATATTTACCTCATTTCGTTTGCATAATATTGTAATAGGTCAGGACCTATTTTGTGAATGTTTGTAATGTCGACATTAGGGATTGTTCCAATGGTTGATGATTGTAATGCCGACCTTGATGATCATTCCAAGGTTGATGAAGCATATTAATACTTGTAGTTGAGTCATGGAAAAGGTGTCTGATGCAGAGGCATCCACACTAAAACCTTGACATACAGCATGTATGTCCGCAACCCTTCATCATCATCATCATATTTCCCTTGACACTGTCAGCATCATCATATTTTCTCTGCCGACCGATATCCTCCTGCAGACGAACCTTCGACCTTTCGCCTGTCAGCAGCATCATCATATCCAGCTATCGGCAGCATCATCACATTCAGCAAGCGCAAACATCCTCCTGACGTTCACTGTTCATCTTACCGCCAACCTCTATCTGCAGCATCATGATGTTCAACATCATGTTCATCAGCAGGATATAAAATATCCTATTCCCTCCATATATCCTGATGACGACAAACTCTTGCACCTTTCCTTCGATGCTTATTTCACCCCGATAGCCTGATGACGATTATCCTGATGACGATGACGTCACATGCAGCTCCTCCAATATCCTGCTGTCGGCCAAACATAACATTATTGGCCCGCGATGGTTTTATCAACCCGATCTTCTACCTTATGCCGATACGCTCCTCCTCGGCAACACCTGATGATGATCACCCCGAAACGCATTCACCTTATGCAAACGATTGCATCATGCTCATCTCCACTTACTCGGATGACGCCCGAAGTAACTGCAGGATATACACAGAAATATCCTGATGATGCCGTTGTGACGGATTTTCCCAACCTTAGCAAATTTTGATCCGCCGAACCTCCTGAGGTGACCCGATCTACTTTCAGGGCGATCTTCCAGACTCTAACTATCAGCATGACCTAGCACATACCCATGCTAGGGTTCTCAGCACATCTTGACTGCGATCCTGCAAACATGCATGCAAACAAACAGAAAAAGCAAACTAGATCCTAAACTACTGTACATAGCCATTCCACCGATTTGACGAATCAACCGGTGGAATGGATCAGCGAATCCATGCAACCACCAAAACAGCCACACGATTTCACAATGGAGATCAAACAGAAAATGAACACAAACAGGATCTTTATTGATTTCAAAAGATGCAATACAATGCTCACTCTCTCCCTCTGCCTCACTCTGTCTCTCCTCTTCAATGCAATATCTAAAATCAACCGATCCTAATACATAAATAGGATCTCTTGCGAGTACTACTGACCTAACTCCAAGCGGCTAGGAGCTTCCAAGCGGCTGGGAGGATCCAACCGAACATACAGCATAACAGCTGTCCTAACAACCTACCTTAAAATAGTAAAGTATGGTCAACATGACCTTATTACATGCATTGGTCTTATCAGACCTTCTTGGAAACATTAACCAGACCTAAAACAAACTAACTGCCTCATGGAGGCCAGCTGTGAGGTAGGTGCTCCTGCACCATACTCCCCAACAGAAAAGAACTCATGTCCCATGAGTTTAGTTGTGGAAGTCCTCCACCTTTACACTTTGTCATGTCAGGGTTCTGACCTGTTCCAGCTTTGTCCTCTGCTGGCTCTCGGCTGCTCCAAGACTTCTGAACTGTAACGTGTTGTCTTGCAAGTAAACCCTCATGCCTGTCCATGTAGGCCCTTCTCTCACATACCTTGTGTTTGTCAAGTTGTCTGACCAGAACCTCTGTCTGAACTGCCTCTTGAACTTCTGTAATGTTCAATCCTATCTTCCTTTCAACTCTTATAGGACAAACAATAGTCCCAACTATGACAACATCCTTGTCATTCCTCTCAACTGGTTGCTGTTTGTAAACCTGTTTCTGAACCTGCTGCTGACCTCTGTCAGTCAAAACTGAAACTTTCTTCAACCTGTTGTCCTTAACAACTCCTTTCCCTGCAGTGTCCTCAACTGCCTTTATGCCTGCTCCTATAGGCATCTGCACAAACTCCTTCTTTCCCACTAAAATGATTTGGGCTGCCCCCTATGCTGCAGCATCTTCCTGCAATGGCATCAACATAATAGTCTTCCCATCTTTCTTGATGGTGTAGGTATTAGCATACCCATCATACAGTACCCTTCTATCAAATTGCCATGGTCTACCCAATAGTAGGTGAAAACATTCCATGGGAAAAATGTCACACAAAACTCTATCCTGATATGCTCCAATCTGAAAATCCACATATGCCTGTTCATAGACAAAAAGTGATTGACTATCACTCACCCAAGATGCCTTGTAAGGGTGTTGATGTGGAATCCTTTCCAAATTTAGTTTATCCACCATTTCCTGAGATACCATGTTGTCTGTTGAACCAGTATCAATGACAACCTTACATACCTTACCTTTGCTCTTGCATGTGGTCTTGAAAAGAGCTCTTCTTTGCATCATATCCTTTGATGCCTGCAAACTAGTTCTCCTTAGCATCAATGCTTCTCCCTCCTCAGGATATCCATAACCGTCAGGATCCCTATCTCCTTGATAAGTGTTTGAACTCTGTACACATTCCTCTACTTTCTCTTCTTGCACAAGTTGTACTCTCTTGTCATTCGTTCTATCATCTCTGGATGATGAACCTTTGCTTTCTGGACATTTGAAAAATGGATGACCAAACTCACCACAGGTGTAACACTTTCCTAAAAATGTAGTAGAACCTCTACCACTTCCAAATCTGCCTCTAGTACCTTTCCATCCACCTCTGAAATCAGACTGTCCTTGTCCTTTACCAGTGTCTTCTTGACCCTCATTGGTTTGCCCTGTTGTAGGGGCTAATCCTCTTCCCCTCATATTGCTGCCTCTTCCTCTCATGGACTTATCTTGTCTCCTATTCATCTTTTCTTCAATCCTGATTGCCATTTGGTAACAATCCTCCACATTCTTAGGGTTAGCTAAAACTAACTCATCCTGTATGTTCAATCTCAAACCAGCCAAGTACCTAGCCACCTTTTCTACCTCATTCTCATGATGACCAGATCTCATACTCAACTTATAAAACTCCTCAGTATATGCCTTCACATCCATTTCCTTCTGCCTTAAAAATTGCAGCTTCTTAAACATCTGAATTTCATAATCCTTAGGCAAGAATTTACCTTTGATCCTTGCTACCATTTTATCCCATGAAGTGATCTTTGACTCCCCTTGTTTCCTTCTCTCAGATTGTACATAATCCCACCATACCAAAGCATGACCTCCTAACTTGGTCTTTGCAATCTTTACCTTCTAATCCTCAGCAACATCTTCACATTCAAAGTGATTATCAAGTGCAGCAATCCAATCTAGTAACTCATCTTCATTCAAACTTCCATTATACTTGGAAACATCAACCTTTACCTTAGGTTTATCACTCGGCACTGCCTTTAACAGTTTTGCAAATCTCTGGTCTTCAACAACCAGATCTTCAGCTACCTCTTCATACTCTTCAACAGCATCTTCATCTTCTTCTGACTCACTGTCTTCCACTTCCCTTTTTTTGTTCTTTTCCAGGGCTACAAGCCTGGCTTGAAGTGCTTCAGCAAGCTCCTTCATCTTCCTCATCTCTCTGGCATGTTGTTCCTTCATCTCTTGCAATTCCCTTGCAGTACCACTACCTTTCGGAGGCATTTTGTCAACCTCTCACTCCTCTACCTCTGTCTTTTCAGTGACAGAATCAACTCTACCTCTACCCTTTCGATGACAGAATCAACACACAACAGCCCAGACCTTTTGCTGAGCTCTGATACCACTATGATGCAGAGGCATCCACACTAAAACCTTGACATACAGCATGTATGTCCGTAACCCTTCATCATCATCATCATATTTCCCTTGACATTGTCAGCATCATCATATTTTCTCTGCCGACCGATATCCTCC
Organism: Cunninghamia lanceolata; assembly: GCA_027924645.1. Lineage (NCBI taxonomy): Eukaryota > Viridiplantae > Streptophyta > Pinopsida > Cupressales > Cupressaceae > Cunninghamia > Cunninghamia lanceolata. The sequence goes on along the minus strand of BSBN01000261.1, from coordinate 6,891,509 downwards.
TGCAGACAAACCTTCGACCTTTCGCCTGTCAGCAGCATCATCATATCCGGCTATTGGCAGCATCATCACATTCGGCAAGCGCAAAAATCCTCCTGACGTTCACTGTTCATCTTACCGCCAACCTCTATCTGCAGCATCATGATGTTCAACATCATGTTCATCAGCAGGATATAAAATATCCTGTTCCCTCCATATATCCTGATGACGACAAACTCTTGCACCTTTCCTTCGATGCTTACGTCACCCCGATATCCTGATGACGATTATCCTGATGACGATGACATCACATGCAGCTCCTCCAATATCCTGCTGTTGGCCAAACATAACATTATCGGCTCGCGATGGTTTTATCAACCCGATCTTCTAACCTTATGTCGATACGCTCCTCCACGGAAACACCTGATGATGATCACCCCGAAACGCATTCACCTTATGCAAATGATTGCATCATGCTCATCTCCACTTACTCAGATGACGCCTGAAGTAACTGCAGGATATACACAGAAATATCCTGATGATGCCGTTGTGACGGATTTTCCCAACCTTAGCAAATTTCGATCCGCCGAACGTCCTGAGGTGACCCGGTCTACTTTCAGGGTGATCTTCCAGACTCTAACTATCAGCACGACCTAGCACATACCCATGCTAGGGTTCTCAGCACATCTCGACTGCGATCCTGCAAACATGCATGCAAACAAACAGAAAAAGCAAACTAGATCCTAAACTACTATACATAGCCATTCCACCGATTCGACGAATCAACCGGTGGAATGGATCAGCGAATCCATGCAACCACCAAAACAGCCACACGATTTCACAATGGAGATCAAACAGAAAATGAACACAAACAGGATCTTTATTGATTTCAAAAGATTCAATACAATGCTTAGTCTCTCCCTCTGCCTCACTCTGTCTCTCCTCTTCAATGCAATATCTAAAATCAACCGATCCTAATACATAAATAGGATCTCTTGCGAGTACTACTGACCCGATTCCAAGCGGCTGGGAGCTTCCAAGCGGCTGGGAGGATCCAACCGAACATACAGCATAACAGCTGTCAGTCACAACTGAAACTTTCTTCAACCTGTAGGTTGTTAGGACAGCTGTTATGCTGTATGTTCGGTTGGATCTCCCAGCCACCTGGAGAGATTTCCCAGCCGCTTGGAGTCGGGTCGGTAGTACTCGCAAGAGATCCTATTTATGCATGAGGATCGGTCGGTCTTAGGACAGATTGAGATATAGATGTTGAGAAGCTAGATTGCAGAGAGTGGGACAGAGTACTGTATTTGGATCTTTTGAAATCAATAAAGATCCTATTTGTGTTTATTTTCTGTTTGATCTCCATTGTGAAATCGAGTTGCTGTTCTGGTGGTTTCATGGATTCGCTGATCCATTCCACCGGTTGATTCGTCAAATCGGTGGAATGGCAATGTACAGTAGTTTAGGATTTAGTCTACATTTTGTGTTTGTTCATGTGCAGGTGTGCAGGATCGCAGTCGAGAGGTGTTGAGAACCCTAGCATGGGTATGTGCTAGGTCGTGCTGATAGTTCGAGTCTGGAAGATCGCCCTGAAAGTAGATCAGGTCACCTAAGGAGGTTCGATGGATTGAAAATTCGCTAAGGTTGGGAAATCCATCACAACGGCATCATCAGGATATTTCTGTGTATATCCTGCAGTTACTTCGAGCGTCATCCGAGTAGATGGAGGTGAGCATGATGCAATCGTTTGCATAAGGTGAATGTGTTTCGGGGTGATCATCATCAGGTGTTGCCGAGGAGGAGCGTATCGGCATAAGGTAGAAGATCGGGTTGATAAAACCATCGCGGGCCGATAATGTTATGTTTGGCCGACAGCAGGATATTGGAGGAGCTGCATGTGACGTCATCGTCATCAGGATAATCGTCATCAGGATATCAGGGTGACGTAAGCATCGAAGGAAAGGTGCAAGAGTTTGTCGTCATCAGGATATATGGAGGGAACAGGATATTTTATATCCTGCTGATGAACATGATGTTGAACATCATGATGCTGCAGATAGAGGTTGGCAGTAAGATGAACAGTGAACGTCAGGAGGATGTTTGCGCTTGCCGAATGTGATGATGCTGCCGATAGCTGGATATGATGATGCTGCTGACAGGCGAAAGGTCGAAGGTTTGTCTGCAGGAGGATATCGGTCAGCAGAGAAAATATGATGATTATGATGAAGGGTTGCGGACATACATGCTGTATGTCAAGGTTTTAGTGTGGATGCCTCTGCATCATAGTGGTATCAGAGCTCAGCAAAAGGTCTAGGCTGTTGTGTGTTGATACTGTCACCGAAAGGGCAGAGATTCTGTCACCGAAAGGGCAGAGGTAGAGTTGATTCTGTCACTGAAAAGACAGAGGTAGAGGAGTGAGAGGTTGACAAAATGCCTTCGAAAGGTAGTGGTACTGCAAGGGAATTGCAGGAGATGAAGGAAAAACATACCAGAGAGATGAGGAAGATGAAGGAGCTTGCTGAAGCACTTCAAGCCAGGCTTGTAGCCTTGGAGAAGAACAAAAAGAGGGAAGTGGACGACAGTGAGTCAGAAGAAGATGAAGATGCTGTTGAAGAGTATGAAGAGGTAGCTGAAGATCTGGATGCTGAAGACCAGAGATTTGCAAAACTGTTAAAGGCAGTACAGAGTGATAAACCTAAGGTAAAGGTTGATGTTTCCAAGTATAATGGAAGTTTGAATGAAGATGAGTTGCTGGATTGGATTGCTGCACTTGATAATCACTTTGAATGTGAAGATGTTGCTGAGGATCAGAAGGTAAAGATTGCAAAGACCAAGTTAGGAGGTCATGCTTTGGTATGGTGGGATTATGTACAATCTGAGAGAAGGAAACAAGGAAGGTCAAAGATCACTTCATGGGATAAAATGGTAGCAAGGATCAAAGGTAAATTCTTGCCCAAGGATTATGAAATTCAGATGTTTAAGAAGCTGCAATTTTTAAGGCAGAAGGAAATGGATGTGAAGGCATATACTGAGGAGTTTTATAAATTGAGTATGAGATCTGGTCATCATGAGAATGAGGTAGAAAAGGTGGCTAGGTACTTGGCTGGTTTGAGATTGAACATACAGGATGAGTTAGTTTTAGCTAACCCTAAGCATGTCGAGGATTGTTACCAAATGGCAATCAGGATTGAAGAAAAGATGAATAGGAGACAAGATAAGTCCATGAGAGGAAGAGGCAGCAATATGAGGGGAAGAGGATTAGCCCCTACAACAAGGCAAACCAATGAGCGTCAAGAAGACACTGGTAAAGGACAGGGACAGTCTGATTTCAGAGGTGGATGGAAAGGTAATAAAGGCAGATTTGGAGGTGGTAGAGGTTCTACTACATTTTCAGGAAAGTGTTACACCTGTGGTGAGTTTGGTCATCCATTTTTCAAATGTCCAGAAAGCAAAGGTTCATCATCCAGAAATGATAGAACGAATGACAAGAGAGTACAACTTGTGCAAGAAGAGAAAGTAGAGCAAAGTGTGCAGAGTTCAAACACTTATCAAGGAGATAGGGATCCTGACGGTTATGGATATCCTGAGGAGGGAGAAGCATTGATGCTGAGGAGAACTAGTTTGCAGACATCAAAGGATATAATGCAAAGAAGAGCTCTTTTCAAGACCACATGCAAGAGCAAAGGTAAGGTATGTAAGGTTGTCATTGATACTGGTTCAACAGACAACATGGTATCACAGGAAATGGTGGATAAAATGCATTTGGAAAGGATTCCACATCAACACCCTTACAAGGCATCTTGGGTGAGTGATAATCAATCACTTTTTGTCCATGAACAGGCATATGTGGATTTTCAGATTGGAGCATATCATGATAGAGTTTTGTGTGACATTTTGCCCATGGAATGTTGTCACCTACTGTTGGGTAGGCCATGGCAATTTGATAGGAGGGTACTGTATGATGGGTATGCTAATACCTACACCATCAAGAAAGATGGGAAAACTATTATGTTGATGCCATTGCAGGAAGATGCTGCAGCCCAGGGGGCAGCCCAAATCATTTTCGTGGGAAAGAAGGAGTTTGTGCAGATGCCTATAGCAGCAAGCATAAAGGCAGTTGAGGACACTGCAGGGAAAGGAGTTGTTAAGGACAACAGGTTGAAGAAAGTTTCAGTTGTGACTGACAGAGGTCAGCAGCAGGTTCAGAAACAGGTTTACAAACAGCAACCAGTTGAGAGGAATGACAAGGATGTTGTCATAGTTGGGACTATTGTTTGTCCTATAAAGGTTGAAAGGAAGACAGATTTGAACATTGCAGAAGTTCAAGAGGCAGTTCAGACAGAGGTTCTGGTCAGACAACCTGACAAACACAAGGTATATGAGAGAAGGGCCTACATTGACAGGCATGAGGATTTACTTGCAAGACAGCAAGTTACAGTTCAGAAGTCTTGGAGCAGCCGAGAGCCAGCAGAGGACAAAGCTGGAACAGGTCAGAACACTGACATGACAAAGTGTAAAGGTGGAGGACTTCCACAACCAAACTCATGGGACATGAGTTCTTTTTTGTTGGGGAGTATGGTGTAGGAGCACCTACCTGACAGCTGGCCTCCATGAGGCAGTTAGTTTGTTTTAGGTCTGGTTAATGTTTCCAAGAAGGTCTGATAAGACCAATGCATGTAATAAGGTCATGTTGACCATACTTTACTATTTTTAGCTAGGTTATTAGGACAGCTGTTATGCTGTATGTTCGGTTGGATCTCCCAGCCGCCTGGAGAGATTTCCCAGCCTCTTGGAGTCGGGTCAGTAGTACTCGCAAGAGATCCTATTTATGCATGAGGATCGGTTGGTCTTAGGACAGATTGAGATATAGATGTTAAGAAGCTAGATTGCAGAGAGTGGGACAGAGTACTGTATTTGCATCTTTTGAAATCAATAAAGATCCTATTTGCATTTATTTTCTGTTTGATCTCCATTGTGAAATCAAGTTGATGTTCTAGTGGTTTCATGGATTCGCTGATCCATTCCACCGGTTGATTTGTCGAATCGGTGGAATGGCAATGCACAGTAGTTTAGGATTTAGTCTGCATTTTGTGTTTGTTCATGTGCAGGTGTGCAGGATCGCAGTCGAGAGGTGTTGAGAACCCTAGCATGGGTATGTGCTAGGTCGTGCTAATAGTTCGAGTCTGGAAGATCGCCCTGAAAGTAGATCGGGTCACCTCAGGAGGTTCGGTGGATTGAAAATTCGCTAAGGTTGGGAAATCCATCACAACGGCATCATCAGGATATTTCTGTGTATATCCTGCAGTTACTTCGGGCGTCATCTGAGTAGATGGAGGTGAGCATGATGCAATCTTTTGCATAAGGTGAATGCGTTTCAGGGTGATCATCATCAGGTGTTGCCGAGGAGGAGCGTATCAGCATAAGGTAGAAGATCAGGTTGATAAAACCATCGCAGGCCGATAATGTTATGTTTGGCCGACAGTAGGATATTGGAGGAGCTGCATGTGACGTCATCGTCATCAGGATAATCGTCATCAGGATATCGGGGTGACATAAGCATCGAAGGAAAGGTGCAAGAGTTTGTCGTCATCAGGATATATGGAGGGAACAAGATATTTTATATCCTGTTGATGAACATGATGTTGAACATCATGATGCTGTGGAAAGATATAAACTAACTGCCTCATGGAGGCCAGCTGTCAGGTAGGTGCTCCTGCACCAGTGTCCTTATGCAAAGATGGGAAGATAAGGAAAGAAGTGAAAGGTAGAGAAAGGAAGAGCAGAGGACTGATTGTACTTCAATGTATTATTCTTAGATATGAAGATGTTGATCATGGTAGTGAGCCTGGTAGTGAGGCGCTAGTAGAGTTTAACCACCCTTAGGGTTTAACCACCCTTATTGTAATCTTTTTAAGTTTAGAGTTGTGGTAGGGAGTCTGCTAGACCTAGCTATACTTCATGGTAGTGAGCCAGTATGTTCTAGGCCCTTGGGGTGACCAAGCCTGAACATCATTTTTTAAAGATTACAATATATCTTGAGAGCTGATCCTCTCTGTGGTTTTTCCCTACCTTGGGGTTTTCCACATAAAAATTTGGTGTCTCTTGTGTATAATGTTGCATTTGTGTTTAAGTTTCTGATTTCATGCTTTCATTGTTAAATCATAATATATGTGGATAAGTGATTGATGTTTAAATGAAGAAGTGTTCAAGTTTTTGGGACAATTGATTCACCTCCCTCTCAGTTGTCTAGTGCATTTCAACACCCACCATATGACACATACTCAGGAGTTTGTTACCACACTTTCTCATTGTGGCACTTCACAGATTACAGTTGGTGATTATACATAGCTTTCAGTTATGGGTTCTGGTGCAATTCCATTGGACGGTTGTTGTCTTTGAGATGTTCTTGTTATTCTTGCCATTTTGACAAACCTCCTTTCCATTTACTAGATTTGCCATTTTGGTACTTGTAAGACAGTTGAGTTCTTCCCACATGATGTGGTTATTCAAGACCTCCATGATCCTAATTTAGTTGTGGCTACTGGGAGTGTTGATCTTGCATCCCGCTTATATAGATTTGATGGCTTTGAGAGCTCAGATGGTTCTGGTTCATCACTTATAGTACATGAAAACATAGTGAGTAGGCTTTGGCATGAGCATTTTGGCCATGTCAATTATAGATATCTAGAGAAGATGAGTACACAAGCACTTGTGATTGGGCTCCCTTAGATTTCCTGTATTGATGGTGTTTGTTGAGGATGTGTACTTAGCAAACATCATTGGGATTCTTTTCCTACAGGTAGAGCCACAAGTGCTAAGATACCCTTGGAGTTGGTACATAGTGACCTCATGTCCTTTCTGACTTCTTCATTTTTAGGGGCCAAATTTGTGCTCACATTCATTAATGACTTCTCTAGATGTACATGGGTGTACTTTCTTAAGTACAAGAGTGATGTCTTTAATACTTTCAAGATCTTCAAGACATTTGTGGAGAAGCAGTCTGGACTGTCTATCAGGAGGATATTCACAGACAATGGGGGGAGTATGTCAATTAGGCTTTCAAGGACTTTTGTACTAAGCATGGTTTGTAGCATTAGCTTTCAGTTCCTTACACCCCTCAATAGAATGGTGTTGCTGAGAGAAAGAACAAAACTTTACAAGAGATGGCCAATTGTATGATTCAGTCACGTGATATGGATTCTTCATTCTAGGATGAGGCAGTGAATTGTGCTAATTTCATTAAGAATCAAATGCCTCATAAGGCATTATGACATATGACTCCCGAGGAGGCTTGGACCCATGTCAAGCCTAATGTTTCTACATTTCAAGTTTTTGGTAATGAGGCTTGGGCATACATTCCTGGTGCTTAGCAGAAATCCATGCAGAGGAAAAGCTGACCACTCATATTTGTTGGCTACTGTGAGGATGTTAAGGCATGCAAGTTGTTTGATCTTGATTCTAGAGAGGTCTTGTTTTGACGAGATCTCTAGTTTGATGAGTGCTTTCCTCAGATGGATCCTCCATCACTAGCTTCTCCCTCACTTCCTACTCCTCCCACTTCATCTCTTGAGGATTCCTTATCTCTTGAGGATGATGTTGATGATGATCCACCTTCCCCACCACCACCAAATACTCAGTCTTTGCCCAAGTGGGCCCACTTTATTGTTGAGGTAGTTGGATCTTTGGTAGGTGATCCTTCAGATTCCTGCCGTACCTATGCACAGACATCAGGTTCTAGTCTTTTGAGTCATGCCATTTTGGATGATCCTCAAAAGTATTAAGAGGCAATAAGTACTCTTAAGTGGGATAGAGATATGGAGGAGGAGTATTCTTCTTTGATGAAGAATAATACTTGGTATCTTGTTCATCTTCCTAAGGAAAGAAAGTGTTTCAGTGCAAGTGGGTGTGTCATACCAAGTTTGTTGCAGATGGTTCAATTCATAAGTACAAGGCACGTCTTATTATGAAGTGGTTTTCTCAGGTTGAGGGTATTGATTACTCTGAGACCTTTGCTCCTACTACCAAGATTAATTCTACTCGCTTTGTACTTTCTCAAGTAGCTTCACAAGGATGGACAATTTTTTAGATGGATGTGAAGAGTGCTTTCTTTCATGGAGACCTGCATGAGGAGATCTATATGGAGTAGCCTTAGGGATTTGTGCAAGACACTTCTTTAGTTTATAGACTTCAGTGTTCATTGTATGGTTTCAAACAAGTCCCTCAGTCCTGGTATGAGAAGATGGACTATTTTTTACTTTCCTCTCACTTCACTCATTGTCATTTTGATCCAATAGTGTACATTCAACATTAGGAGGGTGATCTTTTGATCCTTGTGCTATATGTTGATGATCTCATTCTTATAGGTAGCTCATCCTCCATGATTTAGAGTGTTCAAAGAGCTTTGATGGAGCAGTTTGAGATGACAGATCTTGGTCTTCTGTACTATTTTCTTGGTCTACAGGTTATTCAGTCTTCGGATGGGATTTCCATATTTCAGTAGAAGTATGCTCTTGATATGCTCCAGAGATTTGGCATGCTTGATTGCAAGCCTACCCCCACACCATTTCAATTAGGTGTTATCTTGTCTTCCACTTGCTCTACTCCTTCAGTAGATTCTACATTATATAGGTAGTTGGTTGGCAGTTTGTTATACCTGACACTTTCCCGTCTTGATCTTTCCTTTGCAATTGGCCTTGTCTCTTAGTTCTCACATGATCCACATGAGAGCCATTGGAAAGCTACCAAACGTATCTTGAGGTATATTTAGGGCACCACACATTATGGCATTCAATACACATCAGGAGCCCCTCACATTGTTGGCTTCACTGACATAGATTGGGCTCGTGATGTCAATGATCAGAAGTCTACTTCTAGCTTTGTTTTTTGCCTTGGTTTTGGTCTTATTACATGGTCTTTCAAGAAGTAATCTTCTATTGTATTATCATCTACAGAGGCTAAGTACCGATCTGTAGTGTTAGCTAGCCAGGAGGTTTTATGGCTTTGACAATTGATGACTGAGTTTGGTTTTCCTCCTGATAGTCCCACCCTTCTTTGGATTGACAATCAAAGTGCTATTCATATTTCATGTAACCTAGTGGAGCATCAACAGACTAAGCACATTGAGCTTCACATGCACTTCATCAAGTAGTTGATTCAGGATGGTTCTCTCATCTTGGAGTACATTCCTACAGAGGAGCAGGTTGTAGACATCTTCATGAAACTTTTGGCATCACCTTGTTATCTTTAGTTGATGCTTGGGGTGAAGGAAGTTGTCCTTGGGGGATATTCATGAGGCCTTCCTTCCTTCATGTTGTTTGCATGCTTTCATTTCTTTTCAGAGAGGAGTTTTTTCCCACTGGGTTTTCTCCTTTACTCCACTTTATAGAGATTTGGTTGTATTTGGGTACCTCATTAGGCCTAGTTGCCGAGACCCATCTTTTCTTTCATGCATTTATCCTTAGTTTTTTAGCTTCTCCCTAAGTTCATCTTAAGGGGGGGTGTTAAAGTAATAGGTTAATTACTTAATTAATTTAATCATATTGATTAATTAATTAAGTGGCCTTTACTTCATTTTTCACTTACGCTAAACTTAGGTACTTTTATTATTTAATAATTCTTTTATTAAATCCTACGCTTCACTCTAGGGTTTTGATCTCCTTTCTTAAGAATTGATCTCTATGTAATTATACATTCTTGTTTATGCAATTTTACTCTCTTGGCTTGCAAAGAAATATCTTTGTGTTGTTCAAATCTCTTCTCGTGACAGGTTATTTTGCTTGCAGGTGATCACTGGGTTCTGTGAGGTTGGCTTTTACAACTTCAACATAGACCACCTAATTGATATTCTTTTTTGTTTGCAGGAATTGGCTGATTGCTAATGGGGTGGTAAAAATATGGAGCTAACTGGGCTTTTTTTATTTTGAGGTCAAGGATCTCCCTATAGGAGACTCCATGAGAATAAAACTATCGCCTCTCCTCTCTCCATGCTCGATAAAGTTCTAAGTCCACATCAATGGACCTGATAGCATCTATAATGTTTTGCATCAAAGATGCAAAATGCATCAGGTTGGGTGGCATGAATGTTTCATTTTGAATTGCATTAATTTTTTCTTCAATGGATCTAGTGTTATCATTGATCCGAGCTCGCAAGTGAGCCTCATCAAATCCTGGGGGTGGAGGTGGGGAATTTTGATGTGAAGGTGGGGAATTGATAAAATCCTCAATATCAAAGTTATCCATCATGATATAAAAGTGAACCTACATATATAAATATACAAACAAGTACAAAATTAAAATTCAAGAATCTATTTATAAATTATAAATAAACATATAAAAACTAGATATTATACATGTTGAGAAATTAAAAGAAATATTTAAAATAAATGTACATGACTATTTAAAATAAAAATTAGGATATATACACATGCATACATCATTCAACTTGAGCATACATACAAATTTCAAAATTTAAGATCTAACTATGTAATTTTAATACATGTACATACTAAAAATTCTCTGAATTCATACACAAAAAGGTAAATTTCTAGGTAAATTTAATCCCCTTAAGACATTCATTTAAAAATCCCCTTAATCCATGATACAAATGAAAAAATGTGTAAGGCTCATTTATGTCTAAGGCATGTAAAATTTTGTGGCTTGATGTACTTTAAAGTGTTTACAAGGAATAGTGAAGTTTCCCCTTAAATCCTATTTTCTTAAATCCCCTTAATACACATGTCATCTTTCCTAGGTTAATAAAATAGGCTAATGGAATGATTTTGTCCTAAGCTGACCAAGTTTAATATACATATCTTTAATAAATTTGTAAAAATTTCAAGCATCTAACATTATACAAATTGATCAAATGTGAATGATCAATTTGACTATTATTAGTGGCTTAAGAGGATTACTAAGTAGATTTCAAGTTGTACCATCTATATCCTCTTAGGATGGCCGTTCAGAAATTTTCTTAAATCCCCTTAATCCATGTCTCTTTCCTAGGTCCATAAACTATGCTAATGGAATGATTTTGTCCTAAGCCATTTTATTAAATCCTCTTAATCTATGGCATGAAGAGGTTACATTTATATGAATTCATGTATAAGGGGAAAGTAAGTATATGGATCCATATGTAAGAAGAAAATGTAAAAGTTATTATTATTTATTTTACATCCCATCATCAATGTTAGTGTAAAATTTAACACCTCTCAACCATCTTCAAAATGTTCGTATTAGATGATAAAACTATGTCTATTTAAAATTATGCTTGTGGTTATGGTGATAATGAAATTTATTTTGTGGTTTTTAGATGGAGAATGGTTTCATATAAAATATTTATGTGAAATCTCACTAAACCAATTGATGAAATAAAAGTTACTGGACATACTTGGTGTGTATTGTGAATAATGTTGACTATGTTGGTGTAGCCTTCTTATGTGACCTAAGCGTGTTAAGAGAAATGTGGTATGAGATCATGATATCAATTTTATGATTGAATCCCTTGAGAATGAGATGTGGTTTGTGATGGGCCCATCTTTTAACAAAGAAGAGTCAAGTATAAGTGAGGACATAATGTCCTTAGCTTCATTCTTTATCAGTCCTTTGAGCTCAATTACTAGATTTTATGAGAGAAAAATATCTTTTTAGGGCTGTTATGATGAATTTAATGATAAATTGGAAGACATCATGGCATTGTATGTCTTTTGATTAGTAGGTTTGTTTCAAAAGTGATGGTGCAATAGGTTATTGATTGTCGCGTAAGCGCTTGGTGAAAAAATGTGAGGGGATATTCTTCACATTGGTGCGATGATATGTTCAATGGTTGGTGGGTCCCATTCCAAGGATAATGAAGTTGGTACCTAGCACATGAGCATAGAGGAAGTAATGTGGGTCCCCCAAGGTTCACGATGGTGCGATAAGGTGACATGTGGCTTCGACGTGTGTGAAATTTGCTTCGTTGGCATTGTTTAACTGGCCAGTGATTTGTGGATTGATTCTTGTGCATTTTTATGACTAATTTCATTCTAATCTATTCTACATCAATGGGTGAAATTCAAACTTTGGATAATAGGAATAAAATCCAAAAGGTAATTATAGTATGGCAAATTCGGCTTGAATTCTTGAAAATATCAATTGTCACTCGAGTATGCAAGAAGGTGATTTGACAATAGACACAATTATCAAGCAATTCTTGATGCTCAGTTAGAATTCAATATGTGAACTTTGCATTTGTTGTCCATGTGAAGAGGTATTTATGGACAGATAGCAATTAATTCACACCTCCATTTCATGCTTGAAAGAATTGTGAATGAATTTATAGCAATACATTCAAAATGTGTGGAAAGCTCAAATGAAATAAATTTAAGATAGACACTCACACAAGGAACCTTTGTTCATTACTATAAACAAGGGTGTTTTCATGAATCGTTTACATCATTATCTACCATGAGTATTGTGCAAGCTTTATCTTTTGTTTCTTGAAGAGGTATGCCTCTATTTTCTTAACTATATTCTTCTTTCTGAATTAAGGAATGAAATAAGTACTGCCTAGAGAATGGGGGGAATTGGAAAGAGTATGGCTTTTTGTCTGCAACAGTTTATCCAGTTTCTATGAACCATAGCAGAATTAAATTATTCTTGAGAGGAACTAGATGGAAGATGCACACCATTGTTTGCTACTAAGGGTCACAACATGCAGGAGGGGCCTTTCTCACTGAGTCAAAGAAGTCTTGGCTTCTTTGGTGATTGAGTTTTGAAGAGTAAGGAGTTGACTTGCATTCTCAGCAGCCTCTCAAATGAGCCTAAGCACTAGATCGAAAGTGGGTTCATATTTTTAACTTTGAAGGAGGATCTTTAATCGGCCAAAAGTTTCTAGAATCTAGACTTGGCCAAAAGAGGGCACCCGCCAATCAAAGCTATGATGTAGTTTCCTAGGTGCAAGTATTAAATGCATTGTAACTAAAAATTGTACAATGAAAGTTTTAAATTGACATAAGTGGTCTATTTATAGACTCTTGATTTTTGTATTACAAGAGAGGGATCCACACCTGAGAAACACAGTGATTAGGTGGATATATAAATTTTATTTTTTGGGCTATGGGTATAAGGTATCCACATCTTGGGGAGTAAGTTTCTATAATAGATTGGGTGCATTGTTGAAGATTATAGACCAAAAGCCTCACATGTATATGTACAAATTTCCATATGGTAATGTTTAATCCAGATTGAGTGATATGAATAACACTACATGTGTGTGTTTTCTACAATTGTCTCCTTGAATGTATGCATTTCGTTTGTGAATGAATGAATCAAGGGTTCTGGAGTTCACTTATACACATTTGTTGTATTGAATGTTTATGTTTGTTGCTTCTAATCAAGGATTGGATTAAATATACTTTTAACAAAACAGAGGAAATGATGTATTGCATTAAGGATTTGAAGAAGAATTGCAAAAATACTATTTCTTAGGTATATCATTGCAAGTCACTGATATATGTACACCCTCTAAATGTTAAGTTCTGTTGTTATAGAGGAAACATTTGCTTTAGGGATTTTGACTCTGTTACCCTTACAAAGGCACCGATTAGGAGATGTTCTTGCCCAAGGGTCTAGGAAGAATAATGATTATAAGAATGAATCACTTTCTATTCATTTTCAGTATGTTGTAGTTTAGAGTATTTTTGTGCATGTTCTCACAGTAAAATAGAGAAGATAGTCCAAGACTAGGAGTTATCTTGAAAATCTTGGTGCATACATGACAACATTCTACCTAGTACTAAAAATCTAGATATATTGGTTTTGAATAAGGGAATATTGTCCTAGGTGCGGTAGAACCTGAAGTGTAGGGGAGATAAGTGTGGATGGTTCCCCACCTTGTTAGAAATCTCCCATTAAGTTGGTTGAGTATCTTCTTGAAATTTGAGCATAAGAAGTGGCAAACCTTTAGGATTCAATGTATGCAAATTTGAGAACCAACATAATTGGTGACTCTGCTGGGGACTCAAAAATAATTCAATAGGTTTAATAGAGTCAAGATGTACTTTTGCCTGATCTTTGGGGATTATATGTTTTCATAATTGTTTTGTGATCAGCTATATTGGGTTAGGGTTTCTTCTTTGAAGATTAACATACCTAAAATATGAAGGGACTTTGCTGGAGGAAATAACCTAGACAATTCACTAATATCTTTTCCTATTGGAAAGGTGGCGACTCTACATTTGTTACAAGCTTTGGGACTTTCCAGGTACACTGTTTTATTTTGAATGTTACAATGAATAGATTGATTTATGAAATATATAGAGCTTTGAACTTTAATGGAATCCAAGGATACCCAAATGATATCCCTAATAAAGTTGGATGAAATTTACCAAAATTTAGTGGAAAAGCATTTAAATCAGCAAACAAGTATTTACAACAATTTTGTGACTTAATGGCTGATTATGAGGTTCAAAATGAAGATGTTGCTATGAAGCTTCTTATTTAATCACTGTAAAATGATGCTCAGGATTGGATTTCATTTTTGAATGAGTGTTCAATTTTCTCATGGGATGAGCTTAAAATTAGATTTTTAGAACAATTTGGTGAAAGGCTAGATATGGTTTTGTTGGTTGCAAGTTTTATCAATATTCAGAAATAGGAAGATGAATCAATGCCTGCTTTTAATTTGAGATTGGCAAAAATGATCAAGGGTATTCTAGAACACATTATGCCAAATGATGCATTATGCTTGGTTGTATACTTGGGAGCTTTGGGAGATGAGATGAGTTACATGGTGATAGATAAAGAGTCTACCTCACTTTATCAAGCTTTTGCAAGTGCAGTAGATATAAAGAATAATCAGAGGTATGGGATATTAAAAATACAAAAGAATGAAAAAATAAGTTCTCATCTTAACTTACTAAAATGGGTGAATGATGTGTCTTTTGCATTTCAAAGTAAGGGTAACAATACTGGTCTTGATAGAAAAATCCTTGTGCGTCAAGAAAATCAAGTTTCTAGTGAAGGAGATGTTAGTCTTAGCCAATGTGAAAAAGAGGAATCTATGATGATTGATTGTAGGGACATATATGAAGTGACCTTCTGTGGTAGTATGAAACCTTAGGAGTACATGAGTATTGACCCTAATAATATATTCAATGAGGTAGAAATGGAGGCTTTTAATTTTGAAGAAGATATTGATTTGAACATTTTTTTAATGATTCAGACCTTTAAGATGATGAAATATGTCCACCTGATGAAAAGAATGATTATGAAAGCCATTCTTGGGGGATGCTAATTTATGGGGATCAAGATAAGGGCCTTAAATATGATAATAAATTTCATATAAGACACAATCCTCTAAATATGAGATGAAATTCTAGTCACACCAAGGACAGGTAATTTTGACATTTACTGGTTGAGGGATAATCCTATTTTTGCAGATGATCAGGAAGATGGACATGGAATTGAAGAAGAAAAAATTAATTATCTGAGACATGGCTTGGATCTCATCCAAAGAGGTTCATACTATCCTCCAAAGGTTGTAGTGCCCCCTCATCGTTGGCTTGTGATAGCGGTGGTTCTGCATTACTCTCTCTCAATCGGAGATAGTTGCTAGTTGTTCATTGCATTGATTCAGTTCCTAGTCAATTGATTAGTAGGTTATGATTTATGAACTAGGTTTGATTGATAAAATTTAGATAGGTGTTATGAGTTTATGATAGCACTACTATTATTTCAGTTATGATGCGAATTAGTATCATCATGTGTCATTTGACTTGTGGTATTTGATTTCAGATAGAAGTTGTTGTGATTTTGTTTCAAGAGCAGAGACGGTGCAATATTACTCGCTTCGAGTACCCTACTACACCGCGACTCTCTGACTCTCTGTGTGTAGACATATATGTACTTGATTGTATATAACCAATTATTTAAACACAGGCTGCAGGTACCGAACCTCGACTCCACTTGATATAGCAGGTTCGGGCGGGTTCTTACTTCAATGGGTATCAGTGATGGGAGATAATGTGAGGTCTATTCCACTAGGTCGGTCCTTGTTTTCGGTTGTGGTCTCAAGTTGTGTGATGTTACTTGGTCGTGTGGTGTTGATTGGTCATGTGGTGTTGCTTGGCCCTTGCCCTATATGTTTGGTAACCTGAGTTTTGGACAATAGTCGAGTTGTGTTAATAAGCTCATGCATAGTTGATTAATACTATATTATTTTCTTATTAGAATAATAATGCTCCAATTATGTTTATTGGATATTATTTGTCTGGCAAAGAATTTGGATTGTTACCTTGCTTGGATTTTAAAATAGCCTGGAATTAATTGTTTGCTATCCAAGAGCATTTATGTCATCTATTAGAGTTATGAATAATTAGTATATATATATATTTTGTGCAGAATAATTTTGTTATGGGAAATAAATGCTTTGAGTTGTCACTCTGGAAATGAGATTTGGAATCTCTTGAGATAGTAAATTGTTGAATTTCTCAGAAGAGTGGGTTGTTTTGAGTAACGGATGCATGTTTGCATCTATCTTGGGAGTTGAATCATTTTTGGAGAGAGGAGGAAGTGGAGTTTGGGGGAGGTTGGGTAATGTTCTTTTAATGTAGTAGTTGCACCTTTCCTCTGCATTTTTGTGCTCTCAAGGATTCATCTTTATCCGAGTAGAAAGATCTCCTCAAGATTGGAGAAGATGCTCACAGAAAAGTATACGAGGGTGACATATCTAAAATATACTCTGGAGCAAGCCAAGACTTGGCCCATGTCAGTGGTAAGGACATCACATTCTGCAGGTAAGTCATCTAGAATATTTTGCATTTCTTTTTGTGTTATGTAAAAAAAAAAAAAACCTGTTTCTAGGTACCATTCGGCACTGGCAGAAATGACTCTATCCTTCTAAGAAAATTTGAATTAGCTTTACTCTTGCCATTTTTTTTTTTCTCGAATCTTCCCACCAACCCATTAGTGTGTGTGTTCTTCAAACTTTGCATATCAGAGAAGAACATCTCTTCGAGGCAGTTTGACCTTTTGTTCATATTCCTTATACGTCTGCACTTTTGTTGTTTGGGTTCTCCCTCAACCTCGCAATAGGATTTTGGAACATCTATTAAATCTCATATTTGCATCAAATTTGCCATTTCAACAAGTAGTCTGGCGATGCTCAATGTAATTCCGGCTGAGTTCTTTGAATAGATATCTCTCCCTTTGAAGTCGATGAGCCCATTAAATTGATTCCTATGTCATATCAACAGAAAACATTTATAGGCATTGCAATAAAACATTTGAGCAAATCTTGCATCATTTCCAAATTGAATGCAGTCTTATTGCTTTCAAAAGTTATTTTTTTTAACAATTACACTTTTCGTTGCACCTGCCAGCCGCATAAGCTTGAAAATGTTTAGGATTCTATTCAATGACCTCCACCTGTAAATCACTTTTGCTGGATGGCCGTTCATCCTTTGATCTTGCATTGCCAATTATCAACAATATCAATTTGTCTTTCGTTCTGTCTAAAACTCATACCTTGCAAGGTCTACCCATTCTTGATATTTAGATCTCTGTTATGATCTCTGTGTAATCTCTGATAAATCTTCGTCTTGTTTCTTTCTCTGGTTTTTCTCATCGAATGGTCATTATGTTTTTAACTATTAAAGTTTTTATGGACTAGTTGTAGTGTAATAGGAAATAGAATGTTAATCTATTCTTTTGGAAAGCTTCCAAATGGAATCCTCTTGAATGCTTAGTGATAATTCTTGTTAAGTTTGAAACCGTGTCTTCATCCTTCCACTTGTAACTGATTTCATAAATCTGGCAACTATTAGCTATTCTTTTTTTAACTGATTCCTTAATCTTTTTGAGTTCCTTATTTAGTGCTCAGGATTGTCTCACGCCGGGAAATTTTCTACTCGTCGGTTCTTCTTATCGGCCAAGCCCCTTTCCTCAACCATTTGGTTAATTTTGAGTCAGTCAACATTAACTTCTGTCAATTGCATTTCGCCTCATGTAAAATTTCCTAGCGTTTCGATTATCCAGCTAAAGTGCAACAAAAAAACAACTGGCAACTTCTGGTAAACCTTAATCAAGGGCAATTCGATAAAACCCTCAAACTATCTCCAAACAATTTTTCAGAGAGGGGAAACAGAGGAGGAGCCGTGGAACCTCTGTTCCTTTTAGTGAAATTCTGTAACTCTTTCTGTATCCTCAGTGACGACGTTGAGGCATCATGTATGGAGTAAAATTCCTAATCAAGAATTTTGTTTTCTTTTCATCAAACTCTATTTTTTTTTGGTCTTCTTTTTATGTAGAATGATTTCGTAGATATATTCTATGTTGCTGTGTAACCTGTATTTTTAGGAAGTTAGAGGTATAGGCTCGATCTCAGGAAGTTCTAATTGTAATCAAGGATTCTCTTGGGTCATACGACACCATTTCTAATCATATCTCTTAGTAATCTGTAGTTCATGGTGTCTGTCTTTGTTCACTCTTAGAGAGGATGCGATTTTAGAGTTAGTGAATATCCCTTCTTGTTTGGTAAGCAGTGACATAATGTGGATCGATGGAGAACTTTTGTGATTAGGAGAGGTATAGTTGTTCTAAGTTGGTTTGTTAGAAGTGTAAATAGGATAGTGGGCTATCCATTCAATCAGATATAATCTGGTGTTGTAGATAGAAAGATGTTGTATTTATTATTTTATGTCTATAGTTTTTTTCCACTAGGCTTTATAGTTGGATTATCGTGGGAAAGTTAGTTGATAGGAAAGTACTTATATATATAGATGTTGCATAGCAATGGGGATGTATTAAAATTGAGATAGTTGAAATGATCACTAGAGTTCTTATACTATTGTTGTTGTACTTTATATGATGTGTTATTGGAGGATTGACGAAACGTTATATAGGAAGATTAATTATATATTTGTGATCAAGTCTTTTTGGAATAATAATGGTTATATGTTGATAGATGTAATACTTTTGGAAATTTTGCATATATTAATATAGTTGTTATTCTAGAAATTTGGGTATTACTAGAAAAGTGATATAGGAAAACGTATTGCTTTTTAGTTGTGGTTATTAGTAGATTGCAAATGAATAAGTATGTTTGGTTGGAAAAATGTAAACAGTATCTTAGGAAAAGAAGTACCTAATATAGGATTTATTACCTTTGAATTAATAATGTTATCCATGATGTATTTATATAAACAGTTTTCACCGTGATTAGGAATGTTGGTGGTTGTCTTATGAATTAGAGTGTTAAAGTTTAACGAAATTGTTGTTTCAATAACTTGAATAGAAATTAGGAAATGGTAAGATGTTAGGAACACATTTATATAATCTTATAGTGTTATTCTTGGAAATGGTAATGGGTAGATGTGAAATGGTACTTTCTCTTATATATAATTTCTTTTGCAAGGAAAGATTGTAGTGGTAGGGTAGTATGTTATAGATATTAGTGTTTTGAATCGTAATGATCATCCTTACTTAAACAAGAGCATTAGTTGAAAGGCATTGATATTAAGCTTGAGATCTCTTAGATTTATAATAGGTTTAACTAGAGTTTTAATTAGAAAGATAGATCTTGTGAGGTACAAATTGTTATAGATGGTTTTATAATTCTATTTTTCTTTGTTACCTAGTATCTTAGCGTCTTACATAAATTATGATATTCTTACTTAAGTTGTCCACTTTGGAATTGTGTTAATTAACTTTTAGGATAAGGTTCTCTCTCTTACTAAACTGTGTGATTTCCTTCCATTTATGTAAGTATGTTGTCCATATAGTTTCAAATCAGAGTGATAGAGAAAAATAAATGAATGTCTTTTGTTGATCGCATATAGTTGTGGTTATTAGAATTAGTAATAGTACGATGCATATGTTTAAGGGGTGAACGTGCAGCGATTATCATGGAATTAAAGTTGTTTGATGAGATGTGTTAGACTATACTTATATGAAACTATTGTGTTATAGTTAGAATCTAAAATGCTTATAGATGTTTAATTAGAAAAGAGTATGTGGCAAATCTTATATGGTAAGTTCCACTTTTTTAGGTTTATAATGTTTTAGGAAATCATAGTGATAAATGTTGTTGTTACATTGATAGTTATTAGAAAATATAATAGGAATTTAGACTTTCTTGTAATAGTGACTAATAAATGTGCATGCGTATATGTCTCTTGAGGAATTAGTAGTGGGTAAGATGTTTACGTTTAGGTTTCAAGTTATATTATTTAGTTGCTTTCCTTATTTAAATTGTAGATAGTAATCAAGCCGATGAGAAGATATGTTTTATTTTATAGTTGTCTATGAAAATTTTTAGAGTAATTTGTATCAATGTCCTTGTTCCATGAGGCAACAATATTGTGCTTCGAGTATCAATTACTTGTTATAATATTAATTTGTTTGTTTCGGGCTCGTAATATTCCTTGCCGTGCTTGTAATTTGGTGAATGTCTTTGTATAGGTATTTGCTCCATTTTAGATTCTTTTATTATGGAAAACAAGGAATTGTGTTTGATTTTATTACAGGAATTGGAGTGTCTCTAATTTGGGTTTGTGGTGTTAATGGAATTACTTTATGAGCTTTCCTTGATTTGTGAAGAAGGGATGTTCGGTTTATGGTTCACCTTCTCTACCTTATTAATTCCTAGAGTTATGATGTTTTGATATTTGTGATAACTTGGTTTCCTTGATTGGTTTAGGAGTTCATTGAATTCCTTATGCTTGATTGCCACCTCGTCGTATCTTTACGCTAGTGTTGGATCTTTGTGCCTATCTTGGGATGAGTTGTGTTTAGGAGTGGTTTCTTGTGCAGACGATTTATTGTCGGAATGAATTTTAGTCAAGTGCTCAAGTTGTTTTCCAAGGCCTATGATGTTTATGGGTTATTTCAGTTAATATGGTATATTATGGCTCTTGTTCATGTAAGGGAAACCTTGCAATATAACGGAACGGATGATGCAATTGGTCTAAGCTCATTTCCTGATTTGAGTCTTTCGTTGCAAACAAGTGTCAAGTGTTAACCCTTGGCTTCCTTTTTGGTTGAGGATCTTCTTGTGATATAGTGTCTGTGTACCTAACTCCAAAGGGATAGTTCTAGGCCTTGGTTCGATTTATGGCATTGGGTTATCTGGATTTTTGCATCTTGCAATGATTGGGGATTGGCCTCTTGAATACCGTACTTGGTTCTTATGGTTTTGCTTCAATTTGAAGAGATTATGGATTTCTTGTTATGGACTAGTGAAAGGCATACGTTATGGCTAGATCTGATTTGTGACTTTTTATACCTGTATGTGTGGTATGTATGTTTGATTAGAGAACGCTAAGGGAGTGGTTTTCATGGTGGGGCCGGTGCCTAGTGAGAGGTCGCCTAGGTAACCCCATGGAAGTTGTAAGCATGTGGAAAACTGAATAACTTAATCAAGAGGGTTGGGGTATTAAAACACTTAACAAGATAAGTAAGAGACCTCACCCATGCCTTGAGTGCTCTCACAGGCTACTTGGATGGGATGAGAAGGCCTGGTTGGCAAGGCCGACCTCCTTGTCTCCATGAGAGGACCTATCGGCTCCGTATGTGTCACCCTATGGCTCCGGCACCTAGAGAGAGGCTGCCAGGGTAACCATAGATGGGGGCCGGCTTCTGGGGATAGATAGCCTGGGTAACCCATGTTAGGACCATGCGATGACACTCTCCTTACGCAGTTCTGTTGTTTCTTGGTAGTACCTCTTGAGTGATGTCTTGTCTTGTGCAGCTTTGATGATATGATCAGTTGTGTCAAGTCAGTTATCGTTCTTTTATTTTTGGATGTTGTTTCTTGGCTTAGTGGAATCCTCGTCTTTATCTCCTAGCTCGGAGGGGTGGACCTCAAGGTTCCACATGGTTGGGTGGTAAGAGCTATCCATTGGTCTTTTTTTTGGAGATGCAGTTCGAGTTCTGCGCAGAGGTGTTCCAGTTCCAGTTTGCTTCGTACCTTCGGTGGTGTTGTATACTTGCTTATGCATTCTTTTGTAAACCGACAAGATCGGTCTTGTAATCCCGTAATCTTGTAATCTTCTACTAAGACCTTGATAAATTAACTATCTTGCTAATGTAAAAGTTGATTTGATTTATAGCAGTAGTAAAATGGTTATCACTTGTGAGGTTTATACTTTATATTCTCTAATGCAGTTATGTTTCCCTAGAGGAGTTAGAAGTGCACTTTTCTTCATGTCGTGTATTATGACATCTTTGGTCACTCTTATTGCATTTACTTGCTTCAAAAAAAAATTAGTTCTGTAATTTTGTACTTTTAGCCTTGCACTCTAGGGTTGCATGACGGGGCATTACAAAGGCACTTGAAGATCATGACTGAAGTGTTGACCATAGTAACTTGTAGGATTTGAAGCAAAATAAAAGGATAGTTGAGTATGAACCTTGCCAGACATAAGTGGTCAAAAATTTTATCATGTGATCAAAATGGTTCTAATTTTTCTTACTTTATGATAATCAGCTACAGTGAGGAGCTTTTTCAAGATTTTGTTGGTAATACAGGGTTGTTGAACATGGATTTCACTATTTTAGTCTTGGACATCTTGCGGTTAGATTTAAAATAGGCAAATGGATATGATGCTTTTAGATTAATTTTAGGACTAATTGTTTAAAACAAGGTATTTAGCAGAGGTAAGAACTGATCTTTTGTTTTCGGTGGCCTTGGGCCACCTATTTAGAATTAAAGACATGTTGAGAAATTTGAATTAGCTTTCAGTCAGTCTTCAATTCCTATAAGAGATTTATCTAGAATCCCTAATTTGAGGAGTTACAGGGTGAGCCCAATGGATTGGGCACTTGGTCTACATCCCAGAGATATGTGATCCTCAACATGATTTTATTAGTCATGCATCCCCAACTAGAGCCACTAATGGACCCTTCTTTTGAGAAAGAAGAGTCAAGTATATGTGAGGACACAATGTCCTTAGCTTCATTCTTTATCAGTCCTTTGAGCTTAATTACTAGCTTTTATGAGAGAAAATTATCTTTTCAAGACTGATATGATGGATTTAATGATAAATTGGAAGTCATCGCAACATCGCATGTCTTTTGGATAGCAGGTTTGTTTCAAATGTGATGGTGCCATAGGTGATTGATTATCGCGTAAGCACTTGGTGAAAAGATGTGAAGGGATATTCTTCACACTGGTGCGATGATATGTTCAGCGGTTGGTAGGTCCTGTCCTAAGGAGAATGAAGTTGGCACCCAATACATGAGTACAAAGGAAGTAATGTGGGTCCCCCAAGGCCTGCGATGGTGTGATAAGGTGACATGTGGCTTTGACATGTGTGAAATATGCTTTCTTGGCATTTTTTAACTTGCTGGTGATTTCTGGATTAGTTCTTATGCATTTTTATCACTGATTTCATTCTAATTTGTTCTAAATCAATGAGTGAAATTCAAACTTTGGATAATAAACATGAAATCCAAAAGGTAATTATAGCATGGAGGTTTCAACCTGAATTCTTGAAAATATCAGTTGTCGCTCGAGTATGCAAGAAGGTGATTTGACAGTAGACATAATTCTCAAGCAATTCTTGATGCTTAGTTATATTTTGGTATGTGAACTTTACCTTTGTTGTCCATGTGAAGAGGCATTTCTAGATAGACAATAATTAATTCACACCTCTATTTCATGCTTGAAAGGATTGCAAATGAATTCATAGCAATAAATTCAAAATGTGTAGACAACTTGAATGAAATAAATTAAATACAGTTATTCATGCAAGGGACCTCTATTCATTGCTATAAATAAGGGTGTTTTCATGAATCGTTCACATCATCAGCTACCATGAGTATTGTGCAAGATTTATCTTTTGTTTCCCACAAAGGTATGCCTTTTTTTTTCTTGGCTATAGATTGGTTCTTTATGAATTAAGGAAAGAAATAAGTACTACCTGGAGAATGGGGGGAATTGGAAAGAGTAGGGATTTTTGTTTACAATAGTTTAGCTAATAACCATGAACCATAGTAGAATTAAATTATTCTCAAGAGGAACTAGATGGACCATGCACACCATTGTCTATTACTGACGGTCACAGCATGTAGGAGGGGCCTTGCTCACTGAGTCAAAGATGTCTTGGCCTCTCCGATGATCAAGTTTTGAAGGGGTAAGGAGTTGACTTGTTTCATATGAGCCTGAGCACTGAATGGAAAGTGGGTGCTTTTTTTTAACTTTGAAGGAGGATCTTCAGTTGGCCAAAAGTTTCTAGAATCTGGAATTGGTTGAAAGAGGACACCCGCCAATCAAAGCTATGATGTTGTTTTCTAGGTGCAAATATTAAATGCATTATAACTTAAAATTGTACTATGAAAGTTTTAAACCAACATAAGTGGTCTATTTATAGGCTCTTGATTGTCATAGTATGAGAGAGGGATCCACACCTGAGAAACACAGTGATCAGGTGGATATAGAAATTTTATTTTCCGGGCTATGGGTATAAGGTATCCACATCTTGGGGAGTAAGTTTTTGTAATAGATTGGGTGCATTGTTGAAGGTTGCAGACCAAAAGACTCGCCTGCATATGTACAAATTTCTATATGGCAATGTTCAATCCAGATTGAGTAATATGAATAACACTACATGTGTGTGTTTTCTACAATTGTCTCCTTGAATGTATGCATTTCTTTTGTGAATGAATGAATCAAGAGTTCTCAATTTCACTTATACATATTTGTTGTATTGAATGTTTCTGTTTGTTTCTTCCAATCAAGGATTGGATTAAATATGTTTTTAACAAAACATAGGAAGTGATGTATTGCATTAAGGATTTTTGAAGAAGAATTGTAGAAAATACTATTTCTTGGGTATATCATTGCAAGTCACTAATACATGTACACCCTTTGAATTTGAAGTTTTGTTGTTATAGAGGAAACATTTGTAGTAGGGATTTTGACTCTATTACCCTTAGAAAGGCACCGATCAGTAGATTTGCTTGCCCAAGGGTCTAGGAAGAATAATGATTATAAGAATGAATCACTTCTTATTCATTTTCAGTATGTTGTAGTTTAGAGTATCCAAGAATTTTTCTAGTCTAGGAGTTATCTTGAAAATCTTGGTGCATATGTGAGAACATTCTGCCTAATACTAAAAATCTAGATATATTAGTTGTGAATAAGGGATACCACCTAGGTGCGGTAGAACCTAAAGTGCAATGCAGATAAGTGTGGATGGTTCCCATCTTGTTAGAAATCTCCCACTCTGTTGGCCGAGTCTCTTCTTGAAATATGATCATAAGAAGTGGCAAACCTTGAGGATTCAATGTACATAGATTTCAGAACTAACAGTTTGTCTACCTTTGAATAAACAAATAATTGTTAATGTGATGTGAAATCTAGTTTTGTAGCCAGATTTTTATGAACTATTGTTCTTAACTAATTATTGGTTGTTTGAACCCCCTACCGATAATTAATTGATAGTACACTTTTCATTTTACATATCCTATTTTTTAAAATGTATTTAGGAGGTAATTAATAACATATGATGGCCTCCTATTGTTAATGAATAATAGATAAACTTACCATTTTGATGAGATATCATTTATTTCTATTGATACTTGTGTATGGACTCCTATTGATAAATTTTATAGAAAGATTTTAAAAAATTAATACTTCTTCCTTAATCTCTATATCCATAAAAAACTATTCTAAATGATTCTCTACTTACATGCACTACCAAATTTAAAGCCTCCTTAGTATCCTTTTAAATTCCTACTCAAGTTTCTCAATTATTTCCTTATACTCTAGCATACCTTGCCACATAGAGGTCCTTCAATGCTATTGATTTTATCCTTTATTTTTATTCTCCCCATAATCTACCTATTCATATCTAGAATCATTCCCATATCTAAAACATTCCTTCATCTACCTCCTTAAGCAATTGACCATCATTAAGGGGTTGATTGCCATTAAAATATAAAATTTCACATTCATCCTATTACTCTTAATGAAATACCATTTTATCAATTAGTTTGAACCATTGATGATTAAAAATAATAATCTATATTAGAATGGGTTAATTTTACAAACTCATTTGGATCCTCCAAACTCTTAAGGTCCTCACAAGTATGAGAATTAATTTATAGATTGGGTGGTAGGGATTGACACACTAGGGAAGATATCTATCAGATAAACTATACGATGAGAATTATGCCCTAAGAAACTCTTTAAACATGGAATTATTTGATGAGGGAAGATATAAATTACGGTTAGTCTTTCTTACTTACCTCATGCTCATCCATTTGATTTCCCATAAATCTCTTAAATCGAATTGGATTTTGTAAAGAGGATAGCTATATTTTGAATGTTCACTCTTAGTCAAAGTATTTATTTTTTTGAAGAGAGCTATATTTTGAATGTTCCCTCTTAGTCAAAGTTATTAATATCTAGTATTATTTTGTTGGTTGTTGCATATTTAGGATGAATGTTTCCTTATCTAGTAATTACAATTATAGATAGAAATATTCAAGTCTAAAAAGATATGATTCCTAGAGCGGAGACAACTTTTATAAATACATTATATGTTTCTCATTTAAGATGAAATTTGGTTAGCCATGGATTGACATTTTATTCCTATAATTCCAATTGAACCACATGGATATATTGCATTAATGACATGGAATAAAATATCTCACATGAACATTATATGTAAATACCTAGGTAAATTTAATCCCCTTAAGCCATTTAAGGAGGATAACCTCAATGAACAATCATATTTTAGGAGGTAGTATTAGATGCTCCATTATCAATATGATCATGCTAACATATTCCAAGATCATGGTTTCTATCAATTTTATTCTTCTATCTTGGATCTAATGTGTGATCCTAATGATATGGACTAGGCATATGTAGGGAACGATAAGATTATGGCAATGCGTGATTCTGATTTTATATTTTAATGTGAAACTAATTAATTAGTCTATAGGTTTGACTAATTTCTCTCTTATTCGTAATTCAACATATCTAGAAACCTCATAGGGATTACGATTATAAAAAAGGAATATATACTAGAACTTGCACCTAAAGGAGGTTCAAGGATTACACTAATAGAAAACTATAGGTATGTTAATATGTTAGAGAGTAGGTGTTTGTGTATGGGTACATATGGATGCCATGTGCTACAAATTCTAGTTGTATGTGGATAGATTATACAATTAAGAATAAGTGCTAAATAAGGGAATGAAATAAACTTAGATAAATCTAGATTTTTTCTCAAAGAAATTAAGTATTATCTAATTTTGAAATATTTGCATACAAATTTAAAACACAAAGCAATACAAATGAAAAAATAAAGTTGCCATCAAATTGACCAAAACATTGCAAATGGAAATAGTTATATGTTCCCATCCAGTTGGACAATCAATATTTATCTAGATTTTACATGATAAATGAGATTTTTGAGGATTAAACCTAATATTTTGGAAGATTTTACTATTAAATGGTAGTCGGTTTACCATTAGATGGTAACTAAAACTTGTTTTATGATGACTTAATAGTGGTTTGCAGGCCTAATTGAATCTCAATTTAGGGTTCATATTTTTGTTTCAATTCAGTTTAGGGTAATTTTTTGTCTAGGGTAATTTTTTTAGTTTCAATTGAATGTAGGGTTTATATGTTTTACAGGAAGATTCAAACCAAATATAAAAACCTAATTTACAAAATACATAAAATAAACCTAAATACAAATAACAAAATATGAAAAAATGAAAAAAATGGAAAAAATAACTCACCTAGACTATTTGATGGCCAAAAACCTTCCTCTTATACTTGGGATCTCATTCTCTCTGCTCTAGCCACTGGTGTTCAAATGAAATCACAGACCATTTTTAAAAATTAAATACTTTTATGAAATGGGATCCCATTTATAAATGAGATCCTGTTTTGTGATTCTTGGCTTGGGATCTCACCACAAAATAGGATCCCATTTTAAATTTAGGATCAAGATCCTGAAGCATAATGGGATCTTGTTTTGTTTTGCCTAATTTCAGGTTTTTGTCTAAGTCTGAAACTTCCACGAGAAGTGGACTCAACTTCTTTCTTTTACCCATTTTTCTCTATCTTATCTCTATCTTTCTCTCCTACTTTGTCTCTCTTTCTTTTTCAATATCCCTCCCTCTCAATTTTTCTCTCCTACTATTGTTGTGTCTCTCACTCTCTCTTCCTCTATCTCTTTATCTCTTTTATCTATCTCTCTTTCCCTCTATAGCACTTATCTCTATTCCTCTCTCTATCAGTCTCTATCTCTCCCTATCTATCCCTCCCTCGCTCTCTCTCATTATCTCTCTATCCCTCTCTATTCCCCCTCTCTCTCCTCTCTGTATTCATCTCTCTCTTTGTTTAACTCTATTTGTCTCCCCTATGTGTCTCATTTTCTCATGTTCTATTTATAAAGATATATCTCTCTTTATCTCTCTCTATATAAAGATCTCTCTGCCCCTCTTTCCTTCTTTCTCCTCTCTCTACTAATTTCTCTTTCTCTCATTTAACTATAATATAGATTTTATATAAAAATAAATATACAATTAAATCATTACAAGTTACCACTTGGACAATAAGCATGGAGACCTAATTTTTGTAGGTGAAATTGTTATATGCCTTCTTAAGTATAACACTTCATAAGAAATCAAAATTGATTTAATCTTAAATCTTTCTAATGTGGATAATGTCTTAAGGTTTTCTTTATATGTGTAGGGCTTAGAAATTGTGTCAATGAAGGTATTCACAATAAAATCCTCTCTCTCTCTCTCTCAATATTTTTATTAAATATTATTTATCATTATAATTTTTAAAAATATATATACTTTAACGACTATACATAAATGTTTTATTTTTATATATTAAAATTTGAGTAACACATAAATATATTCCAAAATATTTTTAAAAATTTAACCTACAATAAATATTTATATTTATCAACATTAGTGTCTATAAAATCTAAATTCTCAAAATTTAAGTTTCTTTTCAATTTAAACTATAAAATATAGAATTAAGAAAAATACACTTTCTTTTTAAACTCTTCCCTAAACAAATATATTTTTAATTACATTTAAGGTGTTTGATGGTCATTTAATGTTCAAAAATTTACTAAAGGGATTCAGTATTTTTACGCCCATCAAATTTAGGTTGATGCTCAAATAACCAAGCACGATAAGGTTGTTATATATATATATATATATAATGTAACTATGATTCTAAAATATAATATTATATTAAAAATATATTTAATAATTCTTATTATATAAAATATAGTATACAACAATAAATATAAATATATTATATATTTTATACATAATATTATATTAATATATACACAATATTATATTGAAAATATATTTAATAATTCATATTATATAAAATATAGGATACAACAATAAATATAAATACACTATATATATATATATATATATATATATATATATATATATATATATATATATATATATATATATATATATATATATAAAATTTGTAGCGAAATACAATTGGTAGGTCTCATAACATTTGAATTTGAATTTAATTCAACTCCATGTATTAGAGCCAAAATTATATGCTTAGCTTTTGGAATAGTATTTATGTTACAATGTGTACCATCGACGATCGATCCCATGTGGAAGCTATACTTAGGAGAAACAAAGCATAATCAAATATAACTCTCAAAAACATCTTATCACCAGCAGTTTTAAATTTAAATCTATGGTTCCTATGATATTATTTTAGCTAAAGCAGGTTCTTTCCTGTTGGAGGTATCGACGATAATAAGGCTGCTAAGCTACTTAAAGAAAGTGGAAAATATGGATACGTATTGGTGGCCCAAAATGGTGGTGGGAGAGAGATTAGACCATATAAAGAAGATGTGGATGAAGTAGAACAACAAGTGGTTGGGTAAGTGGGACATCAGCTTGGAAGAGCGTCCTAACAATAAGGAGGAAATAAAAAAGTTTGTGTTAGATAAATTTAGGACTACCATGTGGAGAAAATAGATTAGATAGAAAAAATATCATTATATAAAAGAGTTCAATCCCATGTGGGAGCATGGTAAAAAGACTATGTGAGGGTGGCTCTCAAAGGCAAGTCTAGGAATTTAGTTGCCCAGTTGAGGATTGGGTCCTATCATCTTAGGTGTGAGACTGGAAGATGGATGATTCCCAAGGAAGATTGGGCTTAAAGACCCTGCATTTTCTACAACAAAGAAGTAGATGAAACTAAACGGCATTTCATCACTAAGTGCATTACCTATGCAGATATTAGAAGTCAATATGAAAATAATTGGATGGTGGACAACCGTAGTGAGTTATTTGAGGAGGCATGAATTCATAGTATGGTTGGTTTGCTAAACAAGATTCATAGCAGAAGATTTGACCTTGAAAAGAGAATGAAAATGCCTTGATGGATTGTTTTTGGGGTCCCTTAGACTGATTTGCCTCTTGAACGTTATTAAAATATTTCATTCATTCATTCAAAACTTAAAATACAGGGAGTTACCAATGTCACATTATGAAAGAAAGTAAATCATTTAATGCTCGCTCTATACCCTAAATTATCTATCATGCCATTTTATTAACTATTTTATCCACAATTACACAATGTTTGCAAACTAAAGACAAGATAAATCACTAAATGACAAAATCAAGATTCGTGCCATATGTAAAGCAATACTTGAAAAATGGTGATGTTTTTTTATGAACAGTAAAGGAGCTCTATTATGGATGCCATGCACTCCAAGCTAACACAAGGAATATGCAAAACGGTAGGTGATCTTTGGACGAGATGGGCTCTAGGTCTCTAGTGGTTCAGGAATACATTTCGTAGGAGAGAAGGGAAAAAAAGGTGATAGAAGACGAGAAAATGACATGATAGAAAACACATTTTTAGATCTGATAGCACTAATAAATCCTATCATCTTGCACACCTATGAGAGAATGTGAGCAGTCGATTACCGATTCCAGGATGATCCCTCTCCACTCTACTTAAATAAAATATCATTCATTTCAATGGTTAAATAGTCAATAGTAATTTTACATCTCATTCCTAATAAAAAGGGGTAAATATTTGTCCTATTTTTATTAGCCAAAATAAACTTCTGACTGTTGAAGTGGATGATAATATTAGAAATATGCTAAACTTGGAATGGGTAGAGGAATTGAAAGGAAAACAAGAATTTAAAAATTATAGATTATGCATTCAATAGTTGGTTGCACACATGTTATGTCAAAAAATGTCCCCTTGGGGGATTTTCCCTCCTAAGGTTTACCTCTCGGATCCTTTAGAATGCATTTAGGTCATCTTGCATGTTAATGGTGCCTCCTGATGAGAAAACTTTGAAGTTTCATGGCAAATGGGACCTAGGGGATGTGTTTATCATGAATCTTACCTAAAATAAGGGGAGGACTTCGGCACCTATTTTCTAGTCCTGCCCTATTTTAGGTTACGACCTATTTTTGTGTGTTGGTTATATGACTATTATTAGGTCCTAGGCTGACACCTAAAGTTTGAATTATGAATTTATTGGAAGGAAGTTGTATAGTTGCATATATAAGCATGTTTAATGATTCATTTGTAAACTAGAGATGGGCATTGTGAACTTGTGATCTTATGCTAAAGTGATTCAAGACATTCATTGTGTTGTAGAGCAATATTTTTTTGTTATTGTGTTTGTGATTGCAAATATGATTCCATCTCATCATGGCATGAAGAGCATCTTCCTTCCATGATATCGACACTACAAGACTTGAATATCTCTCTAGGGCTTGACCGAGGCAAGCCTCTAAACACTACAACCCCCAAGCCACTTTTCTATGATTGCAAGTTACAAGTTTCAGAAGCAAAAGAAGTGGAGTTGTAGGAAGGCATTACAAACTGTCAGAATTGTAGATCTAAGAAGAAAACTAGGGCTTGGACTTGGGCACCCACTCATTAGTCCTTGACTTTTCTGCACACCTAACTTTGAAATCTAGTATGTCTCTGGTTGTCATTTGATATCTCTGTGTGTGATCATTTTCTGTAATTTGTTTGTTTGCTTACGATTTCATGAAATTAGGGTTTTGAGCATAATTAGACTTAATTAAACAAAAAATTCACACAATTTCAATCTTCCCCTATGTTCCAATTGATAGGAGATCTGTAGTAGAGTTCTCTACTCAATTGAATGTCCTTTAATGTTTAGTGGTGAAAGGAGGATCAAGACAAACCCTTAAAATCATCAAACCCCATTGTCCATTGTCTTCTCAGCCCTTCTTTTCACATAAAACATTTTGGTTAACTGATGTTTTTAATGAATTTTTAACCTTTCTAAGTGTTGTACTTCAGACTTTCGTTCATTCATTTTATTCTCATCTTATTGCATTTGGAAAATTACAAAAAAAATGAAGAAATTGGCATTTTTACCTTGCATTTCAAATAATTTGAATTACTTGCATTTAATTTCACTTAATTTTGGTTATTATCATTAGATCTGATTTAATTTACATAAATTTATCATTCATCATTCATTTACATAATATTTTCATGATTAAATTGTTAAAAATTGCTTGAAATTGTGCATTTTTTTCATATAACCTAGTTTTGCATTAGCTAGGGTTTGTAGTCAAATTATTGTTTTAGATTATACTACCCTTTGAAAACACTCATTAGGAATGATTTATAATTGTAGTGTTTCATCATAGTGGCTTTCTTGCAAAATTTCATGTCTATGGTTTGAAAAGCTTGCATTTTCACTAGATTTGGCCTTATCGTCTCTCTAGATTTGCACTACAAGCATGTTGTGAGGAATTTTTCTGCATTATTTAACTAATTTTAGGTTTATTATCTTCTTCCCCTCCTTAAATTCCTTGCAAAACCATTTCTATTAGGCTTTTACATTGAAAATTGTTGAAAATTGCATATTTTAGGTGTATTTTCACTAGGTTTTGACTTATCATCACTCTAGAGTTGCACTATAGGCATGTTGTGAAAGATTGTTTTGTATCATTTGACTTTTCTTAGGCATATTATTTTCTTTCCCTCTTGAAATTTTTCACAACACCTCTTCTCTTAGTGATTTGCATTGAAAAAAGGTGAAAAATCAAGCATTTTGCATATTAAACATATCGTGATTCTTGGGGTTGTTCTATTAGTTTGTGCATTGAGTGTTGAATGTTATTGTATGAGTATTATAACTCACTTCCCTAATATAAATATCCCTTTACAAAGAAGTAGGAGACTCATGGGATCTAGTGCTCCTGAAGAAAATGGTATTCCTACCTTTGAAAATCCACTGAACACCTTCTTTACAAAAGGAGAGACACAAATTTTGCAAGACACTATACCTCACACAACCACTATGGAAGATCAATTATTTCATGATGTTGACGACACTATTGAGGTGGTAACGTATGTACCTAATGAGCAAATAAACAAACTTGATAAAGAGTTAGCTTATTTTCAAGCATTTGTTGAAAATGAAAGGATAGCGGAAGAAGCTATACCTGTGATTCACAACATAAGAGAGTTGATAAAAGAAGGAAAAGATGGTATTAATGTTATTCAAGGATTGAAACATATAGTACACAATAATCTCATGACAACGACTAAATGTGTGAATGGTATTAATAATATATTGTCACCGTCTCACACGCAAGTATTGGCACCTATACTGACTACAAGAATATCTACATTTACATCAATGATTTTAACTACTAATGCAAATGCTTGTAGTAATGCTACCACTAGTATTGTAGTATCTAATGGCACTAATTCACAAAATTGCAAAGCTATGGGATTCAACTATCAAAACTTGGCACCTAAGGTGACTTCTTCTATGAATAATCACTCTCAGCCACCTTCCACTTATCACTACGTTCAACCACCACTAAACTATTCACAGCCTCTACTTATCACTACTCAGGCTCACTCACCTCCTCACTTTGGTTCTAATTCCTCACAACAAACTTCATCTCCCAATGATGCCATCTTAAACCAACTATTACAAAGCATGACTTCTTTATAGTAAAAGGTGACAAATCTAACAAATTCTTCACAGCCTAATATGTCAACTTAGCATGCCTGTAATCCCCTATCTTATGAAATCTTGAGAATTCCTATGCCTGAGAGGTTTGAAACCCCTCATTTTGAAAAATATGGTGGAAAAGGTGATCCTAATACTCATATGACAGCATTCACGACTATGTGTAGTGATTTTTACTTTGAAGAGGATTTGCTAGCAAAACTTTTCCCGCAATCTCTTAAAGATACTGCTTTAGAATGGTTTTATTCTTTACCTTTGAATTCAATACACTCTTTTTCGTAGTTAGTTGATCAATTTTTACAACATTTTCAAGCAAACATTGGACCTCAAGTCTCCTTGATTGATTTAGTTCATTGTAAGAAAGGTCTGAAAGAGAAGTTAACTGAGTTTATTAGTCAATATCAATCTCTCTATGCACATAGTCAGTATCAGATGAAGGATGAGGATGTTCAAAAGGTGCTTATTATAAATCTACAACCTAACATCTGTGATAAGATTCTCTTGATGAAGTATAACTCCTTTCAAAATTTATGTACTGCCCATCATGATTATCAACTTTCATCTAGTCAGTATGAAAATCAGAACTCATTGGCTCAAG
The DNA here is from genome assembly GCA_027924645.1 of Cunninghamia lanceolata. Lineage (NCBI taxonomy): Eukaryota > Viridiplantae > Streptophyta > Pinopsida > Cupressales > Cupressaceae > Cunninghamia > Cunninghamia lanceolata. The sequence goes on along the minus strand of BSBN01000261.1, from coordinate 6,856,928 downwards.
TTGGTTAATCCATGGGTCCAAACCATCAAAAAACAACTTTAAGAGGAATAATAAGAGTTTTATCAAGATTAATGGGCTGAATTCAAACAACTTTTCACAAGTGTCTTCTATCACTAATCTGAAGAAGGCACCATTTCAGCTAAGAAAGTTTACTCCGATATATGAACCCTATCATTCTATCATGAATCAAGATGTGAGTAATAACCTCATGAAGCTTCCTCTGATTAAACTATTGGATCCTAGTAGAATACAAGGACCTTATTTTGATGCTAATGTTTTTTGTCACTTTCATTGGCAACAAGGACATCATACTAAATGATGTATGCGTCTTAAACATGAAATACAAGACCTCATCAACTTGAATGTTATACAAGTATCAGGTGTGAATGGTAATGGAAATAAGTTAGCTGCTCCTCTGAATCAGAATTTATAAATTTTTACTAATCCTTTCCCTAAGCATATCGATAACAACATGTTGGAATAAAATATAGTAGTAGAAGATGGCTATATGGATTATGATGACATTGTGGGAATGATAAAAGTGGATAAGGAAAAGTTGAATAACCCACCTCGTCCATGGGGAAATGGTATTTATGCTGAGGTTCCTCCTCTATTACCCCTTCAAGGATTAGGAGATAATCAAAATACATCGAAATGACAAATGGAACAACCAAAGAAAGAGACTCTGACAAAAGAAAAGATTGACATAGTACAAGATAGTCATTGTCACTACAATACATAGAATCAACAAAATAAGAGAACTAAAAATTAGAAAAGAGCAAGATGGTTATCATCAGTTGGAAATAATAGTGATTCTCCTCCTCACAAGAAATGAAATATCTCACATACAAAAGGATATGAGAAACAAGCACCACATGGATACCCTAAGAACAAAGAGCAATCTAAGGTGAACCACTTGAGCTTTGCACAAACTTGATAGAGCATATCTCCAAGATGCTCGCAAGTTCCAAATTCTAGACTAGTTTTACTTATAGGTAAGTACTCCTAACCCTAGTGGTCACCTATGTCATAGCATCATCGGTTTGTTTATGTGACCTCCCCTCTCGTGTTGTGTTCCCCCATGATGTGTTATGTCTTGTTTAGGAATCCTAGGATGACCCTTGATACTCTCGTAAGGTCAAAGATACTGGGAGATCGCCTCTATAGTGACCCTTCTTCTATTTGTATCATCATTCTTCTAAATTTCTTCTCCTCTATTTTCATTGTTGTGTGTTGTGTCTTATGGACATAACATTGCATTTGGTGACTTGGGGGCACCCTCCTACGTGATTGTCCCTAAGGGACTTGTTTATCCTATCTTGATGTATTGTTTACCTTCCTCTAGTGGTTCTACCTAGTAGGTGAATGACAAAAAACATATTATATTGATACGGACCTACTGTCCCTTCAGTGAGAAATGAAAAAATGGACCTAGTCCATACATGACAATGGGGTTGATATATATTATCCAACACTTGGCTAGTAGAATCACTCAGTGTGATATATTGATGTTGTCTTATCACACTTACAAAACATAATAATATTGCTGCTCCGTGCACTTTGTCTATCTTGGATCTTGTTTTCCTTAGCTCTTTATGTGAATGATTATATGAATTGTTGATTATATTGATGCTAACACCTTTTCTTGTAGGAAATTGTGTGTTTGTGGGAACATTTGGCGATCGTAAAGTAAATGTCACCTCTAGGGGGCATGGGCTTTGCAAGAGCTCATGTTCCCTTGTGTGTTTTCTCGCTACCTTAACATGCTTGATATCAGCACATGATATCAACCACCTTAAGGTGGGGGCATATAAGGTAAGTTGTTTGATTTAGATGCTAGCAAATTGTGTTTGTAAATCTTGAAATCTATTGCAATCATTTAAGCCCTCTGTGGAGGTAGGATATCATGCATATCCTTTTTATTTTAAGCCCTTATGTTGAAGGCGTGAATGGTGTATTTCTTGAGGAGATTGCACATCCTATCATTCTCAAAAAGTACTCCAAGTAGGTAGGGTGCATCTGAGACTAGCCTAACCCTTAAGCGTGTCTTTGATGATTGTTGTGGCGAAGCCTAATCATCGGTGTGTGCATATAATGTGCTTGAGATGGCTGCAAACCTAGCAATTTAGGTTTCTTCCATCACTTATCTACCATGTTTTCTCTATGTCTTCCATGTGTGTGTATGGTGTGTTTGTTCTCAAGCATAGTTTCAAGACCGATGGCGATGAGCTCCTCCTATGCTTTGGGATTTGTATGACGTGTTTGTTCTCGAGTGTAGTTTCAAGATTGGTGGTGATGAGATGCTCCTACACTTTGAGATTTGTTTGGCATGTCTATTGCCCCTTATGTAGTTTCAAGACTGGTGGGGATGAGCTCCTCTTGCATTTGGGTTGTGTGTTTACTTTCCTTGTACTAGCATTTGCATTTCATATATGAGAAAATGAAAAAAATGAAAAAGAAAACTAATCATTGCATTCACTATGTTTTGCGTGTCTTCAATGTTGTCTTCTCTATATTTTGCATGACTGTAACTGTCTTCTCCATATTTTGCATGTCTGTTACTATCTTCAATGTGTTTGGTGTGTCTTTAGTATGCTTGGCATATTTGTTGTGTTTATTTACCTTACTTTAATGCATGTATTGACCTTGTGTTTATACATACATTAAAGTGGGGGCTAAATGTTATTCAAAAAATGTCCCCTTGGGGGCTTTTTCTTCCTAAGGTTTAGCTCATGGGTCCTTTAGAATGCATTTAGGTCATCTTACATATTAATGGTGACTCCCGATGAGAAAACCCTAAAGTTTCATGGAAAATGGGACCTAGGAGATGTGTTTATCATGAATCTTGCCTGAAATAGGGGGGACTTGGGTGCCCGTGCCCTAATCTTTCCCTATTTTAGGTCAAGACCTATTTTTGTGTGTTAGTTATATGACCATTATTAGGTCCTAGGCCGACACCTAAAGTTTTAATTATGAATTTCTTGGTGGGAAGTTATGTAGTTGCATATATAAACATGTTTAGTGATTCATTGGTAAACAACAGATGGACATTATGAACTTGTGATCTTATGCTAAAGTGATTCAAGACATTCATTGTGTTGTAGAGTAGTATTTTGTTGTTATTGTGTTTTTTATTGTAGATTTGATTCCATCCCCTCATGGCATGATGAGCATCTTCCTTCCATGAGATCTACACTACAAGACTTGAATGTCTCTTTGAGACTTGACTGAGGCAAGCCTCTAAACAGCACAACCCCCAACCCACTTTTCAATGATTGCAGGTTATAGGTTTTGGAAGCAAATGAAGTGGAGTTGCAGGAAGGCATTATAGACTGTCAAAATTGTAGATTTGAGAAGAAAACTAGGGCTTGGACTTAGGCACCACCCATTAGTCCTCGACTTTTCTGCACACCAAACTTTGAAATCTAGTATGTCTCTGGTTGTCATTTGAAATCTTTATGTGCGATCATTTTCCATAATTTGTTCGTTTGTTTACGATTTCATGAAATTAGGGTTTTGAGTATAATTAGACTTAACTGAACAACAAATTCACACAATTCCAATATTCCCCTATGTTCCAAGTGACAGGAGATCTGTAGTAAAGTTCTCTACTCAGTTGAATGTCTTGAATGTTTAGTGGTGAAAGGAGGATCAAGTCAAGTCCTTAAAATCATCAAACCCCATTGTCCATTGTCTTCTCCCTCCCTTCTTTTCACATTAAACAACACACAAGGAAAGAACATGCTATAAAGTATTGGTTTTAATTATATACGTGACCATGCTTATTACAACCATTACTAAAACTGGTCATCTTTATTCCATAGTTTTGTAGACGACAGTGCAAATGTGTGGACCATGTTAAGGATAATTAAGATTGTCTAGGAAAAGATAAAATATTTCTAGAGTCTTCCATAAGCTAGAAACTTCCATAAACTTGTTCTAGAAAAGAACATTCTAGGAGTTGTTCTAGAAAAGAACATTCTAGGTTTTAGTTATCTAGAAAGCTAGAAGCTTCCAGGCTTCAAAGATTCTATAGCTATATATATGTGATTGTAGATAGCTGTTGAACATAGAATTTTGGATGGAATGTAATTCATGCTAGATAAATATAATTTTATGAGTTATCTAACTCTACTTTGCCCTATTCTTCCATGTTTATTGTTATGTTTTGCCCTATTATTCCTTGTTAATGATTGTTGTTATGTTATATTGTAGTTTGGGCCAGATTTTTACATGGTATAAGAGCTAGGTTGAGCTAGAAATTTTTTCCCACCGGGCCATTATATTGTTGGAGTGATATTTGTTTGAAGAATTTTTTTTTCTACAATGGCCTCTACAAATGAGGTGTTGCCAATATTTGATGGAAGCAGTTTAACAGATTGGAAGATTAAAGTCAAGAATGCTTTAAGAGAAAAGCCTCTATGTAGGATAGTGAATAAAGAAATTGGTGAACCCCAAAATGAAAAAGAAAATGAGTTCTAGAAATGCAAGTTGGAGCAAGCTAGAGGTATTATTGGTAAAGCTTTATTCCCAAATCTCAATAGAAGATTTGTTGATATCTATAATCCAATAGAGCTATAGGAGAATTTAGAAAAAGATTATAAAGATGGAGATATTGCTAGCATGTTTATTATAGAAAAAAAATTGGTGAACTTAGATCCATTTAATTTTGAAAAAATGACTAATTACTTCAATGAAGTTACCTTTTTAAATGCCCAGCTAAAGAAAATAGGTGTTGACTATGCAAAAAAAAGATTTTCAATTGATTGCAATGGTTGAAAGTAAGTTTCCCTAGCCATACAAGGTATTTAAAGAATCAAGGAAAAGGGTTATTCAACTAAATCCCAATGCCCCTAGCAAACTTTTGAACATCTTTGTAAATTTGTTTTAGATGAAGAAGTTCAGTTATTAAAGAAGGATATATTAAGAAGAATCATGCATATGTAGCTAAGAGTAAATTTTCTAGATATGATGGAAAGAAAAATTGGAAAGGAAATAATAAATTTCAAAATAATGATGGTTCTAATGATTTTTTCTAGAAATGATGATGCAGAAAAGCAAGTAGGAAGAAAACCCATTATTTGCAAGTATTGTAGAGGTGAGAATCACATGGAGAAGTTTTGTTTGAAGAAGAGGGACAATGAAAGGCAACAATACAAGCCCAAACAAGAAAGGTTTAAGGATGGCAAGAAAGATAGACATAGCTTTATAGCCATCTCCCTAAAAAGGCAAGAGAAATCAAATGAGGAGGTAATTACTAGACCTAAACATAAATCTAGTGTTAAGGGGGGATACTTTTCTTCAGACTCTAATAAAGAATGGATTTTAGATTCAGGGGCATAATTTTACATGACTGGGGATAGATCTTTGTCTATTGATTTTTATGAAGGGAAGAATTCAGACCAAGAAATTACTATTGGCAATAAAATGAAACTTTCAATTTTAGGAACATGGATTATTAATGTAACAAATGGGTCTTTGAGAAATCTTTTATTGGTTGAAGGATTAAGGGTGAATCTTATTTTAGTATATAAAATTGCTCAAGCTAGATATGAGTTTGTTGTCACTACTGATCAAGTTATTGTTAGAGATAGAAAAGACCCAAGCAATATAATTGTTATTGGTAGAGTTGATCATAAAAAGAATCTATTTAAATTTGTGGGGTTTGTTGATGATGAATACACACTCTTATAACATAGCTTGTTATAATTGCAACACTCTTGGACACAAGGCACACAATTGCAGAATGTATCCTTCACATGATTTAAAAAGGTTGAAAAGAAAAGAAGGTATAAGGTTTGGAGAAAAAAAGAACCTGTAAAAGTGTGGAAGCAAAAACAGAGTCATGAGAAAGCAAATCCTAAACTTGTGCATCCTGCACAAGTTACATCATCACTTGAATAATTAATAGCATGATGTGAGGGGGAGTTGTTCTTGATATATCAATTATCCCCAAGAAGTTATAGGAGGAGATCAGTTGATGTCTATCAATTTGATGATCTTGTTTTGTTTATCATGCTTGTCTGATAACGATTGATGTGAAGTTTCTGATGATATTGAGTTTTAGTGTATGTTAGTAATACAGGTGTTCACGATAAGTGACATGTTTAGTGGACAAGATGTTGAAAGGATGTTCAAAGGTTCAGTTCACAAAGAGTTTGTTGATATTGAATAACTTGGTTTATGAATCATCCTACATTCTCTTCATATCATTCTTATAGAAGTTGAGTGTTCTTGTTAGTGAGATTGTGAAGTTTAAAATCAATTTAGATGTTCTCAAGATGTTTGCATATGTTGGCTCAGGAGGTTGAAATTGGAAGAATTTAATTCTTAACAATTGTCTCTGCATTTGTTTTTGCAAAGTGTTGTTGCAGGAAGAACTTGGTGTTTAGTTTTGATGGGCTGATTTGAATGATAAAGTCAAGAGGCAGAAGTTCTTATTGATTGCAGTATGTTTTAGATGTTGTTATGTATATATCAAAATTGACTGTGTGTTGTAAAAAGATGTGCAGGAACAACAGGATAGTCTTCATTTTTTTATGTCAAAAAGGGTGTGCAAGAGTAGATTGGTTGCAGGATGATAACTCATGTTGGAAGCCTGTGGCAAGGACATCTCTTTGTGATATATATTCTTCATGCTAATTTTTATTTATGAAAAGTGTAGTCTTTACATGAAATTTAATTTCTTATAATTCATATCAAAGGAGTCAATTTGATGATCATTTCTATTACTTTCTTGAGTTATGGAGGTTTCTTGTGGTTTAGAGATAGTGTCAAAAGTATGTGATAATCTGACATGTATCTTTGATGGTTTTTCATCATTAGTATATTTTAGGGAGTTAAATAGAGGATTGAATTGTCACTATCATGGTATCATGGAAGATTTGAAAAGGTCTTATCAAAAGTGGTCATCATATCATCTTGAGTTGGGAACTGTGTGTTGAGAAATCTTCATGATTTTTGCTTGCAATATGGTTCATCAAGTGTATTGATGTGTTTATGAAGTTGGTATTTGGTTGCAGAGATATGTTTTTTCTTCATCCTAATATTGGTATTGTGTCAAGAAGTGATGGTTATTCTTGTCAGGATAGTTGCCAGTGACATTTATGAGCAGTGATTGTTTGGGTATTTCAACACAAGGGGAGCAAATTGATTTGAGTCTTTGTCATCAATGTCAAAAAGGGGGAAAAAGATAAATTGCATCATAAAGTTTTGCCATCAATGACAAAGGCGGAGATTGATGGTGATAGGTTGTCATTGATATCAAAAGTGTGTTCAGTTGATGTTGCAAAGTTGTCATAGTTGTTGCAGGACATCAAGAGGAGATAGTTGTTCATTGTTTAGTTAGTTCACAGAGATGTGGAGTTGGTTTTATGTAATGCAGTATTGATGGTAAGAGTTTCTTCTTGTTTCAGGATGTCATTGATCAAAAGTTTGGAAATGTGATGTCATACATTTGAGGTCTCATGATGTGAATTTAAAAAGTCACAGGTTGTGCTCAAGATAGTGGGATCTTGCTTTATGTTATGTTTACATGATGCTTGTTGATGGTTGAGGTCCATGTTTTTCAATGTCTCCATGTTGCACAAACAAGATGCAAAGTGTAGGTTGTGCTTCTGTCATCTTCATAAGTTGATATGTCTAATGCATGAGATTAGCTGTCAAGTAGGATGCTTTGCAGATGTACTCTTTGATATTTCATGGGGAACACAGATCAAAGGTTATGCTTGTTGTTGATATTATGTGTTCTTATGATCCTCATGTTGAGACAAGTGTTGGAACAATTGCTTCAAGAGTGTTATGTAGTAAGTTTATGAACATATACATGCATGGTGTACATGACAATGGTTATTCTTCATTTATCACAGTTGGAAGGAAATGGGATTTGCAATGTTCTCAGTTATCCTTGATGATCATGCCATGAGAGAATCATGACACTCATATGTTGTTATGCTTCATTCTATGGTGGTCTCATTTGATGTTTGGTGGTCATAAGATGATAGAGTTACTGATGTTTTACACAGAGTTTGTTGATAGTGATTGATTGATCATGACAGTGTGTACTAATGCAGATTACAGTGTTGATTGACAGAGATAATATTATTGTGATATTCTTAAGGTTGAAATGACAGTGAGCTCTATTGATGATTGATATCATTTGCATTACAAGATAATTTGGTCTCAAGGTCTTTAAAAAGGTATATAGAATTCTAAATGCAAATCTTTATTCTAACTATTACTATACTAATGCACTTTTTGTTCTCAAAGTGTGTTGACCTACTACAGAAGGTAACTCTCACTTAGGTGACCTGCAGAAGGGTACAAACAACATATGTTACCGGCCCCTCCTCTCCTCACCACTGATGGAATCGGTCTTCATTTCTTGTGAATGGGGCAACAAAACTACTAAAGTTTTTATTTGATTTGGAGAGAGCACGATTTAAAAAATAAAAGACTTTCAAATCTTGTAAAGTGGGTAGACAATCTTGTAAAGTGGGTGGCAAATTGGTCTTAAAGTTTATCCCAAAAGAAAACACTTTTATTCATTGAAATGCTTTATTTTTATAAAGCATGAAATGCATATACGTGGGCATGAATGAGTTCTATAAAGCTTCAAAAAAAAATTTAGTATGTGGATAAAAGGCTTTGTATTTAAAGTTTAGGAATTTTTTTAATTTCTATTTAATTTGCTTTTTAAAAAGGCATGAGATCCAATATGGAAAGTATAGGAGTTTTTCAAGGAGTTTTTCAAGGAATTGGTTGATGCTTTTTAAAAGCAATTTTTTAGGAAAATCCATTCTAGTTTCTCTCCCATACAATTGAAGAGTTTAGTGAAGATTTTTTGTGAGAAGATTACGTTTTTGATGATGAGATTGATTTATTAATGAAGATTTTTATCAGAGAAGGTGAAAGGTTTTCATGAAGATAATTTTGTGAGGAAGATTGACAAAATTGAATGGAGAAGATTTATCTTGTGAGAAAATAAAGGATTTTACTTTATGAGAAAGAAAATATGGATCAGGGAGAAGAAGAAAATAAATGACATATTGAAGATTTATTTATTATTTTTGTTTGCAATCAAAGATTGTGTTTTTGCAGGAATATGAAGCATCATTGAAGAGATTGAAGGGAAGATGGAAGATTAAAAATTGAAGAAAAGATTTATATAGAAAAATTCTTCATAGATGAAAATTATTATGGAAAGTAGATGAATATGAAAGTCATTTCATATTTAATGGTTTTGCAAGTGGATTGATATGTGAAGGGTTGCAGATCGATGATGAAGACAATTTTATGAAAATTATGTTTAAAAGAAAATACAGATGAATGTATAAAATGTGAAAAACCAATTTGTAATGAATGAGATATTTTTTCCCTCATCAAGTGAATTAGATGATTAAAAGATAAAATATCAGAGGATTGGAATGATGGAATATATGTTGCAAATGAGTTGATTTGAATGGTGCAAATTAGATTGAGCAACAATCACTTCTTGCACATGAGATTTTTAGTTCTGATTGATTGAGAAATGTTAGTGAGGCTTGTAGGTTGGTAAGACCATTTGTCAGTGAGACACTTACATCAGCTAGTGAGGCTTGTAAAGATAATTTCAAGGTTAAGCCAGTGAGGCAATTTTGGAGTGGTTTTTCTACCCCAGGAGGGTTTTCTACTTGTGCAAATTTGTGTTATGTCTCATATTGTTTTCATCTATATGTGTGTATGTTAATACTTTGCTTATAAGGTTTTGTTCTCTTTCTTCATTCTCAGTCTTGTGCATAGGTGTTTAATAAATCAATGATATCTTTCTCTCCTTGTGCTTTGAAAGTTAAAGTTTGCAAAAAGATTCAAAAATTTACACAACACTGATTCACCCCCCCTCTCAGTGTTGTCCTGAACTCCTACATCCCATGTGTGATCCCTTCTCCCTATGCTCTCACACATATGTGAGAGCATTTGTGGGAGAGTGTGTAGATTTGTAGAATGTGGAGATGACAAGTGTCACACCCTCATTCTTGTGGGTTTGTGAGGAGGGTTATGTGGATGAAGGAGAAAGTGACAAGTGTCACCTTCTCCTTCTCATTCATTACGGCTTGTGAGATAAGTCTGTTTATCTCTCTCTTTGAGAAGAGAGGAGGGTTCTTTCTTTTGGCATTTTTATGTTTGATTAGGGAAGGAGAGGAAGACTTGAAGAGACTTGAAGGATTTTGGGAAGGAACTCCTGGAGAACTCTTCAGCATCACCCTCTACTCTTGGAGCTTGAGAGGTATGCTCTCAAGGCTTCAAGCCTACTTCTATTTACTTTTATTTATGTAGATATGCATGTTTTTATGTTGGTTATGCTTTTGTGTTTTCAGTTTTGTGTTATGTGGGTTTTAAAGGGTTGTGTTGGTGAGCTCTCCATGTGAGAGAGCTCAACTTTGTCATGGGTGAGAGAAGTGTGAACCTCCTCAGTTTCCCCTCATATTTTAGAGTAGTTTTTATGGTCATGGGCCTTATATTGAAGTTTGAAAAAAATGGTTATGGCAAGAGTGCCTTGTATTTGAAATATGAGAAGTTTTTATGGCAAGAGGCCATGGGTTTTGAGTATTATTGAGTTATTGAGTTTTGGATTTCCTTGAGTTGAGAGTTGTCCACTCTCTCACCCCTAAAACTCATTATAAAATGGGTTAGTATGTGATTATCCTTGGGAGGGAGTTAATGTATTTTATGTGAGTGATTTGTAACCCTTGTGTGTATGAACCTTGGTTATTTGAAAGGCCTCCTAGCTTGGGGGTGACCTACTTGTAGGCCTATGGTTGGGAGGTGAGTTCCCATGGGCTTGGTGAACTATATTTTGTGCTTCATAGGTTTCTTGGTGGCTCTTGGAGAAGATTTCAAAGTATGGAGGTTTTAAGAAGTTAATGGTTTTTGTTGTAAAGTAAGAGTCATGGCAATGAATTGTCCTATGCCTATTTAGGCTTGTAATAGTTTAGTGTTCTCATGAGAGTCCAATCTTCCTTAAGTTGTCCTTGGTGTATTTCAATTTCTTGTATACTTGGGTTATTTTTCAATAATATGAAAGGTTTATATGAGTTTTCAATATTCTTGTTCCAAGTTAAAATGATGTATGGTGTATAAGAAAATATATCTCTCTTTACCCTCTCTCCTTATATTAACAAAATGAGATGCATGGTTTGATTTCTTTAAAGAAAGGAAAATAAAGATGTATATGTATTAGTTTAATATGAGTAAAAAGGAAAAATAGATCTATACTTGCTTTAATGGTTTTTTGGAGTAAAATGAATAGGCCTTGTTTCTAAAAGAAAACTAAGTTATTTATGCCTTGGAAAAATGTTCCTATCCTAATTTTTGTATTGCAAAATATGTATATATAATTATATATTTATATGTGTGAAAATCTTATTAAATAAGCTTGTTGTGTTTTAGAGTTCATTGTATTTTATGACAGTGATAAACATTTATTAGGGCAGTGAGTAATATATATATATATATATATATATATATATATATATATATATATATATATATATATATATATATATATATATATATATATATATATATATATAAACTTATAACATTTATTAAATTTATATTACCTAAGAATAAGTTATAAACATATTATATACAGTGAGTAAGTGGAATGCGAAATTGCATTAGGGTTAATTTTTAGTACTTATGTCATTAAGAAAAGAGATTAGGGCATGACGTAGGTCACAGGGCCAAGCCCTATGACTGCACTGTGAGTCTTTGCTTTGGATTTGTGGGGGGGTCAGGAGGCTTTGTGGAGGGGGCGATGGAGCCCCGCCCCTCTCAATGTTTCACCACATCCATCCTTGAAATATGACATCGAGCGGCATTAACTTTCAGCCCTATTTATTACTCGAACATGATCGTTCGACCCAGATACAACCCTTTCTATTTTATTACTGTGTTTTGATCATTGCCTTTGGTTATATATATTGATCTGTGTGTGTGTGTGTTGTGCATCATATTTACTTGTGTAGTTATGTATAAAACTTGTTGTGTATACCTCTACTTATTGTGGTAGATAAAAATATATCCCTTTGTATATCTACTTCTATTAAACAATATATATATATATATATATATATATGTATATATATATATATATATATATATATATATATATATATATATATATATATGTATATATGTATATATGTATATATATATGTATATATGTATATATGTATATATATATATATATCTATGTATATATATATATATATATATATATATATATATATATATATATATATACTTCTGTGATGATGATTTTTATACCCGTGTTTTCAAACTAAATTTCTCTATGGGAATTGTAAAAATAAAAAATAAACAAAAAAAATAAAACCAGAGAGCTATAATTGGAGAACTTAGAAAGCATTTAAACTACTTAGAATTTGAATATAAACAATAGAAAACTATTTTAATCCGTGAAAACATAGTAACCTATGCATGTAAACTTTTAGAGAATGGAAATAGACTTAGAAACCTAGAGAATAAATGTTAGAGAGAAAATTTTTAACCTGTAGAAATAAAATGTGAAAACAAATACATTAGAATATCTTCTTATGACAAGATACATTCCACTTGGGAAGGTACCTTCCCACTTGACCTTGCTTGAAACCTGCAACCAACCAGAGAGAAATCAATGTAAGTGTGAGGGCAAATGAGAGAATAATGTGATTTTATAATTCCTCATCTAGGGTTTGGAGCCCTAATATTTAGGAGATGGATTAATAAACTTAATTTGGTTTGTTAAAACTAAACCCACTTGGAGAGTGGGAGACTTTTTGAGTTTTGTGTGAGTGGGCACTTAATTTAATTATTTAGTTTTATCTATTGTGTCTTTTTTTAGGGGAAAGTATATTATCCTTATGTGTTGAATTAATTAGACAAACCCTATTGTATTTATGATTACATTTTATGTATTAATTTAGCTATGATTATTTAATTGGATTAAATATTGGGAAAGGTTTATAGTTTTAAATTATGCATTTATTTTGATTAAATTTTGAAAGGGGTTGATGTGTAATTTAATTTTAATTTATTTTTACAACTCTCCCATAGTTGATGAGATGGTGTTATGTTGTTATAATAACTAGGGGAATTATTCTATTTTATCCTGTTATGCTGTCGAAATTTCCCTAGACTTAGATGGAATTAATTAATTAATTTAGTTCTTTTATTTACCCCTTTTTTGCATTAGATGCTTGATTAATTGTTTTAGGTTGAATTTGATTATGGCATTATTTTAATGTTATTTGTATTAGTTGATAGTTGCTCTAAGGTTAGATTTTGACTTATATTGAAATCATTCCACCTCATTTAGTGAATCCTAGGGTTGGATCCCGAAATAGGAACCAACCCTCTTAGCGTCGCTTCTCATGACACATACCCCCTTAGTGGCTATCACCTTGTAGGGATTGCAAATTGAGATCGCATTATTCTGATTGAGATTGACTTCCCTACCTTTGGGCGACGTGCCTAATGTAGGTTGCTGATGTAACCACACTATGTGTGTGTGTCACCGAGCGCACTTGATGTGCGCGAGGGGGTTTGTTAAGTCGGGTGGAAAAGTTTTTAATATTTCGTGTCATGACCACATGACAAATGTGAACATGACACGTGTGTTGAGCGTTATGACCACATGGCAAATGTGGGTATGACAGGATAATGGTGGTGAATATTGCAATTATGCATTTGAGTCATTTTGTGAAAATAATGGTATTAAGGTGCAAAGAATAGTTCCTTATACTCCTCAACAAAATGGAGTGGTTGAATGAATGAATAGAACTCTTTTAGAAATGGCTCGTTGTATGTTACATTTTAAAAGTTTGTATAATAAATTTTGGGGTTTGGTTGTTCTTGTGCTACATATATTATGAATAGAATCCCTACCTAAGCTTTCACAAATATCACCCATGAAGAAACATGGAATGGTAGAAAGCCCTACATTGGGTATTTTAAAGTATTTGGGTGTATTGCTTAGGCACACATTCCTAATGAAAAGAGGGAAAACTTAGAACCAAAGAGTCATAAGTGTTTATTTATGGGTTATAGTGAAGAATCAAAGGCTTACATGTTATATGATTTGACAACAAAAAAAGGTCTTTGTTAGTAGAGATGTAAAGTTTGGTGAGCATTCACAACTTACAACCACTTCTTCTCACTCTACAACAACAAATGCTTCTAATTTTTTAGATATTTTAAAAAGAAATGGAGACTACATTGATGAGGATGAGGTGTGCACTACTATAAATGATGATAATACTATTGAAAATGAAGCAATTAATGCTTGTAATCAGCCCTTTTTTGTAGGAAGTGATGATGAAGAAGATGACATTTCAACTAGACAAAAGATAATGAGTGTTGAAGAAATATATAGGCAAGGCTCAAAGATCCAAGGAAGGAATGGTAGTGCTCTCATGGCCAAAGTATTACAAATAAACATGACCCAATCTCATATAAGCAAGCTAGAGGGAATAAAGAATGGGATCAACACATGAAAGAAGAATATGATGCATTGATAAAGAATAAAATGTGGGAACTTGTACTCTACCCCAAAGGTAAGAATGTTATTGGTTGCAAATGGGTTTACAAAACAAAATTTAAATCAAATGGTGCTATAGAAAAATTCAAAGCTAGATTGGTTGCTAAGGGGTTCAATAAAAAAGAGGGTGTTGATTATGAAGAAACATTTTCTCCTGTCATTAAAATGAATACAGTTAGAATTATTCTTTCTTTGGCTACAAGTCTTAGGTGGCATATTCATCAAATGGATGTTAAAAATGCTTTCTTAAATGGAGATTTATATGAAGAAATATCTATGGATCAACTAGCCAGGTTTTATATATCAACATCATCCTAATCTTGTTTGTAAATTAAAGAAGTCACTTTATGGTCTCAAACAAGCACCATGAGCATGGAATGAGAAGATTGACAAGTATTTTCAGCTACATGGATTTAAAAGATGTAAGTCAAATCAAAATCTTTATGTGAAGAAAGTTCAAGATGAGATTATTCTTGTTGCAATTTATGTAGATGATTTACTCATTGCTAGACTGAATATTGGGCTATCAATGATTTAAAATCAAATCTTAAAAGGACATTTCATATGAGTGATTTAGGTGAAGTGAACTATTTTCTTGAATTACAAGTTTGTAGATTACATAATGAATTGTTCATCTCACAATCAAAATATGCTTTGGACCTTTTAAAAACTTTTAACATGCTTGAATGCAAGCCAACATCTACCACATTTCAATCTGGAGTCAAGCTTACTAAATAATGTACTTCCAAGAGTGTAGATGCCACTTTATATAGACAACATGTTGGTAGCTTGGTTTATCTAACTCATTCTAGACTAGATTTTTTTTGGCAGTCAATCTAGTATCTAGATTTATGCAAACACCTAAAAAAAGTCATTGGTTGGCTACTAAGAGAATTTTACGATACATTTGTGGAACCATACACTTTGGTATCTATAATGGCTATAAGTCTTCAATTTCTTTGGTTGGATTTACCGACTCAAATTGAGGTTGTGATAAAGATGATAGAAAATCTACTTGTGGTTATGTTTTCCATCTTGGATTATGCCCTATTACATGGAGCAGCAAAAAACAAACAACTACATCATTATCTTCATGTAAAGTAGAATATAGAGCAACAAAAGAAGCATGAAAAGAAGCAATTTGGATTTGGAATCTTCTATTTGACCTTGGTTTTCTACAAAATTCTACTAGTACTATGTATTGTGACAATCAAAGTACCATACAGGTTGCAAGCAATCCAATTTTTCATGCTAAAATAAAGCATATTGAGATTGATGTTCACTACATTTGGGATCTTGTTCAAGAAACTATCATCAATCTTCAATTTTGTCTAAGTGAAGAACAAATAGCTAATATATTCACTAAGAGTATGACTAAAACCAAATTCTTAAAATTAAGAGGAATGCTTGGTATGATAGAAGGTGAACATTAAGGGGGGATAGTAGTATAATGTTCCCCTCTCTTTTGTATTTTCTTTGTATTATTCTAGCCAATCTTAAGTGGGGATGTTAAGAATAATTAAGATTATCTAGGAAAAGATAAAATGTTTCTAGAATCATCCATAAGCTAGAAACTTCCATAAAGGTATTCTAAAAAAGAACATTCCAAGGGTTGTTCTAGAAATGAACATTCTAGGTTTTAGAGTTATCTAGAAAGCTAAAAGCTTCCGAGCTTCAAAGATTCTATAGCTCTTTATATGTGATTGTAGCTAGCTGTTGAACACAACATTTTGGATGGAATGTAATTCATGCTAGATAAATATAATTTTCTTAGTTATTTAACTCTTCTTTTCCCTGTTCTTCCATGTTTATTGTTATGTTTTGCCCTATTAATCCTTGTTAATGATTGTTGTTATGTCATACTGTAGTTTGGGCCTATTTTTTATAGACCAATGCATGTTGGATTATGTAATGTGCCATGTTTGTTCATCACCATAATGAAAAGAAGAAACAAGAAAGAAAAAAAAACACTTGGAAGTTGCTATCTATTAATATCAGCTATGAGCTTAGTAAACATCAAGTATCAACTTTTTCATCGACAATAAGAAGCCAATGCTCCCCCAAACTCTCTATGTCACAGTTTGCATTATAGACTGAGAAGTCTAATTTGTGTTGCTTATTTGTTCTGTGGAGCTAGATAGCAATCAATAATGAGGATTGGTGGTTTGATTGCATGTATTGCCGTGATTCTTTTGTCTTTGAGTAAAGAGAATGTGTAGCTCAATTCGATGCCTATTCGTAAACATCATCTATTTTGAGAGTCAAAGGTTAATTTTGGCCAATAAAAATAGGACAAATATTTACCACTTTTTATTGTGAATGAGGTATAAAATTGTTATTGACTGTTTAACCATTAAAGTGGATGATATTTAAATAGAATGCAATTTCCACGTATGTGTTCGTTATACCGTGAACGGTGAAAGCTTTGAATCTAAGTTAACTAAAAAATATTAAAATCCAACTTATTGTAGCCCACATGACTAGCAAGAATGATGCAAATTATTCGACAAAAATATGAAGTGGGATAAGAGTAGACTCATTTCATCATCGTTAACATAAAAGAACGTTGTTAAACTTCCGTCAGGATTCATACATTTCTCTGCATCTGTCATGGTTCAAAATGTATATTCAACTTTCTCTCTTGGCTGTGGTTCGGAGTCTAGTTTTTCGTTTTATTTCACTAAACGTGTAGACGCATAGATTGGCTGACAATTACATTTTGACGTGAGTATACTGTTTTCTTACCTTGTTAACCCATCTCCACCATCGTTCAAAAGGAAAGTGGTCCATCTCGATGCATAATTTGATAGACGATTAGAATAATATTGACGATAGAGATTTCAGATGCTCACTTTAAAAAAAGTTAAGACAATAAACCTTAAAGTGGAGCTACGCATGGGCTTTCCGGGTAAGAGAGATTGTAAAATAAGTAACACATAAAAGTGCACCTCAACATTGAAATATAGCAGGACTAAATCACATTTATCATTCTACACTTACACAAATTACCACAAAATTGAACAATAAGGTGAATACATCACATCTATCATCCTACAATTATAAAGAATCTCACCATAAGATTGAATGATAAAGGGGTTAAATAATGTCTATCATTTTACACTTCACATAATTTCACCACAAGATTGAAGGGATTTAATTGCATTTACCATTAGCAAAGATAAATTTTGGATTATGATTAGTAAAGATAAAATTTGAAAAAAAAAAGTGGTTAAATTTGTCTAATATAAATTTGAATTTTTTTAAAAAATGTAAATCATAAATCCATAAAATTGTTAAATTAGGTAAATAGTGCTAAACAAAATTGAAATATTTATAAAAAGGCAACACATTTATAAACCACGATAAACTCATCAAAGTTAAACCACTTCCATTAAGATAATTTCAATAGATGAATTTGATATTATAAAATATAATCGTTTCTTAAAATTTCATAAAACTCAAGTCAACAAAATTCTCATTTATTTCAATAGACGTATGATTTTCTAAGTCATGAAGGTGGTGTCAACCAAATTTTGTGCTTTCCAACGTGCTCGATGGACTAAAACAATTACTTTATTTAGAAAATCTAAAGACTTGATAACTTTATACAGTAAATATAGAGACTATCTAAACAATATAAAATAGACGTATGATTTTCTCATCACAAATTCTGCATTGGGTAAGCATTTGATACATACACATTAAATATATCAAACTATGCATAGAAGCTATTGTATTCACCAATATGATTTTGATAATTGAATTTGGTTGTTGAGTTTGAATTTGAATAAATGAGTAGATATTCGATGATATGATTTTGATAATTGAATTATTTTGTAATAATTCTCAATGAACATGATTTAATTTTGATTTTGATTTAATTTTATTTTGGTTGGGAAGCCTTACACCATTTACAGTTTGTGTAGGTATTTATTGTAAATGGAGTTGGTGCAAGTGGTTGTGATAGCAAGTAAGGGAGATTATGTGATTGATAGCCAATGTAGTTGGGAGTGTTTTGTCTTTATGGTACCTTAAGTACCAGTAAGTGTGCACCAAGTTATGTAAATGTGAGCAGTTTGACTTTTGAGCCATATCCAAATGGATGGTTATTGTAAACATTAATTTTGTAATGAAATCAAAAAAGTGTGTATTTTATTTGGAGCACCACGCCCCCTCCCCCCCCAATTTGCATCAACTTGTCTTGTAAATGCAAGTGGAAGTACATGTGTGTTGTTCATTTTGTATGGTAAACTACACATGCAATTGTGAACATTATTGGTGCATTTGCAATTATTTATTAGGTTGGTTAATGTCATATATTGGTTATTTTTAAGGTTTTAATTGGGGGGTCAAGTGCGCAAGAACATAGCAGTTATTGGGGCATGGGCGGTAAGTGGATCCTTTCCCCTACTTGAAAAATACGAAGTCCAAGCTCACACATGGAATCTGCAAAACAGTAGGTAACATTTGGATGAGATGGGCTCCAGGTCTCCAATGGTTTGGGCATAGGTTTCACAAGAGAGAAGGGAAAAAAGGCGACGGAAAACAAGAAAATGGTGCGACAGAAAACACATTTTTTAGATCCGACAACACTGATAAATCCTATTGTCTTGCACGCCTCTAAGAGAATGTGAGCAGTTGATTGCCGATGTCAGGCCTGTCCCTATCACAGAGGGAACACCTTCAGTGTAATAAATACTAGCACTTGCACACATAGGAGGTTCAAAGAATACACTGATAGGAACAACCGAAGACTCTAGGAAGTTTTCCGGCATGAATTTTACAGCGTGAGACAATTCCAAGCACTATAATGCTCACATATAAAAGCCTATGGGCTAATTAGAAAGATGCTAAACTCAGAATAGGCAGAGGAATTGAAAGGCAAACAACAATTTAAAAATTATAGATTATGCATTCAACAGTTGGCTGCACACGGTTTTAATTATATACGCAACCATGATTATTACAACCATTACTGAAACTGATCATCTTTATTCCATAGTTTTGTAGACGACAGTCCAAACGTGTGGACCAACGCATGTTGGATTATGTAATGTGCCATGTTTGTTCACCACCATAACGAAAAGAAGAAATTTTTTTAAAAAAAACATGGAAGTTGCTATCTATCAGTATCAGCTATGAGCTTAGCAAACATCAAGTATATACTTTTACAGCAACAATAAGAAGCCAATGAGCCCCCAAACTCTCTACGTCACAGTTTGCATTATCGACTGAGAAGTCTAATCTGTGCTGTTTATTTGTTCCGTTGAGTTGGATAGCAATCAATAATGAGGACTGGTGGTCTGGTTGCATGTATTGCTTGAGTAAAGTAAACGGGTAGTTCAATTTGATGACTATTCTTAAACATCATCCACTTCAATAGTCAAAGGTTAATTTTTGTCAATAAAAAGAGGACAAATATTTACCACTTTTGTTGTGAATGAGGTATAAAATTGCTATTAACTGTTTGACAATTGAAATAGATGATGTTTAAGTAGAGTACAATTATCACGTTCTGTAAGTGTTCATCTGTACTGTCGACAGTGAAAACTTTCAATCTAAGTTGCTACATAATATATTAAGCTCCAACTTATTGTAAGCCACATGACTAGAAAGAATGATGCAAATTATTCGAGGAAAATATGAAGTGGGATAAGAGTAGACTCGTTTCATCATCGTTAACATAAAAGAACTTTGTTAAACTTCAGTCAGGATTCATACATTTCTCTGCATCTGTCATGGTTCAAAATATATATTCAGCTTTCTCTCTTGGCTGTGGTTCGGAGTATAGTTTTTCGTTTTATTTCGCTAAACGTGTAGACGCATAGATTGGCTGACAATTACATTTTGACGTGTGTATACTGTTTTCTTACCTTGTTGACCCATCTCGACCATCGTTCAAAAGGAAAGTGGTCCATCTCGATGCATAATTTGATAGACGATTAGAATAATATTGATGATAGAGATTTTAGATGCTTACTTTAAAAGAAGTTAAGACAATAAACCTTAAAAGTGGAGCTACGCATGGGCTTTCCGGGTAAGAGAGATTGCAAGTTGTGTTCCCTTTGTTTTCCCCCACATGTTATGTTTGCTCATTCACTTGGTGTTGCCAGTCGTAGATAACTTAAGTTATACCTCTTTATCATGAGGCGATCATCAATTGGGTATTGAGAGAGAGGTTTTTGGCTTGTGGAAGGTTTATTCATGGTAAGATGGCAACTCAATGCCATGGCGTTCTAGTGGCAGGTTTGACTTGGATGAGAGTATAGTGTATTGGCTAATGGTGGAGTGTTGAAACATGGACCAGATAGGACTCGAACCTAGGACCTTCCATTTGTTGCTGGAGTGCTCTACCACTGAGCTACTGGCCCCTCTTGGACCAGTCCATCGTCAGTCCGGGTGTGGCTTATTTCCAACATCAACACCCCCCCTTAAGCCACACCGCTCATGTGCTTGGGGCTCCTAGCCTGGACCTGGCTCTGATACCATGTTGAAACATGGACCAGCTAGGACTCAAACCTAGGACCTTCCATTCATTACTGGAGTGCTCTACCACTGAGCTACTAGCCCCTCTTGGACCAATCCATCATCGGTCTGGGTGTGGCTTATTTCCAACACCAACATGGAGAGGTTAGATTAGTAGAAGGTTATGCATCATGTTTCTATTACATCAAAGCAAAGGCCTTCCTTAGTTAATTTATTTCATGTGTCTTTATTTTAGTTAGCATATGATGCCTAGTGAATAAACCCTCTTCTGCATATGTGTTGTTCCATCTCTTGCAAGGTCCATGTTATTTATCTTTTGTATATGTGTGTAGGTGGTCATCTTAATGAGTATATGGCCTATGTGGTTGTGTATGTTGTGTTTCTCCATTGCTTTGTGTGTTAATCTAGACGGATCATGTGGACCCAGTTTGCATGGTCCATGAGCATTTTGTCCTATATTTCTAGCTACTAATAGTGGTGGGCTCAATGTGTCTTACAAGTAAAAACCTTGACTTTTCAAGGAATACAAGGATGATGTCAAATAGCTAAGATGTGTTGCCTTCCCATTGCATTAGAGAAAAAGTTTCCATCAATCAATTTTCTTCATGTGGTTTAAGTTTTCCCACTCCATGCTATTTATTTGATCTATCCCACATGCATTGGCCATCTGATTTTGTTAGAGGTGCACAAACTTTAGACTTAATGTATTCATGTGAGCTATTTCTTTATTATATATGTGGCATGTGCATGGTGGTTGGTTATCAGCCTAATGATTTTAGTGTGAACAACATATATGAATCACCCATATGTAAAACAATTCTTTGGTACCATGTGGATGTGTATTGGTATTGGTGCAAGGGAACCTTGAGCTTTATTAAATTGGCTTTACGTTGTAGGTGGAGTGAGTATATGATATATGTGGTTAGTTCTTAACCAATTTTGTTGCAAAGCATCTCCCTTAGTTTTCTCCTCCCATGTTCTGTCAATGAGCTACTGTCAGACATTCTAGGACTTTGTTTTTACTAAAAATAGTTGTTTGTTCAACATCTCTATTTTTTCCTTTTATAACTAGATAGTTGTTAGTTACTTACTATTTTTGTTTTTATAGAGTTAGATTAGGATTAGGACTCTATTTTTGTTGTAGGGGAGATAGTGATTTGTATGTGTTTTGGAGTGGATGGTTTTCTATTTGGAAAATGTTTTTGTTTTTGGGTTGAAAAATAGAGATTTGAATAGATATTGCAGAATGTATTTGAACCATTCTTTGGCTAATTGTAAAGGTTTTGTATTATCTGTGTATTAGTTTTTTCTGATTAATTAAAAGAATAATGGTGAACTTTTTATTGTTTTTCTTATCCAATGAATAGAATTGAATTATGTTCTTTTAGTTCCTGCTATTCCAAAACTACTTAAAATTTATGAGTTAAGGAATAATAAATAGGGTATTGTTTGGAGTTGATTTGTAGGTTCATAGAACTGAATTGTAATAATTTGGTATTAGATAAAAACTTGAATGGCTCGGAGGGAGCTCATGTGGTCTGGGGAAGAAGAGGTAGGAGGAATTCCAGATGGAGAGGTGATGCAGATGATGAAGCTCTAAGAAGGTTGCAAGCCCTTGAGGCTAGGTTGACTCACGAGGATTCTGGGGAAGAACTAAAAGTTCAAAGGGGTCAAGGAGGAGCCATAGATCCCATAGAAATACTTATTGAGGCTACAACCAAATAAGGAACTAGAGTTATGGTCAAAGTCCTTGATTTTAAAGGTGAATTAAATCCAAAAGTGTTTTTGAATTGGATTCAAGAATTAGAAAATTACTATGACATGGAAGGAATGGAATAAACTAACCCATTAAGAGTAAAGGTTGTAGCATCTAAAATGAAGTCTCATTCTACTCTATGGTGGGAGAATCCCTAGAATGCTAGGAGAAGATAAGAGAAAGAAAAATCATACTAGGCCCAAAGATGTTAAAACATTTGAAAGCTAAGTCCATGCTTTTGGATTATTAGAAAAGACACTTTAAAGAATTCCAAAATCTAAAGCAAAAGGAGTTAACCATGCATCAGCGTATGCTAAATAATTTTTGAGGTTGCAAATCAGGGCTAATTTGCAAGAAGATGATGAGCATGTAGCAACTAGATACTTTAATGGACTTAGATTTCAACTCCAAAATGAACTAGCTTTTCTCAAAGTGAATACTATGGATGAGGCATATCAATTATCCTTGAAAGTAGAGGAAAAATTGAATAGGTTGGGAAAAGTGGAAAATAAAAGAGATGGCAGCAGTTCGAGTAGGGGTAGAGGAAGTTCCTCCAAATCAGCCAATGAAGAAGATCTAGAAAATAATGTGAATCCAAACTTCCAAGGGAGGGGTGGCTTTAGAGGTAGAGGAAGAGGACAACAATTTTTTGGAGGTTAGAAACTTTTGAAGTGCTTTATTTGTAATGATACCCATAGGGATATAAACTACCCTCAAAACCCCAAGAGAGTGATGGTGACTCAAGAAGAAGAATGAGAAAAAACCTTGATAGAAGAAGTTGAAGCAAAAATGGGTGAGACCTTGATGCTTAATAGAACCTTGATAGGTAGAGGCAAATAAACCTTCATAGATGATTGGACAAGAAACAACATGTTTGAAACATAATGTAAGTGTAAAGATAAGGTGTGCAAGGTGATTGTTGATGGAAGGTCTATTGATAACTTGGTAAGTATAGAAATGGTGCAAAACTTACAGCTTGCTTGTGTTCCAAAACTAAATCCTTATAAAAATTTTAGGTTGAAGAAGGATCATAGTTTTCTTGTGAATTAGTCTTGTCTAGTTGAGTTTAAAATTTGTCCTTATGAAGACAAGGTGTTTCGTGACATAGTGCCAATGGATGTGTGTCACTTGTTATTAGGTAGACCTTGGCTATATGATAGAAATGCAATTCACCATGGAAAAGAAAACACCTATGAGATATAGCATGAGGTTGAAATCCATATTTTGAAACATTTTAAAGGAAAAGGAAGAACTAAAATAGTAGCTAAGTTGTCTTTTCTTACAGTGGGCTAGAAAGTGTTTTTAAAAGAATCTAAGGAAGATATTTGTTATCTATTATACCCACTACAAAAGAAGAAATTAGATCAACAAACAATCCCATTGGAAGTGCAAAAATTGTTGCAACAATATTCTGATTTGATACCATCTAATCTACCAATTTGTTTGCCTCCTTTTAGAGGCATTACCCACCAATTGATCTAATTCTGGGTGCCAAACTTCCAAACTATGCTTCTTATAGGTTGCCTCCTCTAAAAAACAAGGAAATGAGGAGACAAATTACTAAATTAATGGAAAAGGAGTTTGCAAGAGAAAGCATGAGTTTGTGTGCCACACCTACCTTACTCTCTCCTAAGAAGGGGTAAAATGGAAATTACATATGGAATCTATAGCCATTAACAAAATCAATATGAAGTATTGATATCTTCTATCCATGATAAATGATTTATTAGATTTCTTGTCAAGTGCCAAAGTCTTCTCCAAGATCGGCCTCAGAAGTAGATACCATTAGATTCAGATTCATGAAGGTGATGAGTGGAAGATAGGCTTCAAGACCAAGGATAGATTATTTGAGTGGGTAGTGATGCCATTCAAATTGTCCAATGCTCCAGCTACCTTCATGTGCACCATGAACTAGGTATTTATATTACACATTGGTAAATTTATCATAGTCCATTTTGATGATATCTTGGTTTTTAGTAAAACTATGGATGAGCATGTAGAACATTTAAGAGTGGTGTTTGACATACTTAGAGCTAAAAGGTTGTTTATCAACCATGAGAAAAGTGAATTTTGCAAAGATATGTTGGTATTTTTGGGGATTTTTATTTCAACATATGGATTGAGCATGGATATAGAAAAAGTTAAGGTTGTTCTTGAGTGGCCTACTCCTCAAAGTATTACTAAGGCAAAAAGATTCCATAGATTAGTGAATTTTTATAAGAGATTCATGAGAAATTCCAGTGGCATAAGTGCACCATTAACTGTTTGCATGAAAGAAAAGGTCTTTACTTGGACAAAGGCAATTGATGTGAGATTTGAACAGATCAAAAGAAAGGTTACTAAAGTACCTATTCTTACTATACTGTAGACTTTCGAAACTTCTTATAGTTGAGTGTGATACTTTAGGGATAGCTATTGGAGGAGTGTTAAGCCAAGAAGGAAAACATGTAGTTTTTTTAGCAAGAAATTAAATGAAGATAAAAAGAGGTATACAATTAATGATAAAGAATTATATGTTGTGGTACAAGCATTAAATATTGGAGGTATAATCTTCTACATAGGGAATTCATTTTGATGATTGATAATCAATCCTTGAAGTATATAAATTCATAGGTTAAGTTATCCCACAAACATGTAAAATAGGCTTCATTCTTGTAGGCCTACACATTTGTTGTGAAACATAGGAGTGGAAAAACCAATGTAGTGGTTGATGCCTTAAGTAGAAGGTGTCATTTATTGGTTGTAATGAATCATGGACTAGTTGGCTTTGAATAAATTAAGTGTTAATATACAAATGATTCATAATTTGGCAACATTTATGCAATTCTAAGTGGTGAAGACCATGTACAACTATGTGTCCATTTGAAGATTACTTTTAATTAAATGGATTTTTATTTAAGGGGTCTCATCTTTTCAATCCCCTTGGATCAAGGAGAGAAAAGCATGTGAGAAATGCACTCAAATGGGTTGGGTGGACACTTTAGAAGAGATAAGAATTTTGGATTAGTGAGTGAGAAATTATTGTGGCCTAATATGAGAAGAGACATGGACAAGTTTGTTGTTGTTTGCAAAGTGTGCCAAATATAAAATGGACATTAAAATCCAATCCTATACATGCCTTTGCCAATGCCAAATGAACCATGGACTCATATTTTCATGGATGTTGTTTTGGGGCTGCCATGAACCCAAAGGGGTCATTATTAAGTGTTTGTAGTGGTGGACCTCTTTTCTAAAATGGCTTATTTCATACATTATAAGAAGACAAATAATGCAAGTCAAGTGACACTTTTTTCTTTAGAGAACTCATGAGGTTACATGGTATTCCGAAAACTATAACCAATGACAGACACCAAATTTTTAAGCCACTTTTGGAGAGTCTTGTGGAGAAAGTTGTATAAAAAGTTTCAATTTAATTTTGCATACCACCCCCAATTGATGCTCAAACTGAGGTTGTGAATATAAGCCTAGGCAATTTATTGAGTTTTATAGTAGGGGACAACCCTCAATAATGGGATTTGGTTTTCCTATAATTCTAGCATAAATAGATCCATAGGTAAGTCTACATTTGAAATTGTGTATGACACAAATCCTAAGGGAATTATGGACTTAGTTGATTTTCTAGCAAACTCACATATCAATCAAGAATCTATAAATTTTGTATACAATATCCATGAGATACATAAACAAGTTAGGCACAAATTGTAGTTCATGAATGAACAATATAAGAAGAATGTCAATTTTCATCAGAGGAGAAAGGTCTTTCAAGAAGGAGAGAGGGTCATGGTGCATTTGTGCAAGGAAAGGTATCCCCAAGGTGCCTACAACAAGTTAAATCCCAAGAAGATTGGACCTTGAAAAATTATGAAGAAGATAATTGAGAAAGCCTACCTAATTGATTTGCTTGAAGACTTGAATATCAATCTTGTCTTTAATGTCACTGACCTATATTCATATTTATCTAGGGAAAATGATGGTCAAATGGAAGATGAGCAAATGGAAGATGAGCAAAATGAGAAGGAAAACAACAATTGGACCCAACACTTTCCAAAGAAGAAAAGAGATTAGGTTGAATGGATATTAGATACCAAGTTGGTGGCTACATGATCCAAGTCATATAAGCTATATTTTGTTAAGTAGGAAGGTCTATCAGATTCTTACAACTCTTGGATCATAAAGGTTGACTTACTTAAGTATAGTCAAATAACTTCGAAATGTGAAATTGAACCAAGATATTCAAATTTTCTAAGAGAAGGGGAGGATTATGTAGAGAATCTCCCTTAGTTTTCTCCTCCCACACTCTGTTAATGAGTTTCTCTCAGACATTCTAGGACTTTGTTTTTACCAAAAACAATTTTTTTAACAACTCTATTTTTGTCTTTTTATAACTAGATAGTTGTTAGTTACTTACTATGTTTGGTTTTGTAGAGTTATATTAGGTTTAGGACTCTATTTTAGTTGTAGGGGAGATAGTGGTCTATATGTCTTTTGGAGTGGAAAATTTTCTTTTTGGATATTTTTTTGGTTTTTCAGTTGAAAAAAAGAGATCTGAAGTGATATTACAAGATGTATTCGAACCGTTCTCTAGCTATTCATAAAGGTTATTTTTTATCTTTGTATTAGTTATTTTTTATTGATCAAAAGATTAATGGTGGAATTTCTATTGTTTTTATCATCCCATCAATTGAATCAGATTATAATGGTCTTTTAGTTCTTGCTATTCCAAAACTCCTTAAAATTTATGAGTTATGAAACACTAGAAATAGGGTAAATTGTTTGCAGCTAATTTACAGGTTCATAAAACATAATTGTATCAAATTTGGATTGGTCTAAGGGACCAATGGGCATTTAATCAAATGGGTCTACAAGTGCATGGTCAATGTCATGGTGTACAATGTGTATTATGTGGTAGGTTGGTGGGCCTAATTTATTTATATTGGCAAGGCAAGTGACATGCCCACATTCTATCATGTGAAATTTGTACTTTCAATTAGTTTTGTCTTGGTAGAGTGTTTTTTTCCTAGGAAACCTTTTAGCCAAGTCATTGGGATCCCCTCTTCACATCTTAAAGTGAGTTGATTTAGTTACCCCCCACTATATGATGTATGTTTCAACCATTGATCTAGCAAGGTATAACTATGATAGATGGGAACCATTGATCTCTAATCTTGTTTCAAAAGGGTTAATGCAATATTTGAGCCCACAAATACTTTAAAGGGATAAATGGCCATAACAAGTGTCATTAGCAAAACCTAAAGAGTAATATAGAAAGAAAATAATAGGTGAATAAAAAAGAAATCTAGTGACGCCCCTTAGATCTTGATGGATAATTACAAACTACTAGCAACAAATTTAGTGACTTGGAAAGTGAATCTAAGAGTTGTTCTATCACTATAGAGATGTGTGTAGGTGATTTACATGTGATCATATCTTGTATTCTTGTTAAGAGACAATTTTATACATTTGGAACCTAGCATCCATTCATTTTTGCCTATTTAGGCCTTACACACCATTTGTATGTAATAGAAGGTTTCAAGGTACCCTTAAAGATACTATGAAAAAACTTATAAAAGATTGTAGTGAAGTGAAATATGAAAGATAAATTCACAATAGATAGTACAACTATCTTCTAGACATGTGGATGTTGAATAACAGGGTAAACAACACAACAAAAATATTATCAATATAGATTTAATCAAATATACATGTGATTAAGCCAATAAAATTATGAACCAATGAAGATGTAAACATAATAAATGCAAACCATAACAATAGATTTATATGGAGAAATACTTGCATGAAAAACTCCACCACTAAAGAGACCCCAGCTTGTATTAATCTCAAAAGAGTCTACACTGATTAAAATTACTTATCCCTTTGACAATAAGCTACTAGTATACTAGAGTACCTACAATAGAACCTTCCAATCCAAGTCATCCCATACCTCTAGTATATACAAAACTTAGAAACTAGAAACCATCAAGTAGTATCCAAAAACCATAATTCAAAACCATGAGCCATGGAAAAAATCCAAATCCCCTATGGTCATTGTCAAGCATCTTGGAATAGTATGTAACTCCTCTTACACCTCTTACACATCTAACAACCTTCTTATGCATCATAGATGTCATAGATTCTATCATAATGGTCAAAGTGACCATGATCTCAATCCTAGGAACTTTGTGAGGGCATTCAATGTTTGTGTAATAACTACCAAAATGAGAAGATGCTTTATAACTCTCAATTTTTTACATTTTCAATGTGACCTCCCTATTCAATGCCTTCTTACACAATATCCCAAGTATCCCAAAGAATTAGTAATAAATATATAGTCCCCAACCACACATGGGTGTCCCATTTCACTCAATCCAACATGATTGGATAACATATATTAGTTATTATCAACATAATTAAATACAATTTGTAGACACCTAAAAATTGCCAAGACCTAATTCACTCAATTACCCCAAAAACCACGTCCTGATTCCTTAAACCATCCAAATATATACCTAAACCATCCTAATTATCCTTAATCTTGATTGATTCCCTAATCCTGATCAATTATTCCTTAATCATCCCGATTCATTAAATTATCTTGATCACCACAATTATCAAATCTAGATCTCATCAAATTTATCCTAATTATTCCTAATTTTCCCTAGTCCTAGTCCCCTTCTCACACATGATTTAATTAATTTATTAATTAAATCTCTCACCTAACTACCTAAAAAGTGAATAAAAGAAATAAATCTTTCTTTCATTTGTCACCACTCATCTCATAACTATCTCCTATAAATCTAAAAATTATTTAAATAAATCTCAATTATCCTACATCATTCATCTCTTAACCACTTCAATCTAGACTGATGATCTATCATCATATCTCCATCATTGATCATCCAACTTGTGAGCCTATAAATGGACCCTTTAGGGGCCATTTTCATCAATAAATCATCACTACAATGTCATGATACTAGTTTAAGCAACCACATCTATCAATTTGAGCATAACTATCATTTGGTACAACAGGAATTGAATTTGGGTAAATTTGTTGTTTATTCTTTTCTTTATTTGATTTCTTTTCTCTAACAGAGGTGTATAGTGAGCATGAAATGAGGTTTGAATGTTTGTCTTTGAATCTTTTTTTATTTCATAATTTGTTGTTCACATTTCTAGCATGCTTGGTGGAGCCCCTTGTCCCTTTTAATGTTTGTCTTGCAGGTGGTTTTGTTTTATTTTTGTAGGTTTTTGGTGGATTTCTAGAAAAATCTCAGGGCTCAACTTTCACAACAGGATTCTTGGGTCAAAACAGAAGTCATTGTTGTGTTCGAAGTGGCCAATAGATGAAAATTGCCATAAAACACTTGATATTTTGGTAAGAAAAAAAATTGCAATTTATTTTTATTTTTTGAGATTTAACCCTAGTATGACCCTAAATTTCTACAATAGTGATGAATAGCTTAAATACTCTTGAGAGAATTGTATACTACACTAAACTTAGAGATATGCATTTGTTTTTATTATTTAAAATCTAGTCTCCTCCAAATTTATTTCTTTTTGTACATGCATCTAATTGGAGGTACATACAATATTGCCAACACCATTCTTTCACACTTGGTCACATGGACAATCACATGCCTATTTAGTATATGGTTCTTGAGTGTAGTACCATTTTAGCTATTAAATGTAATAGGTATCCATTTAGTACAATGTCTAGTAACCAATTTCATTATCTAGCTACTTATGCAATACAATGTCAACTACATATATAGTATGTAACTATTGAGAGGAAATGCCATTTAGTTTTTATACAAATAGCTAATAGTTGTGTTTATACTTATTTATATTGCTAGTTATTTGGATATTTTATTTTTTTTCTTGCAAGCTTTCAAACAAGAAACTCAAGGGAACATGGACTAGAATGATGTCTACTTCCATATCCATATCTCTTTTGGGTGTCTAAATAAATTTATTTTCATGTTATCTTAGATGCATGTTTTACTTTGACATGCAAATCAAAGTGAGGGGAAATATAATGGTGAAAATTTCACACTTGCACTTTTTCCCATCATTTTGCACTCACTTTAACTTGTTTCTCCCTAATGAAAGAACTATTGTACAAAACCAACTTTTTTCTCATAGAATTTAAAAAATAACTTGAGCTTGGATTTTTTATATTCCCTCTCTATTCATCCCTAGTGTCTAGACTTGATTTTTAATTTATCCATTTCTTATTGTGATTAGATTTGTAATAGTAGAAATGGTCTAGACTACTCTCACACTCACAAAATGATCTCCTTATTTAAAAAATAAAATTCAAATTTAGGCCTGATTTTTTTTGTCCAATTAATCGTTATGAGCTTATTCAAATCATGAAATATAGTTAAATTACATGCTAGGGTGTTGTATTTAAGGACAAATCCTAATTTTTAGAAAATTTAACAAACATATGAATTGAATATCTTCTAGCACACATCATGGCCATAAAAATAATTATCTAGTTATATCAACACTACATTATCATTGTAGGATACACATAATTTTTGTTGTCCTTGATCTCATTCCAAATTTGTTGACTTCACATTACTTAAATGGTTTGACACAAGGGATTGCCACATGTAAACGAAGAAACATCAAGACAATCTTTTATGTGGGAACAAATTGAATACTTCAAAGTGAATCAAAAGTGAAATTCTAAAAACTGAGCAAAGAGTGAATCCATAGGCATGTATAATATTCGTAAAGCTAGTTTAGATCTACACTATGACATCTATTCTACAGCCCCAAAAGTGATCTCGATAAAAGAGTAAAGATTTTACATATTTTAATTTATTTGTTTGAATAACCCTAAATTTTGCTAGTGGTGATAAATAATTTAAAGGCACTAGACAAAATCATATCCTACATTAAATCATTAAATCTAAAGCTATATATTTATATCTATTATTTTAAACTCCAAACATTATTATCAACATATTTATATTTGAAATGTCTAATATTAATAATTAATCAATTAATCATAAAATATTTAAATATAAAAGTTATTTATTTCTTTATTTTTTTAATAAATTTGTCTAAATTAAATACAAACACAAACCTTCTAAATTAATTTATCACTACAATTTGACATATTTACACTGAAGGCATTCCCTTTATGAACCAGACGGGTTGACTTCGAGAATCGTCGGTCTCTATTGCTCATTTCGCGTGCAAGACAATTGAAGGAGATCTGGCCGTTCTTTTCATGTTGTCAGGAAAGCAATTTGCATGGAGCCAGAGATGGAGGCGTGTTTAGAATTTCTATTATATTTGTTGTTAGACCCAAGCTTTCTTGACACCTATATTTTACCAGTGCTTGTCATGAAAACGGAACCGTACTATCTCATACACTACTTTTTGTGATATGATGGCCCTCATTTCATGGAGAAAGCATAGCAGCCAAGGTTAAAGTTAGGGTTACCATTGCTTTCTTGTTTGTTCGTTGGTAATTTGTAAAAAAAAATCACTTTTCTGACTGTTGTACGTGGAATTTACCATCTAACTGTTCATTTGGATATGGATGGTTTGTGATCATCTAGGTGTCAAAAACACCATAAAATTCATAATTTCCTATTTTCTATAAAATCAAAATTGAAAAATTAAACCAAGGTTGCCATTGCCAATGTCTGAATTTGTTTGTTTCATTCTAAGAATTTTGTTTTATAAAACTATATTTTGAATTGATTTTTCTTTTCATTTTTCTAATTTTTTTTAAAATAAGAAAATAGGTTTAGTAGGCATGAGTTTTCCACAGTCCATGAATTAAGAGATATAGTGCTTCTAGATTAAACTGTGTATGTTTTTGCATCAATAAAAATGTTTCGAATCATGCTCAATGATCCATCATTAGGAAGAGGACAATGTGTAGATTGGATAGCAAACTGGACCTTATAAAGGAATGAGAGAGGAAGATGAGACAAGGAACACATAACGAAAGATAGGAGGGGGTGTGTGAGCAAGAGAATAAATTAAAAATAAAAATAAATGCATACTCAAATAAAGTAAATTCACATAAGCCCAAGTATGAGCATACAATAATAGGGTTAGTTTTTTAAAGTAAGGGTTAATAGTTGTTATGTTTTTATTTAATAAACAGATATAATGTTTTTTTTATAATGCACATATTTCCAGTCGACTTTTTTGGTCCTCTGTAAACATACAAAGGTTTCATTTATCATTATTGTGTTTATTATATTGTACAATTATTGTAACTAAAACATCACTCATTCTTTACAATTTGTAAAGGAAATTTTAACTAACAATAAATTTAAAGATAATAGAATTTATTTTAAAGTAAATTTAAAAATATTATGTAATGATTGTAGTCTTAAGTTTATGGTCTGTATTTATTAGTGATTTAGAATAACTTATCTTGTGACTATAGATGGTCCACTTATCATTCATTGCATCTAGGTGATGCGTATAGGGTTGAAGCATGAGCACCTTCCCTGGAGGTCACACATTCCAATACTACTTTGACCCAAAATCAAGTTCACTTAGCATGCTACCCTACTTGCAAATCTAATTAAGCTCAATTAACATTTTGTTCCATTTGCAAACCTTCAATAAGTGTTGTGTTGGAGTAGTATTAGGATGGGTAATCTCTCAAAAAAATTTGGTGCCTCACTTTTGTAACCATCACCATGATACAATGAGTGTTAAGTGGACTATTAATGACTCGAAACCAAGTAGTTAAATCTTGACAAATCATCATGGATAAGCATATGGTATAGTGGTTATCTTGTTGATTGAGAAGTAAGTGATCATGTGTTAAGTCTCATGGTTAGTGATACGTTAAGAAACCCCCCGTTAAAATGTATAAAAGATCCTAGTAAATCTTGGCCTAGTATATTAATTTTTTTGGTGAATATATGTTGATTCTCAAAAGAAAGAAAAATATGTGGAAAATCTATGCATTTTGTCCAACAAAGTTGTTTTTACTGGTAAATTATAGATCGATACATAAAAATAAAATAATTTATTTGACAAATTATCAATTGATTTGAAGAAATAAAATAATTTATTGGGTGAATTATTGATTGATTTAAAAATATTACATAATTTAAATGGTGGATTATTAACTTATTTAAAAATATTACATAATTTAAATGGTGAATTATTCTAACACAAAAGGGTAAAGATTAATTTATTTGGAAAATATACCTCTTCTAAAAGTTGTTGTACGATGTCATTAGGTGGTGGGACCGGAATCACATGTTTTTCTTTATATATTTGTTTGGCAAATTTTACATTGTTTGATGAACAATGATGAATGGCTAAAGCTTTATTCTGAGAGAGAAATCTAATTCACATACTTTTGGAGATAAAAGTTTTAGAATTCACCAATAATAATAAATAATAAAATCTACTAGAAATATAGTGCATTAAACAAAAATAGAGGACTACATAGATAACCCATATTATATTAAACAAAACGAGAGGATTACATAGATAGCCAAGGTGCCCTAACACAAACCTTGAATAAAGTAGAAACTAGACAAAAAAACCTTGTAACAAAGGCATACACAGAAACAACTAGCAAAGAAAGCAAAAGATGTTAAAATTTAAAAAATAAGCTTAAAGATAGAATAGAAAATACCATCTTCAACTACTATCACTAGAGGTCTCATCTTCCACAACTTAAAGGGCTAAATAGCCCCCACAAATGCATCCCCTATCAACCGTCACCTGAAGAAGCATAAGCAATAGACCTGGCTCTTTGCAATAAACAGTCACATAAGTCCTTGTCATGTTTAATCAAGGCCTTGTCAAAGATTTCTAGTGAACCTCTAGCAAGCCCCCTACTTGTGAACTTAAGAATGCAATTAACAATCTTTGAATTCTCTAAAACAAGTATGTAACTAATTCCCCTTCCGATCTCTTCTATTGCTATCTTGGGCATACTCTAAAGACTTGATTCCATCATAAGTCAATGGTTCATCATTAAAGTTACCTCCCAACAAAACCATTTTCCAAGCTCATTTCTTCAAGATTCGTAGCAGTCACAATTTCTAAGCAGGGAGTGTGATTCCACCTAAATATGTCTTTGGTACTTGAACCACCAATTTAAAAATATATTAGATAAGTTCACACCTAGAGAGGCAAGGAACAATTATAGTCTAGTGCAACTACAAAAGGCCAACTATCTTTCATAGGTTCAAATTTTATTGTTCATGTGAGTATTGAATGACATTTATGGTTTAGCATATTTTTGCAATTATTTTAGTTCTTTAACTTAGTTTCCAAAAAAATACATATGTTTTCCTCTTTCACTTGGGTATTGTGTAGCATTTTGATATTATGTAATTCCATGATGATTAAACTAAGATGTTGTGTAGAATTTAGGAACACTCAAAAATGATTTTCTTATAATGAATTCTAAAACAAAATATCAAACCTGTTGTAGTTTACCCTCAAAACCATCTATTTCATGGAAACAAATCTTTGTATCTATTCCTCTTTTTCTCATAATCTATTCTTATTTTTCTAGGAAAATCTAGATTATCAGCCTAATGTTAGCCATGTCTAGGATTTTCTCCTTTTTGTTTTAGTTTTAGTTTGTGTACCTTTCCTACTTTATGGTTAAAAACATACCCCTGAGAAACCCAAAACTTTATCTTTTGAGAGAGCTACCCCTCTCAAGCATGGAGGAAAATCACTAATCTAATAGAAATTTCTCCAACTATGGTGAGCTTTGTCACTGCCCATTACTTTTCCTCTTTGAATTTTGAAGGTCGCATAAGCATTAAAAGTTTGAAATTTAACTAAAATTAATGGCTTAGACATTACTTTCTAGAGTCAACAGTTGTAGAAGATATATATATTAGAAAGTGCTTGCCTTTTTTATCCATCAATCCATAGAAGTTTGCAAAAGAGATCCATGTGGAGCAATCTACTTTGCCTTGATAGTAAAATCGAGGACTCTGGTAGATTGACAAACTTTGTAAAGGGCTTAAGAGACCATCTTTTAACCTATAGAAGTTAATAAGATTGAGACACATTGCATAATCTTTAAAAGAATCCATAGTCCAATTTTGACAAGTCATTACCATGGGCCCGCCATTAAAAACATTATTAGATGCCATGTGACATCCTTTGATACAGTTCTATAAAGCAAAACCTTAATGAGTGTCTTACAAAGCAATTTGTTTTGTAAAATTGAGTTGTTAAGAGCAATAAATAATGGGGCATATTTGTAAGAGTAGTAAAGAAGAATTTTTTTATTTCTTTTTAATATTAGTATTCTCAAAAAGAGAGTTTACAGAATATTTACATTATTTATTTTGTTCCATTTTGATTTATTGAATCCCGAACATCATTTGAATATTGAAACCATGTAGTTATGTGTTGTGTTGTTTTGTGATGGTACATAAAGTTTGTTGTGAATAAAAGGAGAAAGCTTCATAGGTGAATTAACAAGTTGGTATAGAAATGATAGACCTTCTTTTGGTTTGTTTGTGTCAACCAACCATTTACATGTGAAAGTTAATAAGGTAAACATATTTGTTATTTTCATCTATCTCTATCGTGAACAAAATGGGGATTTCTTGGACATCTAAAGTTTATTTAAAACATATTTTTTCATAATTTGTTGTTGATTTTAACATTACATATAAACAAAGGATATATTAATTAAAACAACTAAATCAAAACATTAAATGTAGAAAAATATGATTGTATTACTTAAAAGTTACATAGTAGTAATTTGTAAATTTGTACTAGTATTTCGTATATATAAAAAATAATGAATAACAACTAACAAGAATCATTTTTATGCAAAGAAAAGATCTTAAACTTATCATTACAATTAAATGTAAGTTTCTAAGTTGATTTTAAAAATTATTCAAGATAAATATTCTAAAAAAATCATTTATATTTATCTTTAAAAATATTATAACTTAATATATATTTTTATAACAAAATATTATAAAATGATATATATTATAAATGAGAATATTATATTATATTTCCCTATAGTAATTTTTTACAATTTTTGAATACTTTAAAGTGTCATATATACAATTATATAAAATATAACAAATCAAATCATATGGTCTAATAAATTTTAAAATTGTAAAATACTGTATCAAATTCCATGCTAGATGGATTATTAAAGTAACAATAACAAATTATATTCTTTTAAGAAGAGGATGAGGTCATGCCACATAGCCTCCCAACTTAAATGAATTTAAGAAATTAGCGAGAAAAACATAAAAGTCTCCTTTTTACAAACTATGTATACTTTGAATTTCCCACATGCAAAATAATGTTTTCTTTTATCCACACGGAACTCCTTTCCACATCAATTCTTTGCATACCCATTGCACACAAATATTTAAAATTGAGTTGGTAAATATTTTTTATCATCTTATCAATGGATGGCATATTACAACCATTTTATAAACTACAATTCTAAATTATCATTTCTTGTCTTTCAATGATAGAGATCCTGCAATGGCCTGTATAGTTTTTGTCTCCCAATTTGTTTATTAGGCCTATTACTACATACTTTTCATGATCTAGAGGTAGAGACATAGAGATAGGGAGAGAGGGAGAGAAAGGATCAAATAAAGAAGGGCAAAGAGACAACGAGCAAGCGAGCGAGCGAGAGAGAGCGAGAGAGAGAGAGAGAGAGAGAGAGAGAGAGAGAGAGAGAGAGAGAGAGAGAGAGAGAGAGAAGTACCAACACTTAGGGAAAAAAATCATTCGCTTAAGGACCTAATAAATCACCTTTAAGACCTCTTTACTGTACCCATTGCACACAAAATTGTAGCTATCTCTAACAATAGCAACATCCCATCTCCAAGATTCATTGATTCATACATGGCACAACCAATACAATTAGAAACAATGCCACTTAACATCTTGAAAGTCCAACAAATGGAAAGAACACTTAGCATCAACTATTGTTTAAGTCTCACCTCATTTCACCACCATCCTAAAGTAGATGATCAATGTTTTCAAACATTTTGTTGTGAATTATTGTTATACTAGCTATTCAAAATCATTCAAAATGATATTGGTTCATTAGAGCAAGATATTATAGCCCATTGGGAAAGGATTTCAAATAGCTATGTTCCATGGGATTTGTACCGTACATCTCCAAATCCATTAGTAGACACTGATGATGAACTCCTTTTGATTAGGGACATACAATGCAAGAAGATATTCCTAATGAATGGAAAGTCTTGTCAAGTCTGTATCTAGGCCTGCCATTTCAATTGGATGGGCTCGACATGCTTGGGAAACAATAAGAGGACTAGTTAAGTGCACTATCACTTGCAAATAATTGACCAAAGCAAAAGGCAAAAAAAAAAGTTTATCATCTCCATACCTACTTTTACCCACTAATGAATTCTTTATTTTGTACTTGTCTACACTCCAATAGATTAGTAATTTTTTTTTTGTTATATACTAATGTTCCTCCAAATTGAAGATATTAGCAAAAACAAGTATTGAAAATTATGCCACTGCAATCTTTCAATGTTCAAATGATGGATTAACAACAACCATTCACCATCAACAAAATTGCCATGCTCTCTTCTCAATAAATTTCAATGTTTAATGTGAAATTATAAGAAAACCACTAATTATTTTTATTTGTTTTATCTAATAGATGAAATGAGTTTCATTGGTCCAAAATTGTTGGAGTATATTAACATCAGGTTGTGTGAAGCATTCCCCAACCATAATCAAATCCATTTTGGAGCCTCTTCAATCATCTCTTATGTAACCTTTGTTATTGTTAGCGTAATTAATACTGCTATTACATTGTAACTATCTATAATTACGCTCACAGTTATCTCCCATTAGTCAAAGACATTCCCATGTATGCTGCAACATCATATGGGGGAACAATCTACCAGAGCTTCTCCATAGTAGTAGTTAAATTAAGCAAGATATTCTACCAAATTCATCTAGACCCAACACAAGTTGCTTTCTGCGCTCTTCTCTCACATATAAGAAATGCAAGGAAAAAATTATAGATTGGAAGATTATAATGTCATGTTCAAGTTCTTCACTTACCTCTACTAAGCAATCATCTTTTTTATCCACTATACATTTATTTGAAACAAATTAGTTAGTATCATATTAAACATATGCTCCAGTCTTTGGCAGTGCTAATTGCCAAGTCCAATGTTGAGAAACTTGATAGGACATCATTCCCAACTCCAAAGGATGAACAACTTGAAGCTAATATCCTCTTCTGTATTAGCCAAGAAGTACTGCTATGTTCTAATTTGTGGGTGTAGGAAAGCCTTATGAATGGTGCAATTGGCTAGGTTAAAGAAATTGTATACAAAAATGACCAAAAACCCCTATACCTTCCCTTATTTGTTGTAGTACAATTCAAGCATTACATAGGCCCACCCTATGATCACACCCAACCAAAAAAATTCCCACCATCCCACTAAGCCATGGTTTGTGTCACCAAACACCTCTACAAATGGCATAGGCCTTAACATTACATAAATCATAGGTTCTAACACTTGAAAGGGAAACAATCAACATCAACAACATTGATCAACATGGACTCGCATTCACAACTATATCAAGAGCACGTAACTTTGTAGGTCTCTTAATATGAACCAGCTTCACACTCCAAAGATATGCATGCATGCAACATAGTCCATATGTTGCACTAAGAAAGCAAGAAGAGGACTAATTAAGAGCACTTTCAAATGGAAATAGCTAACCAGCAAAAAAAAGGTTTGTAATTTTTATAACTATTTATTTGTCCACAATGAAGCAATTCCCTCTTATTTACCATAATGTATTTTTACAATCATGTATACATAGTTATTTTAATCCATTTCTTTTTAATGCAGAAAAACAACGCATAAATCATAATAGGATAAGAGAGTTAAAATTATGGAGTGACAGTAGGCAATAAAAATGGGAAACAAAGATGTCAATTATTAAAACATAAATCCATATATTTTGGACTCTTTTCTCAAGGATACTAATATTAGAAGAAAGGGGAAAAAATCCTTTCTACTATTGTCACAAATAAAACTAAGTAAATTTACAAAACATTCATGTACATATGTAATTTTCCTACCTTTGTTTATATAGATAGGTCACAAGTATTCTGGATTTGTTGCTTAATAATTTTTTTTACAAATGAATATTATGGATTATGTTCTCAATATCAATTCTATACTAGCACCTTCTTACATTATAGATTTCAATATTTTGTAGAGTGTGCACATTCGTACAATATAGTATGTTACCCAAAAAAATTTACTATATTTGGTTTGATTTTTCACTTAGAACTTTCAATTCTAGTTTCTCTCCAAAAAAAATCATGCTCTATTATTTTTTTATTCCAATATTAACAACTTTTCAATGTTCATTGTGCAATCATCTAGAAACCAAGATAGATAAGCTTCCTTACAATCTATTTAGGAAATTTAATTCTAAAATGTAATTACTATTAAATTACATTTCTAAGAATAACTATGAATGGTTAATTGTTAACTATAATTACTATTATAATTTACATGTGACATACAATTTTCTACATGTTTTCGGCATACCCATTACACACTAAGGTGCGATTGCTAGTTTATATTTTATTGGAGAAAAAGGAATAGCTATAGATAAAGTTGCTTTTATCTTTTGTACTGCATACCAACTAAATTTAACATTAAACAATATTTTTTTCTTTGATTAAGAAAACAAAAAACAAAACCATCTAGACCCGTTGTTTAACATTTTTACTTGATTACTTGAATATGCATTGTGCCCCTTTACTTTTCCATCACAAAGCATGTGGTAGCTAAATGTATTATTATAATTTGATAATTATCTAAGAATATAACACTGTTAATGATGCACATTTCCTTTTGAAAGGAGGAAATGACTTTCGGTGTGCCTATAAAATATGTTAATGATGTTAAAATTTAGGAAGCTAAGAAAATTGCAATCTTTTGTTTTTATGGTACATAGTACATATTCTATATTCTTGATAATATCATCTACATTCTTCTTCTTCTTTTTCTTTCTTTCTTTTTCTCCCACCTTCACTTAACATTTTGATACACGGCCCTCAATCTTTGATTGAAACTTGGACTGCTTCATGGTCTTTTACGTGGAAAGTCTTCCATAAATTGTGTTGGCACTTAAAGTTCTTACATCTAGATTTGAGATTTATTTTAGTTTAAGTTAACGAAGACAAGGTTTATAGTTAGTTAAAGTGTGAGTAGTTATAAGTCAATTAATAATAATGAGTGACTCTTCTACACTTTTAACTTCAAAACTCTAAGGAGGGTGTTATTAGAGGTCAATACAAGACAATTAAATAAAAAAAAGTAGTGCAATAAGTCATTGAGATAAACAAATACCCTATGTATATTAGCACCCAAAGGTTTGTCACTAGATGTCATTATACTGGCTAACTAATAGTAAGACCTGCAAACCTCTTTTAAAGAAGTACAAACAAGTTACATATGCAACCAAAGATGTAAACAAAAGTTTCTTTCCACAAAATGATTTCAGTTCAAGATATGAAATTTTAAACAAAAGATGTAAACAAAATGTCACTAGGGTCTACCACCTTATCACCCTCTTACCATGTGGCACATTACCATTCACTTGCACATAGACCACCTAAGATATACCTGCCACCATGGCTCGATATGACAGCATGGGCCTCCAAATACTCTTTGCACAAATTATATGAGCTTAGGGACTTTAGAAAAGAAATTGTATGCCCACATAGTAATAAGGGCCCAAGGAACCCAACCATGCGTGCCAAGAACCATTTAGTAACGAACTATTGATTGATAAAGCCATAGACACATAGGAGCAAAATATGATCATTCCTGGACATATAAGGCTATGACACATAAGCCAAATATTCATTGAAGCAACCACTTTACTCTTTACCATTGTTACCAACCTCATCTAACTCCTAACAGATAGAATGGTATGGGTTTGTCACCTGAGATATATGGTCAAGGATAAAATGCACCCGATGGAGTTGCATGGCCTTAGTAATATCATTTCACCATCACCAATAATGTTTGAGCATGTCACATCCCCATGCTACCTTTACAAAGCAATACTTTTGAGTTACATTGGCCCACTGCACATAGACCATTATGTTACTTAGCAAACAACAATATACACATTATGATATGAGCCCACTAAAATGTCCACCCGCCTGGATCTAGGCCAATAGAAACAAGATGTATAAGTAGATCATACCACCACATTGTATACACATGGCCAAATGGATAAAAGACAAAAGCCTGACTGAAGGCTTTGACCATAGCTATTCCACTGCATAATAGGTGACCATGTACAACAAGCACACGAAAATGAAATGTTACTATTCAATGACTCTGTGATAACAAAAAGTCACTTAAGTTAAGGTGACCACATACAAAAGGTCAATGTTCAAATACAAATAAAGTGTAAGAACAAATATAAAAATGACCCTGCCTATCAAGCAATTTTTTTGTGATGATTATCTATTTGAAGTTGCCTTTTAAATGTTAAAGCCTTCCATTTTAGGAAAATTATATATCAACTAAAAATATATATAAAAGAATAATTACATAGAAATTTTGACAGTTTACCTGAAATCTTGCCTTCCAAGTAATACAATCTTATAAAATTTTAATTGTATTTTATGGCTAAAATATCTAAATACGACCATACGACCATCAAATGTAAGCCCTCGGCCCAAGGTTTTAACAAGACAAACAAAGCACATGGAAAATTATACATTGGCTGGAAAATACTACACAAAAGTAAAGTAGGACTAAAGCACTGGCAATACTACACAAAAGTAAAGGACTAAAGCACACATAAAGTAGGACTAAAGCACTCACAATACTACACAAAAATAAAGTGGGACTAAAGTACACAGACATAAAAATTAACAAATTGACCAAGAAACAAGAAAAAAAGTCTACAACGTCATATAAGGGAGAGGGGCCAATTGCCGCCCACGCCCCAATAACTGCTATGTTTTTAATCACTTGACCCCGCAGTTAAATTTTTAAAAAGAACCAATACATGTAAAATACCAACCAAATAAATTAACACAAATGCACCAATACATGTTCACAACATTTGTACATGTTCACAAATGCACCAATACATGTTCACAAATGCACCAATACATTTGTAAATTAACCAATGAAATTAAGACAAGTGTACAAATGTGATGGCGAGCGGTTACCAGCACATCTGGTGCAGGAGCACCTACCTGACAGCTGGCCTCCATGAGGCAGTTAGTTTGTTTTGAGTCTTGCTAATGTTTCCAAGAAGGTCTTATAAGACCAATGCATGTAATAAGGTCATGTTGACCATACTTTACTATTTTTAGGTAGGTTGTTAGGACAACTGTTATGATGTATGTCCGGTTGGATCCTCCCAGCCGCTTGGAAGCTCCCAGCCGCTGGGAATCGAGTGGTAGTACTCGCAAGAAATCCTATTTATGTAGTAGGATCAGTTGGTATTGGATATCATCGATCATCGATCAGACTTTGCAGAGAGTGAGACAGAGGGAGAGACAGAATACTGTATTTGCATCTTTTGAAATCAAATAAAGAGATCCTGTTTGTGTCTATTCTCTGTTTTGGATTCCATTGTGTGATCGATTTGCTGTTTTGGTGGTTTCATGGATTTGCTGATCCATTCCACCGGTTGATTCGTCGAATCGGTGGAATGGCTATGTACAGTAGTTTAGGGTTTAGTCTGCATTTTGTGTTTGTTTGCATGCAGGTATGCAGGATCGCAGTCAAAAGGTGTTGAGGACCCTAGCATGGGTATGTGCTAGGTCGTGCTGGTTGTTAGAGTCTGGAAAGTTGTCCAGAAAGTAGATCGGGTCATCCCAGGAGGTTCGGCGGATTGAAAATTCGCTAAGGTTGGAAAATTCGTCACAACGGCATCATCAGGATATTTCTGTGTATATCCTGCAGGTACTTCGGGTGTCATCCGAGTAAGTGGAGATGAGCATGATGCAATCGTTTGCATAAGGTGAATGTGTTTCGGGGTGATCATCATCAGGTGTTGTCGAGGAGGAGCGTATCGGCATAAGGTAGAAGATCGGGTTGACAATTCCTTCGCGGGCCGATAATGTTAAGTTTGGCTGACAG
This sequence comes from Cunninghamia lanceolata, assembly GCA_027924645.1. Taxonomy (NCBI): domain Eukaryota; kingdom Viridiplantae; phylum Streptophyta; class Pinopsida; order Cupressales; family Cupressaceae; genus Cunninghamia; species Cunninghamia lanceolata. The sequence continues at coordinate 6,812,959 of BSBN01000261.1, read as the reverse complement.
CAGGATATTGAAGGAACTGCATGTGACGTCATCGTCATCAGGATAATCGTCATCAGGATATCAGGGCAGCAAGATATTGAAGGAGCTGCATGTGACGTCATCGTCATCAGGATATCGGGGTGACGTAAGCATCGAAGGAAAGGTGCAAGAGGTTGTCGTCATCAGGATATATGGGAGGAACCGGATGTTCTATATCCTGCTGATGAACATGATGTTGAACATCATGATGATGAAGATAGAGGTTGACGGTAAGATGAACAGTGAACATCAGGAGGATGTTTGCGCTTGCCGAATATGATGATGCTGCCGATAGCCGAATATGATGATGCTGCTGACAGACGAAGAGTCGAAGGTTTGTCTGCAGGAGGATATCGGTCGGCAGAGAAAATATGATGATGCTGACAGTGTTAAAGGAAATATGATGATGATGATGAAGGCTGTTAGACATATATACTGTATGTCAAGGTTTTAGTGTGGATGCCTCTGCATCATAGTGGTATCAGAGCTCAGCAAAAGGTCTGGGCTATTGTGTGTTGATTCTGTCACCGAAAGGGCAGAGGTAGAGTTGATTCTGTCACTGAAAGGACAGAGGTAGAGGAGTGAGAGGTTGACAAAATGCCTCCGAAAGGTAGTGGTACTGCAAGGGAATTGCAGGAGATGAAGGAAAAACATGCCAGAGAGATGAGGAAGATGAAGGAGCTTCCTGAAGCACTTCAAGCCAGGCTTGTAGCCTTGGAGAAGAACAAAAAGAGGGAAGTGGAAGACAGTGAATCTGAAGAAGATGAAGATACTGTTGAAGAGTATGAAGAGGTAGCTGAAGTTCTGGATGCTGAAGACCAGAGATTTGCAAAACTGTTAAAGGCAGTGCAGAGTGATAAACCTAAGGTGAAGGTTGATGTTTCCAAGTATAATGGAAGTTTGAATGAAGATGAGTTGCTGGATTGGATTGCTGCACTTGATAATCACTTTGAATGTGAAGATGTTGCTGAGGATCAGAAGGTAAAGATTGCAAAGACCAAGTTAGGAGGTCATGCTTTGGTATGGTGGGATTATGTACAATCCGAGAGAAGGAAACAAGGGAAGTCAAAGATCACTTCATGGGATAAAATGGTAGCAAGGATCAAAGGTAAATTCTTGCCCAAGGATTATGAAATTCAGATGTTTAAGAAGCTACAAATTTTAAGGCAGAAGGAAATGGATGTGAAGGCATATACTGAGGATTTTTATAAGTTGAGTATGAGATCTGGTCATCATGAGAATGAGGTAGAAAAGGTGGCTAGGTACTTGGCTGGTTTGAGATTGAACATACAAGATGAGTTAGTTTTAGCTAACCCTAAGAGTGTGGAGGATTGTTACCAAATGGCAATCAGGATTGAAGAAAAGATGAATAGAAGACAAGATAAGTCCATGAGAGGAAGAGGCAGCAATATGAGGGGAAGAGGATTAGCCCCTACAACAAGGCAAACCAATGAGGGTCACGAAGACACTGGTAAAGGACAGGGACAGTCTGATTTCAGAGGTGGATAGAAAGGTAATAGAGGCAAATTTGGAAGTGGTAGAGGTTCTACTACATTTTCAAGAAAGTGTTACACCTGTGGTGAGTTTGGTCATCCATTTTTCAAATGTCCAGAAAGCAAAAGGTCATCATCCAGAAATGATAGAACGAATGACAAGAGAGTACAACTTGTGCAAGAAGAGAAAGTAGAGCAAATTGTGCAAAGTTCAAACACTTATCAAGGAGATAGGGATCCTGACGGTTATGGATATCCTGAGGAGGGAGAAGCATTGATGCTTAGGAGAATTAGTTTGCAGGCATCAAAGGATATGATGCAAAGAAGAGCTCTTTTCAAGACCACATGCAAGAGCAAAGGTAAGGTATGTAAGGTTGTCATTGATACTGGTTCAACAGATAACATGGTATCTCAGGAAATGGTGGATAAACTGCATTTGGAAAGGATTCCACACCATCACCCTTACAAGGCATCTTGGGTGAGTGATAGTCAATCACTTTTTGTCTATGAACAGGCATATGTGGATTTTCAGATTGGAGCATATCATGATAGAGTTTTGTGTGACATTTTGCCCATGGAATGTTGTCACCTACTGTTGGGTAGACCATGGCAATTTGATAGGAGGGTACTGTATGATGGGTATGCTAATACCTACACCATCAAGAAAGATGGGAAGACTATTATGTTGATGCCATTGCAGGAAAATACTGCAGCACAGGGGGCAACCAAAATCATTTTAGTGGGAAAGAAGAAATTTGTGCAGATGCCTATAGGAGTAGGCATAAAGGCAGTTGAGGACACTGCAGGGAAAGGAGTTGTTAAGGACAACAGGTTGAAGAAAGTTTCAGTTTTGACTGACAGAGGTCAGCAACAGGTTCAGAAACAGGTTTGCAAACAGCAACCAGTTGAGAGGAATGACAAGGATGTTGTCATAGTTGGGACTATTGTTTGTCCTATAAAGGTTGAAAGAAAGACAGAGTTGAACATTGCAGAAGTTCAAGAGGCAGTTCAGACAGAGGTTCTGGTCAGACAACCTGACAAACACAAGGTATGTGAGAGAAGGGCCTACATTGACAGGCATGAGGATTTACTTGCACGACAGCAAGTTACAGTTCAGAAGTCTTGGAGCAGCCAAGAGCCAGCAGAGGACAAAGCTGGAACAGGTCAAGACACTGCAAAGGCAAAGTGTAAAGGTGGAGGACTTCCACAACCTAACTCATGGGACATGAGTTCTTTTCTGTTGGGGAGTATGGTGCAGGAGCACCTACCTGACAGCTGGCCTCCATGAGGCAGTTAGTTTGTTTTGAGTCTTGCTAATGTTTCTAAGAAGGTCTTATAAGACCAATGCATGTAATAAGGTCATGTTAACCATACTTTACTATTTTTAGGTAGGTTGTTAGGACAGCTGTTATGCTGTATGTTCGGTTGGATCCTCCCAGCCGCTTGGAAGCTCCCAGCCGCTGGGAATCGAGTGGTAGTACTCGTAGGAAATCCTATTTATGTAGTAGGATTGGTTGGTATTGGATACCATCGATCATCGATCAGACTTTGCAGAGAGTGAGACAGAGGGAGAGACAGAATACTGTATTTGCATCTTTTGAAATCAAATAAAGAGATCCTGTTTGTGTCTATTCTCTGTTTTGGATTCCATTGTGTGATCGATTTGCTGTTTTGGTGGTTTCATGGATTCGCTGATCCATTCCACCGGTTGATTCATCGAATTGGTGGAATGGCTATGTACAGTAGTTTAGGGTTTAGTCTGCATTTTGTGTTCGTTTGCATGCAGGTGTGCAGGATCGTAGTCGAAAGGTGTTGAGGACCCTAGCATGGGTATGTGCTAGGTCGTGCTGGTTGTTAGAGTCTGGAAAGTTGTCCAGAAAGTAGATCGGGTCATCCCAGGAGGTTCGGCGGATTGAAAATTCGCTAAGGTTGGAAAATCCGTCACAACGGCATCATCAGGATATTTCTGTGTATATCCTGCAGGTACTTCGGGTGTCATCCGAGTAAGTGGAGATGAGCATGATGCAATCGTTTGCATAAGGTGAATGTGTTTCGGGGTGATCATCATCAGGTGTTGCCGAGGAGGAGCGTATCGGCATAAGGTAGAAGATCGGGTTGACAATTCCTTCGCGGGCCGATAATGTTAAGTTTGGCCGACAGCAGGATATTGAAGGAACTGCATGTGACGTCATCGTCATCAGGATAATCGTCATCAGGATATCGGGGCAGCAGGATATTGAAGGAGCTGCATGTGACGTCATCGTCATCAGGATAATCGTCATCAGGATATCGGGGTGACGTAAGCATCGAAGGAAAGGTTCAAGAGGTTGTCGTCATCAGGATATATGGGAGGAACCGGATGTTCTATATCCTGCTGATGAACATGATGTTGAACATCATGATGATGAAGATAGAGGTTGGCGGTAAGATGAACAGTGAACATCAGGAGGATGTTTGCGCTTGCCGAATATGATGATGCTGCCGATAGCCGAATATGATGATGCTGCTGACAGACGAAGAGTCGAAGGTTTGTCTGCAGGAGGATATCGGTCGGCAGAGAAAATATGATGATGCTGACAGTGTTAAAGGAAATATGATGATGATGATGAAGGCTGTTAGACATATATACTGTATGTCAAGGTTTTAGTGTGGATGCCTCTGCATCAACATCGGTGAGGATGTATGGGATGACATGTTGAAATGACCATTTTTCGACCCATGTGCACATAACTCATCCTACAGGGAAATGTATAAGTGCCCAGACGCTGAAAGAATAGCTTTAAGCTATTCCGTCGCATACGGAAAAACTCAAAAAAAATCATCGAAATTCGATATGTCTAGCTATGTGCTTAACGTGCGCGAAGTTAGGGTGGGCGGCTAGTGGCCCCTCTCCCTTAACAAGACAAAGAAAAACCTCCTCGTACATACATAGATACATCTACAAGCACACCAATGGCCTTAATTTTAAATTTCTGAAATATATTATTACCAAAGAACCATAAAATAGATCAAAGAACCAAAGAAAAATGAAAAAAAAACAAAATGAGTATCATAAATTGCACCATTTAAAATAAAAATAAAAAATTGGTCCATTGTGAAATAAACATCCTATTGCCTATGGTTGCATACCTAGATGATATATTGTTGTAAAGTAAAAATATTAATTTTGAGACAATCGAATCCTGAAAATTGTCTGACGTAACAGCGAAAGTCGTAAAGTAAATGCCGTGTATATTGTGTTTACATGTAGATAAGAAAACGACATGCATCTGCTCAGACTTCTGGGTGGAAATTCTTCAATAAATGATTGTACTCGTATTTTCTTGTCCCTTGTGGAATAAGCATCCCCTTGCCTCTGGGTAGATAGATGAGAAAAAGACATGCAATGGCTCAAACTTCAAGCTGACGTAGAAAGTTGACACCACAATCGCATTAATAATTGTACGTAAAGTGACTCGATGGAAATGTTCTTTGTCGCACGTAAGATATCTGGAGACCATGATCGTAACAGTAAACAGAAAAGACTGAGAATAGTATACGTGGAATCTTTTCCACTACATATTTGGTTTACAGAGATATTCGAAACTTCATATTGAGATAATCAAGAAAGCAAGCTGTACGTTTGTTTCTGGTCATCGGTCACTATCCATGATAAGCTCAGTTAAGTAATAATGAAGCGATAAACAACGATAAACTCAGTTGGTATGATTGAAGTTATAAACATGTTCAGCCATTATTAAGCCAGACTCTTTATTGTTCACTTGTCTGAATTGGAACGATTCTCATTCGAGAAGCATCAGTGAGCTTTATTTACCAATCGGCATTACAACCAATGACGACGATTGGCAATCTGAGTGCATGTATTGTGTTGTTGATAGTTTCTTCATGGAGTGTAAATGGGCAGCTCTCTTCGACATTTTATGATAAGACGTGCCCCAAGGCACTGTCGACAGTCAAAGAAGCAGTAAAAAAAGCAGTCGCCAAGGAAAAAAGGATGGGGGCATCATTGCTTCGGCTTCACTTTCATGACTGCTTTGTTAATGCAAGGATTTAAACTCTTTAGAACTAGTTTTGCTTCTAGTTTATCAATGGAAGATCTTTTACTAAAATGTTTTAAGTCTACAGGGCTGTGATGGGTCGATACTGTTGGACGACTCGTCGACGATAACTGGGGAAAAGACTGCGGTTCCAAACAATAATTCTGTAAGAGGATTCAACGTTATCGACACCATCAAATCCAAAGTGGAGGCGGTGTGCAGTGAAGTTGTGTCGTGTGCTGACATTCTCGCCATTGCGGCTCGTGATTCTGTAGTTGAAGTAACTCTACTTCTATTCTTAGTGTTGTTTTGATTAGATTTAATTTGCCTTTTTAGCCCTTTTCCTATATAAAAGGATAAATAACAAACCCAATTATAAAGAGATGTTGCATACAGATGTACATTTCAATTTATAATTTATTGTTCACAAGTAATGGGATTGCATGAAAATTTTTATGTTAAAAAGTTTCTAAGAGCTAAAAATTTCAATAAATCACAGACCTAATTACAGGTCACAGCTTCAAAAATTCAGAATATCACAGATCTAGGGTATAGCTAGCTCATATCCAAACATGGATTTCACCTGACTGAGGAGAGACCCAAAAGAGTGTTGTATTAGTTGGAATAAACATAGATCATAGGAATAAGATGGTTCAAAAGGCATATTGATCATGATAGAGTTTGTGAACTTACAATTGACTGGGAAATGACACCTTGATTTATTTGGACACCTCTTAGTGCTTATCAGATTTATGTTTAGATAGATCTATCTGAAAATAGAATTTTCATAACTCTTTCAGTATTTTGCTTTTAGTTGCTGAGTGAAGAACAGTAGCTTGCTCTTGGAACCAGTTGCAGGGTGAAGAACAGGGGATAAGTAGCCTTGATTTAGCTTTTCTTCTCCACACTGGCATGTTGTTGTTGCTGACAGTTGATGATGTATTCATATATATGGATGTTTAGTAGACTCTTCTTTTACCTCTGGTCAGTAGCAGAGATTGAGCTGCATTGTTGGGTTTTCCACCAGCGTTATGTCTGAGCATTTCCAGAACTAGCATCCTTTTTAAACTGCTGTTCAGCTGTTTGTATCAGTCATCGCAGCTTCATGCTGCTCATACTCTGCATTGATTCGGAAGAACTTAAACCTGTATATTGTAAAATGTACCCGCAGTCGAAATCCTGCCAACAAACATGTTTGTCTAAATCTTGTCGATAGGTCGAAAACATTACAGGTCGAAGATATTGCAGGTCTGTAAAACAAGCCCACACAATTGCAGGTCGGTCGAAAATGCCGAAAAAAAGTCAGCACACAACATGCCGACTGTTTACCATAGGAACATTGATTCAATACCAAAAAAAAAAAAAAAAACTAGTTTATTGTGGCAGTCATATAGAGATAACTTACTTGCTTTTACGATGATTAACGATGTTCTCCACAATGCATCTAATTGTTCTACCACCCATGGATATGGATGGAGCAGCCCATCTTAGGTCATGCTCTTATTTCCACTTTAGTGGAAAAAAAATTACCAGACAGTTAATGATTCATTTATGTGAGTTATAATAGGGCGGCGGTTCAATTTTACCATTTTCCAGGAAAATCCATATTGCCTTGGGTGAAAATGTACTTCTAGCCCAAAACAGTGCGTGCTGCAACATATAGTACCTTGGAATTGCTGTTCATGTGTTAATTCAATTTTCTTATTTTTTATTTTTAAATACACTAATTTACTTTTTATTTTTATCTTCTTGTAGAATTTATAGTGGTGCATTAATTTTGTTGTCTTGGATTTCTTTTACTTGTAGCATACCTGTATCCCACTAGATTTCTTTTATTTTTATTTGGATTTTATAAAATAAAAATAAAAATTCACTTGGGTTTTCTTTCCTCATAGCTATCAGTACCCAATAGCAATTAGCAAATGCTCATTATTGCTTTCTGTTTTTTTTTTTGGCCATGGGTCAAGATAGATATAGATGAAGAATGGAAAGAAAGATGAAAGGACTGTTTTATTTGTATATGCACTTCCACTCAAAAGAGATCAAAGCAGGTCACTGGAATTTCTAGCACTGATGATTAAAGAGGAGGATGTAGATGATTTCTTATTGGGTTAATACCTTTAATCTAATATACTAACATCTTTTGTTAATGTGAGACATTTATGGCATCATGTATATAATAGGAAATGTAACCTCTAGTCATTTCCCACCTCTAAATATTTATTTATTTTATTATCCATTCTCTTTGTGTGGAAGATATTAAGGGAAAATAAATCTAATGTTGAAAGTGTTTGTGACTGCTAGTTGGGAGGGCCATCATGGACAGTGTTGTTGGGAAGGAGAGACTCCACTACTGCAAGTCTAAGTGCTGCAAACACCAGCATTCCAGCTCCCACTTTTAACCTTTCAGCACTCATCTCATCTTTCAGTTCTGTGGGTCTTTCTAAAAAGGACCTAGTTACCCTTTCAGGTAATAACAAGCATTGAACATTAGTTTCTTACAACATGGATAATTATTTAAGCTTAGATGGATTAACCCTGAATGCTTTATTTAGGTTCTCATACAATTGGCAAAGCTCGTTGCACCACTTTCAGAGCTCGCATCTACAACGAATCCGAGATAAATACTTTATTTGCCACTTCTCTTAAGGGTAACTGTCCAAGCGCCAATGGCAGTGGTGACAATAATCTTGCTCCCTTAGATGTCCTCACTCCCACTGTCTTTGAAAATAACTACTACAAAAATCTGAAAAGCCAGAAGGGACTTCTCCACTCTGACCAGCAATTATTTAGTGGAGGGTCTACTGATTCTCGGGTTACAAAATATTCTCTTAATCAAGAAACCTTCTTCAAAGACTTTGCAACTGCCATGGTGAAGATGGGAAATATCAAGCCTCTCACTGGCACAAAGGGACAAATCAGAAAGAACTGCAGGAAGCCCAACTAAATAATTCTATTAGCCATTATTATGCCTTATTTATTTTTAATCACCACTTAATGAAGCTAAGTGACATAATAATATTTAATTACTATGTGTGGAAAGTATATACCATAGAGCTAAAATCTATAAAGGCATTTGCTTTATGTAGTTTCAACAGTCACATCAAAAGTTGGAATCATATTACAAAACGTCTCTTCTATTTGCATTTTTTATTGTGATGGTCTACGACTATAGCTGCTGCATAATGACAACAGAGATCTGTTGTACTGAATGAGACATAACTAAGAAGCCGCCGCACAAGAATGGCTAATTACTGGGTAATTTCTTTGGTCAAAGAAGGATAGATTGGCAAACAAACGGCAGCGGCTACGGGGCATTCAGAATGGCCATTTAATAGAATTTGACCATATTTATTAATTAATTGAAATTTAGAATACTGTTGTATTCTAAATTTCAATTAATTAATAAATACGGTCAAATGGCCATTAAATGGCCATTCTGAATGCCCCGTAGCTGCTTCCCAAACATATACTATAAAGCTGATATCATTTTTCGTTTGTCATAATAAAGGGAATAATAATAATATTAGTATTTAATAATCGTTAAACAACATTAAAATAGGTGGTAATTTATCAAGTTAATATCATTAAGTTTTCCATTCTATTTTTATAATCTATATTTTTAAGAAATTAACCACCTATTTTAATGAATCATGGATCATGAAGTTCCAGGCAGGGTATTCAAAGTTCATGTACATAAATATATTTTTTTAAAAATAACCAGTTATTATTATTATTAAAAGAAAAAACTAGTTTTTTTTTAAAGGAACTGCCATCAAAATCATGGTTAGAAGGCAACCAATAATCAAGAATGCCAGCTGCGCTGGAGCCCACGCGCCCACACATGTGCAGGACGCTTACTCCGCAGTTAATGTCCCTCCACCTCTGAATCTTTGTAGAAAATATCCACCGCAGATCGGTCAAACCCGTAATCTTCCATACTTTATTCACATGCGTAGAAAATAAGAAAAAACTAAAAATTCTCACTGAAACTCACGACTAATTGACCACGAGCGAGATTTAACTTAATTAAAAGATTAAACCCAAAAAATTTACCGAAATATTGACGGTAAAACATTAAACAGAAGAATGAGTTAGTTGCAATCATGGATTTAAGTTGAGAAACAATAACTATATCAAATATGACCTAAGAAATGACAATATTCATACAATATTCATCTACATCATCACAAATTCATAGTTTATAAGAAACATAGAAAAAGCTTAAGCATCTAAAGTTATAAAATTAGTATTAGAAGGGGCCCCAATCATTAGGGTTAAGCACCTTCCAAGTAGTCTCTTTCCATCATTCACTAGCACATGGTAACAAGTTAGAATGACATCTTCTCCCTCTTTGGGGCTTTCTTACAGCTATGAATCTTGAACACCAATATATAGAAATTGAGAACTCCTTGGTAACAAAATGGCAAAAGCTAGGTGATGAAAGTTGCCTAGTTGCTTGGGCACCCACCCATGGACACAAAATAGTGTTATGTAGTTAGAAGGCATCCCTTATTATGATTAGTAGGTGAAGACTAGCCAAAAGGAGAACCTCTCCACTATTTTTGCAAGGAACACTAATAGGATTCTAAGCATCCATGTCACTAGCCTTGGCAAGGGGATTTGTCATAGAGAGGCAAAGAGCGCTGGACCCTAACAACAATGCAAAGATTATTCCCCCAATGATTAGAAAGGGTTTGAAGATGGTGCACCCTAAAGCCACTTTCTTTGGCTAAACTTGAATTTGCATGAGCATAATAGAAACCACCAATGACTTGGAGTAAGTAGCAAAATTGGAATCAACAACATTATTAGCAAATATAGTAGCATTCCTATCTTTTAAGATACGAAAAAGAATCTCTAGTCTAAAATCATGTTATAGTTAGAAGAATTTAGGTTGAAATTTGGCTCCATTGTGTGACAAAACATTATGCCAAGTAAATGACTTTAGTCTAAAAGGATTAAAACAATCATGAATTCATTGCTAGGCCATTTGTGCAAGAGAATAAAATGAAAATAGATTCAAGAAAGTTTTAGGTTACCTACAAAGCAAACATTTGAAAGATGGTGGACAATGTGATCATGAGGGAAGACCACAGAGATCTAGCATGTGAGAAAAACCAAAAACTATGCAGGATGGACTCAACCTTGCCATAGAAGGGGCAAGGGGGAATAGGATTTATCTAGGGTGGATGGATGGATGTTTGTCTCTTCAATGTGGTTGTTGGGCAGCCTCCTTTTTGTTGGGTTGTGTTTTGTTTTGTTGGTGCTTCATCTTTAGACAATTTGTTGGTTTTTGGGGTCTCATGGTTGTTGCTTAGTGTAGTTTGTTAATTTGTAGCCATTGTTGGTTGCTATTGCAACTATTTTTTACAAAATGACTAAAACTTGTGACCGAGGACATGTTGAAATAAGGGCGGACAACTGAGAGGGGGGTGAATCAGTTGTCTCAAAAACTTTTATCCTTTGTTGCAATTAAACTTCTTTACCACTTATTAACATATGAATGATATAACCATGAAAGCATGAATCAACAACACATGAGCAGAAACAAAATCAGCATAGATAACATTAGGATTTTTACGTGGAAACCTGGTTAAGGGAAAAACTATAGTGGGGGTTAACCCACAAGAAATTATACTCTGTTAAAAGTATTACAAATGGGGAAGGCACATGCCTTTAAGGCGCACTGCCCAAAGCTCACTACTCCAAGAGGATCATTGGCTACAGAAATGATTACAAGAAGATTACAAAATGTTTGAACTAATGAATAGCATCTACCAATGCAACAATTCAGTTCTAGTTAAGCACATAATACTGATTTTACACACTTCATCCTTCTCTACCCTATTTCACTCTTTGGCCATAATCTGAGCTTAGATCTTCACCTTCGCACTTCTTTCTTCCTTTTTCACACTTACTCCATCATCACATCGCAATCACACACCAAAACACTCAAATCCATCGGCTATATATATCTGCATCAAGAAATTCAATCAATTGTAGTCAGCTTCAAGAAAACTTAGAACATTTATTAAGAACTCTACTCTGCCAGTTGAATCCATGCACAAACAACAACGCGGACCAAAAACTTGTGTTCTCAAATCATCAATCATGTCAGCCAATACCATTGATTATCACAAATTGCTTAACCAACAACTTTTCTTCATCCGGACCAAGATCAAATACTAGCTCGACCTGTTCTTCTTCTGATTGTATTGATTAACTGGAACCCTATCCTTATAACTTTTGAATCCTTCATCACCAGAGGCTAAATTTCTAAATTTAGATAGTCCTAAAAATCCTTATCACTCCCTCAAATCCACAGCACACTGTGATTTACCACCGGAGAGATCTGGACCAAGATACTGGACCCTGTCACATGCTCTATTTCTGACTACCCAGATTTAGACAAATCTTCACTTTGACTTCCGGTATGAACAAATCATGTAATGTGGATGTGTAAGATAGACTCATTTACCATCAATGACAACACCTGTCATGTGTAACAATGTCTCTTACCAACAATCTCCCCCTTTGGCATTGATGGCAACACTTAGTGAAAAATGACTAAGTGTCAAAACAACTTCCCCTTACTATGTACACTTATGCTTTTCACTGTTCTCCAGTGCTCCCCCTTTGTTGGATTCCTCATTTTTCACTGCTCTTCACTCCCCCTTTGACATCAATGGCAAAGGGTGGGATCCATAAACCAAAATTTATGCAAAAAATTTATGTACAAGGGTCAAAACTCTACATACTTCCGCATACAGTTCTTAGGCTTTGTTCATCAGCAAAAAGATATCACCAAAAATGTTTTTCAACTTTGTCAATTCACTGTCCTAGTTCTCTTAATACTGCCTAAGATAGATATGTGCCCACTGAACAAAAATTTCAATGATTCTACCTTTTGAAGGTCAGTAGGATCACTAGTAGCAACTGCTGCTTGGGACTCTGCCAATATATCATACATAGTTTCTAACTTAGGGGAGATCAGTCCCTGGAGCTCATCCAATCTGCCCAAAGTTTTGGCCTTTTCCTTTTCCAAATCACTCAATTCATTCTGGAGACTCACTACTTGGCATTCTTTGGTAACGATAGACTTAGTTAAAGGATTATATGTCTGAGATATATTATATAGTTGGAGCTCTATGTCCTTAATTCTTTTCTCAATATCCTCAACAGCTTTAGATATATTTAGACAAAACTTATAGATCTTTACACCTTCAGATAGGGCATTTTGAATACTCATTACACTGATATCAAGCCCAAATCTATCATAGCTAATTATTTTCTTTGTCTCAGCAAACCTTTTCTCATTGAATTCATTTTTGACTTTAACTTCTGCAGACTTCTCTAGAGTTTCAAAATGAGAACTTACTAAGTTTATTAGACTTTTCAACTGGCCAGAGGGAGATGCTGATGAATCCTTCTGAAATGTTGGCATGATCTTCTCCAAAATCCAAGATGCAAGGCTAAGCAACTCGCTATCTTCTATGTGAGACTTTAAGATATCTTCTCTTGCCTTGGCTTGAGCAATAGAGGCCAATTTTATCTTTTGCACCGTTGCTAAAGTATCAAAATTGATTGGACCTTGTATTATGTCCCGATCTTCTTCAATTTGTTTATCTCTTTCCAAAATTTCTTTCACTGCTTCTGCAGTGTCTCTTGCCCAAAATGATGTTTTAGACTTGTGCTCTTCAAGGCCTCCATCTCCTCCCTTTTGAGAGTTAGCCATATTGTCCTGCTCATTATTTTCATTCCTTTTCTCTGCTTTTGCCTTTTCTGCATCTTTATCAGAAGCATTCTTTCTTTTGTCTATCTCAGAAATATCTTCTACATTCTCTTCTGGAGGATTTGGTGTATCCTCAGTGGTAGTTTTATCAAGGTCCTCAACATCTAGAATGGAGGAATGAATTCCATCATTAGTTTCTTTTACTTGTTCTTCTTCCATCATTTCTTCATCTTCTTTATTTAATTCTTCTTCTTCCAGAATGGGGCCATCATCTACTCCAGTTTGTTGCTTATTTTTCTGTTGTTCTTCATCATTCAGAATTGATGCATCCTCAGTATCAACCAGTTCTTCTATAACCACATAAAACTTGTTCTTGTCCAGTGCTTTCCTTAGAATTTGTTCAGTTTCTTGGACAACTTCCTCTATATCTCCAATCATCAACTTATTCATCCAGATTTTGCTTCTAAATTCCTCTTTGACTTCTTTATAAAATTTATCTACTTCTTTTCTGAAGATCACCAGACATAGACTGGATAATACATGTTCCCTTAACTCTAGATCTTTTGCTTTAGTAGCTTCTTTTCTTAATTCCAAAATGTGTCTTAAACTTTTGGGAACTTCTGACAAAATCTTCACTAGAGCTCTGTTGAATACATTTAGGTACTTCACAATGGCATCCTCTAAAAGTTTCTTGTCATCATCAGTGTAATGATTATAAAATTTAGTTAATGGCTTTAGATTCCCATCTACAGTGATTGACTTGATGATATTTTTCACAGAAGGAGTAGGCTTCGCAACATCAGCCTCTAACTTATGCCCTTTATTTTGCTTTTTGTTTTCAGAGGGCTTCTCCTTAGACACTTTAGCAACTTTAGTGCCTGATGCCTTCAACTCTTTGACCACATCATCTGAGTCAGTTTCTTCTTCATCCACTTTCTCCACACTGACATATGTTCTTTTTCTTTTTACCTTTGTTCTTTTTCCTTCCTTACCGGAGGATTTTTCTATAGTTGTAGAAGGTGATGCACCACAAGTTAAGAATGTACTCCTTGTAGTTCTTGGATTAGAAGAGGATTCCATTAGAACACTTCCCTATTCTCTTTCCTGCTTCTTCTCAACTTTCTCTATTTTTCTCTGTTTTGTCTCACAGCCTCTCTTGTTATACCAATGCTTTCAGCATACATTTTAACTTGCCTTTGAATCTTTCTCTTAGATTCAAGCTTCTGAAGCTCAACATGTAGCTTTACATGAAACTCTTCATAAGTCCCAAATCTCTCAACAGAATCATCCTTGGGTTTTCTCAAGAGATGTTGAGCATACATATCCAAAAAAATTCATCTACCTAATACCCCATGGGCATGACCCAAATAGTTTTGGGTTCTACTGCTTCCATTAAGCACTGATCTTTGTCCACCATGAAACATATTTCATTCTTGTATTTCTCAACAATTGATTTAGGGATTCTTTCCCTAGAATGTATCATATTCTAAAAATTCTTGAAGTATCCCCAGATTGCAGTTTTCTGTACTTTAGAGTCACCAATGCTGTGTAGATGATCTCTTATCTAAATAGCAACTGGCTCGTCATTAGTCTAGTGCACACCCTTTATTCCAGGCATCTCATTCATGAAGTAGAAAAATAGACATAGAACCAAAGTGCCATATTTAAAGGTGTTTTTCTTGTTTTTCTTGATTTTATTCAAATTCTCAATTAGTTGGTTCTACAATAACTCACATAGGTCATAATCTGCATTTTCTTTTAACATTTGGTATGCAGCATATATGGTCGTTCCGGAAATAGAGTTCTCCCTGCTGGAGTGATAAATTTTGTAACCAATTACCATTGAAGCAAACTTAACATCGAGATCAATAATGTCATTGATAGTCATTGCCCTTTTATCGAATATGGCACCGGGTGCATCAGTTACGGTCTGGTTCTTCAAAGATTTTAGCATGGGTAAACCACTGGTGAATTTAACCCAGTTACAACCCTGATAGCCTCCAAGTTGTAATCTTGAATGGTTTTACTAACCACATAAACTCATCATGCACTCGGCTCAAGACATATCAAACCCACTCATTCTCATCGAATGTCAGAAAATTAATGACCTGTAGAAAATGTTTGCTTTCTAGGGCTTTGTATTCTGGTTTCAAATCATAGTTATCATCCCTTAGGTAGTTCTCAAACAAATCCAGCAATTTTAGGTTCCCAAATTCATCTACGCTACTATGGATGTATGCCCTAATATCCTTGACATGTAGCACTCCATGTGGGACACTAGAAAAGGCTCCTAATGGGTCGACTTCGATGGACTTGAAAGGATGTTTCTTAAATTTTTCCCTAGGTCTCTCAGTGATATTCACAATAAGAGGAGTAGCCATCTCAAAAGATTACGAGTTCAAAGCTTTGTAGAAAAATACCTTTTTCTTCCACGGAATTAGGGTTAGTTGATGAATTCACTGGTCACACTTCAAATCTTAGAATTTTAGCTCAGATGCTCTTCTCCTTGTTCTCTTCGAATGCAAAGTGATTCAAATGATGAAAGGATGACCTTTTATGCTCCGCAAAACCTAATTCTCCATTGTAATAAATGCGTTGCCCTAACTTCATCCGGTTACTCTGTTTCTTGATGCAGTTTCTCATGGTTCACTCCACAAATCATCATATCTACTTCTTTTCTTCTGGAAATCCTTTCAAATGATCTGCAATAACCTAAATTATCTTCTCTCATCGTGCCAGATTCAGGCACCCACTTATTGGCTAGGGGAAATAGGTTTTCAATGCAGCTCCCCCTAAGCTAGAGCTCCTAATTCAATTCCTGGAGGAGTTATCAGCATCAGATTTCGGTGCAAACCCATCACCATCATTTCTTATACTTTTCTTCACCCATGTCTTGTTCATTTCATTCTGGATCTCATTTACATCAACTTTTCCCTTACATTTGTCTTGTCTCTGCTCATCCAATTTTCTGTTTACCACACCTCTTCTTTCATTATTCCTGCTTCTGCAAAATCTTGCAATATGACCAGATCGGTTACAATTGAATCACACAACATTTGTTTGCCCATTTGATTGATTTCCTCTTGATCTGCATTGATTAGCCATATGTCTAGATCTATTGCATGCAAGGCATTTGCCATTGAAAGAATTGTCATTTCCTCTATTGTTAGAGTTATTCATTAGCATACTTTTGCATTCATTAGATCTATGACCATACCTCTTACACTTGAAGCATTGACCAGAGAAGGATGGACCACTTTGATTTACTCTGCTTCTGTACTGAGTAGCTATATGCCAAATTTATTGCAACTAAAACAATTTCCATTGAAAGATGGATACCTTTGTGCATTAGGCTGTCTTACCGGAGGTCTTCTAGGTCTGTTTCTCCCATTCCTTGATTGAGAATTTCTTTGTCTGGATCCAAAGCTTTCACCTTTCTCATACCCAAGACCATGCTTATCATCAGCCTTCTTCTGATAGTCAAGCAACAACTCAAGTTTAGCTAAGCTTATCTTGAATTTCTCTTTATATTCATTTGCAACTTCTAGGTCATGTTTGAGAATGACAATTTGCCTTTCAAGTTCTTCCTCATTGTCCCTACTTTCATGTAGATCAGATTCTAGATGGCCAATTATTCTATCCAATCTGCAGCATTCTTCTATTCTTTCTTTTAGAGATTGATTCAGTTTTTTTTCAGTCTTCTTCCTTTCTTCAATTTCCTTGGTTAGCCTCATTACCTCAGATTCCATCTCATGTTTTAGGACAACAACTTCTTTTGCTAACTTCTCACATTCCTCTATTTTCTCTTTCAAGGCCTCATCCATGTTATTGTCTTCATTCTAATTTACTAGTTGAAGAAGTAGCTCCTTCCTCTTTTCATTAGATTTGCTCAATATTTCTTTTAAGATCTCAATGAAATCTTTAGGATCTTTAAGGTTTTCTTGCAAATCTCTGATTTTTGCTTTGGACAGGTCAAGATCATCTAAGGCTACTTGTAGTTGTTGATTGATACCATCAGAGTGCTTGAATGAACCCATTTGAAAACACCTTCCCAGATCTTCCTCAAACTGTTAAACTTCTTCTAAGGAACCTCGCTCTAATACCAATTGTTGAAATAAGGGCAGATAACTGAGAGGGGGGGTGAATCAATTGTCTCAAAAACTTTTATCCTTTGCTGAAATTAAACTTCTTTACCACTTATTAACTATGAATGATATAACTATGAAAGCAAGAATCAACAACACATGAGCAGAAACAAAATCAGCACACATAACACCAGGATTTGTACATGGAAACCCGGTTAAGGGAAAAACCACAGTGGGGGTTAACCCACAAGAAATTATACTCTGTTAAAAGTATTACAAATGGGGAAGGCACATGCCTTTAGGGCGTACTGCCCAGAGCTCACTGCTCCAAGAGGCTCATTGCCTACAAAAATGATTACAAGAAGATTACAGAATGTTTGAACTTATGAATAGCATCTACCAATACAAAAATTTAGTTTTGGTTAAACACAGAATACTGATTTTACACACTTCATCCTTACTCTTCCTTATTTCACTCTTTGGCCATAATCCAAGCTTAGATCTTCACCTTCGCACTTCTTTCTACCTTTTTCACACTTACTCCATCATCACATCACAATCACACACCAAAACACTCGAATCCATCAGCTATATATATCTGCATCAAGAAATTCAATCAACTGTAGTTGGCTTCAAGAAAACTTAGAACATTTATTAAGAACTATGCTCTGTCGGCTGAATCCATGCACAAACAAGAACATGGACCAAAAACTTGTGTTTTCAAATCATCAATCATGTCGGCCAATACCACTAATTATCACAAATTTCTTAACCAACAACTTTTCTTCATCCAGACCAAGATCAAATACTAGGTCGGCCTATTCTTCTTCTGACTGTACTGATTAATTGGAACTTGATACTCAGATGCTTATAACTTTTGAATCGTGCATCACCGGAGGCTAAATTTCTAGATTTAGATAGTCTTGACAATCCTTATCACTCCCTCAGATCCATAGCACATTGTGATTTACCACTAGAGAGATTCGGACCAAGATACTGGACCTTGTCACATGCTCTGTTTCTAACTACCCGGACTTAGACAAATCTTCACTTTGACTTCCGATATGAACAAATCATGTAATGCGGATGTGTAAGATAGACTTAGTTGCCATCAATGACAACACATGTCATGCGTAATAGTGTCTCTTGCCAATAGGACATCAAAAGGTAGCCTTGAGCTAACTATTATTTTGGGTTTTTTGTTGAAGGATATGCTGATGTGGTTGTGGTTGAAGTTGAAGTACATATCTGAGAGGGATCATCACTCATCTTTTCCTATAGAGCAGTAGTTGTCAAATGTCTAATTAACATCTGATTGTTGTTCTGCCTTGTTTATGTTGTCGTTGTTCTTACAACTGTTTATTTTATATGTTTTTTTTTAATTTGCGTTATCCAATATAAAAAAAACAAGCATTTGGGTTTAAAACACTAAGATGGATTAACTAGTTGGAAAATAACTAGGGTGAAATAAATAACTACACTAACATGGAAAATCCAAATCTAAGGTTTGGGTGTAATCAACCAAATTATTTCAAAACATTTTGTCAAACAATTTAATTGTTACTTATTCTATGTACCTCCTTTGTTCTTAACCTAATTCTCAATCCTTGTCCATGGTGTTGTTTGAAATGTTTTAAATGATATCATGTCAAAGTTCACACACTTGGATTTGCATCAAAGCATACTATCAAATAGTTTATGACCTTTGCAGTTTCTTTAGAGAATAGTCCATGTACCCATTCATATAGGTTGTGACCTATAGAGTGCTCCTCTACCTTGTGGCATTTAAATCACCACCTAATAATGGTCACTCTAGTTTGAAGGCAATATTTGAGGTATATGAATCACCTCATTAATACTCATAGATTATCAACTAATTCAAATTGCCCCACCTACCTAGTAATGTAACTACAAGAAGATGATGGTTCTCAATATCCAATGAACTTCAAGATTTACCTCCTTTGATGCCCTTGATCTTAACATTGGTATGTGGGTAGATATTTTGGAGATTTTTCTCAAAAGATTTATGGGCTCTAGGTTCATCCTATGCAAAATCTAGCATTTCATCTTCCTTTTAATATGTCTTTTGACGCCTCTATTTTGGAGTTCAGATAAAATAAACACTTTGCAGTTTGCAAGTGCTTTAGGACACATGAAGATGGGAGTCCCCATTTATAACTTGCATTGAGAGGGGATTTTAGGAATCAAGAAGTACTCACAGTTTTCAACTTCAGGACCTAGGAAATATTTATAATTTTGCACTTTAGGATCCAAGAAAAATCAACACTTTGTGATCTAGGAGTTGGGAAAATTTTCACAATATACAACTAGTAGTGCAATCTAGGAATGAGGAAAGTTTCAGCAACTTGCAATTTATGCTTCGAAAACCAAGGAGAATTTCTAACTTTGCACTTTAGTTAAAATTTTCACTTTACATATTGACCTATAAAACCTGAGCAAGGAAACATCAGTATTTCAACACTTAAAGAATATTCTCAAAACTCAAATTTTAAATTTAAATTAAAAGATTTAATATTAAATTTCCATTTCGATTCAAAAAAATTTAATTTTAAATTGATCAAAAAAGTTTAATATTGAATCAAAAATTAGTGTTCAAATCAAAATTCAAATATTAAGAAATAAGTTTAAATGTCTTTCAAATTTAAACTTTTAAAATTTATCAAAATGTGTCAAAGTTTAAATTTAAAATAATTGAAATGAAACTTTTTAATATTTGAAATTTGAATCTTTTTTGACACAAGATGTGACATGTGAAATGACATGTGACAAGAAATATATTTGCAAAATATTACAAGGAAGAACCACTTAAAACACATTTGCAAGTACAAGAAAGGTTGTGACATAATCTACAACATGCAATAATTTACCAAAATGTGACGTGGTGACCTAGTGCGATGCTGTAATAAAGTGCGATAAAACATCAAGGCGACAAAAGCTAAAATGCAACAAAAGATCATCGAAGAAAATTGAGCATGTTCATCCAAATAATTAGTCACACATGACTAGGAGGGGTCCTAGGAATGCAATGTGACTCAATAGGACTCATAAAAGGAAGGGTCCCTAGTTTGGTGAAAATAGGGGCATGTTGTGAGAGGTCACAACAAATACCTACCCCCCTAAACAAAAAGAATAAAATACTTTTAAAATTAAATGTAAACTTGAAAATCCTCAATGACCATGCTGAATTGCAACATTGATTAAATCAAATTGCTTTTAGAAACATCATCCAAACCAACTGATCCAAATATATTCATAATGGAAAGATTACCTAGAAAATAGTTTTCAAAATCAATATATCTTGGCACAAGGTAAGTGCAAAAAGTTGGGGGGCCAAAAAATGGCCAAAATTTTTTTTAAAAAAATTAAGACATAATGTGAATGCGTTATGGTTTAGTAATGATGAGCCTAAGGCTCAGTAAAACCAAACCATAATGTGCTTGCATTATAATGCAAGCGTGTTATGTTTAATTATATATATACAAAAAGAGCATTTCTGCTCATTTCATTTCTTTTATTCTCCCTACACCTGCAACCTGCAAACCCCAAGGAGCATGCTCACATTTTTGAAGACCTAATTCGACACCAAAATCTCACTAATTCATCGCCAAAATGTAGTGACGATGTCGAGAAGGCCAAATGAGTGAGTTTTAATTATTTTTTTGTCTAAATTTATTTCTAAATAGGTAGGTTTGAGTTGATTTTTGATTTAAATTTCCTTAATTGTCAGAAAATGTTAATGCACCTCCTCCTCCTCCTCAAAATCCACAAAATACAGAATAGGAAATACTTGCCGAAGAACAAGCTGAACAACAAACTCCTCCATCCATTCCTTGACATGCCCCTGGAACACAAGGAAATCTAATGGGGCAAATTGAAAACAATAAAAAAGAAATTGAAGACATAATTGCAAGGTTGAAAGATCCTTCAACTTCAACCTTGCATAGGTCCATGCTTGCTCAATCTCTTGAATCTATGTTATCAAATGTAGATTCAATTAGCAAGCAAATATCTAGTTGTCTGAATAAGAGGAGAGAATTTAGAGAGTATTATGCAGACAAGCTATCACATCAAATTATAAAATTAGACTTGTGTTCCATTTTCACAAACCCACAAACAAATCAACCTCCACCCATTACATGCAAGAGGTTCCCTATCCATTGGTGCAACAACCAAGCGATAAGGGACAATTTTAGGCAGAGGTGGTGGATGGTTTTTGACCATCCTCCATGCAATAATAATGAGGTCCCATAATACTTTTTAAGGAAACTCTACTGCGAGTTTGTCCTCAATAAAGTGCCAAAATATTTTAATATGAAGGAGTTTCAGGGTAGAGGTGGGGGGTCAGCACAAGATAGACCAGGGGCACGTGTTGACCCATAGTGGCCAGTGAGACAAGTAATCAACAGGCCAACCCATGAGCATGTGTCTATCCCTTCCATTGTGAAAGAGAGTGTTGATGTCGAGACATTTCAGTCGATTAGTGCCTTGACCTAGAGCATCATAGAGCATGCCAGTCCTGCAGTACAATGTGGGTTGGGAGATAGTGCAAGGAGTAGGGTTCCACCCCATACTTGTCAGACTTGTGGGTCAGCCTATGGTTATGACCCCATGGATAGTCAGGACATAGGTGCATAGGCTACATCTATAGCTGAGTAGATGGTGATGATAGATACCCTCTTGAGTGAGACTTTTGGCCTTGATAGTCAGGTAAATATTAGCAAGTTCATTGAATTTAATTTATTAAATTTCATTTTTGAAATGTAAGATTAAATAATTTAGTTTGATGATTTTGATGAAATTTCAGGGTCATATCATTGATGCAGTTCTCAGCAATACTCCACCTACATTTTACACTATGACATCTACTGCCGAGGTATGTAACTAGTAAGCAATTATAAATATTACATGTGAATAGCATTGTTATATGAATGGTATTCTAATATCTGATTTTGGTTGTTGAATAGGTTAATCTTGGAGATTTCACAGCAACACCTGCCAGTGGTGGTGTAGTTCAAAGCTTCACTGAGGTAATAAAATAAATAGTTTAACTAATAAATTGTACTTATTAGATTTTTGTATTTTATATTTATATCATTGATTACATTGCATTGCACATCTTTCAAACTCAAAGCATTATTAAACATTGCATAACTAATAGTTAGATGTTGATAGATGACAAATTTTCATTTATAATATAGTTAAATTTGAAAAAATGGCTCAAAGAAATGTGCTCTCATGGAATGCCATGAGAAGTAGATGCATAGACAAGGACATCACCATGAGACCACTTTTCTTTGAGTCATCTTTTCAAATAGCTCACTACCTTGTCTATGCTACCACATTTTCCATACATGTCTATGAAAGCTTGTTGATCCGCTCCACACTATTCTTCGACAAATTCTCTCTAATAATCTCATCCAATTACCACCAATTAGACCCCAGGACATGACACTAGAGAGGGGCATTAGCCTATGACATCTTATATAGCATATGATTGACTCAAACATCATCTAGGTTTTAGGTATTAATTATGGGGGCAACAAGTCACCCCTAACCAAAATCTTCAAATCTACACTAACCCTTTCCCCTACAAACTTATGTCAATCCTATCGGCTCAATTTCTTCCATCCCTACATCTATAAGAAAGAGCTATAGTATACCACCAAGAGAGAAAAATCTTCACTATGATTATGTGTATTATGTGTCTAGTTCTATCATAGTGATGAATTGTTGATAATGAATATCATAGTGTGCTTTATTGTGTGTACTTCCATGTTTAGGTGAACATGTGTGTATGTTAGGAACCATGACTTGCATCACTATTCTAGTTTCATAATTGAATAATGTTGTTTTATTTTCAGATGATGCAGGCTGCGGAGATACCTCCTGAAGTTCATAGGGCAATGGAACATGGTGTGTCCACTGTGATTCATAGCTCCATGTCATTGATGGGGGTATGAGGCAGATTAGTAAATTTCAATTTACATTCATTGTTATAGTTGTTTATTTTTGAAAAATCAAATGATTATTGATTTGAAGTTTAATTTCTATCTAGATGGTTTTTATAGGACATGACATCACCATAGCCTAATCCTGCTACTAAGGCAAATGAGGAGGCAGATTATATGGTAGTGGTAAGTGATTATTTTGTTAAATGTTTCATTTTTTTATAACATGTAATTTCTATATATTAATGTCTATACTTTTTATTGTAACAGCTACAGATCCATGAAGAACTAAATAGGAGGAGTAGCCCTTGGGTTCATAGTAGACTGCCCTCATACATGTCTCCATCCTCCCAAAGATCAAAGGTTGCTCGTGATCTATTCCCTTCACTGAACAGAGGGGAATGAATGCTTATTGGGGTACTTTGTTATATGCCTATATGGCATTTGTGGATATATATTTTGTATTGCATATAGGAGATATTGATGTTATAGGAGGAGTAGCCCTCGGGTTCATAGTAGACCGCCCTCATACATGTCTCCATCCTCCAAAAGATCAAAGGTTACTCATGATCTATTCCCTTCACCAAACAGAGGGGAATGAATGCTTATTGGGGTACTTTTTTATATGCCTATATGGCATTTGTGGATATATATTTTGTATTGCATATAGGAGACATTGTATGCCTATATGGCTATTTTGTATATATGTTATACTTATATCGATAGATATTGATGTATGCATGTATGGATATTTAGTTAATACAAATCTTTTTTATTGATGGCGTCCATATTTGCATTATAAACCCATGTTTCAATGGTTATTTGTAGATGGTTATTGTAGACACCTAAAAATGTCTTCTACCATTGAACCGACTCCTGACATCCCGAAACATGTCAATTTCCCTCCTAACCAATTAATTAAATTTTTATTTAATTAATTATCCCTTCATTACCCTATTTTCTATCATATTATCCCCAAAATTGAATTAATTTCATTAATTCAATAGTCTAAAACCTTAGCCAATTATCCCTTCATTACCCTATTTTCCATCATATTATCCTCAAAATTGAATTAATTTCATTAATTCAATAGTCTAAAACCTTAGCCAATTGATTTAATAAATATGCAATATTTATTATTTCAATTTCCCTCTATCCTAAATCCTCATATCAACCTCCATCATCCTCATATCAACCTTTACCCTCATATCAATCACCATCCCCTTACACATCCATGCCATCATACTTATCCAATCAACCAATATCTCTAACTTATCCATCCCCCAACCTTTGTCATGCTAACTTTGATCAAGGGAACACCAATCTAGCACACCTTATCTCTGAAATCCAAAGCTCATATCAACAATCAAATCCCCCATCTCCTAATCCCCATCCTCCAATCCCACCATCACCATATCTCTCCAACCTTATCAACCTTAATCCATCACCTTATGTATCTCCCAATCCACCAATCCCTATCACCCATCCACTATCTAATCCACCATCAAATCTTCCAAGTCCCAACACTCTCACATCCAAAGAATCCTTGTGGGATTTCTTCCAAAGAACATCACCAAGCAAAGCAAAGGAATCCCCCACCCCTCCAACACCATCATCTAGTCCAATACCTATCCTTGAACCCATCCACGAACCATCACAACCTAATCCCATCACCCACATATCCAATTCCAATACTAATCCCACACCAACCACCATCATTATCCATCCATTATATTACTCTTCAACCCATACACTCATGAAGGATGCCATCCATTGGCTATTAGCAAGGAATCAAACACCCTCATGTAATCCAACACCCACCAAACCTCTTGAACAATCTCCTATCACAACTCAAGAACCATCATGTAGCCATGTTCAAGAACATATAAGCCAAACACCTATTGCATCCATCCAAGCACCTATCACATCTATCCAAGTCACTCCCACTTCTATCCAAACACATGAGCTATGTCAAGAAACAAATGCGAAGCATGTTGAAACATCAGTCCTTTCTCCTAATCAAGATCTCACCATCCCATCTAATCCCATCCCCGATCCCCTCCTATCTATTGGTCAACATATTGATCTCACACCATCTTCTACCACCCCTTTACCATCCCCCATGAATCCTTCACCTCCATCTACCAATCCCATCCCAAATCTATCCTCCTATTCACTTGGAAAAAACACCTTCATTCGTGGTAAACCCCTCGTAGGAGGTGAACACCTTCCATCCACCACCTATCTTTCTCCAACAAATAATGGACTCGCGTCTTGTTTCCAAAGCACTAAACATCCCATCGCATGTCGCATACTCCAACACATGAATTACCAAGGCAAAGGCTTAGGCCTTCATGAGCAAGGCATCTTGGAGCCCATCCACACCACATTTCATCCATCTTCACATGGCCTTGGCTATACATCCCAAGACAAACAAAATGAACATGTTGG
Source organism: Cunninghamia lanceolata (assembly GCA_027924645.1). Lineage (NCBI taxonomy): Eukaryota > Viridiplantae > Streptophyta > Pinopsida > Cupressales > Cupressaceae > Cunninghamia > Cunninghamia lanceolata. Next base: position 6,787,171 of record BSBN01000261.1, on the reverse strand, counting down.
TACCACCCACACACCTTCCAAAATCCATTCATCTAATCCCACACATGGTGCATCTCATCGCACCCCCAAATCATATGTTGCCATCCCTCCTCCATCATCCTATCATTTGTAAAAGCATGTGACCATCCATCTTCCTCCATCAAATTTACCTCCACTACTTCCAACTCCAAATATCCCTATTAAATCCACTTTACCTCCTATCCTACCAACTCCTAATATCCCCATCCTCAAATCTCCTTATCCATTTATCCAAAAATCCACTTTTAACCCCTCCACCCATAAACCCCCTAAATTTCCCAATCAAGACCAACAAAAGCACACACCATCCCAACATGAAGCTCCCATCAAATCCATGGGATTCAAAAGTAATAATTTGAATGCCTCAATGCATGAAGCAAAAAAGCCTAATGATATTATCCCTTCCAATCAAAATGAAAAATCTAAAAGGCTATCAAAGCCCACACCATCATAAGAAAAAGCAAAAACAAAAATGGTGTGGGTCCCCAAACAAAGATCATTCAAATCTAATGAGGTATCCACCTCCCAATCTACCCCACAATCCCAAGCATCCCACTCCCCATCTAAGAATCCCCCAACACCTAAGTCCATTTGGGTCCCTAAAACCCCAAATCGATCATACAAAAATCCCCCATCCTGATCCTCATTACTCCCAACTCCACATCCAAAGTACAAGCTTCCAAATACATCACGGTGTGTGCAACCATTGGTCTTAGTTCCCCTCCATCACTTAACATTCCCACATACCCCCATCTCTCCATCTTTCGTTCACTATACTACATATCTTCCCCATCACATTCCTATGGTTCATGCTTTTGCATAATCCACATCATAATCCATTATCCACCATCCATTCTTTCTTCTCCTATCTTCCAACAATCCATGCAATCATAATCCATAATACTATCCAACATGGGACCATCTTCTCCTTGCTATGGAAACAGATGCTAGAGTCCTCATTCCATCAAAAAAGCAAAAAAGAAAAAAAATTAAAAAAAAACAAGAAAATAGTAAAGAGAAAAATCTGTCCAATGGTGAAAACCACTCCTTGTGGCGCCTTGGGCAAGTACCATGATGAAAACCCCTTGTGGATGTCATGCGTAATCCCTTCTCCATCCATTTTGTATCCCTACACTTGGGGGGAAAACCATATCCTTCATCCACATCCATAACACCCTTTTGCATATCCTATCCATGTATCCTTATCCTATCATATTCCTATCCACCATCCCCTATTTATCCTATCATTTCCCATCCATCCTATCCATTATATCTTGCTTTTACCATCTCCCACCTTAGATCTTGATAAAGATAAGGGGTAAAAATATCAACAACATGCTTTGGAGACCTCTTGACATACTTCCTTTGTCAGTATATCATCCATCCACCTACTGCAAAATCCATCCATTCAAGCATGAACCCATCATGCAAAACCCTAAGCATTGGGCATATGATTCCTTGCAACCTAGCCCTTGGAGAAAATCCTTATCCCCATCTCTCATCCATCTATCTTGCAATCCATCTATCATGAATCTCCTCTCTATCACCTTCCACTAACAATCCCTCCACCTACTTATCATGTCTCCCTACTAGATCCTTCATCCCCCATCCTACACCTTATCTACATGTATCTATCCATTTATCACAGTCTCCTATCCATTATCTTTTCATCGCCAATCCCCCTATCCAACCCCATCACCTTCACCTCTAGACTTGGTGTTCCCTTGTCATTGGTATCTAGCGCAAAGGCTAGCCACATGAAACCCAAGGCAAATAAATCATGCCCTTTCTACAAAATAAAAAAAAATCCAAAAACATCACAAAATCACAAAATCCAAAAACATCACAAAATCAAAAAATCCAAAAACATAAAAAATTCAAAAAAATCCAAAAACATCACAAACATCAAAATATACCAAAACAATCGAAAACACACAAACTTCCAAAAATAATTTATCCATCACAAAATCAAACTTGCTCCATCACACTCTCATCATCATCACATTTATCATCATCCCACATCATCATCACATTTATCATCATCCCACATCATCATCACATCTATCATCAATAAGCTTACACTAGATCCAAGCATCGCATCACCTATCAAAGCATTGTCCTTAATCAAAATCCTCAATTATCAAATCAGCATCAATCACAACTTGTCACCATCACATCTTGAGCCAATTTTACAACATCATCCAATCATCTATCAATTCCTGCCTTAGGATATATCTTTCCTACGATAGGCAGAATCTATCAAATCATCATCCATCTTGGCAAGAGATACAATGGCTACTTGTTTGGTTCATTGGTCTTTTGGTTTTTGATTTTTATCTTTTGTCCTATTCGAAGATCACATCAAAGCTACCTTGATCTTACTATATCATGGTATGTGGTGAAAACATCTAGAATGGGGCACAGTCTTGCTTTTGTATGCTGTGCTTGTGGGTTGGTCTCATTACTCCAAGCTAGTATTCATATCTTGTTGATCATAGGGTCGGTTCTAGCAAATTGACTTCGTTATGCATCTAAGGTTCATCATACCTTTTGTGTACTAAGGACTTATTCTATGAGTCCCCTTCCCTCGTCTAGACAAGGTTGTACTATCTTGGGCATGCATGGGATCATCCATTTATTTGCATGTCTAGTCCATGCAACTGTTGGATAAACATCATCACCTTGGTCTTCTATACCTCGGTGAAAATATCCACTTTGCTATATCAAACCTAGGATTGCTCTAAATCATTTTCAGCACAATGATCATCCACCAATCAATCTCCCAACATTATCACACTTTCATCTCACCTCTTATCCTCCAACCACATCTACCAATCTGTTCCATCCATTTTGCGAGCACAACCATGTTCTTGCAACCCACCTATCCTCTCGAGGGGGCATCACCCTTACCAATTATCCCCAAACCTTACCCTATTCTTCTAAGCCAAAATCTTTTTTCTATCCAATCTAACTCTATGTTTTAACTTCTTTGAAATGATGTTCCTTAGCCGCAACACCATCTCAAAGAGGGGCAAATGTAGACACCTAAAAATATCTTCTACCATCGAACCGACTCCCGACATCCCTAAACATGTCAGTTTCCCTCCTAACCAATTAATTAAATTTTTATTTAATTAATTATCCCTTCATTACCCTATTTTCCATCATATTATCCCCAAAATTGAATTAATTTCATTAATTCAATAGTCTAAAACCTTAGCCAATTATCCCTTCATTACCTTATTTTCCATCATATTACCCTCAAAATTGAATTAATTTCATTAATTCAATAGTCTAAAACCTTAGCCAATTGATTTAATAAATATGCAATATTTATTATTTCAATTTCCCTCTATCCTAAGTCCTAAATCCACCTCACAAAATCTACCTCATCTTTCCACCTCATCTCTTCCACCTCACCATGTTGCACATATAATTAAATATTCTTAATATTTAATTAGCTAATCTCCTCCATTATCTAAAAATAAATCTTTAATTGAATTGTCATCCACTAATTTAATTCTTAATTCAATTGTTCCCCACTATCCTCCACTATTGAATTCTGAATTCAATTATTCCCCACTATCCTCCACTATTGAATTCTTAATTCAATTATTCCCCACTATCATCCACTATTGAATTTTTAATTCAATTGTCCTCCACTAATTGAATTTTTAATTCAATTGTCCTCCACTAATTGAATTAAAAAAATTAATTTGTCATAATCCACTCTCATTAAAAATGAATTTTTAAATCATCCACTATGAATTTAAAATTCACAAATAATGAGAGCCCTTGATCTCAACTCTTGATCCTCACCCTCCATTCCTTTTTTAAAAATCTATAAATGAAACTCTCACCCAAGCCATTCATAACAACTTCTTCTTGCATCAAAACCATGCCCAAATTTCTCTCAAATCTCTAATCTATCTATCCTCTAATCCTTCATCTACATTTGTGTTGAAAGAAAGAGCAATCCACATTTGAATCAAATACGGTTATCTAATCTAGGAGCTCTTGGGTGCAAGCTTCCTCCTCCCTTGATGAGATTGGGTCTTCATGTGAGGTATAACTTTGTGTTTTTATGTAATTAGTTTGTGTTTTCACTTCATTTTGATTTCCTAATCTACAGTTACTTCAAATATTTAAAGTCCAATTGTATTACATAGGATGTTTGTTGATCAAATAAGCCAGCTATTGTTATTCAAGTATCACCTAAACCTCATTTTAGAACTAAAAGATAAAAGTTGTATTTAAAATAAAAATGAATCATCATGTTGAATAGAAAATATTCATATTCTTTATGAGTTGCTCAATTGAAAATATTTCTTAATTTCATATTATTATACCACATTGGGATGCAAAGAATATGTTTGTTGTTTTGAATAAGATAGTCAAAATCATATGCTTATGAGCACCTAATGACCATTGTGGTTATTAAATGTAATTCCTCTTGCATATACGGCGAGGTTATGAGAGTACATTGAGTCTCACCTAATTTTAGTATGCAACATAACATTGGGGCTATAGGCTTCCATAAGTCATCAACAATCAAATTCAAGGTTGTCATTGAAGTCAAAGGGTCAAGGTTGTTTGTCATTGATGTCAAGGTTGATATTATGATGTTGATAAGGTGATACAGTGATTCAAGGTAGGTGATGGTCATGAGGTGCATGATGTTGTGAATATGGTTTTCATGATAAGGTCTCTCAGTTCATGTTGATATTGCACAAGACAAACATGGTTCATATGATGCAAGGTTCATGTTCATGGTGGATGTGGTTTTGTTCATGCAAGGTTTTGTTGTGAATATGGTTTTCATGATAAGGTCTATCTTGGAAGGTTGATATGATGCAAGGTTCAAGTTCATGGTGGATGTGGTTTTGTTCATGCAATAAGAAGTCAGAGAAGACACAAGCTTTCATAATCATAATTCAATGTCATCATCAAGGAGAGTTATATTTATCAAGGGGAGTCATGAGTTTGATTCGAATGTGAAGTTTTTCATGTCTTAGAACCCTAAGCCTATGATAAGTGTCATACTCTAATGTCTTTCTTCTGATGTCCCTGAGGTCTGTGAAATGTCCTAGATATCTCTTGATGAAAGTTAGAATGTTTGAGTCTTTCTTATTAATAGTTAGGGTTTGCATATTGGACATTAAACCCTAAAAAGAATCTACTTTTCTTAAGACTTTAAAACCCTCAATTGCTTGTCGTGTGTAAAGTGCACTTTTGTTTTAATTTAATATTGACTTATAATCACAGGTTACTATCACTTAAGTCAACCTACTAAAGGGTCTTTAAGTCATTAGTTCACCAGCCCTTCAACCTAACTCAATCGGCCTCTCAGGTAAACTCTCATAAGCCCGAGTGCCAAATCATAATCGAAGGTCATATTTAATTGATATGAAGGCGGGAAAAAGGATTGGAAGGTTAGTATTTAAAATGAATTTGGAATACAAATATTCATCTCTATGTGGTTGAATTTGATGGGTATGCCTTTATAAAAGGCTAAAAGACAAGTTTATGTAGGATATCATGGTATTTGTAGTGTTTAAAGATTGAAGACTAATTAGTGTTTGTAGCTCAGACTATTTTGGCATGTTTGGGTGTGAAACATGACCATGCCTAGCCTAAACATAGCCATCCAGACGTGTTGGAACTATTAGTTTGGCTGCACGAGGAGAAGAACAAAAGTTACACCCTTTTGAAACTGCTTTTGATAATTTTTGGGGTAGCAGAAAACCTTTCACCATGGGTAAATGCCTCAGAGATATAAAAAACTGAGAGAGATTATTGTAGAGGGACCCTACATGATTGTGTTTCCTTAGATAGAATGTCTCTAAGTAACACGGTTTCCAAGTAACAACTCATCAAAGATTGCTGCCTTTTTGCACTTTGGACTCTTCAGGGATATTGCCAGTACAATGTAGCTCAGACTGTTTTGATATGTTTGGGTGCAAAATAGGACCATGTGTAGTCTAAACATACCCATCTAGATGTGTTGGAACTATCAGTTTGGCCACACGAGGAGAAGAACAAAAGTTACACCCCTTTGCAACTTTGCACTGCCTCCTTCTGATGATTTTTGGGGCAGCATAAAACCTTTCACCATGGGAAAACACCTCAGAGATATAAAAACTAAGAGAGGTTATTGTAGAGGGACTCGACGTGATCATGTTACCTTAGACAGAATGTCTCTAAGTGACACAGTTTCCAAGTAACATCTTGTTGAAGATTGCTACCTTTTTGCACTTTGGACTCTTCAGGGATATCGTCGATAGAATGTAGCTTGGACTGTTTCAGCATGTTTGGGTGAAAAACAAGACTATGGCTAGCCTAAACGAATCATCTAGACATGTTGGAATAGTCAGTTTGGTCACATTAGGAGCAGGACGAAAATTACACCCTTTTGTAACTTTACACTCCCTCCTTCTGAAGATTTTAGGGGCAGCAGAAAACCTTTCACCATGGGTAAATGCCTCAAAGATATAAAAAACTAAGAGAGATTATTGTAGAGGGACCCTATGTGATTGCGTTGCCTCAAATAGAATGTCTCTAAGTGACACATCTTCTGAGTAACATCTCGTTAAAGATTGTTGCCTTTTTGCACTTTAGACTCTTCAGGGATATCATCGATACAATGTAGCTTAAACTATTTCAGCATGTTTGGGTGAAAAATAAGACCATGCTTAGCCTAAACGTACCCATCTAGATGTGTTGGAATAGTCAGTTTGGTCGCATCAGGAGAAAGACAAAGTTACACCCCTTTGCAACTTTACATTGCCTCCTTCTGACGATTTTTAGGGCAGCAGAAAACTTTTCACCATGGGCAAACACCTCAAAGATATAAAAAACCAAGAGAGGTTATTGTAGAGGGAACCTATGTGATCATGTTGCCTTAGATGAAATGTCTCTAAATGACATGGTTTCTAAGTAACATCTCGTCAAAGATTGCTGCCTTTTTGCACTTTGGATTCTTGAGGGATATCGTCGGTACAATGTAGCTCAGACTATTTTGGCATGTTTGGGCGAAAAACAGGACCATCCTAGTCTAAACATACCCATTCAGACACGTTGGAACAGTCAGTTTGGTTGCATCAGGAGCACGATGAAAGTTACACCCCTTTGCAACTGTACACTGCCTCCTCTTGACAATTTTTGGGGCAGCAGAAAAGCTTTCACCACAAATAAACTCCTCAAAGATATAAAAAACTAAGAGTGGTTATTGTAGAGGGACCCTATGTGATCATGTTGCCTTAGAAAAAATATCTCTAAGTGACACTGTTTCTGAGTAACATCTCATCAAAGATTTCTATCTTTTTGCACTTGGGACTCTTCAGGGATATTATCAGTACAATGTAGCTCGAACTGTTTCGGCATGTTTGGGTGAAAAAAAAGACCATACCTAGTGTAAATGTACCCATACGGATGCGTTGGAATAGTCAGTTTGGTTGCATCAAGAGCAGGATGAAAGTTACACCCCTTTGCAACTTTACACTACCTCCTTCTAATGATTTTTGGGGCAGCAGGAAACCTTTCACCACAGGAAAACACCTCAAAGATATAAAAAATTGAGAGAGGTTATTGTAGAGGAACCCTACATGATCGTATTGCCTTAGATGAAATATTTCTAAGTGACACAGTTTCTATGTAACAACTCTTCAAAAATTGTTATTTTTTTACACTTTGGACTCTTCAGGGATATCGTAGGTACAATGTAGCTCAAACTATTTCGGCATGTTTGGGTGAAAAAAAGGACCATGCTTAGCCTAAATGTACCCATACAAATGTGTTGGAACTATCATTTTGGTCGCATCAAGAGCAGGACACCAAAAATGCAAAAATGCAAAAGTTGCTTTGTGCAACTTGACAACATTGACACTTTTTTGCAACAAGACTCAAAGACTCAAATTGACTCAAAAACATATGAAAGGATCTTAGAAGACCTTATTACATACAATTGACTCAATCAAAACAAAATTTCACTTTTTGACCCCTCTTGGAGGCATGACAACCTGGGTGCCCCTACACCATTAGTGTAACTGAAGTCGATAAAGTTTTCCTATTAAGAAAAAGAGCTTCCCTTAGCTTCAAGAAATATGAATATTCTATATTGACAAGGCCAACCACGTGAAGGTGGAAGCTCATGTGGCCTCACCTAAGACCTAAGACACATGTATTCTAGTAGACATAGGACACCTAAGACACCTATTGTATAGTATGTATCTAGATTTTGTAGACATAGTAGACCTAAGACACCTAGTCTTTATACCTTATCGTAGTCTAGACCTAAGTCAACTAGACATCTAGATTATAGTTCTACCTAAGACACCTATTATGGTAGACCTAGTTGACATATAGTACCTACATAAGACACCTAGATTAAATTATAGAAGACACCTAGATTATTCTAGATTATACCTTATTCTAGTCTCTAGAAAGGTTGTTGATACATAGTATCTACCTAAGATACCTAGATTAGATTAAATACCTTTTTTCTAGTCCCTATCTACTTAGTTGACATATCGTATATACCTAAGACACAATTAGAGACACCTATTATCTAGTTAGAAACCAAGACACCTAGAGACACCTATATTTTATATATTACCTAGATTTTATACATTACTCTCAGAATCAACTTCATCCATCACTTAGGTCTAACCCCATGAAGCATAACATGATGATGTAAAAATGTGTATATGTGTAAAAATGTAGCAACAAATAAAAAAATACAAACCTTACAAATTAATGTGCATACTTACAACTCAATGTAACATGACTTTACAAAATCAATGTGAATACTTACAAATTAATCCAATGAACCATCTGATCTAATCTACTCTTTATTGTGTCAAGTATTGCCTCATGGTCAGACTCACGTACCTTTCGCAAGGTCTTGTTCAAAGGTCTACCACGATATTGTATCAAATGAACATTGGATGCTATGACAAGATTCAAGTAATGAAGAATCTTTTGATGCATGTCAAAGTCTTGAAATAGCCAGACATTAACACTCTTATGTGGGTACTAAGCCATGTTCCAGTAACAACCACTGAGCCTATAGGGTATTCGATGTTTTCTCCATCTGTAACTTGGGCCTCCAATTTCTTTTTGGCCTCAACATGACACAAGTAATAATCTGTTCCCTCTTTGTTATCTTGATCTACAATAACTGCATATACATGCCCTACATTGATATGTGTAGCAAATTAGATGAAATTAGTCAACATTACAAAAACACTAAAAAATAAGATGACTTAGGAATTTCAAAAACTATGCAAATAGATATATTACCTAGTTGAACTAGATCTGATATGTGGTCAAATTCAACTAATAATTCCATCTGTGTTAGTTCCAGTGTCGCCGGGGGTCGATACATGTCAAGTGGGCTAAGATAACTTAACTGCTATTCATCAACCCACTCCTTTGACTCGCACTCATCCTAGGCTTGAATTGTATAGGAAGAACAAAAGCATGACATCTTTTGCATATGGATACTCCATGAACCTGCAATTGAGCTTCTAAAAGAGTGCATCTCACTTGATCTTGTTAGTGTAGAACAGTCATTATATGGTGCAATGTTAGTATCATCTATCAACCAAAAAAATTTATGAATTGAAGACTTACCTTCATTACCTGGACACATAGAAGCATTACACCACTCGATGATCAATTTTGCATCTGTCAACTTTGTATTGTCTTTATACTATAACTCTTCTCGTGCTATGGCTCTTTTGATACATGCTCCCCTTTTCCATGCCCAATCTCACAAAAGTTCCACATATACTAAATACCTATAAAATTATGCCTCCTGCTCAGCCAATAGAAATTCTGTGAGTTCTTGAATTGTGACGCACAGTTATCCGACCATATGATATGCTGACTGAACGATATACCCCTTCTAGCCAAATCATTGTAGAACACCTGAAAGCAACCTTGTATGAACTCTGTATAATGTGTATGATCATCACTGATATAGAAATGATACTCTCTTATGATCTTTATGTCATTCTTTGTACTATCATTCACATGAATGAATGCGATGTGCACAAATATAAAAACATGTGTGGAGTTGTAATATTGTGATTGCACCTCACGTTGTGGCTATAGACTATAGTTCTCTTCAAAGTCAATGATTGAAACAATGCTACCAACTAGAAATGTGTCCTTGCATAACTTGAATTGTAAGTCCAACCATCAAGCTCTATGCGCATGTCTTGCATACTCATACACTATGTTGTCACAAAATATAGGCATAAACTAATACACTAGAATCTTTTCAATAACCAATTCACACCTCTTTGCTTATTTACCATCTTTTGTACTGTATACCACTGTTTTATACTTGCCGAACTCTACTAGTTCATTTCCAACCGCATGTGTTCTTTTCATATGTTTAAATATTGGCATACGTTGCAAGCCACCGCAATGCTAAGATGTGCCATCCAAGCATAATTTCTTGTAGAATATTTGATCTTTCTCTCTATCACATGAAATTCTTGATATGAAGTCTCTTGAAAATATTGGTGCGGTATGTATGCCATAACCCTGCAAAACATTATTAGTATGCAAATCTAAACATATAGACTGATAAACATCAAAATAGTTAGAAAATTCAATATGTAATCTACAACAACAAGTAGTGCATGTGTGATTTATCTTGACATAGAAAGGTTTTATCATTTCAAAATATCTTTGACAAATTTTAATTTGAGGATACTTCTCTAGAAATTTACCAAAAAACTTTGTTTGGGTCATATCCAAAAAATGCTTTGGATGTGGCTCATAGTTCTGACTACCGATTATCCTTCTTATCACATCCCTTTGATTTAGAGACACCCTTGTGTAATTCTTCCAAAATTATTCAATTAGTGATCTCAATGCTTCAACAATTAGTTTATCTTTTCATGGTAGTCTCCCCGAGAACGCCCATAATTCATTGGCATTAATTCTTTGGTGTCTTCCAATGGCTCTTGATAAATTTTTCCTATTAATTCTCAATTCTCGACTCATATTTCTAATGAGATGATCTTTCCTCGTTTGACTACTTACTATAGTCGATTTAATCACACGCTATGTTGTATTACTATCTTTTGTGTGTGAGGTGTTACCCACACTCTCATACACACTCATTAGATTCTTGACAATAGATTTTTCACTTGAAGCCTCTGATGTTCTCAACCCAAGAATCTTCATGATGGACCTATACTTTATACTTTGCATCATTTCAATGAATAGTTGACATCTTGCAGTCTCATTTAACTTTTCAAAGAATAATCTCCAAATCTTATGAGCATATTTTCTACAAGTGCATTTTGGAATCTTACCTTCCATTGGCTGCAAAATATTCTCATCAATATCAATCAAATACTTTGGCTTTCTATACAAAATTCTAGGTGGTGTTAAGCTGGGTAAGTTCATCTCAACATTAGGAATTTCATCAATATTTAAATAAGATGGGCTAGATGCCATACCTTCAATCGAAGATGGAATAGATGACATACCTTGAGGTTGAGGTGGGAACAATGGCATACCTCCTTCATCACATGTGAGTGATAATGTACTCTCAACTTGAGATGTAGTAGATGGTGTCCCTACATGTTGACTTGCGGTAGAGGACGTGTCTCCAACTATGGTATTCAAATCTCTCATAGCATGAAGTTTTTGCATTCGTTCTCTTTGTGATGGTTGTAGTTCCTCTTCAATTGGCATGTCTTCATTTATCGTGTCCAATTTCGTCTTCTCACGAAGTTCCCTCATAGCCACTGCTTTCTTTGCATTCTTAGCTTCTATATCTTCCTGTGTTGGTTTAATTCTTGATCATTTCCTCGGCATGACAGAGAATTTTTTTGTAGCATGATAAAGAGACCAATATCAGTTCCTAAGAAATGAGTCCATACAAATAACTAAAATATGTCATTCAACCTTTCATAGTAAATGTACATACAATCATGTAAAAGAGTAAATGCCACTCAACCAAAATAGGTACAAAGCATACAAAGTAAATTATTGCAGCCATACAAAGCATTATTGCACAATGTTATTGTAGCCATACAAAGCATTATGTTACAAAGTTCATTTCAGTCCTAGATGAGGATAAGGTCAAAGGAGAGTCACCTATTGAGGGTACAAGTGAAGAGTACATGGGACTTCATGCTTGAAAAGGTTGAGGCAGACCCAATTTGACATGTTTATTGTCTTGGTTTGAAGATTGGAAGCTTGGAGATCAAAAAACCTATAGTGACCTATTTGCACAAGCCTGATTAAGCCTCTTGTCAAGTGGGATAGTCAATTATGGAATGATGAAGGCATTATGACATGATGAATTATATGATTCATGAAGACACTGATGGAGATCCATGGAGAAAACCAAGGAGGACAAGATAAGACACCAAATTTGTGAAGTTGCCAATGGCAACAAATTTACCACCTAGTTGTCCTTAACTAATCCATGATTGCAAATGTATGTATTTTGGCTTCTATTGACTAAAAGTGACTTATTTATGATGAATATAATGCTTGTAATTGTTAAATGTTAAATTACTAAAATTCAATCATAATTAATATTGCAACACTACAATCTATAAGTGTTAAATCACATGTCTTCTTTTCATGAAAAGTGATGCTTTCAAGTAGGGTTTTGATGAAAGAGCATTGTTAAAGTTTGGATGAAGGTTTAGATCAAGAAGTTAAAATTTGGAATTGAGAAGGTATTTTGTTGGTACTAGGGCTACTAGGATTTGGGTGGCTTGTGAAGGAATAGATAGCAATTGAAGAGTGTAGACTTGAGTAAGGGTTTAGAATGGTTGTGTCTGAGTTCCTGAGGGGTAAGAAGACCTCTAGTAACCTTGTTAGGTTTTGAAGTATTGAAGACCCTCTTTATACCTTTATATAGGGAGATTGCTTGAGAGGAAAGATTATGAAATTTGAAGACACTATTGGTATGAGCCCTTTTGATTGAGTTGAACCCTGCCTTTGCATCACATACCTAGGATTGTCATAAAAATCATTAGACTAATCTCTATAATTTAGGGTATTGAATGGTATATAGTTGATCAAGGTAACCACCATCATGTGCTAACAAAGGACAATTAGAAAATTTTGAAATATTGTTGTTATGTGCATACAAATCATCATGAATAGGTGCATAAGGAATGTCCTAACCAAGATATGTGCATACAAATCATCATGTCTTGTGCATACTTGTATGATCTTGGCACCTATTCATTTGTATTTTAAATTTTTAATATGAGAAGATAATAGTGGGATTGTATTTTTATTATGTTGTAAAGATTTATTCTTGTATAGTTTGACATCATGGTAGGTTAAGGTCTTTTTATTACACATAATTATTAAAGAGCCCAAGTGTAGAAAATATACATGGCATCATGTGAGATTGTAGATTGCTTTCTTGATTGGGAATGTGTCTATTTTAATTAATGTTGACCTTTGAGATATCTTTTATTATGCATACCATGAACTAATTTAAAACATAGTCTATTATATAAACACAAGATATGTATACATAGTCTTTTATTATGCATACTGGATACAAGTGATATAAACATGTATGATAAAGCATGATAAACTAATTCAAATAGAATTAAGGAAAATGTAAAGAACATGCATGTAAAGACTTGACATACCTAAAAATAGAGATTCAAATGGAGAGAGTACCCAATTATGTATTGTTTTTTTTGTACTTGCATCAAACACCTCAATAATTTAAGTTTTTGACCACTTGCTTCCTTTTCAATGTTAAATTGAATAACACTCAAATATAATTAGTAACAACAATACTATTAACCAATCTATAATGTTAAATTCCTAAAATTGAATCACAATTAACATTGCAACACTACAAAAGTTGAAACTTGAATAGATATGTATCAAATTTGATGTGAAAACTATGTTATTTCCTCCTTCTCAAGTTGGAAAAGCAGAAAAGGTGGTGGAAAGATCATGCAAAGGTGGTAGAATATGTAAAATGTGCATGTGAACTTCCCAATAGCATGAACACACTTCTTTTTTGTCAAAACATGCACATAATCAGCATGAAAACAGAGCATGTGGGCTTGAATCACGGGGGTCCAGGCCTTTTTACCATTTCTATAGTAGGAAAAAAGGTGAGTACGTTATAACGTGCTCACATTTTGTCCTGCTATAGATTGATCCATAAATATTTGTGCCTATCTCACCTTTGATAGCACCTTTGCAATATCTCACCTCTAGTTCCATTAGCTCATGTTCTATCTCTCACCTCTTTATATCTCACTTATCTCTCCTCCTCACCTCTCTACCTCTCCCCTCTCTATGTCTCTCAGTCACTCCTTGTCTACCTCTCCATCCATCCTTAGCCATCTAGGTCTCACTTAATCCTAAACCCTAAAGCCTCAACCCTCAAACCTTAAACCTTAAATCCTAAACCCTATCCCTAAACCCTCAACACTTTACCTTAAACTCTATCCCTAAACCCTCAAAATTTTACCTTAAACCCTATTCCCTCAACCCTAAACCCTAATCCCTCAACCCTAAACCCTACACCTTATCACTAAACCCTACACCCTATCACTAAACCCTAATCTCTTAACCCTTATCCCTAAAGCCTCAACCCTCAATCCTTAAACCTTCAACCCTAAACCCTATCCCTAATCCCTATACCCTTGACACTATACTTTAACCCTAATCCCTCGACCTTCAACCCTATCCCTAAACCCTCTACCCTCAATGTCAAACCCTAATCCCTCAACCCTTAACCCTAATCCCTCAACCCTAAACCCTCAACACTATACCTTAAACCCTAATCCCTCAATTCTAAACCCTAAACCCTAATCCCTCAACCCTCAACCCTAATCCCTCAACCCTCAACTCTAATCCCTCATCCCTAAACCCTAAATGCTATCCCTATTCCTAAACCCTTAATAGACTCGATACTATACCTTAAACCCTAATCCCTTATACCTAAACTCTCCAACCCTATCCCTAATCCCTATACCCTTGACACTCTACTATAACCCAAATCCCTTGACCCTCAACCCTATCCCTAAACCCTCAACCCTAAAACCTCAACCCTCAACATCAAACCATAATCCCTCAACCCTTAACTCTAATCCCTAAACCCTAAACCCTATCCCTAAACCCTAATCCCTCAACCCTCAATCCTGATCCCTCATGCCTAAACCCTAAACTCTATCCCTATTCTTAAACCCTAAATGTGCTTGATACTATACCTTAAACCCTAATCCCTTATCCCTAAACCCTCCAACCCTATCCCTAATCTCTATATCCTCAACACTCTACTTTAACCCTAATCCCTCGACCCTCAACCCTATCCCTAAACCCTCAACCCTATCCCTAAACCCTCAACCCTAAAACCTCAACCCTCAAGCCTCAACGTCAAACCCTAATCCCTCAACCCTTAACTCTAATCCCTCAACCCTAAACCCTAAATGCTATCCCTATTCCTAAACCCTCAATCGGCTTGATACTATACCTAAAACCCTAATCCCTTATACCTAAACCCTCCAACCCTATCCCTAATCCCAATACCCTCGACACTCTACTTTAACCCCAATCCCTCGACCCTCAACCCTATCCCTAAACCCTCAACCCTAAAACCTCAACCATCAACCCTCAACCCTCAACATCAAATCCTAATCCCTCAACCCTTAACTCTTATACCTCAACCCTAAACCCTATCCCTAAACCCTCAACACTATACCTTAAACCCTAATCCCTCAACCGTCAACCCTAATCCCTCATCCATAAACCCTAAATGCTATCCCTATTCCTAAACCCTCAATGGGCTCGATACTATACCTTAAACCCTAATCCCTTATCCCTAAACCATCCAACCCTATCCCTAATCCCTATACCCTCAACACTCTACTTTAACCCTAATCACTCGACCCTCAACCCTATCCCTAAACTCTCAACCATTGAACCTCAACCCTCAACCCTCAACATTAAACCCTAATCCCTCAACCCTTAACCCTAATCCCTCAACCCTAAACCCTATCCCTAAACCCTCAACACTATACCCTTGTTGGCAAGAGACACTATATGGATTCATGGTTGTTGTCATTGATGGCAACAAAGGTCATCCCACATATCCGCAAGTCATGATGTGTCTCTACCGGAAGTCAGAATAAAGAATGTTGTGGTCCGGTGAACAAGAACAGAGCATGTGGCAAGGTCCGACAGATTGATCCGGATCTCTTAGAGGAAGTGTCTTGGTGTAGTGTGGATTTGGGGAAGTCAAGAGGACTACCTTGAGTGGTATATTCCAAGGATTTAGCCTCCGGTGATGGACAAGGAAAAAGATATGAATAGTTGAGTACTGGATTCCTGAGAGACAGTGAAAACAGAGGAAGAACTGACTGACAGAGTATCAGACTACTTTCCGGATGTGTTACTATTGATGATAGAGGTGGTGAAGGCATGAATCATGTTTGGCCGACATGATTAATGATATCTACAAGTATATGCTTGATCCGCATTGCTTGGCGAGGAAGGATTCAGCCGACAGAACAAGAGTTTGTAAGAAACTAGACTGTTCTGGATGCCGACTAGAAAGGTGATGAAATTACTTGTGCGGATATATATAGAGGATGGATTTAGTTGTGAAGTGAGTGATGATGTGAAGATATATGCGAAGAAGTACAGAACAAAGCAGAAGTAGCAAGAAAGATCCGATATGTGAAAGGATAGCAGAATATAGAACAGAGGAAAGATGAAGTGCAGCAGATCAGTGTACTGAGCCTAACCAGAACTGAACTCCAGCATATGCAGATGCTTCCAATCAGTTCAAGACTGTGATTCTTATCACTTTGTAGACAGTGTGTCTTCTTGTAGGCAGTGGGCCTCTTGTGAGTAGTGTGCTCGGGCAGTGAGCCCTAATTGGCAAGTGCCATTTTGTAAATTCCTATTCTTCTAACAGAGAATAATTTTTTGGGTTAATCACCCCGTGGTTTTCTCCCTTAACAGGGTTTCCATGTCAAAAATTACTGTGTCATGTGTTTCTTATTTCATGGTAATGTTTTTGTGTTTGATTCAATGCTGCATTAATTAATAAGAAAGCTCAAAAAGGGAAATAATTAGGATAACTGATTCACCCCCCCCCTCTCAGTTATCAACAATTGGTATCAGAGATAAGTTCCTCCTAATAGAGCCTAACAGCTTGAGGAAGATCTGGGAACTCAAATGGATGCATATGGTTTAAGGGAGCAACTCAAGACTGCCCTTGAGGATCTTAAACAGTCAAATTCTGAAGTCAATGAATTAAAAGAAAGACTCAAACAGGCTGATGAATTCATGAGAGAATTAAAAGACAAATTAAGTCTCTCTATGAAAAAGAGAAAGGAGCTGCTCCAACAGTTGGCAAGACAAAGTGAAGAAAGCAATACAAATGAAGAATTGACTGAGCAAACCAAGTTATGTGAAAAATTATCAAAAGAAGTCATTATGTTAAGACATGAAATGGAATCAGGAACTATAAAGTTTACTCAAGAGATTGAAGAAAAAAGAAAGGCTGAAGACAATCTAAGACAATCTCTTAAAGAAAAATCAGAAGAATGCCACCAGATGGACAGGATTATCAGACATCTTGAATCTGATCTTGAAGATGCCAAAGATAATGAAGAAAAACTTGAGGATCAAATTGCCTCTCTCAAAAGAGACCTTCAAACAGCAAATGAATATAAAGAGAAATTCAAGATAAGTTCTGCTCAACTTGAAGTTCTTCTTGGAAGTCAAAAGAGGACAGATAACAAGTATGGTTTGGGATATGAGAAAGGAGAAAGCTCCGGAGCCGGTCAGAAGAATCTTGGATCAGAAAATCCAAGGAGCAGGCCTAGAAGACCTCCGGTAAGACAACCAAATGCTCAAAGATATCCATCCTTCAATGGATACTGCCACTGCTGCAACCACTTTAGTCACAAAGCTAATCAGTGCATGAATCAGATTAATTCATCCTTCTCTGGACAGTGCTTCAACTGCAAAAGGTATGGACACAAATCCCATGAATGCAGAATTATGCAAGTAAACAAATCATTCAAAGGTAGATGCTTTACATGCAATAGAGTAGGTCATATGGCTAATCAATGCAGATCAAGAGGATATCAGTCAAATATGCAAAGAAATGTTATTTGCCAAATCTGCAATAGGTCCGGTCATAATGCTAAAGTCTGCAGAAACAAGAATCAGGACAAAAGAGGTATGGTGTATAATCAGAATCAAGACAAGGGTAAACAAAAGATGAATGCGGATGAAGTTAGGAATCAGATGAGAAAGATTTGGGTGAAGAAAAGTTCAGAGAATGTAGAGGTTGGATCCGCACCAGACTCTGGTGCTGATATTTCTTCCGGAAATTAAAAAGTGAGCTCAGGCTCAGGGGGAGACTCAAAGAAAATCCTGTTCCCCCAGCCAAACAAGTGGTGCCGGATGTGGCACAAGATGCGGATTAAAGGGTTTGCAGATATGAGTCTTGAGATGCTTCAATCAAGTTTTCAGAGGTCCGCATGGAGTTATGAAGAAGCTGTGATCGATCAAATAAGACCTGATCAGGGAGATGCTCCGGTATGACAAAGGATTACAAAAAGGTCCGGAGAGATCCGGAAGTGCACTATCTTGTTCTGCGGATTGGACAGAGTGTTTGGGATGTTCATGTAATATGTTACCTTGATTTATTCATGATTGAAAGATCTGGATGATATTCGCAGATCAGGACTAATCCGGGATACTCCAAGCTATCCAGACAAGGCAAACCAGAATAATGTAGGTGAAGCATTTATTGCAGACAGATATTAGGGTTCGCGGAGCAATATAAGGGATTTCTCAAAAGTCATTTGCTCATTCTGCACTCAAGAAGAAGCGAATAGTGGAGCTCTGCAACAAGATTCATCAAGCACACCAAGGATCTCCTGCCGAAGTCATTGCATAAAGAAATCAATCCAATCACTCCGTGCAAATCGAAGGCGCATAAGGTATTATCTGTTTTTCATTACCTCACTACAAATCTTTGAAGAATGGCTACTCCAAATATAGCTAAGATCTCTGATAGACCTCGCCCCTCATTCAAGAAACATCCTTACAAATCATTGGAGGTAGATCCACTAGGAGCCTTCTCTAGTGTTCCTCATGGTGTATTGCATACGGAAGATATTAGGGTTTACATCCATGCGAATCTTGAAGACTTTGGAGAATCAAAACTGATGGATATCTATCACAAACAATTGATAGATGACTCCTTTGAGATCAAACCTCAGTATAAAGCCATCCAGGACAAACACTTTGCACAGTGCATTCATTTCCCCTGTTTTGAAGAAGATGAATGGGTCCGGTATGTACTAAGTAGAGTACATGACAACTTCCTATGGTTGAACCAGCCCTTCAAGATCACCAAAGATGCAATTAGGGCTGTAACCGGTCTGCACTTATCCGGTGGTTTACCTGTTCTCAAGTCTGTCAAAAATCAGACAGTTAGTGATGCAACCGGATCCAAGTTTGACAAGAGAGCTATGACAGTTGATGACATCACTGAACCGGATGTCAAATTTGCAGCTATGATAATTGGTTACAAAATCTATCATTCCAGTAGGGAAAATTCAATACCGGGAACTGCAATCTACACAGCTTATCAAATGTTAAAGGAGAATGCAGACTATGACTTGTGTGAGCTTCTTGTGAACCAACTCTTTGAAAATCTGCAGAAGATCAAGAAGGACAAGAAAAACTCCTTCAAGTATGGCAATCTGATCCTTTGTCTCTTCTTTTACTACATGAATGAGCTTCCCGGATCCAGTGGATGGGTATGGCAAAATGACAGACCGGTTGCCATCCAAATCAGAGACTATTTGCATGAACTTGGGGATGCCAAAGTAAGAAATACAGCTCTATGGGGATACTTCAAGAACTTCCAAAGCATGATGCATGCAAGAGAAAGAATACCCCAATCCCTTGTAGAAAAGTACAAAGACACAGTATGCTTCATGGTTGAAACAGATCAGTGTCTAATGGAGGCAGTAGAGCCAAGGACTGTTTGGATAATGCCCATGGGGTATGAAGTGGATGAACAAATAGTAGAGCTGCATGTTCAACACATGCTAAGCCAGCCCAAAGATCCTAAGGCAGAAAGGTTTGGAACCTTTGAGGAACTGAGTGTAAAGTTACATGTAGAACTCAGGGAACCGGAGATAAAGAGGAAGGTAAGAAAAGAAGTTGAGCATATTGCTCAAGGCCTAGGCATCTCAAAAGAGGCACTTGATGCCAGCCGGGAAAAGAGGAGGAAGGCTGAGGAAGAAGAGAAAAGTAAAGAAAGTGTTCCGGTTGAAACTCCCACCCGGACCAGATCATCAAAAAGATCTACACCTCCCTCAACCAAAAGTTCAAAACCTGAAGTCCAGGCATCCGGTAAAAGATCCAAGACAAAAGCCACAAGGGCTTATAAAAGCCAAAAGGATGAAGAGGAAACAGAGTCAGATGAGGGAGTAAAAGAAATAAAGAAGCAGAAGAAGAAAGGATCCGGTAAACCCTCCTCAGGACAAGACAAGGATGAAATGGCAGAGGTATCTGTTGAAAAGCCCACTCTGTCTCTAGAGAATGTAATCAAGTCGGTCACGGTGGATGGAAACCTTCAACCAATGACTGAATCTTATGATGACTTCAGTGAGGCTGACCAAAAGACTCTGCAGGAAGCCACAGTCAAATATCTGAACATATATAATAAGGCTTTCATTGAGATCATATCTCTTATTCCTAAAAGCCTAGAAAAGGAATTGGAAGTAAGAAAGAACAATGCTCATGCAAAAGATCTTGAGATCCGGGAGCAGATAGCTATTCAGCTATATCCTCAAATTGATCCCAAGACAATGAACATAATCTTCAAGGACTGCAAAGATGAGTTCAGAAGTAAAGCCAGGATGAATCAACTCATGCTTGGTGAGACTGACAAAGTGGCCCAAGAGACAGAAGAGATCCTCCGGAAGGCCTTCAAAAGGTTCAATCTTCCTGTTGTAGAGGACTTAGGTACAGAAACAGCTGAGGACTTGGAACCCTCTGCTCCAGAAGAAGTGGCCTATGAACAAGCTAGCATCTCTCCTCCGGTTTCCCCTACAGTCTCCGGATCCAAAGAAGAAGAGAAATTACAGGAGAAGGAAGCAGTAGTGAAAGACAAAGAGGTTGACAGTTCCAAGACTGCAGAAGAAAAGAAACATCTGTCTCCGGCAAGAGACACTGCACAAACTGTTCAACAATTTTTGAGCAAAGAAACTTTAGAGATTGATGAACTGGAGCTTCTAAAAGGCCCATTCGACTTTGACTCTCTCTCTCCGGTACAAACAATGAAGATAGCTTCATTTGCAAATGCCAAGGCAAATGAAAAACTCCTGAAGTCTCATATGGAAGACTGTGAGTTGATAGAGGCTGCTTCCAGAGTACTTGTAAAGATTATGCCATCAATCCAGATAGATCCGACAGCCTCCTCTTCCGGTAATCTAAAAACCTTAGTCAGCAGTGTTGATACACATTTTGATTCTCTAGAAAAATCAGCTGAAGAAAAGGTCCGGAAGGAATTTTTGGATAAAAGATTTTCAGAAGTATTAGAATTAATCTCTAAAGATAGGAAGATTGTGAGCATTGGAATAAAGAGCTTAGAGAATGCTCTTAAGGATGGCGGTGACATCTACAAATTTTGTATATCCTGGTCAAAGGCAACAGCAGCAATTGATAAGAAAATAAAAGAGGAACAGGACAAGCTACAAAGCTTATCTCAAAGTTTTGATCCTCTCTCTTCCTCCATAATAAATCAAGAATGTCAGACTATTGCAGTCTTGAATGAAATAAAGAATCTTGAGAAGGAAAGGAAGAACATCACTAACCGGATGGGAGAACTTAGACGGATTATAATCCCTAAGTTGGAAACTATGCATGAGACCATCAGTGATGCTCAGACCACCGACCAAACAAATGATCCGACAAATCTCAAGAGGGCAGAAGCTTTTGCATTTTTGTTGAGTGGTCACATTTCAATTTTGGATAGAATGAAGCAAAGTTGGGCTATAGAAATGATCCAATTGCAGACATCCTTTGCAGACATTCTTTAGTATATGTGAGTATGTAAATATGCGGCTATGTATAGAAAATTTTTGAAAATTTTGATATGCGGACCCTACCCTTTGCCATTGATGTCAAAGGGGGAGTGAGGAGCAGTGAAAAATGAGGAATCCAATTAAGGGGGAGTTCCGGAAATTGTATATAAAGACAGAGCATCAGCAAAGGGGGAGCATAGTGTAAACACTTAGTCATTTTTCACTAAGTGTTGCCATCAATGCCAAAGGGGGAGATTGTTGGCAAGAGACACTATATGGATTCATGGTTGTTGTCATTGATGGCAACAAAGGTCATCCCACATATCCACAAGTCATGATGTGTCTCTACCGGAAGTCAGAATAAAGAATGTTGTGGTCCGGTGAACAAGAACAGAGCATGTGGCAAGGTCCGACAGATTGATCCGGATCTCTCAGAGGAAGTGTCTTGGTGCTGTGCGGATTTGGGGAAGTCAAGAGGACTACCTTGAGTGGTATATTCCAAGGATTTAGCCTCCGGTGATGGACAAGGAAAAAGATATGAATAGTTGAGTACCGGATTCCTGAGAGACAGTGAAAACAGAGGAAGAACTGACTGACAGAGTATCAGACTACTTTCCGGATGTGTTACTATTGATGATAGAGGTTGTGAAGGCATGAATCATGTTTGGCCAACATGATTAATGATATCTACAAGTATATGCTTGATCCGCATTGCTTGGCGAGGAAGGATTCAGCCGACAGAACAAGAGTTTGTAAGAAACTAGACTGTTCCGGATGCCGACTAGAAAGGTGATGAAATTACTTGTGCAGATATATATAGAGGATGGATTTAGTTGTGAAGTGAGTGATGATGTGAAGATATATGCGAAGAAGTACAGAACAGAGCAGAAGTAGCAAGAAAGATCCGATATGTGAAAGGATAGCAGAATAAAGAACAGAGGAAAGATGAAGTGCAGCAGATCAGTGTACTGAGCCTAACCGGAACTGAACTCCAGCATATGCAGATGCTTCCAATCAGTTCAAGACTGTGATTCTTATCACTTTGTAGACAGTGTGTCTTCTTGTAGGCAGTGGGCCTCTTGTGAGCAGTGTGCTCGGGCAGTGAGCCCTAATTGGCAAGTGCCATTTTGTAAATTCCTATTCTTCTAACAGAGAATAATTTTTTGGGTTAATCACCCCGTGGTTTTCTCCCTTAACAGGGTTTCCACGTCAAAAATTACTGTGTCATGTGTTTCTTATTTCATGGTAATGTTTTTGTGTTTGATTCAATGCTGCATTAATTAATAAGAAAGCTCAAAAAGGGAAATAATTAGGATAACTGATTCACCCCCCCTCTCAGTTATCAACAACCCTAAACCCTAATGCTTCTCTCTTGGATAATGAAAATAAAGTCTGTAAAACTGCAGTATTTACAATCAACTAGCAAGAGCAAATGTCATCCATTGAAATTAGGAAATGTCCTTGAAGTGCACCTTAACTCTTTAGATTCATGAGTTGTCCTTGCTTGTATCTCACATCTTGGGCCATATTGTGCCTTGTCAATTCTCTGAGTTTCTAGCTCCATCAGTAAAACTTTCTAGTTGAAGTGAATATTCAAATTATATGGCATGTTTTTCTAGCCCATTTGGGGTTCATTATGTCAATAGGTGTACACACTATGAGAAAAGCTTTGCATCTGGTACATCCACAGTGAGTAATTAACAGTTGAAATCAGAAGGATGATCATTATGAGAAAATCTTTGCATTGGGGTACATCCACAGTGGGCAATGAATGGTTGAAATCAGAACCCCTGATCAACATCAAGTGAACATTTTTTTATTAAGATTTTTTAAAAAGATCAGCATACTTTCTCCACCTATTTGCTTGAATTTAAATCAGGGCCATAAAAATCAATCAGTCTTTTAAAAATAGATATTAGTAACTATACATTTTAGATATCAGTAACTATACATTTTAGTACCATTTCTTTCTTGATTTTCTATTTTTAATTAACTAATTTTTGTTTGTTTTAGACAAAATATTACAATCCTTGTGAAGATCTTTTCTTGTATAATTTTCTCCTTTTATCTTTGGCCTATCTTTTCCCTCCTAGAAGTTCTTTTAGAAGGATCCTTATTTTATCTTTCGATCTATATGAACTCTAAACATAAATCTATGTTTCTTGTTGTCCACTTGCTCAAAGATGCAAATGTCTCCTTCCTTGATATTATTATGACATACAAAATATGCCCACCCCACACTTAGGGCAGGTATATTGTTATGAAACAGGCAAATAATCTCCCATTATTTACTGGCTCTATCCACAAGAACTACTAAACTTTTTTCTCTTGGTAATTGTAGAGGACATTCACCTATTTTTGGCAACTCTTATATTCCCAAACCATTAAAAAAACTAAGTTACTTTAACCCAATAAATAGCTGATTGCATTGATTTAATACTCTACTATTAAAGCTTACCATTCACACAAATGTAGATGTTCATATTATAGAAGACTGCATTGTATTAGACTATTCTAGAGATCCCTCAGAAAAATGTAATAACAAAACTGCTTTGCCTTATGTTAGCTTACAATTAAACCCATTCTTTTTGACACTCTTATCTTAATAAAGTAAGAGTAATAAGAATAGAAAGCAGAGAATTTGATCTTACTAGTATGCATGGTCAGTTTACATTCCCTGACTTCATTTTCATTGAATAAAAGGGTTTATCTAATTTGAAAGGTGGGGTAGAGTTCACTGTCATGTGATTTTCTAGATGATAGGGTCCATAATGTCCAGGGTTATTCAAAGAAAGGCCTATAACAGAATTAAGTTTTTGTTATACCAATCCTCTTGGTAAAGCTACAATTCAAATTCCTACTTTGAAAGTTGAAATAAATTAAATTAGACTTACAATTTTGAATTTATTCCATTGCTTCAACAACATCATTATCTTCTTCATTAGAAACCAATCCAATCAGCAACTTGATGCCCATTGGTTGACTTGAACTGCATCCTTTGTTAGAAGAAGGGCATTTTTTATCTGTATCAATGTTGGTATTCATAAGCTGAAGAGCATTCATATTTTTCACACACCCTGTTCTTTGAAATATCTTAACCTTAAAATATGACTTGAATATGTACTTGAACACAACAAAATCTCCAATCTCCATCCCATGATGATTCACAAAATTTTCCCAACCCTGCCTAAATTCCATTTTATTTATGGTACCTCGTAATTGTGCATCCCACTCCTACCCACCTGGGCCTTGCAACACCATATGTTCATCTATGTTGTCTATAAATTGTGAAACAAATGTAGGAGGAATGTGCTGCCATAAACACATTACACAATTAGATTTTACAAGTTCTTAACAGTGTACAAGAAATAAAAGAATGAAAAATAATGTATAGAGTTACCAGTTTTTGTGTAAAGTCTCCAAGCATAATTTTGAAGAAGGAGGCACACCTGGATTAAACCAATTCATTCAGCAACTTACTACCCATTGGTTGACTTGAACTGCAAACTCTATTAGAAGAAGGGCATATT
This sequence comes from Cunninghamia lanceolata, assembly GCA_027924645.1. Classification (NCBI taxonomy): domain Eukaryota; kingdom Viridiplantae; phylum Streptophyta; class Pinopsida; order Cupressales; family Cupressaceae; genus Cunninghamia; species Cunninghamia lanceolata. Next base: position 6,761,532 of record BSBN01000261.1, on the reverse strand, counting down.
TTATCTATATCAATGTTGGTATTCATAAGCTGAAGAGTATTGATATTTTTCACACACCCTGTTCTTTGAAATATCTTAACCTTAAAATATGACTTGGATATGTACTTGAACACAACAAATCTCCAATCTCCAGCCCATGATGATTCACAAAATTTTCCAAACCCTACCTAAATTCCAGTTTATTTATGGTACCCCCTAATTGTACATCCTACTCCTGCCCACCTAGACCTTGCAACACTGTATGTTTGTCTGTGTTGTCTATAAACTATGAAACAAATGTAGGAGGAATGCACTGCCATAAACACATTACACAATTAGATTTTACAAGTGCTTAATAGTGTACATGAAATAAAAGAATGAAAAATAATGTATAGAGTTACCATTTTTTGTGTAAAGTCTCCAAGCATAATTTTGAAGGAGGCACACCCATTAAACCAATTCATTCAACAACTTGTTGCCCATTGGTTGACTTGAACTACATACTCTATTAGAAAAAGGGCATCTTTTATTTGTATCAATGTTGGTATTCATAAGCTAAAGAGCATTGATATCTTTCACATACCCTGTTCTTTAAAATATCTTAACCTTAAAATATGACTTGGATATATACTTAAACACAACAAAGTCTCCAATCTCCAGCCCATGATGATTCACAAAATTTTCCCAACCCTACCTAAATTCTAGTTTATTTATGGTACCCCCTAATTGCACATCCCACTCCTGCCTACCTGGGCCTTGCAACACCATATGTTCATTTGTGTTGTTTATAAACTATGAAACAAATGTAGGAGGAATGTGCTGCCATAAACACATTACATAATTAGATTTTACAAGTTCTTAATAGTGTGCAGGAAATAAAAGAATGAAAAATAATGTATAGAGTTACTAGTTTTTGTGTAAAGTCTCCAAGCATAACTTTGAAGAAGGAGGCACGCCCATTAAACCAATTCATTCAACAACTTGCTGCCCATTAGTTGACTTGAACTGCATACTCTGTTAGAAGAAGGGCATCTTTTATCTATATCAATGTTGGTATTCATAAGCTGAAGAGCATTGATGTTTTTTACACACATTGTTCTTTGAAATATCTTAACCTTAAAATATGACTTGGATATGTACATGAACACAACAAAATCTCCAATCTCTAGCCCATGATGATTCACAAAATTTTCCCAACCCTACCAAAATTCTAGTTTATTTATGGTACCCCTTAATTGTACATCCCTAAACCCTAAACCCTAATCCCTAAACCATAAACCCTAATCCCTAATTATAATTTATGGTACCCTAATCCCTAAACCCTAAACCCTAATCCCTTATCCCTAAACCATAAACCCTATACCTAAATCCTCAACCCTCAACACTTAAACCTTAAATTTTAAACCATTTCCCTAAACCCTCAACCCTCAACACCATACCTTAAACCCTAATCCCTCAACCCTAAACTTTCAACCCTAAACTCTATCCCTAATCCCTCTACCCTCAACACTCTACCTTAATCCTAATCCCTCGACCCTCAACCCTAAACACTATCCCTAAAGCCTCAAACCTAAACCCTAATCGCTTATCCCTAAACTCTAAATCCTATCCCTAAACCCTCAACCCTCAACCTTAAACCTTAATCCCTTAACCCTAAACCCTAATCCCTCTCAAACCTTATCCACCCCTCTCCTCCCTTATCTGCCTCACCCCCATCTCTACCCTCCTCTACCCTCGACACTATACATACATACATATAGGCATACATATATATATACATACATACATACATACATACATACAAGCATACATACTTACATGCTTAATAACCTTGAACATAAAACAATCCAAGGGGGACATAATGTGAGTGCATTAGAACGCACTCGTGTTATGTCAAACATGACAAACATTGAGCAAACTTTTGCAAAAGAAGAAAAAATGCAAAACAGAACATAACACAAGCACGTTATAATGCACTCACGTTATATTTTGCCTTGGGAATCCCAATCCTTAGGCTTGGGATTTGCTTTGGATTTCCAACCCAAAGGCTTGGAGTGCATTCCCAATGTCCAGAGATGTGTTTTTGCATATTCTACAAGATTTCACATAATTTCATTTGTACTAACCCTTAGATTTGCACGTGTTTCAAGGTCAAACAAATCGAACACCTGGGTAATGTTAGGCTTTCTCTTCGCTATTTAATGATGGAATTTTTTTTACATTTTGACAATGTCAAGCCTTTCATCTTTAATTTCTTTTGTTTGTGTGTTTGTTTTTGGGCAAAAACCAATGTTTGGTCTTTTTTTCATTGTAAATTAACCGTTCATAATTAAAATTTAAAAAAAAATACATTTTTAGAAACTAGACTCCATTCTACACATATTAAAAAAAAAATTCAATTAGTTTTCAAAATTTATAGGGGTAGCACGGCCAAAATTCTATTTTTCAGGATGTGTCCACTTTGAAAATTAGTAAAAAATCAAATATTCATTAAAAAATTATCAGAAAAATTGGGCATAAACTACATGTTGTTAGCTAATTTCTCACTTAAGTGATTTTAAAAATACCAAAAAAAGTTAACCTTTTGAGGGAGCCACAAAACATGCTATGTTATGTTTTTTCGACAGAAATAACACCAATTTATGTGGCTCCCTCTTTTGAACCCCTTAATCTATATCATTTTTAAAAAAAATTAGTAGTTTAGAAAGTAGACTCGGAGCACTACAAACATTGTTTTGGTTGTATCTCCAAATTTTGAGTGTAGCTATGCTCAATTTCTCATCCAATACTAGCATTTCTTGATTTCAAAAAAAAAGTGGCCACTTAAGACCCCTTTTTGGCCCCCATCTTCTTGCACTTACCCCACACAAAAAGGTATTCATTCCAAAGTCAGAGTATGTCAATTTTATAATGATACTTGCATATTTTCATCTAAGTGTACAATGATTCATTTCCTTCTTTCACCTACAAACTCACCTAAGATAGCTTTAGATCATGTTTTTAACATTTTTATCATTCATATAGGTAGAGGTCATCCTTAGATATGAAAGTGAATATCATTACACATGCTTTTATTGATTACTTGGGCCTATCTAGGTATAGCTCTATTGGTAGCTAGGCATCTATAGCCCTAACTGATATACCTAAGTCACCCATAATAGATGAGATTTCTATTTATATTATGTAAAGGTCATCTTTAGATATGAAAGAATGCATCATTACACATGCCTTTATTTATTTTTATTTTCCATTTTTTTTTACTTTCCTCATCTTGTACACATTCAAGTCCACATCTAGGTTTGAGTCCACTAAGATAACCAATTTTTCTTTTTATAAGAATTAATTTTTGAAACTTGATATCATAATTGTAGTTGCTTTTCCAAACAGATTTAAGAATATTTAAAATGTGAGGAGTGATGGATGCAAAGTACAAGATACATATTTGCATTGCATCCACTTCCTTCAACATGAAAATGAATCTACACATATGAATGAAAAATTAATGAAAACTACGCCCTCACAATTCAACCATCATGAATGCAAAAGGAAATATAGTTAGCAAAGATATTCAGAAAGTGCACTTTGAATCAAGATACAAGTCATATTGACCATGTTAATTAATAATTAGAACCTTAAAACAAATTGACAACAAATAAGGAATGGAAACCAACAACTAGCCAACATCATATCAATGCTCCAAAAAGCCAATATAGGAAAAAATCAAATAGAAAACCAAAACCAAAAGAAAAGAAACAAGCCAAAATTTCATACCCTACCCTAGTGATACAAGCTTAACAAATCAAGAATATGAGTAGGGAAGCCCTCATTTTTGTAATTTTTTAGATTGTTCAATATTAAACACTTAGTCAAGTTACATTCCTAATTACTACAAGTTTGTCTTTATACTAAAAAAAAGAGTTTGACCATTTTAGGTTCATATTCTACATGATATTCAAGAAAAAATAAAAGTTGAAGAAGCTCGTCTTTCTCATGCCAGATCCCCAAGCAAGTTTTATTATAAAAATCCCCATAATTAGAAAAAAAAACATACGGTTTGGTTTATCTTTTATAAAATTTAAGGATAAACCCTTTTGATCAATTATAATATATTTTAACTCATTGAAGTGAGGATTCATATTTTGAAAATTATAATCAGTTTTGGAAGTGATATATCATAACTTTCATTTTTATTACTAACAAAACAAAAAAATTAAGATGAATAATACATGTGAGAGGAATTGGAAAACTCTTATATTGTGATGACATCCATCAAGGATGTATGTCTTCCATCATTTACTTCATGCTCATCCAAATATATGTTTCTCCATCCAAATCTACACATTCATTAGGTACATGCAAGTCACACACAAAATCAAAAGTCTACATTGTATCAAATGAATTTATATTAAGATTTTTTTTTTCTTTTCACCTACTTGCTAGTTTTTAGAATTTGAAAGACTATTATCAAGATTTTCTTTATCATATGAAACATCATAATCCTTATGTACAACCAAATCCAACTCGGTAGTGATGTATCCAATTTTTTGATTTAAGATCACTCTCATCATGCACCAAAACTGAATTGTTATAAAATTTAAAATTCATTAGGAAAGGATCAATCAAATCAGATTCATTAGATGAACAATCACTTTCCTCATTTAACTCAAGATTGTTATAAATTTTAAAGCCAAATAAGGATAAATTATTTGTATTTCTCAATGGAAATCTCTCATGAATCTCTTGTTCCAACCTACTGTTGAGATCTTCCAACTTCGAAACAACAATATTGACTTTAAAACAAAGTAGCTCAACCACGTGAGTTTGAAAATTCAAAAAAAATCAACAACAACCAACAAATCAACAATACCTTTGCTTTATCCCGCACTACTAAAAGAATATGACTATTTATGATTGAAATAGGTGTTTGTGCTCAAATCTTCAATCAACATTTTATTTTATTGCATACAAGCATCTATTTCATCTACTTTAATTTTTCTAATATCATTATTATAAAATTCATCATTACATACCTTAAAATCATTGTCCTCAAGTGTAATTTAGTAGTTCAAGTTGTTACCTCTTCATGTTGGTGTGTAGTTGAGTTATCCACCAAATTAAAGAAGTCTCAAAACTCATGATTTTCTTCTATTTTTCTAGTTGAAATGTGTTCTTGAACTTCTTCACTTAATGGAACAACAATATGCTCTTGACTCTCATGTTGCATTCTATTTTCTTAGCATTCATCATTTCTTTGAGATTCATGTCAAAACTTATGATGACTTTGACACATGTTATTCCCCATGCTTGTTTGTATTATGTAGGTGGCACTTGTCGGGAAAAAATATTTATTGAAAAGTGCCAAGATATCCAAGGACTTGCATATCATGATTCAACTTGTCAATTGACCTTTGGATGTCCAACTCAAAAAAATACATTACTAGTTGGGATGGTTCAATGTGTTGATGATTTTCTTCATTGTTGTATGTTGGAATGTCTCTAATTTTAGTGTTGTCACTATTCTCTTCCTTCATGCTTAAATCCACTTGATTTTCATGAATGTTGTTTTCAATAGTCTCAAAATTTGCCTCATTAACTGCATTGTTGGGTTCATCATCGAAGTCATCACTAGACTCAAGTGGATTTTCTTGTGGCATCATTAGGACAACAACATGATTCATGTTAGATACCAAAGTAAGAGCACAAATACTTGGTTGGTTACCTTGTTGTGATTGTTGCAGTGTCAAACTTGGATGAGGGTAGTTGCTTTCTTGCATGCTTAGTTAAATTATATATGTACTTGGTTGATGACATATTGAATTTTGTAGTGGGCTGCAATAAACATGGATTTGTATACAATCATTCCTTGTATCCAATCCATAAAGTTAATGGTTCATTACATCAATTTCTTTTGTCCTATACATTATGTCAATTTTTCTCGAAGCTTGAAAAAAGCATTGAGTTGTTGAAATGTACAAGACAACTGAGAGGGGGGGTGAATCAGTTGTCACCAAAAACTTGACTTCTTGTGAACATTAACATATCAATCACTTATTCACTGTTATTCAGATTTAATCATGAAACCATGAAATCAGAAACTCAACACAATAACACATTCAACACATATGAGACACAAGTTTTTTACGTGGAAAACCCTATAAGGGAAAATTCACGGTGGGTGTTAGCCCACAAAGTAATATGTTATAGCAATACCAAAAATTAGAGGCTCACTACCTTAGGGCTCATTTCCCAAAATGTTCATTGCCAAGATCAGCTCACTACCAAGGGGTGGCTCACTGCCAAGTGTTGGTGAAATGATTTGATAGCATCTACTCCATGCCTAGATTTAGTTCCATTAAAGCACAATATAACTCCCCTACTCTGCTCTTCTTACACATGTTTACTTATCTTCACATTTTTGCCCAAGGACATCTTTTTCGCAACTACATTACATGTTTTATACAGTTCATCAACCTTGGAATGTACATCAAGGTCGGCATTACATTCATCAACCATTGGAACAATCTCCAAATCCAGCATTACAAAAATATATAGAAATAGGTCTGGACCTAAACTAAGTTTGCTAAGGTAAAGATGTATGCAGATCATGTTATGCCTTAGCTAGGACTAAAATTTAATCCTCCATGCCATGACACACTTCAAGAATCTTCAATGTATCTCCACAAGAAGTGAAAACAACCAAGTCAACGTCTAAGGCTAGTGTTAACATTAAGTCTTCTAAGAACAGTCTTCATCCATGATCCAAATTTCTCTTTGCGGACCAATCCAAAGGTAGGAACATGATCAGTAGACATCAAAAAGCACATTGTAATCACCAAGAACAACTATACAATCTCTAATCGCTCTGTCAAGAAGATTCTTCAAATCGGGGCACATAAACAACACTGTCAGCTACTGTCATAAAGAAAGATGGCTTGTGGACCACCAAATCATGAACCATTAGAGTTGAAGGCACTTATCATCATTTTAGACTTAACTCTAGAACCGCAGACCATAATACTTCAATGCGGAGGAATGCAGAGCAAAATACTTTCTCCTTGTCACCACTGAATGTATAGAAAAAATAGTTTTTACTCTGGTGAACACAACTCACTCAAATCTTCATACTGGAGGCTTAAACTTGGAACATAGCATCTTCAAACATGCCTCTAAACAACTTGCAATCCACAGACAAAGATATTCATTCTTCAAGAAATGTGGAGCAAACTACTGGACTGTTATGTTGTAAACAAAGAAACTCTTATATACTCTGTTTCCACCGGAGGAGTAAATTTTCTCAAAAGCACTTGGTAACTCAATATTAGGTTCACTTACTCATTATCTCCAACACTTATATAAACCAATGCAAAGCATCTAACTCATTACAAGCACGCATCAAAACAAGAGCATAGTTGACACCAATGACAACACAGATATGTTGACATCAATGACAACATCAGTTAGGCACATACTTGCAACATGAGTAAGTTGATCAATATGCTCACCAAGTTGTCTCCTTGTTGCAAATTGTAGGAAGGCTTCTTTTTCATCTATGTTTTGACTAAAATTCTTCAAGAATGCCTCCTCCAAATTTGCCCATGAATGTATGGAATTTGGTGTAAGGGATGCATACCAATGAAGAGTTGAATCATGAAAAGTGTTGAGAAAAAGTTGACAAGAAAAACCCTCATGGTTATTCTAATTTTGAATCATCAAATCCTTACAAATCTTGACATGTTCAATAATATTTTTCCCAACAATAGGGGAGAGGATAGGTAGCCAATTACATTCCTTTGTGAGAATATGAAAAGCTTTGGGCATGCACATAAGATTTACCATCATGAAATCAACCCCTAGTTACTTTATTGACATTTGATGAAAAAAAATTGATTTCCAATCAATTTTCAGAAGATAGACAATTTGGTTGTGTTTTAATTTTGTTTTTTTTTGCAATTTTATAACTTTTTTTGAGTTTTCCATAATGATGAATTTTAGCATTAAATAATGAGCTATTCTAATACTTTGTTGTTCTTCCCTCCTTCTAGCACCATTTATGTTGATGTGGTTTTTGACACACCAACTTACCTATGCATTGTGAAGAATATAGGGTGGAGTGGCAAAGGTTCCCATACTTGAAAGGTGGTTGGCCTCAAGAGTCTTTCATACATTAATTGAGAGGTTCATTAGAATTTCTTAGTTGAAGAGAACTTTGGTTGGTCTGTTCAAGGGGCTACATTGAGTAATTAGGAGTTGCTGAAATGAAATAGAGGTTCACTAAGTGAGATTTGTCACTAATTAGCCATGCAAACACTCTATTTTATTGCAAAGTGAATTGTGATCTAATTTATTTGACTTCACACAATTAATTTTTATCATTAGCATTGCTTTGAGATTGATTAAACATTTAAAACAACATTTTATCTTTTGAAATAAAAATTTAATTCCATTAAATTTGAAGGGCTGTTTGTTAGGGAATTCAATTCTAAATTTTAATAACAATAAATGTGTTAAAACTTTATAGGATCTCGATGTGGCACAAGGAAGTAAAAAAATCAATCTAAATTATGTCCTATATGACTAAAAATTTACCATAAAAATAAAATTAATCTACCACTCTGATGTAAAAAAATGCAGAATGGAAGAAAGGAAGAGAAGGGTAAAGAGAAACAAAAACAAGAAAATCTAAACTTGTCCCTAATCCTCTCACATGCCATTTGGGAAATGGACAAATTCAACTCAAACGAATCCCCATTGGACCCATTTTAGCAATCCCAATGTGACATGATGCAATATTTGAAGGACACGTGTGTGAATGTTAGCAAGTTTCAACTTGCACTAATGTGTTTAGTCAACCACATAGAACACCCTACCATTAGCAGAGCATCAATGGCATAAACACATGTTGATATTCATAAACACTTATTGAATTAAATGTGTAAGATTAGGAAGAAAATAAATAAATTTTGAGTTGGAAAACACCATCAAACAAAAAAATACAGGATAATTGGATCAAAATGATGTATTTTATTCAATTCAAAGTTTTCCAAACCCTAATGGGTTTTCCAAATATGAGCAATACATGAGTACATATAGACAATTTGGATGGGAAGGCAAATGACCCTTCCCTGCAAATTGGTCACAAAGTGACAAAAAATTATTCAAAAATGAAAAGTCATTGGACTTGCCTTTTTATTCCACTCCTTCCCTCAATCTATATTTAAAATAATTTTCCACATTTCAAATTCAAGAAAAATTGTAATTTCAAACTGCTCATATATTCTTACACATAATTCATCCTATTATCCACTTTGCAAATAACTTGCATTTCAATTTCCTCTGCATTTTCAGATGCCCTGCATTAATTTCACAAGATAGCCTAAAGCTCATTTAACAATTCCTGCACCAATCTTCTGCTCATCATTTTCAAGTGTGTCTCTAACAGTATCAACCCTTGAAGCATACCCTCCACCAACAACAATGCCTTCCTCATCAATTGTCTTTGTTGCATTTAAGGTGACCTCCACTCTTAAATTCTTTTCCTTCAAATTGATATCTTTTTGTGCTCCTACCTACCTTTGGTTCAAATCAATTCCAATAGTTTGTAATCTCTTCCTCCCACTTTACTTTCCCTAGTTTTTATTTGTGATGACTACCCTAGATGATATTAACCTGGCAACTGTCATATGAAAGATCTTAGTAGCTAATAGTAGAACTGCAACTTAACCAATTGCATAATACCGATGATATTTAAGCCCCACATCTATTAAATAGCATGAATATTCTTCCCTTTCCTACAAAAAGAGAAAAAATATGAGGGCATAGTAGCAAGACAAGCTCTTATACATAGATAAATCTCATCAATATCCATTGTGTCATACACAAGAATGGACCACCTACCTTGCTCAGTTTCTCTGATTCACAAGTGGTTCCAACTACCTTGTAGTTAGTTCTATTATCTACCACAATGGTGTTCTATATAGTCTACAATAATAAGGTACAACAGATTTTGATTTATGGTACTACAAGACCAAGATTGATATAGCATACAATAACAATTTAAAAAGCAAGAGAATGACTTTTTGGGATGGAAGAATGTTTAGTTTGATTGTGTTGCTTGGGTATACTAAATTCTTGTCCAAGCAAAGGGTAATTTGAATGTTGTTTGTTCCATTTTTCCCCAATCTTCCTTTGGTATCCAATAGCACAACCTAAGATACCCATTGAACTTGAATCATGTAATCCATTCCCATTTGCTAAGGCCCTATACAGTGTATATGAGCTCATTACCAACCTTTCCACACTCTCAAGATTAGTTACCAACTATTTCCTTATCTCACACAGATGAGAAGTCATTGTTGGGATTAGGTGTGTCATACACCTTGCAAGTTCTAATATTTGAAATATTTATTTATTTATATTTTGGCAATTTATTTTTTATCATTTAGTGTCATGGAAGTTGCTAAATGTAATTATGACAACTTGTAAGGTGTGTAAGAGTTGCTAAAATGGAAAGAGCTTGAAAAAGGAAATTACAATTGGAAACTTGAAAAGCAAAATTTTAGGAGCCAAAAATGGAGTGCCATATTTGGAGAGTCAGTTATGATTTGAACTTAACTTTCTATAATATGGTGGATTTGATTCTCCATGACTAGGCATTGTAACTCATGGTTTTGAGTTTCTATTTTGGTGGTTTCCTGTATTGGAACTCCTATAAATTGAAGGCTTGAGGAGAAGTTTGTGAGGAGAGTTTTATGCAGGGTTATGCTGTCAATTTTTCCTCTAGAGGAGCTAGATATAAATCTCCATGTTAAAGCTTTGAGCCTGCAAGTGTATTGTAACATGTTTGTTGTTGTAGATTAATACATTGGTTCGATGCTTTGGAGTGTGGGGTTTTTTACCTGAAAGGGTTTTCCCCACGTATATCGGTGTCTCTTCTCTTCTGTCTATCTTTCTTCTATTCTTCTTCTTTTCATGTTCTTACAGTGTTAATTTAGATGCCGTTATGCTACTGAAATTTATTTAGATCTGTAAACTACATTATCTTTTCTCTAAGGGATAATGAGATGGGAAATCAACTATGTCTATTTCTGCTTTAAGGGCATAGTACTATGTGCTTGCATCAAGTTATTGAATATCTTTTTAAGTAAAATATAGGATGCTATAAGTTGCATGCTGGGTTCTCCTTTCCCTTTCAGTCATTGCATTTTGGATAGTAGCCTTCAAAATAATCATCAATAACATAGATGGATTGTGATGTGCATATGCTATGAGTAGTCATCTCTAAGCATTTCGACCATCTTCATCTAATGCCAAATTACCTAGAAATGTTTCATTTCTTGACAATGCTTGCTATTAGTCACAAAATTACCTTGAATACCACTATCTTAATTGTTATCAGCTTCATCCTCTCCTTTCAACAACTCGTTGTAATAATTCTCTATCCTAAAAACCCTTGTACCACAAAAGCTTGCCTCTCTTCTTTTTTAAGTCATAGGTACACCTCCTCAAACAAGGATTTCTAATTCCTCTTTCCAAAATCATGGCTCTACATTTGAAACTTTAGGGTTAATTATATTTATAGTGACAACATCAATTAGTGTATCCTCAACTAAATATTACTCTAGATTGCCTATTGATCCACATCATAGAACTCTTCCTCTATAGAAGGGAGTCTACTTAGCATGCTCTTAACCTCTAGTGTGATCCTCCTCCATGTTGGATTTTATAGTTTTCTTTGTCCTGTCTCGCATAGTCTACTTTATATAACTTGCCTAAAAATCTCATGTCCAAACTACCATCAATATCCTCTTTTCTGGTAGTAGTAATAGGCTTTCCATGAATGGAATCATCAACTGATCTTTGGAAGCTTTCATTTGATGGAAAATCCAAGGCCAATGTTTGGGTGGAACCAAACAAATTATTTCAAAGCTTTTTGTCAAATAGTTCGAATGTTGCCTATGTTGTGTATCTCCTTTTGTCCTTGAGCCAATTCTCATGCCTTGTCCATGGTGCTGCCTAAAGCATTTTAAATGATACCATGTCAAAGTTCACACACTTGGCTTTTCACAAAAGCATACTATCAAATGGTTTGCATCCTTTGCATTTTCTTTAGAGAATAGTTCATGTACCCATTCATATAGGCTACGACCTGTATAGTGTTCCTCTACTTTGTGGCATTTAAATCTATACTAGTCACTCTAGTTTTAGGGAATTATTTAAGGTATTTGAATCACCTCTTTAATACTCAGAGAATCATCAATTCCTTCAGATTACCCCAACTTACCTGGCAATACAATTACAAGAGGGTGATGGTGTTCGGTATCCAACAAACTTTGGGCTTCACCTCCTTCGATACCCCTTATCTAACATTGGTATGTGGGCATAGATTTTGGAGATTTTTCTCAGAAGAAACTACGTCCTCTAAGTTCATCCTATGTAGCATTTCATCTTCCTTTGAATAATGTCTTTTCATACCCCTATTTTAAAGAGTTCAAATAAAATAAACACTTTCTACTTTGCAAGTTATTTAGGGCACTTTGGGATGGAAATGGAAATGGATCCTTTTATAATCTACAATGTCCGGTGACCTGATTTTGGGTCTACAGGTACATTATAACATATGAGATGACCTCATTCTCCCATATGTAGGAGGCATCTAACTATGCTTCTAATATGAGGCATACATACCCTACCCCCTGTAATTGAGAAGTATTTACAATTTACAATTTTAGGGTCTAAGAATTATTTACCATTTTGCACTTTGAGAGTCAAGAAAACATCAACACTTGACAATCTGAGAGTCTAAAAATGTTTGCAATCCACAATTAGTAGGAATGGGGAATGCTTACAATTTTGGGACCGAGGAATTATTCACCATTTTGCACTTTGAGAATCAAGAATACATCAACACTTGACAATCTAAGAGTATAGAAAATGTTTGCAATCCACAATTAGTAGGAATGGGAAATTATTTACCATTTTGCACTTTGAGAGTCAATAATACATCAACACTTGACAATCTAGGAGTATAGAAATGTTTGCAATCCACAATTAGTAGGAATGGGAAATTATTTACCATTTTGCACTTTGAGAGTCAAGAATACATCAACACTTGACAATTCGAGAGTCTAGAAAATGTTTGCAATCTACAATTAGTAGGAATGGGGAAAGTTTTTGCAACTTGCAATTTACACTTCAAAAACTAGTGAGAATTTGCAACTTTGTACTTCAATTAAAATTTATAATTTACACTTCAACTTACAAACCCTAAGCAAAGAAACATTAGTATTTCAACACTTAAATCATATTCTCAAAACTCAAATTTTAAATCAAAATTAAGAGATTTAATATTAAATTCCCATTTCAATTCGAAAAACCTTAGTTTTAAACCGATCAAAACTTTTTAATGTTTAATCACAAATTAGAATTCAAATCAAAATTCAAATTTTAAAGATTAAGTTTATATGTCTTTGAAATTTAAACTTTTAAAATTTATCAAAATGAGCTGAAGTTTAATTTTGAAATAATTAAATTAAGACTTTTTAGTATCTAAAATTTGAATGTTATTTGACACAAGATGCTACATGCAAAATGGGATGCAACAAACGAAATATATGCAAAATGTGACAAGGCAATCCCATACATGTGATGCCACTTAAAACACATTTACAAGTACAAGAAAGATCAGGACATAATTGACAACATGTGACAAAATATTGAAATATGACATGACAACCTAGTATGGTAGTGCAAATAAAACACCAAGGCAACAAAAGTTAAAATGCAACAAAAGATCATCAAAGCAAATCAAGCATGAGCATCCAAAAAATTAGTTGCACATGACCAAGAGGGGTGCTAGGAATGTAACATGACTCAACATGACTCAGCAAAGGTAGGGTCCTCAATTTGGAAAAAAAACATGAGCATGTTGTGAGAAGTCACAATAAGACTTGTGTAACAATGAGAGACTATTGCAAAATAATTAAGCACTATTATGCAACAATTAAATTTCTTGTATATCTAACTCTTCAGTTGTTGTGTAATAGTACTCAGTTGTGACTTCTCCACACTTATTGTGTTCATATAATAATGCCATTAAAGGTTGCATGCATACATTATTTTGGGCATTTTATTTCACATATTTTGGGGCTTTTAACCTGTGCAACATGCACACTTTGTATGTGGAAAGTAAATTAGTGGTAAATTTTTCATATGCCGCTATCCATTAGCAAGTTAGTGGCAAGTTTGGAATGTATTTATGTAAGTAAAATAGAGAATTCAAGTGAAACAAAGTGGTGTGTATGCCTTGGGTAGTGTGGTAGGAGTACTATAGTAGTGGCAATAGCACTCAAAATACTTAACTATGATGGGAGTACAACCATATCATAGAAACTTAATAAGTAAAAATTTGTTGACCATGGGATATGAAATGGAGGTAAATAAGGGTGGTAATGTTTTTTATTTCCAATAGAGGAAACTAATGTTGATAATGTAACTCATAATTCAAGAAAAAATTAATTTTATCAGCAAGACTCACAAAGAGAGAGAGTTGTACTAAGTTTGATATATTTCTTTTTATTTATTTATTTAAGATAAAGTGACGCACATATCAATTGTTTAGAGGTTTTCCACCCCCATCCATTGAATCCATGTTCTTTGGGACCAAAAGGGCACTAATTGGGGAGGTGTGATCTCAAAATGGATCCAATTTTATAGTTCATGGAATGCTTCTAGATAGTGGCCTACTTCTTTGATGCTCAAGAAGGTTTGGATGGTATTTGACATCTTGGAACATTATTTGGTAGAGAAGATATCATTTTGGGTTTGGTTGTTGTCTCCATTAGCCTCATAAATTTAGTTGTGTTTTAAGAGCAAGTATATCAAATTTATGTTGCATCAAAAGTGGAATATGATTTCATATTTATATTCCTCTTGAAAAGTTATGCAATTATAAGAAAATGAACCTCATTTTGAGTCTGGATATGTAAAAGTTATGGATTCTTGAGGAATTGGATTAGATAGGGATAATGAGTGGCAACTTCATTAGGGAAGTGGTGAACATGTATTCACTAGTCTACAAAAAATACAAATTCATTACTCACTAGTCCATAGAAACTAGTGAATTCATTATGCTCAACTGTGAGCATCTTTTGCCAATCCAAATTCTTTCTTGGATTCCTCTTCCTTTGTAATGGTTATTTTATCTTCATGCATGAGAACCTGTAAATAACATTTTTGATGTGAATTGAAGATATGGATCTTGTAAAGACTTGCGACTTAATTTTCTAGAGCTATTTATGAGTGTTATCACATAATTACTATATTTTAGATATGAAGTTCTTTGGATAGCTACAAATTGATCTTGGGGAGAGCCTTTAGTTGAAAGTAAGGACTCTTAGATAACCTAATAGCTAAAATCATGTGTATATTTCTATTTTGTAGTATTTAAGTGTGTGTGACTCACATTTTGTTGGAATTTTTATCCACAAGGAGGTTCTCCATGTTAATTCCTTTGTGTCTCCATTTTTATGCTTTCTTATCTCTCTTCAATGTTAGGTCATTGTTCAAATTAATCTTGTGCAACTAATTTAGTCAATTTTTACTCTCATAGTTTAACTTTATCTAAATCATATAAATTGACGATTATGTGAGAGGAGTGTCCTTCCTAGTTTGTGGATCATTAAGGCCTAATCAAATAATTACCCTAGAATCAGAAACTAACTATGTTTCACTCCAATTTAGTTCCACATATGGTGCACCTAAGCTCTATGCTTTCAAAAGTGAACTAATGTGCGGACCAAAACCTATAATTGGGCACTCCATTTTGGCTCTATTATCTCCATTCAAAGTTTCCTTATGGCATGTCATAACATATGTTATAATTTGGTCAACAAGTGTAACTCCCTCTTACAACTCTTATGCATCATAGATGCTCTTACATTTTTGATGTGGTAGGCCCAAATTTTACAGGTCGTAACTTTTGATCTAGGAATCTGATTGAGCCCATTATTTAAATTGAATATCTATAGGAGATACATGCCACCATAACTCACTTGCTTTAGTTAAAGCTCATTTCAAAAATATTTTGGGGCCAAAATCAACTTTTAGGGCCTTAAAAATTACATTTTTGTGTTCTATGGCCTAAAAATTACTTTTTTTTTAAATTCTTAAGAATAGGATGCAAGGTTGAGATACCTTTCCTAACATTCTCTCACTTTTTGAACACCTTGCAAGAGAAAAGAGAATACCAGCATTGTCAACTATCTACTAGGAGTTGAGAGACCCATAATATTTAGTGGGCCTTTCAGTTGTGCTATGTGCAAAGCAAGCGAAGAATCAGTGGACCATTTACTGCTTGGATGCCCATTCTCTCAAAGAGCGTTGGAGATGGTTATGTGCCAAACTTGGTTGGGTCGGTGCCCTACCTAATGATATAGTAAGCTTGTTCAAATCATGGCCTCTATTGTACAAGAAGGCTCTATACTCCAGCCTTTGGATTGTCAGTCCCACACTCATGGTGTGGGAATTATGGAAGGAGAGAAATAGGCAGTTGTTTCAAGATCAGGAAATGGGTCTACAATCCTTCTTAAACAAGGTGAGAGGCAGCGGTGGTGGAAGTTGCCAATAGTAGACAGAAGGATCTATATTCGAAGGTGGTCGAGTTCACAAATTGGGATGCGAAGATCATGAATGCTTGGTTTGGGTTGAACGTTCCTCATCTTGTTGGTCCAGGTGGTGCCAGATCTTTGAGATTAAGGGAGTAGGTAGTTTGGAACGCCCCTCAGATGGGATGGCATAAACTCAACTTTGATGGCACTTTGAGGGGTAATCCCAGGCCATTTGGAGGTAGTTGCATTATCAGCAATTGGGATGGAAGAATTATATGTAAGGTGGCTAAATCTCTTCCAATAGGGATGAATAATGCAGCAGAATTTCAGGCCTTACTGCTGGGAGTTAGGAAATGCAAAGAGTTAAGAATTGAGCAATTGGAGATGGAAGGAGACTCTTTGATAACTATTAATGCCTTGAGGAAAGGCAAGACTCCTAATTGGAAACTCCAAAGTTTTTTGGATGCAGCTCTGGAAATCTTACAATAGTTCAATGCTTTCTCAACTGGTCACCTCTACAGAGAGGTGAACAATGACGCTGACAAACTTGTAAATCTGGTGGTGGACGGGCTTAATGTAGCCGAATATCCTATTTAGGAAGCAGTTTGATCAAGGCGATTCCAGAGCTTAGGCATGGCTTTCGGGGGCTGGAAGTGTCTCTCTTTGCTGCCCAACGAGGCATACTTGGGTTTGGGATCATTCTTCACTGTATTGTGGTCCTGTGTGACCCGGTAGGATGGGTGTAGTGGTGTCTAGAATGACACAAAGCTGAATGGGCTTGGCCTGTCAAATAAACTTTTGATGTAATCTCTTTGAAATTTTAATTAATACAATCTTCTTTTACGAACTAAAAAAAAAATTAAACTTGAAAGAGGTAGCACATCCCAATCCTTACCATGTTTCTTGGTTATTGAAGGGTCAGCAGATGAGTGTGAGAGAGCAATGCTTGGTTGCATTTCATATTGGAGAATATGTAGATAAGGTTTGGTATGATTTGATTCATATGGATGTGTGTCATGTGTTGTTAAGTAGACTATGGTAGTATGATGTGTTGACCATCCATGATGGAAAAAAGAATGCATTCACCATCACTAAGGGTAGAAAGAAGTTTAAATTGCAACCACTAAAGGTTGAGGAAGAAACTACAAGAAGCTAAATAATGTTTCTATTGTCCAAACAATTTCTAAAGGAGATTGAAGAGTTGCAAGAATTATATGAATTGGTTGTGAAACATACACCAATGGAGGAAATTAAGCTATATCACTTAGAGGACCTAGAGGTAGAAGCACTACTAAAAGAATTTCAAGATATCATGGATAATATAATACCAAAAGGATTTCTTCTAGTGTGTATCATTTTACATTATCTATTTTAATCCCAAGATCAATTATTCGAGATAAGGCATTGCACAAGACAAGTCCTAATATGAGCACAAAATTTAACAAATAAGTGGAGGAATTGATGAAGAGAGGTTTAATTTGGGAATGTATGATCCCTTACATTGTACCTACTATACTTGCGCTAAAGAAGGGAGAGTGGAGGATGTGTACTCACTCCCATGTTATAAACAAGATTGCCATCAAGTATAGGTTTCCAATACTATGCATGGATGATGTAATGGATTGTTTGAGTGAAACACACTACTTTTCCAATATTGATCTCAAGAGTGGTTATCATTAGGTTAGAATCTACAAAGGAGATGAGTGTATTACCATGTTCCTTGCAAGTCCAAATTCATGGTTTCTTGTTTTCTCGGTAGCCCTATGTTCATAACTAGTCTGGGAAAACACAATTAGGGTTTCATTTTTATGTTTTAGGACTTATGTCCTAATGTCTTGTCCTAGTCTTGTTCGCTAGTTTTATGCAATTCATAGTCTATGGACGTGTGAATACTATGGCCCTTTATATCATAGTTCAATGTTAATCTAATGGACTCGCTGTGATTAATTTATCAAGTTCTTAAAGAATGGTTGCCTTGAACCCAAATTATTTGGACATCTATATTATTATTGTTCTACCTATGATTTAGAGAGTTAAGTTGTGTGTTCATGGTGCCCTAATTGTCTTCTATGCCTTTGTACACATTTCTATGGTGTCATGCATTCATATCGCTTTACCCACGCTACCCGTTATAATTCAATATTGACCTTATGCAGCTCGTGACCTTTAAACTTTAAGCTTTATACTTCCTTTATTGCCTACTAGTGTCATTCATTAGGTTCTTTCCTTCATATAGTGGAGTGTGTTGAAGTAGTCACCCAACCACTTATCACTACCCACTGAGCTTTGCTTTTATCTTCGCTATGCTCTTTTTTTCTATCTTCACATTGACTTGCAATTCCTAGTAGCCCATTTGTGTAAACAGAGCCTTTTATTTGTCATTTTTTCCTTTGCAATTCATTACCTATCCATAGTGCCTGCATCATAACTTGCCACATGTTGGCTTCCAATTGCATAAGGATGATTGCCCCCTTTAGGAAATTTTCTTTTCTCAAATTAATTTTGCCTGCCACAATATTTTGTGGATCTCCCCTTCTTCACGTGCATCATTGATCTATCTGCAAGGTGTGGTGTATTTAACCACAATGTAAATGTGTGTAGACTAAGTGGGAGCTACGGTGTATTGTGGGCTTGCGAAATGCGTTTCCCTTTTGGAAGCCACTTTCCTAATTGCGAAAGAGTCCTTTGTTGACTTGGGCATGTAGGGTTACCTTGAGCTCGACGAGTTTCATCTACAAAGAGTGTGGCGACACTCGGGACCAATGAAGATTCTATTTTTCCATTTAAGGGTGTGTATAGGCTTGGGAAGGATGTTCCGGGTAGTTTCTAAAAAAGCATGCTCTATCTACTTGCAGCTAAGGTTTAATAATTTAGGCACATGTAGGGTGGTTCTTCTCTTCCATGGTCTATGTGTTTTCCATTTGTGTGATAGGATTCCCAATGTACACATGGTTGGTTATTTCACTATTTGGATGATTAAATGATTTGAGACAAGAGAGCTATGTGTATAATAAAACATTTGTATAGCTAAGAACAAAGTGATGAGCTATGGGCTACTTGTGCAATTTTGTGGAATGTAATGTGGAGATTACTAGTTAAATTGGCATAGCTAGAGAATTCTTTTGTGTGTTTTAGTCTTAGATGCATTTTTGGGTGTCAAACATTTGTTGTAGTTTTTAATTTCTTGTACTAATGCATATTCTAAATTGTTGAGGATTTACATTACATATAAGGTTTACATGGATTTGGATGCCTCCAAGGGTTTCATGTATGTTTCATGAGGTTCACACAATCTTTAGTGCTATACTTGGTGGCATGATTATTACATGTAATGAATTGACTTGGACTGAAGATGTAAAAGTTCTTTGATCTTTCTTAAGGAATCTTGAATCTTTTTAGTGCAATATATGGGATATATATGTTTCCCCAAGGATTTTTCAAGGGTTTTTGGTCTTTGAACTCTTATAATACTTTTGAACTACATTTAAACAAGTATACATCAATGATTATATGAGTTTGATGTAATCATGGTTTGTTGTGTTGTTCTTGAGTCATATTATGCTAATAGGCAAAGGTTTTACTTATATGCATGTACTTGAGATTGGAAGCTTGAGTCTACCACCCAATTAGGATCAAGGCTCTAGTCTCTTATAGTCATTTCCACTACCACACCAAACTCAAAAAAAAAGAGAATAATATGTTCACACTTGTTTACATTTACTAGTTCTTTTAGCTTACATAACCTAGTGCTCATGAACTTTGAACTATCATATGAGAGCCAATACTAGAGAAATAATAAAGGGTTATGTATTGCTACACATGTTCACATTCATGAATGAAGTGTGTTATTGTGATGCACATATTAATGGGGATAGAGAATTTTCTCATGTTTTGTTGTAGAGATAACATGTGTAATCTACTCAATAGAGGTCATGTAGGCCTTCATATGGCAACCAATATAATGTGTGCATAGTGATAGATAATTGGGGTTCAATTATATAGAGAGTATAGTCGTTGAAGGCCTAACTATATTGTTCTTAGTTCTGAAAGTCTCTCGTGAACACCCTCTTAGGTTTATCTAAGCTTGAAGAGTAAAAGAGCTACCCTATCTTGTGAGTTAGTCCCTAACTATCCACTACTTAATCATAGTTTCAATTTATTTGTGCTAAGTTGAAATATCCCAAGCTTAATATTTAAGTATGTCC
This sequence comes from Cunninghamia lanceolata, assembly GCA_027924645.1. Lineage (NCBI taxonomy): Eukaryota > Viridiplantae > Streptophyta > Pinopsida > Cupressales > Cupressaceae > Cunninghamia > Cunninghamia lanceolata. The sequence goes on along the minus strand of BSBN01000261.1, from coordinate 6,740,744 downwards.
TATAGGGTTTGTGGAGACACATTTTTTATTACCAATAGATTACTAATAGATTGGATTACAACATTTAGAATAAAGGATGGACAATATGAGTGGCCAGTCATGCCCTTTAGATTGACCAATGTGACAACGAGTTTTACCATAGTTGAGAAAGAAGAAGTTGTGTATAAACCTAAACAAGTGTAGTTTTATGCAAAGGGAGCTACTCTACTTAGGATTTGTGATATATCAAGATGGATCTAGAGAAGGTTATAGAAAATTTTTAGTGTCTTTTACCACAATATTAGTAAAGGCCACAAGTTCTCATGGGTTGGAAAGTTTCTACTAGAAATTCATCAAAAAAATTAGAAGGATATGCGCACCTTTGACACACTACATTCTAAAGTGTAGATTTTACTAGATAGATGTTGTGGACAAGAGCTTTTCTCTTATAAAGAAGAAGGTGATGGAGGTATTAGTGTTAACACTTCTAAACATTAAGATTTTTTTCAACCTAGACTACAATACCAACGACAAGACCATTAATGTTATTATGAGTCAAGAAGGTAAACCCATCACTTATTTTACTAAGAATTTGAATGAAGCTAAATAAAAGTACTTAATCTATGATCAACATTTCTATGTGATTGTTCAAGATTTATGAAAATGGAGGTATTACTTATTTCTAAAGGAGTTTGTAGTGTATACTAATCATCAAGTGTTGAAGTTTATTAGTAGTAAATCAAAGTTGGATTATAGGAACATGAAGTGGGTATCTAGTATTTGCAAGGATTTTCTTTTCTTCTCAAACATTAAGTTGGTGTAACTAATAGGGTGGTAGATGCCTTCAACAAAATGCAAGCATTGTTAACTACAATGAAAGTGGAGTTGGTAGAAGTTAAGATGATGAAGGATTTATATGGCATATATGTAGATTTCATAGTTGCATGGAGCCCTATATTGGAGGTAAGGGTTCTCTTGAGAATTACTTTGTGTAGAAAGAATATTTGTTTAGAAGGAGGTAGCCATATATCCCATAGATTTCCATGAGAGAGAATCTAATTATAGAACTACATAGTAGAGGATTGGGAGGACATTTCGGTATAAGAAAAATAATGGCCACACTAGAGGAGTGATATTTTTTATATTCTAAAGGGTATTACCTAAGATATAAGATTGTACAAGCCACTATCAATTCCAAAAAGGCCTTAGGAGTAACTTTCCATGGAATTTACCCTTGGATTACCAAAAAATTGAAGGGACAATTACTCTATCTCTATAGTTGTTGACATGTTTTAAAAAGTAGTGCACTTCATTCCTTGTCAAAATTTGAATGATGCTTTCATATATATATATATATATATATATATATATATATATATATATATATATATATATATATATATATATATATATATATATATATATATATATATATGTTCTTCAAAGTAGTGAGCTTACATGGGTTGCTACATAGTATCACCTCAAACTTGGATACTAAGTTCCTAAGTCATTTTGGTATACATTGTGGAAGAGATTGGACATATAGTTGAACTTTATTTTGGCATACCATTCACAAATAGATGGTCAAACATAGATTGTTGACAAAAGTTTGGGAAATGTCGTAAGGATCTTGGTAGGAGATAGAGCAATGCAATGGTATTCTTTATTGGCACATGCTAAATTTTCTCTAAATAACTCATTGAATCAATCTACAAGAAAGACCCATTTTAGATTGATTATGCAACATCTCCCAAAAGTGTTACATAATTTTTTTAAGGTTTTTAAGGAGAATGCATTAGCATAGATACTAAAGACTTTTCACAAGACAAGAAGGAACTACATGCCCAAGCCAAAGAAGTAGTTGGAGAAAAACAATGGTCAGTATAAGGCAAGTGCAAATGAGCATATAAGAGAAAAGACTTACTTAGAGCATGAGTTATTCATGGAACATTTAATGAAGGAAATATTACTTAGAGAAACATATAATTAGTTGAAGCCAAAGTAGATTGGCCCTTGTAGAGTGTTGCATAAAATTCCAAAGAATGATTATGAGATAAAATTAACAAAAGGTTTACATATCTCACAAATATTCAATGTCACTAAGTGTCAAAGATTTGAGGATGTAGAAAAAAATATGTCAAAACCATAATAACTAGATTGGAGGTGGTTGCCAATAAGGGCATGGTTCGGTGGTTAAGTCGCTTGGTTGTAGTGGCGGCCACCAGAGTTCAAACCCCCGCTAGGCCAACGAGCTCGCATGCTTTACACCTTTGCTAGGACAACGAGCTCGTGGGTTTGAAGTGTTATTGCTAGGGGATGAGGTTCCCCATGTTGTGGACTCACCAGTTCATTGCTCCAGGCAAAAGCATTCACGTGGAGCCGAAGGGCTTGTCGCACTAGTGTCGTCGGTCACGTTAAAAAGTTTACCAGGCCAATTTGAAAGAAACAAAAATATTGGAGGTGGCAAGTTTTTGAGAGGCCAATAGATAATATAAAGTAGATTCTAAATAAGTGCTTGAGTCAAAGAATTAGGAAGAAGCATTATAAGGAGTATTTGGTTTGATGGAAGGGAAGGAGATGAGATGATGATACTTGTATTGAATGTCAGGAACACTGAGAGGGGGGGGGGTGAATCAGTGTTCTATAAATCTTTTCATGTACTTTTACTTTTAACCATTTCAAAAGAATAATCCAATAGAAGCAAAATATACAACTAAACATCATCCACAAAAGCATGACACATAACACCAAGATTTTACATGGAAAACCCAAAGAGGGAAAAACCATGGAGAGGATTAGCTCTCATAAATATATTGCAATCTTTACAGAAATGATGTTTAGGCTTGGTCACTCCATGGGCCTAGAACATGCTGGCTTACAACCATGAAGTACAACTAAGTTTAGCAGGCTCACTGCCTCAACCCTAAACCTAGCAAGATTACAATAAGAGTTGTTAAACCCTGAGGGCTGTTAAACCTTGAGGGCTGTTAAACCCTACTGGAGGCTCACTACCAGCTTACTACCTTGATAACAAAAACTTGCTTCCAAACAGATCACACATGATATCTGAATACTACTTCAACATCTGCAACTATGCTAGAGTGCAGTCATTTAATAACTGAATTTTGAATCCCAAGTCTTCATCATTGCTGATCCTCTAACTCTGCTCCACTATTTGAATCTTTGCATCACACACATACTTCACACCCCACACACACTTAACCAAAGATCATCATTGTTATATATATATATATATCCGCATCATGATTTAATTTTGTAATCAGGTCGGGATCCAAGAGATGAAACGTGTACATGAAAGGATGTACCTTGTCGCTTAATTCAATGCACTATGGGTCACATAGACCCAAAACTTCCCCCAAACGTGTTCATATAGGTTGGCTCAGATCATTCAAATACATGCATAGATCTTTCACACAATATCCTTTCTTCACAGCATGATTTATCTCACCAGTCAGCTTGTTCCTCAAAAGTAAGCTTAACAGGTTCATCTGCTGACTTGCAACTTCTACTGTGGATCACAAAACAACTTCCAAATCATATCAAGGAATCTTCACACATTCCCAATCTTATCCTTAGAACCGTAAGGCATCACATCATCTTGTAGAGAGATGTGAACCATCAGAACTTAGACTCTATCTCTGTCAAACTCTGTCAAACACTATGCTAGTACTTAGCATCTTGTAGCTATCCTTCTAGTGAATTTCAGATTTCCTAACTCTGGAATAAGACACTTCATATACATTTTTACAACACCTTACAACCGCATAGCAAAATACTTATCTGCGGAGGAATACAGACCACTGCACTATGCCCTGTTCACTATTCCTGCTATACCTTCGCTTAACCAGACTTAGACATTTCTCCAAGATGACTTCCGGAGGAAGTCAAGATATAATCTCTAAGTCATAACACTATTAGATAATTGAGAACATCATACCTGAACCGCATTTCTGGATCATCATCTGCATAGGCATACTATCCAGCTTACTGTCCTCATACTTAGCCATTTTCTGTCAACCAGACCTGGAATCTAATATGTTCTTTTGGAGATATCTCTTCCTGTCATGGTGATAGAATCTCTGAGCCTTGTTGCCATCAATGACAACATACAAATCCATACCAGAGTAGTGTCTCTTGCAAACAATCTCCCCCTTTGGCATTGATGGCAACACTTGCTAAAAAATGCCTGACTGCTCCCCCTTACTATATACACTATACTTTCTTACTCCCCCTAAGATGATTATCTATTTTTCACTGATCTACTTCTCTCCCTTTGACATCAATGGCAAAGGGTGTTGATCTGAAACCAAAAATTTGTCAAAATCCCAAAAATTAATGAACTCAGCCGCATAAGTACAAGTGTAATCTACATGTATTTGAGAATGTCATTGAATAAGTTCGTGATCTGTGCCCACTCATTATTCCAACCTTTCTGAGCATTATCCAAAATTTGAATGTGTCCACTATAGAGAAAAGCTAAAGCTTTTGCCTTATTGAGATCAGAAGGTGTGCTTACTTGTATAGCTACCCTAGCCTCAATGGTAAGATTTGACATTGAGTCCAATTTAGGGCAGACTAGTCTCCTTAGTTGTCCCATTCTACTTTTTATTTGATATTTTTGCTTTAATAACTTAGTCAAATCATTGTGGATGTGGATGACTTCTGCTTCCTTATTTCTAACTAATTCTGTTGCCGGATCAAAATTGTTAGAGACGTCCATCATTCTCTGCTCCAGCTTTTTGATCTTTTCTGCAATCTCCTGAGTAGCTTTTGGCCAGGATAGGCAAAGTTTGTACACATCTCCAGCTTCTTTCATAGCTCTTTGAATGTTGGATATTGAATTGTCTAATGGGATCTTGTTCTTGGCTATCATTGTCTTTAATTCTTCCAGTCTTTCTCCTTCAAATTCTTGCCTTACTTTTGTTCCTGTAGATTTCTCAAAAGATTCAAACTGATTACTTACTAAATTTATTAGTCCCTTCAAATGACTTGATGGGGGCATGCATGAATCCCTCTTGTGGGTTGGCAATAGCTTCTCCAAAATCCCAGATGCTTCTATTGTCATATTTTGCCTGGCCCCAAAATATTCTTGTGCCCCTCCTATCAAAGAAATCCGGTCAGAGAAAGCCTAAATAGAAGAAGGGAGGTCTTATCCTGCATTTCCTCATGCTTTGCCTTGCAAAATTTCCCAAAATCTTGCCTGGAGTATCCTTGCAGAAAATCCAAAAAAACCCAGAAGTCCTTTGTCTTCAAGTGCCTTCCATTACAGATATTTCTCAGTTTTATACTTAGTCATTATTGTATGTATCTTTGTATGTATATCTATTTGTATCACATATACAATCACATATACAATTGCATATGCAAAGGAAGCTACAAAAGACATATCGGTGATAGTTTTGTGTATTGGCAGGACTTGGTTTGTGGTCTCGCCAATAGGCCGATGCAGATGCAAGGTTAGATACAAAGGGAGATACAAAGACACATCGGCGGGAGATTTGTACATCGACATGACTTAGCTCAAGGTCTCCCCGACAGTCTAATGTATATGCAATATACAAGGCGAGATACAAAAGTGAATGTACAAGGGTGGACCTGAGGGAAAAATGCAGTTGGTTTTAGAGGCAAAGGCATATGTATGAGGTTTTGTTTGTATATTGCATTGCAAAGCAATATACAAAGGCAGATACAAAGGGCAAAGATACAATCTAGACGTGACTGGAGAATTGATTCTGGCAGACTTCAAGATGGGGTCTGCGGTTGTATATCACATATACATGATCAGATACAAAGTGATATACAAAGGAGCAAGATGCAGTCCTGGACGGTCTGAACAAATTCCAATTTCCTTCATAAAATGTTGAGATCCACTTTTGCATGCACATGCGATTGTATTGCATATACAAGGGCATATGCAAAGTGATATACAAAGGCTCATCGACAAGAAAGTTGTATATCAAAGAGACGCTTTCTGAGGTCTCTTCGATAGGCCGATGCACATGTAAATGCATATCGATGGGAAATATGCTTATCGACAGGACTTGGTTTGTGGTCCTGCCGGTAGGCCGATGCACATGCAAATGTATATTGGTGGGAGATGGGCCTATTAGTGAGACTCAACTCAAGGTCTCCCCGATAGCCTGATGTATGCAAAATGAAGAGTAGAAATAGTGCAACGGTGGGTCCCAGTAACTCAACAGTCTATTTTGCGGTGATGGAGCCACAGCTTGAGGATCCAATGTAATGATGAAACATGTCAAGATGATTCAAATGGTGATACATAAATGGATACAAGGGACCATTGGTGACACTTTTGTATATCGGTATGACTCAGTTTGGGGTCTCCCCGATGGCCTGACATATACAAAGGAGGATGCATAAAGACATATACAAAAATTGCATATGCAAAAAGCGAATGAAGAAATCACATAAGCATGAAGTTGAACAATTTGAGGGACCTTGTATGTAGCGAAGATGAAATTGATGGCCAGTCTGCATTCAGTCAGGAATGGTCACCAACTCTAAGAATGAATTTGCAGTTTTAGTGACAAGACATCTCAATGGCTGATTTAAATTTTGCAGGGATCCCTCAATCACAAAATCGATGGAATGCAGAAAATTCAAAGGGGCTCGAGGACTAGAAGTGTTGTAAAAGATTTATTCAGGGGTGACCTATCCCATTGGCCATCAATGCAGATCCTATCTTTCACCTACCTCTATTCCAGATCTTTTTCTACCATGAATTATTGTAGGTGGATGTCCCTTCTAGCTGAGATACTTTCTGACAAAGCCATGTGGGTGAAACCCAAGGATGACAGAGCAAGTTAATGTAGCATGGGTGGTGGTTCTTGCTTGTTGACCACTCTTCCTTCTTCCATTGCTGCTATAGTGAAATAAAATGCTATATATACATGTGAAACAAATGTATTGCTATTGGTTGTTCTTCTGGGCTGCTATAGGATAGAGGATTTTTGGAACCAGACCTCTGTAATGTAATTACAGGAGAAACTAGATTTGATGGATTGTGCTCTTATGCTGAGCCTCTCATGTCTCTAGTTTTGTTCACCAATGAATGTAATTGGTTGTTCTGCATCTACCTCCTTGCATTATTCTCTATTTTGTAATGGCTATTTGGCCTCTATAATCAATAAAAACTGGTATTTTGCCTCTCTTTTATTATTTTAGTGCTGTGTCTACTCTTTGGATTAGTGTGGGCTATGTATTGTGGGTAAAATGGTCCCTTTCATTCCCCCATTATTCTGTCTTGACCTCTATTAGGATCAATATAAGTCTGTGTAAGTATTTCCAGCTATGAGATTATTATTGTGTTGATTCAGTTGTAGCCAAACACATTTAAATCTAGTGTATCACCCTTTCATTTCAGTTTCCTTCTAACCATTTTCCCCTGCAGCATTAGCACTAGGTTTAGATATATTTATCTAAGCATTAGGCTTAGAATAAGGAACCAACCTTCTCTAGAAGTATGATCTCAATTTGCAAAGTCCCACACTTTTGAGATCATTCCCATTGTGTCATTAGAATACTTGGACTCTCTCCAAGAAGGGTCTAATTCTAGGTGACAATAGTTTTTGGCACACCCGGTGGGACATATTTGATGATCCTTATCATTCATTAAAGAGTTCTGGTGTACTCTTTAGTGCATCTTGTCATTTAGGACAATCTCTCCAACACCATGGTGAATCTACTGAACAAACCTGCTGGTGAAAGTAGCCCAAGTGCCTAAAATTGCATCAAAGATTAGGATTTTGGTGGTCTTCCTGCTCTACTAAGCTTTTAGAAGCACCTCAATCACCTGACAACTCCCTCTCTAGTATGTATCTAGTTTCTCTCCAAAGCAGACCTATTACCCTTGTTTTCAAGGAATGTTTGATACATCCCTACTTTTTAATGCTCTAGTATGGCAAGTGATTATGAAAGTCATGATTTTTTCCCTCCATCAAGAATAGGCTTCCATATACCCAGCATATTATTCACATCACTATCATGATCCAACCAAGAAATAAACCATTTGTGGCCTTTAATGGTGAAAGCCCTCTCAACCTTGCACAATATAATGACATCCCTATCCTAGCTCTAAAGGCTATTCCCTTTTTCAATAGTGAAAGTGCTACTACACCTGATGAGCACATCTAGGACATTGCCAGTGTATGCTCCGTTCACAATGTTACTCAGGACAATGTCACTGTGAGGTTCCTTCTTGCTTCTTTGAAAGGAAAGGTGCTATAGTGGTATAGGGGGTTACCTGCAGGATCAATTCAGGAATGGGCTGATTTAGGAACAAGGCTTTGTTAGCGTTTTAAAGACAAGAATGACCATTTGTCCCTGATAGAGAAGCTGACCACCATTAAAAGGGCTCCATATGAATTTATGGTGGATTTCAATTGCAGATTTCAAAAGACTTGGTACAGAATCCCACCATTGGTAAGACCTTCCCCTAATGCTACCTTCTTGTATTATTTGATGTTCCTGAACAGTGATATCATTGTCATGATCCAATTTTTAGGAGGAGATGTGTTACCTGATGCCTATGAGGTAGCCATTAGGGCATAAAATTGTTTGATTTTAGCTAGAAAGATTGCTCCCAGGCCTCCAATGCCATTATTTCCAGAAGCCCCAATCATGCAACCAATTATGGCACCAATTCCTACACCTAATGTGCCATACCAAGTTCCTAATCAGCCCTATCCATTCAGCTACCAGCCTTGTCAGGGGAACAATCAAAGACAAAGTCATTCGAACTATGCTAGGCCCCTGTACCTCATGAATTCAACTACTACAAATATACCAAGAAGGCTCATTCCATTTCAGAGCAACTTAGCCTAGGGTAATGAGGGACATCATTCATGCAATCTATCAGTGGTCCTAAAACAACAAATTGGACATAGCTAGCAGGCTATGGTGGAAAAAAGATAGATGTAGACCAAGTGTGTGTTTCTAAATTGGGAAGTAGATGAGGTTTCTTTGCTTCATGAGCTACCTGGTTATGATGAAGATGAGGAGGACAAGAAGCTAGTTGTGGATATGCAGCAACAAGAGAACAATGAAAATAATGACAAATTGTTGCAGGTTGAGGCCCAGTTTGACAGTGAAATTCCATCCCATAAAGAAGAGCATATGAGTAGTCATGTACTAGAAAGTACAAAGGACTTGGAGGAGGCTCATTTTTGGGATGAGATTGATGATTTTTGCTCAAACCTGGATAGTAAATCAATGCCTCTAGATGAGGTAAACCATAAGTAGTTTGAGTAGATGAAGGATGTAGTAATTCCTCCATTTGAGATCCAAGAACCAGAATATTCAGATCCACAACAAAAGGTTGCAGGATCAGAACATAGATATACATGCAGCAGTGATGATTTGCATGTCACTTTAAGGGGATGCCCAATTAGGCATCTAGCCCAGCTAGAGACACATTAAGAGGAGTCACCACTTGTCATGCTTACCTCTAAGCATGAAGTTGAGCATCAAAATGGGTGGGATTAGCCTATTTATTCACCACAAGACAACAGCATCAGCAATCAGTCTAGGTGGATAGGTGAGTTTATCTCCATTTGGGGGGGGGGTGTTTTATCAATTTGTCATATGCCCATCCCTCACTCACCTCTTTTTTACTACCCACATGCATGAGAAACATTGTAAATTGTTAAGGAAGGGCAGTTACTTTCAGGAACTAGTTAATGGCTTTGTTTAAGGTCACCTCTGACTGGTTAGTTTCGGATTAGAGTAGGTTTCATTTATGCTTTAGGTTTCCTTTCAATAAGTGCTCTTGCACAGGCTGCATTGTCATTATGAGAATGCAGGCCTCTCCCCTTTTTTTTGTGTTCTAGAGGTAGGTTTCTGTTGTGTTGACCTTTTTCATGCCCCTCTTTCTTTACTCCATACCCAATGGATACTTAAGGCCACTGATCAATTTGTTTAGTAGGCAAACATCCCCGAGAGGTCACCAAAATGTTGTCATATTTTGCCTGGCTCCAAAATATTCCTGTCCCCCTCCTTCTATCAAAGAAATCTGATCAAAGAAAACCTAAATAGAAGGAGGGAGGACTTATCTTGCATTTCCTCATGCTCTGCCTTGCAAAATTTCCCAAAATCTTGCCTAGAGTATCCTTGCAGAAAACCCAGAAAAATGTAGAAATCCTTTGTCTTCAAGTGCCTTCCATTGTAGATATTTCTTAGTTTTATACTTAGTCATTTTTGTATGTATCTTTGTATGTATATCTATTTGTATCGCATATACAATCGTATATACAATTGCATATGCAAAGGAAGATACAAAAGACATGTCGGTGACACTTTTATGTATCGATAGGACTTAGTTTGTGGTCCTACCAATAGGCCGATGTAGATGTAAGGTTAGATTCAAAGGGAGGTACAAAGACACATCGGCAAAAGATTTACACATCGGCATGACTCAGCTTAAGGTCTACCCGACAGTCTAATGTATATGCAATATATAAGGCGGGATACAAAAGTGAATGTACAAGGGTGGACTCGAGGGAAAAATGCAATTGGTTTTAGATGCACAGGCATATGTATGCGGTTTTGTTTGTATAGTGCATTGCAAAATGATATACAAAGGCAGATACAAAGGGCGAAGATACAATCCATACATGACTAGAGAATTGATTCTAGTAGACTTCAAGATGGGGTCCGCAATTGTATATCACATATACATGATCAGATACAAATTGATATACAAAGTAGCAGGATGCAGTCCTAGACCTGAACCCAATTCTAATTTGCTTCATAAAATGTTGAGATCCGCTTTTGTATGCACATGCAATTGTATTGCATATACAAGGGCATATGCAAAGTGATATACAAAGGCTCATCAGCGAGAAAGTTGTATATCAGAGAGACGCTTTCTAAGGTCTCTTCGATAGGCCGATGCACATGCAAATGCATATCGATGGGAAATATGCCTATTGGCAGGCTTGGTTTGTGGTCCCGTTGATAGGCCGATGCACATGCAAATGTATATCGATGGGAGATGGGCCTATCGGTGAGACTCAACTCAAGGTCTCCCCGATAGCCCAATATATACAAAATGAAGAGTAGAAATAGTGTAGCGATGGGTCCCAATAACTCAGCAGTCTATTTTGCAGTGATGGAGCCATAGCTTGAGGATCCAATGGAATGATGACACATGTCAGGACGATTCAAATGGAAATATAGAAATAGATACAGGGGGCCATCGACAACACTTTTGTATATCGGTATGACTTAGTTTGGGGTCTCCTCGGTGGCCCGACATATACAAAAGAGGATGCATAAAGACATATACAAAAATTCCATATGCAAAAAGTGAATGAAGAAATCGCATAAGCATGAAGTTGAATAGTTTGAGGGACCTGGTATGTAGCGAAGATGAAATTGATGGCCAGTCTGCATTCAGTCAGGAATGGTCACTGACTTTGAGAACAAATTTGCAGTTTTGGTGACAAGACATCTCAGCGGCTGATTTAAGTTTTGCAGGGATCCCTCAAACATAGAATCGATGGAATGAAGAAAATTCAAAGGGGCTCGAGGACTTGAAGTGTTGTAAAAGATTTATTTAAGGGTGACATGTCCCATCTGCCATCAATGCAGATCCTATCTTTCACCTGCCCCTGTTCCAGATATTTTTCTGCCATGAATTATTGCAGGTGGATGTTCCTTCTAGCTAAGATACTTTTTGACAAAGCCATGTGGGTGAAACCTAGGGATGTTAGAGCAAGTTAATGCAGCATGGGTGGTGGTTCTTGCTTGTTGACACTCTTCCTTCTATTGCTACTATAGTGAAATAAAATGCTATATATACATGTGAAACATATGTATTGTTGTTGGTTGTTCTTCTGGGCTGCTATAGGATAGAGGATTTTTGCAACCAAACCTCTGTAATGCAATTGCAGGAGCAACTAGATTTGATGGACTGTGCTCTTATGTTAAGCCTCTCATGTCTCTAGTTTGGTTCACCAATGAATGTAATCAGTTGTTCTGTGTCTATCTCCTTGCATTATTCTCTATTTTATAATGGCTATTTGGCCTCTATAATCAATAAAAACTAGTATTTTGCCTCTCTTTTATTATTTTAGCACTATGTCTACTCTTTAGATTAGTGTGAGCTATGTATTGCGGGTAAAACGCTCCCTTTCATTCCCCCATTATTCTGTCTTGACCTCTGTTAGGATCAATATGAGTCTGTGTAATTCTTTCCAGCTGTGAGATTATTACTGTGTCAATTCAGTTGTAGCCAAACACATTTAAATCTAGTGTATCACCCTTTCATTTCAATTTCCTTCTAACTATTTAGTGGAAAATTGGATTTGTTAATATTTTAGTGTTTTAGTGTTTAAATCCTCCTTTCCACTTTACATTCAAGGACCTAGGGTCGAGTGGCGAGCACTATCATACCCTAGATTCACTGTGAGATGTAGGGAAACTTGGATTAAGGTGTTTAATTGTAAATTTTCTCTCTCCTATGCTCAATTAACCATTAAAACCCTAATTATCTAAAAACATAAGTAAACTGATGATTTACAGAAAGTGCTTCTACAGATGGAAGAAAAATTCCAAATTACAGAGTACCTATTTTCGGGGACCTGAGGCAGAAAAGTCAGAGACACAGGAATGGGCACCCAAGTCCAAGGCCCTATTTTCTGTCTGGATCTGGCAACAAGATCTGTGACCTAAATCTTTTGTATCAGAGATTTTCCTAACACAGAACTTCAGGGACTAGAGAGTAGGTGCCTTAGTCTAGGGGGTAGATTTTCTTCCTTTCCTACACTTCAGATACTCCAATATGCTCCTCTGCAAGTCCACTCAGCCCAGCTCCTCAACCTGTAACCTACAATCATGGAAACTTTGGGAGGGGGTTGTGGTGTTTAGAGGCTTGCCTCAGTCAAGCCTCGAAGGACACTTAAGTCTCCAAACACCATTGTCAGATAGAAAGTGCATACCCTTGTGAGGTAGAGGCATAAACCAAAGGAATTGATAATGAAAACATAATATAATGTCACCTTGTAGTGAAGATATCATGGGAGGAAGATGCTCTTCATTCCATGATGAAATGGATGCTCAAATCTGTAAATACAAACACACAAACCACACAAGTGGAAAGCTTTGAATTACCTTGAGAACACTTGAACATCACAATTGCCATCTAGTTTACAAATGAATGCCTAAATAAGATTTTATATGCAACTACAAGCACTCCGTCCAAGATTTTCATAATTCAAACTTACCGTGTTGGCAAAGAACCCAAATAATGGTCATAAACTGACACCCAGAAATTGGGGCTGCCCCAAAATAGGGCAAGACTAGGGCGCAGGTGCCCAAGTCCTCCCCCCTATTTTGGGTAGGGTACAGCTCAAGGGGTCCTCCTAGGTCCCATTTGTCATGTTACCTAGGGTTCATTCCATCAAGATGCCAAATTATGAACTAAGATGTCCTAAATGCATGCAAAAGACCTAGGAGCTAAACCTTAAGAGGGAAAATCCCCCAAGGGGACATTTTGCAACGTTACATTTAGCCCCTACTTTAATGTATGTATAAATGCAAGGCCAATACATGCATTAAAGTAAGGCCACAAACACAACAAACACACCAATCATGGAGAAGACACGCCAATCACATAGAAGACAGTACCAGGCATGCAAAATATGGAGAAGATAGTTACAGTCATTCAAAACACAGAGAAGACGGTCAATACATAGAATACACATTAATGCATGGAAGATAGGCATGATTTATTTTCATTTTTCTTTTCTTTTTTTTCTCATATATATGAAATGCAAATGCAAGTACTGAAAAATAAACAAACCTCCCATAATACAGGATGCACTCATTGTACAATTCTTTGTATATATGGGGCAACACACATGCAAGAGACGCAAAACCTCCCAAAATGCATACTGCATATGGGGCAACAAACATGCCAAACAAAATGAGCATGCCAAAATACACACACTTGAAGACATGGAGAAAACATGGTAGAAAAGTGATGGTGTGTTCCCTATTTCTAGGCTCATCACCATCTCAGGCACATTATAGGCACACACCGATGATTGGGCTTTGCCACAACAATCACTAAAAACATGCTTAAGGATTGAGTTAGTCACAGAACCACTCCCCACCTCCGTAGAGGACTTTTGAAAATGCAACCCCACCCGCGTCATGGAGATGCCTTACAATGAAAAGGAAGCATGGCATACCACCCCACCCATGTCATGGAGAAACCTTACAGTGAAAAGGATGTATGAGCTCAAAAGTATACAACCCACCCACATCACAGAGATGCCTTACAGTGAAAAGGAGGTATATGCAATAGATTTCAAGATAGATAGATTGATTGCAAACAAAATCAGGATACAGGAAGTACTCATCGCACTAGTGTGCACCTAAGGACAAGCACATTGCTAACATCTACAATAGACAGCTTACCTTATATATGCCCCCACCTTAAGGTGGTTGATATCAGTTATCGATATCAAGCACGTTAAGGTAGGAAAAAAACACACAAGGGAACATCGACTTTCGCAAAGCCCATGCCCCTCGGAGGTGACATGTACTTTACGATCACCAAATGTTCCCACAAACACATCCCTACAAGAAACATTTTAGTGTCTACAACATTAATGCATATGATTAACCACATAAAGAGATAAGGTTATACAACGAATTCAGAGTTTGAGGATAACCATGGGGCTATATCATGAAGCTCTCCAAATCGAGTACCATCGAGGCTAGATTCAAAGACAAACAAAGCTGCATAGAGCAATAGTATTGTTAAGGTTTGTAAATGCAATAAAAACATCATGAAATTCACTACGTAGAAAGCATGAGTGCTTCCACTAGCCAAGCGTCGGATAATATATACAACCCCATTGTCATATTAGGAACTAAGTCTAATTTTTGATTGCCCTCGAAAGGGACACTAGGTCTGCATCAATATAAATGTTTGTCGTCATCCGCCCACTAGGTGGAAACACTAGAGAAAGGGAAACAATAAATAAGAGAGGAGAAACAAGTGTCTTAGGGATGGTCATGTAGGAGGGTGCCCCCAGTGTCACCAACCATGACACTATGTCCGTAATACACAACACACAACAATGAAATCAGAGAGAGGCAATATAGAAGAATGATGATACAAATAGAAGAAGGTCACAACACAGGCAGTCTCCTGGTAGCTCGGACCTTATGAGAGAATCCAAGGTCATCTCAAGAGGCCTAAACAACACATAACACATCACAGGGGAAGCACATCACAAGAGAGGGAAAGGGTTAGAGATACTTACCTGTAGGGTCTTCATGCTAAGTCTTATCATCAAGTAAATCATCATCATCCTCCCACTCCCTAATGTTAGAGGAAGGTGGGATATAAGGTATCACAACCCAATTCATGTCTTGCTCATCATGTTGTTTATTTTTAGGATCATGTTTGTTTGGTTTAATGTTAGGATCAATGTTTTCTTGTTGAGAGGCAAGGTAAGCTCATCGCCTTCTCTTCCTCCCTTTTGCAAGTTAATGTTGTTGTGCTTTACGACTTAGTTTTTGTAACTTAGGGCTTTGCTTTGTTATGGATTTTTTTGTTGTAGAGGAGGAAGTACCATGATTAAAGTTCATTTGCCTAGGTGGGATGTTTTCTTGTTGAAGCTTACTAGCATGCTTATTCTCTATCCTCTTAGTGATGTCTAAATGCCTTGAATATTCAAACAAAGGAGGGACATTAAAGGTCTTCTCTTCCTTAGTGAAATCCAAGGTATCTGAACAATCAACTAAAGGAAAAAGGTTGGTGGGATGATCCATAGAGGTAGGAATTTGATTATTGTTAAATGAATGCTCATTTTCTACCCATAGAATGTTCTTTGTTAAAGGGAGCTCTTCATTCACTAATGCTTCATCTTGGCCAGGGAGAGTAGTGGAATTACTAAAACTATCCCTAGTCTTGTCATTTGAGTATTTAGTTATAGCAAAAGTAGGATAAATTATGGGATCATCATCATGTCTTTCCTTACTAATCATGGAGAAGAACTTAGTTAAGCTTTCTAATATCGTAGGATGTTCACTCATGAGGGTTAAAAATTGGTCAAAATCAAGATCTTTGATAAATGCATGTAAAGATACCATTGAAAAATGACATGAAGGTGCCATTTCAATTTAAGATCAGATTTTGAGAAGCTTTTCAAATTGATGCAAAAGACAAGTGCAAAACTATATGTAAAAATAGTCTTACATGCTTGATTTTTTGTACTTTTTCAATGTAAATGAATGAAACAAAAGGTGTTGTAAAATATAATATCCCTTGCTAGTTTTGACCTCAAAATGCTGATTAGAGGTTCAAGGAATATTGTCAAACACTTCTGATGTAAACCCAATGCTTGCTGGTCTGTGTTTTCAGTCTGATATTTTTGCTTGATAATGATAGCTGTGTACTCTAAATGCTCATAAATCCAAACTACAATGTCTAAACATTAATCTAAATGCATATATGACTTCTTTTTTTTTTGGTATTTTAAATGCATATACATGAAAATTAGACATGAAATGCATATCTATAGCCAATTGGCATTTTGTCAAACAATTGGCATGCAACTACTATGCTGATCATGTATGCTATTAGATGGACATTTCATCAGACAAATGGTATGCAACATATATCTCCTTTATTGCATTTATTCCCAAGTATAATGTTGCTATGAATTTGCCAAGACTAATTGGCTTACAATGATGACTACAACAATGACAAATCTGATTCTGAGTTATCACTTACAGCAGCAAAATTAAATGCCTAAGATGACAATGCAAACTACTAACAGTTGCAAGAAAAACCTGATAATAGTGAAACCTAATGATGTTAAAGGAGAATAAACCAATATCCAAGGAAAGGAGTCCCTTCCAAACCCAATTTGAAACCTTCTCCCAGCTGTCCTATTCACTCCTGGACTGTAGTGTTACTATTCATGTATTGTAGCGCTACTGTAGCAAATCACTGTAGCTCTACTGTAGCAAATCACTGTAGCGCGCACTGTAGCGTCACTGTAGTGCTACTGTAGCAAATCACTGTAGCGTACTGTTCATGTCACTGTAGTGGCACTATTCACAGCACTATAGCAGTGAATAGAAAAACTTTTGATATGCAAATTGATACCTCCAAACCCTTAGTTAATACTACAAATTTAAGCACAAATGAAAGGACTGAAGTATCCCTTCCAATTTGCAACCCTTCGGAGGATATTTCACCACCTCAGTTATGCTGATCTATGGGAGTTTTCGTTCCCAAAGACCAAATATGCAGAAACCCTTGGCTCCACAAAACTCATCAAATGCAAATGACAATAATAGGATGCCTGGAAGCTTGCCTTGCCCCTTCTTTTATACTTTTTTCAATCCCACTTCAAGAAGCTTCTAGAAAAATAATATTATTTTATTTTAGTGACTTTATGTAATAATATTTATTTAAGTCACTTTAATAAATTAATTAAATATAAGGTCACTTTATAATATTTATTTATTTAATAACCTTACAAATAATTAATTTAATTATTATCTCCCTTATTTTTTCCATCCAACTGAATCCAAGAAACCAACCATCGACCAGGTGACTGCCTCAAGAAGACCCCCTAACCATGTACATTAGCCTACGAGGGTCAAGAATAGGCTAAACCATCCGCAAACAACATCAGCTAAAAAGGGGACATTACAGTCCGCCCTCCTTGAAATTGCTTGTCCCCAAGCAATCTTGGCTACAAAGATAATTCTCCCCACCTGGATCCTAAGGGAGGATCTGTGTAATGTCCCTGCTGTCACCAAAGAGCTCCTGTAACACCTACACTAGCACAACTAACTGAACCTACTGAATCAAATTAACCCCAACGCTAGATGTCGCAAGAGCATAAGCATTAAGTGGAAGCAACTCTAAATACCGACAATGTTTGCTTCCCATAACTGCGCAAGCTAAGCTGTCATACACACTATCTAGCATATACGCAACTGAGCTATGCATCTGAAACATATCATGTACATAAAGATCAAAAGTACAACTGCAAGTAATCACCCTCATATACATGCTGCAAAACTCAACAGTGAACCCTGATTGGAACCCTGATGCACACAAAGGATTCCTCAACATACTGGAGAGTATCCCACAACTAATGCCTGGATCCCAAATGAATCTATAAGGAACTGCATCAAAATCTTGCTAAAAATAGTTGCAGCCATAGAACCTACCAAAACTCAGCAAACTGTGCAATTCTGTAGCTGAAATAAACATATCACTTCTGATGTCAATCCTTGGGTCCCAGTGCCAAACTGGAAGTCCGTCACAAAGCGCACTTGTTGACTTCCACTGTACCATTCTACATAAACCACTAATATCGCACCAAGAGTGGTGGAACACCTCATCAAGACCAAAATAGAGTGATAAATCAAACACATCACCACCAGGATCCCAAAATAGAATCAACAATCCACTACTAATGACAACTGGTGGCACCTACTGCACCATACTGTCTACAACTGGATCACTAATATGCCAAGAGGCTACTCCCTAATACTGAGACCTGTGGGTTATGGACCCAAACAACTGCCAGAAAAGATGAGTATCTCCTAACTCATCTGCAAATGTTGGTGTCCCCACAATACTCCAACTGCCAAAGCTAGAAAAAGAGTGCTCCTGACACCAACTCATAAAGCCAGTTGCACTAATCAAAGCAACTGTGGAGGGTTGATCCCTCTCAGCATCAATAGAAGTGGATATCTATGCTCTTCCCTCACGAGTGCACCATACAACTGCCTAGCAAGCATGAAAGCACAACCTCTATCCTCTGCCCAATTCCTATGGACGTGCTGATTAACCAAGCCATCATAGCTACTGCCCCCATAATCATTCTGTAACCATGTATCTGTGCGAAATCTCTGTGACATAGAAGTAGCAAACCTTATCAGATACATAATAGCATGATGGATAACTGACTGCTGTCCCTACAAGTAATTCCTCCTACACAACTGAGTCAGGTACTTGCAGGCTCTAGTTCCATCTTCTGTAGATGGCAACTCTTCATCCCACAATGGATGGTATAAGCCCCCCATCAATCCACATCGATGCATCAACCAATCATCTACATGTGAACTAAAAGAAAGGTGATGAACTCTCCTCACTATGTAGTCATGGTAAAAATTACCAACCTCCGTCAATAGTTGACCATAATAGTCCTGCTTTGTATCCCTTGACATGGAACTAACCTTAGGGGAATCAAGTGTATTTTTAGATTCATCCCTCATTTGAATAAAGAGTCTTCTAATGTTATCTATCCTTTCTTGTCTTGCTATGTTGATGAGATTGATCTTTTCTTTCACTTTTTGAAGATGCTGTCTTGCATTGGCAGCCACTAATCTAGCCTCTTTGGCTTTTTGCAACCATTCTTCATTAATTTTTTTGGACTTCTTTACCTCTTTGATGCCAAAATATACAAAATCAGTCCTCTTATCCTTGATATCTTCATGTCTACCAAATGGTGTAGGGCTGCCATCAATGGGTGATATCATATCATTGGCTTTCTCATGATCACAAGCTCCTATCTCACAAGAATGATGGAACATAATGCTGCTATCCTCAAACAAATTAGTGATGACATCATGCCATTGTAAAATGTCTTCTTCATCATGTGTATTGAAAACACTGGTGGCTGCTCCACTAAGCAAAGAATCAACTTTCACATCCACCTTAATATCTTGGACCTTCAATGGACTTTCATATGTACAAATAACATTCATGGAAGCACCATCTAATTCTTTACCATGATAGGATGAAGCAATGCTAGACTCACCTAATGAAGCATCACAAGAAACCATATCTTCATGTAGCTGCTCTAATGTAACTGGTTTGTCTTCACCCATCACTTGCTCTTCTTTTCCCTCATTTCCTTGTCCCTCAATCATATGCACAACACAAGATTCTTGCCCATCCAAAGAGGCTGCAATAGAAGACTGATTTTCTGATTTCTTTTGTGAAGCATGAGCCAAACTCAACTCCACATTCAACTCCTCAATATGATTTTCCGCCATAAGGAGAGCCATTTGAGAGTCTTCCAAATATTTTCTAGTCTTCACTAGCTCTGTGGTGAGTTGATCAACCTCTTCCTCTTTCCTCTTCAATGCATCTGAATATATGACACCCAATTCAAGTAGGTGATCTCTATCGGAAAGGAGAGTTAAATAGTTATTTTTCATAATCTCCATGGCTGTCTTAAACACTTGCAAATCAAAAATTGATGAAGCCTCTTCAACACTTTTGTGTCTCCCCTCAAGCTGGACCTTCCATAGATGAATTTCCACCATCTTGTGGGAATGATCAAAATGGGACAGCGCTGTAACAATCTTATCTTCACCAACCTTTAGTTGGTTCTCCAAATCAGACTTAGGGACCAAGGAAAATTCATTAGTTGAAGTTGTGGGCTGCCAATGGAGAGCTTGCTTCTCATCAAAATATTCTTCTAAAGTGTCCTCATGCTGGTTTGGAACTAGAGCAGCAGTAGTTCCCAACCCTAACTCCTCATCATCCCTCCAAAAAATAGACTCAATGGATGATGAATTGCTAACCTTATGCAAAGAGGTAAGATCACTCTTAGGACTATCAAAAGAGTCCCCAATCATAACCTCCATGTCACCAACTAGGAGACTCGTGCAACCTTGTCCTGTAGGATCCACTGTTTCATCCTCTCTACCTTCTGTAACATCAACTGGGTGAAGATCAACTGAAATAGACCTGATCTCAATACTACTGGTCCATACTTCACCTGTTAGTTTTCCCTCTGGATTTTCATGAGTGCATTTAACATCAGCCCCAAAGGAATCATTAAAAGAATCCATACCATTGCTATCCTCCTGAAGAGAAGATGGAACCTGTAACCCAAAAGAAGGCATCTCCTAATCATCACCTTTGTCCATTTTGTTCTCCATAGGATCAGCTGAATGCTGGTCACTAACTGCTGAAAATTTATTGTAGAGGTTTCTAGATACTTCACCTGTAGAGACCTTTTGTTCCTCCTTCTTGTTTTGTGATGTAGACCCCTTAAAAATGGATGCCATAAACCGAGCTACTTTGTCTATGTTTGCAAGGTGTGAAAATAATTCATTCATCGTCTTCTGATTTTCATCTAACTTATTCAAACTTTGTTTAAGCTTCTCCATATTCCTGTCCCACTGCTTCTGAGTAATTGAAGTAACCATGATTAACTAGCTGATTCAATGTCCAATCTACCCAATAGGATGGCAAGACAAAAGCTTTGATACCACTATAATATCCCTTGCTAGTTTTGACCTCAAAATGCTAATTAGAGGCTCAAGGAATATTGTCAAACACTTCTGATGTAAACCCAATGCTTGCTGGTTTGTGTTTTTAGTCTGATATTTTTGCTTGATAATGATAGCTGAGTACTCTTAATACTCATAAATCCAAACTACAATGTCTAAGCGTTAATCTAAATGCATATATGACTTCTTTTTTTTTTGGTATTTTCGATGCATATACATGAAAATTAGACATGAAATGCATACCTACAACCAATTGGCATTTTGTCAAACAATTGGCATGCAACTACTATGCTGATCATGTATGCTATTAGATGGACATTTCATCAAAAAAATGGTATGCAACATATATCTCCTTTATTGAATTCATTCCCAAGTACAATGTTGCTATGAATTTGCCAAGACTAATTGGCTTACAATGATGACTACAGCAATGACAAATCTGATTCTGAGTTATCACTTACAGCAACAAAATTAAATGCCTAGGATGATAATGCAAACTACTAACAGTTGCAAGAAGAACCTGATAATAGTGAAACCCAATGATGCTGAAGGAGAATAAACCAATATCCAAGGAAAGGAGTCCCTTCCAAACCCAATTTGAAACCTTCTCCCAGCTGCCCTGTTCACTCCTGGACTGTAGTGTTACTGTTCATGTTACTGTAGCACCACTGTAGCAAATCACTGTAGCGTGCACTGTAGCATACTGTTCATGTCACTGTAGTGGCACTATTCACAGCACTGTAGCAGCCAATAGAAAAACTTCTGATATGCAAATTGATACCTCCAAACCCTTAGTTAATACTACAAATTTAAGCACAAATGAAAGGACTGAAGTATCCCTTCCAATTTCCAACCCTTCGGAGGATATTTCACCACCTCAGTTATGCTAATCTATGGGAGTTTTCATTCCCAAAGACCAAATATGCAGAAACCCTTGGCTCCACAAAACTCATCAAATGCAAATGACAATAATTGGATGCCTGGAAGCTTGCCTTGCCCCTTCCTTTATACTTTTTTCAATCCCACTTCAAGAAGCTTCTAGAAAAATAATATTATTTTATTTTAGTGACTTTATGTAATAATATTTATTTAAGTCACTTTATTAAATTAATTAAATATAAGGTCACTTTATAATATTTATTTATTTAATAACCTTACAAATAATTAATTTAATTATTATCTCCCTTATTTTTCCCATCCAACTGAATCCAAAAAACCAACCATCGACCAGGTGACTGCCTCAAGAAGACCCCCTAACCATGTACATTAGCTTACGAGGGTCAGGAATAGGCTAAACCATCCGCAAACAACATCAGCTAAAAAGGGGACATTACATAAAAATAGTCTTAAATGCTTGATTTTGATCAGCGGAAGCAAGTTATATGTCTCATATCAGTCCAAAACAACAATAAGATCCTTCCCAAAACACTATTGATGCAAATCCTAGATAATGCCAAGTTAAAATATAGTGAAAATATGTCAAAATAGGCACTTTTTTCACCAATACTCAATGCAAAAGGGCACAACAAAGGGTGTTGTGAGGAAAATGATGATGTAAAATAAATAATATTAGTAATAATAGCCACTTGATTCCAAACTACCCAATAGAACACACTTTTAGTGCCACTTAAGGTAAAACCCTAGTGAAAATATAACAAAAATAGGCTATTTTCACAGTTTTTCAATTCCAAGACCTAGAAAAAGAGATGTTGTAATGAATATTAGGAGCTATAGAAAATAATATCAATGATATCAGTCACTTCAATCTATAAAATTGATCACAACACACTTGGAGTGCAAACTAGGTCAAATCCTAGGGCAAAAATAGTCAAAATATGTAGTTTTTTGCTAAATTTTCAATGTAAGAGGCCAATCAAAGGGTGTTGTGAAGTTTTTTATGAAGGGAAGAAATTAATTACTCTGGTAACAAGAAATTTGTGCAAAAATACTCTTCACAACATGCCTATGATGCAAGTTTAGAGAGTCGATAAGGCCAAATTTAGTGAAAATCGTTGTTTTTGAAGCCCTGGGTTTTAGATCTTGACACAACATGATATGTGAATGTTTTGAAGTCTAATTTATGATGAAAATGAATTAATCTTAGATCTAAAAATGATTTTCAATCTTTAATATGCAAAATGCCAATTCAAATCTAATGAAAATGTATAAAAATTGCTAGTTTTGTTAAAATTTTGAATGCAAAAATTCAAATATTTTAAATCTAAATGCAAATTTACACTAAAATTTCAGGCTAAAACCAAATTAAATTTGAATGAGCCTCTAAAATTAGAAAAGAAATCTGAAAGAAGATTTTGCCTACTAACCCTAGATTTTGGAATTACTAAGTTATATGAAAATTGTCAAAATTTCTACAAAAGCCTAGCAAATTAATGATGAAAATGCAATGAAAATTTCTAAATTTTTGTGTTTTTCTGTAGTTTATATAAGATCTGATACAAAAATTATGAATTAGGAAAATTTAGAAAGAATTGATGCAATTTACTAAGCCAAACAATGCATTTTTTTTTTAATTTTTCAAAATTTTCAATTTTTTTGCATTTTTCTCAATGTAATTAAATGAAAGACCATATGAATGAATGAAATCAATCCAAATATGAAGACACACACTTAGAAAGTTTCAATTTATGTTCAAAAACATGGGTTCACCAAAATGTTTAGTGGAAAATTGGATTTGTTAATGTTTTAGTGTTTTGGTGTTTAAATCCGCCTTTCTACTTTACATTCAAGGACCTAGGGTCGAGTGGTGAGCACTATCATACCCTAGAGTCACTATGAGATGTAGGGAAACTTGGATTAGGGTGTTTAATTGTCAATTTTCTCTCTCCTATGCTCAATTAACCATTAAAACCCTAATTATGTAGAAACAAAAGTAAATTGATGAATTACAAAAAGTGCTGCTACAGATGGAAGCAAAATACCAAATTATAGAGTACTTGTTTTCGGGGACCTGAAGTGGAAAATTCAGGGACACAGGAGTGGGCGGCCAAGTCCAAGGCCCTATTTTTTGTCTGGATCTGGCAACAAGATTTGCAACCTGAATCTTTTATATTAGAGATTTTCCTGACACAGAACTTTGGGGACTAGGGAGCGAGCACCCTAGTCAAGGGGGAAGTATTTCTTCCTTTCCTGCACTTTAGACACTCTAATATGCTCCTCTACAACTCCAATTAGCCTAGCTCCTTAACCTGTAACCTACAATCATAAAAAATTTGGGAGGGGGTTGTGGTGTTTAAAGGCTTGCCTCAGTCAAGCCCCGGAGGACCTTAAGTCTCCGAACACCGTTGTTAGATAGAAAGTGCATGCCCTTGTGAGGCAGAGGTATAAACCAAATGAATTGATAATAAAAACACAATATAATGTCACTTTGTAGTGAAGATATCATGGGAGGAAGATGCTCTTCATTCCATGATGAAATAGATGCTCAAATATGCAAATACAAACACACAAACCACACAAGTCTGCTCTTGCAACACAATGAAAGCCTTGAATCACCTTGAGAACACTTAAACATCACAATTGCCATCTAGTTTACAAATGAATACATAAACATGCTTTTATATGCAACTACATGCACTCTCGCGAAGATTTTCATAATTCAAACTTACCGTGTTAGCAAAGGACCTAAAAATGGTCATAAATTGACACCCAAAAATTGGGGCTGCCCCAAAATAGGGCAGGACTAGGGCATGGGCGCCCAAGTCCTCCCCCTATTTTGGGTAGGGTACAACTCAAGGGGGTCCTCCTAGGTCCCATTTGTCATGTTACCTAGGGCTCATTCCATCGGGATGCCAAATTATGAACTAAGATGTCCTAAACACATGCAAAAGACTCGGGAGCTAAACCTTAAGAGGGAAAAGCCCTCAAGGGGACATTTTTCGATGTTACACTAACCCTTTTCCCCTCAACATTAGCACTAGGTTTAGATATATTTCTCTAAGAATTAGGTTTAGAATGAGGAAGCAGCCTTCTCTGGAGGTTTGATATCAATTTGCAAAGTCCCACACTTTCGAGATCATTCCCATTGTGTCAGTAGAATGCTTGGACTCTCTCCAAGCAGGGTGCAATTCTAGTTGACAACAACTTTATCAATCAGATTACTGTCCTCAGTAAGAGATTTCAACAACTCTTCTTGAGCCTTTGCTTGAACAATTGAAGCCCACTTGAATTTCTGTTCCAGAGACATTGTGTCTAGATTTATTTGGCCCTGTAGTAAATCCTATTCATCTGAATTATGTTTCTCTTTCTCTAGTAGTAGTGTCTCTTGTCACTTTTTCTTCATAAAGTGAGACTTCCATTTTATGTTCTCCTTCAATTGTGGCTTCTGTAATGGATGAGATCCTTATTCTTTTTCTGGGACTAGATGCTAGTCTCTCCTCTTCAGATCTCTTGTCTTTCCTTTCTGGAGTGCTTGTGAACTCGGATCCTCCTAATTTGGTTTCTACCTTACTTAATTGTTCATCTAAGGTTCTTTCTGACTGTTCAGGTTCCATCAACATTCTGGAAGATAATTTTGAGAAAGTCCTAAATTTGTCTTCCTTGGGATCAGTAGGATTGCTTAGTAGTGTATCAACTAACTCAGTGAAGACATCTTCTGCAACTTCATAACCTAGTGTAGGGATCCATATAGTTCTTGGTTCCACAGCTTCCATAAAGCATTTATCTTTATCCACCATGAATACAATGTCCTTTTCATACTTTATCACCACTTTTTTAGGTATCTAAAACCTTCTCACCATTTTCTGTTGAAAATCTCTTAAATATTTCCACAAGATTTTATTTTGTATATTTGCATGACCCAAACTCTGTAAATGATTTCTTATTTGAGTAGCTATAGGAATGTGGTCTATCTAGATAACATTTCCTAGACTAGGTAGCTCCTTTAGATAGTAAAAGAGTAAACATGTAATCAGTGTTCCATATTTGAATGGATGATTAGTTTCTTTTGCCCTTTTCAAATTCTCTATAAGTTCATTTCGAAGTAATTCACAAAAATCATAATCAATATTGTTTTTGATCATGTCATACACTATGTATATAGCTGATGTAGACACAAAATTTTATTTGTTGGAGAAGTATATTTTGTATCCTATAATCATTGATACAAATCTGATAGCCAGATCCCTGATGTCATTCACTATAAGGCCATTCTTCTCAAGTTTGGCTCCTGTTAGCTGCATCACCACATTGTTCTTCATTTTCTTTATGCCAGGAATCCTTCCGAAGGAGATCATACTGGTTACTACTTTAATGGCTTCTTTGGTTATCAAATAGGGTTAGAACAAGTTTGACCCATGCATCAATCAGAATTGCGGGAAAGTCCAGACAGGTGTCAAATTTATTTTCTCCTAGGACTTGGTAATCATCTTTCAGCACAATGTTTGCAGTCATCAGTTTGTCCAAATATAGTTTGCCTAACTTCATATGGTCATATTCTTCTAATCTAGTGTGAATGTATGCCCTGATATCTTCCATATGAAAGACCCCATGTGGAGTAATTGAGAATGCCCCTGACATATCATTTTTCAGTAATTTGAAGAATTGTTTCTCAAACTTGGGGCGAGACATTTTTCCTATCTCGATTACATGAGTAAACATTTTTCTAGACAGTTTAATTTTCACAGTAGGGTTTCAAGTTGCAAATACCTCTTTCACCAGAGTAGGGTTTCCTTGATCTGAAATTCTCTAAACCCTTCAAATCTTGGTTGTTGTGGCACAAAGTCTATTTTGATCTCTCTGAGTACTTGATAGCTTCAAGTGTAAAGTGATTTGATATTAAACAAGTTCCCTTTTATCCTCCGCATGACGTGACCTAAATGTCATCAAATGTTTATTTCCAAAAAGCTACTAAAACCTTTCACTGTAGATCATAGTTGATTAGGATTTCTTCGCAATATACCACATTGACTCCTTTTCTTCTGGATCTTCTTCTAATAGGTGTGCCGCATCAGATTCCATGATACATCTTCGTGCCGTATTCTAGCACCCAATTTTTGGCTGGGGGATTTGAATTTTCTACACTACTCCCCCTGAGCCAGAGTTCTCAATTTACTTCTGGAAGAGGTATCTGCACTGGATACTGGTGCAGATTGATCTCTAACTTCAATTACTCCTTTCTTGATCTATACCTTGTTCATTTCTTTCTTCATTTCAACTAGATCAACTTTCTCTTTTCCCTTGTCATTTCTCTACTCTGTTTTCCTTTCTTCAAAGTAGTGATTTCTCTTCTCATTCCTACTTCTGCAAAACCTTGCAACATGTCTAAAATTGTTGCAATTGAAGCACACCACATTGATTGAATTTGATCTGCATTGATTAGCTGTATGTCCAAATCTATTGCATGCAAAACACTTTCCATTGAAAGATTGACTATTACTAAAATTTTGAAGATTTGTTCTTACCGAACTTCTGCATTCATTTGATCTGTGTCCCATTTTATAGCATGCATTGCACCTAATAGGATTCTGAATTACTTTACTTTTGTAGAGAATAGCTCTATGACCAATCCTATTGCAAGTGAAGCATTTACCTTTGAATGACTGATCATTTCTTCCATTGTTGAGACTTTTCTTGAACTGATTTCTACATTCATTCACTTTATGACCAATTTTCTTGCAATTGAAACACTGACCAGAGAATAATGGAGTCTTTTGATTTATTCTACTTCTACACTAAGTAGCCTTATGACCAAACTTATTACATGAATCACAATAACCATTGAAATATGGGTACCCTTGAGCATTTGGTTGTCTGACCCAAGGTCTTCTAGGTCTTCTTCCTTGATTTCTGAACTGGTATCCTTTGTTTTTCCTTGGCTCAGTGCTTATTTGCTCGGAGTTTGAACTTTCGCCTTTCTCAAATCCTAGACCATGTTTGTCATCAACATTCCTTTGGCTAGCAATCATTTCATCAAGCTTTGCAGTACTTATCTTGAATTTTTCTTCAAAACTTCTTGCCTTTTCCAAATCTATTTTTAAACTTATAATTTCTTTTTCAATTTTTGCACAATCTTCTGATCTATTTTTCACAATCAAGTTTAGATCATCTTCTACTTTTGTTCTTTCTATAACTTCTTCTTTCAAATCATTTAGGGCTTCATTTGCTGATAGCAATTGGTCATTGACTTCTTTGTATTTGTCTTTGAATTTCTTGACTTACTCTTTTAGCTTTAAGATGCATTCATCTGCTTGTTGCAAGTTTTTTTTAGATCCCTGACTTTTGCTTCAGAGTTTTCAAGATCCATAAGAGATGCTTCTAGTTGATTGTACCTTTCATAAATTCCATACCTTCTTGCTGCCATGATCACACAATCCCAGATCTTCCTCAAGATGTTAAACTTCTTCTGAGGAATTTCACTCTGATACCAATTGTTAAATGTCAGGAACACTGAGAGGGGGGGGGTGAATCAGTGTTCTATAAATCTTTTCATGTACTTTTACTTTTAACCATTTCAAAAAAATAATCCAATACAAGAAAAATATACAACTGAACAACATCGACAAAAGCATGACACATAACACCAAGACTTTATGTGGAAAACCCAAAGAGGGAAAAACCACGGAGAGGATTAGCTCTCATAAATGTATTGCAATCTTTATAGAAATGATGTTCATGCTTGGTCACTCCATGGGCCTAGAACATGCTGGCTTGCAACCATGAAGTACAACTAAGTTTAGCAGGCTCACTACCTCAACCCTTCACCTAGCAAGATTACAATAAGGGCTGTTAAACCCTACTGGAGGCTCACTACTGCCTTACTACCTTGATAACAAAAACTTGCTTCCAAATAGATCACACATGATATCTAAATACTGCTTCAGCATCTGCAACTATGCCAGAGTGCAGTCATTTATTAACTGAATTCTGAATCCCAAGTCTTCATCGTTGCTGATCCTGTAACTCTGCTCCACTATTCACATCTTCGCATCACACACATACTTCACACCCCACACACACTTAACCGAAGATGATCACTGTTATATATATATCTACATCATGATTTAATTTTGTAATTAGGTTGACATCCAAGAGATGAAATGTGTACATAAAAGGATGTAGCTTGTCGCTTAATTTAATGCACTATGGGTTGCACAGACCTAAAACTTCCCCAAACATGTTCATATAGGTTAGCTCTAATCATTCAAATACTTGCATAGATCTTTCACACACTATCCTTTCTCCACACCATGATTTATCTCACCAGTCGGCCTGTTCCTCAAAAGTAAGCTTTACAGTTTCATCTGCTAACTTGCAACTTCTACTGTGGATCAAAAAACAACTTCCAAATCATATCAAGGAATCTTCACACATTCCCAATCTTACCCTTAGAACCGCAAGGCATCACATCATCTTGCAGAGAGATGTGGACCATCAAAACTCAGACTTTGTCTCTGTCAAACTCTATCAAACACTATGTTGGTACTTAGTAGCTTGTAGCTATCCTTTTGGTGAACTTCAGATCTCCTAACTCTGGAATAAGACATTTCATATAAGTGTTTACAACACCTTACAACTGCATAGCAAAATACTTATCTGCAGAGGAATGCGGACCACTGCACTATGGCCTGTTCACTATTCCTGCTATACCTTTGCTTACCCAAACTTAGACATTTCTCCAAGATGACTTCAGGAGGAAGTCAAGACATAATCTCTGAACTTCATAACACTTTCAGACAATTAAGAACATCATACCTGAACTGTATTACTGGATCATCAGTTATGGAGGCATATTGTCCAGCTTACTATCCTCATACTTAGCCATTTTCTATGAACCGGACTTGGAATCTAATATGTTCTTTCAGAGATATCTCTTCCTGTCATGGTGATAGGATCTCTGAGCCTTGTTTCCATCAATGACAACATATAGATCCATACCAAAGTAGTGTCTCTTGCCAACAACTTGCATCAATAAAAATGAAGTGTGTTAGTTGGGGTGGCCATAGTACCCTCTTTCACTTCCTTAATTTTGAGAACCATGCTCAATATTTGTCACATGGGATGTCTAATGCAAGAGCATCTTAGAGGTTGAAGAATCCTGCATCACCCAAATACTCCCTTTTAATTTTCTTTGTTTTGAAGCATTTTGGCATCCCACATGCCTACTATTCTTTCCATAGAAGCTAAATATTTCTTTAAATTTGTTTTTGGTTGACATCACAGTTCTAGAAATTAGTAATCTTCACTACAAGTTGCCATAATTAGACACATTGCTTTCAAAATATAGATTATGATATTGTAGAAGGCTAATAGACATTCCCACATGAAAATTTTATTATTTGTTTCCTTGTAGAAAGTTGTGGCACTTTGTAATGCCTAAGAGAACCCCCTTTAAGATTTCACATCAAATTTTGAATAATGCACCTATTATAATATTTCATGGTAGTCCCATGAATAGTTAAAGAGGAAGGATCATAGTCTCTAGTTAGTGGCATACTGTCACTTAAATAATCCACTATAAATAAGAGAACAAGTTCCTTGGAGAAAGGTAGAGCAAAGGAAGATATGATGGAATAGGTGATCTTAGGATCTCATAGAGTTGTAATACTGGCTTATAGCCCATTGCCATGTATAATTGTGGCATGCACACTTATTGTTGAGTTTTTCTAACATTTCATGTTAGAGCATTTACTAAATCTACGTCTATTGTGTACTCTAATTAGTATTTATTATTTGTATGTTTTGGGTTGCACGTACTAAGTATATATCATTGGATCTTCTATCTATGACTACATAATAATATAATTAAATACAACATATAACACAAATTGATGCAAGTGGGACTCCCACCTGCTAAGGCAACACATAAACTTACAACACAATATAAATTTAAAAATAAAAATCCATGATTTATTTTATTGTAATTGAACTTTCATACATTCAACAGATTACACAAATATGAAATATCAAAACTACATTCAAATTCATGGCCTTCAATGGACTCTCTCTCACAAATCTACACACATAGCCTTCATGGCTTCCTCTACAAACAATCGCTCCTCACCTCTACACCCTTCCCATGGGCTAAGATTTTCCCTCCAAAATTTGTTCTAAGAAATCTCCCTATGAGAAATTTCTTTCAAATCAGCAATCACATTTATTTTTATTCACTTCTCTACAATGTTTGGCCTTTCACCTTCTCTTTTGCACCTACCCTTCCCATAAATTTACGCCTTTTCATTTGATAAATGTCATAGCCTCAAAAGAGGCTTTTCCTCTTCCATAGGTGTCCCATATTTCTGCTATAGAATTTCATTAAAATTCATTTTAAACAAGGCACCTCTTCTCCTTTAGTCACTGGAAACTATATAACCTTTCACCATAATTTCTATCCTTTTTTAAAAAATGCCTCTTCATACTTTTCGCGTGTAAAAAACATTAAAGGAGGAATAAAAACCTAAAAATTTATCACCTAAACCACCTTAATACTTTTCCATAATGAAATAGTTAAATTTTGGTGACTTTGCATACGCAGAATCAGGTGCCGAAAAGACAAATAAATGAAAGTTCTCTGTTTTACCTAAAAATTTATTGAAAGGTGTGTTATGACCCCCTCAGGTCCTTCGCAGAAGGATTTTGTACCAGCCTTCTAGAATTATGAAATTTTAAAATTTCCCTAAACCAGCGACACAGTTTCAGTTTTAAAGACACAAATTTCTACCATTAATTTCTCTCAAAGGTGAAATGTATGACTTCAATTCTTTTTGCACATTGGACATGGTACCTCCAAGAATTCCCTTGGATTCTACTTTATCTCTTATGGATGTTTGGGAATAAATTTTACAAAACTGCCTACAGAGTGTTGAAACTGCGAATCGACAAAAGTTTGATTCTTGCAATTTTGTGCCGAATTTCAAGTTACGTGATGCTAAGAGATGCCAATGACCACCAAGCCAAAATAAAACTGAAAAGGGTAATCCCAATGTTGGAGTAAATATGGTTTGACATATTCACCTATGCTTAAGTTTACTTAGGCATCCAACCTTATTATTTATTAATTAGGTGCATATTTGTTTTTAGTTTAAAATCATTTATCATTTCGATAGTTGGACTATTGGATGCCTCCACCCGATCATTCCTTGCCTTTATAAGCAAGGTTCTATACATTATTCTGCATCTCACATCTCAATCTCATTTTAATTATTCACTCATTGGGTGAAATATTTCTCTCTCTATGAAGGTTTATTTGTAGGTTGTGCTCCTGGGAGGTGGTTCACACCTACATGGTATCAGAGTTGACTATCTGCACCTCCTTCCATTTTGAGATTTTTCATCAGTGAATTGGTGAGATTGAGATCATATTGCCTGTATTTTCTGGTAGAAAGATATTTTTTAGCATTTGAAATTTTATAAATTTCTATTTTGCCTATTATTTGTTGAAATCTACATCATACTGGTCTAAGATGTTTGCATTGATTGTTGTTTCATTTTGAAGGAGATGTTACCAAGATTTGTTTTATTGTTGGAGGCTTTATATCGCTGATTTTATATTTAATCTATCGTTTTACCCTGCCTGTGGCACAACCCAAGTTCTACCTTCACAGAAGGTGTGATCTTTGAACATGGCCTCACAAGATTAGAGTCCCACATAAGCTTGCATACTCCTCAGTACATCCTGGTGCTCACATAGGCCTACATACTTCACGTCCAATGTGATGCTCACATAGGGTTTTCTTAGGCATTTGGAAAGCATTGCTCACACTAGAGGAGGCGGTTGGAGGTATTTCAAAGCTGACAAAGTAGGCCATTGATTGGGCAATTCAAACATATTTGATGAATACTTAATAAGTATTTGTAAAGTTTGCAACAAAATATTTGATGTTAGGGTTTCCATCTTGTGTGCAGCGGAAGTAGTGGGCTCGTCCACGACTCCTTTTAGACGTTGGATTGGGACTTTAGTCCTACATTTGCATTGTAACACGGTATTTTGGGTATTGAAATAGCTAATTACACCTTTGATAACTGTGAGCAAGGTTCACATGGCCATGAAATGTGTCTCTCACATGTGGTATGTGAGTTTGAAGTGGTGACTTGCTTGTGTGGAGACAGTTGTGATTTGACGCTTAGTGACTCGCACTTGGTGATTTGGCGCAATCATCTCTAGGGGCCCAAATTTTATCCTCCGCTCAAGAAAGTAGTCACATGGGCAACCAAAATTGAGCCCTCAGGTGGTTGCTGGTGCTTCCAAAGTGCCCTTTATAGGCCTTTTTCATTTTTGCATATCTTTTCCAAATGAAGGCTGATTTTCGCAAACCACATATCAACGAAAAGGTATTTTCATCACCTTCACAGTGGTTGAGATATTTCTCACATATTTTTCTATTTGATGGTGTTTTTAATCTATTGAAGTTTGATCTTAGTTTTGCTAATTAGTGTGAAAAAAGGGGTTGGTTGTTTATACTGTGAAGAATATTTGTTGCATTCTCTTGTTTCATTATGGATTTGCCTAAAGTAGAACTTCTATCTGCAACAAATTATCTTAAGTGGAAATCTGATATGGAGATTTTGTTGTTGAAACTAAAGTTGCAAAGGATTACTTTTGACCAAGATCCTGAACCCACAAGTGTTGTAGAAAAGAGGAAATAGTTTGATCAAAGAGATGAAGCTCTTGGTACTCTCATTATGTCCATTTCTCTTGACTTGAGATATCATGTGTTATCTTGTAATCATCCTAATGATATTTGGACTACCTTAGAGAACCTTTTTGGTAAGCCAGATAAGATGAGGAAATTTCATTTGGAGAATGAACTAATAAATCTTGATCCTAGACATTTTGACAATATCTAGGACTTCTTCACCAAGCTTAATTATCTCATATTATAGTTGTTTGAATGTTGGGTTAAAAAGAAGATGAGTAGTTGATTCTATCTACTCTCTCTAAGTTAGGTCCTAATTATTTTGTATTTGTGTCTGCATTTTATGCTACCATAGATGCTCTAGGTAGTGCACACAAAATATCTTCTCTTGATGGTTTTGCAGCTCAACTCACAAGGGAACAAGCAAAGTTGGCACAAATGGGCACATTGACACCTATGAGGGCTCAAGCACTTCTTGTAAAAGATCCTGAGGCTTCAAGTGGCAAGGACAAGAAATAGAATAAGGATTCTAAATCTCAAGATAAAGTTAAGGATTCTCCTTCACAGCCTACTCCTGAGACCAAGACCTCTTCTAAAGAGGAACCATCACAAAAGAAGAAGATCAAATGTGCTTATTGGAAGAAATCTGGACATGATGAGAATAAATGTTATACTAAGAAGATTGATGAGCTTACTCACCTTCCTCAAAAGAACAACATCCCACTGCCCTCATCAATGTCTCCTTCTTCTCCTTCTTTTTCTTCCAAATCACAATCAGCAGCATCTTCATCTACACAGGGTTTACAATTAGGATGAAAGGTAAAGCACTCTTGGCTTCCACTATTCCTTAAAATGAGAGATGGCTTCTTGATTTAGGTGCATCTCATCATATGGCATCTTCTATGGATATGTTCACTTCTTTTGAGCCTTGTAGTTGATCTAACATTTTGATGGGTAATAATACTTACATGAAGGTTTGTGGGAAAGGTTCTATTGATATGGGTGAAGGATCTTTTAATGATGTTCTTTGTGTACCCTCTTTGACCACTAATCTCCTTTCAGTTTATCAAATTATTGATGGTGCACAAGGTAAGACAGTTGAGTTCACTCTTGATCGTGCATACATTCAAGACATAGAGACTAGAGATATCATTGCTATAGGGGTGGTGGATCATGCATCTCGTTTGTATTCTTTTTCTCATTTTATTGATGATGATGCTTCTTTGGCCAATGTTCACACCCTTCCATCAAGGGTGTGAATCATGTTTGTGAGGAGAAGTTTGGTCACTTGAATCTTAGTGTTCTCAAGACTCTAGTGTTAAGCTTCCTCCTCATTCACCTCTTGCGTCTTCAGATTGAGTTCTTCTCTTGAGCAGGTTGATCATGGTGTTCTAGATCTTGCTTTTTGGGATGAGTATTTGGCAAGTATTTTAGACTTTTTTTGTAGAGTCTCATCTTGCAGATTTGGGAGACATACTTGAGGGGATTTCTCACCTCTTTGATGAAACTTTTAGCATGACTATTGATTCATCTACATTGTCATTGGAGATTGACATGAATTTCCTTTTTCACTTGATTTGTCACATTTCATGGTTGAGATTGATCATGTTTATATGGTGGCTTATTTGAGCATAGAGACTCCTTAGTCTTCAGAGGTTTTTATTTGGAGACTTCCCTCCTCCTTCCTTTAGTTGGACACAAAGTGGCTTCTTCATCATTCAATGGACTTATTTCTTCCTAAGGGGAGAGGTGTTTCTTGTAGGCATTAAATCATCTTTTGTTTCCAGGTATACTTCATCAGCATTAGAGCTTCTTCATTATGAGGGGATATAATGTCTCTCTTTTTCCTTCCTATGGGGGGATCATTGATTGTATATACATGATGTATGTAGTCCTTGAGGGTGTTAGTGAGTCATCCATGCATCATCTTTTATTTTCTCTCTTTTAGAGAGGAGTTTTGTCCCACATGATTTTCTCCTTTTCTCTGGTTTGTGAGAGATTGCATTGCATTTTGCATTGTAGTGTAGCCGGGACCCATATTGCATCTTGCTCATATTGCATAATAGACTTCTCCCTAAGTTGCACTTAAGGGGGGGTGTTGGAGTAAATATGGTTTTACATATTTACCTAGATGCTTATGTTTACTTAGGCATCCAACATTATTAGTTATTTATTAGGTGCTTATTAGTTTCTAGTTTAAAATCATTTATCATTTCGGCAATTCAACGATTGGTTGCCTCCACCCAATCATTCCTTGTCTTTATAAGTAAGGTTCTGTACATTATTCTGGATCTTGCATCTCAATCTCATTTTAATTATTCACTCATTCAATGAAATATTTATATCTCTGGGAAGGTTTATTTGTAGGTTGTGCTCCTGGGAGGTGGTTCACACCTACACCCTCAATAATGAGTCCCACTTTTTGGCCAAGATGGACAGTGATATCAACATTTTTTACTAAATCTTCACTTTTTGAGACGTATAGCAGCTAAACCATTAATAATTTGGAGATGATGAAAACTAGTGATTTGTGGTGATTTGTGTGTAGATTTTAAATATATATATATATGAAATAAATCATGAATCTTTCAACATCTCCTTTAATAACTAGTTTTTAATAGTAAACAACATTTTTAGAAAGTAATGTTTATGTCGTCCAACATAACTTTTTTTTCTAGAAAGGATAAAATTCTAATTTTTAAAATATAGATTTTTAACATCAATATCTAGTGCATGGATATTTTTTCATAATTTTTTGTTACATATATATTTTTTAATTAATTTTTAAGTCAGGGTAACTATAATTTGGACATAGGTGTATGTTGTCAAGCATAACTTGTTGTGTATATATCAAAATTCATTTTTTTTGGTGAAACAAGGCCATCAATACCTAGTACACAAATATTTTTTAGAATTTTTTTCTCTATTTTATTATTTTTCCGCTTGTGTGGAATAGAGACATTGATGTTCGGTGAAAAACCTACATTCACTAAAAATATAAAATAAATATAAAATCAAGTGAAACATATTCAAAATCATACTTTTTAGAAAGCTTATACTAAGGGCTACATATTTACAAAATATAATTTCTAAATGACTTCATTTGATCCCCCAAAAGGTGAAGCAAAATTTGTTTTTGTCAGCATCTTGATAGGTGCAGAGGAGACTCCATCGAGGGTGGTACAGTCATGGTCAGAGGGTCCATAGAGTGAACTGTCCAGGTCATGTAGCAATAGTAAACACAATGGAAGAAACTTAAATATAAAATGCAATAGAAGATTCAAATACTCAATACATCATGGATTCAAAATACTTATATGCTGGCAACATGCTGTCTACAAATTAAGGCTCATAGGCCTAATTACAGATTAGAAAGATATGGCATTGAAGTGCCTCTTCGAAAAGAATTCAAACTCTTTCTCAACTTCTAATCCTAAACTACTTTCCTATGCATCTAAGACATGCTTATATATCATCTTCAATCTCAATAAATCCTTTGTGTCAGCCAAGGAAGAGGTTACAATCTCCAATGAAGGTGTAATGTGTGAAAATGGGTAGGTCAGACTTAAACAGTTGGTACTCCTCCGCGAGTGAATGAAACATGGTGCAGATCTCAGGGAAGGTCAACCAGGTCCCAAACTATCTTGAATGATGTTTCATTTATCTCCATAAGTCATGAAAGTGCTCTAAGAATCTTCTCCTTTAGATGGCTACTCTTTATGCTTTATTCTATGAAAATAGGTGATCTTCTGGTAGCGATATCTTTGTAGAAACTGATCCAAATGATCTAAATTTTGGATATGTTGTGCATGATGATGTCTAGATTCTAAGACTTGCTCCACAAGATCTGAAATGATAATGCAGCAAAATATAGACCAAAATACTGAAACTACTTTTGACTATTTGGACTGGAATGAATTGGAAAAGGAAAGAAATAAAAAAATGCAAATATTTTTGGTTGATGCAGGATTGCTTTGCAACCTAGGATTCTCCTACATCAGACACCCGAGGTTGTTGAAAAAGTGAGTCCCTCACTTTACCGGGGCTAGGGGAAAACCAAGACGGGTCACCTCAGCTTGAGAAATCCATGATAAATCTTCTTCTGATCTGCCTTTCCACTTCATAAGTTATTCTTTGTATTGCTTTCCTCTGGTGTTGCATCCAATTTTGTTGTCCAAGATGTCTTCTATTTGCTCCGGTAGTTGCTGTGGTAACTGATTCTTCAAATCATCTTCAATGTTGTCACTAGATTTTGCTTCATGATGCTGATATAGGTCTGCGATGTCGAATATAGGTGATATACCCAATGTCTTTGGTAGCTCCACTTCATATGCATTTCTTGAATTGAAAATTTCTTGAGTATCTTACATGGTCCAAACTTCTTCATCTTCAACTTATTATATGTCTCCACTGGAAATCTCTCTTTTCTCAGAAATAACATTACTTCATCACCAATTAAATATTCCTTGTGTCTGGACTCTTCTCATCTTATTGCTCCTTATACTTACTATTCATCTCCTCTAAATGCTTCTTAACCTAATTATGTACTATTTCCATATGTTCTGCAAATTCTTCTCCTTCTGCACTTCTCTTATTCTCCATACTGATATAGATCTCTCAACTCTGCTACTCCTCTAGGGTTTACTCCTGTTACAACCTTAAAAGGTGTCTTTTCGGTACTCCTATTCATTGAATTATTGTATGTAAACTCTTATTATGATAGGATTAGATCCCAACTTCCTATCTTCTCTCGTACCAAACATCTCAACAAATTTCCCAAACTTTGGTTTACCACCTCTGTCTATCCATCTGTTTGTGGGTGAAATGCTAAGCCAAACTTTAGGTTTGTCTCCATCTTCTTCCATAATGTCCTCCAAAAGTATCCAATGAATCTTGTATCTCTATCTAAAACAATGCTCTTAGGTAATCCATGCAATCTAACAATCTTTTTTAAAAATAGGTCAGGGACATGCACTACATCAGTTGTCTTCTTACAAGGTATGAAATGTGCCATCTTTGAAAATATGTCTACCACTATAAATATAGAATCACGTCCTCTTTGTGTCTTTGACAATCCTAATATGAAATACATGCTTATATGTCTTCCCAAGGTCTCTCCGGTACTATCAAAGATTTGTACAACCCAATATTCTGACTACTCCTTTTTGCAACTTGACATACTCTACAATTCTGCACAAACTTCCTTACATCCTTATATATCTTAGGCCAAAAGTAATGTTCACTTACCAAAGCCACTATCTTGTCAATTCTAGAATGTCTTGCTAATCCACCACTATGCTTCTCCTTGATCAAATTGTCTCACATCGAGCTCCTAGGTATACACAACTAATTTCCTTTGAACAACATATCCTCCTGAATGAAGTAGTCCAACCACTTACTTCTATCTATCACAACAGGTTCCTTGCATGCTCTCCATGGTTCTACAAAATCAAGATCTTCATCATA
The DNA here is from genome assembly GCA_027924645.1 of Cunninghamia lanceolata. NCBI lineage: Eukaryota > Viridiplantae > Streptophyta > Pinopsida > Cupressales > Cupressaceae > Cunninghamia > Cunninghamia lanceolata. The sequence goes on along the minus strand of BSBN01000261.1, from coordinate 6,701,376 downwards.
CATATGATTTAGTTCCTCAAAACATAATACTTCAACTCTCATCTCTGTCAGAAAGTTCCTTCTTCTACTCAATGCATCAGCAACTTTGTTTGACTTCCCACTTCTATGCTTCAGTACAAAAGTGTAACTCTACATGAACTCTACCCATCTCATATGTCTATGATTTCACTTTCCTTAACTGTTCAAATATTGCAAAGCTTGATGATATGAATACAACACAAATTCCTTAGGAAACAAGTAATGTCTCCACTTCTTTAAGGCTTGAATTATGGCATAAAATTCTTGATCATAAACTAAATATCTTCTCCTTGCATCATTCAACTTCTCACTGAAATATGCTACTGGTCTACCTTCTTGACTTAACACTGCTCCTATTGCATTTCCACTTGCATCACAATCTACTTGAAATACTTTCTTGAAATCCATTAATGCTAAGACTGATTGCTCTGTCACTTTCTGCTTCAACAAATCAATTTTTTTATCTGCTCCTAATGTCCACTTAAAATCCTTTCTATCACCTCTCATTGTCTTTGTCATAGGTGTGCATACTGAACTAAAATTTCTAATGGACTTCCGGTAGAAACTAGCTAATCCATGAAATGATTTGACTTCTCCAATGCTTTCAGGTGTTGGCCATTCAACAATTTCTCTAACTTTCTTAGGTTCCATCTTCAATCCTTCCACAGAAATCACAAATACCAAGTATACCAATTCTTCCTTCATGAGACTACACTTCTTGATGTTTATCAGCAATTTCTCCTCTCAATCTCTTCAATACTTGTCTCAGGTGCCACAAATGTTCTTCCTTTGTCTTACTGAAAATCAAAATATCAGCCAAGTATACAATAGCAAACTTACCCAAGAATTTATTCAAAACTTCTTTCATCAATCTCATGAAAGTACTTGATGCATTTGTCAATCCAAAAGGCATCACTAACCACTCATACAATCCTTCATTTATCTTAAAAGCAGTCTTCCATTCATCTCTTTCTTTGATTCTGATTTGATGGTATCCACTTTTCAAGTCTACTTTTGTAAAATATTTTGCTCCACTCAAACAATCCATAATGTCATCCATCCTAGGAAATGTGAATCTATACTTAACTGTGATCTTGTTGATTGCTCTAGAGTCTATACACATTCTCCATTCTCCATGCTTCTTTGGTGCTAGCACTACAGGTACTATACAAGAGATTAAGCTTTCTTTGATCAAACCTTTCCTCAACAACTCTTGTATTTTTCTATTCATTTCTGCATTCTCTACTGGTGTCATTTTGTGTGCTTCTTTGTTAGGCAAACTAGCTCTAGGTATAATATCCATGTGATGACTGATACTCCTGATTGGTGGCAATCCTTCAGGTACATTATCTAATATGATGTCTTCATCTCTGTCAACAATTCAATTATCTCCTTTGCCCGTGATTATCCAATTTATGTACTTAGGGTTCCATGCTTCTTAGGAATCAAGGCATAACACATATTCTCATGTCTCAAACCATCCAAAAATTTCATTCCATCTACCAAATAGATTCTAGCATTCCCACATACTTCACTCTTAGGTTCATCTTCCAAAGGTATCAAGGTGATTTTATTTCCATTAGATGCTATAGTATAGGTAATCTTTTTCCCATCATGTATAGATTTTCTATCATATTTCCATGGTCTACCCAACAATATATGACATACATCCATAGGCATAATATCACACAATACTTCATCATGATAAGATCCAATATGAAATTTAACCAAACATTGTTCACTCACCAGTACCTTGTGTTCATCCTGAATCCATGCTATCTAATAGGGTTTAGGGTGTTTCAATCTCTCTAGGTTCAGCTTAGTCACCATGTCCTCTGAAACGAAATTATCAGTACTACCACTATCAATTATTACCTTACAACATTTACCTCCTAATTTGCATCTGGTCCGGAACAAACTTTTCCTCTGCGGTAGTTCCTCATTTGTCTCTACTTGAAATAGTGCTCTCCTCATGACTAATGATTCTCCTTTCTCTAGTTTTCCAACTAAATTAGGTGATCCAATAGGTTCTTCTACATAAGCTACTCTTCCATTGTTCTCTATCTTCTTGCTTGTACTTCCCTGATGACATTCAAATGATCTGTGTCCTCCACCTCCACATTTAAAACAAGTTCCTCTAAATGTTCTCTTATCAAATCCTCTTCCATCTCTTCTGTATCCTTCACTCTGATAAGAATTATGATGTCCTCTACTATGAAAAGTCTCGTCATCTCTCCAGTATGCATTGTTATCTCTATCCTCTTTCTTGAATGTACTATCTTGTTTGTTCTTCTCTATAATTGATCTTTCTCCTCTGGAATATGTTCTACCTCTTTCAAATTTACCTCCTCTCCCTCTCTGTCTCTGCTCATGCTTCTTATTCAACTTTTCTTCAACTTTCAGGACAAACTAATATGCTTCTTCTATTGTTGTCATCCTCACCAAACTCAATTATTATTAAATATTCAATCTCAGTCCATTGATATATCTTGCCACTTTCTCCTTGCTAGCTTCACTATGTCCTATCCTTATGATTATCTTATGAAATTCTTTAGTGTACTCCACATATTTCTCCTTTTGTCTCAGGTTCTGCAATCTCTTCAATAATTCAAACTCATAGTCTGCAGGTATAAACTGATTCTTCAACTTTGTCACCATTCTATCCCATTTTATGATATTTTCTTTTCCTCTTTTGTTTCTATCCAATTGTACTTTTTTCCACCAAATAGCAGCATGTCCCTTCAACTTAGTCTTTGCAAATTTCACCTTCTCCAGATCTTCAATTTCTTCATATTCAAAGTATTCTTCCAAGTCATTTATCCAATCAATCAATTCCTCTGGATTCAAAATTTTAGTGTAATTTGGTACTTCCACTCTAGGTCTTTTTCCAATCTTTGAAATAGCTCTCAACATCTTCACTTGATATGATTCTTCTTCTTCTCCTAGGGTTTCTTCATTTTGATCAACAGATTGAAATTCTTCATCATCATCACTTTCAACATTAGGTCGAGGTGTCAATCCTCTTTTTTGATCTTCTTCAACAACATCCAATCAAACTTTCATTATTTTCATCATCTCCATCATCTCATCCATTCTTCTAGCCATAGTACCAACAACAGGTATTCTCCTTGGTGGCATCTCTTCCTACGATCAATTGTAACTACCTCAAGTTCAACAATTGGGCTACAAGGTGACAATTGCCTCACAATCAATGATCGGTTGACAACACAGGTAGTCTACCTCGGGTTTAACAATCTATTCACAACAAGATCTTACAAAATGCCTTCACAAACTTCACTCCCAAAGGATTCAAACTTCGCTTTGATACCACTTGGTGTAGTCACGGTCGAAGGGTCCACAAAGTGAACTGTTTAGGCCGTGCAACAATAGTAAACACAATGGAAGCAACTCAAATATAGAATGCAATAGAGATTCAAATACTCAATACATCATGGATTCAAAATACTTATATGCTGACAACATGCAGGCTACAAATTAGGGCTCATAGGCCTAATTATAGATCAGAAAGATATGGCATTGAAGCGCCTCTTCGAAAAGAATTCAAACTCTTTCTCAACTTATAATCCTAAACTACTTTCCTATGCATCTAAGACATGTTTATAAATCATCTTCAAGATCAAGAAATCCTCTGCATTGGCCAAGGAAGACGTTACAATCTCCAATGAAGGTGTAACGTGTGAAAATGGGTAGGTCAGCCTTAAACAACTGGTACTCCTCTGCAAGTGAATGAAACATGGTGCAAATCTTAGGGAAGGTTAGCCAGGTCCCAAACTATCTTGAATGATGTTTCATTTAGCTCTACAAGTCATGAAAGTGCTATGAGAATCTTCTCCTTCAGTTGGTTGCTCTGTATGCTCTGTTCTGTCAAAATAGGTGATCTTCTAGTAGAAATATCTTTCCAGAAACTGATCTAAATGATCTAAATTTTGGATATGATGTGCATGATGATGTCTAGATTCTAAGTCTTGCTCCATAAGATCTAAAATGATAATGTGGGAAAATGCGGACCAAAATACTAAAACTGCTTATGACTGTCTGAATTGGGAAAGGAAAACAATCAAAAGAAAATGCAAATATTTTTGGCTGACGCAAGATTGCTCTGTAACCTTAGATGCTCCTACATAAGAGGGTTTGAATTATGACTAGGGGGGGTTCTTTCCAAGGGGATTTGATCCAATGCAGTTTTATCAAACCCTTCAATTAAACCCCTTTAGATGGAACCCCTCAAGGTTTAAATCATTAATTTTTTTAAAAAATATGTGATTTCAGACAAAAATCAATGTCCCATAAGTGTGACACACTATTATGACAACACCCAAAACCAACCTAAAAATGTTTTTAGGTCATGCCAATTGTCAGTCCGTGTAGATGCTCTTGCATCAGACACACAGGGTAGGAAAATTTTGTAAGTAGGACTGATAAAATGGAGTTGAGTAGTGGGAATACTCTTTTAGGCTGGATGCAACTTGTAGCAAACTCCATTGTTGAGTCATGTGCATCTAGCTAGAACATTTGCCATCTTCCTCCAACAACTCTACTCACCACTCTTCCCTTCTCTCATGGATTCACATCCACCATGCACCATCCTCTGGCAAATTTTTTCTCCTCTCCTCTCCTCTTTCATGGGATCCAACCCACCATAAACCGACCACCTCCACTAAGTTTCACCTATAGCATTCTCTACCACCTCTACAAGCAAATATGCATTATCCACACACCAATCTATACCTACATAATCTCTTTTTCTTTCTACATGCATTAACTCCTTATTCTCCTCAACAACATGTGAATTTATAACAAAAATTTTAGCACAAAATTTAGAAAAACTACACTCTACCTCTTCAATTTTTGCTGCTGCAACTTGTGTTTCCTCTTCTTTCGCTGCGATGTACATCTTCTCATCTTCATAAGCCACTCCTCTTCTATTGTCAAAATTTGTGCTAACAAATCATCATCTTCGTCATTAGCTGCAACCACATCCTCATGCTCTACTATTGCAATTTTTTTCTCCACAAATGCATCCTCTTCCTCGGCAACCTCTAATGTCACCTTCTCTTCATTGCTCACTTATTTTTTCTTTCTCACCTTTTCCCTTCATCTCTACTATCCCTTTCAAATATCACCTAGCTTTCTGCTCCTATTCATCTCATCTTTTCATCTTCTCTCTCACCACACAAGCACTGAAATTCCAAAAGCCTTTCCGAAGGAAAATGTCATTTGTTTTCTCTTTGTCATTTTAGAAAACACTTACCACACACTATGCAACCTGCATTCACAACTTTCTCTGTGGCTTCCTAGCTCTCACTTTCTCAGGACTCCTCTCTACCTGCAACAATCTTTTGGTCTCTTCACAACCGCTTCACTCTTATTGCAAGTCCTGGCATAGGTTGCCTCATGTTCGATGCTCTACCCACACACTCAAGACCTTTGGCTCTGATACTATTTGATGCAAGTGGAATTCCCACCTATTGCTGTAGCACATAAACTTACAACATAATATAGATTTGCAAATAAAAATCCTTGATTTATTTTATTGTAAGTAAACTCTCATACATTCAATAGATTACAAAAATATGAAATATCAAAACTACATCCAAATTCATTGCCTTAAATGGCCTCTCTCTCACAAATCTGCACACATAGCCTTCATGGCTTCCATTACAAACAATCACTCCTCACCTCTACGCCCTTCCCATGGGCTGAGATTTTCCCTCTCCAAAATCTATTCTAAGAAATCTCCCTATGAGAAATTTGTTTCAAAACAACAATCACATTTATTTTTATTCACTTCTCTGCAATGTTTGGCCTTTCACCTTCTCTTTGGCACCTACCCTTCCCATAAATTTTTGCCTTTTCATTGGATAAATGTTGTAGCCTCAAAAGAGGCTTTTCCTCTTCCACATGCATCCCATATTTCTGCTATAAAATTTAATTAAAATTCATTTAAAACAAGGCACCTCTTCTCCTTTAGTTGTTGGAAATTATATAACCTTTCACCATAATTTCTATCTTTTTTAAGAAAAATGCCTCTTCATACTTTTTGCGTGTAACAAACATTAAAGGAGGAATAAAAACTTGAAAAAATTATCACCTAAACCCCCTTAATACTTTGCCATAATGAAATAGTTGAATTTTGGTGACTTGCATGTGTGGAATCGGATGCCAAAAAGACGAAAAAATAAAAGTTCTTTGTTTTGCCTAAAAATTTTCTGAAAGGTGTGTTATGACCCCCTCAGGTCCTCTGCAAAAGGATTTTACTCCATCCTTCCAGAATTATGAAATTTTAAACTTTCCGTAAACCGGCGACACACTTTTAGTTTTAAAGACACAAATTTCCAACATTAATTTCTCCCAAACGGTGAAATATATGACTTCGATTCTTTTTCCACACTGGACATGGTACCACCAAACCAAAACAAAACTGAAAACCAAACCTGAAAATGATTTTAGGTGATGCCGATTGTCAGTTCACTCGGATGCTCTTGCATCGCAAATAAATATAAACATAACCTAGGTCAACTCCTAGTAGATAATAAGAGGGAGATGACAAGGTCCAAATTTGAAATTTGAATTTAAAAGTTTGATATTTAGATGCATGACTATCGAAATGACTTAGGTGAAGTCTACACCTATAGATTTAATCCAAGGTGGTGAATGGCAAATCTAATGATTGAAACCAATATCGAAGGATGAATAATAATAGAATCAAAATAAGATTTGGTTATGATCTAAATTCACACAAGAATATTGTAAAATTATATATTACAAATTGCATTAAAAACACTTTAATTAAAATAACCCAAAACACAATATCTTTCCTCTAAGTGGAGAATAATATGATAAACCACTAGTAGAAACCAACCACATTTGTTTTATAAATATTGATAATAATGAACTCCCATTAGAGGTCCCCTTTTTATATTGCCATACAAGCCATGATAACTACTAATATATTAGAGAGATCACAATGGAAAAAAAGATTGCGTTGTAGTAATAAGGAAATATTCTAATGGGGTAATATACAATATAGATTGAAAGCTTAAGCTTAAGTAGGTAAGACTAATTGATAAATATGGAGATCTCCATAAAGACAACCCAAGTATAAATCCTACTCAAGAGACAACGAAAGGTGTTTGCTCTAACTTATATTTAAAAAAATGGACGCCTTTACTAAATTGATCTTGGATGGAAACACAAAATCTTATTACATGACCATATAGTGCGTGAATAATATCAATGTTATTTGGGTTCCTTTGACGTAAAAAGATAAAATAAATATTAGAAAATTTATACGAGTAAATTAGAAAAATGTACTCTATATATATAGGTGAACAAGTATATATATATTAACAAGTACATAAATTTTAATATAAGTACATATAATGGTTGTTTAGTAATGGATATTAAATCTGAATTTCTTTGTGTTAATTGAGTGGATTCTTAATAAATAGAATCTTTTGATTGAGTTGGTACTTGATGAAAAAATATTTTAATGTACTCATCTTTCACTTGTAGTCCCAATTGAAGTAGGTTTTTAAAAATAAAACAAAATTGAAATATTAAATATAATTAATAAATTGAGTCCAAAGAATTTTTTGTTTTGGTTAAATTAATCTCTTAGTAAATAGAATATTTTGATGTGCTCATCCCCTTTATAACGTCACTGATTAGGGCTAATTAATTCTCAAATTTACCAATTTAAAAATAAATACATAAAATCCAAGCAATTGAAAGTAATTGTTAAAGATGGAATATTTTCACATTAGTAACATAAGTTTAAAACTTGTCTATACACATTCAAGGTGGAACTGAGCTCACTTGTTTCTAAAACACAAACACCTCATTTTGTTTGTGGAGGGGAGTTGAAATCTACTTGTTAGCATTACAATGTAAGCAAGAGTTGCAAGCAACCAAGTTCTTTTTTGCTGCTTTTTTTTTTCATTTGTAGTTAAAGATTTGATAGTTAGAAATGGTTGTAAAACAAAGGAGATTTGAGCAAGGACCTGACAGCGAATATATTAATATTTGAAATTTATTAAATGTTTTAATTAATTTCCCATGAAGAGATGAGTGTATATTTGATTCATTACTTACTAAGATGTTTAATACAGAAATACATTAGTTTATTGATGTGATCCTATTAAGCTTAGCAAATTTTGAGAACTATTTTTATTCTAAATTTGAAAGAACGTATTATAGGAACTTATTTCTTGGCCTTTTTCACCAAAATGAAAATATTTGTTGAAGTTTAATTTAAAGAGGGATAATATTTACATGTCCAATTATTGTACATTGTTTAACTCTAAATTAATAATTAAGATAATCATAACATTAAATTTTGTAAAACAACTTTATCTAATTCAAATTGTAACCCCACCATAGTTTGATTTATCACTTCTAATTATTTACTAATATTAATAACCTAAAATTGTTGGTCATGTACATGTCTCATAACCAAAAAGATCAATAAAAGAATATTACAAAGAGGAAAAAGTACATTCTATGTTAATTTAATTTTAATAATTATATTTAAGGATATTTATTTATTCATTTTGTAATCATCTAAAAGTGTGTTAGTTTTATTCAAATGAACCACCATGAAATATTTACTAGAACATTATAGCAATATTATTAGGGGATTACTTCAACATACATGATATTAGGTCCATTGCATGCTTATATGTTATCTTCTTGATTTTTTATTTAAAGTTATAAGGCTAGTATGTTAGGGGTCTAACTTCAGGGTAATGTGACCCTTGTAATTGAGTAGATCATTTAGAGTTGTTTGTAAACATTATTAGTTTTTGTATATATTCAAATATTAAAAGACTAAGGTGAAGAAATTCCACTAGTCAACAATATGGTACATCATTTTTATTGATTTTATATTCAATTTCACACATCATGTTCAAGTCCAAACTCACAAAGATCATGTTTACACTAGCATTAATAAATTAGAGAGAAGTTTTCAATTTACAAATTTTTAGTCATCTATCTAATAAAGCCCTAAAATTTTAAACATATTCAACTTCACTTCCACACATTTAAAATTCAAACAATTATTATATAGGGGAATTCCCACCAAATATCAACCCATAGGACAAACAAATATTATTGCAGAAATCTCTACCCTATACACTGATAGAGGGAGAATTACATTTAATAGGGAGAGATGACATTATCAGAAGGGTAGTTTTTGAACACGAAAGGGAATATATACTCAGGGAAGCCCATGAAGGGATATTAGGAGGACATAACTCGAGAGAAGCTACCACAAAGAATGTAAAACTAGTAGAACTTTGGTGGCCAACTCTCCATAAGGATGCAAAGAAATATGTTAAATAGTGTGATATATTTCAAAAGGTGGGAAGACCTACTGCAATGGATGAGATGCCCCTGAGACTAGTTTTGCCCCAAATACCATTTGAAAAATGGGCTATAGATTTCATAGGACCAATCGACCCTCCAACAAAATACTCAAAAGCAAGATTCATTATTACAGGAGTGGAATACTTAACAAAATGGGTGGAAGAAGAGCCAACAAGAGATTGCACAACCAAGACTACCACAAAGTTCCTATATGTGAACATAATCACAAGGTTTGGCTACCCATTGAGCATAACCAATGATCAAGGAAAATACTTTATAAATAACGTAATTGTAGAACTCTTGAATGGTTTTATGATCACCCACAACAAAAGTCCCCCATATCATCCACAAGATGATGGCACAAGAGAGGTACTCAATAAAATTATAGGAACAACATTGACAAAGATGTGTAATGGAAACATAATAGATTAGGACATCAAAATTCTTGTTGTCCTATGGGCATATAGAACATCATATAAAAGAGAAACCAAGTTTACACCATTTGAGCTAGTATAAGGGATGGATGTCATGTTACTTGTAAACTTTATTATCCCAAATTTTTGTACTGCACTAGCCTTGCAGTTAAGAGAAGAAGATTCATTAGAACAAATAATAGAAGATCTTGAAAAACTAGATGAGAATAGACTACTAGTGGTATACCACCAAACCCAGAATGGAAAAGACAAAAAGCCTGACACGATAAGAATTTATGTGATAAAAAATTCCAAAAGGATGACTGGGTATTTTTATATGATAGAAAATTCAAGAAACAAGGCAAATTTAAAGTCTGATGACTAGGACCATATTATATTGACAAAAATTTCACATCTAGAGTAGTCAGGTTGAAAATGATTGATGGAAAACCCTTAACAGGGTATGTAAATGACGCCATATTGAAACACTACCATCAAGCAGTAGAATAAAGAAAAAACTCAGCAAAACAAACTTGTATCATATGTAATATATGTATGATATTTACAATAAAAGTTTTACCATTGGACAATGAACCCACATAAAGTAACGGCTATAAAAGCCTGTAAAAACACAAACATGAAAATACATTAAATGAAAATGTCAATAGTACAATTATAAAAGGAAGACCTCAACATTTCTTTGACACCATTTTGCACTTTGAGCATTTGTGAACTCAAAATGACATTTCAAAGAAAAGAAAACCCTAGCTATGTGTACAAGACAATGATGGTGGCGCTAGTTTTTGTCGATGTCTCTGATTAACCTTGCCCGAAATATAAGGAATTTCCTTACAAGGCAATGGAGATTGATCCAGATGGGGCTTTCTTCACCATCCCACCAAATGTTGTTGGAATAAGGTGCCATTAACCTTGTAAATTCCAATATTGTATTTTATTCTATTTATTATTTGTTATTTGTAATTACCCATAAGGGAATGAGGTAGTCTCATTGAAAGTTGTAATTTCAGAGTTACCGACCACAGTTACCAAGTGACATTTACTATTGGCAAATATAAAAACTCATAGTAAATGAGGATAGGCATGCTCCCTTGAGGAATATACTATTTTTGGCATGTTTGACAACTATCATAATGTTTGGTTAGTAAATCTATGATAGTTGCAAGTTGTCATAACATTCTGAGATTCAATGATGCATATGACGAATATGTTAGTTGTATATTTGCTATATTTAGCCCAAGGTTCCTATCTTAGAAAGATACTCTTTTTGTGGAATCTATGATGGTTATGACGTGTCATAAGATGCTATAAGAGGCCAGATTTAGTCTTGGGCCCCCAACCTTTGCATGGCTATTTTTGGACAAGTGTAAGATGCTTGTAAGATGGTAATTAATGTTTACAGGTTGAAGAATCTTAGGAGAGAGAAGGTGAATGCCTAAGATGAGTTAGAAAATGTTTCTATAAGTATTTTCCATGTATTTTGTTGCTGCAATACCGATTTTAGGAACTCAGGTGCTGCCGGAATGCTGTTAGATTGAAGATTGGTGGAGAGAGTTGAAGTGTTGTATTGTAAATCATTTTTAGAATAATACAAACATTGGGCCTCTTTCCTGTGTGGAGTTTTTTACCTGAAAGGGTTTTCTCCACATTAAACATTGTGTTATGTGTTCATATTTTTGATTTTGCATTTCTGTGAAGTATAGTTTTGTTTCTGTGTCACAAACTCTATTAATAACACACAGTTAAAGATTGTTGAAAGTTATCTTGAATCAAATTTCTATTGAAGTAGTATTGCTTTCATTTCTAACATCTGGTATCAGAGCTTGGCCAGCTTTGAATCTTGGGTGGTAGTGTGGAAGCTGTAGCTGCAGTGGGAGATTTGGTTGTATTTATTTTGTAGACCTTGTGTTGTTATTATGGCTGCATCCACCATTGCATCAACCTCTCGAATGGAGATTGAGAAGTTCAACAGAACGGGGTATGAGTTGTGGAAGCTGAAAATGGAAGATTTGTTGGAAGAAAGAAACCAATGGTTGGTTGTTCAAAAAGAGAAGAAACTCGATGATGTCTCTCAAGATGAGTGGGATACACTGGATAAGAAGGCACGGGGAACCAGCCAGTTCTGTCTTTCAGACTCTGTCCCATTGAATGTCGCAAAAGAAGAGACTGCATACAAGTTGTGGAAATGGTTGGGTGAGATCTATCAAGCCAAGAGTATGGTAAATAAACTTTATTTAAAAAGAAAATTATTTTCCATGAAAATGCGAGAAGGTGAATTAGTTGCAGAGCATTTAATTTTTTTAATTTGTTAGTGAGTCAGTTTGATTCAGTACATGTTGAGGTTAGTGAGGAAGATAAATGTATCTTACTTCTTTGTTCTTTACCTGAGTCTTGGGAGAATGTTATATTTTCTATCACTACTAACCTCACGGATCCAAAGTTGGATGCTCTTGTTTCAGTGCTACTGTCACAGGAATTGAGGAAGAAGAGTTCAGAGAGTTTAGGGGATACTCTTAGTGTCAGGGGAAGGTCTAAGGAAAGAGGACCTAAAAGAGATCAGAAAGGCGCTAAGGACAAGTCCAAGAGCCAATCTAAGACTCCTGGTAAAAAGAACAGAGTTAAGTGTTGGAACTGTGGTAAAAGGGCACATGTGAAGAGGAGTGCAGAAACCCCAAGAAATAGTGGGAGAGTGCTTTAGATAAGTCCTTGAATGCAGGTGAAGAAGTTTTACTTTCTGCATGTAGTCTTGTTTCTAATGATCATTGGTTGGTTGACTAAGGATGCTTATTTCATATGACTCTGCATAGGGAATGGTTCTCCTCATATGAAGAATATGATGGAGGTAATATCTACCTTGGTGACAACTCTACATATCTAATTGTCAAGAAAGGAAAGGTATTGTTGTGTTTCAGTGATGGGAGGATTAAAACCCTCCATGGTGTTTTGCATGTTCCTGGATTAGCTAGAAATCTGATTTTAGTTTTGAAGTTGAATGATTTGGGAATGCATGTGACATTTGACAAGCATGGCTACAAATTAGTGAGAGGGAACTTGGTGGTAGCGAAGGGGAAGAGATTCAAAAGATTGTTCAAGTTTGAATCCACTATAGTTTATAATGCCTCCTATGTATCTGAGGCTAATACTAAAAATGCATGTATGTTGTGGCACCATAGATTGGGCCACACAAGCAATAATGTATTAAAAACTATTAAGAATAAAAATTTGTTGGATGGTTTCTCCTATTCTGATGAGAACTTTGATTTTTGTGAGCATTGTGTGTTTGGTAAACAAAACAAAAAATCATTTCCTTCATGAAGCAATAGAGCAAAAGAGAAGTTAGAAATTATTCATATGGATGTGTTTGGACCTATGGATAATGAATCTATCAGAAAATCTCATTATTTGTAACCTTCATTGATGATGTATCCAGATTTACATGAATTTATTTTATGAAGCATAAATCTGAAGTTTTCACTAAGTTTAAGGAATTCAAAGTCTTAGTAGGGAACCAATCAGGTTTAAAGATAAAAATATTAAGATCTGACAATGGAGGGGAATATTGTTCTAAGGAATTTGATAAGTTTTGCAAGCATGCATGTATAATCAGACAAAAGACAACTCCATATACACCACAGTAGAATGGTGTTGCAGAAAGGATGAACTGAAAAATTATGGAAATGGCTTGAAGTATGCTTAGTGATGCACAGTTGGATAAATGCTTTTGGATAGAGGCTATGTGTATTGCTTGCTACTTGATAAACAAATCTCCTTGTAAGGCTCTTGATTCAACACCTTATGAAGTGTGGATAGGTAAGAAACCTTTTTTAGGAAGAGATGATGGCTTTAGGCTCTTGTAACACCTGGGATTTTTTTTGTTTGCCCAAAGGAAGAAAGGCCATAGGTTTTAAGTAGGTTTTCAAGAAGAAGTTGTAGGAGTCTAGGACAACACTAAGAGGGGGGTGAATCAGTGTTGTGTAAATTTTCAAATCTTGTTGCAAACTTTAAATTTCAAGATACAAAGAGAAAGATATCATTGATAAACATATGCTCATAACTGAGAATGAAGAAAGATATCAAAACCTCATGAGCAAAGTATTAGCATACACCCATACAGATGAAAACAATATGAGACATAACACAAGTTTGCATGAGTGGAAAACCCTCCTGGGATAGAAAAACCACTCCAAAACTACCTCACTGGCTTTATCAAAAATCTCACTGATTACAATGTTTAGAAACACCAACTTTAAGGAGCACCAACCCCTAATTCATTTAGAAGCACCAACTTCAAGGAGCACCAACCCCTAATAGAGAACAAACTGAAAAGTGTGCAAGAAGCGATTGCCACTCAATCTGATTTGCACCATTATATAACTTGTCTTCTCTTTTGTATATCTCTGTTTCATTACACTCAATCTAATCTGCATATTAATCTCATGATCTCTGATTATTTCTGCATAAGAATTCACTTGATGCATTCAATTGCATATTGATGATCTTGTCAATCTCTATGTCTGTATTTGATCCTGTCAGTATCATTCAAATTGTCTTGAAATTTTCATTTGAATTCACATCCATTTCAACTGTATTATTTTATCATTGATCTGCACACTCACTCACACACCCGTCAATGTACCTAAAAAACCATTATATACAATTTGAATGTCTTTTCACTTTTATATCCTGTATGTTTCATCCCTATGCAATTATGAAGTTGCATCAAAATAACCCTTCATATTCTATGATCTGAAGAAAATGATTTATGATTGAGACCTTTCAATTTCCTTTTCTCAAAGAAAATTAAAACAATCACAAAAATTCATCTTCATAAAAAAATTGAAGATCCTTTCATCTTCTCAAACAAAATCTCTTTCATATTCTCCAAATTCATGAAACCAAAATCCCATTTATATTTCCTCTTAGAGATGAAAGAATATCTTTTCATATTTGAGACCTTTCATTTCAATTCTCTTCAATTTCCTAATCATTTGCCATTTTTAAGATCTCACACAAAAATTATTTTCTTCATCTACAAAATAATATCAAAATGAGCCTTCAATCAATCTGCAAAATAAGAGTTAGAAATCATATTTATTTTTGCACCAATCTGCCCTGAAAATATTCTCTTGATATTCCTACAAGAAAATTTAATCATCAAACTCTTTATCTTCTCTTCAATCCATAAAATTTGTCTTCAAAAAAATTTGTATCAAATCTACCTTATTCTCAAACAAAGCTCTTAAACTTCATCAGAAATATCTTCAAAAGATAATCTCGTGCAAAATAAAAAATCTTTTCAACTTCTTCTCTTCTCTTTAAGAAAAATCTTCTCCTTCACAATATTCTATATCAAATCTGCCTTCTAAAGAAAACTTCCATTTATAATGCACCTACAGAAAAATAATAACCCTTCAATTTCCTTTGCATTGCAAATATTTATTCATCTTCTGTGCAAAAGAAAATAAATGATGTCCACCATAAAAATGTCTTCATTTTTCTTCATACCCATTCAATTCCCTGTCGGAATCTCTTCAATCTTTGATATTCTTCAAAAATATTATTCAATTTTTTCTTCTCTGTACTAAAAATTTCTGTCTTAAAAAAAATTCTTCAATCTGTATCAAACAACTTTTCAAAAAAATGTTCCACCTGTTCAATTTCATCTTCTCATAAAAATCTTTAATCTGCAAAATAAAATATCTTCAAGAAAAAACTTCCATGCTTCTCTTCATTTTCTTCTTCCAAAAAAAACCATCTGCAAAATAAAAATATTCTCAAAAAAAATTTTTAACCTTCTCATCAAAATAAGAAATATCTCTCAAAATAACTTCCCTTCTTTTTAAAAAAAAAAACTACTCCTTAATATTCTTCGTGCCATGAAGGAGAGTTTAAAAAATAGAAAGAAGAAAAAAAATCTTCATAAAAACTCCCACAAAATCTCCCACAAAAATCTCCTTAAAAATAGCTTTGAAAATCTCCTTAAAATCTCCTTAAAAGTAGCTTTGTAACTTCACATTTTTATTTATGTCATAAAATATGGCATTTAAAGGGGATCAACAAAATAGGATAAAAATTAAACTTTATATATTTAAATATTCAATGCTTTTGCTCCCCACTTTTTAAGCATATAAAGTCCACTTTATTTAAATAAAGCAATTTGAGCTCTCCTTCCAATTTGCTCCCATTAAATATTGATCTTCAAATATATTTGGATGCTTTTTAATTAATGGAGCTCCCATTAAATAAGGTTCTTCATAAAACAAAGTCCTTTGAATATTTAAACAAGTTAGCATTTCCTGACTTAGCCATGAAGCAACATATCAACCTGAAGTATATGAACAACTCCTATCAATACCAACACCTTTTTGACATCAATGACAATCTACTTTCATCGATCTCCCCCTTTGTCATTGATGGCAAAACTACTTTTCTTTCTCCCCCTTTTTGACATTTGATGACAAAGGCTATTATCTCTCCCTTATCATCCTTCATACCAACCAAGAATTGAAATACTAGTTAAGGCACTGATTATTTTTCAATTTACTGTCCAAAACTTTTCCTGAGAGCTCTGAGCTCTTTCCATGTTCATCTGCATATTGAACAACCATAAAAACTTGAGAGCAACAAGACATCAAACAATCATGTAAGGCGTATCAAACCAAGCACCAAACCACTGTTACAAGCTGCCCATAGACTGCACTATACCACTTCTAATCACAACACAAATTTGTAGATGAAGATGAAACACTGACATCAATGAGATTCTCTGATTACTTCCTTTAACAAACTCCTGAACCAACACTTTTTGACCTGAAATAACAAATCTCCAAGATCTCCCATGTGTTAAAGTTCACAAATAAAACACTACTCAGAAATACCATTAGTAAACACTGACAAGACTAATCAACACAACTCAACTCAACTCAGCACTTATCCACTTCCTGAATTAGTCCTAACAAGAAATACCAATATGAGCATGAAGAAAACATATCTCTTTTCAAATCTCCCAAGATAGTGACAACTCAATCTTCTGATTAACTCCCCCTAAGAACAACTCCACTTAAAGATGTTATAGCATGATCATAACCATTATAAGAATATTGAATTATGAACACTTTGAAGGCATAAACTCCTATTAACCTTTCAACAAGTAATGATTTATGATGATAGCAAACCTGAAGCCAACATATGACAAACCTTTTTGAACATTACCATTTGCTAT
The DNA here is from genome assembly GCA_027924645.1 of Cunninghamia lanceolata. Lineage (NCBI taxonomy): Eukaryota > Viridiplantae > Streptophyta > Pinopsida > Cupressales > Cupressaceae > Cunninghamia > Cunninghamia lanceolata. Next base: position 6,684,315 of record BSBN01000261.1, on the reverse strand, counting down.
TGCTGATTCAGAACATACCTTTAACTTCCTCTGATGAAATGCAGGATATCACCATCAATGTCATAGCTTGAAGAACTTCAACAAGGTAGTTGATATGACCATCAAATTGACTTCTTTGATATGAACTATCATCCTACAACCAAATTGTTTTGACACCTTTTCTGACATGACAAAGACTGAAGACCATCTGAACTAAATGAAGATTATCCTCCTATTCTGTACAAGACACTTTTCACACCAAAATGTCAATTCTGATATATTCATAAACACATCTTAACAAGAACTCCTGCCCCTTGACTTTATCGTTCTAATCAACCCATCAAGACTAAACACCAAGTTCTTCCTGTAACAATACTTTGCAAAACCAAATGCAGAGGCAAGAATTATGAATTGACCTTCCTTGCCAACATATCTTATTTATGATAAGAGCTTCTTGAGAACATCTTAATCATATAGATGATCAAGATACAAATAGTATACATATACAACATGTATACATATTGAACCAAAGATCACCTGTACCACTATCACCATCATCAATTATATGAATAATATCTTAGCAACCATTAAACATGTCACTGACATACACAACATCAGATCAATTGAACTCCTGTAACTTCTTGGGGATAAAAGATAGAACAAGAACAACTCCCCCTCACATCATGCTATCTGTTATGCAACTGATGATGTAACTTGTGCTGGATGCACAAGTTTGGGATTTACCTTCTCATGACTTTGTTTTTGCTTCCACACTTTTACAGGTGCTTTCTTTCTCCAAACCTTTTCTCCCTCTCTCCATTTCAACTTTTTCAAATCAGGTGGAGCTTTCCTACAACTATGAGCTTTATGACCAAGAGAGTTGCAATTATAACAAATTATGTTGTAATCACAACCAAATGACTGATAATATCTTTGAGCACTCATATTAAGCTTCCATGCAGAATCATACCTTTTACAATTTCTTTGTATATGTCCAATATTTTTGCACTTGTAACAAATAATGTCAGTATTCCTTTTCCTTCTGCAATTAACTGATTTGTGTCCAAATTGATTACAAGTATAACAAAAACCACTAAAAGAATAATTTTACCTGTACATGTATGCTTGTCTTACAGGAGCATTTCTTCTAAAATTTCTTCTTCTTTGATTTTGCATTTTGTTTTTAGTGGCAGCATTCAAATCAATCTTCTTTCTAGGTGTCTCTCTAGCTTTTGAACATTCTCCTTCTTCAAAACCAAGTCCAATAGTGTCTCCATATAGTTTTTGTTTACCAAGCATCTTATGTAACTTGCTTGTGCTTTCTTCAAACTCCTTATACTTCTTAGATAAAGCTTTGAGACCATCATACTCTTTTCTCAGATTGATATTATCACTCTCTAGTTTTAGATTCTCAATCCTTGCAACTTCAAGGTTATATATTGAGACATCAGCTATCCTCTTAGCTTCTTCAATTTCTGATTTCAAACTGACAATCAATTTATTTGATTCACTTGCTTGATTCTTCAAGTCTACATTCAGGTTTCTAGCATCTTCAAGATCTGATAGTGTTTTGTCTTTTAAATATTTTTCTTGCTGCAACTGCAACATTAATTTCTAGTTTTCTTTCTTATACTTCTTGAGCTCACCCAAAGCATATATAATCTCTCCTTCCATATCAATTTCACATTCTTGTTCTTCATCACTTATAATCTGATCTTCTTCAAAATCTGATTGAGTCTCATCTCCTTCATGTGAAAGATTTTCATCATTGTCACTCTTCTCAGATAATAAGTTGTTTTCTTTTTCAGGTGTACTACCTTGATAAATTTTTATCAATCTCCTCCACATATCCTGAGCTGTAACACAGTCCATAATTTTACAAGAAACATCATTAGACAGTGCAGACAATATAACCTTCTTTGCAATCTGATTACATTCAAGGGCTTCTTTGTTATTTGCAGAGTTAGAATATCCATTCTCAACAGACATTAAAACATCATATCCTAAAGAGGATAAATACACTTGCATTCTAACATACCAAACTGAAAAATTTGAACCATTAAATTGAGGAACTCCTGAAATTTCTTCTTCTAATACAATATTACAATCAACATGAAGAACATCATTATCAACTGACTTTATATCAACATCTAGATTTGATATGGATGATGTCTTTTGATCAGAATGAAGCTTGACAATTTTCTTGCTCTTATTTCTTTTGCACTTACCCATTGAACTCCACACATAGGACCTACCCAAGCTGATTAAGCTGCAAAAGGGAACCTTGCTCTGATACCAATTGTAGGAGTCCAAGACAACACTGAGAGGGGGGGTGAATCAGTGTTGTGTAAATTTTCAAATCTTGTTGCAAACTTTAAATTTCAAGATACAAAGAGAAAGATATCATTGATAAACATATGCTCATAACTGAGAATGAAGAAAGAGATCAAAACCTCATGAGAAAAGTATTAGCATACACCCATACAGATGAAAACAATATGAGACATAACACAAGTTTGTACGAGTGGAAAACCCTCCTGGGGTAGAAAAACCACTCCAAAACTACCTCACTGGCTTTATCAAAAATCTCACTGATTACAATGTTTAGAAGCACCAACTTCAAGGAGCACCAACCCTTAATTCATTTAGAAGCACCAACTTCAAGAAGCACCAACCCCTGATACAGAACAAACTAAAAAGTGTGCAAGAAGTGATTGCCACTCAATCTGATTTGCACCATTATATAACTTGTCTTCTCTTTTGTATATCTCTGTTCAATTACACTCAATCTAATCTGCATATTAATCTCATGATCTCTGATTATTTCTGCATAAGAATTCACTTGATGCATTCAATTGCATATTGATGATCTTGTCAATCTCTGTCTCTATATTTGATCTTGTCAGTATCATTCAAATTGTCTTGAAATTTTCATTTGAATTCACATCCATTTCAACTGTATTATTTTATCATTGATCTGCACACTCACTCACACACCTGTCAATGTACCTGAAAAACCAATATATACAATTTGAATGTCTTTTCACTTTTATATCCTGTATGTTTCATCTCTATCCAATTATGAAGTTACATCAAAATAACCCTTCATATTCTATGATCTGAAGAAAATGATTTATGATTGAGACCTTTCAATTTCCTTTTCTCAAAGAAAATTAAAACAATCACAAAAATTCATCTTCATAAAAAAATTGAAGATCCTTTCATCTTCTCAAACAAAATCTCTTTCATATTCTCCAAATTCATGAAACCAAAATCCCATTTATATTTCCTCTTAGAGATGAAAGAATATCTTTTCATATTTGAGACCTTTCATTTCAATTCTCTTCAATTTCCTGATCATTTGCCATTTTTAAGATCTCACACAAAAATTATTTTCTTCATCTACAAAATAATATCAAAATGAGCCTTCAATCAATCTGCAAAATAAGAGTTAGAAATCATATTTATTTTTGCACCAATCTGCCCTAAAAATATTTTCTCTTGATATTCCTGCAAGAAAATTTAATCATCAAACTCTTTATCTTCTCTTCAATCCATAAAATTTGTCTTCAAAAAAATTTGTATCAAATCTACCTTATTCTCAAACAAAACTCTTAAACTTCATTAGAAATATCTTCGAAAGATAATCTCCTGCAAAATAAAAAATCTTTTCAACTTCTTCTCTTCTCTTTAAGAAAAATCTTCTCCTTCACAATATTCTATATCAAATCTACCTTCTACAGAAAACTTCCATTTATAATGCACCTACAGAAAAATAATAACCCTTCAATTTCCTTTGCATTGCAAATATTTATTCATCTTCTGTGCAAAAGAAAATAAATGATGTCCACCATAAAAATGTCTTCATTTTTCTTCATACCCATTCAATTCCCTGTCAGAATCTCTTCAATCTTTGATATTCTTCAAAAATATTATTCATTTTTTTCTTCTCTATAATAAAAATTTCTGTCGTAAAAAAAATTCTTCAATCTGTATCAAACAACTTTTCAAAAAAATGTTCCACCTGTTCAATTTCATCTTCTCATAAAAATCTTTAATCTGCAAAATAAAATATCTTCAAGAAAAAACTTCCATGCTTCTCTTCATTTTCTTCTTCCAAAAAAAACTATCTGCAAAATAAAAATATTCTCAAAAAAAAAATTTAACCTTCTCATCAAAATAAGAAATATCTCTCAAAATAACTTCCCTTCTTTAAAAAAAAAAAAACTACTCCTTAATATTCTTCTTGCCATGAAGGAGAGTTTAAAAAATAGAAAGAAGAAAAAAAATCTTCATAAAAACTCCCACAAAATCTCCCACAAAAATCTCCTTAAAAATAGCTTTGAAAATCTCCTTAAAATCTCCTTAAAAGTAGCTTTGTAACTTCACATTTTTATTTATGTCATAAAATATGGCATTTAAAGGGGATCAACAAAATAGGATAAAAATTAAACTTTATATATTTAAATATTCAATGCTTTTGCTCCCCACTTTTTAAGCATATAAAGTCCACTTTATTTAAATAAAGCAATTTGAGCTCTCCTTCCAATTTGCTCCCATTAAATATTGATCTTCAAATATATTTGGATGCTTTTTAATTAATGGAGCTCCCATTAAATAAGGTTCTTCATAAAACAAAGTCCTTTGAATATTTAAACAAGTTAGCATTTCCTGACTTAGCCATGAAGCAACATATCAACCTGAAGTATATGAACAACTCCTATCAATACCAACACCTTTTTGACATCAATGACAATCTACTTTCATCAAAAGTTTGCAGTAGACGGATCATTATAGAAGTATAAGGCTAGACTGGTAGCCAAGGGCTACTCTGAAAGGAAGCTAGGTGTGTGGAAATCACTTCCTACACTAATCTAATGAGGAGAGATGTATGCAAACTCATTTTAATTCTTATAACTATAGCAACATAGAACATCTAATAGAGACATTGTAGCAATACACATACACACAAAAAGTAGACAGAAGAGAGAGAGAGAGACAAGATATACATGGGGAAAATCCTTACAGGTGAAAAACCCCACACTCCAAAACACAACTTAAATGTGTTACAGTAAACAATAACATATTACAATACAGTTTCAGAGCCAATGCTCTTTCAAGAGTCTTCGAATGTCAAATCTAGAGATATTCCAGCAACATTACAGTACCTGTACAAAAACTACTTATGTCTCATCCAAGCACCTGTTTTTATAGAGTTTACAAGGCAAATATGGAACCTTCTAGAGATGGGTGTCCATCTTGGACTCACGCCCCAAAACCCACGCCTAAGGACACTTGTCGAACATCCCATCCCAATGTGGGTGCCTTGTCCCAAAATAGGCTATGACAGATGCTCTTACGCATCTTACAGCTATCATAGAATCCGTCATAACTGATAGCACTTACAGCTGTAAGAGAATCTGTCATACACTGACTAAAAATATTTTTTTTCTCTTACAACTTGTCATAACCTCTCTTGACTGCCCAAAGATGTCTTTCTCTCATGCAAAGATACTTACTGACACTTGTCATTAAATAAAAGTCGTTTGAGGTTTCAGGGGTGCTGCCCCTCAACCCTGCACTATACCACAATAGGGAGCACGCCAGGGGCACTGCCCTTGGGCCCAGCAAGGGGCTCTGCCCCTTGACCCTGTCTTGTGGGCACTGCCCCCAAACCCTCATTAATTATTTAAGGGGGAAATCACGGCTGCCAAAGTCACCGAAATTTAGCCTGCTACATGTACACAAGGTGTCGACTATGCCAACTCAACATAGGATAAATAAATACAACATTAGGAATTTACAAAGGTTGAGACACCTTAATTCCCAACATACTCCCAGAGAGAGGGAGTCAATTTTGGTGAGATATTCTCTCCTGTTGCTAAATTGACTTCTATTAGATTTCTCTTATCCATTGCTGGAACTTATGATTGGGAGATTGAGCAAATGGATGTTAAGACTACGTTCTTGCATAGAGATCTTGAAGAAGAAATTTATTTGCAATAGCCTACAGGTTTTGAGGTAAAAGGAAAAGAACATTGGGTTTGCAGGTTAAAGAGGTCTCTTTATAATCTGATACAATCCCCTAGAATGTGCTATCAAAAGTTTGATTCATTTGTTTTGAAATTGGGTTTTGTTAGAAGTGAGGAGGATCATTGTGTTTACATTCATTGTGTTGATGATTCTATACTGGTTATTGCTTTGTATGTTGATGACATGTTCTTTTTTAGCAATACTAAGGGTATGGTTAGTGAGCTTAAAGCCCAACTTTCAGGTGCATTTGAGATGAAGGACCTTGGTGCTACAAGGTATATTTTAGGAATGGAGATCAGGAGGGAAAAAGTTAACATAAATCTTTGGTTGTCACAAAGTAAGTATGTGAATACTATTGTGTAGAGGTTTAGTTTGTAGGACTCTAACCCAGTTAGAGTTCCTTTACCCATTGGAACTAAGCTTTCATTAGATATATGTCCAAAGATTGAAGATGATCTTGAGGATATGTCTAATGTGCCATATGCTAGTGTTGTAGGGAATTTGATGTATGCAATGGTTTGCACTAGACCAGATATTGCCCAAGCAGTGGGAGTTTTGAGCAAATTTATGTCTAACCCTGTAGACATCATTAGAATTATACAAAGATGGTGTTTAAATATTTTGCAGGTACTCTTGACCATTGTTTGGTTTATTCTAGTACTGATAGTGCTGATAAATCTTTGGACATACAAGGTTTTGTTGATGCAGATTGGGTAGGTGACTTGGATAGTCGAAGGTCCACTAGTGGCTATGTGTTTACTTTGTTTGGAGGTGTAGTGAGTTGGATGAGTAAGAGGCAGCCCATAGTTGCTTTGTCCAGGCTGCTACTCATGTCTCTAAGGAGGCAGTTTGGTTCAGGAGACTGTGTACAAGTATTGGTTTTGATTGCAAGATCATTTAGATTGGTTGTGATAGCTAGAGTGCTATTTGTTTGGCCAAGAATCCCATGTATCATATTCAGACTAAGCATGTTGATGTTCAGTATCACTTTGTTCGAGAGTTGGTTACAAATGGAGAGATTGAGATAAAGAAGATAGACAATCAGGAGAATGATGCAGATTCATTGACTAAGCATGTGATCACAAAAAAGTTCATGTGGTGTAGAGAGGCCATGGGCGTTGTTTCTAGTGCCTGATTATTTCATTTGATTTCCTATGGGTTGATTTATAATGTATAATGTCAAGAGGGAGAATGTTGGAATAAGGTGCCATTAACCTTATAAATTCCAATATTGTATTTTATTCCATTTATTATTTGCTATTTGTAATTACCCATAAGGGAATGAGGTAGTCTGATTGACAGTTGTAATTTCAGAGTTACCGACAGCAGTTACAAAGTGACATTTACTGTTGGCAAATGTAAAAACTCATAGTAAATGAGGATAGGCTTGTTCCCTTGAGGAATATACTATTTTTGGCATGTATGACAACTATCATAATGTTTGGTGAGTAAATCTATGATAGTTGCAAGTTGTCATAAGATTCTGAGATTCTATGACACATATGACGGATATGTTAGTTGTATATTTGTTGTATTTAGCCCAAGGTTCCTATCTTGGAAAGATACTCTTTTGTGGAATCTATGATGGTTATGACACGTCATAAGATGCTACAAGAGGCCAGATTTAGTCTTGGGCCCCCAACCTTTGCATGGTTATTTTTGGACAAGTGTAAAATGCTTGTAAGATGGTAATTAATGTTTACAGGTTGAAGAATCTTAGGAGAGAGAAGGTGAATGCCTAAGATGAGTTAGACAATGTTTCTATAAGTATTTTCCATGTGTTTTGTTGTTGCAATACAGATTTTAGGTACTCGGGTGCTGCTGGAATGCTATCAGATTGAAGACTGGTGGAGAGAGTTGAAGTGTTGTTGTATTGTAAATCATTTTCAGAATAATACAAACATTGGGCCTCTTTCCTGTGTGGAGTTTTTTACCTGAAAGGATTTTCTCCACGTTAAACATTATGTTATGTGTTCATATTTCTGATTTTGCATTTTTGTGAAGTATAGTTTTGTTTCTGTGTTACAATCTCCATTAATAACATAGTTAAAGATTGTTGAAATTTATCTTGAATCAGATTTCCATTGAAGTAGTGTTGCTTTCATTTCTAACAAATGTTATCTATACAAAGGATTTCCAAAAATATATATACATGCACCAATATCATAGATAGATCATATAAAGTTGGAGGAGCTCCAGAGAACACTCCTCCAACCAAATCAAATATGATATTTACCACAATACTAGGAGGTGGAAGAAAGAAACTGGATATATAGAAATATTTCCTTGATTTCTCTACAGAGCATGGTTGGGTTAAAATCATACTGAGATAATTCATGATGAATTCATATACCTATGCAAACCCTAGCAGATCATGAAACAAACAATCCAAGAAGTGACATGCCTTAGTACCATAGGAGAGTTGCCATCGAAGAAAGTGATAAAGAACAAAAAGGTTACGAAGCTTACTAGAGCTACATATGCTAGTAGAAGTCTGAATGTGACAAAGATTAAACAAATCTTGTAGTTCAGTACACCACCATGGGTATCATGTACAACATTTACTATGTAAACCAAGAAGATTCAACAACTGGTACTACCATTCACACTGCATATCAAATGGTGCTTGAGGGAAAAGAATTTGATTTGTGTGAGATCCTTCATGAACAACTGATGGAGAGTCTAAAGAAGACTAAGAATGCATAGTATGAATTCTGTTATGGTACTCTTATCATATGCCTCACATTTTGTTTTTTGAAGGCACTTCCATCGTTCTATGGAAAGGCATGGTAGACACATATTGTAATGCTACTTTTCTCCAGAGTTATTTAATTATTTGCAGTGGATTTATTATGGTTAATATTTATAGTTAAGATAATATAGAATATTAAATAATGTGTAAACAACAAAAGTAAATTACAACATTGATAATTTAATAAGGTCTTTAATATAAATCATTAACAAGACAAATTGGACAACATAACCACATAATCACATATATATAATATTCCCAATTTCTTTATTAACAATAAGTTCAATACTTATCTATGAAGCACTAAGATGCTGTTATAGGACACTCAGAGGAATGATTATAGGTCCCAGTTGTTCCCAACAAAGAAGCACCCCCAGAGGAAACAACTATTACACATAACCAACCATGCCTCACAACACAAACAAACATAGCCCTGGCTAGGATACTCCCAGGTCTACGTTGTACCCTAAGTTGGACACACTCTGTGTGCCCCTTCTCCAAATGCTCAGTGCCTAGCCAAAGACCCTAATCCTCCCTCCTTTGTGCTCTTTGATTCCTGTATACTTTCTTGTATACTTTCTTGTGTAATTTCTACTATCAAATCTATAATCCTTCTCCTTTGTGATTTCTTTCCTTCCTTTTCTTATCTTCCTTGAGTGTTCTCCATGTTCATTTCAAGTCTCACACAAATGCCTTATATAACCTTTTAAGGGTGATTTCTAAACCATGACACCTTTTCACAAAGGTTGTCATTAATAATGGTTTAATATTTACATAATAACTCCTCCCTTTTAAAAGGGGTTTTTCATAATAATTATTTATTTATCTCCCTTTTATCCTTTATTTTCCATTTCCCTTTTAATTATAAAAGGTGAATAAACTTTATCCTCTTATAATTTTAGAGGGTTATTCATAAATATCTTTCTTTTCCATTTTGGAGAAAAGGTCACATAATATTTCTCCCCCCGTAAATCAGTTGCTGTCCTCAATAGCTCAAGTTGAATCTACAACATATTTCAACATGGACAATTAGTTAAGTAAGTGTGGATGTAACAATATCAATATCACAATGACTATATTTCTGTTTAACTTCATCTATTATATTTCTCAAAATTTAGATCTTTTCAATAACTCTTTTATTTTAATTGAAACCAAAAGTAGATCCCATAGAAATACTTTGTTAATCAAGAACATGATTACAACCATAAGTATACTTAATAAGCTGATACAAGAGAGTACACTAAATCTCCTATCAAATAATCTTTAAATTTTGCATTTATGTGTAACCTTATCTTTAATGCAAATATTTCAATCTTTTAGGTGTCACTTTAATACACAAAAGTATTATCATGTAATCACATAGCACTTACCTAGTGTAATATACTCAAAATACATTCCAAGATGATATCCATGCACTACAGACTACATGAATATCCCCTTTTCATATATCAAATACATTTGAATGGAAACAAGTACACAATTACCCTTAAACATAGTTCATATCATTTCACATGGTCACTGAAAACACAGTTTTGGGACAAGTTTTGAATCCAACAAGGTTGCATTGTAATCCAGTCAAATCATCTTTCACCATATATCTCTTTGTCATAGACTTATAGGTAATTAATGATATAACATTCTAAGAATATCACTTCTATACAATAATTATATAACACATGTACAAGGTTATTGGGTTGATCAAACTGTCCAATAACAAAGTACAATATAACAAAAGATGGCACAAAATAAATCCTACAATTAATCTTAAGAAACAAAAGAATAGTAGCAAAAAATTACCACCCACAAAACACTCCATATAAAAATTTTAACTCTAGATTAAATGTTCTAGCAACTATATAGTGATGAAGTTTTTGTCCAATTATTTTAAGATGATTATTTTTCTATAAAAAGAGGCCGCCCTCACATTGGCATAAAAATTAAATAACTAGAGGTACATAAGGAGAGGAAATATTATGAGTCATTTCCTAAAGTAGGATGCTTGGGCATCTATTGATATTTGATATTGTTAGATTGTGCATGCAATGGAAGAGAAAAGAATTAGTACAAATTTGCAATCTAGAAAATGGTTTTGACTTTTATGGAGGTTGTCTCTCCCCCTATAAAATTTGACATGTCCCCATGTTTAATATGAAAGAAAACTTTATCATGTATCCTAAAATATTGTCTTATTCACCAAATTGGTCCGAACACAATGCCAATTTGAATCTATGTGAAAATGATCCTAGAACCTGTGGGTTATGGGTCCACCAACTTCTAATGTATATACTACCTTGATAAGTTAGAGAGTGACATCTAAAAATATGATACCATGAAAATACTAACACTATTAGCCTCCTCATTACCAACTATAGAATTCCTATGTGAGTGGACACTTGTGGATTAAAGGTCACATGTAATGATCACCCATACCGGTCATTTCATACAACTTGTGGGTAGTTGATCACCTTAGTAATGGGAAAGCACAACATAAGTTACTCATGACCAACTACATCAAGTCAATGACTAACTAGATCATAAAGTCCATAGTTTATATAAAATTTTAGACATGAAATAATAGTCCACCATGAAGTAGACCTTGAAGTTAAGCTCATATACAAGGACTACATAATTAAAATAAAGAGCTAAATGTTGTGCATCTCAAAGTAAGGGCCAATAGGCCATTGCTAACTTCATACTAACTATTTCAAGCCAAATTGATGCACACTTGTTTAAATTTGTCTGTTATATTGTTGTCTTTAAGGATATGCCATCATGTATTTGCACATGATAGAGCAATCATTGGAGAGCAATATACTTATTGTAGAATTATCAAGGCATACATCAACATATATCATTTCAGACATCTCCCCAAAGGAGAATAAATTCTTTCCTGGCCAGTTCCCAAATGGTGTCTCTAAACACCACTCCATTTCAAACCTAGGTACAATAAGTTTAAACATATCTATTACTATCTTTAATTCTCTATGGATTCACTTTTTGCAAGTCCAAGTCCAATCCTATTTGCTACACTAGTTTCACAAACACATATTTAAACTCAAGAAAAGTACAAGCAATCTGCAAATTCTAAGAAATTAACATTTTTTGTAAGATATTCCTATCAAAAATCCAACTAAATATTGCATTTTATTTGTTTAAATTTTGTAAATTTAATCCTACATTTATTATTCTAATCCCAACACTTAATCCTAAAGTTTATCATTGATCTTTATTTATTGTAAGAGATAATTTATGTAAGAGGTGCTTATCATATGGTAAATTATAATTTGACCTTGCTTGAAATGAAGTCATTAGCATTACTGTAGTCTACAAGCTACTATTATAAAAGAATAATAGATAAAAACTAAACACATTTTGGCTTTAATGTCTTCATTGTCCTTTTGGCAAGTGCAATACCTCCATGATAACATGAGGCATCCATAATTACACACCACATGATAGTTCAATGAAGTTTAAAGCATAAGCATTGGCTGACGATCACTTCCCATCAGCCAATGGGTTTGTCTATCAAATGGGTCTCTCTATAACTAATAGCAAGGATAAAAATCATTAATCCTATTGGTTCCCAAATCAGCAAACATCAAACTCTAAAGGTTTGCCACTTCTTATGCTCAAGTTTAATGGTAGACTTGGCCAACAAAGACAGGATATTGTTTGCACTTGTCTCCCTTACGCTTTAGGTTCTGCCGTACCTGGGAGGGTATTCCCTTATTTAAAACCAAAATATTTATCTTTGACTACTTTAGACAGAATGCTCTCAGGTATGCACCAAGATTTGTTGGATAAACCCTAGACTGGCAATGTTCTTCAACTATCACACTGGTTAAATCTGAGAGCATGCAGCTACAACCCTATACCTAAAATCTAAAAGATTGATTGTTGATATTTTAATTTTGTTTTATGCATGGCTACAAAACTTGGGCTTTGAATCATAAACTTGATACCAGATCTGACTGGTGCTTATCTCAGGGCATGGAGTCAAATAGACATATGTATGTGAATGATTCTCATAAACCTAAGACATCATTCAAGTTTCAAGGGGTTTAATTAGCATTTGGCTCACAAATACTACCCAAGACAAAGTATTCAATTAACTCTTGTTACAAATATCCTTGCTGCAATACATTCTTCCTCATACCTAACCCAAACATTTAATCTATCCCTTGAATAGAATTAAAAGATTAAGCATGCAATATAGAAAATCTATATTCTAGAATCTCAACAACCCTTAGTTATTACATTCAAAAGAAGAGATGCATTCAACACTAGAGACAATTAACAGAATACATGCATTCAACATTTCTTATTTAAATCAACATGAAACTGAATAACACTTATGCAGAAATACATTCAACATACAACTCATAAACTTACATGACAAGAGAAGAAGCAGACCAAAAGAACATGTATTTTATTTAGTCTCTAGAAGTTCCCAAAATTTTCTAACCAAAATAAAATGAAGGCCCAGGGGTTTCTTATAGGTTCCAACATGTTGCCCTAAAATTTACTACATTCTGGAGGTAGGTGAGATATTTTTTTATTACAATTCTACATCCAAAATATATTGAGAATAAAATATTAATACATTAAAAGAGGAGAAGAAAAATAAATAAAATACATTTTAATATTCCCCTTTTAATTTTACATTTTTTACTCATCCCAAATTTGAACGGCAACAGTTGGAGACTCCCAAATTCTCTGCAATATGTGATCTCTGAGACCTCTTCTCCATCTCTTTCAATTTCATTCAACCTTTGAGGAATATTGCAGTAGCATTCAATTCTAATTTTTGCCCAAACCAAACATCTCTGGGTCATTCTTTTGCCAATACTGGGTGATTTTAACTCATCTAGCACTCTGAAATCATTGCAAATGAGCAAAGAAACTTTGCCAATGCATGAGGAATGGTTGTGGGAATATTTTGCAGCCTAGAACAATAATTTTGGGCCAAAATATGCCTTCAAAAAAGTCCATGAGACCAAAAAATGTGATTACAGTTCTGAATCAACAATATTTCTGCCTGGAACAGTAGAAAATTTGTCGAAATCGCCTCAAGATCAAAGGAAATGCCTTTGTTTTTGCCTGTAGATGGAAGGAAAGGTAGAGGATGCCCTGCGATGGGCATATCGCACCATTGCAGGGGGTCAAGAGGAGGTCATAGGGAGGGTTACGATGGTGCGATAAGCACCAACGCAACTCTCATTTCACTTTAATAAACTTTAACATAAATTTTATAAACCTTTTATAAGCCTTTCTTTATAAGATTTGACTTTTCTTTATTCATGTTGAAACCTCTTTTTTATATTTTTAAAATGCTATTTAATATTCCCTTTAAAATATATGCATTTTAAACATTTGACTTAGGCAAAAAATAAATTTTCTTTGCCGGGCGTTTGGCACATTTTCACCACTGGCAAATTGGGATTCCGATGGCCACAAAAATTTGCATAAGACTGTTATAAATTATTTCAAGCAAACCAATCTCTTCAAAATCTGCTTCGCTGACCGAATTCAGGCACCTGCTTTGTAAACTGACCCGCCTGATGAGTTCGCCGCAACTAGAATGCATTAAAACAATGCATCATATGATCTTCAATTTTGATGAAATTAGAATTGGAGATGTTTGAGACCAAAGAGAGAAATGGGTTGCACTCAGAATTGCAAGATTTGAAACTTTTCAGAACACCAAAATTAGCCCGGTCGTAGTAAGGAAACAATTAAATACCCTATCAAAACTCATCCTGGGAGCACAAAATTGAGCAGACATGTTACCAAATGTGCCAAAAAATATTTGACCAACCAGATTTGTGAGATGATACCTGAGTTGCAAAATTTTAATCGCTGAAGGTGGCCTCTGGGGTAGATTGAACACCCTGTCAACCTAGCCTTTGTCATCTCGAAAGAATGCTGACACATCAAATTTGCAAATTTTGAGGGTGCCACTAGTGGCTCTTTCTTGGGGACACATGCCTCTTGCAAACATGGTGAGATTCTGGTTACCTCCAGGATGTAGACCAGGTGCCTACTCCATTGGGCTACTGAGCAAATATTCCAACTTGCATTAAAAATCATATCGTTAATTTTATTTGGTGGCCCCGGGCCCCCCAAAATGAAAAACCAGAATCCTCTTGTGTCAAATATCATATTTTCATCTGATTGTGTTAGGTCAAACCTGAAGATATTGTAATGATCTGCCCACAAACTAACCTTGTCATTGCCATGCCTAACCACATCACTGAGCTTGCCCCTGTCAATATTGCCATGCCTTATAAACTTTATGTTAAATTTTATTAAAGTGAAATGAGAGTTACGTTGGTGCTTATCGCACCATCGTAACCCTCCTTGTGGCCTCCTCTTGACCCCCTGCGATGGTGCGATATGCCCATCGCAGGGCATCCTCTGCCTTTCCTTCCATCTGCAGGCGAAAACAAAGGCATTTCCTTTGATCTTGAGGTGATTTTGACGAGATTTCTACTGTTCTAGGTAGAAATATTGTTGATTCAGAGATGTAATCACATTTTTTGGTCTCATGGACTTTTTTGAAGGCATATTTTGGGCAAAATATGCCTTCAAAAAAGTCCATGAGACCAAAAAATGTGATTACATCTCTGAATCAACAATATTTCCCCCTGGAACAGTAGAAAATTTGTCAAAATCACCTCAAGATCAAAGGAAATGCCTTTGTTTTCACCTGCAGATGGAAGGAAAGGTAGAGGATGCCCTGTGATGTGCATATCGCACCATCACAGGGGGTCAAGAGGAGGCGACAGGGAGGGTTACGATGGTGTGATAAGCACCAACGCAACTCTCATTTCACTTTAATAAACTTTAACATAAAGTTTATAAACCTTTTATAAGCCTTTCTTTATAAGATTTGACTTTTCTTTACTCACATTGAAACCTCTTTTTTATATTTTTAAAATGCTATTTAATATTCCCTTTAAAATATATGCATTTTAAACATTTGACTTAGGCAAAAATTAAATTTTCTCTGTCGGGCGTTTGGCACATTTTCACCGCGGGCAAACTGGGCATCTGATGGCAGCAAAAATTTGCATAGGACTGTTATAAATTATTTCAAGCAAACCGATCTCCTTGGAATCCGCTTCACTGACCGAATTCAGGCACCTCCTTTGTAAACTAACCCATCGGATGAGTTCACCGCAACTAGAATGCATTAAAACAATGCATCATATGGTCTTCAATTTTGATGAAATTGGAACTGAAGATGTTTGAGACCAAAGAGAGAAATGGGTTGCACTCAGAATTGCAAGATTTGAAACTTTTCAGAACACCAAAATTAGCCTAGTCATAGTCAGGAAGTAATTAAATACCCTATCAAAACTCATCTTGGGAGCAGGAAACTGAGCAGACATGTTACCAAATGTGCCAAAAAAATATTCCACCAACCAGATTTGTGAGATGATACCTGAGTTGCAAAATTTTAATCGCTGAAGGTGGCCTCTGGGGTAGATTGAGCACCCTGTCAACCTAGCCTTTGTCGACATCTCGAAAGAATGTTGACACATCGAATTTATAAATTTTGAGGGTGCCACCAGTGGCTCTTTCTTGGGGATGCATGCCTCTTGCAGGCATGGTGAGATTCCAGTTACCTCCAAGACGTAGACCAGGTGCCTACTCCATTGGGCTACTGAGCAAATATTCCAACTTGCATTAGAAATTTTATCGTTAATTTTATTTGGTGGCCCCGGGCCCCCAAAAATGAAAAACCAGAATCCTCCTATGTCAAATATCATATTTTCATCTGATTGTGTTAGGTCAAACCTGAAGATATTGTCATGATCTGCCCACAAACTAACCTTGTCATTGCCATGCCTAACCACATCACTGAGCTTGCCCCTATCAATATTACCTCTGTCAAAACTGCACACTAACTAAAATCCATGATCATTTTGACATTTTACTTTATCCAGCTCGTTGCCATTTCCCACTAAATGCCCATCCATCTGAACTAAAAATTGAAAACAGTCATAATCCCTTTGACAGTTGGCATCACAAATCTTGAAATCACACTTAGCTTGCATATCAAACATAAAATTTTCATAAAGAATTTGTTCAGTTGTTCCATCAAGAAATATTTTCCCTGATTCATTGAGGCCAAATTGCAACTCCAAGTCTTGAAAATTAGATTGAGTGGAAATCTCATGTAAAACCTTGGAGTCATCTTCTTCACTAATCATGAAACATTCATACACAGGCAACATCTTTACTTGCTCTATTGAACACTGGCTTTCATATTCATACATACCTTTCAAACCTGAAGTAAAATTTTGCCAAGCCTGCTCACATAAATAATCATAATCAATTAAAAATTGATCATACTCACAGTCACCATGGGCAATAGGATGAATGAGCTCACTATTAAAAACATCCTCATATCTATCATCATTGTGTTCGGTACTTTCATCATTAAACTCTACCTGAAATACCTCAAAAGAAGGCATGAAGAAATCAGAATATTGCCCCTTACTAGAAGCATCACAGTCACCCCTATCATCACAATCAATACTATCCCCCATTGTATGAACATGAACACCTGTAACTTGTCCATTCATATCTGAATAGTGACCCTAATTTTCCTCTTCATCAATGCATTCATGATAAAAAGCAAACATTTCAACTTTAGCATTGTAGATACAATCATCACATTCACATTCAACATTTTCATATATTTCATCATCTAAAAGGCTCACACATGGGTCTGGATTTTGACAAGCATCAACACATTTCTTGTCATTATATGAGTCAGTATTCACCTCATTTTGAGTGAAAATCTCCATATTTGCTTCATACAAATTATCATGAACAACTGAGACACACTTACTTGTGAATGCATCATACTTTGCATCAATGTCCTCTTTTGATCCTCCAATAACAATCTTGTTGCAGGACACATCTTCACATATATCTTTTATTTCATTATGTATGCAATCTACATTTGCATATCTCTCTTCTATAGGCTGATTACAATCTTGTTCTTCATGTTGTGTCATGAGTTCTTCCTCCTTATATTATGCCACGACCTAGCTCAATGACATGACTGCCATCAATACTCTGAGACATAACTATTCCTGCATAATCACCTCTGGGTCTTTCCGCAATCCCAATCCAATCAAATATTTGATCAAGACTTTCAAGTTTTAATTCTTCAGGCAAAGTACTCAGACCTGATTTATAAACTTCACAAAATAAATCAGTGCACAAAGAATCCTCAGGTCTGAGATGTTCTAGGATTTCTAGCAAGGTCTTCATGAATCGTGCATACAGGGCATAGGGTGATTCTCCTTCTTGTCTCCTCAAGTCAAACAATGGTTGAACAAAGAACATAGGATCAACAGTACTTTCAACTTGTTCACTAATGACCTGAAACTCTTCCTCTTCTATTAGAGCAACAGAAACACATTCACCTAGAAAATTATTTTGAAAGCTTGCAGTCATGTATCATATTGGCATTCCATACTTCTGATTATTTTCAATGTCCATGGCAAATTTATAGGCCTGATGTAATGTGGCGGGCTCTTTCTCCCTCAACAAATAACTCATTTCTTCATCAAATGCAACTAGATAGATTGTCAAACATAAGGCATCATTAGGTCTCATATGTTCAGGGATGTGGTTGAGCATTTTTGTAAACCTTAAATTAAAGGCTAGAACCAGTTCACCACTTTCCTTTTGAATGTTCATGAATTGTATAATCAATAAGACCACATCAATCCTTTCACAAAACTGTTCTATGAATGCATTCTCTAAATCTACCCATGAAGAAATTGAACACACAGGCAAGTCTGAAAACCAGACCCTAGCATCATTCTTTAATGATTGAACAAAGAGTTCCATTACAACATCTTTAGCCTCAATTGCATAGTCTTTTATAAAATTATAAAAAATTTGCAGATGTTTGTTTGCTGATTCAGAATTTTGTCCATTATATTTTGGCAGACACTTTCTAATTTTAGTGGGGACAACATTTGGGTAACCACTAATACCATTGAAATTCAGGGCTTTGTATCTTTCAATAAAGAATGACCTTTTCTGAGAGCATGACCAGGACTGATGTTCTATTTTAATCATTTTGAATGAAAATATGGAGTACCTAAGAGTATGTTGTAGCCTTGAATAGGTTCAGTCAATGGAGTCACCACCTCCAAAGAGAACAAACTACTAAGAAGGCAATTTCATTTTGGATTCGTAGACCAGTAGAGTACCATACAGTCTTTCTATGATCACGCTGCAATGACAGTACGCATAGTTGCCACCCTCCAAAGGGAAATAATAAAACAACATTCACGTGCTAAATCTATACACCCACGACATAGGCCAACACTAGTATTCAGAGACTCCACAGTAAAATTTGGCAATCTTCCCCAGTAGAGTCGCCAGTTTTGTTGGTTCCTAAATCAGCAGACATCAAACTCTAAAGGTTTGCCACTTCTTATGCTCAAGTTTAATGGCAGACTTAGCCAATAAAGACAAGATATTGTTTGCACTTGTCTCCCCTTTGCTTTAGGTTCTATTGCACATGGGAGGGTATTCCCTTATTTAAAACCAAAAGATTTATCTTTGACTACTTCAGGCAGAATGCTCTTAGGTATGCACCAAGATTTGGGTGATAAACCCTAGACTGACAATGTTCTTGGACTATCACACTGGTTAAATCTGAGAGCATGCAACTACAACCCGATACCTAAAATCTAAAAGATTGATTGTTGATATTTTTATTTTATTTTATGCATGGCTGCAAAACTTAGGCTTTGGATCATAAACTCGATACTAGATCTGACCGGTGCTTATCTCAGGGCATGGACTCAAATAGACATGTATGTGAATGATTCTCATAAACTTAAGACAACATTCAAGTTTCAAGGGGTTTAATTAGCATTTGCCTGACAAATACTACCCAAAACAAAGTATTTAGTATTAACTCTTCTTACAAATATCCCTACTGCAATACATTCTTCCTCATACCTAACCCAAACATTTAGTCTATCCCTTGAATAGAAGTAAAAGATTAAGCATGTGATATAGAAAATCTATATTCTAGAATCTCAACAACCCTTAGCTATCAGATTCAAAGGAAGAGACGCATTCAACACTAGAGAGAATTAACAGAATACCTACATTCAACATTTCTCATTTAAATCAACATGAAACTAAATAACACTTATGCAAAAATACATTCAACATACAACTCATAAACTTACAAGACAAGACAAGCAGACCAGAAGAACTTGTATTTTATTTTCTCTTCAGAAGTTCCCAAAATTTTTCAGCCAAAATAAAATGAAGGCCCAGGTGTTTCTTATAGGTTCCAACATGTTGCCCTAAAATTTACTACATTCTGGAGGTAGGTGAGATATTGTTTATTACAATTCTCCCTCCAAAATACATTGAGAATAAAATATTAATACATTAAAAGAGAAGAAGAAAAATGAATAAAATACATTTTAATATTCCCCTTTTAATTTTACATTTTTTACTTATCCCCAATTTGAACGGCAATAGCTGGAGAATCCCAAATTCTTTGCAATATGTGACCTTTGAGACCTCTTCTCTAGCTCGTTCAATTTCATTCAACCTTTGAGGAACATTGCAGCAGTATTCAATTCTGATTTTTTTCCAAACCAAACATCTCTGTCATTTTTTGCCAATATTGGGCATTTTTCACTCATCTGGCACTCTGAAATCATTGCAAATGAGCAAAAAGACTTCGCTAATGCATGATGAATGGTCATGGGAAGATTTTGTAGCCTAGAACAACAATTTTGGGCCAAAATATGCCTTCAAAAAGTGCATGAGACTAAAAAACATGATTGTAGCTCTCAATCAGCAATATTTCCGCCCAGAACAGCGAAAAATTTGTCGAAATCACCTTAAGATCGAAGGAAACACCTTTGTTTTTGCCTGCGGATAGAAGGAAAGGTAGAGGATGCCCTGTGATGGGCATATCACACCATCGTAGGGGGTCAAGAGGAGGCCGTAGGAGGGCTACGATGGTGCGATAAGCACCAATGCCACTCTCATTTCACTTTAATAAACTTTAACATAAAGTTTATAAACCTTTTATAAGTCTTTCCTTATAAGATTTGACTTTTCTTTGCTCACGTTGAAACCTCTTTTTTATATTTTTAAGATGCTATTTAGTGTTCCCTTTAAAATACATGCGTTTTCAACATTTGACTTAGGCAAAAATTGAATTTCCTCTACCAGGCATTTGGTGTATTTTCACCGCGGGCAAACCAGACGTCCGATGGCCGTAAAAATTTACATAGGTCCATTATCAAATATTTCAAAAAAAACCCATCTCTTTAGAATTCACTTCATTGACCGAATTCAAGCACCTTCTTTGTAAACTGACCCGCCAGATGAGTTCACCACAACTAGAATGCATTAAAATAATGCATCATATGGTCTCCAATTTTGATGAAATTGGAACCGGAGATGTTTGAGACTAAAGTGAAAAATGGGTCGCCTTCAGAATTGCAAGATTTAAAACTTTTTAGAACGCCAAAATTAGCCCTATCGTAGTTAGAAAATAATTAAATACCCCATCAAAACTCATCCTAGGAGCACGAAACTGAGCAGACATGTCACCAAATATGCCAAAAATATTCCACCAACTGGATTTGTAAGATGATGCATGAGTTGCAAAATTTTAATCGCCGAAGGTGGCCTCCGAGGTAGATTGAGCAACCTATTGACCTAGCCTTTGTCAACATCTTGAAAGAATGCTAGCACATCAAATTTGCAAAATTTGAGGGTGCCACCGAATCCCACAATAGGGAAGAGAAAAAGTCAATGGGTTTACCCATTGCAAAACTAACTAAAATGTAAACATCCACTTAAGCTCTTTGGTACCCTGAAATGGAATTTAATTTTTTAAAACAAACATAAACATTCCAGAGTGTTATGTCAGAAATTGTCATGTATGGAATGGTACAATTTTCCCATAGTTTAGCTCCTCTTCGTTGGTGACCTTTTAACCTAGTTCATTACAGACCTTCCTGAACCCTAACTGACCTAGGTCTAACTAGAAGAATGTCACATTTTGAAGTAACTAAAGACTGAGGGTGAAAAGTAAACTTGAATTTGGGGTCCCCTAACCTCCTTGAGGCAGTCCTAAGTGGGAAATAAGGGCTTGGACTTGGGCGTTAGCGCCCTTGTCCTGCCCAATTTCCTGGGGTCTTGAAATTTGGAGCGATGTCAGCTATTGTCATACATTCTGGGATTCCGTTTTGAAATTTTCATTTTCGCGCGATGTCGACATCTTATTTTGAAATTTAAAATTCCTATGGTTAGATATAAAAAGACATTTGAAAATCATTTTATGACACACAATCTTTATGCAAGATTTATGCCAAAACTCTACCAAAATTACCATTGAAGATTAACGACTTCTTGAAGCTCTTGAAATCATTCGAAGTCATTTTGAATTATCTTTCATGGAGATAATGGATGGAGATAGGAATCAAGGTCTTGAGACTATCTTGCTCTTCCTAGGGTTTGTACACCTTTTGCATGATGAGAGAAGGGTTGAAGCCTCCAACATCGAGGTTGGAGATCCTTCGAGGACATTGCTAATTTGCCTTCTTGTTAATGCAAGTCTTCATCATTTTCATCTCCTTGAGGTGAAGTTGTATTTGTTTATCAAGTTGATGCAAGTCATTGATCTTCCCTTGATCGTGACATCTAGGGTTTGATATTTTTGCATACACCTTGTTAGGTTTGCACACACTTCTACAAATCTTTATCTCTGGCTATTTTTGAGGTAGGAATACCAAAAATGGTGCTTGACTGAGGCAAGCTTCTATATAGCCGCAAACAGCTTTCTCTTCCTTTTGTATGTGCAGGTTGCATTTGTCAAGATCTGGCGGAAAGGAGTGACAAGAAGATGGATATTACAGGGACAATCATCACGGAATTTGAATTTCATGATTTTGATACTTTTGGGACACTGGGACTAGCGTCCTAGTCCAACTGGGTGATTTTTCTCGGAGCTAGAAACCTATGGAGATCAAGAAACAACTGGTGTAGAAAATCTTGATATTTAGAAATCTTTGAGACACAAGGACTAGTGTCCTAGTCCAACTGCTCCTCAACTTTTGGATACACAGTCTCTGATCTGCTTACTTTGCATCTCTGTATTCATTTCAGTGCTATCTGTATCAGGAATTCAGTTATTACAGTTTGATTTGGAAATTAGGATTTTGAGGTTAGATGTAAACACTACCTTATAAAACCTGATTCAAATAGTCACATAAACACAATATACAGGAAAGAGAACATTGTAAAACAATAGTTTATCCCTAAACCTACCCTTTGCTTCTCTAATGCTTTAGCAAGTGAAAGTGTGGGACTTGAAACCTTCTTTCTTGCTTCCATATTTTCACCCTAAATATTTTGGTGAACCTGACATCTAAAGAATTTGCATCTCTTACAAACTTAGATCTGAATTAGTTTGCTGTCCCAAAACAGAGTTAGGTTACAAACCCTCTTTAGTGAAAGTACATGCATTGCAAATTGGTGATATATTTTAATCCTTTCATTAAAACAGTTTAAAATTTGAACTTTGTGTGTTGTGTGGTGTTCTCCTATTAGATTTGCACATAGTTTATGATTAATCATTCCACATTTAATTCTTGGGTTAATTTGAGCATGTTAAAATGTCTGATTACTTTTTGCAATACTTTAATGTGTATGATGAGCCATTTAGTTGTGATGATTTCAATATGTTAGATGAATCCCTTGAGGACTTTATTTCAATTGAATAGTTCACTATGTCTCTTAAAACATCGTTGTTTCAAATGTTTGTAAATGCAATTTATGTTCCTAAAGCTAAAGAAGAATTTGTGAAACTAAAAATAGTGGTCACTTTATGCTCAGATGTCGTTCAACCTGCTTCTAAACTAGTGCTCACTATTAGAGGTCCTTCACATTCTTCTTGTCCTCCTAGTTACATTTATAACTATGCTAAAAAAATCACACATCAAAATTCACAACAACCTAGTCATACTATGGTTGCTCATGCTTACAATACTCAAAATAAGAAACAAAGCAAACAACAATCGAACATTCCAATATCTCTACTAGCTTCTCAACCTATGCTTCCTCAAGCACCTCGTTTAACACATAAGGTTGGTCAAGATTATGATCTTGTTGAGCAACTTCGTGCTACTCCTGCTAAGATATCTCTTTGGGAACTTATACAAACTTCACCTACATACCATGGAATGCTCCAATAAGCTTTACAAAAGGTGATTGTACCACCTACTGTCAAACCTAATTATGTAGAAACTCTTCTCGATTGTATGCATGTGACAAAAATAAACATTTTATTTCAACAACATGAGCTACCATCTCTTAAAGTTCAAAATCAGTATGATCCTTTGATTATATTCATTACAATAAATAAGAAACTGATTAAACAAGTTATGATTGATAATGGATCAGCCCTTAATGTCTATAGCATCAATCTACTACATAAGATTAGAATTGATACATCTTTGATCAAACCAGATAGGATAAGTATATGTGGGTTTGACAATGTTGGAAGACAATCTGTAGATACTATAACTTTACCGGTACAAGTTGGGCCTATAACTCTACCTACCTTGATTCATGTCATGCCTTGTTCTCTATCCTACAACATGATTCCTTGTAGACCATAGATTTATGCACTAGGGACAATTCCTTCTACCCTTCATCATTCAATAAAGTTTATTCATAAAGATAAACTCCATACCCTTCATGTTGATCCTGAACCAAATGTTTTTTTACAAATTGAAACACAAAAGCAAATTGTTCAACATAAGGTCCTAAATAATCTCAAGGTTGACTCGTCAACCTCCCCTGCGTTAGATAATGTTGTGCAAGAATCAAAGCAATTGAATGCATTTCTTGGTGACAATTGGGGTTCATTAAATTTTTCATCTCCCTCTACAGGTGAATATAAAATTAACAACTCCACTCTAGAAACATCAAGTGTTGCATCGATCTCATCTCATTGTTCAAATACTAAAATCTCTTTTTTAACAAATACAGATAATACTCTTACTTACACTATAGATTATGAGACTTATAAAACCCCACCTTCTTCCAAAGAAATGGCTTCACTCTATGGCTAAGGATTTCAGATCCTTTATAAGAATTGTAATTACGTAGGTAATGATTGCGATATTAATCAACAAGGGATTCATGTACCTATAGAATCCACTTCGTGACATTGCTCAAGTGCTATTGGATACAACCCTTTTAGGGAATCTAAAGCTGGTAAACATCCTACTCTTAATGTGAACATAATATCCACACTTAACTTGATATTCCCTGAGATGATTGACACTAACTATCCTCCAAGAGAGATTCCCTTAGACATCTTTTCCTCAGATGAAGCAATAATTGAATTCTTGGGTGCTTACGATAATGCTCCCCATTACCATAATAAACATGGATTGCCTTATTGCCTGAACAATGGTGCATATTTTGGAAAGTCTATTGGCTTGATAAATTCTACTCTAAAACTTGAAGGATAATATGGAGAGTTACTACAATCACTTGATCTCCCAAACCATACTACTCTACTTAATTGAAAAACTGTTGATGTTTTCATGGAGAAAGATAACATTGAAAAGGTTATCGCTATAGGTGATTGCTTAAGTGATGAAGAAAAAGAAGATATGAAAAAATTATTACATGAATTCTTTGAATTGTTTGCTTGGAACTATTGAGATATGGTTGGTATCGATCCTCATATTGTAACACATAATATTGTACAAAAACTAGATGCCAAGCCGTTTAAACAAATAAATTGTAAGATAAATCCTAATATCGCATTACTTGTTAAGGTTGAGATAGAAAAGTTGTTACAAGTTGCTTTATCTACCCTATTGATTATTCACCTTGGATTTCAAATATATTTGTTGTCCCTAAACCTGATGGTCGTATTTGTATGTGTACCGATTTTAGATATTTCAATCTTGCATCCTTGAAAGATGATTTCCCACTTCCTAACATCGACATAATTGTGGATTCAATAGCCGGACATGAATTAATTTCCTTCATGGATGGATTTTTAGGTTATAATCAAATCCTTATAAACCCTCATGATCAATATAAAATTGCTTTTATAACACCTTGGGGTACATTTTGTTGGGTAGTCATGCCATTTGGACTTAAGAATGCTGGAGCAACTTACCAACATGCCATGGCCCTTATCTTTCATGACTACATGCACACTATCTTAGAGGACTATGTCGATGACATCTCAAGGCAAAATCCATCCATCACCAAGATCATGCTATGACTCTTTGACAGATATTTGAGCTAATAAATAAATACAACATGTGATTAGATCCCCGTAAGTGTGTATTTGGTGTCAACAGTGGAAAATTATTGGGATTCATAGTTTTACATTGTGGTATTGAAGTTGATACGAAAAAGGTTGATGTGATCATTAACATGCCACCACCTAAAAACATATCTCAACTTCGTAGTTTGCAAGGGAAGATACAAGCCATTCACTAATTTGTTTCACAACTTGCGAATAGGACTCACCCTTTTACTCAACTACTAAAAAAGGTTCAAAATTTCAATGGAATGCAGAATGTCAAAAGGCTTTTGAGGATTTAAAAATTTGTCTCGCTAAACCTCTTGTTTTACATCCTGCTGTTTCTAACAAACCTTTTATAATTTACACATCTGCATCTAATAATGCTCTTGCAGCCTTATTAGCACAACATAATATCAAAGGAAAAAGAATGTGTTGTATATTATATTAGCCAAACATTGCTCGATTATGAAGTGTGATATACTGTTATTGAGAAACAATGCTTAGGTCTTGTCTTCTCAACACAAAAGCTTGGGCATTATCTCCTAAATGTTTAGATACATGTAATAGTAAAATTCGACCCTCTGAAACACCTATTTGCTAAAATAGATCTTTTTGGCCACCTTGCTAAATGGGTTATGTTGTTAATGGAATTCAATCTCAAATTTATATCTTAGAAAGTGATTAAAGGACAAGCATTAACTGACCATTTAGCTAAGGCACCCTCCCCTTTTGCTACATAGAATCAATAGACATTCCCTAATGACCAAATCTTAGCTATTGATACAGATGATAAATGGGAATTATATTTTGAGGGATCAAGATGTCGAAATGGCTTCAGTGCAGGTGTCATACTGCCTGATGATTCTCCTGATGAATTCACTTTTCTTATTCATAATCTCAAAACTCTAGTCATAGAAGATGTTGTAGTTGTGAATATGGACACTTGCTATAACATAAACTTTGATAAATGGTTCTCCCATATATTCAACTACCTGCATGACGGAACCATTCCTAACTCAACATCTAAGAATTCCTGAGTTCACCTATGCAAACTTGTGGCGTGCTATATCATATTATCTAATGTCTTATATAGATGAAGCTATAATGGTGTCCTTCTCTATTGTCTTAGTAATTTATAGATTCTAATAGCTTTAGAAGAAGCTCACTTTGGTGCTTGTGGAGGGCATTTTGGAGGAAAATCATTTTTACAAAAATTAATATGTATGGGATATTATTGGCAACGCATGGAACAAGATTCCTTCACTTATGTCAAGAAGTGTCCACAATGTCAACAACATCAACATTTAATCTGAGCACATGCCCAGGAACTCTGTGCTCAAGTATCACCTTGGCCGTTTTGTGTCTGGGGCTTGGATTTAATTGGTAAAATTTTTCCACCCTCCTCTAAAGGAGATATATTTATTATCACCGCTATGGATTACTTCACAAAGTGGGTCGAATCTGTCCCCTTGCGATCTAGACTGCTGATGTAATTTGTCACTTCATACAAGATAACATAATCTCTCAATTTGGTATACCTTTCTCCTTGGTCTCTAACAATGGAACGCCATTTAAAAATAAGGAATGACAAAATTTTTAGAAAAATATCATATCCATCATTGCTTCTCTATGCCTTACTATCCTTAATCAAATGGCCAAGCAGAAGCGTAAAACAAAGTTACAAGACAAATTTTACACAAAACCATTAAGAAACATCAGAAAGACTAGCATATTCAATTGTCTTATGCATTATGGGCCTATAGAAAAAGCATTCATATGACCACCAAAACTATCTCGTACAATCTTGCTTATGGCGTTGATGCAGTAATGGCCTTGGAACTCGAAATGCCTTCCTTAAGAGTTTCCTTGCGAGATGTTATTGATGATGATATGGAGAGAGAAAAGAGATTACAACTTGAGATGCTAGATGAAGAGCATATCAATTCTCTTTAGCATCTTACGGCTTATCAAAAAAGTATACAACGATTGTACAATGAGTGAGTCATACACCATTCATTTGACATCCGAGACTTGGTACTTTATGAAAATCAACGTAATGTAAATGCACCTCCTGGGAAAAAAAGAAAGCTTAGCTCTAATTGGCTTGAACCGTATGTGGTTACTGAAGCCTTCAGATCAAGAGCGTATAAGCTAGCTGACGAAAAAGGTATGCCGCTTAAAGAGCCTATTAATTCTATGCACCTCAAGAAATTTTATGCTTAAGATTATATGTTAGATGTTACTTCAAAAAAGAAAAACTTATTAGCTATTTTAGCTTCAATTTTGACAAGGTATGATTATTTTGTATTAATTAATTTAACATAGAAATCTCTTTTAGTTAATCATTGTGGTATCTTGTTAACATGTTTTATTAAGATCACTTTTGTATTAACATTGCATAGCATAGACTACTAATTATGTGTGAAATTCATTAATCATTGTGCTTTTACTATATGTTCTAAAAAGAATTGTTTAGTATCATATTTGCATTAATTACATTTCCTCATAAGTATTTAACATTTATCACTAGCTGCATTTTACATAAATCACCTATGATAGATAAGACAACACTAGATATAGCAATAAGAAAAAAACATCTCATATATACATCATAATTAGTTTGCATATACATTTGAGTCGACAATCTTGTATATCAAAATGGGATGTCATAGTAAATAATATACATCACATAGTGAACCCTTGTCACATGTGCCCTCGAGACCTCATGGTGCTTGTGTGATAGAGGCCTGACCATGTGTGGCTATAAATCGTGAATGACTCCTAGAGACACTCTACGATCGTAACCCCTTGATCTTGCCCCTCAGTCCTAGTGCACCTCACCCTATAGCTCCATATACATCTACTGATAGTGGTCTCACTCTACCTACGCCCTATCTCTATCAGGTCTCACCTATAGTAACTCAAGAAGTAAGATCTTGCTAGCAACAGGATCTCTCTCTGGTGCAGGTGCAACTGCTACCTAATCTCATAGCATTTGGAGCTCTACCTCCGCATGCTTGGTTTTCTAGATAGCCTGATCTATAATAGATTCCACTGACAGTCAATACCTCACAAAAGGCATAAAGATTTCTGAATGCTACCATGTGGATGGTTGTGGTAAGTATCCTGACCGCACCCACTCCTCAGCCACATCAGCTGGAAGTATCTCTGCTATGACGCAACTCACCATGTCGCGCCAGGCATCTGTCCCAACTACAAAAAGAAAACAAAATGACTATTAGTACCTCATATAAATAACACAAGCAAATAATCATAAATACTAGCATCTAAAACATAATAAGCATCCTACCTGGATCTCCATCTCACCAAGATGGATCTCAGATAGCTGATGGTGTGATCAACACTGCAGCCACCTCTGTAGCTAGGGGCATATGACTACTCTTCTCCCCTCACTCATACCAGCTCAATCTCCTCACATCTATAGGAGCTAGACCACGAGCTCTTGACTATGACTGAGCCTCGGCCTCATCATTTCTATCTACCTCCTGCTACACTCACCCCGGTCTCACCCTGAAGATGTACCATGACGGGACCTCCTCCTCACTATCATCATCATCCTCATTATCATCCAAATCATAGTATCCCATGAAGTCACTAGTATCATCCTATGTCCCTGTTTCACTCCCGTGACTAGCCCAAGGTCGATAATCGCTTGCGGGGTGACCTAGCAGATAGTTAGGAGTGGGTCGCGCTGTCTGCCACTGAACCTGATATGCTCAGGTAACTCTAACATTGTCTGCATTAGATATTGGCTCCACATCCTCTAGACCATCATCGTCACTCACTGCCACATCTAGTAGTGTCGGTCGTCAGGCGTTGTTCGCCCTAATTGCACTATACATAGAGCACATGTAGCTCAAATGTACCATAGGCACATCCTGTCGTCATTTGAACTATCATGCAACTTGATCAAAGTAGAACCATGAGACTATGTGATTGAGGCAACCGGCCATCAACCGATCCCTCTGCATCCTTTCTAACTATCTCTGCTAACCTGGCCATGCTATATACCCACAATATGGTCTCCAAATGACATTGCTTGGCTGCAATCTATCAAAAACAATCCTCCAGTAAAGTAGATCACTGTGTCTCTAGCACCTGATAAGAGGATAGATGTGAACCCATGGATAGGTGAACACTGGCTCTATAGGAAATCCTGTAGGCCATGTGAATCTAATATGCTCAAAAGTCCAGACTTGTAGAAGTGTTCAACACATCAATCTATGTGCCTCATAATGGACATATCATCCCAAGTCACGATAGAGGTGCACAAGCATAGTACGTCCCCATGCATAGACCATTTGATGCTCCTCCATAGCCCTAATGGTATGAATAAGGTCCTCGTGTAGGTGGATGCCCTGTCCATCTCATGCTACTGCTAATTCCACTGTGACAATCATAATCTTTTGAATTCAACGGATATCAACTCATCCTGCTCTAGTAGCTGAAGCTATATATGCCCTCACTCTACCCAAGTGATTGTGGGGCCTATATAGTACATTTGTCTCTCTCGTGTATATGCTACTAAGCGATGCTCTACAACCCTCATTATCTCTCCACGTATAGGAAGACATAGGATCTTGTAGACATCTTCCAGTGTAACGGTCATCTCCCTTGTTAGTAGATGGAATGTAGAAGTATCCACATTCCACCTCTCCATCAATGACATCATCATACTAGCATGAAACCTGATCATGGGCATGTCAAATACCCACCAGAGTCCCACCGCCTATAAATTCTCTCTCTCGATCAGACATGGTATTGATGTGATCACGAAGTAGCAACATCAAGCAACTGCCTGTATGCTCTCGCATCATCAAAATGACCTGCATGATAAATAGTGAAAGAACAAATCAGTAAACCACATGGCAATGGAGATAAGTATCTGCTACAACACCTAGTGCCCTACCCCTGGGGCCCTTGTTCTTTCTAGACTTGGGCACCCCAGGTAGACTAGGGTGCCTTAGCAGGACCCAGGTGCCCTAGGTGGACTTGGGTGCCCCTTTTGGGTACCCTTCCCCATGATTGTCCTAGTTGGCACAGAAAATGATAACAAAATCATGAATGCAAAATGAAAGATAGTGCAAGAAAGGAATGAGACCCTACCTCAGCCTCGAAACATCTCTCTGCCACTCAGGCTTAGAGCATCTCCAATCATAGAAGTTGGTATGGACGTTAGGTTGGCATCATCGATCTCTCTCCCCTTCTTCTTTCCTCTACATAATGACAAGTAACAATGAATAGTGAGAAGTGAAAAATCCCTTTATTATAGTAAGTGGATGACAATTCCTATCACTATTTGGGTGCAAAATTGAACTATTTTACTCTTGAGCCTCTATCTTGAGTTGTTGAACTCTGATTTTCACAGCGTCTATTGTGTTGGAATCCTAGTTCCACTCCTAATCTTACCCAATGGGTTGTGCTTGGGCATTGTTCCTCCAAACAACCCTCATAATGCATTTCTCATCAAGTTCCCTTGAAATTGATGCATGTAAATATCTCCTTGTTTCTCCTTTTCAGACTAAGCAAGTAGAAACAAGGGGGGCATATATCTCCCTCGATTTCCTCCCTCATCATGTCTCATCACTCAACCCCTTAGTGTTTTTTAACTGATTTACTAATGGTGGTTGCAAGCTAATTTGATTTTAATTTTTTGTCAAAGTGTTCCTTTGCAGGTTGTAGCTCCTAACTTTGTGGTCTTGTAGGATTACAAACTTGGGGGCTTCTTCCTCTCTTACGACAACACTTCATCATCCTCTATAGTATCATTTTGGGTATCCTTTTCGTGATTGATGTATTTACTTTCCTTTAGTTGCATATGCACGTAGTGTCATATGGCCACTAAAGTGGGGGCTAAATGTTATGTCATAAATTGTCCTCCTGTATGGAATGGTACAATTTTCCCATAGTTTAGCTCCTCTCCTTTGGTAACCTTTTAACCTAGTTCATTACAAACCTTACCAAACCTTGACTAACCTAGGTCTAACTAGAAGAATTATGTCACATTTTGAAGTAACTAAAGACTAAGGGTGAAAAGTAAACTTAAATTTGGTGTCCCCTAACCTCCTTAAAGCAGTCCTCAGTGGGAAATTAGGGCTTGGACTTGGGCGCTAGCGCCCTTGTCTTGCCATATTTTTTGGGGTCTTGAATTTTGGAGGGATGTCAGCTATTTCCGTACATTCTAGGATTCCATTTTCAAATTTTTGTTTTCGCGCGATGTCGACATCTTATTTAAAAATTTGAAATTCCTAAGGCTAAATATAAAAAGACATTTGAAAATCATTGTATGACACACAATCTTTATGCAAGCTTTATGCCAAAACTCTACCAAAATTGCCATTGAAGATCAATGACTTGTTGAAGCTCCTGAAATCATTTGAAGTCATTTTGACTTAGCTTTCATGGAGACAAGGGATGGAGATTAGGAATCAAGGTCTTGAGACTATCTTGTTCTTCCTAGGGTTTGTACACCTTTTGCATGATCAGGAGAAGGGTTGAGTCCTCCAACATCAAGCTTGGAGATCCTCCACAGACATTGTTGATTGACCTTCTTGTTCATGCAAGTCTTCATCATTTTCATCGCCTTGAGGTGAAGTTGTATTTGTTTATCAAGTTGATGCAATTCATTGATCTTCCCTTGATTGTGACATCTAGGGTTTGATATTTCTGCATACACTTTGTTAGGTTTGCACACACTTTTGCAATTCTTTATCTTTGGCTATTGTTGAGATAGGAATACCGAAACCGGGGCTTGAGTGAGGAAAGCTCCTATATAGCTACAAACATCTTTTTCCTCTTTTTGAATGTGTAGGTTGCATTTGTCAAGATCTGGTGCAAAGGAGTGATAGGAAGACATATATTATAGACATAGTCATCATGAAATTTGAATTTCATGATACCAAGACTTTTAGGACACTAGGAATAGCATCCTAGTCCAACTGGGTGATTTTTCTAGGAGCTAGAAACCTCTGGAGATCAAGAAAAAACTTGTGCAAAAAATCCTGACATTCATAAATCTTCGAGACATAGGGACTAGCGCCCTAGTCTAATTGCTCCTCAGTTTCTGGGTACACACTCTCTGATTTGCTTACTTTGCATTCCTATATTCATTTAAGTGCTATCTATATTAGGAATTCAATTATTACAGTTTAATTTGGAAATTAGGGTTTTGAGATTAGATGTAAACACTAGCTTGTAAAACCTGATTCAAACAGTCATATGAACACAATATATAGGAAAAGAGAACATTGGAAAACAATAGTTTATCCCTAAACCTACCATTTTCTTCTCTAATGCTTTAGCAAGTGAAAGTGTGGGACTTGAAACCTTATTTCTTGCTTCTATATTTTCACCCTAAACATAGAGTTTGAAAGTTGAAATGTTATTATGTTCCTCTAGATGAATAAATCCATGAGACAAATCATTGAAGTTCCCTCCAAAACTTATCTAACTCAAAGCCAATTTCACAAAGCTGAAAATGGATGACTTACCTAAATTACGAACTGTCCTTTTCTTCAGAAGCAAAATTCACATATTATACTCAACCTTGTACCAAGATCAAATGATATATGCAATCAATTCTGAGAATGTCCACCATCCCATGAATATCTCCATGTGCCCCAAAAAAATAAAGAAAGGTAGCACATTCATACCCTTATCCTACAATAGAGCCCAAAAAAAAGCTGTATTATATGATCCATAACAAAATTTGAAGAAACAAATGCAGCAAAGATGATGATATTATGATGTACAATGAAGGCTCATTTTCAGAGGTCTTCGCTAGCTAGGAGGCCGCGACTAGGAAGGTTAAGTGGGATTAAAAACCATCAACAGAAAGGTGATGCTCATTGCTATGGTACAAAGCCTTACTCTTCCCAAAAGCATATACCTGTAAGTTTCTTAGTTTTTACTATTCATTTAATGCAACTTGGTGCCTTCTCTTGAAGCATTCGACCAATAGATGTCCTACTAAATTTGTGTTTTAATATTTTGGTAGATGAATCTATTTTTATGCCTGAATGTTGCTTGTAGTTTTATACTATCTCAATGTATTCTTCTATGCCCATTCTGCATTCATTTCTTTATAAGGGTAGTTGCATTTTCTTGTGCCTATATGCGTACCCTATAACATTTCATTTCAATGATTAGGGTCATGGAATTTGACTTTTCAGCCTACATTCATTTGATGATATACTTCCAAAACCTTTCAATGAATCCATCTAGCAAAAATCATATTCTAAGAAAGGACATCTTTATGAGGAGTTTTGATGGAGGTTTTGAAATTAGTTTTACATTTACCATTTTCTTTTCCTCAATGTTTCTAAATCCTTTTCAACAAATCCATTATGTGCATACCCTACAATTGCATCATTTCATGAGACCGCACCTCTTAGGACATTTAATTAAACAATTTTGTTATGCCTTGTCTATCCTTCCCACTTCACATGCATGGGAACTAGGGCACATGCAAAGGTGATATATTAATACAAATGATTTGAAGGATGTTCCTTCATTTTGGAGATTTGACACGCTACACATTATTTTAGTGTAAGCCTATTTTTTAGACTACTCAAATAGTAGATATACAACTCTCCTTTTTAAATGCCACGTCTGGTGTTTTTTTTAAATTACTTTACCAACTAACATCCTTAAAATAGGATGTGACCCTTCAAAGTCAGCTTGCTCGATAAAAGATGAAGACAATCTTTTTTATTTATTTATTTGGTCAAACTCTTATAACTATAACAGTAAATAGATCATTCTCCATAGGATGTATTCTTTTCTTTAGTGACTAGACACTCCTCCATTTTCATAGACATGGGAGACATGATATTGCAAATTGTGCTTTTAATATGTCATATCAAACTAGTATTTATTTGTTATCTGGTTTGTGATTTTTAAAGGAGTCAATGTAGACTATGAACATTTCTTTAGTCTATATACTAAACAAAATGGGTCCTTAGAAGTTGATGTCTATCCATGACATGATTCATACATCCTTCAACCCTAAGATAAATTATATATTGTATTTAGTAGCAACATATTATATTTGGAGGATGTCATTTAGAAGTCTTATGTTTTGATAAGGCGAGTCTAGTCTTTAACATTATAGGCTTTTTATATGTATGATGGTCATGTTTGTTCTTTAATATGTATTCTGGGATTCAATAATATTTAAGGTGATAATAATTAATAGTGTTACTATCAACACTTTAGAATAATTTTAACATATTTGTATCAAATATGATATATTTTAATAATCAAAATGTTTGACAATTTTAAAGTATTATGACAATCTTGAAATTTACGCTATAAAGCATGAAATATGTGAACAATATGAACTAGTAATTCAACAATTAGCCATTGTGAATAACTACTCAAGCTCTATGAGGGTAAGTGCAAGAAGATGGGGGGCCAAAAAGGGGTCTTAAGTGGCCACTTTTTTTTTTAAATCAGAAAATGTTGGCATTGGATGAGAAATTGAGCATAGTTACACTTAAAATTTTAAGATGCAACAAAAACAATGTTCGTAGTGCTCCGAGTGTACTTTCTAAACTACTTTTTTTTAAAAAAAATGGTATAGATTAACGGGTTCAAAAGAGGGAGCCACAGAAATTGTTGTTGTTTCTATTAAAAAAACATAACATAGCATGTTTTGTAGCTCCCTCAAAAGCTTAACATTTTTTTGGTATTTTAAAAAAAAAATTGGTGAGAAATTAGCTAATAACATTTAGTTTATGCCCAATTTTTCTAATAATTTTTTAATGAATATTTGATTTTTTACTAATTTTCAAAGTGGACACATCCTGAAAAACATAATTTTGGCCGTGCTACCCCTACAAATTTTGAAAACTAATTTAAAATCAATTTTTTTTAATATGTGTAGAATGGAGTCTAGTTTCTAAAAATGTTTTTTTTTTTAAATTTCAATGAACGGTTAATTTACAATGAGAAAAAGACCAAACACTAGTTTTTTCCCAAAAATAAACACATAAACAAAAGAAATTAAAGATGAAAGGCTTAACATTGTCAAAATATGAAAAAAGTTACATTGTTAAATAGCTAAGAGAAATCCTAACATTACCCAAGTGTTATATTTGTTCGACCTTGAAACGTGCAAATCTTAGGGTTAGCATGAACGAAATTATGTGAAATCCTGTAGAATATGCAAAAACATGTCTTTGGATGTTGGGAAGGCACTCCGAGCCTTTAGGTTGGAAATGCAAAGAAAATCCCAAGCCTAAGGCTTGGGATAGCCAAAGAAAAATATAATGCGAGCACATTATGTTTTGTTTTGCATTTTTTTCCCTTTTTGCAAAAGTTTGTCTGATGTTTGTCATGTTTGACATAACGCGAGCACGTTATAACGTGCTCACATTATGTCTCCCTTGGAATGTTTTATGTTCAAGGTTATTAAGCATGTATGTATGTATGCTTGTATGTATGTATGTATTGATGTATGTATGTATGCCTATATGTATGTATACTTATATGTACGTATGTATATATATGTATGCTTGTATGTATATATGTATGCTTGTATGTATGTAAGGTTGTATGTATGTATGTACGCATGCTTGTATGTATATATGTATGCATGTTTAGATGTATGTATGTGTGTGTGTGTATTCCTGTATGTATGTATGTATGCATTTATGTATGTATGTATGCTTGTATGTACATGTATGTATGTAAGGGTTTTGGGTTTAGGGTATATAAAGACTTGAGCCTGTAGAGTTTTTAGGGTTGAGGGTTTAAGGTTTTAGGGTTTAAGGGTCAAGGGTTTAGGGTTTAAGGGTTGAGGGATTAGGGTTTAGGGTTGAGGGATTAGGGTTTAGGGTTAATGGATTAAGGTTTAAGGTTGAGGGTTGAGGGTTTAGGGATAGGGTTTAGAGTTTAGGGGTAAGGGATTAGGGTTTAGGACTTTGATGGATTAGGGTTTAGGGTTGAGGCTTTAGGGATGGTGTTTAGGGTTGACGGATTAGGGTTGAGAGTTAAGGGATTAGGGTTAAGGTAGAGTGGTTTAGGGTTGAAGGTTTAGGGTTAAGGGATTAGGGTTTAGGGTTAAGGGTTTAGGGATAAGGGATTAGGGTTTAAGGTATAGTATCAAGGGTTAATGGTTTAGGAATAGGGATAGCATTTAGGGTTTAGGGTTGAGGAATTAGGGTTTAGGGTTTAGGGATAAGGAATTAGGGTTTAGGGTTTAGGGATTAAGGTTTAGGGTTTAGGGATAGGGTTTAGAGTTTAGGGATAATGGATTAGGGTTTAGGACCTTGAGGGATTAGGGTTTAGGGTTGAGGCTTTAGGGATAGCATTTAGTGTTGAGGGTCAAGGGATTAGGGTTAAGGTAGAGTGTTGAGGGTAGAGGGATTAGGGATAGGGTTTAGGGCTGAAGGTTTAGGGTTGAGGGATTAGTGTTTAGGGTTGAGGGTTTAGGGATAATGGATTAACGTTTAAGGTATAGTGTTGAGGGTTTAGGAATAGGGATAGAACTTAGGTTTCAGGGTTGAGGGATTAGGGTTTAGGGTTTAGGGATAAGGAATTAAGGTTTATGGTTGAGGGATTAAGGTTTAAGGATGAGGTTTTAGGGTTTAGCATTTAGTGATAGGGTTTAGAGTTTAGGGATAAGGGATTAGGGTTTAGGACCTTGAGGGATTAGGGTTTAGGGTTGAGGCTTTAGGGATAGTGTTTAGGGTTGAGGGATTAGGGTTGATGGTTTAGTGATAGGGTGTAGGGTTTAGTTGAGGGTTGAGGGTTTAAGGTATAGTGTTGAAGGTTGAGGGTTTAGGGATAGGGTTTAGGGTTGATGGATTAGGGTTTAGGGTTGACAGATTAGGGTTTAAGGTTGAGGGTTGAGGGTTTAGGGATAGGGTTTAGATTTTAGGGATTAGGGTTTAGGGTTGAGGCTTTAGGGATAGCACTTAGGGTTGAGGGATTAGGGTTGAGAGTTTAGTGATAGGGTGTAGGGTTGAGTTGAGGGTTGAGGGTTGAGGGATTACGGTTTAAGGTATAGTGTTGAGGGTTGAGGGTTTAGGGTTTAGGGTTGAGGGATTAGTGTTTAGGGTTGAGGGAATAGGGTTTAAGGTAAAGTGTTGAAGGTTTAGGTCCATAGGGTTAAGGATTTAAGGTTTAAGGGTTGAGGGTTGAGGCTTTAGGGTGTAGGGTTAAGTGAGACCTAGATGGCTAAGGATGGATGGAGAGGTAGACAAGGATCGATTGAGAGAGGTAGAGAGGTGAGGGGGAGAGATAAGTGAGATATAGAGAGGTGAGAGATAGAACATGAGCTAATGGAACTAGAGGTTAGAGATATTGCAAAGGTGCTATCAAAGGTGAGATAGGCACAAATATTTATAGGCACTCCTTTCTATCATATTTTGTAATATCTCACCTCTAGCTACTTGGCATTTCTTTGCCATGACAACCCAGTGGCACATTATAAAGAGACTACATTTAGTTAATTCACTTCATAAGTTTCAAAATAAAATACCTAGACTACTACAAAAAGAAGGATGATGATCCCTTGAATTATGCACATGCCAATCCCTCCACTTCTGAAGCATCAATCTACTAGTATTTGGATCAAGTAACCCTCAATAACACATGAACTCTCTGAACTCCTTTCTACTTTAGACACATATTTTTCTATGGATCAATCTATAGCAGGACAAAACGTGCTTGCATTTTGGCTTGCTATAGAAATGGTAAAAAGGCCTGGACCCCCGTGGTCTAGGCCCACATACTTTGTTTTCTTCTATTTATGCATGTGTTCCAAAAAAAAAAGTGTTTTCATGCTATTGTAAAGTTCACATGTACATTTTGCACATTCTACCACCTTTGCATGAACTTTCCACCACCTTTTTTTTCTTTTCCAACTTAAGGAGGAAATAACATAGTTTTCACATTGAATTTGATATATATCATTTCAAGTTTCAATTTTTGTAGTGTTGCAATGTTAATTGTGATTGAATTGTAGGAATTTAACATTATAGATTGGTTAATAGTATTGTTGTTTCTAATTCTATTTGAGTGTTATTCAATTTAATGTTGAAAAGGAAGCAAGTGGTGAAATACTCAAATTGTTGAGGAGTTTGATGCAAGAAGAAAAAACACTACCTAATTGGGTGCTCTCTCCATTTGAATATCCATTTTTTAGGTATGTCAAGTCTTTACATGCATGTTCTTTACATTTTCCTTAATTCTATCTGAATTAATTTATCATGCTTTATCATACATGTTTATATCACTTGTATGGTTTACATATTTTGTGTTTATACCAGTCTCGCTTTTTTGATTTTATAGTTCATCTACCTTGTCTATGCTTCCACATTTTGCATGCATGTCTTACATTTTTGCATAGATGTCTTACATTTTGCATTTATAGTTCATCATAGTTCTTACTACCCATAGAGCTTAGTCATCACACACAAATGTCCTTATAATAGACTACGTTTTAAATCAGTTCATGGTATGCTTAATAAAAGATATCTCAACTTAGGTCAACATTAATTAAAATAGACAGAATCATGATATCATTGTTAAGTCCCTTTGCATAATGAACCTTATGATACAAACTCATTAATGGCTATCTAATGAGATTCAACCTAAAGTACCTCATACAAAATTCCATCATGTGTGTTTCCTTTAAACCTACAAAGATAGCCTTAAGTTAAATCTCTAGATTTTATTACTCAAGAATCCATAAGGTCAGCCTACAATCTTACATGGTGCCATGTATATTTTCTACACTTGGACTCTTTAATAAGTATGTGCAATAATGAATTAAACAGACCTTAACATACCGTGTTGTCAAATTATACAAGAATAAATCCTTACAACATATAAATATACAATTGGGCTTAAGCATAATGAAATACTATTATCTTGTCATAACAAGTTAAAATACAAATGAATAGGTGCCAAGATCATACAAGTAAATCCCAATATGTTTAATGCGATCATGATCCATGCTATGCTACATTATTCTTCATGTTGATAGTTCATACAAACCTTGTATGCCAAATGTTTCTATTCCCATTTCTATGACAATGTACCAAGTTAAATACTACAAATCAGTGACATTGCCATGGAATTGATATAGGGTCTCAAGATAGTTCAATCATAGCAAAGTGCAAAGTTCAACATGAGTGTCTCCATGAAAATCATAAGCCTTAAGGCTGATCCTCTTGGTTTTCATAACATGATAATGTGGAGATAAGGGACTACTCTACCTCATGCCCTAGTGTGATGTCTCCCACGATCTCAATCATCTTCAACCTTGTAGTCAACATGAAGTCCCATGTACTCTTCACTTGTAGCCTCAATAGGTGACTCTCCTCTGTCCTTATCCTCATAGGACTGAATTAAACTTTGTAACATAATGTTTTATATGTCTGCAATAAAGCTTTGTACCATAATGCTTTGTATGGCTGCAATAATGCTTTGTATGCTTTGTACCTATTTTGGTTGAGTCACATTTCCTCTCCTACATGATGATTGTATGTACATTTGGTATGAAGGGTTGAATGACATATATTTCAGTTATTTGTATGGATTCATTTCTTAGGAACTAATATTTGTCTCTTTATCATGCTACAGATAAATTCTCCATCATGCCAAGGAAACGATCAAGTAATTAAACCAACACAGGAAGAGATAAAAGCTAAGAATGCAAAGAAAGCAACGGCTATGAGGGAACTTAGTGAGAAGAGGAAATTGGACATGATAAATGAAGACATTCCAATTGAATAGGAACCACAACCATCAAAAAGAGATATGGTATTGGTGACACAAAGGGAAAGAATGTAAAAACTTTGTGCTATGAGAGATTTGAATACCGTAGTTGGAGACACGTCCTCTATCGCAAGTCAACATGTAGGGACACCATCTACTACATCTCAAGTTGAGAGTACATCATCACTCACATGTGAGGAAGGAGGTATACCATCGTTTGCACCTTAACCTCAAGGTATGTTTTCTATTCTATCTTAGATCGAAGGTATGCCATCTAGCCCATCTCATTGAAATATTGATGAAATTCATAATGTTGAGATAAATTTACCTATCTTAACACCACCTAGAATTTTGCATAGAAAGCCAAAGTATTTGATTGATATTGATGAGAATATTTTGAAGCCAATGGAAGGTAATATTCCAAAACACACATGTAGAAGATATTCTCATAAGAT
Source organism: Cunninghamia lanceolata (assembly GCA_027924645.1). Lineage (NCBI taxonomy): Eukaryota > Viridiplantae > Streptophyta > Pinopsida > Cupressales > Cupressaceae > Cunninghamia > Cunninghamia lanceolata. The sequence goes on along the minus strand of BSBN01000261.1, from coordinate 6,642,983 downwards.
TTGGAGATTGTTCTTTGAAAAGTTAAATGAGACTGCAAGATGTCAACTATTCATTAAAATAATGTGAAGTATAAAGTATAGGTCCATCATGAAGATTCTTGGGTTGAGAACATCAGAGGCTTCAAGTGAAAAATCTATTGTCAAGAATCTAATGAGTGCATATGAGAGTGTGGGTAACACGTCACGTACAAAAGATAGTAATGCAACACAGCATGTCATTACATCGACTATAGTAAGTAGTCAAATGAGGAAAGCTTGTCTCATTAGAAAGATGAGTCAAGCATTGAGAATTAATAGGAAAACTTTATCAAGAGTCATTGGAAGGTGCCAAAGAATTGAGGACACCAATGCCAATGAATTATGTGTGTTCTCGAGGAGACTACCATGAAAAGATAAACCAATTGTTGAAGCATTAAGATCATTAATTGAAGACTTTTGGAAGAATTAAACAAGGGTATCTCTGAATCAAAGGGATGTGGTAAGAAGGAGAATCAGTAGTCAGAACCGTAAGCCACATCCAAAGCATTTTTTTGATATGACTCAAACACAGTTTTTTGGTAAATTTCTAGAGATGTATCCTCAATTTAAAATTTGTCAAAGATATTTTGAAATTCTAAAACCTTTCTATGTTAAGATAAATCATATATACACTACTTGTTGTTGTAGATTACATATTGAATTTTCTAACCATTTTGATGTTTATCAATCTATATGTTTAGATTTGCATACTAACAATGTTTTGCAAGATTGTGGCATAGATGCCCCACCAACATATTCAAGAGAATTCATATCAAGAATTTTATGTGAAAGAGAGGAAGGTCAAATATTCTATAGGAAATTATGCTTGGATGGCACATGTCAGCATTGCGGTGGCTTGCAACGTATGCCAATATGTGAACATATGGAAAGAACACATGCAGTTGGAAACAAACTAGTAGAGTTTAGCAAGTATAAAATAGTGGCATACAATACAAAAGATGGTAAAGAAGCAAAGATGTGTTAATATGTTATTAAAAAGATTCCAATATATTAGTTTATGCCTATATTTCATGACAGTATAGTGTATGAGTATGCAAGACATGCCCATAGAGCTTGATGGTTGGACTTGCAATTCAAGTTATGCAAGCACACATTTTTAGTTGGTAGCATTGTTTCAGTCATCAACTTTGTAGAGAACTATAGTCTACAGCCACAGTGTGAGGTGCAATCCTAATATTACAACTTAACACAGGTTTCTATATTTGTGCACATCTCATTCATTCATGCGAATGATAGTACAGAGGATGACAAAAAGATCATAAGGGAGTATCATTTTTATATGTGATGATCGCACGCATTCCATGAAGTTTGTATAAGGTTGCTTTCAGGTGTTCTACAATGATTTGGCTAGAAGGGGCATATCATTCAGTCAACATATCATATGGTCAGATAACTATGCATCATAATTCCAGAACTCACAAAATTTCTATTGGCTGAGCAAGAGGCATAATATTACAAGTGTTCAACATATGTGGAACTTTTGTAAGGCTGGGCATGGAAAGGGGGAACATGATGGTGTAGGAGCATGCATCAAAAGAGCCATAGCATGAGAAGAGTTAAAGTATAAAGACAATGCAAAGTTGACAGATGCAAAATCAATCGTCGAGTGGTGTAATGCTTCAATGGGTCCAGTTAATGAAGGTAAGTCTTCAGTTCATAGTTTTTTTTGGTTGATAGATGATACTAACATTGCACCATATGAGGACTATTGTACACTAATAGGATCAAGTGAGCTACACTCTTTTAGAATCTCAATTGTAGGTTCATGGAGTATCCATACGCAGAAGATGGCATGCTTTTATTCTTCATGTACAATTCAAGCCTGAAATGAGTGTGAGTCAAATGAGTGGATTGACGAATGGCGGTTAAGTTATCTTAGCCCACTTGATACATATTGACCCTCAACGACACTAGAACTGATAGAGATGGAATCATTAGTTGACTTTGACCACATATCTGATCTAGTTTAACTAGGTAATATATCTACTTGCATAGTTTTTGAAATTCCTAATGTTATCTTACTTTGTAGTGTTTTTTTTAATGTTGACTAATTTCATCTAATTTGCTACACATATCATTGTAGGGCATGTTTATGCAGTTATTGCAGATGAAGATAACGAAGAGGGAATAGATTATTACTTGTGTTGAGGCCAAAAAGAAATTGGAGGCCCTAGTTACAGATGGAGAAAACATCGAATACCCTAAAGGCTTAGTGGTTGTTACTAGAACATGGCTTAGAAGGTACCCACATAAGAGTGTTAATGTTTGGTTGTTTTAGGAATTTGACACGCATCGAAAGATTCTTCATTACTTGAACCTTGTCATGGCATCCAATGTTCATTTGATACAATTCGTAGTAGACCTTTCAACAAGACCTTGTGGAAGGTGCACGAGTCTGACAATGAGGCAATACTTGACACAATAAAGAGTAGAGAAGACCTGGATGGTTCGTTGGATTAATTTGTAAGTATTCACATTAATTTTGTAAAGTCATGTTACATTGACTTGTAAGTATGCACATTAATTTGTAAGTTTACATAGGTTTGTCTTTTTTATTTGCTACTGCATTTTTACACATATACAGTGAATATTGTGATGAATATGTTTGTCATTGATGTCAAAGTGGTTGGATGTTAGTAATTGAGCAAGGAGTGCATAATTGTGTAGGTCTATTGGTTTTTTATTATTTGATGATACCATTATGCTTTCAGGATATGTTGTTGGGTTTTGTGATATTAAGACACTTGCTTCTTCATAGAGTATGTGATATGATGCACAGAGTTTTATGAACTTGAAAAGTAGTGGTGTGAACTTGATTTGTTTTCTATGGTATACATCTGATGTTTGCATCATCCTCATCATCATGTTATGCTTCATGGGGTTAGATCTAAGTGATGGATGAAGTTGATCCTGGGAGTAATAGATAAAATCTCGGTAATGTATAAAATCTAAGTGTCTTTAGGTGTCTTGGTTTCTAACTAGATAATAGGTGTCTCTACTTGTGTCTTAGGTATATACTATATGTCAACTAGGTTGATAGAGACTAGACAAAGGCATTTAATCTAATCTAGGTGTCTTAGGTAGATACTATATATCAACAACCTATTTAGAGACTATAATAAGGTATAATGTAGAATGATCTAGGTGTCTTCTAAGTAGATACTATATATCAACTGCCTGTCTAGAGACTAGAATAAGGTATAATTTAATCTAGGTGTCTTAGGTAGGTACTATATGTCAACTAGGTCTACCATAATAGGTGTCTTAGGTAGAACTATAATCTAGGTGTCTAGGTGACTTAGGTCTAAACTACGATAAGGTATAAAGACTAGGTGTCTTAGGTCTACTATGTTTATAAAATCTAGATACATACTATACAATAGGTGTCTTAGGTATCCTACGTCTACTAGAATGCATGTGTCTTAGGTCTTAGGTGAGGCCACATGAGCTTCCACCTTCACATGGTTGGCCTTGTCAGTATAGAATATTTATATTTCTTGAAGCTAATGGAAGCTCTTTTTTTGTACATAGAAGTTATGAAAAATTGGAATTAATGCATTGATTAAGTTATTATTTGGTGCTCTTGATGAAATATGTGTGTGCCCTAAGTTTGATCATCATCCATTTCAAGTTGTCTTTGGGTCCCATGTGACTAAGAGGATGACTCATGCTATGTACAAGAAAAAGAAGCTTCAAATCAATTTTAATGTCAAAACTACATCCTAATTATTTAAATTCATATCAAGATTCATGTCACAGGGTTTGGATGTTAGTTCATAACATTCATGTTTATCATGTTACAATAGCAGGACATAGTTGCTTATGTAATTGGTTCATTCCATTGGATCATTTGATTTGTTTGTGGTTCTTCATCATAACATGTCATGCTTTCAGGAGTTGGATTGGGTTGTGGTTCTTCCTCATGACAGGAGTTTGTTCATGTCTTCATGCTTCTTTGTGCTCCATGTCTTTAGTGTTCTCAGTGTCTTCATGTGCCATAGATTTCTTTAGTGTCCTCATGATGTTGATGTTGATCACAAAATATGGTGTTAAGGCCATGTTGATGTTTATTGATGAGTTGTGGTTGTTGTTGGAAGTTTTGGAAGTCTAAAGGATGTCACAGTGCGATATCCCTGAAGAGTCTAAAGTGTAAAAAGGTAGCAATCTTTGACGAGTTGTTACTCGGAAACCATGACACTTAGAAATATTTTTTCTAAGGCAAAGTGATCACATAGAACCCCTCTACAATAACGTCTCTCAGTTTTTGATATCTCTGAGGCATTTGCCCATGGTGAAAGGTTTTCTACTACCCCAAAAATCATCAGAAGGAGGTAATGTAAAGTTGCAAAGGGATGTAACTTTCATCCTGCTTCTGAAGTAACTAAAATAACAGTTCCAACACATCCGGATGGGTACGTTTAGTTTAGTCATGGTCCTATTTTGCACCCAAACATGCTGAAATAGTTTGACCTACATTGTATCGGCGATATTCTTTTAAGAGTCCAAAGTGCAAAAAGGTAGAAATATTTGACGAGATGTTACTCAGAAACCCTGATACTTACAAACACTCCATCCTAGGTAACACAATCACATAGAACCCCTCTACAATAACCTCTCTTAGTTTTTGATAGCTCTAAGGCGTTTGCCCATGGTGAAAGGTTTTCTACTACCCCAAAAATTGTCAGAATGAGGTAGTGTAAAGTTGCAAAGGGGTGTAACTTTCATTCTACTCCTGATGTGACCAAACCGACAGTTCCAACATGTCTGGATGGGTACATTTAGGCTAGACATGGTCCTATTTTGCACCCAAACATGCCGAAACAGTTCGAGCTACATTGTACCGACGATATCCCTGAAGAGTCCAAAGTACAAAAAGGCAGCAATCTTTGACAAGTTGTTACTCAGAAACTATGACACTTAGAAACATTTCATCTAAGGCTACGTGATCATGTAGAACCCCTCTACAATAACCTCTCAATTTTTGATATCTCTAAGGCGTTTGGCCATGGTAAAAGGTTTTCTACTACCCCAAAAATCATCAGAAGGAGGTAGTGTAAAGTTGCAAAGAAGAGTAACTTTCATCTTGCTCTTGATGTGACCAAACTGATAGTTCCAATGCATCTAGATGGGTATGTTTAGGCTATGCATGGTCCTTTTTTACACCCAAACATGCTAAAATAGTTCGAGCTACATTGTACCGGTGATATCCCTAAAGAGTCTAAAGTACATAAAGGCAGCAATCTTTGATGAGTTGTTACTCAGAAACCATGACACTTAGAAACATTTCATCTAAGGCTACATGATCATGTAGAACCCCTCTACAATAAACTTTCTTAGTTTTTGATATCTCTGAGGTGTTTGGCTGTGATGAAAAGTTTTTTGTTGCCCCAAAAATCGTCAGAAGGAGGTAGTGTAAAGTTGCAAAGGGGAGTAACTTTTGTCCTCCTCCTAATGTGACCAAAATGATAGTTCCAACATGTCCAGATGGGTACATTTAGGCTAGGTATGGTCTTGTTTTGTACCCAAACATGACGAAACAGTTCGAGCTACATTGTATTGGCGATATCCCTGAAGAGTCCAAAGTGCAAAAAGGTAGAAACCTTTGATGAGTTGTTACTCAGAAACCATGACACTTAGAAACATTTCATCTGAGGATACATGATCATGTAGAACCCCTCTAAAATAACCTCTCTTAGTTTTTGATATCTCTAAGGTATTTGACCGCGGTGAAAGGTTTTGTGCTGCCCCAAAAATTATCAGGAGGTAGTGTAAAGTTGCAAAGGGGAGTAACTTTCATCCTGCTCTTGATGTGACCAAACTGACAGTTCCAACACATCTGGATGGGTACATTTAGGCTAGGTATGGTTCTATTTTGTACCCAAACATGCCGAAATAGTTTGACCTACATTGTACCGGTGATATCCCTGAGGAGTCCAAAGTGCAAAAAGGTAGTAATCTTTGACGAGTTGCTACGCAAAAAATGTTTCACTTAGAAATATTCTATCTAAGGCTACAGGATCATGTAAGGTCCCTCTACAATAACCTCTCTCAATTTTTTATATCTCTAAGGCATTTGCCCATGGTGAAAGTTTTTCTGCTACCCCAAAAATAGTCAGATGCATGCAGTGTAAAGTTGCAAAGGGGTGTAACTTTCATTCTACTCCTTGTGCGGCCAAACTGACTATTCCAATGCATTAGGATGGGTATGTTTAGGCTAGGCATGGTTATGTTTTGCACCCAAACATGCCAAAACAATCTGAGCTACATTGTATTGGTGATATCCTCACACATTGCATTTACTATAACTGTTATAGTCTTCACATGTCAACATGCATCTTATGGTTGTTAACATACTTGTTCTAGTAGTCAACACAGTCATATATGAACTGCTTGTTCTTTTATCTTGGTTCACCTTGACTTTGTTCTCTAGTACTATCTCTGTAGGGTTTGGTTTTGTTCTTCAATGCATTGTTCCATCGTTGCAATCTTAGACCCCTATTAGGCTTGAAATATACCTCTGTTAGGCTAGTCTCCTAAATCTTAATATCATCTTCATGTTTTCATATCTGTGTTGTTCAACCCTCATCTTCTTCCACCTTTAGGTCACTGTGTTATTAGGCTTGAACTTAGACTTTTGTGATATTTGAAACCCTCTACACTTCATGGATCTATCATTATGTAATGATCTACTCTATAACTATCTTGTTTATCATATTTCATAGCAATCTTGCAAAGATTTGGGGTAGTGGTATGCATCCTTTTGCAAGATCAATACAATGTCGTAACAAGGATTTCAAGCTTAACAAGTTTTTGGGTAGGGAATTGCTTTATGGAATTAGAGTCAAATTGGTAAATGTGATGACATGATACATATTAACATGCTGAGATGCAAAGTATACATTTACAATATTAACCACATTCTCAAAGGGATTGCTAATGACTTATGGAAGCCTATAGCCCCAATGTTATGTTGCATACTCAAATTAGGAAAGACTCAATGAACTCTCATAACCTCGCCTTATATGTAAGAGCAATTACATTTAACAACCACAATGATCATCAGGTGCTCATAAGCATATGATTTTGACTATCTTATTCAAGACAACAAACATATTCTTTGCATCCCAATATGGTATAATAACAAGGAATTAAGAAATATTAACAAGGTATGGGGGTGTCCCTTGCTAAAATTATCATATAAATATTAGTGTAATATCTCCTTGGTCACTTGAAAAATTAGATAGAGTTGTTTCTGAAACTATGAGACATGATCCTTAGTGTTGTGCAAATGGCACGTGATCCAAAGGGTTGTGTAAGATTTATTGGGTGTCTTTTGAGTTGCACAAAATGATTCCTATCACTATGTGAATTATGCATGGTGCAAGGAACCATTAACTTTGTGTTGGATCAAGTGGCATTATTTAGGTGGCACATGATGCAAGGACTTATGCACAAGGTTGTACATTTCTATGTGAGTGACTAAGGCTAACATGCAAGCTTGTGCAATAGCACGTAGATCATGATGTGAACAAAAAACTTGCTTTCAATTTATCCATTTAACTAATCTTCCTTTCTTTATTTTCTCGAGCATGTCTAGTTTTGAGAGACTAAAACTTTCAACCCAAAACTCAAATTCTCTTATCATCAATTGGGATGGATTCTTTGACAATTAAACTTTAAAACCTAGAGGCATACAAAAATGATCTACACTGGACCTATCCATATTACATAATGATCAACAAAATGGATTTGTATTAACCAAATATCCATATAGGCATACATCAATATCTGTCAATATAAGTATAACATATATACAAAATAGCCATATAGGCTTAAAAGAATACCATATAGGCATACAATGTCAACTATATGCAATACAAAATATATGTCCACAAATGCCATATAGGCATACAACAAAGGAACACAATAAAAAGTCATTCCCCTCTGTTCGGTGAAAAGAATAGATCACGTGTAGCCTTTGATCTTCGAGGGGATGGAGACACGTATGAGGATGATCTACTACAAACTCAAGGATTGTTCCTCCTATTTAGTTATTCATGGATCTATAGTTGTTACAATAAAAAGTATAGACATTAATATATAGAAATTACATTATAAAAAATGAAACATTTAACAAAATAATCACTTACTGCTATCCAAAAATCTATCTCCTCATTCGCCTTAGTACCAGGATTAGGTTGTGGCAATGTCATGTCCTATAGAAACCATCCAAATAGAAATTAAACTTCAGATCAATAATCATTTGATTTTTCAAAAATAAACAACTATAACAACGAATGTAATTTAAAATTTACTAATTTGCCTCATACCCCCATCAAAGGCATGGAGCTATGAATCACAGAAGACACACCATGCTCCATTGCCTTATGAACATCGGGAGGTGTCTTCGCAGCCTACATCATCTGAAAATAAAAGAACATTGTTAGAATATATTAGTCTCATGATTCAAGATTCTAGTAACACCTATCATTGAGTTGAAGAAACTATCCTTGTACAAACTTTAAAGGTGCTACCATGCAAATGTTGCATAAGCCTGTCATAGATAGGACTATCATAAAAATGGTTATACATTTGTTTGATCTCATGTTTTGCTAGATTATTATCATTTATTGTTCAGGGATTGTTCATACACCTAACTCATGGTCCTCTCATCAGAAGAACTATCTTGATAGCTGAATTAGTATGCAAAATAACATGTAGACTGCCCTAGAAGACTATCACAAATAAATCAACAATAGGACTATCATAAGTTTAGAGGCATCCATGGCATCATTTCCATCTACTTGTCATGGCATTCCATGAGACCACATTTCTTTGAGGCATTTTTTTGAAAATAACTATATTGTAATTGAAAATTTGTCATCTATCAACATCTAGTTATTAGTTATGCAATGTCTAGTAATGCTTTGAGTTTGAAAGATGTGCAATACAATGTAATCAACGATATGAATATAAAATACAAAAATCTAGTAAGTACAATTCATTAGTTATACTGTTTATTTTATTACCTAAGTGAAGCTTTGAACTCCACCACCACTGGCAGGTGTTGTCATGAAATCTCCAAGGTTAACCTATTCGACATCCAAAATCATATATTAGAATACCATTCATATAACAATGATATTTACATGTAATATTTATAATTGTTTACTAGTTACATACCTCGAAAGTAGATGTTGTAGTGTAATATGCAGGTGGAGAATCACTGAAAACTGCATCAACTCTATGACCCTGAAATTTCATTAAAATCATCAAACTAAATTAGTTAATCTTGCATTTCAAAAATAAAATTTAATAAATTAAATTCAATGAACTTGCTAACATTTACCTGAGTATAAAGGCCAAAAGTCTCACTCACGACGACATCTGTCATCACCATCTACTCAGCTGTAGATGTAGCCTACACATCTGCATCCTGACTATCTGTGGGGTCATAACCACAGGCTGACCTACAAGCTTGACAAGTATGGGGTGGAACCCTACTCCTCGAACTCTCCCCTGGCCCAAGCTATGTTGTAAGACTGGCATGCTCTATGATTCTCTGGGTCAAGACACTAATAGACTAAAGTATCTTGACCTCAACACTCTCCTTCACAACAGAAGGGATAGACACGTGATCATGGGCTAGTCTGGCGAGTTCTCGTCTCATTGGCCATTGTGAATCAACACGTGCCCCTGGTCTATCCTATGCTGACCTCCCACCTCTACCCTGAAACTTTTGCATATCAAAATAGTTTGGCACTTTATTTTGACAAACTCACAGTAGAGATTCCTTAAAAAATATTATGGGACCTAATTATTATTGCATGGAGGATGGTCAAAAACTATCCACCACCTTTGCCCAAAATTGTCCCTTATCGCTTGGTTATTACACCAATGGATAGAGAACCTCTTGCATGTAAGGGGTAGAGGTTTATTTGTTCATGGGTCTGTGAAAATGGAACACAAGTCCAATTTTGTAATTTATTCCTTTTTAAATTGTTCATAGGACAACTTGTTTTGTCATGCCCACATTTCCCATGTGATCATGACACGCATCACACGTGTCATGTCCACATTTATCATGTGGTCATGACACGAAATATAAAAAAAATTCCACGCTTCCCTAGAAACCCCCTCGCACGCGTAAGCGTGCTCGATGGCGTTATGCTTAATGCGTAAACATAACAGTTGAATGTAGGATAATGCATTCACTTGCACATACCATTCACAATGAAGGCCAACTAGGGGGTCGATGCGACATGGTTAATGTCGCCAATAGGGTTAGGATCAACGATCAAAAACCCTAAGTTAACCTATGTGAATGAAGGGATTTTGACGTAAGTCAAAATCAATAGCCAAAATCAGGTGCATGAGAGAATATAATTTAATACAAAAATCTAATGTCGATACTCGGAAAAAAAACAATAATATAATCCTAAACAAGGTTAAATTTCACTAACCTAGCTAAACCTTAAATTCCAGAAAAATCTGGCAGCATAATGCCTCACGGGTGTGATTAGGGTTTATTATAATTAAACTAATTTTGATCGAAAGTTTACTGGTTTGGTTTTATATTGCCTGCATCTCACTAGTTGAATTGGTAGATCAGTTGAATAAGTTAATTGAACATTTTTCAACAAAGCTCAATCAATTTGTTCTTCTTCACGTTTTCTATAATTTAAAACTTTTTTTGAACAAAGCTCGATCGATTTGTTCTTCTTCACATTGTCTATCAATCAGATTTATCACTGCATCCTTTACATTATTCCTAATTTCTTGGTAGATCAGATCACAGAAACTTGTTATACTAACTTTGTTTAATTAGTTTACTAGGTTTCCAAGTTAGTTTTAAAACAACGTCTGATTTAAATTATTAAAATTGCTCTAAATATAATTAAAAAGGAATATTACATTAATATCAATCCAGCTTAAAATTAACCTCGTCAAATTAAGTTTTATGATTAAATGATTAAACCAATTGTTAAAATAATTACATCTCAAATAATTAAATTGTGTAAAAAAAACAAATAAATCTTTTTTTTAAATCAAATTAAAAATCTATAAAATATAGAATCCCTCTAATCGTGATCTAATTCTATTTATTAACATACCACTAACAAATAAAAATAACATTCCAAAAAAAAGAATAAACTTTACCCATTATATATTATCACAAAACCCCATTCTTAAAATAAATTTTAAAGCAAATAGAGGAAAATAATAAAGAGAGTGGGAAATGAAATAAGGGCAATTTTAAATTACAAATCCCTAAAATGTCCTCATTATAAAACTAATTTCCTGTCCCTAACCCTATTTTTTTTCAAACAAATTTTCTTTTCTTCTTGATTGTTTTTCTTCTCTCATTTTTGTCTTTGATTGTGTTTGCAGGTTTAATGGAGGCCATATATGAAATGCATATGATGGCATATATATATATATATATATATATATATATATATATATATATATATATATATGCCATCATATGCATTTCATATATGGAGTATATATATATGAAATGCATATGATGGCATATATATATATTCAAATCTAAATATTTATATACTGTAGGTCATTGAATAGAAATATATATTTTTTGTTTATATGCTAAAATCCCCAAATTTTTGTGGCAGTGGGGAGTGGCGCTACTGGGGGCAGTAGCGGTGGCATGTTGTGGATGGTGGAGGTGCGGCCTGTGGAGTGACGACCATAGGATTTGGAGCTGCGGATGAGGGATGGACTGTGGAGTTGTGGCGGAGCCATGGCAGAAAAGTTTAAAGGGAGGTCCGCGAGGGTATATAGCCCACGGGGAAGAGAGAGGTATGGGGAGTGTGGGGAGGGGACAGAGCCCCTACCCACATCCCACACAGTGGTGTGTGGGTGGGGTCTCCGCCCCCTCCCCACACCCTTATATTAAAAGGAAACAGTGGGGGGTTTGAAACCCCCCACCACTTGTAATTTAAAAAAAAAAATCTTAAACTGCAATCTGTATAAGTTTATGCCACAGTCTACTTCATTATTTTACACAGTGATTATTAAAAGGTTTTAATAATATTATATATATACATAAATATATACACAGCAAATCTCAGTTTTATATCCAAATACAGTTTATTTAATATTAAAATATAACAATATATATATATTGTTGTATATTTAATGTAGTCTTATAATTTTGTTTGACAGAATAATAAAATCAGTTTATATTTTTTTATATATATATATAAACAATTACATCCAAATATATATATATATAATATACATACATACATGCATTCATACATACATACATACATACATACATACATACATACATACATACATACATACATATATATATACATACATACATATATATATATATATAATATACATACATACATGCATACATACATACATACATACATACATACATATATATATATATATACATACATATATATATATATAACTATATTTTCCCATACATAATTCCTTAAAAAAAAAACTCACAGATTTCTTTTTTTAACATATATAAGCAAAGATATATTTTTTTTCTTTTTGTTATATCAAATTTATATAAGAAAATGAACATTTCTTTTAAAAATATATATTCATTGTATTATTACTATTTTCTTTTTAAGGAAAAGAAACAAATGCAATTAAGTAAATACTTCTAATACATAACATCAACAAATTTTCTTTCTTTTTTTTATTTAATTTTTAGAAAATGGAAAAAAGCGAGCGAAAATCTACAGACATAAATCCTGTAGCTGTCGATCCCTTGGATGGCAGAGAAAACCCTAACCTGGGCTCAGGAGCATCCCCCCCCAAGAAGCTGCAACAGAATTCGTCATCAGACTTCCCCTTTGGAAAGCATCTTCCGCCATACTGCTACAATTGCTGGCTTTACGGGCACAAGGAGGCGGAATGTAGGAAACCTAAGGCAATTCACAATAATTATGATCATTTGTTGCCCTCCATCGTTGAGCAGAAGAGAAGGAGTCAAGACGTAGCCAAAGTAGTAGTGCTCGCCCAGCTCCCCGATGTAGATAAATGCCCTAAGGTGCCTTCCACGGTTGACTCCTTAGGCTCCCTTCAATGCCGGCATAATTCAAAGCTACACTTCAGATCTTCTTCAGTCAAGAATACTCAGGAAAACCATGGATGTGTGATGAACACAGACAAAGTACATGTAGGTAAGAGGAAGGAATGTCACCTAAATCACCAAGTTCGAAAGCATTTATCACCTGATTCGAAAAACCCTAATTCATATCAATATGCATCCACTCGGGACCCAATGCCCTATACTAGGTCAGAAATGGGGAGTGGATCGAAAATACAGCCAGTAAAAAACAAAGAAAATGCCTGGAAAGAAATTAAAGGAGGACATAAGAAGAAGATCCCGGTAGGGACCTTTACACTAAAAGTAACAAATCCCTTTCTCCCTTTAGAAAATGCGGAGAAAGCGGAAGAGGCGAGATCTGGGAAGGGAATCAAAGTGTCCAACAAATTCACGGCAAAGACACAGTCAGCTCTTGAAAGGAAAGAGACTTTCAAACTGCGCCCAGTTATCTTTTCCACAGAAACTTTAGATCAGCAACTCAGAATTTTCAACCTCACAAAGTATGCGAAGAAGGAAGCTCGAATCTTCTCTAATCTCATAGAGGTTGATAGGTCAAATTATATCAAAGTTTCAGCCCCTTTACATCATAATCAGTCTCCGGTATATATCCCCCCACACAGTTGGAGAGAGACACCAAAAGACATTAAGGCTCAATCTATCCCTTATATTGAGTCAGCTTCTAAGATTGAGGATAACGTGGTCATCATCAGCAATCCCTACAGTGAAACTAGATGGAAAGATTGCCAAGATCTTGGCATCTATGCTTACTAGAATGGGCCATCAGATCACATCCCCAGTCTTATCAGCTGGCTTACCGACTTCTGTGCTGAACAGGTAAGTATCTATCACTATTCTAATAGATTACTATATATGCATTGTGGTAGCTCACTGATTAAGAAGAACTTCCTTCATATATCTGAATCTCTCTTTAAAGGTTATGCTATTAAATTTTTTGGCTGGATACCTGATTGCAAGGAGGAAAATCTAGATTTTCATATCCCCACTTGGGTTACCTTGCAATCAGTACCTCCAGAACTGATGCATCCAGTAATTTTAAAAAAACTAGGAGCATCTCTAGGAGATCCTATTGGTATTGATACATCCTATAATACCTGCAATAATATTAATTTATTAATCAAATGTAAAGTCAATACCTTCCCTTTCAAACCAATCAAAGTAATTACTAATCATGCCATTTATAATATCAACTGTCAAAGGAAGTTCCTGGAGGTCTCTGAAATTATTAATCTAGATTCGGAACTGTCAATTGAAAATCATTCTATGCTACTGACCTCAGATCTTGAGAAGGCCCTCCCTTTGATTAAATATAACAGGCAAAAGAAGAACAACCCAAACCTTGTGAAGCACAGTGTAAAAAGTGCAATCAAGTCAAGATAGTCAGAGTACCCCAATCCAGTCATAAATTTAAATCCTGACACAGAAGCTATTCCAGAAGGTCTTCCTATCTGTAAGGAAATGAACCTTCAGCAGAAGAGTCATGAGGACAAACAAGGGCAGCCCGGGAAAATCAGATTTAGCAGAACAAAAAGGAAAAATATCAAAAAAATAAAAAAGTCAAAGAAGAAGACTTCCCCTGATATACTCAAAAACGAAAGAAGTAAAGAAATAGAGCACAACAAAGAAATCAAGGAACCTATCAACAACTTTCCCAAACTGGCAGCAAGTAAAGAAGCTCAAGTCTCAATTCCAAAAGTAGCTTCTGATGTCACACCTAAAGTCAACAAATTCTGGCAAACTCCAGAGAATAAGAGCATTAAAGGTTGCAATGAAGGCTCAATTAACAGAGATATGGAAATTGAAGAATTATCCCACAAGTTCAGCAAATTCTTGAATGAAGAAATCAGCACCAATGAAGACATAAACATAGATGATACAGAAAGTGAGGAGATAGACCTCCTTACTGAAGAATTACTCCACGTCTTCAATCCAGAGAATCACAATGAAAGTACCATCCTGCAGAAAGAGAATCTTCTACAAAGAGTCCTTCAACTAGGTGGGGAAAACTACACCTTTGACAATCTAAGGAGAGATTTAATGAGAATAGAACAGGAAGATCACATACAGAGGTCAAATCTGGAGGAATGTCCTGATGGAAAGATTGATACTAGCATCAAAGGACCTGATGAGATACAGAACACCCTAAATGAGCAGATCCTTTTAGCACTTGCAGAAGAGGAAAAAACTTTGCTGGAAGGGGATCAAATTGAGGAAACATGTCGTTCCAATCAAAGTCAGTTGGGGATCTGCATGAACCAAGAGGGTATCAGATCCCCTAGATATGGGACTGCCAAAGCTAAAAGGGGAAGGAAATCTTTAAAAGAATTGAGAGAAGCAGATGGTCAGGTTAGAGAGCAACCAAAGATCAGTGATATCTTCAATGTTGGGAAGGGGAAGATCCTTCCCAAGGCTCCATGAAAGTCACTACATGGAATGCTAGAGGCTTAAATGCCTCTAGCAAACAAAGGCTTTTAAGACAGAACTTAAAAGCCTTTGAATCCGAAATTGTTATGATACAGGAAACAGAACTGAATTTAGAAGAAGGGCTGAAACTGGGAAAGAAACTGAGTTATTGGAATTTGCACTTTCAGGAATCACGAGGGGCTTCAGGAGGTTTGGGCTTTATATGGAATCAGAGGAAGGTAAGCCTTGAGATCATTGAGTCAAGGCATAACTGGATGAGCTGTCAAGTCAAAAGTACCATCTCTAATCTTCAATTCCTGCTAATTAATGTTTATGGTCCCATTTCTAATTTTGACAAAAAAGCTGTATGGACAGATCTAAGTAATTTCTTCCTCAGTTATATCAATGAAATTATTATCATTGGTGGAGACTTTAATACAATAATTAGCTTAGAAGAAAAAGCTGGAGGTACAAAACATATACATTCAACATCTATAGAGTTTAAAAATTGGATAGATGATCATTGCTTAGAAGATATCCCAACCAATAATGGTATCTTCACATGGAATAATAGGAGAAAGGATTTTAACTATATAGCTGAAAAATTAGACAGATTTCTTTTTAAAGGAGACCGTAGCTCCTTCCAGTTTGATATCTCTTCTCAGATTTTGCCAATAGCCGGATCTGATCACTTTCCAGTCCAAATTTCCTTAACAGAACCAAAAAAACCACATAGAAACCCTTTCAAATGCGAAAAGATGTGGTTTTTGGACAATAACTTCATGAATCTAATCAAACTTTGGTGGAACGAAGTAACCTTCAAAGGCTCAAAAATGTTCACTTTCGTTTCAAAATTGAAACACACTAAAAAAAGGATCCTAGAATGGAACAAAACACATTTCAGGAATATTTTTAAAGAAAAATTAGACTTGGAAGAAGAATTAATTAATCTCAACTCTGAAATTATTAAAAACGGCATGAACAATAATTCTTATCTATTGGAGAAAGAACTATTACATAAACAAGAAGACATTTTAGCAAAAGAGGAAACATTCTGGAGACAAAAATCCAGAGAGAAATGGCTCAATGAAGGCGACCGAAACACAAAATTCTTTCACAATAGCACAATAGCGAATAGAGCCTTTAAAAGTATAACAAGGATCAAAGATGAGGCTGGTAATTTGACAGAAAACCCAAATCTTATTGCTGAAACTATGGTGAAACACTTCCATAAAATTCTCAATAATTTTGAGAGCTCCAACTTGATAGCCCAGGACAAAATGCTGAGTTCAATCCCCTCCCTCATAACGGTAGAAGATAATAAAAATTTAAATAAACCTATTACATTGGAAGAAGTTAAGTCAGCTTTATTTAGCATGAATCCTGATAAATCCCGGGTCCTGACGGCTTCCAGGCCTTCTTCTTCCAAAAAAGTTGGGACACAATTGGGACAGATCTATGGAAAGCTATAGAAGCTTCTAGAAACGGCGGATCCTTATTATCTGAAATTAACTCTACTTTCCTTACTTTAATACCCAAAACTGAAAATCCTGTTAATCTAGGAGATTACAGACCTATTGCGCTTTGTAATACGATCTACAAAGTATACTCCAAAATCCTCTCTTCCCACCTAAAGCTCCTGTTACCTAAACTTATATCAGAAGAACAAACTGGCTTTGTACCAGGACGTTCCATTCTAGATGGTATCCTGATCATCCAAGAAGCAATCCACTCAGCTTCCAAAAGCAAAACTCCAAGCATGTTTATTAAACTTGACTTTCAAAAGGCATATGATATGGTAGATTGGAGATTTCTTTGTAAAACACTAGAAGCATTTGGCTTTAACCATCAATGGATTAATTTAATATTTCAATGTATCTCGACGACTAAAATCTCCCTTTTAATTAACAGCTCGCCAGAAGGTTTCTTCGAGACCTCAAGGGGCTTAAGGCAGGGAGATCCACTCTCACCCTTTCTTTTTATAATCATGGTAGAAGCCTTTGGCCGAGCTTTTTCAAGAGCCCAAATCGAAAAGAAAATCAGTGGTATCCAAGTTACAAAAAATGTTCCAAATATAACTCACCAACAATATGCAGATGATACAATTCTTCCTAGTGAAAGTACTATAGCTGAAGCAAAAACTATCAAAACCATTATACAATCTTATGCGGCTGCTTCTGGTCAAAATATCAATGCAAACAAGTCCAAAATTTTCTTTTTAAATACTAATTCTACTTCAGAAAATCAAATCTGTAGTATTTTGGGTTTCAAGAAAGGAACTTTCCCATGTAAATACCTAGGAATAGATTTAGAAAGTGGTATTAAACACAATAAAGTATGGAAACAGGTTTTGACAAGAATAGACTCCAAGATAGGAACCTGGAAAGATAAATGGCTATCCAAAACAGGCAAGATAACTAAAATAAAATCAGTTCTTACAGCTCTACCCATCTATCCTCTCTCGTGTCTCCCTCTCTCAAAATCCATTAATTCCAAACTTGAAACTAAGCTTAGGAACTTTCTGTGGACAGATTGTGAAGAAAGTAAAAAGATGGCCCTCATCAAGTGGGATAAGATTAGACAACCGAAAGAACATGGTGGTTTAGAGATAAAGAATTTAAATTGGCAAAATGAAGCCTTCGGGGCTAAATTATCTTGGAGATTATTTAAAGAACACAAGCAAAAATGGGCTAAAATTCTATATAACAAATATCTGGATGCTGATAAACCTGAATCTTTATTTCGAATGAAAACCCTTCCAAAAGGCTCGAGCAGCTGGAATTTCATAGCTAACAATAGGCACATTATTACTAATCATCTTTCCTGGGATATTGGCAAGGGACAAGATGCATTGTTTTGGGAAGATTCTTGGGATGGATTACCACCCATAGATTCTCTGAATCTTCCTCAAAAATGCAAAAATCTCCTCACTAAAATATGGGGTAATAAAGTCAAAGATTATATGACCCTTCATAATGACCATGAATGGACATGGAAATCTTTAGAAGGATTAGATCTGGATCCTGCCTCAATAACCTCTTACAATCAAATGATTAATCAGAGGAAAGCAAAACAAATTAATAGGGATGATAGATTGGTATGGGCCGCTGCCAAATCTGGCCAATATAGTGTTAAAGAGGGCTATAAATCTATAATCAATTCTCAGAGATGGGAAGAAATTAATATCCCCCTACATCTCTGTTGGGACAAAGCCTGTTTACCTAAGGTAGGTTTTTTCCTCTGGTTAGCCTTTCAAAATAAGATCCTTACTGCTGATAACCTTCAAAAAAGAGGTATTCATGGTCCCTCCCGTTGTGTTCTATGTAAACAAAATACCGAGGATGTCGATCATCTCCTGTATAACTGCTCATATGCCAAACATTGCTGGGATTGGCTAAAACTTAAATTAGGATGGATCACCGCTCTGCCAGAAACCTACCAGGATCTCCTGAGTGGATGGCCCAAGGGCCTATCCAAAGGTATTTACAGTAAGATTTGGAATATCTGCCCGGCTATTATGTCCTGGGAAATTTGGAAGGAGAGAAATCGAAGGATCTTCAAAAATCTAGAAATGCAGGTTGATACTCTTACTAACAAAATTGAAGTATGCATTACCGAAACCCTCAATTCCCACATTAGGAATTCTAGTTTCGAAGAAGGCTCCCTCTCTATGTGGGACTGTAAGATTAAAGAAAATTGGACAAAACTTATCAACCCCCCCCCAAGTTTATAAAACGAAAAACGCTGAGGCAAGGAAAAACTGTAAATGGACTTGTCCCCCCCTGAATGGTACAAACTCAACTTTGATGGAGCCTCCCGTGGCAATCCAGGCCAATCAGGTATTGGATGTATTATCAATAATGATAAAGGGGAATGGATTTTCAAAAGAGCAAAAAATATAGACCCAACCACTAACAATATGGCAGAACTTGAGGCCCTCCATGAAGGTATCAAATCTTGTCATAAAATGGGTATTTCAAAAGTTATTATAGAAGGGGACTCCCAAATAGTTCTAAATGCATTGCGCAATAGATCAACCACGAACTGGGTTCTCCACTCTAAGCTCGAAGAAATCCTGCTACTACTAGATAAATTTGAAGCTTTTCAAATTAACCACATCTTCAGGGAAGGTAATCAAAAAGCTGACAATCTTGCTAACCTTGGTGCGGATGGGTTAGACATTCTTAAATCCACAAACCCTTCATAGTCACCTTTTCTTCATTATCACTCCCCTCCCCTCTTGTTGGTTTAAATTTATATCCTCTTATTGACCACAAATATCATCCCTCTGCCGATTTTTAAATTCAGGCTCTATCATTTACACACAAATTTTCTCAGGTAAGAATGCTAAACAAAATTAGATTTTTGTGTCAGTTCGGACATTACATGATTTTTTAAAAAAACTTGTTAAGGTCTTTATCTTTCATTTAGTCTAGATTTATAAAGAAATTAGATAACCAAATTAGATTAGTATTATAAGGCCCTTACTCACATATAGTTTTTAGTGTTCTTTTAGATTACTTTCCAGAGTAGCTCGAATAGTATGTCATGCATTTTTAAGGTAATTAATAGTAGAGTAATAGTCTTGTTTTATTTCTATTAGTGGCCATCGGTTTATGTTCTTGATCTTATACCCTTTGTACTAACCCTTTAATTTGACTAACATGTAAAATAAGTGTTCTTTTAGAATGGATGGTGGTTGCCTTTTATTTCTAATGCAGGACAGGAAAAGGAAGACTTGTACACCAATAGTCATCATTGAGTAATGTCATTATTTTCCGAATATGTATCTCCTGTTAAAGGACCATTCGTTGTACAATTATGAATAACATACAACCAGGGGAATGCCTCTGTGAAATAATGTAATGTACAACATCTTCACAACATGTGTAATTGTAGCATAGTGAATAAGATATAAACAGGGGTATGCCTCTAGGTTTTATTTGTATGTATTGGACTAATGTCCCAGGCAAGACTGGAGGTTTTCTTCCCCGTTCTTTCCTACCAGTGCCCGTTTGAACGGAGGACATGTAAATTTTATTTTTAATATAATCAAAGGCTTCGGCCGTTCATTGATAAAAAAAAAAAAACAAATTTTCTTTTTTTATAAGAACAATATACAAATTTCATGTTTGTCTCTCAACAATAAAACCACAACTTTCCTATTTGATATTTTCAAAAAAAACATACAAATGAAATAGCATTAAAACCAAAAAAAATTCTTCATTACTCTATTTTTTTTTATTTTGAATGATAAGCATTAAAATCGGCAAATTTAAAATTTCTATTTCAAATGTAAATAGCTTACACACACAAGTAAAAATATACGTTTTACAACAACAGAGAGAGGACAATGTTCTCCTCTTTGAAAACTAACAAATGATATAAATCCTAACTTGGCCATGCTCTCTCTCAAGAGCTAAAAAGAAATAGGATAACAACTCCAAGAACAATGTTGTTTTCTTCAACTTCACAAAGCTCCCAATATCCTACAATAACACAAAAAGGGGAAAGAAGCCACAACAACTTACTCTCTTCCCTACCGTAGACCCGCCAATGGGTCACCCCCGACCTAGGGAGGTCATCCTCACACTAGGAAACTCGATCCACAACACTACAATGCAATTAACAACCAAACACAAAATTACTCCCATGGCTAACACAACACAAAAACTCACTCAAGATGAGTTCAATGGGGTAGGGGAGTGGACAACACTCAACTCAAGAGTGCCACTCCTAAAACATCCCAATACAAATCCCTCTCAAGGCCTCAAGCCAACACTTTTAAACATAGTTTCACAAAGCTTCCATTTGGCTCTCAAGCCACTTCACATATTGCACATATTCACCTATTGCCCTCAAGGCTACAACTCCACAAAATCAAGGAAATGAGCCTGAGGAGGTTCACTCCTCCCCCACCCCACACATGTTGAGCATCTTCTCCCAAGTGGGAGAGGCTCTCACAACACCCATACAATTTTTCCCCACAACAACAAGTAAAAACTCAAAAATAGAGCTCACACATAGCATCACACAAGTAAATAAAAATGCATAAGGGAAGGCCTTAGCCTTAAAACATACCCTAAAAAGCCCAATTGGTAGATGGTTGAGTAGAGCTCCTCCAACTCCTCCAAAATAAGCCACCAAACTCCCTCCAACATTTTTCCCAAAGTAAATTAAAATCAATAAAATTTGCCAAAAAATGAACAACCCCATACCCCTCTCCAAGTGGGATTATAATAGGCTATTCTCATGAGCCTTGAGGAATGGGGAGGTAACACATGTCACCTCCTCACTCCTCCTCCCAACTACAAGCAAGACCCTTGGAATGGGTGGTGACATATGTCATTCACCCATCCACCAAGTCTCTCTCCCTTCCACTTGTCCTCTCTAAAACATGTGGGAGAGAAAAGTGGAGCTTAAGAGGGAATGGGTGCCACATGTGCCCCAATCCTTTCCTCCTAAGAGGGACCACACAACCCCAAGGTACCCTCACCAATTGTGGAAGAGGCTTGGAGTAAAGTCCTCCACAATTAAGGGGTCTTGGAGACTTCCCCAACCTAGGGAAGAGGAAAGGAAGAGGTTGAGTGTTTGACCCACTCATCCTCTCCCTCCCATGCCTCCATTTTCGTCACTTTACTTCAGAGTGAAGTTAAAGTGACCAAATGGAGGTTTACCTAAGGTAACACAAGACAAAAAGGTCCCTAGACCCAAGGGGTACAACCCAGGGTCAAGTTTAGCCCATTTTGAGCACCAAGGGTTGAGTTAAAGCTCATGAAAAGGGGTCTCAAAAATTTATAACTTAAAAAATAAAATTCAAAAGGCACTATTCTTACAACACCAATTAGAATTCAAAATGAAAGAGGGGTAGACTTAGCCTAACTAACAACATGAAACAACATTACAGAAACTCATCATGCACATAGTTGATTTTGGTTCCTCTTGGAACTAGATCGGCTTCACAAGGGAAAACAACACCGTGTGTGGGATGATCTCCAAATTTATGTGGCTTTATTAGAAATATCTGTGCACTCAAATGAAATGTTAATTCCACATGTATATAATAGCCAAAGAAGATTGAAACATACAATTGCATACAACATCACATGTTCATATAAGCATCAAGGAAGTCACATTACAATTAGATTCTAAATTCTACATTTCAAACATCCATTCCCAAGATTGAATCACATAACAAATTTCTCACTAACATCACATGAATAGTATCCCAATAACAGCATAATATAAACTATATGTCTAACATCATTAGTGAATCAATATCCAGGTCTAAACACATTGTAAAGATGCTAAGCATAACAAATCCACATACAACATAAAGTCTAATAGTATAGAAATTCAGGATCAACAATCCCACAAGTCTAAATGTATCACCAATAGTAAAATAAATAGTCAAATAGAAGGGAATGAAAAAGTAGGCCTCACATCCTCCCCCCTAAGACTGTACTTCCTCCTGGAAGTCATCAAAGAGGTGAGGATAAAGGGTCCTCAATCTCGCTGCATCCTCCCATGTCAGCATGACATCATCATACATGTCCCATTGGACCCTAACCTGGTCCAGCTCTTGACCTCGAAGGCCCAGCGTCCGATGAGCTAATATGTGAATTTGCTCCAAAGCCAGCTAACTGTCTGCCTCTACCTAAAGAGCACTCCAATCCAATACATGAGATAAATCAGATATGTAATGCCATAAAATAGAAACATGAAAAACATCGTGGATACGTGACAGGCTAGGTGGCAAGTGTTGGCAAGAGACACTATATGGGTTCATGATTGTTGTCATTGATGGTAACAAAGCTCATCCCACACATCCGCAGGACATTGTGTGTCTCTACCGGAAGTCAGAATGAAGATTGTTGAGGTTCGGTAAACAAGAATAGAGCTTGTGGCAAGGTCCGACAGATAGGTCCGGATCTCTCAGAAGAAGCATCTTGGTGAAGTGCAGATTTGGGGAAGTAAAGAGTACTACCTTGAGTGATAGATTCCAAGGTTTTAGCCTCTAGTGATAGATAAGGTAAAAGATATGAATAGTTGAGTACTGGATTCCTGAGTGACAGTGTGAACAGAGGAAGAACTGACTAACAGAACATCAGACTACTTTCCAAACGTGTTACTGATGGTGTTAAAGGTTATGAAGGCATGAATTATGTAATTAATGATTTCTACAAGCATATACTTGATCCATATTACTTGATGTGCAAGGATTCAGCCGACAGAACAGAGTTTGTGAAAAGATTAACTGTTCCGGGTGCCAACTAGGAAAAGAATGAAATCACTTATGCGGATATATATATATAGGATGGATTTAGTTGTGAGATGTGTTGTTGTTGATATGAGGAATGTGAATAAAAGTAGAGCAGAGCAGAAGTAGGAAGGAAGGTCTGGTATGTGAAAGGAAAGCAGCATAAGAGAAGAGGAAAGATGAAGTGCAGCAGATCAGTGTACTGAGCCTAACCGGAACTGAACTTCAGCATATGTGGATGCTTCCAATCAGTTCAAGTATTGTATAACATTCTTTTGTAGACAGTGTGTCTCCTTGTAGGCAGTGTGCCTCCTTTGTGAGCAGTGTGCTCAGGCAGTGAGCCCTAATTGGCAAGTGCCATTTTGTATTTCCTTATTCTTCTAACAGAGAATAATCTTTAGGTTAATCACCCTGTGGTTTTCTCCCTTAACAGGGTTTCCACGTCAAAAATACAGTGTCATGTGTTTTTCCCTTCCATGGTAATGTTTTCTTATTTGAATTAATGTTGCATTGATTAATAAGAAAGTTTAGAAAGAAGAAATAATTAGGATAACTGATTCACCCCACTCTCAGTTATCAACAATTGGTATCAGAGCCAAGTTCCTCCTAACAGAGTCTAACAACTCAAGGAAGATCTGGGAGTCCAAATTGATGCATATGGTTTAAGGGAGCAACTCAAGACTGCTCTTGAGGATCTTGAACAGTCAAACTTTGAAGTCAATGAATTAAAGGAAAGACTCAAACAGGCTAATGATTTCATGAGAGAGCTAAAAGACAAATTAAGTCTCTCTATGAAAAAGAGAAAGGAGCTGCTTCAGCAATTGGCAAGATAAGGTGAAGAAAATAATGCAAATGAAGAACTGACTGAGAAAACCAAGTTATGTGAAAAGTTATCAAAAGAAATCATTATGGTAAGACATGAAATGGAATCAGGAGTTATAAAGTTTACCCAAGAAATTGAAGAGAAAAGAAAAACTGAAGATAATCTAAGACAATCTCTCAAGGAGAAATCAGAAGATTGCCACCAGATGGATATAATTATCAGACATCTTGAATCTGATCTTGAAAATGCTAAAGATAATGAAGAAAAACTTGAGGATCAAATTGTCTCTCTAAAAAGGGATCTTCAAACAGCAAATGAGTATAAAGAGAAATTCAAGATAAGTTCTGCTCAACTTGAAGTTCTTCTTGAAAGTCAAAAGAAGGTAGATGACAAATGTGGTTTGGGATATGAGAAAGGAGAAAGCTCCGGATCTGGTCAGAAGAATTTTGGATTAGAAAATCCAAGGAACAGGCCTAGAAGACGTCCGGTAAGATAGCCCAATGCTCAAAGATATCCATCCTTCAATGGATACTGCCACAGCTGCAATCACTTTGGTCACAAAGCTAATCAGTGTAGAAAAAGAATGAATCAGACTAATTCATCCTTCTCCGGATAGTGTTTTAACTACAAAAGGTATGGTCACAAGTCTCATGAATGCAGAAATATGCAAATGAACAAATCATTCAATGGTAGATGCTTTGCATGCAATAGAATAGGTCATATGGCTAATCAATGTAGATCAAGAGGATATCAGTCAAATATGCAAATAAATGTTGTTTGCCAAATTTGTAATAGGTCTGGTCATAATGCAAAATTCTGCAGAAGCAAGAATCAGGAGAAACGAGGTCCAGTATATCATAATCAGAATCAAGATAAGGGTAAACAAAAGGTGAATGCGGATGAAGTTAGGAATGAGATGAACAAGATTTGGGTGAAGAAAAGTTTAGAGAATGTAGAGGTTGGATCCGCACTAGACTCTGGTGGTGATATTCCTTCCAGAAACTAAAAGGTGAGCTCTGGCTCAGGGGGAGACACAAAGAAAACCTTGTTCCCCCAGCCAGTTAAGTGGTGCCTGAAATTGGCACATGAGAAGTTGCAGATCAAAGGGTTTCTAGAGAAACATGTAAAGAAGGTCAGGAAAAGATCTAAGAGATCCGCAAGAAAATTTAAAAGGTTCAATTCCTTCAGAATTGGTCTGATTAAGCAAGTCTTCCAGTAAAATAGGTTTCTCACAAGATTGGCCCAGTATGAATCCAAATTGATACAGCTTGATCTGCGGATACATAAGATGATCAGAAGGACAAGTGGATATGATGATTCATCACTAACATTGATCACAAGGGAATCATAATGATCTAGATGAGTTTCTTCCTCCTTGAACAAGGAAAACTAGGCAAACCTGAATGAATTAGGTTGCGCATTTATTGCAGGGTGAAAATTAGGACTTCTTGGAATAAAAGTATTCACTTGTCTATCATTTACACACTTGTACACTCACATGCGAAGAAGAAAGAAAAGAAGCTCTGCAAACAACTTCTCCCAAAAGATCAAGGCAACTCTAATTGTCTTGACTTGGCAAAAATAGGGACCCAACCTTTTGGCTTGGCTTGTGTTGTCTGCTTTCTGGCAGTTTGGTAAAAGTAAGTCATGTGCATCATCATGTAGAATCAAGATGAGGTAAGTCATCATTATGAGGTCAGTTTGTCAAAGTTCGTATTTCAGTTCTGTGACCTCATATTTAGAAAGAGCATTAGATTCCATGCAGGTTTGTCTTTTACATCAC
This sequence comes from Cunninghamia lanceolata, assembly GCA_027924645.1. Lineage (NCBI taxonomy): Eukaryota > Viridiplantae > Streptophyta > Pinopsida > Cupressales > Cupressaceae > Cunninghamia > Cunninghamia lanceolata. Next base: position 6,616,549 of record BSBN01000261.1, on the reverse strand, counting down.
CCTGATATTCATCAGGATGTGAGAGTTAGGAACAGTCAAAGTTTTGGTCAAACCTAATATTCGCAGGAGGAGGATCATATTTTATAACCTCAGTCAGGTTATCAAAGATCATCTTGATCTTAGTACATCACCTGATAAGTCATGCGGTCCAAATATCCAGACGTCGACTTTAAGTGATGGCGACCCTTAACCGTCAAATAGCCTTACATTTTGCAAGAGCCATATTTCCAAATACAACTTGATATTTCTTAATATCCTCCTACCGTGAAATATCACTCTAAGCCAATAACCTGATGACATCATCTAACCCCGATAAACGAAGAAACAAACATGACGATGACATCATCATCATATTTACCTCTCGGCAGGATATTTTCTAAACATGATCATGTTCGCATAACATGACGATGACGTCATGATGCCTTTCCGATATAATGAATGAATATCTAGATGATGTCACCCTGATATCCCAAGAGTTAGAAAAGAATGACTTCGGTCATCATCATCATCCAAAAACACAGCCCGATATTTTTGAATATCCTCCTGACGTTTAAAGCATGGCCTAATGGCGCAAACATCACCCGATATCTAAACATAACCTGACGTTCTCAAATATCATCCTGCCATTTAGATATCACCCCGCTCCCATTGGTGCCATTAGCATTAAATGCGCGCAGACATGGTGGGTGGTTCCCACTGATCATTAAAACCCGATGGAACACCTGGCGAAATCCTGACTTGCTGTGCAAAAAATCAATGAATAAAATCTAATCTGTCAAGATTTGCCCTAAATTTACCCTAATTGCAAGGTTAAAAGGTAAATCTAACGCCATTTTCACATTTACCTTGCGAAGAAATTACTTTTTACAGAGCATAGCTTCCATATCCTCCTACAAGTGATATTACGACGAGCGAAGTTTCTATGCAGCAGAAAGTGCGTGATCATCAGCAAGAATTAAGAGTACTTTCAGAATTCCATTGGTATAAAAGAAATTAGCATAACCAAGTAAGTAAATAAAACCCTCATCATGTTGTTTCTATAACAGTCAGGTATGATGTTATAGGTCTAGTTTACGCATCCCCATGATGGACTTATGCTGAATGAATGTAGTATGCATGATGAATATTAAAGATAAATTGTTATAGGTATGCATGTATATACACATTGTAAGACGGGATTTCATTAATTGCAGGTACCCATGGCTAACAAGAGGTTCGTCAAGTGTCAAGCAGAATTTAGTAAGCCCATGTTCTTGTCTCAGAGGGGCATCCTGTTCAAATACGGTGCAATCATAGATACCCATCAGGGGAGTACCAATTTGGAAGCCTGGTCAGTTAGGCTGAACGGTGAGAATAACAAGAGTCCTATGCTGGATGTAGTTTTCGTATCCAGAATGTGGAACGCCGCCGGTTTTCCATACTCTGTGGAATCTTTGGAGCTGGTCATCGAGTGTGCCTGGAATTACAACCCAGAGACCAGGTAGGTGATGAAGCATGGGAGGATATACACCAACCTATCCATCAAGGGTCTATCCAGGACCTTTGGATTGCCATTGGGTAACAAGGTCAAAAGTGTGGACCTGAAGAAGTCAGAGAAGGAATATGAAAACAATAAGAAATCAGCGAGGAAGAACATGTATCAATGGAGGGCTGAAAATAGCACATATCCTGTAGCAGCCAAACTTCCTATGCATCTATTCAAATATGATTTTGCTAATGAATATCAGTATATGATTGCACTACTAAATAGAGTAACAGGCCAGCCTGATGCTGGTAGTTTCAGGGATTGGATGTATGGAATAATAATGATGTGTTTATTTTCAGATATCAAGCCACTATGGGGCCAGCTAATAAGTGATGCTCTACATGAGCAGCTGATGAACCTAGGAGGTTCAAATTGTGCTTTCTATATGACATCCTATATTGTCTATTCATGTCCATACCAAGGCACATTTGATGCACTAGCTACCGATGGAAAGCTTATAGGTACAAATGTTGTGCATATCTGGGATCATCATCCCTAACTGCAAAGGGTCAATTACCTCCAAGACTACAAATTGGTCAATGATGCATTCTCTATGCATCTGGTGAGGACCATGGAGGAAGACAGAACAAAGAGATTAAGCATGGAGGCTCAAGAAATTATCTACAGGCATGGAGCCTGGTACATACAGTTGCCACCTTTTCTTACATAAGGATTGAAGGTTTTGAGGGGCATCCTCTCATGCTGCCAAGGTATCCCACTGATGTAGTGATACTAATGGAGTTCATCAGGCAGGGCTCCACAATGATAAAAACGTACAAAGATGCTAAGAAGCTGCCACCAATTTTGTTTCTAGTCACCATTGGCTAGTATATGTGCCCAGATTCAGAACACATAAAGAAGGTGATGATCACCTTGAATAAGATGAATCTGCAGCCTTTTCCACTGACTAGGCCATATGATCCTTATGGCAGGATGCAGAAAATAGTAGGAAAGCCTATTCATCAGAGGCACCTAGAAGATTTCTAGGCTGACTGCGAGAATGAAGCAAAAGCAAGAAGAAGGTATCAAAGGTTAACATTGAATCAAATCAAAACCTTTGATTGCATCCCCATCCCCCAACAATTGAAGAAAGATGACGGCAGGATAATTGCAGATGAGTATGAACAGAAGAAAATATATAACGATACCATCTCTGCACCTGACCTCACTATATAGGAGGACATATCCTTGGACCCCTTCATTGCCAGGACCATGCAACTAACCCAAGCTTGGGTTGATGAACAGATAGAGGCTTTGAAGAAGAAGGGTGTTGCCATTACGGTGGACAACAAGAAGAAGGGGCAGGATATTCTCGGGGATGAGTTTGATGACTTCCTGAATGAAAAGAGGAAGACTAAGGGAGATAGACTCCCTCCACCACAAGAATAAAGCAAAAGACCCCCAAGGGGCAAGAAGGTAGATAAAGAACCCAAAGGGGTTATTATTGAAAAGGCAGTATTTGTAGCTGAGGAGGCAGCAGCATCAGGATCTAGATCAGAATCAGCATCCCCTCCAAGGACAAGGAAAGAAAAGTCCAAGAAGAGTAAGACAGCAGAGGCTGGAATCATTGAGACCCTAGAAGAGGGACAATCCTCAAGGAAACATGATAAAGAGGATATCCTCATGGAGGAAGATCCTAGAGAAGAAGAGGCTCCATTGATAATAAAGAGGAAAAGAAGAGCTCCACAGGTGGTGGTGTCTACCCCACCTAAGAAACAAAGAACCTCTATGAGAGGTGAAATAAGACAACCCCCAACATTGTTACAAGGGGTAGGTAGTGAAGTACCTAAGGAACTTCAGCATAATGTTCCACTTCCTACCATCGTCAAGTTCAAAACTGAACTTGTAGAGGAACAGATGAAAGAAACTTCTCAGACACAAGCAGAACACATCTCGCTTGACGAGACAATAAATTTGTCTGATGATGAAGTTGTACAAGAAGTGACTGCACAAAAGATGGAAACACTTGCTGCTGGTACAAGCATGACCCCTCACAAGCCTCCACCAGTTCAAACTATACTGGAGGAGATGAAGCAAGTGGAGGCAGAACAAGAAAAGAGCCCAGAGCAGATAGCTCAAGAAATAGGGCTAGAAACATTAATTACCCAGGTGACAAGTCCTGCAATGGTGGACCTAACAGAGAAACAGGATATGAATCCTGAACATCTAGTAGGATCACCTGATAGGGGACACCCTGCAGAAGAAATAAACGTGGCAGAACCAGAGAGCCATACTTCAGAAGTAAGCCCACCAATCACACAAGGTGCATCTACGGAGCCTGCCATAATAGAAGTTCGAGAGAAGGCGGCTGATGAGGAGAGAATAATAGAAGATCCTGTTACCAAAGCTCAGGAGCTTGATACTATAGGTGCAGAACAAATAATAGCTCCAGAACAAACGCCAGCACCTCAGGCGGACTCCACAATATCCAGTATGGTGGATATGCAACAAGAAATAGAAAAGCCAAAAGAGGATGCTACAAGGTCAATTATTGAAAATGAACCTCAACAAGGGGAAGAGTTGAAAACAGATGAAGTAATGATGGAGAAGGATCATGATCAACATATAGATACAATACATGATCCCCCACCCCAAGAAGATGCTCCTCTAGAGAAAGAGGTTCCTCAACAGGAGGATGTGCCATAGGATCAACAACAAAGTGAGCATCAGGAAGAAGAATTGAGAAAATCACCATCTCCACCACATCTGCTGATAGAAATAGGAGACATGGGTGAACATCATGATGATGCAGAAAAACATGATCAGGTGCCTCCGTGGTTGGAAAAGGAGGTAAGTCTAGAAGAAGATTTTGAGATTCAAGAATTTGATGTGTCCACTTTGTTCTCTGAGAATATAATGAAACCCAAGAGGAAGGCCAGAATGACTTCGGCCATTAAAAGAGATCCAACAACTGGAAGAAGGACTGCACAGATTACAGTACCTACTATGGAGAAAGAGAAGGGTAAGATCACCTTAGATGAGTTTCAAATTAGTACAGTGGATCTAGGTTTTGCCAATGAAGACCAAGAGGGTCAGGAGGGCAAAGACATTATTGATTCTTTGATTCAAAAGGTGAAAAGAGAGAAAGAGAAAAATAAGCAACACAAAGAGCACATTGCTCAGTTGCATGCCTACATAAGAAGGCTAACTAATACTGAAGAAACTTCAACTAAACATGCAATCGCATTGACTACTATTTCTCAAGAGGAGGTAAATAAATTAGACCTCATGAAACATGAGGCATCTGTATTAAGGAAATGGATGTCATCCACATTAGATGATGCAGAGGAAATGGTAAAGGCCTCTTTGAAGAGGTGGAGCATTCTCAGTGACTCCAAGACCAAAGTAGACAAATTGCAAATGCAGGTAGGAAAAAGGTCTTATAAATTAGAAAAAGTACTAAGCATTCTAGGAGAAATAAAGAGGATAAACCCTCAACTGCTTATCAATAAATAGGTATTGAATAGTAATACCACCTTGTTGATTGACATCTGGTATAAGGACATTTAATTTGAATGTGGAGTACTCAAAAGATGCAATAACAAATTGAGGGATATCAGCATGAAGTTACATGATTTAATGGCTGTTGAGGCAGAAATATTGGAAACATTGGAGGGAAAAGTGGAAGGGAAAATAGAAAATCAAGATGAGGAATGTGCCATTAAAGCTTTACATGATAATTTCCAGTCAGTAGCAGATGATCCACTTGTCCACTTGACAGAAGAAGTTATAGATAAAATAATGAGGATTAAGGTCAAGATGGAAAAATACAATGAGACACTGCAGGATAGGAAAGACAAACTAGATAGCAGTAGAAATAAATATGAGGCACACAAACACGCCATCATCAAAGCAAAGACTCAAGATGGTGGAGGAATAGATTAAATTGTGCAGTTATATGAATAGATCAGGAGCATCATGCAGCCTCATATGCGGCATCATCATCATCAAGATAGTGAAAGTTCGGGAAGTGATGCACATGATGATGATCCACATGAATCAGATAAGGAGAATGATGAAGACACATCATAAAGGGAGATATAAGTGTAAATAATCCAGATAGTTGCCAGCTGGCAACTTGTGCCACTTTTGGTAAGGTTGACGAAGTCAAAGAGAATGGTGACCGTAGATATGCATTGATAAATCAAGATCGTGGATCTTTTTGTAACGGATTCCTCACCTTGTTCTATAAAAGGTGATGGAATGCCTTATTGTAAATATTCAAAACTTAATTGAAATTTGTCTGCTGAAACATTCAAAGCTTATTTCAAAGTTTTTGTATACATCTATATTTTTGTATGCTTAATGAATGAGAAGATTGTGTTGATTACAAATTCATAGTAAATCTTGAGTAATCAGTGTATGAATTCTAGACATATGTGGTGATTTGTTGTGTCCCTTGGAGTGCATGTCTGCTTACATGTGTTGTCTTCATACAAATTCCTTTGAAGTTAGCATCAACTATATCTAGCTGTGGAATGTCCTGGTGAAAATATGGTTTGGTTTTCTTCTCTTCATGACAGTATCTAATATACATGTGGCTCAAAGGCTAAAGGTTCAACTTTAATTTGAAGCATTTCTTCCAATTTCTTTTAAATTTCAAAGCATTTCATCCTCATAATTGCAAATAATTGATGATCTTAAGCAAATAACACAAATATGTGGACATCTCATAGATAATTGCAAATATTTAGCATATTTGAATACAGAGCATGCATGATCAAGAGTATCATGTAAAGATTGAAGTATTTCTGCATCATTTCACCAAATAACTATATAATATGACTTCTCTATAAAGAATTTCTGTAGGAGTGTCATGATGATGTTGAACTTTCACGTAAGGCCCCAAAATGGAAACAGTAACTCACATTAACCTCTGAGTAACGTCAGACGATTAAGACCTAATCACCAGAGACTTGGGATCATGAATTCCCTGAATTCATCAGATCTTTCAAGATGAATAAAGGTTAATGTGTACTTTTATTCTATGCTTGTTTATGACTAACATCATGACCAATAGGAATCATAATGATCTGGATGAGTTTCTTCCTCCTTGAACAAGGAAAACCAGGCAAACCAGAATGAATTAGGTTGCGCATTTATTCTAGGGTGAAAATTAGGGCTTCTTGGAATAAAAGTATTCACTTGTCTGTCATTTACACACTTGTACACTCACATGCGAAGAAGAAAGAAAAGGAGCTCTGCAAACAACTTCTCCCAAAAGATCAAGGCAACTCTTCATACAGCTCTCTACATATTTCTTCGTGTGCCCTAACCTGCATAAAATGTATTTATCATTCTTGACATCCTTCAGTAAGATTGTTTGATGATGGCTACTCTGAATATAGTAAAGATCTCTGATAGATCTCGCCCTACATTTAAGAAACATCCATACAAATCCTTGGAGGTAGACCCCCTAGGTGCATTTTCTAGTGTTTCGCATGGCGTCTTGCACACTGAAGATATTAGGGTTTATATACATGCAAACATTGAAGAGTTTGGGGAATTCAAACTAAGAGACATCTACCACAAGTAGTTAATAGATGACTCCTTTGAGATCAAGCCTCAGTATAAGGGCATCCGGGAAAAGCATTTTGATCAGTTCATTCATTTCCCTTGCTTTGAAGAAGATGAATGGGTCCAGAATGTTTTAAGTAGGGTGCATGATAACTTCCTATGGCTGAATAGACTTTGCAAGATCACCAAGGAAGTAATTAGGGCAGTAACTGGTTTACATTCCTCCGGAGGAATTCCTATCCTCAAATCTGTCAAAAACAACATTGTCATAGAGGCCACCAGATCAAAATTTGATAAGAGGGCAATGACCATTGAAGATATTACTGACCCGAATACCAAGTATGCATCTATGATAATATGATACAAGATATATCATTCCAGTAGGGAGAATTCAGTATCCGAAACTATAGTATACACGGCCTATGAGATGCTAAGAAAAAATGCAAAATATGATCTCTGTGAACTTCTTTTCAGCCAGTTAATGGAAAACATACAAAAGATCAAAAAGGACAAGAAAAACTCTTTCAAATATGGTGCACTAATAGTATTTTATTTTTCTACTTCATGAATGAGTTGCCCGGATCAAATGGATGGGTATGGCAGAATGAAAAACCGGTAGCAGTCCAGATCAGAGACTATTTGCATGGGCTTAGGGATGCTAAAGCAAGAAATACAGCCATGTGGGGATACTTCAAAAACTTTCAGAACATGATGCAATCAAGAGAAAGGATTCCTCAATCTCTTGTTGAGAAATACAAGGACATAGTCTACTTTATGGTAGAGACTGATCAGTGCCTAATGGAGGCAGTAGAACCAAGAACTATATGGATCATGCCCATGGAGTATGAGGTTGATGAACAAATTGTGGAGCTGCATGTTCAACACATGCTAAGTCAGCCTAAGGATCCAAAAGTAGAAAGGTTTGGAACCTTTGAGGAGCTGAGTATAAAAATTCATGTGGAACTCAGAGAGCTAGAGATGAAAAGAAAGGTGAGAAAAGAAGTAGAACATATTGCACAAGGCCTTGGGATCTCAAAGGAGGCACTTGATGCCAACTAGGAAAAGAGACAAAAAGCTGATGAGGAGAAGAAAGAGGTAGAAAAAGGAAGCAAGAAAAGTGCTCCAGTAGAAACTTCCACCCGGACGAGATCTTCAAAGAGACCAGCACCTGTCACAGCCAAAAGCTCAAAACTGGAAGTCCAGGCATCCGGCAAAAGAGAGAAAAGATCAAAGAAAAAAGCCACAAGGGCTTATGCAAGTCAAAAAGATGAAGAGGAAACCGAATCAGATGAGGAGGTAAAGGAATTAAAGAAGTAGAAGAAGAAAGGATCTGATAAACCCTCCACAGGCCAAGACAAGGAAGAAATGGTAGAGGAATTTGTTGAAAAGCCCACCCTGACTTTAGAAAGCGTAATAAAATCAGTCACTGTGGATGGTAACCTTCAACCAATGGCCGAATTTTATGATGATTACAATGAGGCTGACCAAAAGATCCTGCAGGAAGCTACAGTCAAGTACCTGAACATATATAATAGGGCCTTCATTGAAATTATATCTCTTATTCCCAAGAGCCTTGAAAAGAAGTTAGAAATAAGAAAGAACAATGCCATGGAAAAAGACCTTGAGATCAAGGAACAGATAGCTATTTAGCTATATCCTTCAATTGATCCTAAGACAATGGACATGGTATTCAAAAACTGCAAAGATGAATTCAAGAGCAAAGCAAGGATGAATCAGCTCATGCTTGGTGAGACTGATAGGGTAGCCAAGGATATAGAAGAGATCCTCTGGAAGACCTTCAAAAGATTTAATCTTCCTATTGTAGAGGACTTAGGTACTGACCCTTCAACCACAAGTGTTGCAAAAGAAACTTCTGAGAAAATGTCAGAAGAGGTGGGCCCTGAACAGACTAACATTTCTCCTCCAGTTTCTCCTACAGTCTCTGGATCCAAAGAAGAAGAAAAATTGTAGGAGAAAGAATAGAGGTGAAGGAAAAAGAAGGTGATAGTGCAAAGGTTGCAGAGGGATAGAAGACTTCAGCAGAGAAAACCACAACGGCTAGTGGTGGGAATGTAGAAGGAGAGAAAACTCCAAAGGACAGCTCCAAGATTGCAGAAGAGAAGAAACATCTATCTCCAACAAGAGACACTGCACAAACTGTCCAAGAATTTCTAAGCAAAGAAACAATGGAGATTGATGAACCGGAGCTTCTACAAGGTCCATTCAATTTTGATTCTCTTTCTCCGGTACAGACAATGAAGATAGCTTCATTTGCAAATGCTAAGGCTAATGAAAAACTCCTAAAGTCTCATATGGAAGACTGTGAGTTGATAGAAGCTGCATCCGGAGTGCTGGAAAAGATCATACCATCTTTTCAAAAGGATCCCACAGCCTCCTCTTCTGGTAATCTCAAAACCTTGGTCAGCAGTGTTAGTACACATTTTGATTCTCTTGAAAAATCAGCTGAAGAAAAGGTCCGGAAGGAGTTTTTGGATAAGAGATTCTCTGAAATACAGGGTCTGATAACAAATGATAGGAAAGTTATGGATATTGGGATAAAGAGCTTGGAAAATGCTCTTAAAGATGGCAGAAATATGTACAAATTTTGCTTATCTTGGCCCATAGTGACCAAAGACATTGAGAGGAAAGTAAAAGAACAAGAGGATAAACTCCTAAGTCTGTCTCAAAGTTTTGATCCTCTCTCATCCTCCATAGTAAATCAAGAGTGTAAGTCTATTACAATCACAAATGTAATAAAGAATTTTGAGAAGGAAAGGAAGAACATAATTAGTCAGATGGGTGAACTTAGAAGGATCATCATCCCTAAGTTAGAGGCCATGCATGAGGCCATAAGTGAAGCCCAAATTACAGCCTAGACCAATGATCTGACAGATCTAAAAAGGGCAGATGCATTTGCATTCCTGTTGAGTGGGCATATCTCAATTTTAGACAGGATGAAGCAGAGTTGGGTGACAAAAGTTGTATAGTTGAAGACAACTTTTGCAGACATACTTAAGTATATGTAAGTATGCCAAATGTATATATACTTATGTGGCTAAGTATAGTAAGATTTTTTAAAATTTTAGTGTGCGGACCCTACCCTTTTCCATTAATGTCAAAGGGGGAGTGAGGAGTAGTGAAAAATGAGGAATCTAATTAAGCGGGAGCTCTGAAAAATGTATATAAAGACAGAGCATCAGCCAAGGGGGAGCATAGTGTAAACACTTAGTCATTTTTCACTAAGTGTTGCCATCAATGCCAAAGGGGGAGATTGTTGGCAAGAGACACTATATGGGTTCATGATTGTTGTCATTGATGGCAACAAAGTTCATCCCACACATCCATAGGACATTGTGTGTCTCTATTGGAAATCAGAATGAAGATTGTTGAGGTCCGGTAAACAAGAACAGAGCTTGTGGCAAGGTCTGACAGACAGGTCCAAATCTCTCAAAAGAAGCATCTTGGTGAAGTACAGATTTGGGGAAGTAAAGAGTACTACCTTGAGTGATAGATTCCAAGGTTTTAGCCTCCGGTGATAGATGAGGTAAAAGATATGAATAGTTGAGTACCGGATTCTTGAGTGACAGTGTGAACAGAGGAAGAACTGACTGACAGAACATCAGACTACTTTCTGGATGTGTTACTGATGGTTTTAAAGGTTATGAAGGCATGAATCATGTTTGGCCGACATGATTAATGATTTCTACAAGCATATACTTGATCCGCATTACTTGATGTGCAAGGATTCAGCCGACAGAATAGAGTTTGTGAAAAGATTAACTATTCCAGGTGCTGACTAGGAAAAGAATGAAATCACTTATGCAGATATATATAGGATGGATTTAGTTGTGAGATGTGTTGTTGATATGAGGAATGCAAATAAAAGCATAGCAAAGCAAAAGTAGTAAGGAAGGTCCAGTATGTGAAAGGAAAGCAGCATAAGAGAAGAGGAAAGATGAAGTGCAGCAAATCAGTGTACTGAGCCTAACTAGAACTGAACTTCAGCATATGTGGATGCTTCCAATCAGTTCAAGTATTTATAACATTCTTTTGTAGATAGTGTGTCTCCTTGTAGGTAGTGTGCCTCCTTTGTGAGCAGTGTGCTCGGGCAGTGAGCCCTAATTGGCAAGTGCCATTTTGTATTTCCTTATTCTTCTAATAGAGAATAATCTTTGGGTTAATCACCCCATGGTTTTCTCCCTTAACAGGGTTTCCACGTCAAAAATACTGTGTCATGTGTTTTTCCCTTTCATGGTAATGTTTGCTTATTTGAATTAATGTTGCATTGATTAATAAGAAAGTTTAGAAAGAAATAATTAGGATAACTGATTCACCCCCCCTCTCAGTTATCAACAGCAAGGCTAGACGATAGGCTACAGGTCCTATCCGCTCCAAGATCTCAAAAGTTCCAACAAAACGAGGTACGAGCTTAGAGCCCTTTCCGTAATGGATTGGACTCTTGTGCGGTCGCACTCTCAAGAATACTCTATCCCCAACTGAGAAGCTCTGATCTACCCTCTTAGCATCGGCATACTTCTTCTATCGATCCTGTGCCTCTTGAAGTCTCTGCCCAATCAACATCACCTACTGCTCCATATCTTGAACCAACTCTGGCCCTATCACAAATCTGTCCTCAATACGGTCCCAACTCAAAGGTGTCCTGCAAGGTCTGCCGTACAAGGCTTGAAAAGGAGGCATACCCAACAAGCTGTGATGCCCATTGTTGTAGGCAAACTCAACTAGATATAGATACTCCTCCCATCTACTCTGATGATCCATGACATACATACGGAGCATATCCTCAAGAACTTGATTAACTCTCTCTGTCTATCCATTGGTCTTAGGATGATAAGCAGAACTGAAGTTGAGTTGTGTGCCCAACGCTTGCTGTAAGGCTCTCTAAAAGGCTAAAGTGAATACTGAATCCCTGTCAAAAATGATACGGCGAGGTACCCCATGTAATCTAACAATCTGATCCAAGAATACTCTCACCACAGATGGTGATTATACGTCATGCATATAGGTGAGAAATGCGCCACCTTGGTCAACTTGTCTACCATCACCATAATGGCATCATGGCGACATGATGACATAGGAAGACTAACAATGAAGTCCATGGAAATGGTGTCCCATTTCCACTCAGGTATCTCATGAGGCTATAAAAGACCTGCTGGATGCTGATGCTCAGCCTTAACTCTCTAGCACTCAAGGAAATGAGCAACATATTCTTCAATATCTCATCTCATACCTGCCTAATGGTATAACTATCTTAAGTCGGCATGCATCTTCTTTACCCCTGGGTGTGCTACATAAGGTGCTCTATGAGCCTCTGAAAGAACCACTACATGAAGATCACCCGCACAGGGTACATAGATGCACTGTCGATGTCTAAGCAACCCATATGACCAAAGGGAATATCTAGCAAATCTGCCCTTAAGGGCCCTCTATTTCTGGATCTCCTGCTACACCTCAAGAAACCATTCGTCCTCAGGTAGATGCTGCAAGATACACTCTCTCAAGGCCACACTCAAGGTCAAGGTCAAGATCTCGTGGTGCCTCCGACTCAAAGCGTCAGTGACCATGTTCTCCTTCCCTTTGATGTAGTGGACATCAAAGTCATACTCGCATAAAAACTCCATCCAACGCTACTGGCGGGTGTTCAAATTTGGCTGTGTGAATATGTACTACAAACTATCGTGATCCGAATGGAACTCAAAATGATGACCCAAAAGAAAGTGTCTCCAATGAACAATAGCATGTACCACTGTTGCGAGCTCTAAATAGTGAGTAGTGTAGTTTAGCTCATGTGTCTTGAGCTTACATGACTCATATGCAATCGCTCTACCACCTTGCATAAGTACAGCTCCCAAACTCTCAAGTGATGCATCTGTGCACACTACAAAATCCTCTACAAGATCTAGAACTGCTAATATGGGAGTGCTGATAAGATGCTCCTTGAAGACCCCAAAGGCCCTCTCACACTGCTTGGTCCAAGTGAAACTCTTCCCTTTCTGATGAAGGTAAGTGATGGGGTATGCTATCTTGGAAGAGCCCTCTACGAATCTACAGTAGTAACCGGCTAATCCCATGAAACTCCTGACCTTTGTCACACTGGTGGGTGCTAGCCAATCTTGGATAGCTCTAATCTTTGATGGATCTACAGAGATGCCATTGCCTGATAGGATGTGCCCTAAGAACTATACCTCTGTCCTGAAGAAGGCACACTTCGCCAGGTTGCCATAAAGCTACTGCTCTCGCAAGCATTGCAAAACCTGATGCAAATGATCCACATGCTCCTCCTCCATCTGTGAATAGATCAAAATATCATCGAGAAAGATGATCAGGAACTGATCCAAGTAAGTGTGGAACACCCCATTCATGAGACTCATGAACACTACAGGGGCGTTCATCAAATTGAAGGGTACCACTATGAACTCGTAGTGGCCATATCTAGTTTGGAAAGTAGTCTTATGAATATCTACCTCTGTGATGCGCAACTGGTGATACCCAGATTTTAGATCAATTTTTGAGAACACTCTGGCTCCCTGCATCTGGTCAAAAAGGTCATCAATCCTAGGCAGAGGGTAACGATTCTTCACCGTCACCTTATTCAACTACCTATAGTCCATGCACAAGTGAAGAGACCCATCCTTCTTCTTCATGAAGATAACTGGTGCACCCCATGGTGAAATGCTAGGTCAGATGTGCCCCTTCTCAAGTAACTCCTCTAACTGTAGTTTGAGCTCCATGAGCTCATGTGTAGTCATGTTGTAGGGTGCACGAGACACTAGCTCTGCACCTGGCACTAGATCGATGTGGAAATCTACCTCTCTGCGTGGAGGCATACCTGGTAATTCTGGTGGAAACATGTTGGCAAACTCTCTCAAGATAGGGTGATCATCTAGTGATACCTCAAGCTCATCTTCTAATTTGTCACTAACTGTGATAGCAAACATCTGACATCCCTTCTGCATGCAGTGCTTAAGTTGCTGAGCAGAAATCATATGAACTACCATGGGTTTCTGAATGCCCACTATCTCAACCGGTGCACCATGATCATCTAAGCAGCTAATCACCCTTCAGCGACAATCTAGCTTGGCTCTATGAGCCGCAAGCCAGTCCATACCCAAAACCACACTGTAGGATCCTAATGGCATAACTCTAAGGTCACAAGATGTAGTAAAGGAACCCAAAGAAATCTCACAATCCCAAACCAAGGTATCTACTGACATCCTGGCCCTAGAGGCCAACTCAACCTACCACCTAATGTCCTACCTAGAAGCCACCAGCCTGCAACGTTCCACTAATGATGTAGACAGATAAGAATTAGTAGCTCTAGAGTCAAAAAAAATAGAGATGCAAGGGGCACCCCTGATCGTACCTGACGTCTCAATCACGGATGTCTGATAGTTAGCTTGGTGGTTATCAACCACTGAAAACATGTGGTGGGACTTACCCACATCTCCTACAGTCTGCTCTTACCCTCCTAAACGGGGTTGTCCCCCTATCGTAAAGCCCTGTGGACACTCTCTGGCCAAATGTCCTGCCCCACCACAAACATAACATGGGCCCCTAGCCTGTAACCACCCTGACTAAGTCCTAGCACCGTGCTACTGCCCAGTCCGTCCTGTGGACCCTTGTGAACCTCTATATGACTACTGTGACCTCGCAGGTCCCACAGATGGTCCCTGCTATCTTTGATCCCTACGCGGGCCCTGCTGCTGCCAACCACGATTTTGTCCTCCCTGTGCCCTCTGCTGATGCTGCTTCTATGGAGGCCTAGGAGGTAATGATGGAGAACTAAATCCTCCTCTCTATGGTGGTGGTGGTGGTCTATGAAAGTTCTACTGTTGCTGATGACCATGGTCCTGAAACTACGAGTGTGAATTCTGCCCTCATCCTTGAATCTCCTTTGCAATATAAGCCTTCTCAGCAGCCTCACTCATAGTCTGGGGGTCTGCCATATGCACTGATCCTGCTATCCCCTGATTCAAACCTCTGATGAATTTGTGCACCAGAAGTTTCTCATCATGGAGATACTTTGTGTAACATGAAAGCTTAATAAATCAGCTCTCATACTATTGAACCGTGAGTCCTCTCTATTGTAAGTCGTGGAACTCATCTATCTGGCGCAGTCTATAATGGTCTAACAAGTAACGTGCATTAAACCACTCTATGAATGTGTCCCATGTGAGAGTGTCTAATGATAATCGACGCTTGCACTCCTCAGTGTGCCACCAAGTAGCTGCTGCATCTCTCAGGAGGTGTACTACCATGCATGCTTTCGTGTTACTCCCATAAGGTTGCAACATAAAGCATCTGTCTAGACTAATGAGCCAAGCCTTAGCTTCGGCTCCCTCTGTAGCTCCTACGAAGGTAGGTGGATTAAGCCTAAGTAGGTCTCTGATGGGATCTCCTCTGTCTATATGTCCTATGACTGGCTCATCCATACCATACTCATAAGGTCCATAATATACCTGCTCAACCCTCATAGTCTCATCTTGTCTCGCATGTCGTGGAGGACTCCTACTCCATGCTCTGTAAGCTGACTCTACCTCCTCCATTGTAGTATCTGGTATCTCTACAAAAGGCTCCACATGTGGCACCTCTCATAGATCAACGCAGGGCTCTACATGTGGCTCAGTTCGCAACTCAGTACACGGCTGCTCACATGGCTCCTCTTGCAGATCAACACGGGGCTTGTCACATGGCACTGGTATAACTAGCGGTAGCCTCTCTAACATGGCCTGTAATGTCTATAAAATCTAAGGTCCTCTATCTAGTCCTGGTGGTGCCTATGGTATTGGCTGATCTGCTAAAGCTGCTACTATTTAACCCTCAGCAGAGGAATCACTGTGCACCTCGGTGGACACAATGTTACGTGATCGCACTTACTGAATTCATCAGGGAGGCATCTTACAAAACAAGGTAGGCACTAATTAATCAAAGTTGCAGAATAAGTAACGTGCCCAAATAAGCCCAGTGTTTAAACTTTGGCTCTGATACCAAATGTCATGCCCACATTTCCCATGCGGTCATGACATGCATCACATGCATCATGTCCACATTTGTCATGTGGTCATGACATGAAATATCAAAAAAATTCCACGCTTCCCTAGAAAACCCCTCGCATGCGTAAGCGTGCTTGGTGGCATTACGCTTAAGGCATAAACATAATAGTTGAATGCGGGATAATGCGTTCACTTGTGCATACCATTCGCAATGAAGGCCAACTAGGGGGTCAATGCAACGCAGTTAACATCGCCAATAGGGTTAGGATCAATGATCGAAAACCCTAAGTTAAAATATGTGAATGAAGGGATTTTGACGTAAGTCAAAATTAATAGCCAAAATCAGGTGCATGAGAGAATATAATTTAATACAAAAATCTAATGTCGATACTCGGCAAAAAATAATAATATAATCCTAGACAAGGTTAAATTTCACTAACCTAGCTAAACCCTAAATTCCAAAAAAATCCAGTAGCATAACGCCCAACGGGCATGATTAGGGTTTATTATAATTAAACTAATTTTGATCGAAAGTTTACTAGTTTGGTTTTATATTACCTACGTCTCACTAGTTGAATAAGTTAATTGAACATTTTTCAACAAAGCTCGATCAATTTGTTCTTCTTCACATTTTCTATAATTTAAAACTTTTTTTCAACAAAGCTCGATCGTTTTATTCTTCTTCAAGTTTTCTATCAATTAGAGTTATCACTGCATCCTTTACATTATTTTTAATTTCTTGGTAGATCAGACCACGAAAACTTGTTATACTAACTTTGTTTAATTGGTTTACTAGGTTTCTAAGTTGGTTTTAAAACGTTTGATTTAAATTATTAAAATCGCTCAAAATATAATTAAAAAAGAATATTAAATTAATATCAATCTAGCTTAAAATTAACCTCGTCGAATTAAGTTTTATGATTAAATGATTAACCCAATTGTTAAAATAATTACATCTCAAATAATTAAATTGTGTAAAAACAACAAATAAATCCTTTTAAAAAAAAATTAAATTAAAAATCTACAAAATATATAATCCCTCTAATCGTGATCTAATTCTATTTATTAACATATCACTAACAAATAAAAATAACATTCCAAAAAAAAGAATAAAGTTTACCCATTATATCTTATCACAAAACCCCATTCTAAAAATAAATTTTAAAGTAAATAGAGGAAAATAATAAAGAGAGTGGGAAATGAAATAAGGGTAATTTTAAATTACAAAGCCCTAAAATGCCCTCATTATAAAACTAATTTCCTTAAGGGCAAAAAGCCCTAACCCTATTTTTTTTCAAACTCATTTTCTTTTCTTCTTGATTATTTTTCTTCTCTTCTTTTTTTTTCTTCTCTCATTTCTGTCTTTGATTGTGTTTGTAGGTTAATCGAGGCCATATATGAAATGCATATGATGGCATATGTATATATATATATATATATATATATATATATATATTCAAATGTGAATATTTATATACTGTGGGTCATTAAATAGAAATATATATTTTTTGTTTATATGCTAAAATCCCTAAATTTTTGTGACAGTGGGGAGTGGTGCTGCTGGGGGTGGAGGCGGCGGCATGTTGTGGAGGGCAGAGGTGCGGTCTGTGGAGTGGCGGCCGCAAGGTTTGGAGCTACGGATGATGGACGGACTGTGGGGTTGTGGCGGACGGGTTTAAAGGGAGGTCCGCGAGGGTATATATCCCGTGGGGAAGGGAGAGGTGTGGGGAGTGTGGGGAGGGGGCGGAGCCCCGACCCACATCCCACATAGTGGGGTGTGGGTGGGGGCTCTGCCCCATCCCCACACCCTTATGTTAAAAGGAAACGGTGGGGGGTTCAAACCCCCCACTTGTAATTTTAAAAAAAAAAAAAATCTTAAACTACGATCTGTATAAGTTAATACCATAGTCTACTTCATTATTTTGCACAGCGATTATTAAAAGGTTTTAATAATATTATATATATATATATATATACACACACACACAACAAATCTTAGTTTTATATCTAAATACAGTTTATTTAATATTAAAATATAACAATATATATATATATATACACACTGTTGTATATGTAATGTAGTCTCATAATTTTGTTTGACATAATGATAAAATTAGTTTATATTCTAATATATATATATATATATATATATATATATAAACAATTACATCCAAATATATATATATATATATTCCCATACATAATTCCTTAAAAAAAAAACTCACAGATTTTTTTTTTTAACATATAAGCAAAGATATATTTTTTTCTTTTTGTTATATCAAATTTATATAAGCAAATGAACATTTCTTTAAAAAATATATATATTCATTATATTATTATTATTTTCTTTTTAAGGAAAAGAAACAAATGCAATTAAGTAAATACTTCCAATACATAACATCAACAAATTTTCTTTTTTTATAAGAACAATATACAAATTTCATGTTTGTCTCTCAACAATAAAACCACAACTTTCCTATTTGATATTTTAAAAATAAACATACAAATGAAATAGCATTAAAACTAAATTTTTTTCTTCATTACTCTAATTTTTATTATTTTGAATGATAAGCATTAAAATCAGCAAATTTAAAATTTCTATTTCAAATGTAAATAGCTTACACACACAAGTAAAAATATACTTTTTACAATAAGAGAGAAAGGACAATGTTCTCCTCTTTGAAAACTAACAAATGATATAAATCCTAACTTGGCCATGCTATCTCTCAAGAGCTGAAAAGAAATAGGATAACAACTCCAAGAACAATGGTGTTTTCTTCAACTTCACAAAGCTCCCAATATCCTAAAATAACACAAAAAAGGGAAAGAAGCCACAACAACATGCTCTCCTCCCTACTATAGACCCACCAGTGGGTCACTCCCGAGCTAGGGAGGTCATCCTCACACTAGGAAACTCAATCCACAACACAACAACACAATTAACAACCAAACACAAAATTACTCCCATGGCTAACACAACACAAGAACTCACTCAGGATGAGTTCAATGGGGTAGGGGAATAGACAACACTCAACTCAAAAGTGCCACTCCTAAAACATCCCAATACAAATCCCTCTCAAGGCCTCAAGCCAACACTTTTAAATATAGTTTCACAAAGCTTCCATTTGGCTCTCAAGCCATTTCACATATTGCACATATTCACATATTGCCCTCAAGGTTACAACTCCACAAAATCAAAGAAATGACCCCAAGGAGGTTCACTCCTCCCTTGCCCCACACATGTTGAGCATCTTCTCCCAAGTGGGAGAGGCTCTCACAACACCCATACAATTTTTTCCCACAATAACAAGTAAAAACTCAAAAATAGAGCTCACACATAGCATCACATAAGTAAATAAAAATGCATAAGGGAAGGCCTTAGCCTTGAAACCTACCTTAAAAAGCCTTGAAACTCCTTCTCCAAAATAAGCCACCAAACTCCCTCCAACTTTTTCCCAAAGTAAATTAAAATCAATAAAATTTGCCAAAAATTGAACAACCCCATACCCCTCTCCAAGTGGGATTATAATAGGCTATTCTCATGAGCCTTGAGGAATGGGGAGGTGACACATGTCACCTCCTCACTCCTCCTCCCAACTACAAGCAAGACCCTTGGAATGGGTGGTGACACGTTATTCACCCATCCACCAAGTCTCTCTTCCTTCCACTTGTCCTCTCTAAAACATGTGGGAGAGAAAAGTGGAGCTTAAGAGGGAATGGGTGCCGCATGTGCCCCAATCCTTTCCTCCTAAGAGGGACCACACAACCCCAAGGTACCTTCACCAATTGTGGAAGAGGCTTGGAGTAAAGTCCTCCACAATTAAGGGGTCTTGGAGACTTCCCCGACATAGGGAAGAGGAAAGGAAGAGGTTGAGTGTTTGACCCACTCATCCTCTCCCTCTCACGCCTCCATTTTCGTCACTTTACTTCAAGGTGAAGTTAAAGTGACCAAATGGAGGTTTACCTAAGGTTGCACAAGCCAAAAAGGTCCCTAGACCCAAGGGTCACAACCCAAGGTCAAGTTTAGCCCATTTTGAGCACCAAGGGTTGAGTTAAAGCACATGAAAAGGGGTCTCAAAAATTTATAACTTAAAAAATGAAATTCAAAAGGCATTATTCTTACAATGCCAATTAGAATTCAAAATAAAAGAGGGGTAGACTTAGCCTGAATAACAACATGCAACAACATTATAGAAACTCATCATTCACATAGTTGATCTTGGTTCCTCTTGGAACTAGATCGGCGTCACAAGGGAAAACAACACCATGTGTGGGATGATCTCTGAATTTCTGTGGCTTCGTTAGAAATACTTGCACACTCAAATGAAATGTTAATTCCACATGTATATAGCTGAAGGAAATTGAAACATACACTCGCATACAACATCACATGTTCATATAAGCATCAAGGAAGTCACATTACAATTAGATTCTAAATTCTACATTTCAAACATCCATTCCCAAGATTGAATCACATAACAAATTTCTAACTAACATCACATGAATAGTATCCCAATAACATCATAATATAAACCATATGTCTAACATCATCAGTGAATCAATATCCAGATCTAAACACATCGTAAACATGCTAAGCATAACAAATCCACATACAACATAAAGTCTAATAGTCTAGAAATTCAGGATCAAGAGTCCCACAAGTCTAAATGTATCACCAACAGTAAAATAAATAGTCAAATAGAAGGGAATGAAAAAGTAGGCCTCACATGTTTGCATAGAACTCTCTAAATTATCTCCTCTTTTCTGACCAACTAGAGATTTGCTTGCTAATTGAATCTACATTTGATAACATAGATTCAAGAGATTGAGCAAGCACGATTCTATGCAAGGTTGAAGTTGTAGGTTCTTTCAACCTCCCAATTATGTCCTCAATTTGTTTTTTATTGTTTTCAATTTGCCCCATTATATTTTCTTATGTTCCGAGGGCATATTGACGAATGGAGGTGTTTTTTGTTGGGGTTGTTCTTCAGCAGGTATTTGTTGTTCAGGTGATGGGGGATTTTGTGGATTTTTAGGAGGAGGAGGTACATTATTTGATCCATTTAATTATCAAATATACAAAGATTCCATGACAAGTGATTCCATCCCTAAATATTCATTTAGGATTCAAATAAGATAGCCCATCGTGTGAGTTGTTGATGAAACATTGGAGGAAGACTATAAACAATTTGAATATCATGGTGTTTTACTAGTGTTGTCATAATCAATAGTTTAGTAAGTTGTTAAGGAAACCCTTCCATAGGCACAAGATTGTTTTAGGCTCTGATACCAAATGTAATGCTACTTTTCTCTAGAGTTATTTAATTATTTGTAGTGGATTTAAATTATGGTTAATATTTATAGTTAGGATAATATAGAATATTAAATAATGTGTAAACAACAAAAGTAAATTGCAACATTGATAATTTAATAAGATCTTTAATATAAATCATTAACAAGACAAATTGGATAACATGACCACATAATCACATAGATATAATATTCCCAATATCTTTATTAACAATAAGTTCAATACTTATATGTGAAGCACTGAGATGCTATTATACAACACTTGAAGGAATGATCATAGGTCCTGGCTGTTCCTGGTAAAGAAGCACCCCCAGAGGAACCAGTTCTTACACAGAACTAACTGTACCTCACCACATAAACAAACACAGCCCTAGCTAGGACACTCCTAGGTGTACACTGTACCCCAAGTTAGACACACTCTATGAGCCCCTTCTCCAAATACTTAGTGCCTAGCCAATGACCCTAATCCTCTCTCCTTTGTGCCGTCTAATTCCTGTATACTTTCATGTATACTTTTCCTATATACTTTCCCATATACTTTCCCGTATACTTTCTTGTATACTTTCCTCTATCAAATCTATAATCCTTCTCCTTTTTGATTTCTTTCCTTTATTTTCTTATCTTCCTTGAGTGTTCTCCATGCTCATTTCAAGTCTCACACAAATGCCTTATATAACCTTTTAAGGATGATTTCTAAACCATCACACCTTTTCACAAAGGTTGTCATTATTAATGGTTTAATATTTATATAATAACTCCTCCCTTTTAAAAGGGATTTTTCATAATAATTATTTATTTATCTTCCTTTTATCCTTTATTTTACATTTCCCTTTTAATTATAAAAGGTAAATAAACTTTATCCTCTTATAATTTTAGAGGGTTATTCATAAATATCTTTCTTTTCCATTTTGGAGGAAAAGTCACATAACACATATACCAGTGGCTACACAAATAAAATACCACACCCAACAATTCAAGGATATAGCAACATATACTATTGTGCATACTGATTATTCTTCAAACTCTCCAAGAATAGATGGAAAACAAAGAAAGGTTGTCATATGCAATGGTGAAAAGTATGCCAAGGATATAGTGTTTCTAGTAGATAAGGATTTCATGCTAATGGAGATAATAGAACCTAGGGTTTCCTAGATCCCTAGGATTCCATACAAAGTAAGAAATGAACTCATAGATTCATCTGCTCAGAACCTCCTCAAACAACCCGAGGACCATAACGTAGAAAGATTTTGGACATACTAGGATTTTATAGAAAAGCAACATAAGAAGAATGTGGAAGAGTAACTAGAGAGAAATAAGAAGAAATTACATGAAAAATGGGGTATCTCACAACATGAAACACCACAAATGAGAACAACTACACCACAAGTGTGGAGATTAGAAAGATTACATTTGAGAACCACCAAATCATAAGCTGCAGTAGAACAAGGAGCATCCTCACAAGCAATGTCTGTATCTATTCCACAACCTCCACAAACAAACTGCTCTATAGAAGAGGTATCACAGATACCACTACAAATGAGTATGGATAAGAAGAAAAAGTTAGCAAGGTAAAAGAAGGTGGTTAAGAGAAAAGATAATACAAGAAGTAGAGGAAGAAATAGAGGAGGAGGAAGTACAATAAATTAGAAAACCACTACACAAGAGAGAAACAAGAAGAAACAAACAATCAACACTGTAAATAGAGGAGCTAGGTGTATCAGAAGAACCTAATGAGGAAACCGTTATGGATGTTCACGTCTTAAAAAAAAACATAAATAACAATAAGGGAATACTCAAGTAGATTGCCAAAATGTATGATAAGATGGGTCCAAAACATAAAGTAGTCATTTAGAGAGAAATGATAAGACACATAAGGATCTCTTAGGACACATTAGAAAATATCATTGAAAATTGTCCTGATCAACTAGTGACCGCAATAAAGAAGGAAAGAGAAAAATCAATGAAGTTGGAGAAAGAAATAAGAAAATAGGCTTTACAAGAAGTGGACCCAAGTCTCTCCGCTGAACAGAAAGAAAAATTTAATCCAACTATAGTCAAAAGAGTTAAGGACTAAATAAAGGATGGATACACTAATGGGCTTAACTAAGGAAGCAAAAAGAAAAATCCAAAAAGAAGAACTGTTGTTACAAGGAAATCTTATCAGGCACTAATGGAAGAAGAGAAGAAGATTCAACAAGAAAAACATACCCAGAGGTAGCTCACCACATAGCCGTCAGGTTGAAGGACCACAAAAGCACCCACCATCTCTACCAAGGGCCTCTTCTTCCACCGCAACCTCACCTATGCAGTCCATTAAGGACTTTTTGGTGTAACAAAAGAAAATACAACCAATACCTACACCACAATTGTTGTAACTAGCCCTAATAGGGTCATAGGTGAGCTTGATAAATATCTCTCCAATTCAAAAATTTCAACTAGGCGATATTTTCCATAGCATGACTAGAGATGAAATTTTGAAACACCATGTGGAAAGCATAGAAACGTTGGAGGAGGCAATAGGTGCAATCAAGAGAAAAATGCCATAGTTACAAAGGAGACATCATTACCACTACTATAGCAACTCAAGCAATTAATGGATGGGGTTAAAACAAAAATGCACAACCAAGCCGCGAACATCAAAAATTAGGTTACAACAAAGATTAATAAGAATAGAATGGATGAGGCCATGAAGAAATGTGTCGTATCACACACACAACTAGAATCACATATTAGCATCCATCAATAGATAATAATTGATATCAATACATTATATTGGTTTTGTCTCCAATGTCCTACACCAACCAAAGGTCTAAAGAACTAGATAAACCAGCTAGAGGCACAAATTTTGCAAGTGGCTAGCACCTATGACCCAATGCAAGATATGTATGGGACAATCAAGCAAAAATTGAAGCAATCCACACTCAGATCCAATAGGTGCATGATCAAGGAGAATAGATTAAATCCCACATTAAAAAAATACGGGAAGTGTTAAGCCTCAGATTGGTATGCATGACTGGTATCGTAGGGGACGCGAAGAAGAACACCTAGAAAATCTAAATCGCCACCAAAATTGTAAAGGTGTAGAAAACATTGATTCAAACCCATGGGAAAATCCAAATACTACAGTAGGAAAAGAGTCAATGGGACACTACGTTGGCACAACTCAAGATTATACATAAAAATATTCTGCCTACACACTAGTTCTACATGTCTTGAGGACAAGACATTGTTCCAAAGGGGGGATGATGTTGGTAGAAGCTAGCACAGATATCAAAATCCATTGACGATGGCCGCAAAAGGGTTTTGGAGTATAAGGCCAACTAGGGCTAGTAGTAATAGATCTATTTTGTAAGGGACACGTCCCTAATGTACTTCTATGTATTTAAGAATAGTGAAAATAGTAGTAGGAAGTAAGACAAATAAAGGAGAATATAGAATAGAGTAGAAGTTACATGCCTGCCATTGTAATAATTGATGAATATATGAATATATATATATGATGATGATGATGATGATGATGATGATGCTGAATATAGAAGGGTTTTGAAGGGCTACTTGATTTTTTAAGATCTGTATGATGCATTATATGTTATTATAAGTTAACACAGTATGTTGTTTCTAACCACAAACAATCTAACTCCTCTCAATGTCATAATTGGGGTATAATGACTACAAAAGGGAAACTAGGGCTCAGAACTCTAGTCTGTGAACTCGTCATCCCTTTCCAACATCCATTCTCATATTTTCTCCTCTACACTACTTCTTTTGTATTTGTAGTTCTCTCACACATTCCAATAAAGTTGCACATCTTTGGAATGAATGTGTATCATCCCTCCCTAATGCACACTCTAGCACTATTGTAAAACTATTCCTTACGTACCCTAATAACATCAACTTGTGTTTTTGGCCATCCTTTTTGGATCACATACATATTAGTTGTTATAGCCCAATTTTGTATACTACTATAGTTACTAGTAAATATGTGTAAATATCACTATGAACATATATGTTTCCATGATTTTAGATGATTCATATGTTGAAATGTGATTAATGAGTTGATATATAATGCAATTAAAATTGTTTAGTGATGACATTTAATTTTAAATTTTTATGGTATTGTTATAGTAGGAATTAAGTTACAAAGATATGATTTCATTTTAGATTTATCAGAATAAAACTAACTACAAGATTTAATTATTTGAGTTTGATAGGACCAAAGATGACACTCTCATCAGAAGAGAGAGTATCATCAGGAAGAAGTGCCTAGCATTCTGAGGGCTAACATGCATGAAAACACATGCACACAATCATATAGTCGCATGTAGATTGGTTGCATTGGTCATAAACAAAAATAATTTTGTGTTTACTATGTGTATTTGTGTGTAAAGAAAATAGTCTTTAATTTTTTTGTGAAAATGAATTAGTTTATTTTCTCAGTGTTGGAGTAAATGGTTTTTACTATTTACCCGCTTAAGTTTACTTAAGATTAATTGTGCATTTGTTATTCGGGTAGTTTTTCCCGTGCTGGGAAGTTTCTCACCCATCACATATTTCATGCCTTTAAAAGGCTTGTACATTATGTAATTTATCATCTCAATTATTCACTCTTGTTTTGATGAAATAGCCTGTGTGCTTCTCTCATTTTCTGTGAAGGTTTTCTGTTGCAGATGGTGCTCCTGGGAGGTGGATGACACCAACATGGTATTAGAGCCAACCATTCTGCAATCCTTCCTCTAAGAGTTTTCATCGAAGTGTTTGGGATCATTTTTTTCTGGGCATTTAAAATTTTTCAAATTTCAAAGTTGCTTATTTCAGTTTTTTCTTGATTCTGCAAGAGGCTGTGAAGAACCTGTTGGATTTGGCATTTGCATTTTTTTACTCACCCAGGCAATTTGATTGTTGTTTTGGAGCACAATTTTTCTTATTGTTTTTGAGATCCATATTTTTGGGTGCTGGCATGATCTTCTTTACAGGCACAATTTCACTGTGCAAAGTTTCAACATTTTATTATTCTCTACCCACTTTGGATTGAATGGAGAGGCTATGATTTTCAAATTGGAGAAGGCTGCGAAATATGTTGGAAGCACTGCTTTGTTCCTGGCAATGAATTTCACTGGTTGATTCTTAGTTTGGAAGAAGCATTTTTTTCTCCTCTTGTAGCCCATTTTACCCATGATTTCTCTATTGGGGAGGCACAAAATTCCTCTATTCAAGGCATCGATTCTGCAACTATTGATTGGTGGTTGCGTTTGAATGTTGTTTGGAGGCATTGCCTAGTTTGCACTTCAAGGGATTCACCACTATAGATACGTGGGCAAATTGAAGTTGAAGAAATCATTGTAAGGTGTCAGAGACACCCAAATCATAGGCATTCAGATCCATATCAGCGTGAGGTAGTGCTTAGCAAATTTGACAAGGACTTGGCATCACACCCAAATAGTTGTTTGACATCTGCCTCTAGTCCGTTTGATGTTTCCAAACCCTCGGTGGCTTCCAATAAACAAATTATGAGATGGCCTAAACAATGACTATTGAAGAAGGCTCGATTTGCTATTTGGAGGCCACATTTTTCTCATAGAAGCTATATCAATTGCAAGTGGGCTAATTTTCTGCTTAGAAAGGCATTTTTATGAAGACCAAAATCACTGGTACCCAGCATCGTTCCTCTCTTTATTGCTGACATAGACATTTTTTTTCTGTAGATTTATTTTGTAGATATTCTACTCTCTTCATCACTGCAAAAAATGTCTAGATCAAATTTTATATATTATAAAGTTTGCACAAAAAATATATGCTAGGGTTTGTTTTTAGCTAGTGGGGACTGCGGTCATCCTTTAGATCTATTTGGACATTTATCCCATATTCGCCCCGCAGCAGGCCTCCTTGCATTTTTTATATCTTAGCACTCATATTGTCATTGTGAAGTGCTCATAGAGGTTTGTCGATCCGTTGTTGATGTGATTGCTTCCTTGGTGGAACGACGTATAAATTGTCATTGATTGGCACAATTGCCATCACCTTTTTGGAAGTTGTGTTTTTGGGAAAATTAATCCCGCATTCACAGTGTGGGGCAGTTTTTCACTATTAAAAAGATTTGCAGTACCTTTGATTAGTGTGATTGAGTCTCACATGAGGATATCTTGCTTGATGGAGATTGGTGTTTTTGTGCTCTTTGGAGTTGATTTGGGTTGGTTATTTCGTGCGTGAACCCAGTAAGGTGTTTTTTGCTCAATTTTTTTTGAAAATTCATCGCCCTTTATTTGCATATTTTGCTTCTTGAAGTATTTTTGGAAGGCTTCATTTGTAGTATATATATCATATTTGGGAGTTTCTAATTATTGTTGAGGGTTAATGTCTTTGTATTCTTGGAGATTTGTCATAATTGATTATGGGGTTTTCATTTCATCCTGATGTGATATGTTGAAAAGGGGAAATTATATACAATGGAGAGATGGTATCATAAAACATCTTAGATGGATTCATTTGTTGCCACATTTATATAATCTTGTTCCCCTTCCTAGTACTGATAGTAAGAAATTTGCATGGAATTGCAAAAGGGATCATGTCCTAGGAGTTATTGCAATGCATATTGATGATGCCACTTTGAATGTTATTGATCATTTTGAGTGTCCTCATATTCTTTGGACTAAAATTTGGGAAATACATGGAGATCCCGATACTCAGTTATTCCCAAATGATCCTGTTTCAGATTGTCTTGTGCCTCTTCATTTTTTAGACATGATAGCCTATGATCATGCTACTATGCAGGAGTTTGAAGTTTTGGAATACTTTGAATCTTCAGATGAGGATGATGTGGGTTCTTTAGATGCTCTTTCTTCTCCATCAGGGACAATTGATGTACCTTCACCTTCAGTGATTCATTGTGCAGAGTCATTGATTGAGGCTCCAATCATTCTTGTTTAGCAAGACCATTCATCTTGTGTTGATGATTCATTGAGTACGTCTAGTGATTCATCACAACCAGTATCTCATTGTCTTCCTAATTGGGATTCTTATTTGTTGGACATTGGTTCATTGTTCGTAGAATCTCATATTTCTGACTTGGAAGACACATTTGAGGGTATATCCCTCCTATTTGATGACAGTTTTGGTACAACTATTGTCACCCCATCTCAGTCTTTGGAGAATGTTCAGAATCAGTTTCCAGTGGTACCTTGTTTGTCACGTACTATTGTGATTAGGTATGTTCCTGATTGGTTTGTGGCATCATTTTCTAAGGTCTTGGAGACACATGAGCAAATTTCAGAGACACTATCATCCTACATTTGGATTTCACTTTCTAATTCCTATCCAGAATGGGAAACATTCCCACATTTTTACTTGGTTTTGTTTCTTCCAAAAGGGAGACAAGTTGTTTATCGACATTGGATTATGTTTTGTCTTCAGGCACTTACCATTTTTGTAGGTGATTACACATTGTGGGGGGGCTATATAGTCTCTCTTTCCCTCTTATGGGGAGGTCATTGATTGTATATACATGATGTATGTAGTCCTTGGGGGGTGTGATTGAGTCCTCCATCCATGCATCATTTTTATTTTCTTCTCTTTTGGAGAGGGGTTTTTTCCTGCAGGGGTTTTCTCCTTTTCTCCAGTTGTGAGAGATTTCTTTTTTACATTATAAATGGATACCTAACATGGTTGTGTAGCTGGGACCCATATTGCATCTTCATTTTTTTGTATAATAATTCTCCTAAGTTGCACTTAAGGGGGGGTGTTGGAGTAAATGGTTTTTACCATTTACCCGCTTAAGTTTACTTAGGATTAATTGTGCATTTGTTATTTGGGTAGTTTTTCCCATGTTGGGAAGTTTCTCACCCATCACATATTTCATGCCTTTAAAAGGCTTGTACATTATGTAATTTATCATCCCAATTATTCACTCTTGTTTTGGTGAAATAGCTTGCGTGCTTCTCTCGTTTTCTATGAAGGTTTTTTGTTGTAGATGGTTCTCCTGAGAGGTGGATGATACCAACACTTAATTTCTCCTTAAATGCATTGTATAAATTATAAGTAATCTCATAAAGAAAATGAATGAAGGAGAAATTATTTTTCCTTTCTTTTGATTATTAAAAAGAATTTTTTTTATCTTGTACTCTTGATATTATATATATATATATATATATATTAAAAAAAGAGATAAAGACAAGGATATTTCTTTTAAATAATGTTTTGGCAAATTCTTTTAATATGTTTTGTATATATATTATATTTGATTAAACTTGCCATTGAGAAGAATAATAAGGTAGGAAGGGGACAACTACTAGCAGGAATTGAGAATAAATGTTTAAAAATAAAAATATATATCTTTCATCTTTTTCCAGTTGCCAGGGAGAAAAATTTAAAAAAGGGTTGTAAAGAATGAAAGGATGGATGGGAAATTTTAGAAAAAAAGGTTCTTTGGGAAAATAAGAAAAAGATTTTTGCATCTACAACAGGTTTATCTTTAGGAAGCAAAGAAAATCAAAATTTTGACCAATTCCATCAACCTGCAGGTATGAGATTTTTTTAATCTTCTTATTATGCCAATGTGAAATTATTTGAGCAACTCTTATTAGTAGATAAAGGATTTAATCCTCAATTTTTTTTGAGTTCTCAAACCAAGGGTTAAGGATTCATTGATAGTATTGTTTTACTTTTCTCAATTGATTCAATTTTGGGGCAAGTGGCAAATTACTCAAAAAGAAATTTTGGAAAAAAAAATGGGCATTACTCATGAAGCCAAACCTAGTCTGGGTTTAAATTATGCCTTAAATTCATTTATGGGGTGAGTACACAAATACCTATCTCCTAAATTTTGAAGTATTTCAATATCCAAATTGAATCTAGATGAATTGTTATGAAATAAAATTAATTTGGGTGCTAGGGTTTGAAAATGCTCGTGAGAGCACTCAGAAAACAATTTCTTAGATTAAATTTTCCTCCATTAGTGATGACTACTAGAATAAATTGTTTATCCTAGTATGTTAATTGGAAAAACCTATGTTTGTTGGTTGCCAACACAAAGTTGAGTTCCATCTCTGATTATTTTGCAAACTCTATCCTCTGTCTTTTAACATATTTACTGTTAAGTGTGAGTACAAGAAGAGAGTTTTAATTTTTTGTGTTATATAGAAATCTCAGTGGTATTTATATTACACAAAGTAATAAATGGAAGGAAGAAAAATAATTTTAATCTTTACAAGTTATATTGTAATTGAATAAAAGGCATGGAATGCAGCTATACCAAAAGAATGGCTACACCCCTTATATTGGGGAGGCCATACAATTGTATGGTTGTGCCCCATATAATGGGGAGGTCATACAATTGTATGGTTGCACCCCATACAATGGGGAAGCCGTACCTTTGTATGGATACATGCCTCATTATATGAGCAAGCCATTCTTAAATTTCAACCTATCTTTAATTTATGCTTTGATCTAAAACTCAATTAATTTTCATATATATTATGTTCTAGAATTTTTAAACTCAACATTTGTGAAAGCTCCATCATATGCCTTAAAATAAATATCTGTAATTTTAGATAGAAACTAAACATTTTATATTCATAAACAACTATTCAAATATAGATTATGTAAATGCTTATTTAAATTGGTACTTGCATCTTGCATTATTAGAAGTTTCTTTATGGGTAGAGGATGTTGCAAAGAAAATACTTTGTTTTGCAATCAGTAAATTCCAAGTTCTTACTTTATTAATGAATGAATATCCTATGTATTGTATCAAATACTTGTCTTAGAACATGCAAAAATTATTATTTATCTTCATGTTGTGAGAAATGAAGTGTTGAAATTCATAACTTATAGAGCCATTGAAGTTCATCTTATATCGCTAAGTAATGAAAAGTGGTTTGATTATGCCTTAAGATGGGCATGTTTTTATGATTTGATGCATTCTATGTATTTAAAAGAAATTTATGTTCATAGAAATGGCATGCATGAGTGGTTGCTATTTCATAAGTCCTTTGGCCAAAACTACAAGCTCAAATGATTGGGATATGGATTGTTTGAATTTCTGCATACAACTTGATGTTTAGGGACATTGCATTTCTATGTGTTTTCTTGATAAACATTAGGTAGAATACATACATGTCAAAAGAATCAAGTTGAATTGTGTTTTCACACCTGTTAGCCCTTAGAATGCTAGGAACTTCCTCCCAATGATACTCTCTCTTCTAATGAGAGTGTCATCTTTGGTCCTATCAAGCTTAGATAACCAAATCTTTTAGTTAGTATTATTCCAATAAAATCCAAAATGAAATCATATCTTTGTAACTTAATTCCTACTATAACAATAACATAAAAATTTAAAATTAAATGTCATCACCACACATCATTTTAATTACATCATATATTAATAGTTCATTAATCAAATTTCAACATATGAAACATCTAAAATTATAGAAACTTATATGTTCATAGTGATATTTACACATATTTACTAGCAACTATAGTAGTACACAAAATTGGGCTATGACATCCCTCCCCACTATGAATAGTCATCATCTTGATGGCTAAAGATGTAAAATAAAATACTAGAATAAACAAGGAGATAAACGTTGCATTTCTGCAATATCCTCCCCCATAGCACTATCCACTGAAAAATTGGTCCCATTGCACCTTGCACTTGTTAGATTTCTACCCAAGCATGCAAGTGATTGAGAGAAAGCAAAATAGAAATTAGATATGAGCTAAATAAACTATATTCAACTCAAGAGAATGCAAAGCATTACAATAGAATGGGATGCTCATATGAGAGCAAGAGGTGGGTATATATATAATATTCCACCCAAGAGACGCAATACACAACCAATGTGGGATAAAGTGAAAAAGTCCCTAAGTAAGCTTAACCTAGTGTGAAAAGAACTAAGGTGGAGAACAAGCTAAGAAAGAGCTAGATAGCAAAGTAACCTTGTTCACACTAACACCCCCCCTTAAGTGTAACTTAGGGGAAATGGTGACAAAATGCAAAGATGGGTCCTAGCAACAAGGCCTGATGAGGTACCCATGTACAAAGAATCCTATCAAAAAAAAGAAAGGAAGGAGAAAACCCAGTGGGAAAAAACTCCCTCATGAGAGGATAAAGTAGGAAGGGCTAAGAGAGCCCCCAGAAAAGATGTCCCGCACCCCCAAGAGAGACTGAAGATGAACATACTTTCTCTCAGTGAAGGGTTTGGTGAAGATATCCGCAACCTGGTTTGCTGTAGGACAATACTGCAAATCAATGACCTATGCCTGAATTAGCTCCCTAAGAAAATGCATGTGGATCTCAATATGTTTGGTCCGCTGATGATGAACTAGATTTCGTGAGATTTGAATGGCACTCTAGTTGTCACAAAATATGACTGATGGCCGTTCGATCTGGATACCAAACTTAGTGAGAAGATTTTGAAGCCAAATGGCCTCAGTAGCAGCATTCACAGTCCCTCGATACTTGGCCTCAGTAGAAGATAGAGCAATAGCAGACTACTTCTTGCTTGACCAACAAACAGGACCTGAACCAAGTGAGAAGCTGTAACCTGAAGTAGACTTGCGATCCTGAGAATCGCCCGCCCAATCTGAATCTGTGTAGCCCACCAAGTCAAGCTCAATACCTGCTGCATAGTGAATCCCAAAACTGTGAGTACCCTGAATGTAGTGAAGGATCTGCTTGGCTACTTTCCAGTGCAGCTCATGAGGCTCCTGCATGAATCGAGAGACCATGCCTATAGCATATGAAATGTCAAGTCTCGTATGAGTCAGATAAATGAGACTCCCAACAAGCTGTCGGTACAAAGTGTCATCAACAAGTGGAGAAGAACATTGAGCCTCAAGTTTGACTCCAGAAAGGAAGGGAGTCGGAGCAGGCTTACAGTCAGCCATATGAAACCTCGAGAGCAAATCTAGAGCATACTTGGACTGTGTGATGGTGATCCCAGAAGAAGACTGAAAGATCTCAATCCTGAGAAAGTAATGCAACAAGCCCAAGTCAGTCATCAAAAAACTATCATGAAGGGTAGTTTTGATAGCCCCAATGGTGGATGAAGAACTCCTTGTGATCAATAAGTCATCAACATACAGAACTAAATATAGGAGTGAATCATTCTGCTGCAGAATGTAGACATTGAGATCAGAATGGCACCGAGTGAACCCAACTGATAGAAGGAAGGAGTCCATCTTGGCATACCAGGCCCGAGGAGCCTGTTTGAGGCCATAGAGAGACTTCCTAAGATGGCACACAAGTGAAGAATTCTGAATGAACCCCTGTGGTTGCTCCATGTAGATTTCCTCCTGAAGGTCACTGTGAAGAAAAGCACTCTTCACATCCATCTGGTGTACTTCCCAACGATTAGCTGCAGCAATGGCAAGAACAAGTCAGATGGAATTCATTCGAGCAACTGGTGCAAAAGTCTCAGAGTAGTCAATC
This sequence comes from Cunninghamia lanceolata, assembly GCA_027924645.1. Taxonomy (NCBI): domain Eukaryota; kingdom Viridiplantae; phylum Streptophyta; class Pinopsida; order Cupressales; family Cupressaceae; genus Cunninghamia; species Cunninghamia lanceolata. Next base: position 6,582,762 of record BSBN01000261.1, on the reverse strand, counting down.
CCAGGAACTTGGGAGAATCCTTTGGTGACCAAGTGAGCATTATGCTTGTCAACCGACCCATCTGTTGCAAATTTTGTCTGATAGATCCACTTACATCAAACAAGTTTTCTTCCCTTAGGAAGAGGGACTAGATCCCAAGTGTGGTTCCTCATCAAGGAACTATACTCCTCCTACATAGTTGTATCCCACTTAGAAATACCTGAAGCCTCATGAAAGGACTGTGGATCTGAGGCAGTAGCAATGAAGACATGTGGAGCATCCTGAAACTGTGAATGAGTTCACCTGGTGTCTGATGGATCCCCAACCCAATCACCTGCAAACTACAAGGTCTGTCTAGCCCTAAGTGGACCAGAAGATGGAGAATCTAGAGGAGAATCATCAACCTCTGAATGATGACTAGGAGAGGAAGGAGGTGAGTCCTTTGAATCACTCTCTACATCAGAAGTGGAGGTAGAAGACTGCTCAGGTGAATCTGACTCATCAGAAGATCTGTCATGTATCCCAAGTGACTCTAATGTCAAAGTAGAAGGAGTTGGAGAAGTGATAGAAAGTGAGCTCGAAGAGCCCTCCTCAAACTGAACACTCCTTTCAATGAACAACTCATGTGTAGTAGGGTGGAGCAACCGATAACCCTTCACACCATCAGGATAACCTACAAATATGCAAGGTCTACTCTGCGGATCCAAGGCCTTGCGTTTCTCTGTAGGAATGTGGGCCCATGCAGGAGAACCAAAAACTTGAAAGTGCTTAACTGATGGTTTTCGGCCACTCCAAGCTTCAAAAGGAGTGACTCCCTTCAAGGCTCAGTGAGGAACATGGTTCTGGATATAAAAAGCATAGTTAATGGCCTCTGCCCAATTATGTGGTGCAAGAGATCTGGAGTGAATCATGTAGTTCACCATTTCCTTCAAGGACCTATTCTTCCGTTCTGCAACACTATTCTGCTGAGGATTATATGGAACTAAATGCTGCAAATCAATCCCCTGTGAAGTGTAAAACCTCTCAAACCAATGGTTGACATACTCACCACCATTGTCAGTGCGTAAAACTTTGATGGCTTTCCTGGATTGCTTCTCTACAAAAGTCTTGAAGTCCTGAAAGTGATCAAATACCTCAGACTTTTGTTTGAGAAAGTACACCCAAGTATATCGAGAAAAGTCATCAATGAATGTGAGGACATATCTAGCCCTACTGAAAGAAGGATGTTGAAATGGACCAGCCAAATCACTGTGAACTAACTCCAGTATCTGTGAAGCTCTCCATGCCTTACCTTTGTCAAACTTTTCCTTAGGATACTTACCAAGAATGCAACCTTGGCAAACACCACCTGAAAACTGAACTGAAGGCAACCCTGTGACCATGCTCTGCTAGTTGAGCTGCTACAAGTAGCGGTAGTTAAGATGGCCAAACTGCTCATGCCATAATCTACTCTCATCATTAGAATGAGTGAGCAAAATAGTCAAAGGAGGATCAAGAACAAAGTGAGAAAATAGATAGAGCCGTGACTGATGATTTGCTCTCCCAACTGCAACTGTAGAACCACTATGCAACTTATGAATCTCCACTAAATTAGGGGTGAACTCAACCCACTTGCCTGAACCTGTGTGAGTGATATGGTATACTGATAGGAGATTAGTTGATAATGAGGGCACACAAAGAACATCATGGAATGTGCCATCCCCCACATCAATAGACCCTATCCCACACACCTCAATAGGAGTGTCATCACCCATCAAAATAGAAGGCATAGTACACGGCTCCAAAGATGCAAGTTCTTCCTTAGATGAAGCCATGTGGTGTGAAGCACCCAAATCAAGAACCCAAGTGGATGGTGAAGAAGCAACTACAACAAGGGCCTTGCCCTTTCCTTTCCCCTTGATGTTTTCTTTTGCCTTGTTAGACCCATCATTAGAACTCTGTTTGATAGACTCAGGAACACTGATATTATTCTTTTCAAGAATGTGTGTCAAGTGATCAATTTGTTTCTTTAGACATTTATGTTCATCATGACCAGGTCTTTTACAATAGGCACATTAGACCCTCTCTTTCTTAGGCTTGTCACCCTTGGAAAATTGGATCTCAATAGTTGCTTTTGAAGCAACCGATATCTGATCCTTCTTCTCCTTGCTATTCTTTTGTTTCTTATCCTTACTATTGTTGTTACTACTTTGTCCTTTCTATTCTTTTGTGCCTTGGTTGGCAGCCAAGGCATGTGACTTAGAGGACTTAAGAGTGCCCATCTGGATTAGCTTGTCCTGTTCTCGAGTGAGACTGACAGCAAAATCATCTAAAGATGGCATGGTGAATTGAGTACCGAGTGCACCCTTAGTAGCATAGAAGGTAGAAACAAACACAGAATATTCTAAACTTAGCTTAGAGAGAATACTAAGAATTAGTTGTTCCTCTTTCTTTTCAATTCCACATTGTTTCAACTATAATCTAATGGCCTTTAGCTTTGTGAAGAAGTCTTGTATTGTATCAAAATTACATGGATTTAACCCTATTAGCTCATTCTCCAATTGATGTCCCCTTAATTCATCTTGTTTACCAAAGAAATTTTCTAAAGTAGTCCATACATCATTTGGTGTTGTAGCAGATTCAACATGAAAAAGAAGATCAAGAGATACAGATATGCATAGAGTTCCAAAAGCTTCATCTAGTCTGTTAAGAAATTTAGGCCTTTCTGCAAGTAAGGTTGGTTCAGTTTCTATACCCATTGTTACTCTATATAGTCCTAACTTCTTAAGTTGGATAGTCATCTTGGACTTCTACTCATAGTAGTTGTAGGGTGTTAGAATAGGCACTGTTAATTGATCCATCTTAATGCAGAATTAGATTATTGTTGTGAGGAAAGAAAAGATGCAAGAACTCACAAGACACCCCCCTTTCCACTCAATCAAAGAACCCCCCCAAGAAAATTTGATTTGGCACTTTATATTTAGTGCATTTACAGCTGCCACTAGCAAGAAATACTAAGTGGTCTTGATTTCAATGCATTGTAAAACCCTCACAAAGAGCATATGCTAAAAATACAACTTTGGCACAATACTTAGATAAATAAACAGTACCACTACGATCTACTCAAAAAATCATGCACTTTCAAAAAAAGAATCACCTCGATACGAGGTCGTATGTGAAAGTTATGATCCTCCGAAGTTCCCAAAAATGAGAATTGTGCAGAGTCACATGTGAGAATATGAGATTACTGCAAAATCTATACACTAAAATCAAAAAATGATTATACCAGCATGTAGAGCATGAAAAATTAGCCAAAATAAAAAAAGAAGCTCGCAAATCCGAGGTCGGGAGCCCGAGTTACAACCTTTGGAAGTTGAACTACAATTTCCAAAACACCAATGGAGAGGGGTTTTGCTATAGCTTTCTAACATTGTTTCTACAAAATATATAAGGTGTATGCAAAAACTAATAGATACCCAAACCAGAAGGCATTTTTCTCTGTGATCTATATAAAATGTGACTCTAATGAAAAAAATGTGTTTAGCACCAAAAAATGGCATGCAAAGACTGAATCAGCTACCTAAGACAAACAAAGGCATGTTGCAACCTGCAAGATTGATCAGAATAAATAAAATGCAAGCTGATTGTTAGATTTTAGCTCAAAGAGTCTTGAGGAGGCTATGAAAAAAACTTGCAACTGGCAAGTCAAAATATGAACCCCCCCAGAAACTAGAGTTTTTTCTCCACACTTTTCTATTTCTCCAGATCATCCGAAGATGCAAGAGATGAGCATACTCATGTGCTTCGAAAAACATAACTCACAAACTAGAGTTTTCTCCACACTTTTCTGTTTCTCCAAATCATCCGAAGATGCAAGAGAAGAGCATACTCATGTGCTTCGAAAAACAACTCTACACTCTCAGATTTAAAAAAAATGCTAACCCACAACTCACAACCGCTCTGATACCATGTTAGATTTCTACCCAAGCATGCAAGTGATTGAGAGAAAGCAAAATAGAAATCAGATATGAGCTAAATAAACTATATTCAACTCAAGAGAATGCAAAGCATTACAATAGAATGGGATGCTCATATGAGAGCAAGAGGTGGGTATATATATGATATTCCACCCAAGAGACTCAATACACAACCAATGTGGGATAAAGTGAAAAAGTCCCTAAGTAAGCTTAACCTAGTGTGAAAAGAGCTATGGTGGAGAACAAGCTAAGAAAGAGCTAGATAGTAAAGTAACCCTATTCACACTAATAGCACTGGACCACCTTCCTTTTTTTGCAAATGGATTTTACACTAGTCAAGAATGTACAAGGGGCTCTACTTGGACCACCCTAGGATCTCGGACCTCTAAAGCTCACCAATCAAGTATGTGAGTGGCATCTAGATGGTCAGGTTTTAGTAAAGAAACATGAAAAACATTATGTAACCAAGAAAGAGTTGGAGGTAAATCCAATTATAAGAAACAAGATTTATCTCTTCCAAGATATCAAAGGGCCCCACATGTCTAGGAGAAAGTTTGGCTGACTTGCTAAATGTGATAGAACTCTTGTGCAGTTTAACTCTTAAAAATGCCCTGTCTCTAATAGAGAATTTTCTAAATCTTTTGTTCTTGTCTGCATAACTTTTATGTTTGTTAGAAGCTTCCTTCAATCTTCCCTTGATCACCCTCATATTCTCTTCCATCTTCTTAAGCATTTCAGGATCGATATCCACTCTATCCTCAATAGTGTCCCAACTAATGGGAGTATGACATTTCCTACCATATAGAGCCTCTAGGTTAAATACTAGGGCATTGTGTCTACTATGCTTCTAATGTATTTTATTTGACCTTTCAGGGATATTGATATGGATTAAAGAGTCCAAATGGATTAAACACATAATAGTGACCAATGTGAGTCCAAAAATGAAAATGAACAACATGATAAGGTAAATCACATATTGGCACTTCAAACTGATACTAGAGCTAGGATGGATGTTCTAGAATAGGAAGTAAGGAAAACTCATTCTATGCCTAATCAAGATACAAATCAAGAAACTTCTATTAATTTAGTCAGAGCAATGATGAACGAACTCATGGTGAAGAAGGGGCGAGGCTTCATAATAAGAGAGAAAATAGAAACTAAATTAGCAAAAGGTCTCAAAAAGGTGGCACTACTGAAGTTTCATGGAAAAACTTTATGGGATGGTGCTTAGGCCTAGATTATATAGATGGAAAAGTATTATGAGCTTAGAGATCTTTCCAATGAAACTAAAGTAGTTTGGGAAGCTTTCTAGTTAATGGATGAGGCAATGACTTGGTAGGAAAATGTAAAAGTTGAGAAACAATTATTAGCTAAAAATCTCACTTGGGACTAGTTTGTGTCCTTTTTCAAGAAGTGATGGCTTCGTCAACTATATTTTGACTGTAAGATGACCGAAATTTAGAACTTGAGATAAGGAGAGCTACCTATCACTAAATACTAGAAGAAGTTTACCAAACTTCTCAAATATGTACCCCTTTATCAGTAGGATGAACTCTTTTGGGTTAGGAAGTTTATTTTGGGATTAAAACCCCAAATTAGCTCCAAAGTGCATTTTCATGGTCCACAAACAATGGATGACACTTTTGAAAAGGCAATCAAATATGAGGATAAACCTTTGAGTCTTGTAGACATTAGGAGAGAGAACAAAGAAAAGAGTAAAAACTATTACAATTAGCCTCCTGTAAATCCCTTTAAACAAAAATTCTAGAAGGGAAATCAGTCAAGTGACAAAAATTTCAAGAAGAATAGGTTTGCCAAAGGAGGTAATGAGTGTTGAAAGAACACCAATACACTGAGAGGGGGGGTTGAATTAGTGTATGTTAATTTTTAACAATATTAAACCAAGAGATACAATTCAAGAACACATATAAATCACGTAACACTAGATGTACATGGAAAACCCTAAAAGGGAAAAACCATAGTGAGGATGTTTCTTGAGTCTGCTGCTCAAGTCCAACCTCACAATAAATAATGATTACATGTGTTTTGTAGGCACCAACCCATAGGTACACCAACACGCAAGATAATGTTTTGAGGAACCAACCTACAGGTACATCACACATCTTAATTGAGCTCCAACTCTATACAATGAGGCACCAACCCATGAATTATTACAAATTCTTGTATGCAAACAATGGTTCTTCACTAACCTGAAATGCACCTTTTCAAATCATGTACTGTGGCCTCCATCTGCCTGGTGTTCTCATAAACACAATCTTCCTCTCTCTCAACTCACCTTGTAATCTTTGTTCTCATTAACACAGTCTCCCTTTTTATTCAATACTCTTTGTACATGCCTTTGAACACTTGTATGTTCATACAAATCCTTCACACATTACCTATGTAAAACAATGTCCAGTTGAGTAACATTCTACAATTGAATTCCTTGTATGTGTATCCCCCTATTCGGGGTGCAGAATACTATCCTTAGAAATCACCTACTGAAACGACACCAAAAAGTAACTATTTCACAATTACAATTGCCTCTTTACTACTTCGTGTTCCATCAAAACCATCACTTGAATGATTTTTGTACCATTTAAATGCAAAAAAATGCAATCAAATTGAATTCTTCTCTGTAACTACCTGTCAAATTTTGGCTTCAAGAAATATCCATTTGCCGACTTTAAATGTTGCCCATCAATCTCACCTCTCCTGCCATCTTGACTAGACACATGTCATCATCTCACACTATCGCAGTCAAGGATTCAGAAACATGTAACATTATGCTCTACTACGATCTCCTCCTTCATCACACTGTCGATTTGAAATTGCCTTTACATGTTGGTGCATTGAATAGTCTTCAGCGAATGAGAAGTTTCCATGCTAACTGCTTGCATCTGGAGCTTGCCACTTGTCGGCATCACACAAGCACATGGAATGGTAGAGAAACTCTATTTCTTCCTTGAGGACTCGTGAAATCCTAACACATGGCATGATTTCACACTCACACACCAACATAGACCCTTTACTTTTCTTCCTTGCATGCATGTGTTAGCATTTTGATCATGAAGGATCGATGCACACTATTGGATCCACATCAAGATGAATACAGTTTATCCTCATGTGCCACCTGAGATAGTAAACACTAGAAAATGGGGTTGGTAATATGACAATGATGATGACTTAAGTTGTCACTTAAGTGACTTCTCACCGGGGATAGCAGGTCAAAATCAAAATATAACCCCCAAGGAAATAAACTTAAGCCCTAAGGAAATAAACCTATTGTCTAATAAAACCCTTTAATATCATGTTTCAATCTCACAAATAATGATTATGCTTCAGTTTCATAGACAATGACTATGTTTCAATTTCACAGAACATCCCTTGACATCAATGACAATAATGCCAACAATCTCCCCCTTTGTCATTGATGGCAACACTTGAAACACCTATTGTCTCCATTATCTCTAGCATCTCCCCATCATTCTCCAACAACATTATTCTCCCCCAACTACACTATTCTCCCCCTTTGACATCAATTACAAAGGGATTCATGTTGCAAGTATGAGCAGTAAGTGTTGTCATTGATGTCAACACCTAAAGTCAACATCTAAAGAAATTATTTGAATGAGTTTAAGCAAGTGTCTGAGAAGAACAATACAGTGTGCTGCTCTGTATATCCTATAGATTGAATATCTTTGTTTACAGTTTGGAAGTTATGATAAGGGATGTCTGTATTTGCTATGTTTCAAGATTGAGCCTCTGGTATGAAGATTTGAGTGAGTTCTATTCACTAGACTAAAAGCTATTTCTATGTATATTTAATGGTGATAGGGAGAATGTATTCTACTTTGTATTTCTTCACATTTAAGTTTTATAGTCTGTAGTTCTGGAATTAAGTTTGCAATAATCTTATGTGCCTTTAGTTCAAATGGTTCATGATTTGGTGCTCCACAAGCGATCTTTCCTTTATGATAGTGGCCGACAGTAATGTTCAAGTTTTCTGGTTTGAAGAATCTTATGGATAGAATGTTTGGGGGTTGTATGGAAGTTCTTGGTGATTGTAACGTGTTTGTGGATGTCTCTAGATCATGTTCCTTCTAGATCATGCATGAAGCATGTTCCTAAAGGTCTTAGTGTTAACACCAGTTTTAGCCGACTTGGTTGTTTTCACTACTTGCGATTATACTTTGGAGTTTGTGATAATGTGTTGTAGCATGGAAGATTGCATTTGAGTCCTAGCTAAGGCATGGCCTAGTCCACATTTATTCTTCTCCTTCACAAATCTATTTTGGTCCAGACCTATTCTAATGTATGTGTACATTCTGACCTTGATGTTCATTCCAAGGTTGATGAATTGTATAAATATATGTAATAATGTCATGAATAATCGATGAGGATGCAAAGATGAGAAGATAAGTTTGAAGTGAAAAAGAAGAGTAGAGCATAGGAAACTTATTGCACTTCAATGGAACTAAACCTTGGCATAGTATAGATGCTACTATCTCAGTTCACTAAATCTGGCAGTGAGCCACCCCATTGGAAGTGAGACCTTATTTTGCAGTGAGTATTTTGGGTAGTGATCCCTAAGGCTATGAGCCTCTGGTAGTGAGCCTTGTTGTAAATTTTGATATATCATTTATATTGTGAGCTAACACTCATCATGGTTTTTCCTTTATTGGGTTTTCCATGTAAAAATCTGGTGTCTCATGTGTTGAATGTGTGAATGTGTTCAAGTTTCTAATTATATGCTTTCAATGTTAAATCATAATTAAGTATTGATGTTTGAAAGAAGTTAAGTTTTTTCTACAATTGATTCACCCCCCCCCTCTTAGTTGTCTTGTGCATTTCAACAATTCACATAAAAATGCTTTATCTGTGATGACAATGCCTATGTGTTCCCCCTGAGGATAATCATCCCACAAATAAACGGAGGCACCAGGGATAGAGGAATACTCGGACATGCTCCCCCTAGATGAATACTCCCTATATTCAATTGGAGATAGGAGAATGAACGACTCCTAATTTGTGCCTGAGTTGTTCAAATGTCTCCTTTCGAAGGGGTTTTGTAAATATATCTGCTAGCTATTCTTTTGTAGCAACATATTCCAACTTGACTTCTTGTTCAACAAACTTCTCCCTAAGAAAATGATACTTAATGGATATGTGCTTGGTCCTTGAATGCATAACGGGATTATTTGAGATGTTTATTGCACTAGTATTATCACAAAGAATGTCAATTGGCCCATCAAACTCAACCTTGATATCTTGTAGAGTTTGTTTCATCCATAGAACTTGAGTGCAACAAGATACAACAACAATATATTTAGCTTCAACTGTTGACAAAGAAACAAAATCTTGTTTCTTACTCAACCATGCTACCAATCTATCTCCTAGAAAGAATGCACCGCCACTAGTGCTCTTTTTATCATCCACACAACTAACCTAATATGCATCTATGTATGCAGTTAAAGTCATGTTATCACCAATAGGATACCATAGACCATAATCTAATGTACTCTTCAAGTATCTAAATATCCTCTTCATAGATTTGACATGTGTTTCCTTAGGAGCAACTTGAAATCTAGCAACCATGCAGACAACTTGCATGATATCAGGCCTTGTTATTGTAAGATATAAGAGACTTCCAATCATATATTTGTACAAAGTTTGATCTGCTAAAGCAGATTCATCATCTTTGTTGAGCTTACATCTAGTGACCATAGGTGTACTGACTAGCTTGCAATCCTCCATCTTGAATTTCTTCAAAATTTCATTCACATACTTAGTTTGAGAAATGGAAATCCCTGTATCTAACTGATTGACTTGTAAACCAAGGAAAAATGCTAATTCTCCTAGCATTGACATCTCAACTTATTTATGCATTGTGTTAGTAAGGGATATGCACATGTTATCACTATTACTGCCAAAGATTATATCATCAACATAAACAATAACAATCAACATATGTTCATCTTCTCATTTGAAATACATATTGTTGTCAGTGATACCTTTTCTGTAGCCTTGTTGTTGAAGATATTTGTCTAGCCTGGAGTACCATGCCCTTTAGAACATATAATGCCTTTTTCAATCTGTACACATAGTCTTTGTTTTCAGTCACCTTGAATCCTTCAGGTTGCTCTATATAAACTTTCTCATCTAGATAACCATTGAGAAATGTAAACTTTACATCCGTTTGGTACAACTTGAAGTTTTTATAAACTAAATATGCAAGAAACATTCTAATGGCTTCAAGCCTAGCCACAGGTGCAAATGTCTCCTCAAACTCTATAACCTCAACCTGAGCATAGTCCTTGTAGACTAACCTAGCTTTAATTCTAGTTATCTACCCATATGTTGGCAAGAGACACTGTGTGGCTTCATGAGTGTTGTCATTGATGGCAACAAAGTCCATCCCGCACATCCGCAGGACATGGTATGTCTATACCGAAAGTCAGATTGAAGAGTATTTTGGTCCTGTGAGCAAAAATAGAGCATGCAGGAAGGTCTGACAATCAGGTCCGGATCTCTCAGAGGAAGTATCTCAGTTAAGTGCAAACTTGGGGAAGTCAAGAGGAGTACCATGATTGATACATTCCATAGATTGAGCCTCCGATGATAGAAGAGTGAAAAGATATGAACACCTAAGTGTTGGGTCCCTGTTTGGTAGAGAAGACTAAGGAAGAACTGACTGGCAAAGCATCAGACCTTAATCCGGATGAGATATTGATGGTGATCAAGTTTCCTGAGGGATCATTCACGATTGGCCGACATGATTGATACTTCTCTAAGTATCTCTTTGATACGCATCACTTTGTAAGCAAGGGTTCAGCCAACAGACCATAGTTTGGGAAAATATTGAGTATTCTAGATGCCAACTAGAAAGATGTTGAAATCCTTGGTGTGGATATATATACCAAATTGATTTCGATGAGAAGGTGTGTGTGGTGTGTTTGTGAAGTGCGAAGAAAAGCAGAGAGTAGTGTGGAAGTAGCAATACAAGTCTGGTATGTGATAGGACAATAGCACTAAAAAAGAGGAAGAATGAAGTGTGGTAGATCAGTGTATTGAGCCTAACCGAAACTGAACCTCAGCATATGTGGATGCTTCTCATTAGTTCAATCCCTGGTTACTTTCCTTATACCTTGTAGACAGTGAGTCTCTTGTAGGTAGTGAGCCTCTTGTGAGTAGTGTGCTCAGGCAGTGAGCCCTAATTGGCAAGTGCCATTTTGTACTTTTATTCTTTTAACAGAGAATATAATCTTGGGTTAGTCACCCCATGGTTTTTTCCCTTAATAGGGTTTTCCACATCAAAATCATTATGTTATGTGTATTAATTTTATTTCTACTTTCATGGTTATGCATGCTTATGTGATTTAATGTTGCACTAGTTGTTAAAGAAGAACATAAACTTAAATTAATTAAGATAACTAATTCACCCCCCTCTCAGTTATCAACAATTGGTATCAGAGCCAAGTTCCTTCTAACAGAGCCTAACAGCTTGAGGAAGATCTGGGAATCTCAATGGATATGTATGGTATGAGGGAACAACTTCAGTCTGCCCTAGATGATCTTGAGCAATCTCACTCTGAAGTCAATAACCTGAGGGAAAGACTCAAACAAGCTGATGATTTCATAAATGAACTCAAAGAAAAACTAAGTATCTCAATGAAGAAAAGAAAGGAACTGCTTCAACAATTAGTAAGTCAAAGTGAAGCCAATGATACTAATGAAGATCTGAATGAGAAAACCAAGTTATGTGAGAAGTTATCAAAAGAGCTCATTATTATAAGACATGAAATGGAATCAGGAGTTATGAAATTCACCCAAGAAATTGAAGAGAAAAGAAAAAGTGAAGATAATCTAAAACAATCTCTCAAGGAGAAGTCAGAAGACTGCCACAAAATGGATAGAATAATTAGGCATCTAGAATCTGATCTTGAAGAAGCTAGAGACAATGAAGAACAACTTGAGAATCAGATAGACACTCTTAAAAGGGATCTTCAAACAACAAATAAATACAAAGAGAAATTCAAGATAAGCTCTACTCAACTTGAAGTTCTTCTTGAAAGCCAAAAGAGGGTAGATGACAAGCATGGCTTGGGGTATGAGAAAGAGGAAAGTTTTGGATCTGGTCAGAAGAACTCTGGATCAGGAAATCCAAGGAACAAGCCTAGAAGACCTTCGGTAAGGCAACCTAATGCTCAAAGATATCCATCCTTCAATGGATACTGCCACAATTGCAATAACTTTGGTCATAAAGCAAATTAGTGTAGAAGAAGAATGAATCAGACTAATTCATCCTTTTCCGGACAGTGTTTTGATTGCAAAAAGATATGGTCACAAATCTCAAGAATGTAGAAATTTGTAAATGAACAATTCATTCAATGGTAGATGCTTTGCATGCAATAGAATGGGACATAGGGCTAATCAATGCAGATCAAGAGGATATCAGTCAAATCTACAAAGAAATGTTGTTTGCTACAATTGCAATAGATCCGGTCATATTGCCAAATTCTATAGAAATAAGAATCAGGATAAAAGGGGTCCGATGCATCCTAATCAAAACCAAGACAAAAGAAAAGGAAAAGTGAATGCAGATGAAATTCAAAGGGAGATGAAGAAGATTTAGGTGAAGAGAAGTACAAAAATGTTGGGGATGGATCCGCACCAGAATCTGGTGCTGATATTCCTTCTGGAAACTAAATAGATGAGCTCTAGCTCAGGGGGAGTCACAAAAGAAAACAAGTTCCCCCAGCCAGTCAATTGGTACCTGAAATTGGCACATGGAAGGTTGCAGATTAAAAGGGCACTCAGAGAAACATCTAAATAACCCTTGGTAAAGATTTGAAGATTCGCAAGGAGTTTGAAAAGGTTAATCATCCAAGATTAATCCAGTTTGACAATCTTTCAGAAAAAGTAGGACTTTCACAGTTAACTTTCACAGTTAAATCCGGTATAATTCAAAATTGAAATATTTGGATTTGAGATTAGATGGAATGATTGGAGAAAGGGAGATACATTGTAAGTTATCATTCTAGGTGCATCTCAGTGATCCAGAAAAATCTCTCTCAAAACAAGGAAAACAAGGCAACCGAAATAACTTAGGTTGTGCATTTATTGCAAAATGGAATTAGGGTTTGCATATAAATAAAAGGGTTCTTTGGTTTATCATTTGCACATTTGCATTCAAGAAGAAGAGAGAAGGAGCTTTACAACAAAATTGTCTCGAACCTCTCAAAGATCAACCACAGAAATCGATTCATCCAGCAATCCGATCCGGCTCATATCGTGAACCCTAGAAGCGTAAAAGGTATTTTCCGCTCTTGAATATCTCTCTGAATCTTTGAAAGATGGCTACTCTGAATGTTGTGAAGATCACTGATAGGTCGCACCCTAAATTCAAAAAACATCCCTATAAATCCCTAGAAGTTGATTACCTAGGTACATTTTCTAGCATTCCACATGGAGTTTTGCATGTAGAAGATGTTAGGGTTTACATACATGCAAACATTGAAGAATTTGGGGAATCCAAGCTGATGGATATCTACCACAAGGAACTGATAGATGAATCATTTGAACTCAAACCTCAGTACAAGGCCATTCGGGATAAGCATTTTGGACATTGCATTCATTCCCCTATTTTGTTGAAGATGATTGGGTCCGGTATGTTCTGAGCAGAATGCATGACAACTTTATGTGGTTGATGAGGCCATTCAAGATAACCAAGGATGCAATTAGGGTAGTAACTAGATTGCACTCATCCGGTGGGTTGCCTGCTCTCAAATCAGTCAAAAATCAAACTGTAAGTCAGGCTACCGGATCAAAATTTGACAAGAGAGCAAGGACTATAGAAGATATCACTGATCTGGATATCAAGTTTCCATCTATGATAATTGGCTATAAGAGATATCACTCTAGCAGGGAGAATTCTATATCTAGAACTACAATCTATGCTTCTTATTAGATGTTAAGGGAGAATGCAGATTATGATCTTTGTGAACTTCTTCTGAGCCAACTATTGGAAAACCTACAAAAGATTAAGAAGGACAAGAAGAACTCATTCAAGTATGGTGGGCTAATACTATGTTTGTTCTTTTACTTTATGAATGAGCTACTCAGATCCAGTGGTTGGGTATGGCAAAATGACAGACCAGTTGCCATTCAAATTAGAGATTACATGCATGGGCTTGGTGATGCCAAGGCTCAAAATATAGCTCTCTGGGGATACTTCAAGAACTTTCAAAGTATGATGCAAGCCAGAGAAATAATTCCCCAATCTCTAGTTGAAAAATACAAGGATACATTGTACTTCATGGTAGACACTGATCAATGCCTAATGGAGGCAGTGGAACCAAGAATAGTGTGGATTATGCTAATAGGGTATGAAGTAGATGAGAAAATCCTAGAGCTGCATATCCAACACTTGTTGAGTCAGCCTAAGGACCCTAAGGTAGAAAGGTTTGGAACCTTCCAAGAGTTAAGTGTAAAAGTTCATGTTGAACTGAGACAACCTGAGATCAAGAGAAAAGTGAGAAGGGAAGTGGAAGAAGTTGCCAAAAGATATGGGATATCAAAGGAGACAGTTGATGCCAACAGAGAGAAGATGGAAAGGGCAGAGAAAGAAAGGCAAGAAGCAGAAAAAGAAAGTGCACTAGTGCAAGCCCCCTCCCAAACTAGATCCTCAAAGAGCTCTACACCTGCCACTACTGAGACCCCAAAAGCCTCAAAACTAGAAGCAAAGACATCTGGTAAAGGAGAGAAGAGAACTAAGACAAAGGCCACAAGGTCATATTTAAGTCAAAAGGATGATGAAGAGATAGAATCAGATAAGAAGATCAAGAAAATGAGGAAGAAGAAGAAAGCATCCGGTGAACCCTCTATAGGTCATAACAAGGAAGAAAAGGTAGAAGAATTCATTGAAAAGTCTACTCTCTGCATTAATGATATCATCAAATTAGTCACTGTAGATGGGAACCTAAAACCAATGACTGAATTTTATGATGAATATAATGAAGCTGACTAGAAGATTTTGCAAGATGCTACAGTTAGGTATCTGAACATCTATAATAAAGCATTTATTGAAATCATATCTCTGATTCCCAAAGCCTAGAGAAGGAACTTGAAATAATAAAGAACAATGCTAAGGCAAAGGACATGGAGATCCAGGAATAGATAGCTATTCGGCTCTATCCTTCCATCACTTCTAAACAAGTAAACATGATCTTCAAGTATTGCAAGGATGAGTTCCGAAGCAAAGCCAGAATGAACAAGCTTATGCTCAGAGAAACTGATCAAGTGACAAAAGAAACAGAAGACATCCTCTGAAATGCATACAAAAGATTCAATATTCCTATCATAGAGGATATAAGTGATGAACCTGTAGCCATGGATGTCGAAGATCTTACTGAGAAAATTGCAGAAGAATCAAAGGATGTAGGTGAGGAGAGGACTCAAGACTTGGATTCCTCTTCTCTAGAAGAGGAAGTCCCTAAAGAAGTCAAAATCTCTCTTTTGGATCCCCCTACTATTTCCGGAACTGAAGGAGAAGTAGGGAAAGATGAGAAAATTAGTCAAGAAGAAGAGGTCAAGAAAAGAGAAAAAGATCAAACAGAGAAAACCCCAGAAGATAGTTTTGAGGCAACAGAAGGAAAGAAATATCTGTCTTTGGCAAGAGACTCTGCAAAAGCTATTAAAGACTTCTTGACAAAAGAAATGATGGAGATTGATGAACTGGAGCTATTTCAAGGACCATTCAATTTTGATTCCCTCTCCCCAGTTCAGACAATGAATATATCTTCCTTTGCCCAAGCAAAGGCAAAAGAAAAGCTTTTGAAGTCTCACATGGAAGACTGTGAGATAATAGAGATTGCATCTGTTGCATTGGAAAAGATCATGCTATCCTTCCAAAAGGATCTTTCGGCCTCTTCATCCGGTAACGTAAAATCTCTTGTTAATTCTATTAGCACACATTTTGATTCTTTGGAGAAGTCAGCAGAAGATAAAGTCTGGAAAGAATTTTTGGATAAGAGATTCTCCAAGATACAAGGACATATCACAAATGATAGGAGAAATATGGATATTGGGATAAAGAGCTTAGAAAATGCCATTAAAGATGGTGGAGAAATATATAAATTTTGTTTATCTCAGTCTAAAGTGACAATGGATATTGAGAAGAAAGTGAAAGAGCAAGAGGGTAAACTATTAAGTTTATCTCAGAATTTTGATCCTCTCACCACATCCATAATAAATCAAGAATGTCAGACTATTGCCATTCTAAATGAACTAAAGAAACTTGAAAAGGAAAGGAATAATATAATAAGTAGGATGGGTGAACTTAGAGGGATAATTATCCCTAAGTTAGAGGCCATGCATGAGGCCCTAACTGATGCTCAAACCATAGCCTGGACCAATGATCTGATAGATCTAAAGAGGGCAGAAGCTTTTGCATTCCTGTTGAGTGGTCACATCTCAATTTTGGACAGGATGAAGCAGAGTTGGGCAACAGAATTTGTCCAGTTGAAGACAACTTTTGTAGATATACTTCAGTATATGTAAGTATAACATGTATATATACTTATGCGGCTAAGTATAGTTGGATTTTTGGGAATTTTGGTGTGTGGATTCTACCCTTTGCCATTGATGTCAAAGGGGGAGTGAGGAGTAGTGAAAAATGTAGAATCTAGCTAAGGGGGAGCTTTGGAAAAGTGTACATAAGAACAAAACATCAGCCAAGGGGGAGTATGCTATAACACTTAGTCATTTTTCTATAACACTTAGTCATTTTTCACTAAGTGTTGCCATCAATGCCAAAGGGGGAGATTGTTGGCAAGAGACACTGTGTGGCTTCATGAGTGTTGTCATTGACAGAAACAAAGTCCATCCCACACATCCACGAGACATGGTATGTCTATACTGGAAGTCAGATTGAAGAGTATTTTGGTCTGGTGAGCAAAAATAGAGCATGCAGCAAGGTCCGACAATTAGGTCTGGATCTCTTAGAGGAAGTATCTCAGTAAAGTGCAGACTTGGGAAAGTCAAGAGGAGTACCATGACTGATACATTCTAGAGATTGAGCCTCCGGTGATAGAAGAGTGAAAAGATATGAACACCTAAGTGTTGGGTCCCTATTTAGCAGAGAAGACTAAGGAAGAACTGACCGGCAGAGCATTAGACCTTAATCTGGATGAGATATTGATGGTGATCAAGTTTCTTGAGGGATCATTCATGATTGGCCGACATGATTGATGACTTCTCTAAGTATCTCTTTGATACGCATCACTTTGTAAGCAAGGATTCAGCTGACAAACCATAGTTTGGGAAAATATTGAGTATCCTGAATGCTGACTAGAAAGATGTTGAAATCCTTGGTGTAGATATATATACCAAATTGATTTCGATGAGAATGTGTGTGTGGTGTGTTTGTGAAGTGCGAAGAAAAGCAGAGTAGTGTCGAAGAGGCAATACAAGTCCAGTATGTGACAGGACAACAATACCAAAGAAGAGGAAGAATGAAGTGTAGTAGATCAGTGTATTGAGCCTAACCAGAACTGAACCTTAGCATATGTGGATGCTTCTCATCAGTTCAATCCCTGGTTAATTTCCTTATACCTTGTAGATAGTGAGTCTCTTGTAGACAGTGAGCCTCTTGTGAGCAGTCTGCTCGGGCAATGACCCCTAATTGGCAAGTGTCATTTTGTACTTTTATTCTTTTAATAGAAAATACAATCTTGGGTTAGTCTCCCCATGGTTTTTTCCCTTAATAGGGTTTTCCACGTCAAAATCATTGTGTTATGTGTATTGATTTTATTTTTGCTTTCATGGTTATGCATGCTTATGTGATTTAATGCTGCACTAGTTGTTAAAGAAGAACATAAACTTTAAGTAATTAAGATAACTGATTCACCCCCCCTCTTAGTTATCAACACCATATTCATTCAGGTTATTTCTAAACACCCATTTTGTGCCTATGACATTCTTATTAACAAGCCTTGGAACAAGTTCCCAAGTCTATTTTTTCTCTATTTGACTAAGGTCTTCATTCATGGCCTCAATCCAACTCTCATCCTTACTAAATTCTTCAAAATATTTAAGTTCTATTTCATATAGTAAAGAATAGTTTACATGTTCTTGTTATGCAAGCTTTCTCCTTTTCATGACACCCTTAGTTTTGTTTCCAAGAATTTGATTCTCATAATGATCTCTTTTGACATACTTGGGTGGAGCCTTTGAAGTAGATTTTGGTTGTTCTTCTTCATCAACATCATTCTCCTCATGTGACTCTTCTTTTGCAACTTCTTCTTCTTCTTCTTCATAAGTAGGGACATATGAATACATGTCACTTCTATGTGATAATTGAGAGTAGTCTTCATCCACTCTAACATTCACATTTTCAACTATCTTCTACAACCTTTTATTGTAGCACTTATAAGCTTTGCTTGTAGTTGAATAACCAAGAAATATTCCTTCATCCAACCTTGTCTCAAATTTATTCAAGATATCTTCATCCCTTTTTATAAAACATCTGCTTCCAAATATTCTAAAATACTTCATAAATGCAGGTCTACCTTTCCATAATTCATATGGAGGCTTATCATGGTTTACTCTTAATTGACCTCTGTTAAGAATGTAAACAATAATATGAACTACTTCCTTCTAGTATCTTTCAAGAAGCTTGGCTTCATTCAACATTGTTCTAGCCATTTCATGGATAGTTCTATTCTTTCTCTCAACAACTCCATTTTGTTGGTGTGTCCTAGTTGTAGAGAAATGTCTTTTAATCCCATGCTTTTCACAATACTGATCAAATTATCCTTGAACCAATCTCATTCCCAACCATAGCCCTAAAGATTTTAAACCTAGCTTGAGATTTTTATTTAAGAAACATTACCCATGTCATTCTTGAATAATTATCTATAAGCAACATGAAATACCTTTATCCATTAAGAATTTTGGTTTTAGTTGGTCCACACAAGTCTGTATGTATTAACTCAAGGGGTTTTGAAGTTGAATATTCTGTTGTCTTGAAACTAACCCTTGTTTGCTTCCCTTGGCAATCTTTACAGATGGTACTTGTAGGTTTACCAATACAAGGCATATGTCTCACTGCATGCCTCCTGTTGATCTTTACCAAATGATCAAAGCTGATGTGGCTCATTCTTTTGTGCCATAATCAACTTTCATTAGTTTTTCCTAATAGACATCTTCCACTTTTCACCTCCTTCAGATGGTATAGGTTGTTTGTTCTATTTTCCTTAGCAACAAGTCTACCGGAGCTAGATTCTCTTAACTCACATCCAATAGCATGAAATAACAAGTTATATCCATTGTCACACATCTAGCTAACACTAAGAAAGTTATGTTGTAATCCCTCTACATACAACACATCTTGAGCATTAGTTTTACCATCTATGCATAATGTGCCTTTTCCAGTTATCTTGGTAGTGGTGTTATCACCGAATTTGATAGAACCATCATTCCATTTCTCCAAAATGGTGTACTTGCTCTTATCTCTAGTCATATGACTAGAGAATCCACTATCTATTACCCAAGGATTACCTTTTCCTTTGGCATGAAAAGTTGTTTGGACTATCATGGATTGTTCATTCTTCTTTTCTATCGAATGCCTTTTTGAACTTTTCTTCTTTTCCTCAGAAGGCTTTGTAGGTTCTTTCTCCTAAGTAGGGGGTGCAAATTCTTTCTTTTGATTTGTAGAGGATTGTGCAGGTCTCCTAGGTCTAATTTTATAGTTTATTTCTTTATGTCCAAACTGATTACATGAAAAAGGTAACCATAGAAAGCATAATTAAACCTAGTTTGCCTTCAAGGTTGGTCATTAAATCTTCTCTTTGACTTGTGAAATTTGATAGACACATCATCCTTCTTTCTAAGATCTTCAATTCTCTCATTCTTTCTAGACCCTTCAGGCTTCCTAGAAACAACAACATTCCTTTTGGGCTCTCTTTTTTTCTTAGTAGAACTTGACTTGCCTTTTCTTCAACTAATTTTTGAAAAAGAGTAGCATCTTTGATTGCCTTCTCTTCAGCATTCTTATTAGAGACAACATCCTCACATATCCTAACCCAAGCATGTTGGAGAAGGGCCTTTGACAACCAATTATTTCATCAAGAATTTCAGAACTCTTCACAAACTTTTAAAGCTTCTATTTAACTATATGTTTACCTTTTCTAATCCTTCCTTAGAGAGACAACTTTAGCCTCTAGTTTTTGACATTCTTTTAGTTTGGTTTTCAAACTCAAACTAGTAACTGCCTCTATTCTCTTAGATTCTACTAGCTGCAACTTCAAGCCTACGACAAGTTTATCATCTTATTCAATCCTTAAATTGTATTTTTCATTTTGTTTTCTCTCATCTTTCAAGTCTTCTAAGGTAGAGACCAGTTCACCATCCAAATTAGCATCACCCTCTTCTTCCTCATTAGAGTCTTCATAGCAATCTCCTATAGGAGGGTTTACATTTTCTTTGATTTCAATAGTCATAAATGTAGTTTCATAGTTCTCACTTGCAGAAGAACAACCATCTAATGAACTAATAAATGTTTACATGTAAACTATTTTTCTTCTTATTAAAGTTTCTCTTTTTATATTCGGAAACTTCTTAAATCCTAGAACTACCTCCCTTTTCATTTTAACCTAAGGGACATTTAGATGCAAAGTGACCAATTTTTCCACAATTAAAACATTTGAAAGGTACCTTACCTTTGTATTTTCCAGAGCCCTTCTTCAATTAGCTGACAAAATTTGCTTCTTCTTCACTTGAACTATACTCAATTCTAAATCTTCTTCAATCTTCTTGACTTTGGAAGTTTTGAATGTTGCTTCTTTCTTTGTTGAACTAGTATTCTCAATTCTCATCTCATATGTTGTGAGTGACCCAAATAATTCATCTATAGAAAGATTAACTAGATCTTTTGCTTCCTTAATTGTAGAGACTTTAGAGTCATACCTTTGAGGGAGAGACCTCAGAACCTTCTTTAAAACCACCTTATCTTTTACATCCTCTCCAAGACCTCTGATAGTATTCACTACCTCATATACTCTGAGCATGTATGCTACAATATTCTCGTCATCTTTCATCTTTATAGCCTCAAATTTGCATCTATGAGCTTGCAGTTTCACTTTCTTGACTTTATCATCATCCTCATAGATGTTGTGCAGCTTATCCCATATGTCTTTGGCAGATTTATAATTTATGACTTTCATAAATTCTGTATTGGTTAGACCACATAGTATAGCATTCTTTTCTTTGGCATTTTTTTCACTTAATTATTAGCTGCAGTGGGAGTAGTTTTTGGTGGTGTGTAGCCATCTATAATAGATTTCCATGCATCAAATCCAAGAGAGGTCAGCTAAATCTCCATTCTAATGCTCAAAAAAGCATAATTGAATCCATCAAATAATGGTACTTTATTTGAAGAAGAACCCTCATGTCCCTCCACAGTGTTCTTGTGACTAGATCAACCTTAAGTGGTTAAACTTTCTTCAAGGAACCCTAAGCTCTTATACAAATTGTTGAAATAACACCAATACATTGAGAGAGGGGATGAATCAGTGTATGTTAATTTTTAACAATATTAAACCAAGAGACACAATTCAAGAGCACATGTAAATCACATAACACTAGATGTATGTGGAAAACCCTAAAAGGGAAAAACCACAGTGAGAATGTTGATTAAGTCTACTGCTCAAATCCAACCTAACAATAAATAATGAATACATGTGTTTTGCAGGCACCAACCCATAGGTACACTAAAACCCAAGATAATGATTTGAGGCAACAAACTATAGGTACATCACACACCTTAATTGAGCTCCAACTCAATACAATGAGGCACCAACCCCAATCTAGAATAAAGAGGCACCAACCCCTGAATTCTTACAAATTCTTGTATACAAACAATGATTCTTCACTAACCTGAAATGCACCTTTTCAATTCATGTACTATGCTTTCCTTCTCTACTCGGTGTTCTCATGATCACAATCTTCCTCTCTCTCTTAGCTCACCCTACAATATGTGTTCTCATTAACACAGTCTCCCTTTTTATTCAATACTCTCTACACATGCCTCTGAACACTTGTATGTTCATACAAATCCTTCACACATTGGCTATGTAAAAAAATGTTCAGTTGAGTAACATTCTGTAATTGAATTCCTTGTATGTGCATCCCCCTATTTGGGTTACAGAATACTGTCCTTAGCAACTACCTACTATAACGACACAAGAAATTAACTATTTCATAGTTACAACTGCCTGTTTACTACTTTGTATTCCATCAAAACCATTACTTGAATAATTTTTGTACCATTTTGCAAAAAAATGCACTCGAATCGACTTTTTCTCTATATTTGCCCGTGAAATTTTAGCTTCAGGAAATAGTCATTTTCCAACTTTAAATGTTGATCGTCGATCTCACATTTACCACCATCTTGAGTGGACACATGTCATCATCTCACACTGTTGTAGTCAAGGATTCAGAAGCATGTATCACTATGCGCTGTTGTGATCTCCTCCTTCATCGTACCATTGATTTGAAATCACCTTTACACATTGGTGCATTGAATAGTCATTAGCCAATGAGAAGTTTCCATGCTAACCACTTGCATCTAGAGCTTGCTACTTGTCGACATCATGCAAGCGCATGGAGTGGTGGAGAAACTCTCTTTCTTCCTTGTGGGCTTGCAAAAGCCTAACATGTGGCATGATTTTGCACTTGCACACTGACATAGACCCTTTACTTTTCTTCCTTACACACATGCACTAGCCTTTTGATCTTGAAGGATTGATGTGTACCATTTGATCCATATCAAGATGAATACACTTTATCCTCCTTCATCGCTTGAGCCGGTAAAAACTAGGAAATGGGGCCGGTAATATGACAATGATGATGGCTTAAGTTGTCACTTAAGTGACTTCTCATTGGGGATAGTAGGTCAAAATCACAATATAACTCCTAAGGAAATAAAATTGCCATATGATATAACCCTTCAATATCATGCTTTAATTTCATAAACAATGGCTATGCTTCAATTTCACGGAGAATGACTATGCTTCAATTTCACAAACAATGGCTATGCTTCAATTTCACAGATAATGAATATGCTTCAATTTCATAGGACTCATCCCTTGACATCAATGGAAATAATTCCAACAATGAGGGTAAGCAGTTTAATAAACCTAAAATCCATAGTGAAGGTGGAAATGACAATTTAAATAACAAAGGGAAACCACCTAGGAAAAGGGGTCCAAAGGATGGATGTTATGTATGTAATGGAGATCATTATGCAAAGAAATGTCCACAAAGGCTAGCTAGAATGAATAAAGGAATTGAACAACAATCCGCTTAGCATCACATTCATGTAGCAGTGCATAATAGTCAAGGAGACTTCTAGGATACCCCCATTCATATAATAGGTAAACTCTAGGGTCACAATTAATATTTGTGTTGATACAGGAGCTACAAAATGTTTTAGAGCTCCAAAAATAGTTGATAAATTGCCTAGAAGGGTTGGTTTTATGGCTAACTCTTGGATGGTTCAGTATGGTAACTGAGAAGGAAGGAAAGTAGATAATTGTGTAACCTTTAATAATTTAGAGATTTCAAGATTTACTACACAAGTCAACTTGTATGTGGCCCCACTAGGATCTAATGATGTACCTATGGGAATTAACTATTTGGAACAACATCAAGCCATAGTTAATTGCACAAAAAAAAATTGTAACTTGTTTGGATGAATTTGGTAATCCAACTAAAATTTGTGGCATATAAAAACCCATTAGCCTTAGATGAATTTTAGCAATGCAAGTAAAAAAGGCCCAGAGGAAAGGATGCACCTTATATGCTATTCGTATTTGATGCAAAGGTGTTAGGTCCCCAAAGATAATCTAACAAGATCAAAAGGTTTCAATAATTTGTGGGCTTCAACCAATAAGACTTCTCTAGCCTTCCTCTTGTCCTAAACTCCACCAAAGGGCTTAAGTTTGGATTCCAACTTCTTAGATGAATTCTAGCACCTTCTAGGGTCTCAACCTACCCCAACCAACAAGGTTCCAAAGGTTTCACAAACCAATTTGATAGATTCTTGACAATTCCCATTAAACAGGCCTAATCCTAGTAGTCTTGTTCAGCGACTAAACTATACTTTTCTCCAAACTTTCCCAAAACACTCTTGAAACAAATGACTGATTTGGATACCCTCTATTGAGTTCTAAAACATATCTCAAACTCATCTACTATTGTTTTGGACGAAATGTGACTGTCCTAACACCCTGCTGCCTTCCTACAAGGCCTAAATTGACCATTTTACAAAGGAACCCTATGACAAACTTGTCCCACACTCTTCAAACCTAAAAAAAGTCTTAGGAAAGGGTTCAAAACCAAGGATTTTCCAGGTCTTATCAGGAGGTTTGCACATTTAAGGTTTGCAATACAAAATCTCATTTCTAGGCCTCAAAACCTAGGGCTTCCTAGATCTCCCACTTCCAATCACTTCCAGACCTCATTCAAAGTTCCAACACCATCTTATTGACCATATTAAACAACAGCAATCATAAAAATATCACCTTGTTAAGACGGATCTTCGGCTGCTATAACCATGCCACCATTCTCAATGCTCTTTTCACATGCAAACTTGACTCCAAACGGTGATCACCTCTCCCACTTACACTCCTCCTGCTTTGTCAAGGTTAGGAACATATGTTACATGTTAATAAGGACCTATTCCATGAGAATCAGAATCCTACATTCATGGAAAGGTCCAAAAATGCATTGCAAACCCTCAAAATCCCTGTTTTCACAGTCAAACAGGCAGTTCCAGAAAAACAGTGATAATTTTCTCTAGGAATGGAGTTAGGACCTCAAACCAGATGCATTTGAAAGGTTATTCAATCCTATTTCCAACCATATATGGCTTGCCTCTGTATCTGTCCGTACAAAACCGTACCAACGCTGGAAACAGCAAATTTGCAGTCAAAAAGTACAAAAAAACAAGGAAAAGAGGCAAAAACGTGATTTTTATTCATCCAACCTTTCTCCTCGGGGTATGTGAGGGTATTTGTACATATGCAAGGTGGTTTTCAACTGTCCACAACTATTTTTCAACTGTGGGGTCGTTTTCCCCTCTTTACAACACATGTTTACATTGGTTTTACAAAATAACTCTTAGAAAACCTTACATTGCATGACTTCCTTTGACTAGACATACTTCAAGGACCTTAACATGACTTCATTCTATATGAGAGTGGTCACTTGGACCTTATTAAAAAACATGAGAAATGGTCTTTCAAGACCTTATTAACAACCATGGTCTCTTAGAACACAAAAACTTCAAAATGTGCCTTATGGGGGTTTGATGACACCTCAGGTGCTCCTGCACCAGTATTAATGACCTTGGTAATGATAAGGAACCAATAATTGAGAATTTTCCTATTCTCTGAGAATTATGAGATGTTTTCCCTGAAGATATGTCAAGGTTATTGCCAAGAATAGAATTTGATTTCTTTGTTGATGTTTTACCTAGTTCAGAACCACAATCTAAGGCTCAATATAAGATGACCACTAAGAAGTTCTATAAGTTGAAAATTCGGCTTCAGGAATTGATAGACAAGGGTCTAAGTAGACCAATTGTGTCACCATGGGGAGCACCTATATCTTTGTGAAAAAGAAAGATAGTACCCTTTGAATGTGCATATATTATAGAATGATAAATAAGGTGACCATCAAGAATAGGTATCTGTTACCCAATATTATTGATGTTTTTAATTAGATGGAGGAATACTATTTTCTATGATTGACATTAGATCAAGATACCATCAACTTAGAATTAAGGAAGAGGATATATCCAAAACTTCTTTCAGAACTCATTATTTGAATTACGAGTTCACAATACTTCCTTTTGGTCTTACAAATGCTCCTGCAACCTTTATGAACTTGATAAATAGTATTTTCAAAGATTTGTCTAGATGATTTTGTCATTGTGCAAACATTGATGGCATTTTGATCTATTCCAAAAATGAAGAAGATCATGAGAAACATTTGAGAATAGTCTTGCAGCATTTGCAAAAGCATCAACTTTTTGGAAATTTGTCAAAATGTTCTTTCTACCAGAAGAAGGTGCATTATTTGGGTTATATTATTTCAACTGAAGGAATATCTGTCAACCCAGTAAATATCAAAGCCATCATGGAATGACCATCTCCAAATAATGTCCAAGAAGTTTGTAGTTTCATGTGCCTAGCAAGATATTATAGAGGTTCATAGAAGGTTTCTCTAAGATTGTAAATCCTATTACCACTCTTGAAAAAAGGGTAGAAGATTTGAGTGGACAGATAAATGTGAGCAAGCTTTTTAGACTTTGAAACAAAAGCTCACCACTACACCAATTCTAATTGTACCTAATCTGAATGGAAGATTTTATGTTATAACTGATGCTTCAAGAGAAGGTTTGGGTGGGGTCCTCATGTAGAATTGGCAAGTTGTGGCCTATGAGTCCCAGAAATTGAAACAATATGAATTGAACTATGCACTTCATGATCTCAAGATCACAACTATTATTCATGCTCTATAAATGTGGAGGCACTATCTCATTGAGAAACCATTTGAACTCAAGACTAATCACTTGGGTCTCAAATATATCTTCACCCAACCTAATCTTAATGCTCAGGAAAGACAGTGGCTTGAGTTTTTGAGTAGATATGATTTTGATATTGATTATATCAAGGGAAAGGAAAACAAAGTTGCTAGTGCACTTAGTAGGAGGTATATATCCATCATCACAACTCTAAACTCAACCTTTAGACAAGTACTTGAACAACTCTAGCAAGATGAAGATTATATCTAAGTTAGGGCAGCCTTAGAGAGAAATGCCTCTAATCCTCTATTTGAGGGATATAAGCTAGAGTCGGATGGTCTAAGTTGGCAAGAGAGGCTAGGATACAATCTGGAGATTTGTACCTAGGTTACTCTTATGTAGTCTATTTAGACCCCATTAGTAACAGTGATAGAAGAGAAGCAGATACATAAAAGAGACATCAATATGCGGTAGGATTCCATACAAGTAAACTCATAAAACAATATAACACATTCATTAACATGGTCAATACTCCTTATGTCTCTACTCATATATATATATATATATATATATATATATATATATATATATATATAAACATGTACAAAAGGTAGGTCTATGTCTCTGCTCATATATCACTCTCTTAGCCTCTAATCTCTCTTACTTTGTTACATTGTTACATACGTATCTATATACATCATATAGGGGTGTGTCCTTTGTGTGACACCTTTCTATCTTCTTCCCTTGTTGGCATTGTGCTCTGCAAGTCCTCTATGCCATCATGTGGTGACTACTCCAATGTGTTGCCAACATCATCCCCCCTTTTTGAAATTATGTCTTGTTCTTAAGACATGTTGTGCTAGTTCAAGAGTAGGATGTTTTTGTATATTACTTTGAGTGGTGCCAAAGTTGTATCCAACTACTTCTTTGAGATTTGCAACATCTATATCTGACCTTCCATCTCTATGTGTGTATTTTTTGCATCATATAGAGTAGCGGGGGTCTTTATGCTCTGTGCTTCTTGTTTGTCCTATGTTAGTATTCTAGTTAATGATGCTAGCCTTAAAATCACAACTTCTCTTAGTTGTTTGACTTGTGCTTTGATTTGTTCTCTCTGTTCTTGCACTTGTTGGAGCTGAGTATGCATGGCCTCTATTTGAACCCTTATTGCTCTGTTTGTATCCTTCATAGGATCATATGTTGTGGTTGTTTGGGTTATTTGGATCTCCAATCCATCCATTTGATCTTTCATAGCCTTGGTGGTAGTGGGCCATTGTAAAAACAATTGATACAAAATTGCAGCTTCTCCAATAGCCTATTGTATATTTCTTATTTCTACTTCCAACTACTAATTCTAATATTTCTTCAATGAATGTATATTTTAGTATCGTCCACTGATAAATATTGTGCTTATGTGTATTCCACCAGCTAGTAGCATTTCATACCAGTGTGTGGTTTAGTGCTTCTAGCCTTATCTCTTCATTGTCAAATGTTTGCTCCATTTGTGACAAGTATGTAGGCAACTCTCCCACTCTTGAATATTTTGGTAGCTTAATGTGTGATATGCCCTTCAAGATATTTTTTATTTGGTTTGATTTTTGGATTGTACATTTTGTGTGTGTATTTGGTTCTCCACATTCTTCTTGCAGTGTATTTGGTTCTCTTACAGTAAATTGCGGTGCGTTTTCTTCTGATAGTTTGACTTTATAAACTGATGAAGGAGGTAAATCATAAAACACACACCAACAAAAATTGCACACAAAAAATAGAATATTATTTTATTCATTTGGACAACTCATTACATTTTAGAAGTTCAAATACAATCAGAGGAATCAATCCTCCATAGGCTGCAACACATTACAGCTACCTATCACCAGGCTCTAGAATCTTCTGCCTTCTGTAACCCTAAATCAACTAGGGTTTCTATTTTCCCATCTTTTCTTGACTCTACACTTTCCCCCTTATCTCTACTACTACCCAGGGTTCCCAAAAATAATCATAAATAGCCCTTTTGGTGGCCAACAACCAAATTTCAAAATTTGCATCTCCCTCCAAAAAATAGGTCAACTTTCAGGAAGCATAACTTTTGATCTAGGTGTCTGATTGATGAACCGTTTGAAGATCCAGAAAGCATGCAAAGCGAACTATCATGCTAGAAATGTGTAATTAGATTTCTGTCAACTTTTTGGGATGTTATGGGAAGTTTTAGTGCCTCATATCTAATTTCAAAAATTTTTAGGGGTTTTTCAGAAAATAGAAACTTTTATATCTTTCAACTCACAAATAATCTTTGTCTGATTCCTTTGCCAAAGGTCTTATATTTCATTTATGAAGCTTCCTATAAATTTTCACTTCCATCATGCCCAAATGCAAACTTTCCAAAAATAATAGTTTTCTATTTTTAGCAGTTTGGAAAAACTGAAAGTCTTACATCAGTATTCAAGCAATTATGGAACTAGAAATATGAATTATGGAAAGAAAAGAAAACAACTTCAATGATTTTGAATCAACATCTTTTTGGGTGATGTAAGATTGCCCTTACACCACTGGATGCTCCTGCATCAAACACCTAGGGTAATTTGAGAAGTGACCCTGTCATGTCTCAGGTGTTTGTTTGAGGAAAACCCAAATGGTCAACCTCTACCTTAGACAACCGAGAAGAATCTTTAATAGGCCTTCCTTTCCATTTCACTAGTTATTCTTTATATTGCCTATTCTGAGTACTTCTTCCCACATGGCTATCCAAGATCTCTTCTATCTCCTCCGTTGAAGTAGATGCTAGAATACTCCATTGTTTTTCTATAGGTTCATCCTTTGTGCCACCTTCATGGTATTCTATTAAATCAGCAATGTTGAAAACGGGTGAAATATTGATCCTGTTTGGTAGCTCTACCTCATATGTGTTTCCTGAATCATGCTTCTTTAGGATTCTGCATGGTCCAAATTTCTTCATTTTCAGCTTATTATATGTTCCAATTGGGAACCTTTCTTTTCTCAAGAGAATCATGACTTCATCTCCTACTTGGAACTCCTTATATCTCCTCTTCTGATATGTTTTAGCCTTGTATTGAATATTCATCTTATTAATATGCTTTCTCACCTCTTCATGCAAATTCTTGAGGTGTTCTATAAAGTCTTTGGCTTCAGCACTTGTCTTTTCTCCCTTGTCCAACTTCCTTAACTCTGAAGCATTTCTTGGACTACTCCCATAAACAATCTAGAATGGTGATTTACCTGTGCTCCTATTGACAGAATTATTGTAAGCAAATTCTGTCTGTGGTAAAATCAAATCCCATCCCTTGGGCTTATCTCCTACTAAGTATCGTAGTAGGTTACCCAAACTCATATTCACCACTTTTGTCTATCCATCAGTCTATGGATGGTGTGTAGAATTGAACTTCAAATCTATCTTCAAATTCTTCCACAATGTCCTCCAAAAATAACCAACAAACTTGGTGTCTTGATTTGAAACTATGCTCTTAGGTAGACCATGTAGTCTCACCACCTCTTTAAAAAATAACTCAGCAATATGAATAGCATCATTAGTCTTCTTACAAGGAATGAAATGTTCCATCTTTGAGAATTTATCCACCACCACAAAAATGGAATCATGTCCTCTCTATGTCCTTGGTAAACTAAGAACAAAATCCATACTGATATCATCCCATGGCTTCTTTGGTACATGTAATGGCTGATATAGCCCTATATTCTAACTTGTTCCTTTTGCCATCTGACACAGTCTGCAACTCTGCACAAATTTCCTCACATCTTGCTACAACTGCAGCTAATAATAATTCTCACCAACAATAGCAATGGTCTTATCTTAACCAAAGTGTCTAGCTAATCCCCCACTATGCTTCTCCTTAATCAGGTTCTCTCTCATGGAACTCCTTAGAATGCACAACTGGCTTCCTCTAAACAGCATGCCATCTTGGATTATGAAATGTAACCATTTTGTCCTATCCAAAGTAACAAGATCCAAACAAGCTTTCTAGGCCTCTGCAAAATATGGATCTTCAGGGTATAAATTTTTGAGCTCATCGAACCCAACAACCTCTGTCTTCATTTCTATCATCAAATTTTGCCTTCTGCTCAAGACATTTGCAACTCTGTTGGACTTCCCACTCCTATGCTTCAAAACAAAAGTATAACTCTGCAAAAACTCAACCCATTTTAAGTGCCTCTGGTTCAACTTTCCTTGGCTATTAAGATATTGTAAAGCCTGATGATCAGTATATAAAACAAACTCTTTTGGCAACAAATAATCTCTCCATCTCTTCAAAGCTCGAACTATTGCATAAAACTCTTGATCATAAATAGAGTACTTTTTCTTGGCATCATTAATCTTCTCACTAAAATAGGCAATGGGCTTACCTTCTTGGCTCAAAACAGCTCTTATAGCACTGCAACTAGCATCACAATCTACCTAAAATACCTTATTGAAACCTGGAAGTGCCAAAATAGGTTGCTCTATGACTTTCTGCTTCAATGTATCAAATCTTTTATCTACTCCTATAGTCCATTTAAACTCTTTTCTATCCCCTCTTATTGTCTTAGTTAGGGGTGCATGAATGCTACTAAAATTCTTGATAAACTTTATGTAAAAACTTGCCAAACCATGAAAAGATCATACCTTTGTAGCACTCCTTGGTGTAGGCCATTCAATTATATCCCTTACTTTTTTGGGGTCCATCTTAAGACCTTCCTCTGAGATAACAAATCCTAGGTATACCAACTCCTTGTTTGCAAAACTACATTTCTTCAGATTAATCAGTAACATCTCCTCCCTCAGCTTCTATAAAACTCTTCTGATATGCATCAAATGCTCATCCCAAGTCTTACTGAAAATCAAAATATCATCCAAATAAACAATAACAAAACTTCCCAAAAATTCTTTCAATACCTCATTCATGAGCCACATGAATGTGCTCAGTGCATTGGTTAGCCCAAATGGCATGACTAACCACTCATACAAACCTTCCTTTGTCTTGAAGGATGTCTTCCATTCATCTCCTTCCCTAATTTAGATCTGGTGATATCATGGATAGGGATATCACTAGATTCAAATTAGGGAAGGAGATGAATGGAAGATAGCCTTCAAGACAAAGGAAGGTTTGTATGAGTGGTTAGTCATGCCATTTGGGCTAACCAATGCACTGAGCATATTCATGCACTCATGAACGAGGTATTGAATTTATGGTTCTTGTAGCCAAATGGTTAAGATATCCTCACTATATATGCTGTAATAGTCCATTTCCAGTTCTATCACCCCCTTGGAGTTAGGCTCTTCTACAAATTCATTTTTAGGAAGTTTATTGATTGTGTAATTTTTTTTTTGTTATTTTCCTTAGTGTACTCTTCGAGACTGATCTCTTATGTATATGTTTCATCATAATTTTCTCCCAGAGGTATGTGGACATCTTGTCATCATTCGTGAATGAAATTTCCTTCTTTCTAGAGTCTACAACACCTTTGGTATCCATAAACCATCTTAGTCCTAACAGTGTATTGAAAGATTCCAGTGTCTCTATGATTTCTACCACTTCTAGGTCTATGATCAATTTGACTCCCATCACACTGACTCCCACATTCTTCCATGTGCCTAGTGTTATCATCCCAGAACCATTCGCCAATGTAATATTATAAGGTGTTTCATGTAGCTTAGGTTTTCCCATTTGTTCCTATACCCTTTCTGGGACAATGTTGATGTTTCAACCTAAATCAACCATTATATTTTTCACCTTCCTATGGTTAATGCTTATTGTAATCATTATGGGACATTTCATCAATGTTCTATATATTCTCTCAATTTTCCTAATTTGTGGTTTCAAGGTTTTCTGTTTATTCCAATAATTATTAAATTGTTTGAGTTTCTCCAAGAGATTATCTTTTCTAGGCATTTGTGTTGATTTTTTAAGTATTTTGACTTCACATGACCAAGAGTTATAGTGACATGTCTCCCCAACATGAAAGTGGTTAGTGAACCACCTCACTAGCTTTGGGCACCTCTATGCATGGTGTCACATGAAACACATCATGCATGGATGGGTGCTATTTTTTGATAGATTAATGCTTAGCAATATAATCAATGATAAGATAGGCTCTACTATAGAAATATTGTTGGCTTATCTCTTAAGATGAATACAATGTCAAAAAAGGGAGACTAATGGTCTAACATATTAACCAAATGATTGGGTCAATGAAAGAATTTGCTCTTCCACAATGCAGCCAAGATGTTCTTTTATACTTTTTATCATTTTCTTATAGGTGGTGAGATGTATGCTCATTAAATCTTAAATTGTTCATCAATAATCGTTTTTAGAAACTGTGACTATTGATGCAATATTGAACTATGTGTAACTACTTGGCTTGAATGAAGATAACTAGAAAATATTATGGTAGACAAATATCAGTAGATTGTCAATCATGATCAGTTTGGATTAATGTAGGTTTTGACTAGGACCATCTACATGACCCCTTCATCTTGGAAACATTGTTACAAAAATGGCATCATAGATATAGAAGAAGCATTCAACTTTACTCATAAGATACAAGATTATGCTCATTATTCTTTTAACTATCTGAACAAAAAGACATATGCAATAGGATGTGTAGTGGGGTAAAAAATAAAACCATTTTGTAAAGTTCCTTCCCAGCTTGTTAAAATATAATATTAATGCATTGCACGAAGCAGATCTTTCTATACCCATTTATTAGTTTAAGATTTAGGATGAGTCATTTATCTTTTTTTTGTCTATGATGACACTATGTATCAAGACAACCATCAATGCATCAAAATAAATTGCCACAAATGAGATCAATAAATTTCTAGTTACTGTGGAGACATCAGTTGAGGATTGGAAATATTCTATATGAGTGTTGAGTAATATTCCCCTTCAATAAATTAGTCTGTAGCTGATTAGGTTGTTGAAAATTATTTTTGCAAAGATCTTTGCATGCTTTAGGTATCTTTCCAATAAGCTTTTAAGTAAGTAGTTAGGATATTTTGTAACTAACTAAATTTGTATTTCTATTGGTCAAAGTCATTTCAACCCAATGAATGAATTGGCCAACTACAATTAGTAGCTACAAATCTAAACTCCACAAGTTTTTCTAGATATCATACCTCCTTGTGCCAAAATGGGGGCTTTGGAATAAAGTGTGATTTTTATATACAAAATGTAAAAGCATAGATAATGCACATGAGTTTCTTAGTCAAATGAATCCCTAGTTTGGCTAGGCCACCATTTTGTTATGTAAAGTTGCATTCCCTTGTCCATTTGTTCACTCAAGTTTTGTATAACATGAACTATTTAATAAAAAAAATCCCTGGTTTGGCTAGGCCACCTCATTTTTTTTGTTATCCATAGCAATTTTGTATACATAAATATAATTTTATTTAAATTTATATTAGATCTTTGAGTAGTGTTTGATCCTATAAGTAGTCATTTGTTTTTTCTAACTTATTTGGATGTCACCCTACCTATTACATCCCCTTTTTGGATTCAATATTACTATTTACTTTTTCTTAACTAGTATAGTTATGTGGATATGTTTTAACATCATAGGAACTAATGATATGAATGGAAAAGGTTAATTTTATGAAATTATGGAATCTACTTGATTATGATCAATTTGATGTTATGAATTAAAA
This sequence comes from Cunninghamia lanceolata, assembly GCA_027924645.1. Classification (NCBI taxonomy): domain Eukaryota; kingdom Viridiplantae; phylum Streptophyta; class Pinopsida; order Cupressales; family Cupressaceae; genus Cunninghamia; species Cunninghamia lanceolata. Next base: position 6,548,582 of record BSBN01000261.1, on the reverse strand, counting down.
TGTCTTTCGATATGAAAATGAAATGATTTGATATAAATATGTTTTGATTAGAACATTGGTACTCTGACCAAAAATTGTATGTGAGATTGTCAAAGACAAGAATAGACGGTATGTTGATAACTGAGAGGGGGGGGGGTGAATCAGTTATCCTATTTATTTTCTTTTTGAACTTTCTTATTAATTAATGCAGCACTGAATCAAACACAAAAACATTACCATGAAATAAGAAACACATGACACAGTATTTTTGACGTGGAAACCCTGTTAAGGGAGAAAACCATGGGGTGATTAACCCAAAGATTATTCTCTGTTAGAAGAGTAGGGAATTACAAAAATGGCACTTGCCAATTAGGGCTCACTACCCGAGCACACTGCTCACAAAGAGGCCCACTGCCTACAAGGAGACACACTATCTACAAAGTGATAAGAATCACAGTCTTGAACTGATTGGAAGCATCTACATATGCTGGTGTTCAGTTCTGGTTTAGGCTCAGTACACTGATCTGCTGCACTTCATCTTTCCTTTGTTCTTTATTCTGCTATCCTTTCACATACCGGATCTTTTTTACTACTTCTGCTCTGTTCTGCACTTATTCGCATATGCCTTCACACAATCACACACTTCACAACTAAATCCATCCTCTATATATATAACCGCACAAGTAATTTCATCACCTTTCTAGTCGGCATCCGGAACAGTCTAGTTTCTTACAAACTCTGTTCTGTCGGCTGAATCCTTGCTCACCAAGCAATGCGGATCAAGCATATACTTGTAGATATCATTAATCATGTCAGCCAAACATGATTCATGCCTTCACAACCTTTACCATCAATAGTAACACATCCAGAAAATAGTCTGATACTCTGTCAGTCAGTTCTTCCTCTGTTCTCACTGTCTCTCAGGAATCCGGTACTCAACTATTCATATCTTTTTCTTTGTTCATCACCGGAGGCTAAATCCTTGGAATATACTACTCAAGGTAGTCCTCTTGACTTCCCCAAATCCGCACTGGACCAAGATACTTCCTCTGAGAGATCCGGACCAATCTGTCGGACCTTGCCACATGCTCTGTTCTTGTTCACCGGATCACAACAATCTTCATTATGACTTCCGGTAGAGACACATCATGACTTGCGGATATGTGGGATGACTTTTGTTGCCATCAATGACAACAACCATGAATCCATATAGTGTCTCTTTCCAACAATCTCCCCCTTTGGCATTGATGGCAACACTTAGTGAAAAATGACTAAGTGTTTACACTATGCTCCCCCTTTGCTGATGCTCTGTCTTTATATACAATTTCCGGAACTCCCCCTTGGTTGGATTCCTCATTTTTCACTACTCCTCACTCCCCCTTTGACATCAATGGCAAAGGGTAGGGTCCGCACACCAAAATTTTCAAAAATTTTCTATACATAGCCGCATATTTACATACTCACATATACTGAAGAATGTCTGCAAAGGATGTCTTCAATTGGATCAGTTCTGTAGCCCAACTTTGCTTCATTCTATCCAAAATTGAAATGTGACCACTCAACAAAAATGCAAAAGCTTCTGCCCTTTTGAGATCTGTCGGATCATTAGTTTGGGCGGTGGTCTGAGCATCACTGATGGCCTCATGCATAGTTTCTAACTTAGGGATTATAATCCTTCTAAGTTCTCCCATCCGGTTAGTGATATTCTTTCTTTCCTTCTCAAGGTTCTTTATTTCACTCAAGACTGCAATAGTCTGACATTCTTGATTTACTATGGAGGAAGAGAGAGGATCAAAACTTTGAGATAAACTTTGTAGTTTGTCCCGTTCCTCTTTTATTTTCTTATCAATTTCTGCTGTTGCCTTTGACCAGGATATACAAAATTTGTAAATGTCACCGCCATCCTTAAGAGCATTTTCTAAGCTCTTTATTCCAATACTCATATTTCTTCTATCATTAGAGATTAATCCTAATACTTCTGAAAATCTTTTATCCAAAAATTCCTTCCGGACCTTTTCTTCAGCTGATTTTTCTAGAGATTCAAAATGTGTACTAACACTGCTGACTAAGGTTTTGAGATTACCGGAAGAGGAGGCTGCCGGATCTATCTGGACCAATGGCATAATCTTCTCAAGCACTTCGGAGGCAGCCTCTATCAACTCACAGTCTTCCATATGAGACTTTAGTAGTTTCTCTGACTTTCTCATTTGCAAATGAGGCTATTTTCATTGTTTGCACCGGTGACAAAGAGTCAAAATCTAATGGTCCTTTTAGCAGGTCTGGTTCATCAATTTCTATAGTGGCCTTTGTCAAGAATTCTTGAACAGTTTGTGCTGTGTCTCTTGCCGGAGACAGGTGTTTCTCTGTTGGGGTCTTCTTTTCTCTGCATCCTTGGTGCTGTCAACCTCTTTTTCTTTGACTGCTGCTTCTTTCTCCTGTAGTTTCTCTTCTTCTTGGGATCCGGAGACTGTGGGGGAAACTGGAGGAGAGATGTTAGTCTGTTCAAGGCCCACTTCTTCCGGCGCAGATGATTCCAAGTCCACAGCTATTTCTGCACCTAAGTCCTCTACAACAGGAAGATTGAACCTTTTGAAGGCCTTCCGGAGGATCTCTTCTGTCTCTTTGGCCACCTTGTCAGTCTCACCAAGCATGAGTTGATTCATCCTGGCTTTACTTCTGAACTCATCTTTGCAGTCCTTGAATATTATGTTCATTGTCTTGGGATCAATTTGAGGATATAGCTGAATAGCTATCTGCTCCCGGATCTCAAGATCTTTTGCCTGAGCATTATTCTTTCTTAATTCTAATTCCTTTTCTAGGCTTTTAGGGATTTCAGAGATAATCTCAATAAAAGCTTTATTGTAGATGTTCAAGTACCTTATTATAGCTTCTTGCAAGATCTTTTGATCTGCCTCGTTGTAGTCATCATAAAATTCAATAATTGGTTGAAGGTTTCCATCTACCGTAACCGACTTGATTACACTTTCTAGAGACAGAGTGGGCTTTTCAACAAATACCTCTGCCATTTCATCCTTGTCTTGGCCTATGGAGGGTTTACCGGATCCTTTCTTCTTCTGCTTCTTTATTTCTTTTACTCCCTCATCTGACTCAGTTTCCTCTTCATCCTTTTGGCTTTCATAAGCCCTTGTGGCTTTTGTCTTAGATCTTTTACTGGATGCCTGGACTTCTGGTTTTGAACTTTTGGTTGTGGGAGGTGCAGATCTTTTTGATGATCTGGTCCGGGTGGAAGTTTCAACCAGAATACTTTCTTTACTTTTCTTTTCTTCCTCAGCCTTTCTCCTCTTTTCCCGGCTGGCATCAAGTGCCTCTTTTGAGATGCCTAGGCCTTGAGCAATATGCTCTACTTCTTTTCTCACCTTTCTCTTTATCTCAGGTTCCCTGAGTTCTACATGGATCTTTACACTCAGCTCCTCAAAGGTTCCAAACCTTTCTGCCTTTGGATCTTTGGGCTGACTTAGCATGTGTTGAACATGCAGCTCCACTAACTGTTCATCCACTTCATACCCCATGGGCATGATCCATACAGTTCTTGGTTCTACTGCCTCCATTAGACACTGATCTGTTTCTACCATGAAGCATACTGTGTCTTTGTACTTTTCAACAAGGGATTGGGGTATTCTTTCTCTTGCATGCATCATGCTTTGGAAGTTCTTGAAATATCCCCATAGAGCTGTGTTTCTTGCTTTAGCATCCCCAAGTCCATGCAAATAGTCTATGATATGGATGGCAACCGGTCTGTCATTCTGCCATATCCATCCACTGGATCCGGGAAGTTCATTCATGTAGTAAAAGAAGAGACAAAGGATCAGATTGCCATACTTGAAGGAGTTTTTCTTGTCCTTCTTAATCTTCTGCAGATTTTCAGAAAGTTGGTTTACAAGAAGCTCACACAAGTCATAGTCTGCATTCTCCTTTAACATTTGATAAGCTGTGTAGATTGCAGTTCCCGGTACTGAATTTTCCCTACTGGAGTGATAGATTTTGTAACCAATTATCATAGATGCAAATTTGACATCCGGTTCAGTGATGTCATCAACTATCATAGCTCTCTTGTCAAACTTGGATCCGGTTGCATCACTAACTGTCTGATTTTTGACAGACTTGAGAACAGGTAATCCACCGGATGAATGCAGACCGGTTACAGCCCTAATTGCATCTTTGGTAATCTTGAAGGGCTTGTTCAACCATAGGAAGTTGTCATGTACTCTACTTAGTACATACCGGACCCATTCATCTTCTTCAAAACAGGGGAAATGAATGGATTGTGCAAAGTGTTTGTCCCGGATGGCTTTGTACTGAGGTTTGATCTCAAAGGAGTCATCTATCAATTGTTTGTGATAGATATCCATCAGTTTTGCTTTGCCAAAGTCCTCAATGCTTGCATGTATGTAAACCCTAATGTCTTCTGTGTGTAAAACTCCGTGAGGAACACTAGAAAATGCTCCTAAGGGATCTACCTCCAATGACTTGTATGGATGTTTCTTAAATTCAGGTCAGGGCCTATCTGAGATTTTTACTATATTTGGAGTAGCCATTTCTTCAAAAGATTTGTAGCAAGATATCGAAAGTGGAAAATACCTTTTGCGTCTTCGGTTGCATGGAGTAGCTGGATTGATTTATGTATGTAATGACTTCGGCAGGAGATCTTCGGTAAACTTGATGAATTTTGTTGTAGAGCTCCGCTTTTCGCTTCTTCTTGGGTGTGGAATGATCAAATGATTGTTGAGAAATCCCTTATATCATTTCGCAAACCCTAATATCTGTTTGCAATAAATGCTTCACCTATATTATTCCAGTTTGCCTTGTCCGGATAGCTTGGAGTATCCCAGATCAGTCCTGATCTATGAACATCATGCGGATCTTTTAATTATGAATAAATCGAGATAACACATCACAAGGACATCCCAAACACTCTGTCCAATCCGCAGAATAAGATAATGCACTTCGGGATCTCTCTGGACCTTTTTGTAATCCTCTGTCATTCCGGAGCATCTCCCGGAACAAGTCTTACTTGATCGATCACAGCTTCTTCACATCTCCATGCAGACCTCTGAAATATTATCTGGATCATCTCAAGACTTATATCTTTAAACCCTTTACTCCGCATCTTGTGCCACATCCGACACCACTTGATTGGCTGGGGGAACAGGATTTTCTTTGAGTCTCCCCCTGAGCCAGAGCTCACTTTTTAATTTCCGGAAGAAATATCAGCACCAGAGTCTGGTGCGGATCCAACCTCTACATTCTCTGAACTTTTCTTTACCCAAATCTTGCTCATCTAATTCCTAACTTCATCCGCATTCATCTTTTGTTTACCCTTGTCTTGATTCTGATTATACACCGGACCTCTTTTGTCCTGATTCTTGCTTGTACAGACTTTAGCATTATGACCGGACCTATTACAGATTTGGCAAATAACATTTCTTTGCATATTTGACTGATAACCTCTTGATCTACATTGATTAGCCATATGACCTACTCTATTGCATGTAAAGCATCTACCTTTGAATGATTTGTTTACTTGCATATTTCTGCATTCATGGGATTTGTGTCCATACCTTTTGCAGTTAAAGCACTATCCGGAGAAGGATGAATTAATCTGATTCATTCTCTTTCTGCACTGATTAGCTTTGTGACCAAAGTGGTTGCAGCTGTGGCAGTATCCATTGAAAGATGGATATCTTTGAGCATTGGGCTGTCTTACCGGAGGTCTTCTGGGCCTATTCTTTGGATTTTTTGATCCAAAATTCTTTTGACCGGATCCAGAACTTTCTCATTTCTCATATCCCAAACCATACTTGTCATCTGTCCTCTTTTGACTTCCAAGAAGTACTTCAAGTTGGGCAGAACTTATCTTGAATTTTTCTTTATATTGATTTGCTGTTTGAAGATCTCTTTTGAGAGAGGCAATTTGATCCTCAAGTTTTTCTTCATTATCTTTGGCATCTTCAAGATCAGATTCAAGATGTCTGATAATCCTGTCCATCTAGTGGCATTCTTCTGATTTTTCTTTAAGAGATTGTCTTAGATTGTCTTCAGCTTTTCTTTTTTCTTCAATCTCTTGAGTAAACTTTATAGTTCCTGATTCCATTTCATGTCTTAACATAATGACTTCTTTTGATAACTTTTCACATAACTTGGTTTGCTCAGTCAATTCTTCATTTGTATTGCTTTCTTCACTTTGTCTTGCCAATTGTTGGAGCAGCTCCTTTCTCTTTTTCATAGAGAGACTTAATTTGTCCTTTAATTCTCTCATGAATTCATCAGCCTGTTTGAGTCTTTCCTTTAATTCATTGACTTCAGAATTTGACTGTTCAAGATCCTCAAGGGCAGTCTTGAGTTGCTCCCTTAAACCATATGCATCCATTTGAACTCCCAGATCTTCCTCAAGCTGTTAGGCTCTATTAGGAGGAACTTGGCTCTGATACCAATTGTTGATAACTGAGAGGGGGGGGTGAATCAGTTATCCTATTTATTTTCTTTTTGAACTTTCTTATTAATTAATGCAGCACTGAATCAAACACAAAAACATTACCATGAAATAAGAAACACATGACACAGTATTTTTGACGTGGAAACCCTGTTAAGGGAGAAAACCACGGGGTGATTAACCCAAAGATTATTCTCTGTTAGAAGAATAGGGAATTACAAAAATGGCACTTGCCAATTAGGGCTCACTGCCCGAGCACACTGCTCACAAAGAGGCCCACTGCCTACAAGGAGACACACTGTCTACAAAGTGATAAGAATCACAGTCTTGAATTGATTGGAAGCATCTACATATGCTGGTGTTCAGTTCCGGTTTAGGCTCAGTACACTGATCTACTGCACTTCATCTTTCCTTTGTTCTTTATTCTGCTATCCTTTCACATACCGGATCTTTCTTACTACTTCTGCTCTGTTCTGCACTTATTCACATATGCCTTCACACAATCACACACTTCACAACTAAATCCATCCTCTATATATATAACCGCACAAGTAATTTCATCACCTTTCTAGTTGGCATCCGGAACAGTCTAGTTTCTTACAAACTCTGTTCTGTCGGCTGAATCCTTGCTCACCAAGCAATGCGGATCAAGCATATACTTGTAGATATCATTAATCATGTCGGCCAAACATGATTCATGCCTTCACAACCTTTACCATCAACAGTAACACATTCGGAAAATAGTCTGATACTCTATCAGTCAGTTCTTCCTCTGTTCTCACTGTCTCTCAGGAATCCGGTACTCAACTATTCATATCTTTTTCTTTGTTCATCACCGGAGGCTAAATCCTTGGAATATACTACTCAAGGTAGTCCTCTTGACTTCCCCAAATCCGCACTGGACCAAGATACTTCCTCTGAGAGATCCGGACCAATCTGTCAGACCTTGCCACATGCTCTGTTCTTGTTCATCGGATCACAACAATCTTCATTCTGACTTCCAGTAGAGACACATCATGACTTGCGGATATGTGGGACAACTTTTGTTGCCATAAATGACAACAACCATGAATCCATATAGTGTCTCTTGCCAACATGGTACATATTCGCAAGGAAGAAAGAAGAAGAGAAAGTATCTTTGAGAAAGAGAGAATAGACTCTGGAATAACCCATGGGTGCTTGCCACTAAAAATAAATATTAGGTAGACAAACCTAGATGCTTTCAGTTAAACTTTGAGTTTGGGCTAAGTCAATTTTAGTCAAGATGTCAAGGTTTGAAAGAATAGGTCTTTCTCCTTTCGTAAGTCATCGTATTGAGTATGGGAAATCGACATCAGTGTCGTAATACTCTGAATCGTGTCGTCAAATAAGAATAACTGATATATTGTTTATATGTAAATATATGTATATACTTATGATCAAGTTGTAAGTCGTGTCTTGTTATTGGTTCGGCGCAAAAGTTGAAAGTTGTGCGTAATTCGATCCCAAGCCTTGTTCTGTGTTTGCGCTCAATTCATCGTTATCGTCGTAAAGCGCTATGAGAGGATGTTGAATTTTTTTTGTCTCCTCACTGCACCGCACCATAGACGTGAAACCCATAGTTTATTGCATTGTCCTGCGAAAGTCGAGATTAATGCGTAGTCATTGGTTCTACTTTAGGAGGTTTTTAGTTATGTGTAGAGTACAATTCAGAGTATGTGTTTGGTCGTAAAACATTTCACATCTATTACAAGCTGTAGTGGCAAAACCTTCGACGACATAGACTGAGTTCTCTTTTGGACAGTCGAATGCCATTGCTTGATTTTGTCAAGTATAACAGTCAGCTAGTTTTAAAGTAAAAGATTTATTTTGTGATAACTGTCGATAGAGGAGAGTCAAAGGTGTGAAGTGTAAGTTGAAAACATGCAAGACTTCACAATCCTCCTTTATTTCTAAGTTTAAAACTGGTTAGTCGACCATGGCAAAATTACTAACCTAGCTGCGAATAATAACAAGCTTTAGTCTTTTTGCCTTTGTAAGTAATTCTTTTACTACTAAAGTATTTAATCTGTTGTGTCCCCAAGAGAAGACTTTTCAGTTATACAAATTAATATTATGAAGTTTTAAAAACAATGTAATGAGTCTTTTGTCAAGTTTCAAGCTTAGACTTTCATGCAATCTTATTGCTAGTAGAAACAATATGATAGGGTTTTCTAATATTTAGATTGACAAAGCTTAAGTTATGTCGAAGATTTTGACAAGTCGAAGTAGAATCTTGAGTGTTAAATTTTATCGTAGGATCTTCGAACATTGTATACTTTAAGTGGCTTTTTGTGAAACCCTTCTGAAAACAACAAAGATGAGTTTAGTGACCACTCTTGAGTGGATAAATTAAACAATGGACTAACTTAAAGATCAATGAAATAACTTTTAGCATTATCTGAATAATCGATATGCTAGGAAACCATTCTTTTATCATGTAGACGGAGATGTTTCCATGAGCTTGTAGAGAGAGAGTAAACCTCAATGCCATGCGTTAATGCATGATGAATTTCAAACACCTTGAGGTTATCAAGGTTGTTATATAGAACTTATATATAGGTAACTGTAGGATTGCGATTAATTCGAGTCGAGTGGGGTGAGTGAACTTATTACTTGTGTTGCTACAACGTTAATTATATTCAAATCCTTTGGCCAAGGTAATGCATGATCCTCAAGTGCATTGATAGTTCACTGTGACGGGATGGCGTAGCTTGTGGAGTGGTCATGCTTGATTAGAGGGTATCTAGGGGATTGCATGAAAACAAGTTACGTAGGTCACAACACTAGTACTCAGATGGCAAACACCATTGGTTATCCTAAGTCTATCCTCTTTGAGTAGGGTAGGGCCACTTCCGGATAGGAAGGAGTGTGGGAGACCAACAGTCTGTGGTTGGAGGTTAAGCTCCTTGAAGATACTTTCTCTTCTAAATTCTTGAGGATTGCCGAGACTTGAATTTGGATGGTTGTCAATCGAGATGCAGTGACTTTGGTAAGTTTCTATTTTGGATTTGTTCTGAGTAACTTTTAACAACATATTGTTTAAATGTTATGGATGATTATATCCTTTTGTATAAGTTATAAATTCATGATTATTGTTAGTCGATGGATGTTCTCCTTGGTTTTATGAATTGGAAAAAAATTATTTTTCTATTTTTAACTTTCAAAAAAAATAATTTATTACCATTGGTTAAAGCTTAGTTTTTAGGGTGAAATCAAAACTAGGTGTTACATATGGTATCAGAGGTAACCAGGTTCAGCACTAGGGCTGATGAGTCCACTAACCTAATTAGGAATCAACATTATGCAGGTAGCTAATGATTTGATTTACTATGCCAGGATGGTACGTATCAAGAAAACCACAAGGAAGTCCTTCACTGGTAAGGAACATTATCTGCAAGCTAAGCAAAAATGACTTACGATGATCAAGACTATTGAGAAAATGAGCAATGAAAATGACATTTGGCTAGATGATGTGGAAACTTTTGCCAATGCTCTGTCATGACTCAAATGAATGAAAAAAGAACTCCTAGAGACAGCTAGGACGACAGCTCAAATTATGGTCAATTGCTGCCCTATTAGTGTACCCATGATCACTAGGGATCCCCGTATACCACCTAGAGCTAAAATCATTGTACTATCATCTGATAGTGAGTCTAAGGGTTATACACCTCATGAATATGTTTTAGACAATGAATCTAAAGGTTACACCCCACTTGTAAATACTGAGTGAAACATGAGATATGTCTATCCTTAAAGAATGTATATACAGTTTTGCAAAGTATAATAAAGACAAATTTTGGTTTGAGAATAACTATGGTTATGAGTAATTGTTATGTTTTGATAATATACAAAATGATTAATCATAGAACTGATTAGTACTTGCTTAAGTAGGTGAGAAAACAAACAATCATGGACCAATTAGAGTTTAATGAGAGAGAAGATCAGGAAGGTCACAACTCTCAGGAAAACTCCACCGATAAATTGGACAGAATTCTTAATATGCTTACTGAAACTAAGGAAAGGTTGGGCAAATTGGAAAAGAAAGTGAATGAAACTGGGAATACGGTGGGTGAAAATAAATATTCTAATAATGCAAGTAAAAGTAAACAACGGGATCATGGCATGTCAAGTGAAAATCAAGATAATAGTGAAACCTAGAGGGAGAAAAAAGATAAACTTGCACTAGAACTATCTAAGGATATGAAAAAGATTATTCCTCCCAAATTTGATGGAATGAAAACCAGTGATGCAATAGAAGCATGGTTAACAGAAATGGAGAAATACTTTAAAATTAGAAATTACTCTGAGATTACAAAGGCAGTATGGGGAGCATATTAGTTATCTGGAGAAACATCCACTTGGTGGATGAACAAGAAAATGGAACTGGAATTAAGCCCCTTGAAGGTGACATGGAATGAATTTGTGGAACTTTTTTGAAAGAGGTGGTTACCACAGCTATATTTCGATCAAAAGCTAACAGATTTCCAAAACCTAAGGCAAGGTGATCTGTCTATGGTTGAATATGCAAAAAAATTTACTAGATTGTTGAAGTATATTCCTCAATATCAAAAGGATGAAAGATTTTGGATAAGAAAATTTATTATGGGACTCAATCCTCAGATTGGTGGTGAGGTCGAGGTGCATTGTCCAAACACAATGGACCAGGTATATGAGAAAGCAATTAAGCAGGAACAGAAGATCAAATCCATTTCTGCTTACCGTGAAAAGAAAGATCAAATCTTCTACTGCTGATCATCATTTCAGCATCGATTGTTTGAACTTATATAGATATTTCTATGAAGAGATACAACTCTTCAATAAGTCTCTTGGGAACTTAACAAGTATTAACAATAATTACATAAGCGTAATTAGGCTCTATTCAGCCATAAATAAACTTTAGCCAGATGATCTAGATACTCTTGATCACGGTGAGAATCAGTAAGCTCAATAGCGCTTCTGGTAATTACATCAAGAGTAACCATCTCCTCCAATTGTTTGCAGACTTCTTTGGATGCAGAGGCTTTATCTTTCAGAGCTCCTGTGGCTTTGTGTAATATAATCTGACAGTCAATAATCCATTCTTCTTTGCTCTTCACCTCTCCGTTATCTTTAAATAACCTAGGCACTCCTGCACTTGAAGCATCAATACCTTCCTTTGCATCAGCTTTTAGTTTGTCATAGTAATGTTGGTGTTGTTTGAGCAACGCTCTGGTATCAGGGATATTTGTATTATAAGTGGCACTTTTATTTTGTAACTCAATCAATTTTTCTTGTATCCTCTTTTCAAGTCGTTCATGTTCTTTGATTGCTTTGTGATTTTCTGAGTAATTATCCCAAAACTGATTCAACCACCGCACCATGTTTGCATACCTGCTCTGCAGTATTGTAACAAATGCATCTATTTGAATTTATGTGGCTTGGTCAGGGGATAATGCCTGAATGCCCTGAGAGCTCTCACCTTGAGTTATTCTTTTTGTGGACTGGCCAAAAGTGCTCTTAACAGCATCCTTCAAGTAATCATTTTCTTTTGTCAATCTCTCACAGTTCAATTTATAAGCATCTCTTTCTTTGATCAACATTTGAGCCTGTGCTTTATTCAACTTTGCAACATTGATACCAATGTCTGTAGTAATTATAGGGTCAGTTTCACCTGCTCTGAAAGTCATAACATGGCCAAAAGTTTTTTCAGTGTCTATGATGGCCGTCTTCTTATGGGGAGGATACAACGCCCATATCATCAAAGAATTTTCATCATTATTGTATCTAGTCCCCATATATACTTCATTAACTCCTTCTGGAGTAAGCTTATACTTGTCATTAGCATTATTCAAAAAGCTATCAAAAACCAAAGCAGAATTTAAATCCAAACTAGGAAAAATCATAACCCCTGCATCCTTGAGCAACTGTCTACCCTTGCTAGGTGTCATGTCTTGCATTTCTTTATCCACTGTTTCCTTCAACATATCTAATAACTGTTTTTCATTATCAGCAGAAACATCATCTACTGACTCTCTAATTTCTTTTCCTTTGTATTTATACAGGAATGATTTAAATTCCTTTGACTGAATGAATGTATCATATGAAATGAAAGAATCATAAGCCTTTTGGCATGGATCTTCATCAGCAGACCCCTCCTCATCATGTAGCACAACTGGAGGCTGATATTGTTGCATTTTTCTTTTAGACATTTCTATTGTTTTATCTTGTGGCTGCTCTTGTTCAGTCAATTCTTCATCTTTAGAGGATACCACTTCAATCTCTGCTAATTACTTTTTCTTTTCACTTAAATCCCTGTTATATTTCTCTACCACCAATTCAACTTCAGCTTCTTCCAAATTTCTAATGACATCATCATGTGGATAATGTATGTGCATGTATCCACTGAGATTTTGTTTTCTTCTTGCAGAATCAATAAAACCTTTAGGGTCGAACCCTTTCCTAACCTCAGCAGTCATCATATTATAATGCATTAATTTGTCCAAAATGAGATTGTATCCTTCTTTTGAAACTACAGTAAAATCTCCAAAACACAAAGTGCTGGGCATGAATGATTGTTTATAATGTGAACTTAGATGCATCACATTCGAACAATGCATTTGCCTAATTATTTCCAAATATGCAAGTCTGTCAGGGACAGTTTTAGGCAATATGAATGGAGCATCCTCAAAACCATAAACTCTGATCATAGTAGCATCCTCAAAGCAATACCAATCTCCCTAATTATGAGTGATAGTAGGAGGGCCACCAAAATCTTTTGGTTTGAGGAATCTTTTTATTTCATTTGAAATTGAATATTCACAGGGGTGATTGAAATATCTATACAGCACTTTTACACAATGCTCTTCAAATTGAGCATAGCTGGAGTTGGCATACCTGCTATCCCAGATTCTGGTCCACATTTGTATAGGTATCTTTTCCCCTTTCTTATCCGCAGCAACAACTCAAAACTCACTTGGCCACAACCCTACTTCCTGGCCATAGTATAACACCATATGCATAAGCATTGAGTAATGCTCAAAAGAGCATGCTGGAGCATTATTTTTTATTGCAGATAGACCAGAGTCTATTCTATTAGCAATGTAAGAAGCATAATCAAATTGTCTGGCATTATGACACTGGATATCAGAGGCTATGACCATCAAAGGAATAGTCATGAATTCAGGGACCTCTGAGCCAAGGACTTGACCTACAGAAAAATAAGTATGTTGTATATATGGTTCAAATATGGCAACATGAAAGGGAGGGCCATCATTTTTAGTTAAGGGCATCACTTCTCCTTCAACCCTAGGCCTATGAATGGGCAACCTCCATCCATTGTAAGTTGTGTCCATTCTCCAATACTCTTTATCCAGGTCTTCATAAATGATAGGGACAGTGCATAAATCATCCAAATCAAAAACCTCACAAATAGCATTTTTTGACAAATGTACAATTGGTTCTCCCTGTGGGTTGCAGATGGCTTTCAGGTTTGTATTATAATATCTGGCAAGCAGTTGGAGGAGTTCCACATTCAGGAATACATTGGGCACAACTAGTTTTCCCAAATTCAAATGCCATGGGTTTGACACAGGGGCATTTCTAAACCTTCTGTTGTAGTGGAATTTGAAGAGCTCATACCCCCTAATTGGGGTCCAGATATCTCCCAGGTGTTTATGTTTATCTTCCAATTTTTCTACTTCTGCCCTGAGTTGGGCAGACCTCCTGGCCTTGGGAGTTGACCCAGGCAATTGATCAATTAGGTTCTGATTTAATTTTCTATCTTTCACTTTCTCTTCAGGGGTTTGATCAATTTTTTGTTTTTTAGGCTTACTGGTTTCCCCTTGTGACTTTCTTCTTTTTCCCTTTCCCAGAGTTTCCATTTTAAAACTTTGGCAGGAAGTTCAAATATAGGTAATATAATGGTTTGTGTAGGTGTACCTGTCGTTCGGTGGCTAGAATTGGAAGCCTCTGCTTTTGCCCTAAGAATTCCTCTGTATTCTCCTCTCGGATGGTTTTTTGCAATTATAATGATCGTATGAATTTCATAGCCGTTTGTATTAATTATCTGATCAATTCAATGTTCATCGCTGTGAAGTGTCACATCGCCATAACTCTTCTTATTGGCATGATTTTTGAAATGTCTGGGCGACCTCAACATTTTTTATGGCGCGAACAGTCAATCGGCGTGACCCCTCAATTATATTCCAGACACTATGTAATGTCATATTTTAAGTGGGCGCGACCATCGGCATGACTTCCCTCATCGCCAAGTATTTTAGATCTCTCTGCGATATAGCAAGTCTCACCGATATGATTTGCTTATCGGGATGATTAATACTATCAGGATAATAAAATTATGTTCTCCCGATCTTTATTGTCTCGCCGATAGTCATCTTCATATATGGACTTTATCTTTATCGGAATGACATACACTATCGGGATAGCTAAATCAAGATATCCCGATCCAAATCATCTCCCCGATGGCCCTTTTCATATCCTTCATCGGATAGAGTATGTTAAAGTGTTACCGATGCCTTTTGATCACCGTGACTTGTGAATCGGCGAGACCTAATTCCCTTATCCCGATATGCTGAGTTATCCCGATAGATGTGTATCGCTGTGAGTCTCGCCGAAAGCTTTCTTATCGCTAAGACTCTAATCATCGAAAGCTTACTTGTTTGCTATCCCGATAGTTTATTTCTCGCCGATGACTATTTGCTTCGTTACTCCCACAGGATGTTCGGTGAAACTCTTGCCGAAATGCTTCATCGGTATGATATATACCGTCGGGGCAACTTTTAAAAAGTCATCCGATAGATATCTGTCATACCGATAGGTATGACCACTTGCCTTTCTTGCCGATGTAATGTCATCGGCATTACTTACTCCATCGGTGACTTCCATAATTCTTCTTCCGATCTCTATTTTCACGCCGATGGTTGTTTTCAAACAATTCCTTATGTATCGGTGTAAGCAACACAACCTCTTGCCGATGGATTGATTTTGATGAAATTTGGCACTGCTCATCCATAGACACCTTGTGAGATAAATTTTTTTTTATTATGGTCTTTTTGGGATATTCTTCAGGATTTATTCAAATATGATGGGGTAAGGAGATAGTAAAAATTTCAAATTTTTACTGTGCTAACAGGCCGGATATTACAAAAAATTTGTTTTGAATTTCTCAAGTATTGCTAGTCCAATTACTTCTTTGTAGAGAAAAGGAAAACGGTTTGTTTGGACTGAAGAATGTCAAAAGGCATTTGATTTATTAAAAGAAAAGTTAACAACAACACCAATCTTGAAAGTCCCTGATCCTGAAGGGCAATTTCAGGTTATTACTGATGCCTCAGGAGAAGGGTTAGGAGGTGTTCTTATGCAAAATGGGCATGTAATAGCCTATGAATCAAGAAAGTTGAAAAACTATGAGCAGAATTACGCTCCTCATGACTTAGAACTAGCAGCAGTGATTCACGCCCTTCAGATGTGGTGACATTATTTGTTGGGAAAGACTTTTATACTAAAATCCAATCATCAAAGTCTTCATTACATATTTACACAACCTCATCTCAATGCAAGACAAAGGAGATGGTTAGAATTAATATCAGATTATGACTTTGAGATTTCTTACATCAAAGGTAAAGAAAACTGAGTAGCTGATGCTTTAAGTAGAAGAAGACACATAGCTTCTATAATCTCAATTCATGCTAATTTTAAAGATTTAGTATTGCAAAGTTTATCTGGAGATGAATATTATGAGCAGGTGAAGCAAGCTCTGCAATTAAACCCTAGGATCTAAGGTATGATGGATTCTGTTTTGAGTTAGATGGATTGATGAGATTTAAGGGAAGAATCTACGTTCCTAATTCTGTAGAACATAGAAACCTTGTTTGGAAGGAAGTTCATTGTGCACCTTATTCTGGACACCCAGAAGTAACAAACCTTTTAGCTGATGTCAAACTGCTATATTTCTAGAAGGGAATGAAAAGTGATGCTGCAAGGTTTGTAGCAAGTTGCTTGGAGTGTTAGAGAGTTGAGGCAGAACACCAACATCCTGCTAGATTATTATACCTGCATGATATTCTAGAATGGAAATGGCAGGTTGTTAGTATGGATTTTGTTCAAGGGTTACCAATGTCTAAGAATAGACATGATACGATATTGGTTGTTGTAGATAAACTAACCAAGGTAGCACATTTTATACCAGGAAATTTTATAGATGGAGCTCATATTTTGGCTCAGAAATTTGTGCAAGAAATATTCAGATTGAATGGGGTACCTGAAAAGAATATATTTGATAGAGATGCTCGAATAACCTCTTCGTTTTGGCAAACTTTATTTTCAGCATTAGGGACTAAACTCAATGTGAGCACTGCTTACCATCCTGAAACTGATGGACAAACAGAAAGGGTTAATCAGGTCTTAGAGGATCTTTTAAGAATGTATTGCATGGATCAAAAATATAGATGGGAGGAATATTTACCTCTTATTGAATTTGCCTATAACAATTCCTATCATTCTGCCATTAAGATGGCACCGTTTGAAGCATTATATGGAAGGAAATATAGAACTCCTATAAGCTGGGATAAGCTGGAAGATAGGATAAGCATTGGACCTGAAATACTTGTAAATATGGAAGAAAAAGTGAAAATTATTAGGAAGAGGTTCACAGAAGCCAATGACAGGCAGAAAAGTTATACAGATTGCAAATGGGTGCCTAGATATTTCTCTGTTGGTGAGAAAGTTCTTTTGCAAGTGAAACCCCATAAAAGCTCAATCAAATTTGGTAAACCATCAAAATTGGCTCCTCGATATGTCAGACCTTTTAAAGTCCTTGAGATTATCAATCCAATGGCCTACAAAGTTGCTCTACCTCTAGTCTTGTCCAAAATGCATAATGTTTTTCATGTTTCATACCTAAAGAAATATTTTGTAGGTAATGACCACATTCTTAAATGGAATTCTTTATAGATACAAGAGCCAGGAGTGGTTGTGATCGAGCCACTCAAGGTGCTCAAAATGTGTAAACTTTGTTTACATAATCGAGAGGTTTTGCAATACAAAATTCAGTGGGACCAATATGGCGAGGATAGCACCACTTGGGAAGACTATAATAACATCTACCAAAGATTTCCTTATCTTTTCAAAAATATTAATGTTAAACTATAAAAGTTTGTTTTATGTTAAAATTTTGCTTGGTAAATTCAATCATTGGGGACGATGATTCTATAGGGGAAAGATATGTTACATCCCCTTTTTGGATTTAATATTACTATTTACTTTTTCTTAACTAGTACAGTTATGTGGATATGTTTTAACATCATAGGAACTAATGATATGAATAGAAAAGGTTAATTTTATGAAATTATGGAATGTACTTGATTATGATCAATTTGATGTTATGAATTAAAATGTCTTTCGATATGAAAATGAAATGATTTGATATAAATATGTTTTGATTAGAACATTGGTAATCTGACCACAAATTATATGTGAGATTGTCAAAGACAAGAATAGATGGTACATATTCACTAGGAAGAAAGAAGAAGAGAAAGTATCTTTGAGAAAGAGATAATAGACTCTGGAATAACCCATGGGTGCTTGCCACTAAAAATGAATATCAGGTAGACAAACCTAGATGCTTTGAGTTCGGGCTAAGTCAATTTTAGTCGAGATGTCAAGGTTTGCAAGAATAGGTCTTTCTCCTTTCGTAAGTCGTTGTATTGAGTATGGGAAATTGACATCAGTGTCGTAATACTCTAAATCGTGTCGTCAAATATGAATGACTGATATATTGTTTATATGTAAATATATGTATATACTTATGATCAAGTTGTAAGTCGTGTCTTGTTATTGGTTCGGTGCAAAAGTTGAAAGTTGTACGTAAGTCGATCCCAAGCCTTGTTCTGTGTTTGCACTCAATTCATCATTATCGTTGTAAAGCGCTACGAGTGTATGGCGTAAATGTCTCCTTGCAAAATTTGACATAAGTTGAATTGTTCTTTATTGGGCTATTATCAAATATTAAAGGGTTTAAATAATTTTTTAAGTCTAGAGACCATGGTGTGTAGTACCCTTGGTCGTATAGTATTGGAATATGTAATATTATTGTTAGTTATAATTAAAGTGTCATTTTGAGATAATTCCTTTATTCTTTAGTGATGTCGGTAATCAGGGAAAGGCTCGAGAGGGACACACTTAAGCTCTTTCTAAGATGTCTTTTATTTTGAATAGTCTTTTGCTTTCAAGATTTAGACGTCATGTTGGTCTTCGATCTAGCTTTTATTTTGTAGTCCATGCATTTGATTTATACTCATAGTAGATATGAGTAGTAAGACAGTTTGTTAAAACTGCCAACTGCCACCTTGCCAAGTGTGGAGCTCCATCTTGGAGAATGATCGCGGAATGAGTTGAATGGCAAACCATTTTCTGGTTGTGGTCACATAAGAAGGAGAACATTTTTGCATGCCAGGTACTTACCCTTATCGATAGGCATGGTCTTATGAGTGGGGGAGACAGTTATCCCTTCGCAGTTAGACGGGATTTAGGGAGTAGTAAGAGTCAGTTTTGGAGAGAGGAGACGGTGCAAGAAGCAAGGGTGAACGACTTAGCCAATATCAAACACCATAGACCAGTCTGTAAGCAAACTCAAGAGACTATCTATAGGTTCTCTTCTTCTCTTCACTGCGCAGTTGTAGTTTTTCTTGTAATAAGTAATGTCTTCACTTGCATTTTGATGGAACATAGAATTTGCTTGAAGATACAAAACATTATTTGTTAACAACCGTAGCCTGTGTATTTTTTATCATCTTCAAAACGAGAGCAATGTTTTTGTCTCCTGCACTGCACCGCACCATAGACGTGAAACCCACAGTTTATTGCATTGTCCTACGAAGGTCAAGATTAATGTGTACTCATTGGTTCTACTTTAGGAGGTTTTTAGTTATGTGTAGAGTGTAATTCAGAGTATGTGTTTGGTCATAAAACATTTCACAGCTATTACAAGCCGCAATGGCAAAACCTTCGACGACATAGACTAAGTTCTCTTTTGGACAGTCGAATGCCATTGCTTGATTCTTTCAAGTATAACAGTCAGCTAGTTTTAAAGTAAAAGATTTATTTTGTGATAACCGTCGACAGAGGAGAATCAAAGGTGTGAAGTGTAAGTCAAAAACATGCAAGACTTCACAGTCCTCCTCTATTTCTAAGTTTAAAACTGGTCGGTCGACAATGGCAAAATTACTAACCTAGCTTCGAATAATAACAAGCTTTAGTCTTTTTGCCTTTGTAAGTAATTATTTTACTACTAAAGTATTTAATCTGTTGTGTCCCCCAGAGAAGACTTTTCAGTCATACAAATTAATATTATGAAGTTTTAAAAACAATGTAATGAGTCTTTTGTCAAGTTTCAAGCTTAGACTTGCATGCAATCTTATTGCTAGTAGAAACAATATGATAGGGTTTTCTAATGTTTAGATTGACAAAGCTTAAGTTATGTCAAAGATTTCGACAAGTTGAAGTAGAATCTTGAGTGTTGAATTTTATCGTAGGATCTTCGAACATTGTATACTTTAAGTGGCTTTTTGTGAAACCCTTCCGAAAACAACAAAGATGAGTTTAGTGACCACTCTTGAGTGGATAAATTAAACAGTGGGCTAACTTAAAGATCAATGAAATAACTTTTAGCATTATCCAAATAATCAATATGCTAAGAAACCATTCTTTTATCATGTAGACGGAGATGTTTCCATGAGCTTGTAGAGAGAGAGTAAACCTCAATGCCATGCGTTAATGCATGATGAATTTCAAACACCTTGAGGTTATTGAGGTTGTTATATAGAACTTATATATAGGTAACTATAGGATTGTGATTAATTCGAGTCGAGTGGGGTGGGTGAACTTATTACTTGTGTTGCTACAATGTTAATTATATTCAAATCCTTTGGCCAAGGTAATGCATGATCCCCAAGTGCATTGATAGTTCACTGTGACGGGATGGCGTAGCTTGTGGAGTGGTCATGCTTGACAAGAGGGTATCTAGGGGATTGGATGAAAACAAGTTAAGTAGGTCACAACACCAGTACTTAGATGGCAAACACCATTGGTTATCCTAAGTCTATCCTCTTTGAGTAGGGTAGGGCCACTTCCGGATAGGAAGGAGTGCGAGAGACCGATGGTCTGTGGTTGGAGGTTAAGCTCCTTGAAGATTCTTTCTCTTCTAAATTCTTGAGGATTGCCAAGACTTGAATTTGGATGGTCGTTAATCAAGATGCAGTGACTTTGGTAAGTTTCTATTTTGGATTTGTTCTAAGTAACTTTTAACAACATATTGTTTAAATGTTATGGATGATTATATCCTTTTGTGTAAGTTATAAATTCATGATTATTGTTAGTCGATGGATGTTCTCCTTGGTTTTATGAATTGGAAACAAATTACTTTTCTGTTTTTAACTTTCAAAAAAAATAAATATTACCATTGGTTAAAACTTAGTTTTTAGGGTGAAATCAAAACTGAGTGTTACACTACCATTGTAGCCTTCCACATGGACTACAATTATAATGCAACCCTTGTTTTAAAGCTACTTCTATAACAGGCATTTAAAAACTTACTATCAACATAATAAACTCCAAACTACAATAAGATACGATCACTAGCAAAATGATGAGTCTCACTATATATTTATAAATGAACTATTCAACTTTTCTCATCATGCATTAAATATTAAATTCATCAAAAATAGAAAAAACTTACAAATGTTAAATAAAATATAAGTCAAATATATTCTTGAGAAAATATAAATAAATTAATACCATATTTTTTAAGTCACACTAAAAAACAACAATACAATTGAAAAAACTATGTCAAAGAACAATTCACAAAGGAAAGAAAAAAATATCATAGCAATTTACCTCGGAATAACTTGTTTGCTTGGCTGTGCAAAAAGTACCAGTAAATTTTAAAATCAAGAAAGCAAAAATGGTTAAACTTAAATTCCCGTCATCGTGTTCGTATGAATACATTTTTTATCATTTGGGTGCAGACGACGATGAGAATTATTGGGGACAGCTAGCCATCTAATTTAAGTAATGATGGAATCATAACATCTTTTTGACAACGGGGTGATTCCAGAAGAAACATCTTAAATCTTCTCCACACATATATGCGTGGGGACCTCGAAGACCGTGGAAAAAATACAAAATGGTGACTAAAAGCCCATGCACAATTCTTTAATAGTGCGTTACATACAGTTTTGTCTGCTTTCTCTAATGCCATGTCAGTGGTTGCAAGCTTGAATTGATGATTTTGTCGAGCACATCTGGTACGACAGGTTAACCTAAAATGACAACTCGAAGAAAAAATGTACATGCTCATCTGTAGAAAGAGGAACAGCTAAAGTAATATTGGATAGTTTTTCCTTGATTCAAAACAAATTTAAGAAAAACTAACGTCTCTTTGTGACATTTTCAACTCAGCATAAGTTAATGTATAAAATCTTATCAAGTTGAATCAACGTTATTTATGGTAAGAACGAGTCCCACACGTACAACTAGGAAATATTAGATAGTGTTTTCTTAATTCAAAATAAATTTAAGTAAAACCAATGGTTTTTATGTGACAGCATGAATTCAGCATAAGTTAATGTGTAAATTCTCATCAACATAAATTGACGCACCTATTATTTAGACTAAGAACTAGTGCCACCATGTACTTGGACACAGGAACAATTAAGGAATATTAAATAGTCTTTCCTTGATTCAAAACAAATTTAAACAAAACCAATGTCTCTTTGTGACAGTTTCAATCCAGCATAAGTTCATGTGTAAATTCTCATCAATTTAAGTCAACACACCGATTATTTAAAGTAAGAACGAACCGGTAAAGTTTAAACCGCTGGTATGTTGTAAACATACGGGCTGTTGGAATTTCACACACTGGTCGACACAGATTGACCATACCCAAAAACAATCTGATTCAAGCAATCGATCATCATAAGTCGAAAATGTCAAACAGGTAAATCGAAATCCAATGGAGTCGATAAATTTGTAAGCAGCTGACACGACAATGTAATCGACCATACCCAAAAACAATCTGATTCAAGCAATCGATCGTCATAAGTTGAAAATGTCAAACAGGTAAATCGAAATCCAATGGAGTCGAAAAATTTGTAAGCAGTTGACACGACAATGTACCAACTATTTACGGTGGAACGAACAAGCCCCACCACACATAACTGCACTTGAACAGAGGAACAGCTAAAGAACATTGGACAATCTTTCCTTAATTCAAAACAAATTTAAGCAAAACAAACGTCTCTTTGTGATGACAGTAGCAACCTAACGTAAATTCATGTGTAAATTGTAATCAACATAAATCAAGGGGGTTGAGCTCAAACAACTGGTGCGGTCCCACATGTTAACAGTAACCCACTATTTAGTTTACGGGAGGCGAGTCAAAGAAGTGGCGTGTACAACTCAAATTTGAATGTGCGAGGCGATCCAGAATGAGAAAAATCGAATCCGATGTCGTAACATTGATGGGAGCTGATGACTTACGAGTCTGACGTTAGGAAGACTTGAATGGAGTACACATACTGAAGTCAATACGCGTGCATACGCGGAGGATGGATGAACTATTCTCCACCATGAAAGAAAAAGCAAGGAAAGAGTTGGAGATAAATGATAATGAATGTTTTAGTGATTCTCAATCACATCAACCGGAATATCATTTAGGGCAAACCTCACTAGTTATAAGAAGCCAACATTCTTTCATTCCATCTGTGCCCAGTTGCCTGCATTTCCTTCTTTTTTGAGAGCTGTTAGATTAAAAAATCTATTCAAAACTATGAAGACTAATACTCTAATTGCATGTATTGCCTTGGTAGTCTTGTGTTCGAGTCCTGTCAATGGGCAGCTCAGTTCGACATTCTATGATAAGACGTGTCCCAAGGCACTGTCGACAGTGAAAGCTGCTGTGAAAGCAGCAGTCGCCAAGGAGAAAAGAATGGGTGCTTCATTGCTACGCCTTCACTTTCACGACTGTTTCGTTAACGTAAGTCTTTCCACCATATAGTCTCTTTCGTTTCGAATTGAATTCAAATATTTTTTGGGTTTTTTTCAATGGTATTTTGAATTTGCAGGGGTGTGATGGGTCAGTACTGTTGGACGATTCGTCGACCATAACTGGAGAAAAAACTGCGGGGCCTAACGCCAACTCTTTAAGAGGATTTGAGGTGATAGACACCATCAAAACTCAAGGGGAGGCAGTTTGCAGTGGAGTTGTGTCTTGTGCTGACATTCTCGCCATTGCTGCTCGTGATTCTGTGGTTGAAGTAACTATATTTCTCTGCTGCTTGGCTTATTATTATTGTAGTAAATTATAATTATATTTTTAATTATAACATTTCAAGATTGAATTGATTTTTTATGTTTAAACAGTTAATAAATTGTGGTCAACATGTCGGTTCTTTAGAAGATATAATTCAAATTTCTACATAAGCAATTAGTACATGGACCACAATTTGTGGTAATTTAAGCTCTTCAAATTTCTACATAAGCAATTAGTGCATGGACCATAATTTGTGACAATTTTGCTTATGTAGAGATTTGAATTATGTCTTCTAAAGAACCCACATGTTGACCACAATTTGTGGTAATTTAAGCTCTTCAGATTTCTACATAAGCAATTAGTACATAGACCATAATTTGTGGCAATTTAGCTCTTAATCTAATTATTGTTTTAACAGTCAAAATTAGACAAGAGTTTACTAGTTTTTAGTATAAATATGGTTTAGATTTATTATTAAATATTTAATCATTAAATCATTTGATATTTACGTAAAATACATCTAATCTTATCAAATTAGAGAACACTTTACTAATTTTTAGTATAAATTTGGTTTAGATTTATTATAAAATATTTAAGCATAAAGTCATTTGATATTTCCATAAAATACATCTAATATTATTCTTAAGAGAAAATGGCAACCATCTAATATCCTTGTTTGTATAAATAGTTTTATCTTTTAATAGTAGTAGGTTTAAGAAAATCAATTTATATTTTATTAAAGTTATAAATCTTATAAATATTGTAATATTATTCTTTAAGAGAAAATGGCAACCATCTACTATTCTTCTTGTTTGTATAAATAGTTTTATTTTCTAATAGTAGATTTAAGAAAATCAATTTTATATTTTATTCAAGTTATAAATCTTATAAATATCCTAATATTATTCTTTAAGAGAAAATGACAACCATCTACTATCCTTGTTTGTATAAATAGTTTTATCTTTTAATAGTAGGTTTAAGTAAATCAATTTTATATTTTATTAAAATTATAAATCTTATAAATGTCTTTTAAATTCTATATTTATAAACATCAATTTAACATTTTTCTCTCACTATTAAAGAATATTTACCTACTCTTTTATTCCTTAGTTTTTATTACATCTATTTCTAACATGTTCTTCATTTCATCATCACCATTTTCATTCAAAAATATATAAATTTGTAGGTCTAATGAATAATCAAATTTGTTTGTTTAATAATTTGAATGCTTTAATTTATAAAATTAATTGTTAAATTTTAAATTGCTAATATTGAAAAAAAAAGAACATCTTTACTTCAATATTATAAAGAACAATATAGTCTCTAATAGAAGATGTTAAGATAGCTAAAAAGAACAATATCATTAAAAAGGTTAAATAAGACTGTGTGAGATGTTATCACTAAAAAGTGGGAGATGGATTTAGTGTAAATAGTAGTTGAGACCCTGAGATGTTATTACACAAATAATAATTTTCATTAAAGATTATTATCTTATATTTATACTTTATATTTGTGACTGCAGTTGGGAGGGCTAACATGGACAGTATTGTTAGGAAGAAGAGACTCCACCATTGCAAATAAAAATGCTGCTAGTTCCAATCTTCCACCTCCCACTTCTAGCCTAAGTGCACTCAATACATCCTTTAATACTAAAGGCCTTTCTACATAGGACATGGTTGCTCTTTCAGGTAAAATTGTACATGCCACATTGAGTATGAATATGAATATGGTTGTTCTAGTTTTATAAGTTAAATGTTTATATTTACACATAAATGGATGTGTGTAATGATGTTTAGGTGCTCATACAATTGGTCAAGCACAATGCACAACTTTTAGAGCTCGCATATACAATGATGCCAACATTGATAAGGCATTTGCCACTACTCTTAAGGCCAATTGCCCCAACACTGCAGGAAATGGTGACAACAAACTCGCTCCCATAGACACTATTAGTCCCACCAGTTTTGATAATAACTACTACAAAGATTTGTCGAGCAAGAAAGGAGTTTTTCACTCTGACCAGGAGCTATTCAATGGAGTGTCTACTGATTCACTAGTGACTACCTATTCCACCAATCAAAATAGATTTTTTAATGATTTTTCTACTGCCATGGTGAAAATGGGAAATATCAAACCTCTAACTGGCACCAATGGAGAAGTGCGAAAAAATTGTAGAAAGCCTAATTAAATACATAGTCTATTAGAGTACTTTTTATATAACATATTAGTTGGATATTATCACATACTAGAAATATCAACAAACCACAGTCAATGTAATTTGTACGTTCACTTGGATATTTTGATATTTTTCTATAATAATATAAATAATCCTTTTGAAATAGATGTTCTCTCTTTCAATAGTATATTAAATTAAAGATATGACTTTCTTTGAACAGTATACTAAAGATTGGATATTTTTTATCTTTTCTCCTTGGTTTTTGTTAGGAAAGGGTTTTTAAAATATAAATCCTATAAAAAATTAACTATTATTATTGTTTAACTTTTTCAAAATTTGAATGGATGAGTTCAAATATAAGGGTCAATCATTTATATTTACCAAGAAATCCAAGGGATGTTATTAGTGAATATTAGAAAGAGTTTACTTTTCTTTTTCTAAATCCCCAGTTTACAAATTAAATAATGTGGTTTCCAAACTTTTGGGCCCACAAAATGATACTAATCAAAAATATTATATTTATATAAAGGTACTCAGGCATTCATAAGTGGAATGGAAAAAATTGCATACCTTGCACTTTTCTCCTTTTTGGGCTCATTTTGATCTAGTTGTCCTCTATGTAATGACAAACATATATTTTGTGTAAATTTTCTTCAAGGATAGCACATAAGTTGAGCCATACTTGATCCTATTAGTGTAAATAAAGGACATAACATAGCTACTTAAATTTTAACCTATCTAGAAAATTCTTGTTCACACTAGTTAAATTCACACTTAGGGACTTTCAACTTTTTGTCTCACTTCATAGGGACTTCATACATGTCCTTACACTTGGTTCAAGTGTTCTAACATGTGTCACACTCTTTGGATGGTTAGTCAATGGTTTACTCCTACCTTCATACTTACTCATTGTCCTACTTATACAAGGAGCTCATTGTAAATTTTCATTCACTTTTATGATAGTAATTTGGCCTATTGAACTTGCATTCATTGTGGAAGTTATCTTGGATTTTGCATTCAGAGCTTGGCTACTCCAACATGGCATCAAAGCCATGAATTACAAATCTTTTCCCTCTTTTTAGTGAATCTTGTAGTGTCTTGTGGAACCAAACAAACCTCACCATTGAGTTTAGAAGGTCTGAGAAAGAAAAAATAGCTTATCATTTCATCAAATTTTGACACAGGGAATTTTGCAAAAAAATTGGCTCCTTATATCCTAGCATCATATGAATGTAGATTGTATAGCATTTCATACTTGTAAAAAAAATTTGACACAAAAGGCAAAAAAAATCATAGAAAGGAATTTTGTAGTTCTTTGGTGAATTTTTAGATTAATCAAATCGATTTTAGGCACTCTATTATTTTTTTACTATCAAGGATTTGGTCTAGTTTGATCTTTGTTTCTTGGTATTTCAATATGCTCAACATCGTATCTATCAGTGTACCTACCTAGCTTATTGAGGGTTTCACAAATAGGTAGATGTTCTAGTTTCAATGGGGTTTTTCTCTTTTATTCTAGGCATTATTTTTTCAGCTTTTGTTTAGGGATTCTTTACACCACCATCACCACTAAAGAGAGGTGGTTGAAATGTTCCTATGTTGGATTATTTGCGTTTGTTTTTACAAACTTTACTTTGCAAATGTTTGATACATTATAAAATCTATTTGTAAATGTTTGTAAAGAATATTTAATGTCTATAAACATTGTTAAAATGTTTAAATGCTGATAGAGATGGACTGTGCCACTAGAGATAAACTATGCCACTACCACAAGAAACACCTCTACCTTACCAACATCTTTTGTCATTACTCACATTTATTGTGACATTTTCTATTACATTTAGTAGTCTATGAAACTTTTAAGTTAATTACCAACATTTTATTTCAGTCTTTAGTTAACTGCTAGAAGTTTATAACCAAACCACTAGCATATATGCTAACTGCTAGCATTTTTGTTACTTGTAGCATTTTATGCTGACTAAATATATTATTTTCTGTTGACCTCTAGCGGTCATCTCTAACCACTAGAGGTTAACTCTAACATCTAGGCTTTGTCAAGTGTTCCTACAAGGGGGAATATTTTTCTTTATGTCATAATTTGCAATCTAGGAGTCATTTTTGCAAATTTATAGTGATGGAAAGTTGGTTTCATTTTTCCCATATTATGCTATTATTTTACTATTTTTGGCTTTTGAGGTGTATTTTTTGTATTAAATTTTGATGGGGTATAACTTTCACCACCAATATCAAAATTTTACAACCTTAGTTTTTGAAACTTATTAGAAAATTGCAAGGATTTCAATTATACATGTATTTTTCAGATTTGGATAGCCATTTTTTTTCAAAAATTGTAAACCGTGTGTTATAAACAGACAATTTGGGTTTCGTAGTTGTAAAAGTTATAATCAAAACTTGTCTATTTTTTGGGGGGAGGGGCCTATTTTACAACACTAATCATTTTGAGGGGGGTGATCCCACAATACTATGTCCCACTTTTTGGCCAAAGTGGGACATTGAAATCATCATTTTTTACCAAATTTTTATTTTCTAACACCTATAGAAACTAGACCATTAAGAATTTGAAGATGGTGTGAACTACTGATTTTTGAGATTTCATGTGTGGATTCTAAAAATATATATTTTAAAATTTTAAAAAATAAGATGATTTTTTTTATGTAACTTTTAATAAGTTGTTTTTTATACTTAACAATATTTTTAAAAAGTGATGTTTATACCATATAGCATAACTTTTTTTATAGAAAAGATAAAATTTCAAATTTTTAGATATAGATCACCAATATATAGTGTGTAAATACTTTTTCATAAATTTTTGAATCATATTTTTAATTAATTTTTGAAGTGAGATTAATTATAATTTAGACATAGGTTTATACCATATAGTATAACTTTTTCTGTATGTATCAGTTACAGATATGGTTCATAGGGTTGTCATTGATGTCAACACTATCATGGTGGTGTGATGGTGTTCATGGTTGAATGTCATCCAAGAAGAGAAGGAGATACAGTTCATGGTTGGATGTCATGTCCCATCAAACAAGAGAAGAAGATATAGTTCATAGTAAGATGGGAGTTATAAGCACAAAGATGATCAAATGTGTTGTTGATACTACTGCTGGCCTGTAGTATGTATGATCCAAGTTCAATGATGATTGAATTACCAGAAGAGTGTTTTTTTGTTGATTGTTTGAAGATAGTGTCACTTCTGTGAAGATGCTCTATGTAGGACAATGGAATGCTCCACATGCCTCTGCATTTGTAGATATGGCAATGCAATTCTGGAATGGTGTTTAGGATGCAGTGAAGGTCAATAATTGCAAGTTTTTAGATCATTTGTCCTTCCACTATGAAAATTATGCATGATAGAGTACCGAAATGTGTTCTGGTAGAGTATGCTAGTGTTGAAGGCCTGTTAGAATGCTCCGCATTCCTTTGGAAATGAATGATTGCCCTTGTGATTTTAAGGACATGTTTATGGATGTGTATTATGAAAGGAAGTAAGGTATGTGAAAAACATTTCCTACACTGATCTACTAAGGAAAGATTTATGCAAATTTCAACTTTTACAATTATAGATTAAGGTGCACATTAATAGAAAGATAATAAAAACATTCAAATGCAAAAATCACAACACAAGATATATGAGGGGAAAACCCTTTCAAGTAAAAAGCCCCACACACCAAAGCCGCCCAATATATTATTCAAGAATCAAGAAGATCACAATATACTTGCAAAGCAAGCTTTCACAGGAGTATAACCAACAATAGATCCAAGAGGTAACTCAACATCTATAAGACTCTTACACACAACCTCCATCTCAAGCTCCTGATATATAGGAGATACAATACAGTAAACCGTCAACAGTAATTACAAAACCATGAGCCAAAATCACCCAAAAGTGGCTCCCAAATTATCTCCAATAAAAGATTCCTTGTGATGTACCAAAACACACACCAACATGTGTAACTCTCCCCTTTACAACTCTTTTAAGTGTCTAACACATTTTTACATTTCCCAAAAATAGGAGGTCCAACTTCCGGAGGCCATAACTTTTGATTCGGGTGTTCAATTAATGAACCGTTTAATGCGTCAAAAAGATCATGAAGATACCTATCACACTATAGCCTACTTCATTAGTTATGACAAATTTTAGGATGTTTAGGGACCTCTAAGTGCATCAAAATTGAGTTTGAAACTTTTTTCAGCAATTTCAAAAAACATAAACTTTCGCAATCCAGATATGATCTTGAGTCAAAACTCACCCAAGATGTTTACTTAGCAGTTCTGCATCATTTGGAAAATTTTTTGGGTCAATCTGAGGTCAAATATAGAGTTACTAAAAATAGTAATTCTCGCCATTTTTGTCTCTTTTGGAAACTTTGAAAGTTCTAGACCATTCTCCAAGATAAAGGGTATTCAAAAAGACTAAAATTGGGAAGAATAGTAACATTTCAAAGTTGTAAGGTTGAGATACTTTTCCTAATATATTACATGCTTCCTTGCAATTTCAAAGTTCTTGGTGGTGCGCAGTTTAGTTTTTCAAATGACAGCCTGTTGTAGTGTGTTCTAAATGATAGATTATTTTTAGAATTAATGATTGAAGCTGTGCGGCACAATCCTTTGATGTGTGGTGGCAAAGGAGTATTCAGGGATGTTGTGTGAGTCATGTGGACTCATCTAGAAAAGCTTTATGAAGATCTTTCTTGTTTCTAGTACCGCACAAGGTTTTCAAGTTGATATGGCCATTATATTTCAAGTCTTCATGTGTTTTTCTTAAAGCTTTCCTATTTCCAAATGGGTGGAGTGAAAGGATGTAATTCCTTGGTGTTTGAAGATGTGAAGGATGTTTTGGACCTAGTTAAACAAGTGTTGTTATCCGTAATGCATGAATCTTTTGTTGGTGTAACGTGTTGTTTCACTTAGGACCTATCTTCTACACGTTTCATATTGTGTGTTGTCTGGCCGACTTGTAAATGTATTCTTCATGAACATGTATCTAGCTGACAAGTAATGTAATCAATGTAATATCATGTATAAATAGTGAATCAAATCGAGTGAGGAGAGGTGTGATTGCAAGTTGATTGAAAAGTTTGCAAGTAGATAAAAGATAGAATAAATGCATTATTGATATGTGATTGAAGGAGAAAGAGTAGAAGTTGTTGATCTTGTCTAGATTCATTTTGAAGACTTATATGTGATAGTGATCAAGTATAGAGTGTGCCTAAATGATCAGATCATCAAAGAGTGAAGAGACGGAAGGCAACAATCATCAAAAGTGTGAGTTTCAATGTCAATTTTCAGATAGTAGAAGGACTGTCATACTGTAATCTTTTGTAAGTGTGTTCTCAATTCAAGGAGTAGAAGCTTCCTTGGGAGTGACCCTAAAACAAAGTCTTCAAGGAGTAGTAGCTTCCTTGGGAGTGACCCTAAATCAAAGTTCTTCAATGAGTAGTAGCTTCCTTGGGTTGTAACCCTAAAACAAAGTTGTTATTTGAGCTTCATATATTGTGAGTTAATCCTCACCATGGTTTTTCCCTTCTAGGGTTTTCCATGTATATCTGGTGTTATGTGTTGGTGTGCATTGTGTTCATCTTTCATATTCATGTTAATGTTGTGATGCTTAAAGATTTAATTTGCTCCGAATGAGTTGAAGTTGTTAGAATTGAAGATTGTTTAGATGCTAATTCACCCCCCTCTCAATATCTTGGTTTGTTCAATGATTGGTATTAGAGCTAAGTTGCTCTAAGGGAAGCTTAATTGCTTGAGGAAGGTCCGGGATGGCATAGAATGGATCCAACAAGATTC
Source organism: Cunninghamia lanceolata (assembly GCA_027924645.1). Classification (NCBI taxonomy): domain Eukaryota; kingdom Viridiplantae; phylum Streptophyta; class Pinopsida; order Cupressales; family Cupressaceae; genus Cunninghamia; species Cunninghamia lanceolata. Next base: position 6,516,827 of record BSBN01000261.1, on the reverse strand, counting down.
CTAGGTTTGATGGAACAAATTATGCATTTTGAATCAGGGGATATTTTTGCAGTCATAACAGAGGTAGTCAAAATTGATAGATCATAAATTTATTATTGCTTTGTGGTTGTTTTATCGCATTGGTATGTTTTTTCAATTTATTTAAATCTAGAAAAAAATGTCCAATAAAAATTAGGGCAGCTTGGAAATTGAATCTATTTCTAATGTTTTATCCTTATTTTTAAAGTAGATGCATGTTCAATATACTTGAATACACGATAGGTTCTTTTGTTTCAATGTGTGCCTATCATCTCTCTTTCAATTATCTAGGAAGCTACAATTGTGTATCCCACCTTTAATCTTCTACAAGATTGAAATGGAATCAACATGGTCCATAAAATTAATTGTTAGTTTTGGGAAGGATCTCTTCTATGGTGCCAATTGGAGTGAGCTACATCATGCGGGTTTCATGGTGGTAGAAAATTTGTAAGATTTCCGTAGGTGAGATCTTTTGTCTACATCCTTCTAGGAAACTATCATGAAATACGTCGAGTTTTGCATCTCCAAACCAACTAAAATGGCATGGATTCATGACTTCTACCTATGAAGGGTTAGTTAAGAGAGACTTAAATCTTACAATTATGACTCATGGTGTCAATTTTAGCACAAGCAGAGAGGATGCTAGGAAAGGTTGTGGGATTTGTATTTACACCTACTAATCACATTTTCTTGAATGTTTTTAAAGCCTTATCAAGTTATTGGTTGATTTGTTTTCACTGCATGTTATTGAACTAACTAATTACTTTACTGTGTTTGGTTTATAGGTTGGAAATTTTGGGTTCCAATTACAATTTTAAATTTTTTATGATTTATAAGATATGATGATACCTATGATTAGGAGATTCAAGTTGAGTTAGAAATACAAACTAAAATGCATAAACACAAAAAAGCTATACCTTAACAAGAAGACTCAATCTCATTAAAGAGGGAGAGGAAACTTTGCACCCAAGAGCTCCTAGATTAGATAAACCCTAATTGATTCAAATGTGAAATGCTATCTCTCAATTGCAACTCACAAAAGACTAGCTCATTAAATATTTGGGCATGGTAACATTGCATAAAACTTGGATCCTAAAATGGGTTGAGAGATGTTGTATTTATAGAGATTTTGGAGGGATTTTGATCCAAGGGTGGAGATTGATTTGGAAGATCAATGGTACAGGATAAAAGTGATGTGGAGGGTCTAGATTTGACCTTGGAGGAATGGAGGGCTAAGAATAAAAGTAAATATTTTATTCATTTTGGGGAAAGGAGGAATTAAATGAGTATGGGTGAGATGGAATATTTATGAATTAAAGATTCATATGGGGAATGTAAAATGAATTAAAAATTCATTTGGGGATAAGTTGAAATAAATGAGGTATGGGGGTGGTAAGGGGTTGTAAGAAGAATTAATTGTGATGTGGGATGTTTTTAAATAAAAAATTGACTTATGTAGATTTATTTCAATTTTTTATTTGGAGGATGTGGGGAAGGGTGTTAAGCTAGGCTTGACCACCCAAATGAGAGGTTAGGGTGTTAATATAGGTTTTATTTAATTAATCCTAGGGCTAGGATGAGGTAGGCTAGGGTAGGTAATTAAATAATAGCTATTTGATTACCTAGGGTAGGGATAGGTCAATTAATAGGCTGAATTAATTAGTTAAACATTATTTAGCTATTTAATTGGATTTAGTAAAAAAGGGGGAAATTGATTAAATAAATTGGCTAAGGTTTGGACTATTGAATTAATGAAATTAATTCAATTGTTGGGGATAAAATGATGGAAATTTAGGAAATGGAGGGATAAATAATTAAATAAAAATTTAATTAATTGGTTAGAAGGGAAATTAGTGTGTTTAGGGATATCAGGAGTCAGTTTGATGGTAAAAGATATTTTTAGGTGTGTACATTTGCCCCTCTTTGACGTAGCGTTAGGACCTAGGAGGGAAGTGGCATTAGGTCGAAGAAAAATATGCCCCAGCTACTGGGAAGGAATAAGATGGGTGAGGGATGCCCCCTCGAGAGGTCGACAGAAAAAAAATAAAAATTTCCTGGGCGAGCTCTCGAAAGAACGTGACTGGAGTGAAAGTTGGATAGGGGACGGAAAAAGAAGATGGCAGGAAGAAAAATGGAGGAAAAAGGCTGTGATCTGCACCCTGGAGGGGAAAAAGAGTGGGGGGGATGACATGGTATGCTATATTAGGACAAGTGGGCCCTAAGAGTGCCACATTTGCACACATTGACTTTGTGAGAAGAAGGAATAGAGGAGAGATGGCAGAGCGCAACCCCTAATTCCCGCGTGTTTGGCACATCTCTAAGCGGTTTTGATCATTTGGCCGGGCACCGACAGCTGGACCTCAGGTAGGGCCTAACCCTAGCTTTGTGATTTTCTGATTTCCATGCATTTTTGGGGTTCGAGAATTGGATTTTGCAATGGTGGTGCTATCGCGAGGATGCGTAGCACCAAAAGTTAAGCGGATTAGCGCCATCTTCTGGATTGGCGCTATCCGCTAGGGTAGCTGGTGCAGGAGCACCTTGACAAATTGATGCTTCCATAGGAGTTTGATTCAATCTTAATGATTCAGCATTTTAATAAGATTATTTGAGTCATCTTTCATGTGTTAAGGTCCTAGGAGGGGTTTAATGTTTAAGTCTTATGTCCATTTTTGACAAGTTGTCATACAAAATGTAAAATCTCTAAAGATGTAAAATGAGGGAAGATGAAGGGTCATTTGGCCCTTAGGTCGTTCCAAGTTAGTTGAAACTGAAAAGACATGTTTTAATGCCTTTAAAAAGGCCTTGTAACCTTCTGAGAATTCGTGGGTGATTAAAGATTTGAAATGGAATGATAAAAAGGCACTATTTTCTGTATTTTTCTTCAGAAGTTCATTGTATTCAGCCTTTGTATGGATCTGTACGGACTCATAGGCATGTGCAAGTGCATGTAAGTGATAGTACAGTCAATCACTTGCATCATATTGCTATCATATTGCATCATATTGAGAGACTGAGTTTTTTCTTCCTTTTCCTCTGCATCATATTGCTATCAGAGCTGGCGAAAGATTTGGGTGTTGTATTTGTTCCTGTCACTGAGAAGGCAGGTGAAGAACTGAAGGACAAATTGTGTTGGTGACCATTATTTTGTTTGCTAAGTTGTTTGGTTGCAGGTGCTTGGTCCATCTAGCTGCAGAAGGATGTTTTCTAAGGTTGTGTGTGTGGGCAGACAAGATGAGGTCTGTCATGACCATTCTCCAATGGAGATTAGGCTAGATAAGGGTGCAGAGAGAAACCATTGAGGAGAGAGTGGTAGGTGCATCACCAGGATCTACTATTGGGTGAGATGGATACATGACTGAAGAAGCACGTGATGTTGCAGCCTGAAGAGTACTCCACTGATGTGAGTAGAAGGAGCCTGAAGAAGCTCTAAAGTTGATGGTAGTTTGATTTGTTGGTTGGTTGGTCACCATTCCTATTAATCTAAAGATTGGAAGATTGAAGCTGAGAAGATTGAAGATAAAGCCAGAAGAGATGCAGAAAAAGGTTTTTGTTGCAGGTATATTTCCAAGGGACTTGGAAATTCTGTTGGTTGGTTGTATGGTGCAGGAGCACCTTGACAAATTGATGCTTCCATAGGAGTTTGATTCAATCTTAATGATTCAACATTTTAATAAGATTATTTGAGTCATCTTTCATGTGTTAAGGTCTTAGGAGGGGTTTAATGTTTAAGTCTTATGTCCATTTTTGACAAGTTGTCATACAAAATGTAAAATCTCTAAAGATGTAAAATGAGGGAAGATGAAGGGTCATTTGGCCCTTAGGTCATTCCAAGCTAGTTGAAACTGAAAAGACATGTTTTAATGCCTTTAAAAAGGCCTTGTAACCTTCTGAGAATTCGTGGGTGATTGGAGATTTGAAATGGAATGATAAAAAGGCACTGTTTTCTATATTTTTCTTCAGAAGTTCATTGTATTCAGCCTTTGTACGGATCTATACGGACTCATAGGCATGTGCAAGTGCATGTAAGTGATAGTACAGTCAATCACCTTCCTTTTCCATTTTGTTTCATGCAGATTGGTGGAGTTATAAATAAGATATTGCAAATTTTGTCAAAACTATTAAAACCCTCTGTTAGGGTAAACAGTGTGCATTGTAAATTGTGTTTCTCTATATTCAACCAATAGAAAATGCTAAAAATTGGTCAAATGATACTCCTAAGTGTGTGTTCACTGATTCCAAGAGTGCAAAGTTATTTGATGGAGTTTGATCCTATTCATGTGATGCCCTAGGACTATTCTAACCCTGTTTCATACTGGCAAAGGGCAGAAACTTGTGATTTTTGATGTTCTTAGTGTGGATTTAACATTCCCCATGGTGGTTTTCGTTGGGAAGGGTAGAATGTGAAACATTTTCATGATATTCAAGTTGTATTTGGCAAAAGGATGAAGGCTTACATCCTCTAATAAGTCTATCCTGTTAAACTGGCTATAACAGTCACAGACTTGACTGAATTTGTGGCAATTTTGTATTCCAATGATGGTTGGAAACCCTAGGAGTGGGTTAAGTAAGATTCCTTGTATGGTTCTAAATCCATGGTGAAGACCAATGTGTCCTATTTGGTGAGAATAATAAAGTTGATGGGAGTGAACAGTCTAAAGAGACCTATTTAGGCCTGTGAGCAGAGTACCAGTCCATGTTTGGAGTTTTTGTTGCAATACAATACATATAGTTTTCAAATGTGTTTAGAATGGTTCAAAGAGGGATTTAAATGTGTATTTACTCCATGGGTTCTATGCTAGAATTCAAAACTATGGACTGACTGTCCTGAGTGAAGGGCTGCTAGTTGTAAGGGCAGATTATGAAGGCACTAAAACAAAGTTGTTAAGTCTAAGTTCTCAAGACCTTGTATGGTCTTATCCTATCACATATATCATTTCAAAGTGTTCCATGGGATTAGTTTGCAGAGATTGAGGGAAGAAGTAAGTTTTTTGGTTTTGTAGTCTACAAAGAGTCAATGTCAAGATGAAGAAGGAATAGGTGTCATAACCCATTGTTGTGAAATATGGTTTGAGATTCCACTGTCAAAGTGCAGTCAAACTATCATTTGCTGTCCTTTGTCCTTGCAAGTATAGAAAATAGTTATTTGGTCAGAGACCATGTGTTGGTTATGTGTGGAACAAGTTTGTGTTGGTCGGTTATATTATGAGTGCCATAATTGCACATTAAGAACAGTCTATGAAGGAATGAGATTGAGAGACTGAGTTTTTTCTTCCTTTTCCTCTGCATCAATAGCATAGAGGTGGTTTGCCACCATCTATTTGGCATTTTAGCACTATCTTTGGAAATAGCGCAATGTGCGGAAGAATAGGGTTTTAGCGTTTTAGCACTAAATGCATGGTAGGATAGCGCTATGTTGTGAACTAGCGCCATTTAAAGTATTAGCGCTATATTTTGTTTTAGCGCTATGTAGGGGTTTAGCACAATATATGATATATGCGCATTTGGCATAATTGGTGCTATTTGTTAGATTAGCGCCAAGTTGGAGGATGATGCCATTTTTTAAAATGGTGCTAAATACATTGCATAGTAGGGCTATTTATGGAAGTGGCATAATGTGTTTTGTGCAGTGGTGCTATTATCTGCAATAGTGCCATGAGAAGAAGTAGTAGCGCTATTTCTAAAAATAGTGCATAATATGATCTGTGTTGGCGCCAAAGTGTTTTTGGCTTTCAACTTTAGAAGAAAGGGGTTGTTTTGGGAAGAAGATTGGTAGATTGCTGACCAGAAAGTTTGTGTATGCAGGATACGAGGTCATTTATAGTGTATTCATGGGAGCGATGCGTGCCATTGGTGATGGCATTATTCGATCAGTTTGATGATGCCACTCGGGCTCGACTGGCTAGGTTGGGACTTTTGATAGTTGCGTCTTTGCCGGTGCTACGAGCTCATAGAGCTTTGATGACAGTAGTAGTGGAGCGGTACCATTCGGAGACCTGTACATTTTTGCTTTCGACTAGGGAAATTACTATCACACTTGAGGATGTTTATCGCATCCTCAAGCTACCTATTCGTGGCCGGCAGGTGAGATATGATACGAGGAGGGGATGGAGGGCTCTGATCCAAGTGTTTGGCCAGGATCATATTGTCTTATCAACGGATGGTAGAGAGATGAGTTATGAGGGGACATTGGCAGTGGGTGCACATCCGTTTGCTTTATTCCTATGCTCATTGATTGGTGGTGTGGTGATGCTGGATAGGTGGGGCAGGGGATTCCTAGTTGGATGGGGAGAGATGATCGAGGGGATGGTCAAGCATGAGACTGTGTATGCCTAGGGGCCAGCGATGTTGGGGAAGTTGTATCATGAGATGCATACAGTTGTCTATCTTTATGATTCAACGTTGTTAGCCGGGGTCACTCTGTTACACGTGTGGATTTGGGAGCACATTACAGTTACCCAGCCAACGTGTGGGTACTATCGCTGTCCATTTGAGGCCTTTGTATTCCTATATCGGGATGTTGAGTACACTTATACTAGACAGGTTCGGTACTAGAGGTGGATGCTGGATGATGTGATTCAGGTGACCTGGTGACCCTACATCAGAGTAGAGCCATGACCTGATGATGATATTCACATACCCTTTACTTTTTAGCAGCGGTATTTGATGGGTCATGGAAACCACACGATCGACATGTATTTGCCATCACGGGTTATGAGATAGTTTGGGTTGTGGCAGGATACACCGCAGCAGATGGCCATCTTTGCATGCACCCACCGTGATGTGCACTTCTGGCCTGCAGCCATACAGCCACAGGTCGCTCTGGATGATTTTGCAACTTTGCGACCATTGCGGTGGGATTGGGGGAGCATGGTCAGGGATGCAGGCACTACGCCTGCATATGATATATGGTGGCAGATGTGGCGGCCGACTCAGTTTACTGACCCGGCCGAGGAGGTAGTCCCTCCGGAGGAGGCAGCGAGGTTAGGGGATGATGATTCAGATGATGATGGGGATGATGACTCTGATGGAGATGATTTCCTGGAGGAGGGGGAGGAGATCATTACAGACTACCTAGTGGAGGTGGGAGGAGATGGAGAGGAGAGGGTGGTTGGGGGGCATGGTCAGCTGATAGATGTGCTGGCGGCGGTGGCAGCTAGACAGGTGCCCCAGTAGCATGTGAGACAACAGGGACCTGTACAACAGGTTCATAATAGAGTGGGGTGACAGCACAGAGGGCCTCGACAGCGTGGGGGATAGCCGAGGGTGGATAGGGAGGTCTACCCCACCACAGGTAGCGCATCAATAGGCAATTGTGGCAGGGAAGCAAGCAGAGGTGGGCCCTTCAGGGGTAGGTGGAGAGGCTGAGGTTAAGAGGGCAGCGTCTCAATGGCGAGCTCAGGGTGAGGAGGAGGAGATTGAGACTTTGAGAGCATAGGTGGCGAGCCTGCATAAGGCATTGGAGAGCCGGGAGGCACAGTTGGTTCACTTGCGGGGGGCAGTGGCCTTATTGGATGGGTCAGATGGACAGGTGGCTACGTTGCAGGCACAGTTAGCCCAGGCTCAGGGTGGCATTGTGATATTGACTAGATAGCGGGATGCGGCACTTGCGAGGGCACAACAGGCAGAGACTACAGTGGGTAGCTTACAAGCTTCAGGTGCTGGTCTGGCCCCAATTTTGACAGTGATGCAGACACAGTTGTCTCAGGCATAGACACAGTCATATCAGCTACAGGGACAATTGACTCAAGTACAGGGGCAGCTGTCACAGGCACAGGGGGAGCTGGCAGAGACCAGAGGGTGGGTGGAGTATTATCAGGGCCTTTATTATGCAGTAGTGCCGGCAGAGCAGCGTGCACCTAGTTACAGTTAGGTCAGTGGATCAAGGGAATCTAGGTCTCATAGGTCTAGATCTGTTCAGAGCATCCAGCAGGTGATGGGTCCCCCATCACATGTGCCCTAGTAGGTTCCACAGGTTCAGGTTCAGCCACAGCCATAGCCATAGATAGGACCACAGCCATGACCAGGGTCAGAGTCTCCCACTCCCTCGGAGAGAGGATCCTCCATGTGATAGTTATATCATGTTAGGCCTTAGAGGCATTGTATCAGGACATTATATTTTTTGATGTATATATGAGCAATGCATTTTTGGCAATGATGATGTATGATATGATGTTGTTTGATGGTCTATTTGTTTATTTATGATTCTCTTATGTGATAATGATGATGTTTATGATGATGGATGCACTATGTTTTATGGATTATATGCTATGGATGTGTTTTGTTTATGCAATGCACTATGTTGATGTTATGGATGTACCTATTGATGTAACATGATGGATGTAGTGATTGTTTACTTATTGTGATATGTGCATTTTTGTGATCTATGGTCTATGATGTATAATGCAAATAAATGTTTAGATTCATAAATACTTATTATGGATGCAAAAATGTGATGCAATGGAAATGTATGTTTATCTAAATAAACACATGTTATGTATGGAAATATGGATATGCAGCTAAATGTTTATTGATTTATGCAATGTAATGATTTATAAAATGTCATTAGCGATTATGCAATGATATATGGAATGCAATGTAAATGTGATGATTTATAAAATGAACCTAATGAAATGTAAATTTACATGATTATGCAAACTAAAGGATTCTAATAAATGAACCTAAATGTTTATGCAATTTAAATGATATAATGTGTAAGATGCAACTAATTGATTATGATGTGTAACTACATGATTCTAAATGCACTTAATGAAATGCAAATTAGACTGTGATGATATGGAAGATACAAACTAAAGGATTCTAAAAATGAAGCTAATGAATTATGTAAATTAAATGAGTCTAAAATGAACCTAATGAAATGTAAATTAGACTGTGATGATATGGAAGATGCAAACTAAATGATAGGTGAGATGAAAAGTGGGTGATATGTGAGATAATCAAGTCCTAATACACATGATGTTCTTTGTTTGATCCTGAGTGGTGGGGCTGTGTGAAAGGGGACCAAGTGGGGAGAGGATAGGGGTGTATGGATGGGGTATGGATAGGATTGGGAGCATCTAGAAGATGGGGGTGGGGAGACGAGAGAAATGTTAGGTCATAAGACACCACATCATTGAGGGGGGATTTGCTTTGGTTCAGGATGTGTTAAGTGGGAGTAAGATGGGGGAGTTGGATTAGTGAGGGGATTTTAGGTGGGGGGAGATAGGGTAGGTGATTACAAAATCTAGGCCCAGATGGTATAGTTGAATGAGTGATTAGGATGATGATTTTGAGCTAGTAACAATAGTTGCATAAGATTAATTGAGAGCATTTCTTAGTTTACTATAGCAATGTAGGATATAGTTCACAAAGGTATGAAATGACCTAGGTGATGAAATATATCCCACGATTGTATGGACTAGACCCACACATAATAGGTTGATTTCATGCGTGCCCAAGGTAGTATAATCTTGCCTAGCCTAGGAAGGGGACTCATAGCGATGAGTGCGAATAGTACATATAAGGTTTTGATGCATGTATATGCAAATGGGACACATCATGCTAGAACTGACCCAGGCTTCAAGATATGAATACTATTCCTAGAGTAATGAAACCAACCCACAAGCACAGCATGCAGAAACAATGACCATGTCTACTCTAGGTGTTTTCTGCCACTTACCATGATATAATGAGATCAAGGTAGCTTTGGAGATGACTTAGAGTGAGACAAAAAGATAAAAATCAATAATCAAAAGGACCAATGAAAATATACAAATAGCCTTTGTGTACTCTTGCTAAGAGACAGTTGATAGGATGACAAATTTTTGTCCATCGTAGGAATGATATATCCTAAGATGCGAAACGGTTGGATTTTGTTGGATAATTTTCGAAAGGTGGGCAAAATGACAGTCAGGCTATGTGTAAGATTGTGGTTGGTATGTTGATTGATGATTTTTGCGTTAGGGACATGCTTGAAGTGTATACATAGTGTGTGTATCATATATTAGATCGAGAAAGCTTAGTGAATGGGGACCATCCAAATGGGGTGGATGGGTGCATCATAGGTACCTGAGTACTAGAAACTTCCTTAATATTCTAAACTACCTACATACCCTGTATCCACAGGATCAAGGTACTTTTAAGATGCGGGTGAGATGAATATGTAGTTCTGGCAAGATTTGATAATGTGGGAATGGTTTAGGATAGTTGTGATGGTGAGGATTGATGTATGTTTGATGATTGCGAGTTGTAGCAAGATCGATGTATGGGGTGATTTGCAGTGAATTATGTTGTTTTCAGATTTTCTATATTTTCTATTATTTTTTTTGGATTTTTTCATTTTGTGTTGTTTTTGGATTTTCTATGTTTTCTATTGTTTTTTTTTGGATTTTTTGATTTTGTGTTGTTTTGGGATTTTCTGTGTTTTCTATTGTTTTTTTGGATTTTTTGATTGTGTTGTTTTTGGACTTTTGGTTTTCTGCTATACAAAAGGAAGTATACAAGGATCCTCGTTCCATGGGTTAGCCTTGGGTGGGATAGTGCGAGGTGGGTTTGAGGACTTGATGTTTCAGAATTCCAAGCCATGGGGTGTGTGCGATATGGAGTGTTGTGATGGAAAGAGGACTTATTAGATGGTAGAACCGGCCACTACACATGGCGCCTGAAATAGGTTTTCACCATGGTACTTGTCCAAAGTCTCACCGAAGTGATTTTCACCATTAGAATTTTTTATTGCACTCAGTTTTTTCTTAATTTTTTGATTTTTTTTATTTTTCTATTTTTTGATTTTTTGACTTGGGGTACCTGATGGGTTATGCATAAAATTTCTTTAGATGTACGATGTTCATAAGTTCATCCAGAGGCTATTCCTCAGGTGTTGCAAGCTGATATGCTCTTGATCCACAGTCGGTTGTGATGACATAAGGTCCTAGCCAATTGGGTTCGAACTTTCCTTGCTTAGGGCGCTCTTGCAAGTTCTTCTGATTTTCCATAAGGACAAGGTCACCTACTTCAAATTTTCAATTTCTGATCCTCTTGTTGTAGCTTCTTCTAAGGCCATTTTGATATGCCTGCAGGTGGTTTAACACATTTAGGCATTTCTCATCCAGTAATTCTAGCTGATGCAACCTTGTGATTCGGTATTCCTCATCAGTGATTATGTTTTGCAGGGATACTCGTAGGGATGGGAGCTTGACCTCAATAGGTAAAATGGCTTCAAATCTGAATACTAGGGAAAATGGAGTAGCTCCAGTGGGGGTGCAAATGCTTGTTCGATAGGCCCATAGGGCGGGGTTGAGTTGGAGGTGCCAGTTACGGCCAGCTTCATTGACTGTCTTCTTTAGAATGTGGAGGATGGTTTTATTTGAAGCCTCTGCTTGACCGTTTCCTTGAGGGTACTATGGTGTGGAGAAGTGGTGTTTGATTTTGAATTTTTCACACAAAGTGCAAACTTCTTGGTTCTTGAATGGCTTTCCATTGTCAGTGATGATGGAATGAGGGATACCATAGCGGCAGATGATATAGTGGAGGATTAATTTGGCTATCTGGGTTCCAGTGGTGAAGGTGAGTGGTATTGCTTCCACCCACTTAGTGAAGTACTCAGTAGCAGTGATTGTGAACTTATGGCCATTGGAGGATGGGGGATGTATTTTCCCTAGGAAGTTGAGTCCCCAGTGTGAGAAAGGCACAACGTCATGATGGGTTGCAACTCTTGTGCTGGTGCGTGAATGAGATCCCCATGCTATTGACATGATAGGCATTTTTTGATAAACCGGTAGGCATCTCGGTCCATGGTTGGCCAATAGTATCCGGTCCTTAGGATCTTTTTAGACAGAGCGGGTCCACTTGAATGTGCCCCATAGATGCCTGTGTGTACCTCTTCCAAGGCCACCTCAGCTTCCCTAGAGTCTAAACATCATAGAAGCGTGTCATCAAGACTCCTTTTGTATAAGATATCTCCTACAAGGATAAAGTGGGAGGCTCGACGGATGAATGATTTTCGTTGTGAGGTGGATAGGTTAGGAGGAGGATATTATCATGGAGGTATAGGTAGGTTTCTTGATACCACGAGGATAGGGGACCAATGACCTTGCACACTAGTTCTGATTGAGGAACATCATATGCTGGGATGGGGAGTTATTCTATCAGGAACTTACACTTCTTGCTTTCTTTCTTCATGTCGACCAAGGATCCAATGGTGGCCATGGCGTCTGCAGCTTTGTTGTTGAGCTTTGGGATTTGCTCGAAGTGGATGTCATTGAAGTAGTCTTTGAAGTCATCGACCATCTTTTTGTAGGGAAAGAGCTTTTCATCCTTGGTCTTGTACTCATTATTTACCTATCGGATGACTAGTTGAGAATCTCCATACATAGTCAGCTTCTCAATTCTCCATTTTATTGCCATTCGGAGACCTGTGATGAGGGCCTCATATTCTGCCATGTTGTTGGTACATGGGAATGTGATTTTGAAGGACTTAGGGATGGTGTCACCTTGAGGGGTAACAAATAGGACGCCTGCCCCAGAGCCTCTGTGTGTTTATGATCCATCAAAGTACATATTCCATGTTTCTATGGCTGGTACTATTGTCAAGATGGCTTCATCGGGAAATTTTGCCAGTGTAGGATATTCTGCAGGGATGGGTGCTTCGGCCAGCTGATCGGCGATAACCTGTCCTTTGATGGCTTTTCTCTCAATATATTCAATGTCAAATTCAGTTAGGATCATTACCAATTTTGCCATTCTCTCAGTAAGAGTAGCTCTATTTAGTAAATATTTTAGTGGATCGATCTTGGCGATGAGCTTGGTCTTGTGATTGAGCATTAATGTCTTAATTTTTGCAAAGTAAAGACCAGGGCTAGACATGCTCGTTCAATTTGTGTATAATTTAGCTCATATGAAATCAGGGTGCGGCTAATGTAATAGATGGCTCTTTCCTTCCCTTGTTCATCGTGTTGTGCTAGTAAGGCTCCGATGGCTGTCTCTGTTGCTGAGATTTATAACAAGAGGAGTTCTCCTTGCCTTGGTGGAGTTAGAACAGGGGGATTAGCCAAGTATTCTTTTAGCTGGTCAAAGGTAGCCTGACACTGAGTATTCCATACGAAATCTATATCTTTTCTGAGTAGGTGTTGGAATGGTTGACATTTATCAGCCAGTTGAGCAATGAACCGACAAATAGACTGGAGTTTGCCTTGCAGACTTCTTAGTTGTTTTAAGGTTTTCAAAGGAGGCATATCAGTGATGGCTTTGACTTTTGCAGGGTCTACCTCAATTCCTCTTCTGGAGACTATGTATCCCAAGAGTTTGCCGGAGGTTACCCCGAAGACACATTTCTTTGGATTCAGATGAACATTGTATTGCTCTAATCAGTCAAAGATCTCAGCCAATACATCTAGGTGTTCCTCCCTTGTCTTCAATTTTCCTAACAAGTAATCCACATAGTCTTCCATGATGTGGTGGAAAAGGTCATGGAAGATGACAGTCATGGCCCGTTGATATGTAGCTCTGGCATTCTTTAGGACAAACAGCATTACCACCTAGCAATACGTCCCCCATGGGCATATGAAGGTTGTCTTATGCTGATCCTCTTCGGCGATTTTGATTTGGTTATATCCTAAAAAACCATCCATGAGGGATAACATCTCATGTCCTGCCATAAGATCCACTATCATGTCGATGTTGGGTAACAGGAATTCATCCTTTGGGCAGGCTTTGTTGAGATCTCTGAAGTTGGTTCAGTAGCAAATTCGGCCATCTAGGTTGGCTACTGGTACTAGGTTGGAGACCCATTTGAGATAATCAATTGGACGAATGAACCCAACATCCAGTAGTTTCTTTAGCTCTGCTTTGACTAGGAGGGCCACTTGAGGATTCATTTTTCTGAGCTTCTGCAAGGTGATGGACAACCAAAGCGGGATCTAGCCCTGGCATATCTACATAGGTCCATGCAAAATTGCAATTTTTGCATTTGAAGAATGCCAAGAAGTTGTCCTGTTCTTGTGTGCTAAGAGATTCTGCCCTGAAAGTGATTTTCGGCTCGTCTTCTATCCCAAGATTCATCTCTTGAGCTGGCTCCACTAGGATGGGTAATCTGTCAGGATATACTTTGTCTATTTTGGGAAGGCCCATGCTTCTATCTCTTGGCGCCTTGTGGAGGTTTTCACCAGGAGATACGTCTTTTATTTTTACCTTTTTGGGATCTAACACTGCCATAGAACGATTTTCACCATCAGATCCATGTTTGATTTTTATGTTTTTATGACTGGAAGCAGGGGTTGTCTCCTTGAAATAGGCATGTGCATCAAGTTCCATAATGTATCTTGCTCTATGATCTCCCAGGGGGAAGTGATCTCTAACCCCTATCATTTCAGCGATGGCCTCATCATTTGGTGCTATGTCAAAGACATGAGGTCCCTATTGGTCCCAATCTATGAGGTCTAGGTATACCAGTGGTAAGTCATTGGATGACGAGGCTAGGGTGGTAACTGTATAGATGGTGCATATGGATGAGTCAAAGAAATCGGTAAAGTCACTAAAGGAGTCTTGATGGTCCGTTTCATTGACGTTGTCAAATTCAGGGGAGACCGTAGCAACCTCGGCTAAGACACATTCACTGGTAGTGAGGATACGTTGTCTTTGACCATATCCTAACCCTTGGGTATAGGGGTTTCTTGTTTCTTGGACTAGTTCCACGATCCCCTACTCATGACGGCCAATACCGCCTTGTCCTTTATAGCCCATGTTTTTGACAATTTATGAACCTTTACCATAGATTTTTGTTGGTATGGTGGGAGCTTCTTGTTCAATTTCTTCATCCTTATATAGCCAAGATGAGATATCTTTGAGCACATCCTGATCTAGGAGATGTTTCTTCTCAAAGATGGGTGATGGTTTACACTTGATGACGATTGTATTGGCTGCTTCTATCTTTGGGATGCCAAATGTTTTAGGATTAGGTAATGTGCCCACACAAAAGGTACCATGTAGGTCGTATTCCCCACATCCCATGTCAGTGAGCTTGATCTTGACCTCGAGTAGTGGTGGTGTTTGGGATAAAGTGGTGGTAATGTTAGCAAGGTTGATGTATGAGGTGGAAGCTGTTGGATTGGCTTTGGTGGTGGCTTTGTTGTATGGGTAGAAGGTATGGTCATGGCCTTCCAAGAAACTGTAATATTGGAAGGGGCAGGGGTCGGCGTAGATGGTTACCTTCGTGTCGTTGTGAGGGAACTTGAGGCATTGATGGAATGTAGATGGGACCGCTTAGATGGCATGGATCCATGGTCGGCCAAGAAGAATGTTGTAGGGGAGGTCAAGATCAAGGACCTGACATTTTGTTTCTAGTATTTTCTGTCCCACTTGAATAGGGAGCTTGATGGTGCCTTCAGATAGCCGTTTGGTGTCATCATACCCTTTGATTGTGATGCACTCACTAGAGTCTACAACCACATCTGAGTACCCCAAGTGTTTTAGCAATTTAAGAGTGCATATGTTTAGGCCGGACCCACCATCTATTAAGACTCTTTTGATGATGTGCTTGTGGATATAGACTTCGATGTGTAGGGCGTCATTGTGTAAGTGTTTAGCAATGGGCAGATCCTTTTCTGAAAATGTGAGATGGTGAGGTGCGGCGATATGTCCTACCATGGCTTGGAATTGGGTCATATTCAAGTTGGCGGGAACCTGAGTTTCCAAGAGTGCTTTGTCAAGGACGTCTTTGTGAAGGGGTGATGTGCGGAGCAACTCAAGTATGGATATTTGTGTAGGGGTCTTTCCTAGATGCTCTAGGAAGTTATACTGATTGGTAGGTGATGGACATGTGGTTGGATGAGGGGGTAAGGAATTTGATGTGGATGTGGGTGTTTGATCAGTGGTGGGGGCTCTGCAGATGGATACGCAGCCACGATGAGTTGTGACGGTGCAATCAGGTGCTTATGCCTGAATGGTGATTGTGTTGACATGGTGAGATGATGGCTCTATCTGCCCTACGATAGAGTTGTAGGATGCGGGTGGTGGAGTGACATTATATGCTTGATTGGATGAGGAGATTTTATTATGGTTGGGCAATGGATCCTTGTAAGCTCTGAGGTTGGCATTTGGCAATGGTTGGGTGCTTTGATCAAGGCTGACTTGATTTTGATCTATGAGATCTTGGACGCAATGTTTTAGTTTCATGCAGTCAGCGGTTTTGTGGCCCACAACACGGTGGTAGTCACAATAATCATTTTCATTGTACCACATGGCTTTGAGCTCATTCTCTTGATGGGGTCTAATACGTGGGAGCATTATCAAACCTTTCTTGAGACATCTATCGAGGATATCCTCGATGGGTTCCCCTAAGGGTGTAAATTGCCTTTGAGGTTTATTTTGTGTATTTTGCCCCCTTTGATTATTTGCATTGGTGGTATATGTATGTGCGGGTGGTTGATTCTGTACATGTTGGATGGCTTTCACATCAATGACGTCGTCATTCAAGGTGTTCTTGTTCTTTCCCCAATAGCGTGGTTTGTCATTTGATTGTGTGTTGGCGTTGTTGTTTGTATTGGGGACATTGATGTTGAGTTTGTTGTTGTTGTTGTTGTTGTTGTCGGACTTGTAGTCATATAATTTGATCATTCCCTTAGCAATGAGGGCCTATTCGATGCTTGTACCTTTGTCGATGACTTCTTCAAAGGTAGACACGTAAAGGATTTGTAAATGAAACCCTATTTCCTGATTGAGGTTAGTCACGAACATGGTGATGAGTTGTTTTTTAGGAATTGGCCAAGGGAGCTTGCTTGCTAAGCTTCTCCACCTCTGCAAGAAGGAAGCGAAGGATTCTCCACTTTTTTGTTTTGTGTTGCAAAGATTAGTCATAGATATTTCATGCTCGAAGTTCTAAGAGAAATGATCCACAAATTTTTCCGCAAGCTCAGGGAATGACCTAATGCCTGGAGGAAGATGTGCGAACAACTTAGCGGCTTGTCCACCGAGGCTTCTTGGGAATAGTCTCATTAGGTATGTATCGTTGTTTAAGACTTCTAAGCAAGCAAGGTAAAACTCTGTAAGATGATCTCTAGGGTTGCCCTTTCCCTTGTATTTGTCAAATTTTGGCGTTTCAAAGTTCTTGGGGAAAGGGGGCATGTATAATGTCTGATCAAATAGATAGGAGCAAATATCCTCAAAGGAATAGTACTTGCATTTGCCCCCAGTTTGCATATTGTCTACCTTTTGGATCAAGGCATGTACAACGGTTGTAAGATCTGGCATTTGTGGCGGTTGCAATGTGTAGGTTTTTTGATGGGAGAGGTGTTGCAGATTGGGGGGTTTGATGTTGTAGGTTTTGGGAATTTGTGTTTTGGTACTGCAGGGTGGTGTTGGTTGGTTTGTGCGAGATGTTGTTGGTACGCATGGAGTTGTTAGAGAATATGAGAAGGGATTTGAGGGTTGGGATTATGATGTGTTGATGATGCTAGGGGATTATGTAGATATGTGAGATGAGAAGGATTGATAGTGGATGTGTTGACGTTAGATGGGTTGACGTGAGATGGGTTGGATGTGTTTAAAGGTGGTTATGAGAATAATTGTCTTAGGTATGCTATGGTTTGAGGGTTAGGTGGAGGTACACTCGTGGAGGTACTTGCATGCATGATGTTTCCTTGGATGCCTAAAGTGATTTGTGGAATGGAAGAGGTCACGTTAGTTGTGATAGTGGATGTGGTGATAGGTTGGGAGGTGGTAAGAATGGAGACACTTGCAGGTATTGTAGATGTGGTGATATTAGAGGTTGTGTTTGCGGTAGATACGGTGGGAGTTGATGTTTGTGAGAGGATAGGTTGGGTGTTTGATGTAGATGTTTGGGTGTTTGATGCAGTAGGATTGATGGTAAAGGTGGATGGTTGGGATGATGTCATGTTATGGGGTGTTTGAGTGCCAATTTTGAGGAGATAATCAAGATATCTATTTGGATTCAACCTTAGGATTTTATCAAGTAGGTCCATGCTATCAGTGTCTTGTGTAAAGTTCAAGACATCTTGATCATCTTGGGACATGGTAGGGACGTTTTGTGTTGGTGGTGGTGGTGGTGGCGGTTGTTGTAAAACATGGAAGGGATTTTCATTGGCATTATATGTTGGGATTTGAAAGACCATGGGTATGTTGTATGTTTGGTTGATTGGTATGTTGTTGTCGTTGGTATTAGGCATCCCTATGCCCATATATTGTTCTGCCATTGCTTGATTTTTCTTGTGTTGTGATCTAGTTATGGGCATGCAAGTGTATGGATTCGATTTTGAGGTGGATAAAAAAGGGGGATGAAGACTTTAGAGAATCTGAATTGATTTGTTGGACCTGAAAGAGGATGTGGTAGTGAGATGGAGTGGAGAAGAAGATGAAGGGATGTTTGTAGTGTGATGAATGATCAATAGGTGTTAATCTAAGGATGACAAGAATGGACGGTATTGACTTTTGCACAAATTTGGACCAAAAGGTAGATGAATGATGTTTGCTTGGGGATGGTTTGATGGAAGATATTTTTGATGTTTTGGTTTTGATGTTCGCTATGAGAGGTTAGGATGATGTTTTTCAAAAGGATTTTGATGGTCAACAAATTGAGCTTAGGTAAGATCTAGATTTGTGTTACACAAATGGATGTTCTTCCTTGTTTGGGGTAGACTAATGACCTTACACAAAGAAGGATGATTATATTACTTGAAAGGTAGACTAATGACTCTCCAAGCAAAATATGATGTGAATGATGAGATCTAGATCTAGCTTTAGCTCAAAGGGATGACGAGTTTTTGGTTGATGGGTGTTTTGATTTGAAATATTTTGGATATGTTTTTTGGAATGATTTCTTGTGACAAGGATTTTTTTGCTTTTTTGGTTCAAAAAGGTATGCAAGGAACAATTAGGATGAATGGATATGAAATTGAGTAAATTTGATGTATCAAAGGGTCCAACAATGATAATGATTGATTCTCTAAGGTTAAAATGAAGCTATGATTTGGAAATTCTAAGGAGAAAATGGATGGGATGCTATTGGATTTTTTGGAAGGTGAATATGGATTATGGAAAAGCAAGTCCTAAAGATCACAATGGAATTGGTCTTAGTTTCAGGAAGGTCAATCTGAAAATAGTGCCAATCCATAGGTGAAATGGTGCCAAATTAGACAGAGATGGCGCTAAAATAGGGCAGTGTTGGTCGAGGCTCTGAAAAAGATAGATTTTTTATGTCAAATTTGGATTTGTCTTGATTGAAGTTTGATCAAATGATTCTAATTGTATCTTGGCAAGTTTCTTAAAAACAATTTAAGCACAAAAACACACAATAACCAAGATTTTTGTTTGTGAAAAGACATGTGATTTTGTTAAACAAGCACTTTGCACAACCTAAGGTGAAGATATGACAGTATTTGTTGAATCCCCTAGCTACGACTATTCAAAGCAGGTAGCTCCAAGATCTTGGTAGCACCGGCTCCTCCTTACAATTGCACACAATTCTCACGCATACCAAGATCTGGGTTTCTATAAGGCTTGTCCCTCACCAAACCCTTGGATTATCCTTGCTACCTCGGCTAAGAACTGCATGAATCAGGGCCGCTTCAAAGGTTTCCCTTCTGCATCAACAAATAGAAGGATTTTGGCTTGCTAAACAAAGGTTCATAGTAAGTGCATTTGTTTAGTTGGCCATATGTGTGGCAGCACTACTCTCCATTATGGAGTCTCCCAGCCTCCAAGGGTTACACCTTGGAGGGTTTTGGGGGAGGTTGGCTATCGGTATGACACAACAACACCTGTTACTTATGACTTTCGTTACAAACACATTAATTTATATAGCAACTCGAAAGAGCTTGGCTTTAGCTTGTTGTCACTTGGGTCGTTCCCACCTTTCGAAGTGGGGTGGCGGGCCCTCTAAGGATTAACAAAAGTGACACAACCATAAAAATACTTTTGATCCCCAAGTTCATACAAAGATGCGGGGGGAGAGAATACGTATTCTTTATGCTTGCATCACACTAAACATGGTTCATTTTATTTCTTTGGATTATGTTGGGGGTGATTTGTGCAAGTGTTGTGAAAGGTTTTTGATTCCCAAGGTCACCAATGGTGCGAGGGAAGAACATACACCTTTTCACACTACAAGCAAAATCATGAAAACACTTCACACAAATTAGATTGGTTTTCTTGTTTATATGAGTGAAGAATGCAGATTGTTGTTCTTTTCAATCCAAAATGAGTTTGTTGATGCACTTTATGGTTATTTTTAAAGCCCAAAGTCAACATGTTTTGATAGTTGTTGGCACACAATTTGTGAATTTTAGGACATCAAATTCAAATGTTTGGCACACACACACACAAAGATTTGTTTGTTGGTTGTTGATTAATTTTATTGCACCAAATTGAAATGTTTGTCTAAGATAACATGCAAGTGTTCGTTTTAATTTCCAAATGAAATGTTTGCTAATCTAAAAACACCCTACAAAAAAACTTGTTAGTGTCCACAAGATGATGTTGATGACCTGCAAACACTTGTCAATACCTGCACAGGACATAAAGTCAGTCTCTGGAAATAGTGCTAAAATAGAGACCTAATAGTGCCACTGCAGATAGAAAATGGCGCTAATGACAGAAACAACCCTAAAAAATTGACACCCTATCAAATGGCGCTGATATATAATATAGATAGCATTGATTTATAACATGGCGCTAAAACAAAAGACAGAAGGCGCCAATCTACAATATGGTGCTACAATGATATAGAGAAGGCGTTCAGATATACAATAGCGCTAATATGACATATATAAAGTGCTAAAACAGACAATAGCACTAATAATACTTCAACAATGCGCCACTGCATGTGTAGTCAAAGGGTGTGGTCAAAGTCTGAACATGGCGCTGCACTGGGTGTTGATAGCACTAATATATGCCTAAATGCATCCGCCTTGCAAAATAGAGGTTTTCCTAACCAAAACAGAGCATCAAACTGCAAAAATTGAGATCCTATTAGCCTTGTTAGTACAACAAATGAAAAGCCAAGACAAAATCAAAACTGAAATGCACATTTGGACTTTAGGAAAATTTTGGGATAACTTCCCCTTCTTTCTTCCAATATTCCTCCAAAACAGAGAGCAATTAGATAGAAAAAATACAGCAGGAAGAACATGGATGAAATGGACACGTGAGTGAGTCTTAAGTAAGAAATGTGCTGCACAAAATATAGCGCCAAAATACGCCAGAGATAGCGCCACTGCACAGAGTATATAGCGTTGCACTTGTAAAAACACGTCCTAAGCACAAAAACTCACACAAACAGATTAGATTTGGACCTTGTGGGTCCCACCGTGCCAATGTGATTAGGAGATTCAAGTTGAGTTAGAAATACAAACTAAAATGCATAAACACAAAAAAACTATACCTCAACAAGAAGACCCAATCTCATCAAAGAGGGAGAGGAAACTTTATACCCAAGAGATCCTAGATTAGATAAACCCTAATTGATTAAAATGTGAAATGCTATCTCTCAATTGCAACTCACAAAAGACTAGCTCATTAGATATTTGGGCATGGTAACATTGCATAAAACTTGGATCCTAAAATGGGTTGAGAGATGTTGTATTTATAGAGATTTTAGAGGGATTTTGATCCAAGGGTGGAGATTGATTTGGAAGATCAATGGTGGAGGAAAAAAGTGATGTGGAGGGCCTAGATTTGATCTTGGAGGAATGGAGGGCTAGGAATAAAAGTAAATCTTTTATTCATTTTAGGGAAAGGAGGAATTAAATGAGTATGGGTGACATGGAATATTTATGAATTAAAGATTCATATGGGGAATGTAAAATGAATTAAAAATTCATTTGGGGATAAATGGAAATAAATGAGATATGGGGGTGGTAAGGGGTTGTAAGAAGAATTAATTGTGATGTGGGATGTTTTTAAATAAAAAATTGACTTATGTGGATTTATTTCAATTTTTTATTTGGAGGATGTGGGGAAGGGTGTTAAGCTAGGCTTGACCACCCAAATGAGAGGTTAGGATTAATGAAATATAGGTTTTATTTAATTAATCCTAGGGCTAGGATGAGGTAGGCTAGGGTAGGTAATTAAATAATAGCTATTTAATTACCTATGGTAGGGGTATGTCAATTAATGAGCTGAATTAATTAGTTAAACAAGATTTAGCTAATTAATTAGATTTAGTAAAAAAGGGGGAAATTGATTAAATAAATACTGCATAATTATTAAATCAATTGGCTAAGGTTTGGACTATTGAATTAATGAAATTAATTCAATTGTTGGGGATAAAATAATGGAAATTTGGGAAATGGAGGGATAATTAATTAAATAAAAATTTAATTAATTGGTTAGAAGGGAAATTGGTGTGTTTAGGGATGTCGAGAGTCGGTTTGATGGTAAAAGATATTTTTGTTGTCTACAATACTTGTGTTCATGGTGTATTGCATTGAGAGTGTGGATTGAAAGTCAACTAAAAGCAATATATGTGCTAGCAATTTAGAAAGATAAATTGTAGGACTAATGATAATTGACAATGACATTAGATTCAACATCAATGGGAAACCTATATACCATTTTAAAGGTTTTTTCAACTTCTTTGAATACATTGTTGTAGAAATTTATTCTATCATCGAAATAGATCCAATAGTTGTTGATAAATTTTGTCTTCTTAGTTGTTGGGTCATAATACATAAAGATATTACATTTTTATTTAGTGGATAGCTTGATTATTTCAATTAAAAAAGAGTTATAGTGTTGAATACAATTGTAGTTGTCAAATTAATGGTATCACAAAGTCATGAAATGACTCATTACTTATATTTAATTGAAGAATTTGAACATCCCCCTAGGTCTCCTGTGTATGGGCCACATGCCATCTTTTTTGGTTTAGAGGCAAGGGTTTAGAGTAATCTACCTATGGTATTTTGATGAGGTTCCTTGACAAGAGCCTACCAAGAATAAAATCTTTAGTGCTCTTATGAGGCTAGGTTAGAAGGATATTTTTAGCTACTTTTAGTGTTCATTTCTAGTCTTTATAATAACAACTATGTCCTCTTCTTCTATTCTAGGTTGCTAAACTACTATAAGTTTGTGCTACTTAGTTGCAATATCATGAAAAAGTGTGGCAACATTACTTTATTGGAAAAATGAAGGAGATTCTCTTGTAAGGAAGAATAAGAATAGACTCTAGGACATAAGAGCCTATGTGACTAAAAGTTGCTATACAAGTATAGTGTGTATCGGATCAAAAGGAGTTATACAAATTGAAATTTTTCTCTTGTTTGAAGAACTAATTACCTTTTATGTTGTTATTATTCAAGGTTAGGTGGGGCATGGAATGTGGGCAATGTGGAGAAAAGCTCAAATGTGACTATCTTTGGTTTAGGACCTATTATGATGCTTGTAATTCACCTAGACTTCATTCACTTGATCATAACATCTTCACCAAAAGGAAAATACAAAGGAATTGCCTTCTAGATTTTATAGCTATTTGAAGAGTTTTCTTTCTAACAATGGAAAACTATAGGTAGTATAAGGTGCAAGAATCAGAGGTGCATCTAGAATCATCAATGTTGATATGAAGCCTAAAAAAATTGATATTGGTATAGTGATGGATTTTAACCTCTTTCATGTTATTTTATATTAAAATAGTTAATTTTTATTATGTACTTGGAAAAACAATCTATGGACTAACTTACAATCAAATTTATGATATAAATCTACAACTTGCATGTCATTTACACCAACATTGTATTCTGTAGCTGAAATTGTAGTTCTATTACTTGATATTTTTATGTTAATTTTCAATACTTATACTTGTTCAATATTGTGCTTTTGTTTATTGAAGGTTCTATTATTTTGTGTTTACAAATAATCATTTGATTCATCTAATTGCTAATGCACTTTGATTTTCTGATAAGGTTCTAACTAGATCTTCTACATTTCATTCATTTACACAAGTATAAAATGACTATTAGTTTTTCAAGAAAATCTCTCTCCATTCTTTAATCTAATCCCTTTTAGGTCAATCATTAGCTACAAACATTACCCAGTATCATAGGTTGTTCCTAACCATTAGGCTTACACATGTCCCAAATTGATACAACTAGTAGCATGTGTCTAAGCTTAGTAAAGTACAAGATTGGGGGTTTTTAATTTTCACCTTTAGTGCTTCAATTAGCACTAGTTCAACTTTCTCATGTTTTGTAATAATTCACTTAACTGATCTTTGCTAGGTACTTCTTATCAAAAGGTTTTATTGGTTTCAAGATTCATGTAATCTTGTATGGATTTGATCCAAAATTAAGTGTAGCATGCATTCAAGTGGTTATGCTTAAACATCAAATGTTCTAATTTTAAAGGTAAACTTTTACCAATAAAATTATGACATCTATTTATCAGTTTTATGCATGGATGAGGTGTAAAATTACCATTGAATGTTTGATGGTTGATCCATTTGATATCATTTAAGTAGAACATGTTTGAGCTAACATAGTAGAGTAAGGAGATTGAATCTTCATCTATATTTCTTTAGATAGCAACACTCTCTCAACTTCCTAATGTTTGGTAACAACTTATTCAACTTGCCTTTGTTGGGTGCCTATTTCTAAGATGTTTTAATGGTTTGATATTATTTCTATGATAATGCTTTTACCTTTGTCTCTTGATATCTAGATATAGATGAGTACAAATAAAAGAAGGCTTATTAGTGCTCACATTGTAGCTACAATAATAGATGGGATGGTTATGAATGTAGTTGTAGATGTAATCTCTTGTAAATTAGAGACCATGACACTATATACATAAGTATTGATTTTTGCTTCATTCCTGTATTCTAGATTATTTACATGGATTTTATGCAATAACGGAATTACGTTTCAAAATTTGTTCAACTTTCAAGTTCTCAATAAATGTTGTCATGTTGAATGCAATAATTTAAGGATACACACAAAATGAGTTTCTTAAAGAGGGTTTAGGACATTTCAAGAAAATGCAATTGGTAGGTCTAAAACTAGAGTGTGCAACCATTACGAGCATCCTCATAGCATGTTCAAAAATGGGAGATTTGGAATAGAACATGGACATCCATCAAAGCATACACATAGTAATGAGAACAATGGTAAACAAGGGCTACGCTGCAGTTGCAGTCCCTGCTTAAAGTTAATGGCATGAATTGTGCATTGCAGCCCTTGAAATCAATACCATCGCAATAGATACAAACAAAAACTAGGAACTCTCATTAATGTAATGTATGATGAAAGTACAGTACAAGTGGAAAGCAAAAACACATTCTAAGCAATGTATAAAATTGAATGATTAAACTATTTATTTTGAGAGTTCCATAATTAAATACTTATAACTGAGAAGTATAAATGTCATTAAAGGTGACACTTTTCAATCAAGGTTTAATATGATCTAAATACATACTCTAGCATATTCTTGACCATGATGCAGTTTGCATTCTAAAAATATGTCCTATAACTTGGACACATTGTAACTTAGGCATAGGGATATTGACCTCCGACATGAAGATAACACAAGTATATGTGGTGTTTGAGTCAAATTGTTTGCTCCAACCATTCCAAGTACCTGTAAGATGAATACAAAATAAATAAGCAAATTGAATAAAGTTTATTAACAACCCACCCCACAAAACTATTAATTATATTGTAGTGAAAGCAGACCTACAGGTTCTCTTGGTCTTTTTACATTGTAGGTCTATTCTTTTAACATTTTCTTTGTAACAAAAGACGGCTCAACTCCATGTAGCTACATCACAAAATGTGGAATACTAGAATTGGAATTAGAATCACATGATTCAAAGCGTGGTTGTAGACTTGCACATATATGGAAAGAGTGTTTGTGCAAACTCAATCACAACAATATGCATTCCCAAGAAAATGTCGAGATAGGGAACATTATTTTCTTGAGCATATTTTGCTACCAGTATTTTCATAGTAGCCACGGTGACCAAATCCTCTGGGAACCAGAATGCCATCTAAACCTTGAGACAACATATTATTTGATATATCAAGGAGATTAATATAAAAACTTAATACAACCAGCTAGAACACAACACAATATGATTATTTTTCACAACCTTTACATCATAACTAGAATAAGAAACTTTTAACAAGTTGCATGCTTGTCTAAATGTTTGCCCCATTAACAAACAAACCAACAAAAGATAGAACAAAGGAGAAACTCATATTTGTAACTCACCTTCAAAGGGTTCCATGCAATTGTATGACTGTCTGGTGCCTATTTAAGGAAGTAAAACTCTTGAATCACAATTAATAAAGAAAGCAAAAGCCTTGAATCATAATCAATAAAGAAAGCAAAACTCCTTAATCATAATTAACAAAGAAAGAAAAACTTATGCTAATACTATGTGGGACAAGTTGTACCTAACCATAATATTTCACCATATGCATACTTGTTTTGTAGTTGTGTCTTCAAGGTCATTATTTTTCACAACCTTTACATCATAACTAGAATAAGCAAATTTTAACAAGTTGCATATTTGTCTAAACATTTGCCCCACTAAGAAACAAAACCAACAAAAGATAGAACAAAGGAGAAACTCATATTTGTAACTCACCTTCAAAGAGTTCCATGCAATTGTATGACTATCTGGTGCCTATTTAAGGAAGTAAAACTCTTGAATCACAATTAATAAAGAAAGCAAAAGCCTTGAATCATAATTAATAAAGAAAGCAAAACTCTTGGATCATAATTAACAAAGAAAGAAAAACTTATGCTAATACTATGTGGGACAAGTTGTACCTAACCATCATATTTCACCATATGCATACCTGTTTTGTAGTTGTGTCTTCAAGGTCAGATACTGCAATCCATTGTATTGTTAATTTCCTCATACATTTAATTGAAGCATTTGCTTGAATGTTTCTAATGCCTTATCAACAAATCCATTTTGTGCATATCTTGCAATCATTACATTCCATGAGATGACATCTCTTTGAGGCATTATGTCAAACAGTTCACATGCCTTGTCTATGCTTCCACATTTTGCATACATGTCTACCAGGGCACCTGCAACTGTAACATCTGACAAAAATCCCCCTTCCTTTATGCTTTTATGGATGTCCATACCCTATTCCAAAGCTCCTATTTTGGCATAGGTAGGGAGGATGCTGGCAAATGTTGTTGAATCTAGCTTTACACCTGCCAATTGCATTTGTTTGAATGTTTCTAAAGATTTATCAACAAAACCATTTTGTGCATATCCTGCAATCATTGCAGTCCATGAGAACACATTTCTTTGAGGCATTATGTCAAACAGTTCACATGCCTTGTCTGTGCTTCCACATTTTGCATACATGTCTTCCAGGGCACTTGCAACTATAACATCTGACAAAAATCCTCCTTCTTTATGCTTTGATGGATGTCTATGCCCTATTCCAAAGCTCCAATTTCGGCATAGGTAGGGAGGATGCTGGCAAAGGTTGTTGAGTCTGGCTTTACACCTGCCAACTGCATTTGCTTGAATGTTTCTAAAGCCTTTTCAACAAATCCATTTTGTGCATATCCTGCAATCATTACAGTCCATGAGACCACATTTCTTTGAGGCATTCAGTCAAACAGTTCACATTCTTTCACTATGCTTCCACATTTTGCATACATGTCTACCAGAGCATTTCCAACTATGAGATCTGATGAAAATCCCCCTTCTATTATGCTTTGATGCATGTCCATGCCCTATTCCAAAGCTCTGATTTTGGCACAAGTAGGGAGGATGCTAGCAAAGGTTGTGGAATTTGGCTTTACACCTACAAATTGCATTTGCTTGAATGTTTTACAGAGGTTACAACTCACTAAGAAAGCCTAAGGGGGGGGATGTTGGCAAAGGTTGTGGAATTTGGCTTTACACCTGCAAATTGCATTGTGCATGTACAGATTTTACAGAGGTTGCAACTCACTAAGAAAACCTAAGGAAGAGGGCTATTGCCCAATTGCTCTCCTTTCCTCCTAAAATTTGAGTCAGTATTATTGTATGCAATCTGCCTATTGATGGCTATAGGAATTTGGGAAATTTCCCTCAGCAAGGCATATAAAAGATACATTCCATACAGAAACATGTACACAGAAGCTCTAGCCTCTCAAAGAAGATTTAACATTCAAACAAAATTTGGGCATTTTGGGCATTTTGGGCATTAGCTAACAAGGAAAAAAATACAAGAAACACAAAGACTCAGAGATCTCTGACCTGGATTGGCAGTACTAAGTTGCAGGCTTTATCAATCTCAGCCAGAATATTTCTAAAGGCAAACCATCCATTTGAGACATTGCCTACAAACATAATAATCGTGCTTCGCCACCACCATATCCTCCACTGCTGCATCTCTGCCTGCAATGGAAAACAGGCCACATGGGGCCATGCTCAAACCCATCGAAACATGCAAATTCCAATGCCGCCACGAGTTGAAGCTGCAACACACGTGGAGGCCCTGCAAAAACAAAGGAAACCCTAGGCAGAAGGAAGCTAAAATAAAAAACAACAAAATAAAACTATTTCAAGTATATTGCCAATGGGCTAAAAAAAGAACGAATCAATGGAAAAAAAGCTCAAGCTAATATTGCTATCTCAATATTCATTAAAACTAAAACAACTTAGGCTTAACATTGATTATTCCCATTGCACAAAGTTCAACGCTAAAATAATATAAAGTGGGGACTAAAAAACTTAGGCTAATTTTGGTTATTGGCGTTACACAAATTCCAACGTAAAAAAATGCTATCGCAGTAAAAACAACAGTCACCCTGCCGCAAGGGACTAATAATTGATAGAAGTATAATAAAAGTAGATGTATAGTTGGAATAGATACAAAGATGGCAATAAACTTACAATAGTCAGACAAGTACGAACATTAAAAGCCATTATAAGATATTTGGCACTAAATCAGGAAGGCCCACTTCACAATTATAGTAAATCTAGCCAGCTTTCAATTTCTGATGACAAGTAGAATGTGAAAGGATGGCAAAGGTGGCAAAAGAAATATTTGAAGTGCCTATGTCCCATCTCAACAATATATAATACTCATTCAGAGGTGGTGACTAACAATTTAATAAGTAACTAACTTCCTCTCCTCGGCTTTTCTCTTCTCTGTTTGTTATTTTTTCTTGTAGGTGTGAAGATGGAAAATGATAACATCAACCAACGACTCTTATTCCCTGTAATGCCCTGGGAACCCGAGATTAGGGGAAGGGTCAAGATCATGGACCTAAACCAGATATTTGACATCGATTGCACAATGGCACAGTTTGCAATCAGGGGCATCTGCGGCCAGAAATGGTTGGAAGGAACGGAGAACCGACGTATTCATTGATCGAACATCGTCTCCACTCTCCTATAAAATATTATGGATATCATTCAGGATGGCCATTATGTCCATGCCATAGCCTCAGGCCTGGTTTTCGATTACCTCTACAACCTGGATAGGTGGAAATCGGCCTTGCAAAGATACGATATGTATAAAGGAGCCATTACATTGTGATAATTAGAGCATTTGCTTCCCCATATTACTAATTAAGGAGTTTTCTCCATAAACTCCAGCTCCAACCACCATTGGATATGTTCACTAGATGAATGTCAGCTTAAGTATTATTGGATTCAATACACCTAACCGTTTCAACTTATTGAAAGACTAAACACAAAGTAGAACATCATGATCAATTTACAAATTTGAGGATTTCATCAATTTAACTATGGCTGTGAAATATTCTAAAGTGTTTAGAACTGTATACAACTCTCACTATGAAGCACTGTGTATAACAAAACTGGCACTCTGAAGTATTTAGAACATTAATTGTCACTGTTTAAACACTATGAAATGCCTCACTTAAATAGTCAGATTTTATCCATTTCCGCATTTCGAATAATGTTGATATGCAACTTGCAAAGTGTTTTGTGCCAAGAATCAAAACATGAACCATGCAATAGACAAATTCCTTGCAAATTTAGACAGGGACTGCAGCTGCACCGCAATCCTTATTTTGTCATGCATTCAAATGATGGTCCCAATCCTCATCAAAATAATAAAATGATTAGAATGTTATTAAGTAAATTGCAACAAAAACATGTAAATAGAATTGGCATTAAAATGTTCTAGGATTACAATGTTAATTAAATAAATTACAACTAAAAAGAGGTTTAATGTTTCTATTGGCAATCATAAATTTTCTTCGAAACAACAGAAAACATGTTTAATTTAGTTTCCTACAATTCTTTCGGATTTCGCCATTTCTACCCGTAAGAGGATTGATTTTTCCCATCTTCATCATGGCATTTGCAAAATCTATGAAGAACTGGGTTTGATTAGTAGCGTACATTAGTACTTGAGAATCAGTAGATACTCCATTGAATAGCTGTTGATCAGAGTGAAAAAGTCCTCTGTTGCTTATCAGATTTTTGTAATAGTTATTGTAAAACACAGTGGGAGTTTGAAGATCTAGGCGAGAAAGATTGAAATCTCCAATGCCACGGGTGCTTGGGCAGTTAGCCTTGAGCGAAGCTGCAAATGCAGTGTCTATGTTGGTGTCATTGTATATGCGAGCTCTGAATGTTTTGCACTGCGCTTGACCGATTGTATGAGCACCTAAACACCATTGAGCTCTAAATGTTTTATATTTATCTTATAAAACATTATAATATATTCATATTCAATATGTAGTATTCTATTTACCTGACAGTGCAACCATGTCCTTAGTAGAAAGACCCTTATCACGAAAAAATGAAATCAACGCACTTAGATTGGAAGGAGGAGGTGGCAATTGTGTGTTGGCAGTGTTTAGACTGGCATTTTTGGAGTCTCTCCTTCCCAGCATCACCCTCCATGTCGGTCCTCCCAACTGCAAACCAGAAACACATTTTTTCAAGCTTGTAACACCGGTTCAATTTCTTTTATTATTTATATTTATTAATTTTAAAACACAAGGAATATATTATAGTTTTACCAAAAAAATTACTTGCCAATACTAATTTTGGGAGTAATCAATCAATATTCTTATTATCTCATCCAAACTAAAAAATGATAAATAGTAGTCTTATCTTCAAAAACAAAATGCCATAGATGGTGGAATGTCATTTAAAAAGGGAAGAGTTTAAACAGTCAGTGCATTGTAAATGCACCGGCAGTCGAAAATTTACTGACAGGTCGACATAAATCGACTATATCCAAAAACAAATGATTTGAAATGGTCGATCATTATCAGCTGAACAAATCGAACAGATTTATCAAATTCAATCAAAGTCGAAAATTTTAAAACAGCTGACACGACTGTTTATGGTGAGCGCTCAAAAAGATAGTGGATAATATGATAATCACTTTAGTTGATAACTATGTTAATAAGTAGATGCTTTTAAATGGTAAAGTTTAACCAGCCAGCACATTGTAAACAGTCAGCTGATCGAAAATCTTTCAGCTCAACAGTTTTCAACTGGCTGTTTACATGGTCGAACAAGTCGAACAGTTTGCAATGAGCAGGTCGACTGCAAAAATTGGCAAGAATCAAAGTTTAAAAAACCATAAACAGTCGGCACGGCAAGTACTAGCTATTTACTGTGGGCGCTTTTAAATAGAAAAACTTAGAAAGCCAACTACTAGTTCTTTAGTTCTTTAGGTTAAGTGTGTAACTATATTAATAAGTATGACGTTTTTAAATAGAAGAACTTAGAAAAGCAACTACAATATTCTTTATCTTAAGAGTGGACTCTATATAAACTACTGCCATGTTGACCACAATGTACGCAATGAGATAAAACATTACTTAATGTATTTCATTTATTTATTTATTTTTTCTTTGGTACTTTACACTTGATCAATTAAAGCAATGATCTTTTTATTATTATAATTTATATACTACTAATGATATGCGAAGCAGCAGAGAAGATTGTTGTTTACTTGAACCACGGAATCACGTGCAGCAATGGCGACAATGTCTGCACAGGATACAACTCCACTGCAGACTGCCTCCACTTGAGCTTTGATAAGGTGGAATTGTTGGCATTGGGAGTGGCCGTCTTTTCTCCTATTATAGTCGGCGAGTCGTCCAAGAGTACAGACCCATCACACCCCTGAAAACCCATTTCACCATTAAAAAAAACAGTCCAAATCGAACAAAGCAAGAAACTAAGACACCAAACGACGTAAAATAAAAGAAAATTTTTTACATGAACGAAACAATCATGAAAGTGAAGTTGAAGCATCGCAGCAGCATTCCGTTTTTCCTTGTCGACTAATTGTTTTACCGCAGCTTTCACTGTCGACAATGCCTTTGGACACGTTTTATCGTAGAATCTGGATCTGAGATGCCCATTCACCTCAATCGAACACAGCATTATCAAGGCCATGCATGCAATGAAACCACTAGTCGTCATGCTAATCAGAGTTGATTATTGCTATACGACAGTTCTTAAAAGAGAAGAGAAAGCAGGCAATTCGGAATGGAAGCTATAGAACAAAATTAGCTTTCTTATAGTCGTTGAGAGAGATTCAAAAAGCTTACAGTTGATGCCGTTAATGTTCAATGAGCTTCACGTTGATGTGATTGACAATAAGTAAGTGCTTTGAATCATACTCCCGCTTCCATTTCGTGCAATATTTCCTCCCTCTCACCCACCCCTGTAAACCAGACAGTCGACCAAACTTTAGCTAGATTTAACACTTGTCCTTTGCCTGTATTTTCCCTTGCCTCGGTGACTTATTATAATAATTACTTCGAGAAACATCTTCCATTGGTTATTACTTTCTGACAGGCCACTTCATCTGCAGTTCCTGTTAATCATTTTTACATGTGCTTCTCTTCTCCAGTTGACCAGAGCTCATTGTTTTATCCGGAAAAACAAGATGCTTCTCTTCTCGAAGTCTTGAATCAGATACCCTAAAGTTGCTTTGATTTAAGAGCAAATTTTACAAGATTTTCCAAGATTTATTCTTGGTACTCATTGAAGCACTTCAAAACTTCTGGGTGTCTATTATTTTATTTCATTCTGCCGTACTGCACTGAACGTTGGTACTTAGATCTAACATGACAGATAGAGTCATTAAGATTGTTAATTAAGTCATTGAGTTTATAGATACATGTTTGTGGTGTTTAACTGATCTGAGTTAAGCAAACACCTCAATTTGAATTTTATGCACGTTTGGATTTTTTTTGAAGTAAAGGTGCATAATAATAATTGATACCACCACAATTATAATGCATGGAAATAACCGGATAAGCATTGAGGACAACTATAGATATGGCTGCTGAACCTTTGTGGCTCCCATTGCTTTTATTTCACTCAACTTTATCTTTCCTTTTTTAGAAAGATGTGGTAATGCTACACTACCTCATTTTTAAAATGGGTGACATCATAACATGGTGTCAGCCATGCTATGACGATGTATAATAGTGCCTATTAAAATAAAAGTAAGTTTTATGCTTGTATATTATTTTTAGCACTTTGATCTGCAATTATAATTTTTTTTAATATTGAGTAAAGGGGAAAAAATTACATAAGAAAAGTTGTAATTTAAACTTGCATTTTTAGTTTCCTTTCATATAGTTGGAAGAAGTTGAAAATTATTAATCCAGTTACCTTTTCTTTTAGAAAGATGTGGGTAATCATGCTACATTTCTAAAATGGGTAACATGGTGTTGGCCATGCTATGATGATGATGTATAATAGTGCCCATTAAAGTAAAAGTAAATTTTATGCTTGTATGTGTTTTCTAGACCTGTGATCTGTAGTTATAATTTTTTCTTTTTTAATATTGAATAAAGCCGAAAAAATTACATAAAAAAGTTGTAGTTTAAACTTGCATTTTTAATTTCCTTTCATGTAGTGGGAAGAAGTTGAAGATTATTGATCCAGGTATCTTTTTTTTAGAAAGATGTGTGTAATCATGCTACACTACCTCCTTTCTAAAATGGGTAACATGGTGTCGGTCGTGCTATGATGATGATGTATAATAGTGCCCATTAAAGTAAAATAAGGTTTTATGCTTGTATGTGTTTTCTAACCCTGTGATCTGCAGTTATGATTTTTTCTTTTTTTAATATTGAATAAAGTGGAAAAAATTACATTAGAAAAGTTGTAATCTAAACTTGCATTTTTAGTTTCCTTTCACATGTAGTTGGAAGGAGTTGAAGATTATTAATCCAGCATACACTTTATAAAGAAATTAAAAAATAGATTATTCTAAAAATTTATTATTTTTGGGAATTAATAGATGAAAAGGATTGATAAATTGTAGCTCTTAGAGCAAGAGCTCTTAGACAAGGCCTAAATTTGACAGTCCACCCTACCTATCAAGCAAATTTTTCATGATGGTTATTTTCTCAAACTGTCCTTTAAATATTAAGACATACATACATACACACATATATCAAAATAACTCTATAGAAATTTTGACGTCCTATTTAAAATCTATCCTTTCATGCAATACAATCTTCTTAAAATTTTGACTGTATTTTATGGAAACATAGCCAAATATGGCTATACAACCATCAAATTTAAGCCCTAGCCTTAGGTTTTGTTGGTGATCAAAATTAATATCTTTACTTTTAGGGTAGACACTTTTAGGGTAGACACTCAATATCCAAATTAGGGGACACATGATAACCTAGAAAAAAGAAAGACTCGCCATTAGACCATGGCAACTAAGAAATGAATTCTTAAGGTATGGAAACCCTTCTTATCTTTAGGATATACTGGATGTAAGAGGGTAATCCTTGAATTTCTTATAGGATAACTAAAAATAAATAAGATAAACACAAGTGACCTTGATTGCAAACCCACCCTATGCACATGAAGTTTCTAAAGTTTTGTCACTAAACTCCACCATGTAGACTCGTACAATCAAAGCCTAAGAAACTCCTTTAAGCATGTAACAACTGTTAGTGTTAAACTTTATTGTATATTACTTATTCTAAGTAATATAATTAGCACATGACTTTAAACCACCTTAGGTGGCTAGGTGTCGACTTGGAGAGTTAGACAACTCTCCAAGCTATGTGTCGACATCATTTTTGGCATTTGGTGAATGAAGTGTTGAAGTTGACTCCTAAGTCGACTCAACCTCCTCATTCATCCTCACCTATATGTAATTGCCTCTTTGGCTATTATACATGGTGGATTTACATACAATTTATTTGTTGTGATGTTTTTTAATCTTTGTGATTATTTTCGTCTTCCTAATCTTAGTTTCTAATATGGTATCAAAGTTAGAGGAGTCTGTGGACAGGCTGTAAGTTTGTTTGTTTTTTTAATCAAAATTGTTTTGTTTGCCTTTTTCTGTGTACTCACCATGTGCATTCACAGAAGGATATTGAGGATTTATAGAGGGTAGACCCTCTTCAAAGGCATTGGATGGTGAGTGGAGACATTTTACTGTGTGCAAGGGTTTTAAAGAGATGATAGTCATAGGCAGACATTTTTTTGGAGCCCTAGTTTTACAAAGGCCCATGGCCCTTTTTGGTGGCTTGCGGCCTGATTCACAAAGGCCCGCGACTTGCTTCAAAGAAGTCGGTGACCTCTTTGCCGAATGCCCACTCCAGTGACGTCCTCTTCGGTGGTGACTCCTAGACTCCAATGATGTCCTCCTTGGTGGCGACGCCTAGTCTAGGTTTGGTGCCTATGTTCAAATCCCTTGAGATCCCAGCATATTCAGGCTTTCATGGAGATCTTCAAACCCCTATTTGGCCTAGCAAGAAAAGCTCTATTCGCCCCTACTCCTGTTCATTTTCCATGAAGCTACTCACAAAAGAGGCATTTAGCCCTGCATAAAAGGCCGCTGCACAGAAGGCCCATGGGCCTGCAAACAAAACCCCCTGCATCTTTTTGGGATTTTCTACCCTAATTCACCCCAACCCTAATTTGGGCTTTGTAAATATAGACTTTCTAAAGTTTAGCTTTTTAATTTTTTTATGAAAGGCATTTATATATTTTTATATAAATGTTAATATAGGCAATTTTTTAAATTGTCGAAAATGCACTAAACATATATCAAAGGAAAATCTTAGGGGGGGTTTAAATTGGGGCAAATTTGCTTTGGAGAAATTATTGGTTTTTATAAACTTTTGTATCTTCACTAGATGAAGACGAATGGTGAGGCTCGAGTTGGTAGGAGGCCAATCCCCCCTCACAAATAAAACCATTATAAATTTTACTCTTTGCCAACTACAATAAGTGGTTGAATGACTAGGCTTCCTCTCTCCATAGGCATTTTTTTGTTTTTAGTGCAAATGTATTAAATTAGGCCATTTACAAGAAAATTGTTTCTACCATAACATTTGATCAGTAGCTCGAAATTGAGCAACTTTTTTTTTTAAGTTAATGTTTTCACATTTCCCATCTATTGGACCTACTTGCAAATTGTAAAACACACTAAGTTATAAAGTGCCAAAACTAGGGGGTCACTTAATCAAGGGGGTTGCCTAATATGTTGATTTTCTTTGTCTAAAGGAATTAACTTGTTTGTAATCATGGGATATGAAACTCACTCTTCTGTAATCAACCTAAACAAGGGTAATTAGAAGTCCTGGTGTGATGGAATCCTGAAACACTTTAGGTGCCATAATCTCATGCCATATTTGTATGGACTTATCCCTGAACTAGGTAAACAATCTCAGTAGGGTAAGTGGTTTAATAATTGTGATCATATTTGTGGATTAATCAACTTACATATACCAAATGCCATTTTGTATGCCATCATGGATATTGAATGTCCACATGCATTATGAATTAAAATTTAGGAAATACATGGAGACTCAAATATTTCTCCCTTCCCACATGATCCTGCTATGATCACAAATCACATACCACATCATGATTCAGATATAGAATGTCTAGTTGACATAGAGGAAATCATCATTCCACCTCCTCCTATTGCTTCATCAGTTTTTAGAGTAGATTATTTGAAGCCTTCTAGCACTTCTTTGTAGTAGGATCACATTTGTCTTCCTAGCATTGCTGATTAGGATACATTTCTACTTGACATTTCTTGTCTGTTTGTAGAATCTTACATTGCTGACTTGGAAGCACACATTGAGGACATCATTCTTCTCTTCGATGACATTTTCAATGAAGCTACATCCTGCCATTATCCTCTTCAGACATTCATGCTCTACATCCATCTACACATGGTTCTAGATTGTCATCATCTTCATCTATTAGGCATGCACTTGATTTGATTATAGCATCCTTCAGCTCATCGACATGGGGACTGTTAGAAATGAAGGTGAACAACTATAGAATGGAAACCTGATTACAACTATATCTATTAATCTAGTGTAGAACCATAATGGAGATAGTATAAAATCAACACAAAGAAATAACAAAATAGAAGATCAAACACATAACACAACATTTATATGGAGAAACCCTTTCAAGAAAAAACTCCACACAAGAAGAGATGCACCAGTTTGTATTAACTTCAAATAGAGTTTACAATACAACACTATCAATCTCCTCTCTAGTCTTCAATCCAACAACACCTATAATACTCTCTCATACACAACCATAATACAATATCCTTATAAAAGGGGTTGCATTGCCCCTAGACCCCCACCGAGGCATGCGCCCCCTGGACCCCCCATTGGGGCGTCCATCCCTCCTAGACCCTGTAGGGAGATACCCCCATGTAACCCCCTAGATAACCTACATCTGTCGGGTACCGGGATCTTGAACATACAGCTGAAACAAGATCGCTACTTGGTGAATACTTCATCCCTTATGAATGATTTACAAACAATATTAGGAGTAATTAATTACATAGGGTTTATAAGGTTGATGGTACCTTAATCCTAACATTCTTGCATTTGAAATTAT
Organism: Cunninghamia lanceolata; assembly: GCA_027924645.1. Classification (NCBI taxonomy): domain Eukaryota; kingdom Viridiplantae; phylum Streptophyta; class Pinopsida; order Cupressales; family Cupressaceae; genus Cunninghamia; species Cunninghamia lanceolata. The sequence continues at coordinate 6,478,993 of BSBN01000261.1, read as the reverse complement.
ACACTGTAAATACATCCATATGAAAATATAAAATAACTAAGCACTAGGAATAGGGCCCGTGGCCTTCCTACACCACGTAAATTTTTTTGTGTTCACAAGTTTAGTAAGTGAATCTGCAACATTCTTCTAAGTGTCAACCTTATTTAGCTCAATCTGACCATTAGCAAACATTTCATGAATAAAATGGTATTGAACACCCACATGCTTAGTCTGTGCATGATACAACGGGGTTCTTGGCCAAACATATTGCACTCTAGCTATCACAACCAATTTTAATAATCTTGAAATCAAAACCAATACCTGTACACAATATTTGTAAACAAATTGTCTCCTTAGAGACATGAGTATAATCCATATACTCTGCTTCGGTGGTAGATAAAGAAATGGTGGGCTTCCTTTTACTCATCCAACTCATAGCTCCTCCAAACAAAGTAAACACATTGCCATGAGTGGACCTTTGACTATCCGAGTCACCTACCCAATCTACATCAATAAGACCTTGGATGTCCAATGTTTTATCCACACTATTAGTACCAGAATAAACCAAACAATAATCAGAAGTGCCACATAAATATCTTAACACTATCTTTGCATAATCCCAATGTTGTCTACAGGGTTAGACATAAACCTGCTCAAAACTCCCACTGCCTAGGCAATATCTAGTCTACTGCAAACCATTGCATACATCATACTTCCTACAACACTAGAATATGGCACATTAAACATATCCTCTAAATCATCTTCATTTTGTGGACACATATCTAATGAAATCTTAGTACCAACCGGTAAAGGAATTCTAACTAGATTGCAATCCTGCATACCAAATCTATGGAAAATAGTATCAACATACTTACTCTGTGATAACCAAAGCTTTTTTTTACTCAATCCATTTTGATCTCCATTCTCATAATATACCTGGCCACCCCTAGGTCCTTCATGTCAAATGCACCTAAAAGTTGAGCTTTCATCTCACTAATCATATCCTTAGTGTTATGGAAAAATAGCATATCATCCACATATACAGCAATCATCAGAATATGATCACCAATACATCTAATGTATACACAGTGATCTTCTTCACCTTCTAACAAAGCCCAATTTTAAAACAAATGAATCAAACTTCTAGTACCACATTCTGGGAGACTATTTTAAACCATAAAGAGACCCTTTTAACTTGCATACCCAATGTTTTTTGCCTTTTACCTCAAAACCTATAGGTTGTTGCATATAAATTTCTTCTTCCAGATCTCCATGCCAAAATGCAATCTTAACATCCATTTTCTCAATTTCAAAATCATAGGTTGCAACAATGGATAAAAGAAATCTAATAGAAGATAATTTAGAAAAAGGAGAAAAAATGTCACCAAAATCAACTCCCTCTCTCTAGGAGTAGCCCTTGGCTACTAGTCTAGCCTTGTACTTCTGTAGTGAACCATCTTCTCCAAACTTTTTCTTGAAGACCCACTTGCATCCTATGGCCTTTCTTCCTTTGGGAAAATGTACAAGATCCTAATTGTCACATGAGTCTAAAGCCATCATCTCCTCTTGTGCAGCTAGTTGCCAAGTACCACTACCATTTGCATGAATAGCTTCCCTATATGATCTAGGTTCATTGTCAGTACTCAATAGAGCAAATGCACAATGAAAATCTGGTGGGCTATACCTATCAACTAGATTTTGTTGTCTTGTGGATCTTCTCAAGGGTGGAGTAAAAGATTCTTCTTCATGTTCTTCTATATGCTCAACTTCTTCTGTAACAATAGAGTCTTCCTCATCTAAACTTTCACTTGAATCTTCTTCTTCTCCATCCACTAATCCATCATTTTTTCCTTCTTGATGTGCTTTTTTTTTTGTTGTAAATCAAAATGCACTATCCTCTTCCTTTCATTTTCTTCTGGCTGTACAAGATCAAAAATAGCTCTAAGTTTCCTAAAAATCACATCTCTAGAAAAATAATTTTTCTAGTTAGAGGATCCTAATGTTGGTCCACGATTGCCATTAAACCAAAAGGTTGACCCATCAATTTCCAATACAAGCACTAGATTTAATGAATCCACGAGAGGCATTTAGTCCATGTCACGAATCCCATAGGGAGCATTGACCATTTGCCAACAAACTCCCCTCAGCATTATCCAGGGGTATTCAAACCCATGACCTTTCACTCTGATACCAATTGTTGGCCCACGATTGTTGTTAAACCAAAAGATCGACCCATCAATTTCTGATACAAGTGCCAGAGTTAATGAATCCACTGGAGGTGGTTAGTCGATGTCACAAATCCCACTGGAAGCATTGACCATTTTCCAACACCTAAAGCTTATAACCTTTTACATTCTCACCATATCCAATAAAGATGCATTTCTGTGCTTTTGGATTCAATTCAGATCACTTTTCATTGGGCACATGAACAAAAACCTCAGAGCCAAAAACCCTTAAATGTGAAACAAAAAGTTTCAAACATGTCCACGTTTCATAAGGTGTTGAATCAAGAGCCTTATAAGGAGATCTCTTTAACAAGTAACAAGCAGTACTCACAGCTTCTAGCCCAAAAGTATTTATCCAAATGTGCATCACTTAACATACTTCTAGCTCTTTCCATTATTGTTCAGTTCATCCCTTCTACAACACTATTTTTGTGTGGTGTATATAGAGTTGTCTTTTGTCTTATGATACCTGCATGCTTATATAACTCATCAAATTCCTTGGAGAAATATTCCCCTCCATTGTCAGATCTTAATATTTTTATCTTAAGTCCTGATTGGTTCTCTACTAAGACTTTATACTCCTTAAACTTAGTGAAAACTTCAAATTTATGCATTATAAAATAAATCCATGTGAATCTAAATACATCATCAATGAAGGTAATGGAATAATGAGATTTTCCAATAGAATCATTATCCACAAGTCCAAACACATCTGAATGAATAATTTCTAATTTCTCTTTCACTCTATTGCTTCTAAAAGGAAGAGAATTTATGTTCTATTACTAAACACACAATGCTCATAGAAATCAAAGTTCTCATCAAAATAGGAGAAATCATCCAACAAATTTTTATTCATAATTGTTTTTAAAACATTTTCAATTGTGTGGCCCAGTCTACGGTGCCACAACATACACATATTTTTAGGAGTTTCAATTACATTAGTGGGATCTACAAACTGTAGTGGCCTCAAGACTAAATAAAGTTCCCATCTTTGTTCCCCTAGCTACCACCAAGCTTCCTCTCACCAATCTACAACCATGCTTATTAAATATTACATGTATTCCTAAATCTTTCAAATTTGAAATAGAGATAATATTTCTAGCCAATCCAGGAATATGTAAAACACTAGGGAGAGATTTAATCCTCCCATCACTAAAACATAATTGTACCTTTCCACAGACAACAATTAGATATGTAGATTTTTCGTCAAGGTAAACATTAACTCCATCATATTTATCATATGTGGATAACCATTTCTCATGAGGAGTCATATGATATGAGCAACCTGAGTCAATCGACCACTATTCATTAGACATAACATTACATGCAGAAAGTAAAACTTCATCACTTGCATTTGAGGACTTTTTAGTAGAGGGATCCCACTGTTTCTTTGGATTTCTACATTCTTTCTTCACATGCCCCCTCTTATCGCAATTCCAAGACTTAACTATGTTCTTCTTGTTGGAATAAGGTGCCATTAACCTTGTAAATTCTAATATTGTATTTTATTCTATTTATTATTTGTTATTTGTAATTACCCATAAGGGAATGAGGTAGTCTCACTGACAGTGGTAATTCTGGAGTTACTAGTGGTAGTTACGAAGTGACATTTATTGTTGGAAAATATAAAAACTCAAAGTAAATGAGGGTAGGCATGATCCCTTGAGGAATCTACTATATTTGCCATGTATGACAATTGTTATAATGTTTGGTAAGTGAATCTATGACAACTGCAAGTTGTCATAAGATTCTGTGATTCTATGACGCATATGACGGATATGTTAGTTGTATATTTGCTATATTTAGCCCAAGGTTCCTATCTTGGAAAGATACTCTTTTGTGCAATCTGTTAGTAATCATTTATGTTTAGGGTTTTAGGCTCGAGCTACTGGTGGTGCTTGCATAAGTATTCAGGTTTCAAGCATTTAGATATGCAGGCACCTTCCCAAAAATCTAAAAAACTCTAACACTTTCGGCCTCTGCAGTTGAAGAAATGCAAAAAATCAGTTAAGGTGCAAGTGTCTTTGTATATACAAAAGTGTTTGTATATACATACAGGTCAAAATGTGCATTGGTGGGTGCAAAATCTCCATCGGCCTTTGAAAAAATCAATTATATGCATTTTAAATGCATATTGGGCTTTGAAATGTGCAATATACAAAGGGGAATCTTTCACAGATTCTCAAGAATATTCCCGCTTTGTATGTCAGGTTGCATGTAGAGATACAAAGGAAAAATGTACAAGGGTGGCAAACATGCTTATGCTATAGTGCGATGTACAAGTGGTCTTGTATATCGAGCTACATACAAAGCCGCCAGCATGCATTTCAAACATACAAACAAATATACATTCGGGTGCACATACAAAGAAAAGATACATTGCAGGCATATTCTAGGAAAGATTCCTTATTTGTATATGCAGGAGCGAATGTATGATTGCGTTTAGATGCATTCCTGGAATATTTTGTCACATATTCTACAGTTGTATATGAGGGTTTGTATATTTGTGTTTGTATATTGGCACATACAAAGGTGCAAATATACATTTGCTATAGTGCCGCAGGGGAGACACAAGTGATGGGGCCCACTAGTTGTATGTGCATTCGTTTGTATGTTTGCACATACAAGCCAATATACAATGAAGAAATATACATTCCGGACCTGATTGAAAATCAAATGCAGTGAATAATGTTTTAGGTCTGTAGCACGTAGATTGGGCGCTTGTATGTGTTAATGTACATTCGAAAGATACAAGGGTTAAGATGCAAGCCAAATTTCAAAGCAACTTCAGCATGCCTCATTAAAATTTGAAATCCACCTTGTATGTATGAGGCAAATGTACATGCACATATACAAGGAAATATGCAGGAAAAGAGGGTACAAGCCAGACTCGAATTGAATTTTAATTTGTTCTAAACAGGTTTGGGGTCCGCCTTGTATATCAAACATATGTATATGCATTTTGCATATATAAGGGATTTTTGAAGGGTGAACAGTGGCGATTGTACATGCATCCGTTCTTGCATATACAAGGGTGAAATGGCAAAATAGTGAATGGAAAAGTCAGCGATAGAGGAAAAAGCTACCTATGTGGTGCGATATCATTGGCTCTTGACTTTTCTGCAGGTTTTTGAGCCGTTAGATCTCAGCGATGGGGGGAGATTGACGGCCCTATTTTGAATGCTTCATAAAGGAAGGACTTTCTGTGTGTCTGCACCAATTTGTGTGGGAAAAGCTTCATAGACAAGTAGAACTGCAATGGCTGCGGGTAGTTGAGCATTAATGGCATTTTTCAGATGCATCGATGGATGAAATGATAGATGAACTACCAGATTTAAAAGAAAATCTTCAGGCAACAGTGCAGCTCCCGAACCTTCCTGCTCCTTCCTGTTTGTCTGTCTGCTACAATCAATTTTGAGTGCCATTAAGATCATGCATTGTATCTGGTGAATTTTTGATTTACCTTGTAATTAATTTTGTTGAGTTTATAGTCTTGGTATAAAGGCCAAATTGTGTCACTCTTTTTGGTCGTTGAAGACTTGGGCAATTTTGGGGGAAAAATAATGAAATATAGGGCATTTTCCAGGCTGTTATATCTCTATGGAGTTTATGTGTTGCATTTGAGTTGTATCTTGCACATGTGTTCAATTTCAGTGTTAATGTTATATGAAAAATGCTTCTTGCATGTGTTTTGCTATCTGTCTCCACTTGTTGTATGTATTTCTTCTTTTGAATCTAGTTGCTAAGGGTTTCCTAGATTCCTGGGTATAGATTTGTGTATCACATGCCTAATCTCTAACTTCCATTCAAGGAGTGGATTAAATCATTTTAGGTTAAGTATGGAGAAGATTGTATGTCAACTGGGATATTTGTAAGTAGAGATAGTTGAATACTTATCCTTGGGTGGTATTGTAAGGAAAACACTAGTCCTAACCCCTTGAAACTTGAATGACAGTTGCAAGCCATTATTATGTATACGTCTAGTTGACTCCTTTCCCTAAGGTAGGCACCGGTCTATTCTTGTGAAGTAGTTATGATCTAAAACCCCTGTCTTGCATCCAAACCATAATTTTAAACCATTCCATAATTTCAACCTATTAGTTGTAGGAGTAGGATTGGGAACCCCTGCATACTCTCATACTTGACCAGACAAATATGTCTAAGAACATTGCCAACCTTGTGATTTATCACACAAATCTTGGTCCACACATGAGAGTATTCTGCCTGTTATTACAAAGTTAAATCTTTCTGTCATTTGGAGAGTAAATGTTACATCTTTATCAAATAGGGACACCCCCTTGGTGCGGCAGAACCAGAAGTGAAGAGGAGGCAGCTCACGCAACCTCTCGTGTTTGTTGGCTGATTCTGCCTGTGCATTGGAACTGGCAAACCCTTTGCCGATTCAGAAAAAATTACCAATAGAATTGGTGACTCCACTGGGGACAAGAGTCAAATAATGTGAAATCATTGCTGCATATCTGGTTCTTTCATGTGAATGATGGTGCTCTGCTAGCGGTAAGAACTCAGAAAAATGTTTGATGAGCTTTCAGCTGTTTGAAATTTTTATCCTCTTTGGAGAGGTGGCGACTCTGCAAAAAAGTTTTAGTGCACATGAAAGGCTGATGTATGTTATTGAGATCTAAAAATATTATGTTCAAAGCTTTAGCATCTGGATGAGAAAAGGTACCTAGCTCCTTCCCATTTATATTTGTTGTTTTATTGCATAAGTTAGATGTCAGGGGGAAGCCTTAGGTCTTAGATAGACATAAGATGTCTAAGAGTGAAGTTTATATGAATCCAAGTATGTATTCACCCATACTTAGTCAAGAGGGGGGTGATGTATTGAGTAAAAAAATTGAAGAGATAAAGAATATGTTGATATCCTTAGAAGCCCAGCAGGCTCAGTTAAATAGTAGTAACCCTGTTGTGTCTGCCAGTCAGAATGATAACCCTCTTATAAGCTATTTTGATCCTTTGTATGACCAATTAGATTTGTCATGGGTTGATTATCAAGTTGAAAGTATTCCTGCTAAAATTTACAATCAGATGCCTAGATTTAATGGACACAATGTGTGTGTGATGGGGGTGCACATATCCAAAACTTTCACTGCTTCATGGAGAGACATTCATTTAGGGATGAGGATATGTGGATGAGGTTTTTTGTTAGATCCTTTGGTGCTAGAGCCAGAGATTGGTATTTGAGCTTTCCAAAGAAATTCTTTGCCTGTTGGGATGAACTTGCTGACTGTTTTAGAAAAGGATTTGCAAGAGAACTTGCTGATCTTGTTGCAAGATTAATGGAAATTAGAAGACAAGATAAAGAGCCCACTATTGATTTCAATCATAGATTTGTAGTTGCCCTTTCACAAATCCCTGAAGGCTTCAAACATGATACTTCAGCCTGTGTTGGCATATATTTTGAAGCTTTCGAGGAGGGCTCTAGTGCATTGTTGAGGGAATTCAAGATAACAACTATGTAGATGGCATACAAGTTTTTAGAAAATATAGAAAAAATTAGAAATTAGCATATGCAGAATTCCCTGTCCACAGGCTTTGGTGTGAATAACAGCTGTATGGCTGCAAATGAGCAACTGATCATGGCATCATGTGAGGATAAATGTGAAAGTGAAAGCATAGAAGTTGAGACTATTGTATTTGAACATAATGCTGATAACAATGCTCAACTGGATTGTTCACCAATGAATGATGCCAATGAAAGGATCAATGTTAACTCACATTGCAAAGTTGAGGTGTTTGGTTCAGAAAACAATGATGAGGTTATGGACAGCAGCGAATATTGGTTTGAGTGGGTTTGTGGAGATAATTGTGAGTATTGTGCACAAGATAGAGAAGAAATCAGCAAATAAAGGAGCAGTTCCATGTTTGAATCATTGCCTTTTATTCAGACACATGGAAATGATGAAGAGCAATCAGAAAATGAAACAAGTGCTAGTATTGAGCATGATTATTCTTTATTTGATTATAGTTTTGTCTATGACACACAGGCTGATACTCCTCCACAAAGAGAATTCACTGATAATGAAAATGCATGTTTTGCTGCCCATGAACCAATAGCATACTATAATGAAATTGCAACACTTGGATCAATTTTTTCTGACACATATAGTGAGGAGGATTTGTTTGAGTATGGTGAGGATCTAAGCAATGCAATTAATATGGGTTCTGATTTTCATTCTGATGAAAGAGCAGCCAACATATATCATGAAGATTGTTGCAGGGAGGTGCCAGAATCTGAGTTTTTTCTATTCGGTGTAGTTGAAAGTTGTGTGCATGAAATGCACAAATATGGATTTGAGAGCTTCTCCTTTGATATACCAGCTTATGATAGAATGATATCTGATGTTCTTAGCTGTATGGTGGACTATGAATGTTTTCAATTTTCAATCCAGCTGGGAGATCATTTTACAATGCATATTGTTGATGTAGATGATAATATGTGTCATGTTTCATATGAGAATGTATTATTTGACAAATATGCATTGTTTATGTTGGTTAATGCTGATAGTTATGTGCATAAGGTTGACAAGGATAAGCTCAATGAGATGTTTGAATATGCAAATGACAAGGGTTGTTTGTGGGTAAATCATGGCAGCATCTTTAGGCCTGACCCAGTGAGATTAGAAGAAAATCAAGTGTTTGACAGAGGAAAATTTTGGTTTTTCCTTTTTGGTGGCCTTGTTCCACCAAGTAAATTTTAATGAATGTGTTTCGTGATGTAGGTTGGTGCGTGTTCAACTCTGTTGCCCAATGGATAAGGCCCAATCTACAAAACCAGAGATTCTGAGGTTTTCACCATGCCTACAAGAGGCATGTGTCCCTAGACAGAGCCTATGTTAGTAATCATTTATGTTTAGGGTTTTAGGCTCGAGCCACAGGTGGTGCCTACATAAGTATTTAGGTTTCAAGCATTTAGATATGCAAGCACCTTCCCAAAAATCTAAAAAACTCTAACACTTTCAGCCTCTGCAATTGAAGAAATGCAAAAAATTAGTTAAGGTTCAAGTGTCTTTGTATATACAAAGGTGTTTGTATATACATATAGGTCAAAATGTGCATTGGCAGGTGCAAAATCTCCATCAGCCTTTGAAAAAAATCAATTATATGCATTTTAAATGCATATTGGGCTTTGAAATGTGCAATATACAAAGGGGAATCTTTCACAGATTCTCAGGAATATTCTTGCTTTGTATATTAGGTTGCATGTAGAGATACAAAGAAAAATGTACAAGGGTGGCAGACATGCTTCTACTACAGTGTGATGTACAAGTGGTCTTGTATATCGAGCTACATACAAAGCCGCCAGCATGAATTTCAAACATACAAACAAATATACATTCGGGCATGCATACAAAGAAAAGATACATTGCAGGCATATTCCAGGAAAGATTCCTTATTTGTATATGCAGGAGCGAATGTATGCTTGCATTTAGATGCATTCCTAGAATATTCTGTCGCATTTTCTGCAGTTGTAGATGAGGGTTTGTATATTTGTGTTTGTATATTGGCACATACAAAGGTGCAAATATACATTTGCTACAATGCTGCAGGGGAGACACAAGTGATGGGGCCCACCAGTTGTATGTGCATTCGTTTGTATGTTTGCACATACAAGCCAATGTACAATGAAGAAATATACATTCTGGACCTGATTGAAAATCAAATGCAGTGAATAATGTTTCAGGTCCGCAGCACGTATATTGGGCGCTTGTATGTGCCAATGTACATTCAAAAGATACAAGGGTTAAGATGCAAGCCAGATTTCAAAGCGACTTCAGCATGCCTCATTAAAATTTGAAATCTGCCTTGTATGTATGAGGCAAATGTACATGCACATATACAAGGAAATATGCAGGAAAAGAGGATACAAGTCAGACTTGAATTGAATTTTAATTTGTTCTAAACAAGTTTGGGGTCTGCCTTGTATATCAAACAGATGTATATGCATTTTGCATATACAAGGGATTTTTGAAGGGTGAACAGTGACGATTGTATATGCATCCGTTCTTGCATATACAAGGGTGAAATGGCAAAATAGTGAATCGAAAAGTTAGCGATAGAGGAAAAAGCTGCCTATGTGGCGTGATATCATTGGCTCTTGGCTTTTCTGCAGGTTTTTGAGCCGTTGGATCTCAGCGATGGGGGGAGATTGATGGCCCTGTTTTGAATGCTTGACGAAGGAAGGACTTTTTGTGTGTCTGCACCAATTTGTGTGGGAAAAACTTCATAGACAAGTGGAACTGCAATGGCTGCAGGTTGTTGAGCATTAATGGCATTTTTCAAATGCATCGATGGATGAAATGACAGATGAACTACCGGATTTAAAAGAAAATCTTTAGGCAGCGGTGCAGATCCTAAACCTACCTACTCCTTCCTCTTTGTCCCTCTGTCACATTCAATTTTGAGTGCCATTCAGATCATGCATTGTATCTGGCAAATTTTTGATTTACCTTGTAATTAATTTTGCTGAGTTTACAGTCTTGGTATAAAGGCCAAACTGTGTCACTCTTTTTGGTCGTTGAAGACTTGGGCAATTTTGGGGGAAAAATAATGAAATACAAAGCATTTTCCTGGCTATTGTATCTCTATAGAGTTTATGTGTTGCATCTGAGTTGTATCTTGCACATGTGTTTAGTTTCAGTGTTAATGTTATATGAAAAATGCTTCTTGCATGTGTTTTGTTGTCTGTCTCTACTTGTTGTATGCATTTCTTCTTTTGAATCTAGTATAGATTTGTGTATCACATGCCTAATCTCTAACTTCCATTCAAGGAGTGGATTAAATCGTTTTAGGTGAAGTATGGAGAAGATTGTATGTCAACTGGGATATTTGTAAGTAGAGACAGTTGAATACTTATCCTTGGGTGGTATTTGTAAGGCAAACACCAATCCTAACCCCTTGAAACTTGAATGACAGTTGCAAACTATTCTTATGTATACGTCTAGTTAACTCTTTGCCCTGAGATAGGCATCGGTCTATTCTTGTGAAGTAGTTATGATCTAAAACCCCTGTCTTCCATCCAAACCATACTTTCACCCTGTTAGTTGTAGAAGTAGGATTAGGAACCCCTGCATACTCTCATACCTGACCAGACAAATATGTTCAAGAACATTGCCAACCTTGTGATTTATCACACAAATCTTGGTCCACACATGAGAGTATTCTGCCTGTTATTACAAAGTTAAATCTTTCTATCATTTAGAGAGTAAATGTTACATCTTTATCAAATAGGGACACCCCCCTTGGTGTGGTAGAACTAGAAGTGAAGGGGAGGCAAATCACACAACCTCTCATGTCTATTGGTCGAATTTACCCGTGCATTAGAACTGGCAAACCCTCTGCCGATTCAGAAAAAATTACCAACATAATCTATGATGGTTATGACGCATCAGAAGATGTTGTAAGAGGCCAGATTTAGTCTTGGGTGCCCAACCTTTGCATGGCTATTTTTGGACAAGTGGAAGGTGCTTGCAAGATGGCATTTAATGTGTGTATGTTGGAGAATCTTAGGAGAGAGAAGGTGAATGCCTAGGAGGAGTTGGAAAACATTTCTATAAGTATTTTTCATGTAGTTAGTGCTACAATATAGATTTTAGGTACTCAGGTGCTGCCGAAATGCTGTTGGATTGAAGACTTGTGGAGAGAGTTGTGTAGTTGATGTATTGTATAGATCTTTTATAGATTAATACAAACTTGTGCATCTTTCCTAGTCGAGTTTTTTACCTGCAAGGATTTTCTCCACATAAACACTATGTCATTGTGTTGAGTTCTTCATGTTTGACATCTTTTCTATAGTGGGTTTTATGTTTTGTTACAATCTCCTTTGTTAAAACACACTTAAAGATTGCTGAAATTTATTCGAAACAGATTACCATTAAAGTAGTGTTGCTTTCATTTCTAACATTTGGTATTAGAGCCTGGCCAGCTTTGACTCTTGGGTGGTAGTGTGGAAGCTGTAGTTGCAGTGGGAGATTTAGTTGTGTTTGTTTTACAGATCTTGTGTTGTTATTATGGCTACATCCACCGTTGCATCAACCTTTTGATTAGACATTAAGAAGTTCAATAGAATGGGGTATGAGTTGTGGAAGATGAAAATGGAAGATTTGTTGGAAGAAAGAAACCAGTGGTTGGCTGTCCAAAAAGAGAAGAAACCTGACGATGCCTCTCAAGATGAGTGGGGTAGACTAGATAAGAATGCACGGGGAACCATTCGGTTGTGTCTTTTAGACTGTATCATGTTGAATGCCACAAAGGAGGAGACTACACACAAGTTGTGGAATCGGTTGGGTGAGATCTATCAAGCCAAGAGTATGGTAAATAAACTTTATTTAAAAACAAAATTGCTTTCCATGAAAATGTGAGAAGGTGAATCAGTTGCAGAGCATTTAAATTCTTTTAATTTTTTATTGAGTCAGCTTGATTCAGTAGATGTTGAGGTTAGTGAGGAAGATAAATGTATCTTACTTCTTTGTTATTTACCTCAGTCTTGGGAGAATGTTATCCTTGCTATCACTGCTAACCTTGCAGATCTGAAGTTGGATGCTCTTGTTTCAGTGCTACTATCACAAGAATTGAGGAAGAAAAGTTCAGATAATTCAGGTGATGCTCTCGGTATAATGAGAAGGTCTAAGGAAAGGGAACCTAAAGGAGACCAGAAAGGGGCTAAGGACAAGTCCAAGGGCTAGTCTAAGACTCCTGGTAAAAGAATAGAGTTAAGTGTTGGAATTGCGGTAAAAGGGGGCATGTGAAGGAGTATAGAAACCCAAAGAAATAGTGGGAGAGTTCTTCTGATAAGTCCTCGAATGCAGGTGAAGATGTTTTAGTTTCTGCATGTAATCTTGTTTCTAATGATCACTGGTTGGTTGACTCAGGATGCTCGTTCCATATAACCCTACATAAGGAATGGTTCTCCACATATGAAAAATATGATGGAGGTAATATAGACCTTGGAGACAACTCTTCATATCTAATTGTGGGGAAAGGCAAGATATTGTTGTGTTTTAGTGATGGGAGGATTAAAACCCTCCTTGATGTTTATCATGTTCCTGAATTAACTAGAAATTAGATTTCTATTTCAAAGTTGAATAGTTTGGTAATGCATGTGACTTTTGACAAGCATGGTTGCGGATTATTGAGAGGGAACTTGGTGGTAGTGAAGGGGAAGAGATTCAGAAGCCTATTCAAGCTTGAAGCCACTATAATTTATAATGCCTCCTATGTATCTGAGGCTAATACTGAAAATGCATGTATGTTGTGGCACCATAGATTGGGTCACACAAGCAATAATGTATTAAAAACTATTAAGAATAAAAATTTGTTAGATGGTGTTGATGGTAGTTTTAGCACACAACAATGCAGGTGTGATTGTTGGTTTCACACCTCTCTTGAAAAGTATCCTACCCTAGGTAAAACTACTCTAAGGTTTCTACAGCTAGGTCTTAGCTTGCTTGGAATGACTCAGTGGTATGTCTAGTTGTGCCAACAAGGGGTCTTACATGAATGCAGGGCTTATGAAAAATGGTAGCAATATATATGCAGAAACCCTAGGCAGTTCAGACTGTGAAGTCTAAAATTTTAGCAGATGATCAATGTAATGTTGCTTAAATCCTAAATCTACCAAACTTCATGTAAATAAAATGCAAAAGGAAAAGGGAGAGAGAAGGGATAAGAAATCCTAAGTGACAGTCACAACAGGGTAAAATGCTGCAGATAGACAAATACTTTCAATAAACCATTCCCTATTTCACCAGGATAGGAAACCCACAATGTTACAAGAAATGATGCAATCTTCAAAGGATCATTACGATTTTCAAATTGCATTCACTCATTAAACACTCGGACAATGGAACAACTTAACTAGTGGAATGCAACTGAAATATACACAATGATAGGGCCCAGGCTAACTATACAGAGCAACTTACCATCGATAATCACTAATAGTATGGACCAAAGCATTCATCAGATATCTTAACATTTACCCATCATTGCAAAAGCATAACTAATTAAATTTAGATTGATATGAACCATGAAAACTAAAGAGGATAACACAAGAACACAAATTCCCAGCAACCTGTAAAACTTGCTTTGTATTGATCACAATTTGGTAGAGCCTCAGCAATTCAATATCTAATCTTACTTACAAATGAGAGAAAATGATGGCCCTTTTATAGGCAAGGAACCATACTGAGTTTTTCAATGAACGGTGGAGATTAACTCGACACCAATAGTCCAGATTACATGGCATTTAATGAAGTATAATAGTTTGTTACATTTTCAGATTTGCATTTGTCTTGTAGGAAAAAGATAAAAAATAGCTTGCAAATACATTGAATCTAGATAAAATGGATACCTATTTGGTTGTATATGATGAAAAGTCAATTTTTAAGGTCTAATAAAGCCAAAATAGAATCACATGACGCTTGAAAACTTGAGCTGATGTGAATTCATGGGATTCCAAGTGCCGAATGGATCAAGGGGAGTATATGGTAGATTCTTTGATGAAGACATATCCAATTGGATGCTTACTGGATCATCATTGCATGACTGGACTGCTGGGACAACTATGAACAAGTGTGAACATGTCTTGGACATTGGACTGGATCTTCATGAACAACAATGAGATAGAGTTGATCTTGTATGTCTTTAGCTCTTGTAGCTCATCTCCATCATCTTGGATATCATACTAACTTCCTTTTGTAGGTGCATCAGCAATTTGGTTGATAAAATGTCGATTCTGCAGTTCTGGGTCAGCATTGCACCTCTTATGTGTTCACCTCTCAAGATAGCTCCAATAAGCTCCTATGCTATCCAAGACTTGCAATTCACAATACAAAGCATCAATTTCATCTTGACAAGTCATTTTTCATCAATTTGAACCAAAATATGTCCATTTGCAATCATGGATTCATTACAAACAACATATTGTCAATGTCACTTTCTTATAACCAACCTCTTAAATCTAGTGATTTTCACATAATTTTTTGCCATTTCCAAGTACCCATTTGGCCAATATATTGATCTAGGAAGTTTTTTTAGTCATTAGGATCCATTTAGAAACTTTTATTTTATGTTTTTCTAGCCTTTTCTATAAAAAGCGAGATTTTTGGGGGTCACAGACTTTTCATGTGCAGTGGCATTAATTGTTGTAAAATATGCCCAAAATCCACACAAACTTGGTAAAATATTCATTATGATATGACGAATAGATATGTAATTCAAATCCATCAAGAAAATCCAATTTACTCCTTGAAAAACTCAATTTTTAGGCTAAAATACCAAAAAGGGCAGGTTTTGGGGTCTATTTTTAGCACTAATTTCATTGGCAGGGATTTTTAATGCAACTGATTAGCATGAATTTCTCTATCTACCGACCAAGTGCAGTTGAGGCAAATATTAGTGCAAGTCGGTTGAAGCTCGTTTTAGCGCTTTTCTTCGAAACTGTCTCGGTGGGGATTTTTGGTCCGACTGACTTAGCGGTACCTTGGAGGGAGGTCGATCGGAGGCGAATTTAGTGTAAAAGTCAGTAGAAGGCCTTTTTAGTGCTTTTTATAGTAGGAGGTGTTTTTAGTGCTAGATTTTGAATTGGCTAGAGTGAAAGTATATTTAAAAATATATTTAAGTATAAGTCAGATGTTTGAGATAGGTTCTAGATCCATAGGATTTCATATGCAGATTCTAGAATTTTGTGATTCCATCAGATTTCAGACTTAGACATTTTTTTAAGATTTTTCAGGGTTTCAGACTTAGCCAGATCAAGGCTTCAGGACCATGTGTCAAGATGAAAGTATGTGAACCCTTTAGTGAAATCTAATAGAATTTGACATGATTTTGCAACTATAAGATATGGAAACTAAGAATTTCAACATAAAACATCTTGCAGAAGCACTTTCAAGGGCAATATTCAGTGACATGAGATTTTAGAGAAAAATGTCATAACACCCAATTCCAATGCAGAAGGCAAAAAATGGCTATCTTTCAAGTACAAGACCACTCAAGACACTTCCAAATCAATCATAAAAGGCATCAAATGACTCCAAACATGCAAAATGCTGAAATTTGAAGCAAATACTACATTCTAAGCACAATTTCACCTTCTCATCATCATAAGGCAGAAAGGTTGAGACTTCAAACCAAAGCAAAAGAGGGGGTCTCCATTTGGCAAAATGGGGTGTGTGTGCAAGGCACAATAGATGGTTTCTCCTATTCTGATGAGGACTTTGATTTTTGTGAGCATTGTGTGTTTGGTAAACAAAACAGAAAATCATTTCCTTCAGGAAGCAATAGAGCAAAAGAGAAGTTAGAAATTATTCATATGGACGTGTTTGGTCCTATGGATAGTGATTCTATTGGAAAGTCTCATTATTTTGTCACCTTCATTGATGATGTATCTAGATTTACATGGATTTATTTTATGAAGCATAAATCTAAAGTTTTCACCAAAGTTTAAGGAATTCAAAGTCTTAGTAGAGAACCAATCAGGTTTAAAGATAAAAAAATTAAGATCTGACAATGGAGGGGAATATTTCTTTAAAGAATTTGATGAGTTTTGCAAGCATGTAGGTATAACCAGACAAAAGACAACTCCATATACACTACAACAAAATGATGTAGCAGAAATGATGAACCAAACAATTATGGAAAGGGCCAGAAGTATGTTGAGTGATGCACAGTTCAATAAATGCTTTGGACAGAGGCTGTGTGTACTACTTGCTACTTGATAAACATATCTCCTTGTAAGGCTCTTGATTCGACACCTTATGAAGTGTGGACAGGTAAGAAACCTTCTATTTCACATTTAAGGATTTTTGGTTGAGGCTTTTGTTCATGTGCCTAAGGAAAAATAATCTAAGTTGGATCCAAAGCTAAAAACTAAACATTCATTAGATATGGTGATAATGTGAAAGGTTATAAGATTTGGAATCCACTAACCTGCAAGATTGTCTTTTCTAGAGATGTTATTTTCAGGGAACTTATAGCTATTTTTGAACCTGAGTAGCCAAAAGAGAAAGAAGAAAAGGTAATTAAGGTGCACTTTGATTTAGAGCAGCAAGATGCACCTCAGGAAGAATAAAATGTTGGATTGGGAGGTGAAGAAGAAGAAGATTCAAGTAGTTTTAATGAAGATGAATCTATTGTGATAGAAGAAGTTGGTGTAGATGATCATGCAAAAGAACAAGTAGAGTCTCTTACTCCACCCTTGAGGATATCCACAAGACAACGTAATCCAATTGACAGGTATAGCCCACCAGATTTTTGTTGTGTATATGATTTATTGAGTACTAATGATGAACCTAGATCCTACAAGGAAGCTATTTCTATAGATGATAGTGAGTCTTGGCAATTAGCCATGCATGAGGAGATGATGGATTTAGACTCTTGTAACATCTGGGATCTTATTCATTTACCCAAAGGAAGAAAGGCCATAGGATGTAAGTGGGTCTTCAAGAAGAAGTTTGGAGTAGACGGTTCATTGGAGAAGTACAAGGCTAGAGTGGTAGCTAAGGGCTACTCCCACAGAGAGGGAGTTGATTTTGGTGAGATATTCTCTCCTATTGCTAAATTGACTTTTATTAGATTTCTCATATCCATTGCTGTAGCTTATGATTGGGAGATTGAGCAAATGGATGTCAAGACCGCATTCTTGCATGGAGATCTTGAAGAAGAAATTTATATGCAACAACCTACAAGTTTTGAGGTAAAAGGAAAAGAAAAATAGGTTTGTAGGTTAAAGAGGTCTCTCTATGGTTTGAAACAGTCCCCCAGAATGTGGTATCAAAAGTTTGATTCATTTGTTTTCAAATTAGGTTTTGTTAGAAACTAGGAGGATCATTGTGTTTACATTCATTGTATTGATGATTCTATACTGGTGATTGCTTTGTATGTTGATGACTTGTTATTTTTCAACAATACTAAGGGTATGATTAGTGAGCTTAAATCCCAACTTTCAGGTGCATTTGATATGAAGGATCTTGGAATTGCCAGGTATATTCTAGGAATGAAAATCAGAAGGGATAGAGTTAACAGAAAGCTTTGGTTATCACAAAGTAAGTATGTGAATACTATTTTGCAGAGGTTTAGTTTGCAGGACTATAACCCAGTTAGAGTTCCTTTACCCATTGGCACTAAACTTTTATGAGATATGTGTCCAAAGACTGAGGATGATTTTGAGGATATGTCTAATGTGCCATATGCTTGTGTTGTAGGGAGTTTGATGTATGCAATGGTTTGCACTAGACCAGATATTGCCCAAGTAGTGGGAGTTTTGAGAAGATTTATGTTTAACCCTAGTAGACAACATTGGAACTATGCATAGAGGGTGTTTAAATATCTTGTAGATACTCCTGATCACTGTTTGGTTTATTCTGGTACTGATAGTGGTGATAAATCTTTAGACATATAGGGTTTTGTTGATGCAGATTGGGCAGGTGACTTGGATAGTCGAAGGTCCACTAGTGGCTATGTGCTTACTTTGTTTGGAGGTGCAGTGAGTTGGATGAGTAAGAGGCAGCCCACAGTTGCTTTATCCACCACAGAAGCAGAGTATATGGCTGATACTCATGTTTCTAAGGAGGCAGTTTGGTTGAGGAGACTATGTACAAGTATTGGTTTTGATTACAGGATCATTCAGATTGGTTGTGATAGCCAGGGTGTTATCTATTTGGCTAAGAATCCCATGTATCATGCTCGAACTAAGCATGTTGATGTTTAGTATCACTTTGTTTGAGAGTTGGTTGCAAATGGAGAGATTGAGTTGAAGAAGATAGACACTCAGGAGAAAGTTGCAGATTCATTGACCAAGCCTATGAGCATAGAGAAGTTAGTATGGTACAAAGAGGCCATGGGCCTTGTTTCTAGTGCCTGATTATTTCATTTGATTTCCTATGGGTTGATTTACAATGTATAATGTCAAGTGGGAGAATGTTGGAATAAGGTGTCATTAACATTGTAAATTCCAATATTGTATTTTATTCCATTTATTATTTGTTATTTGTAATTACCCATAAAGGAATGAGGTAGTCTCATTGACAGTAGTAATTCTAGAGTTACCGGCGGTAGTTACGAAGTGACATTTACTATTGGAAAATATAAAAACTTGAAGTAAATGAGGGTAGGCATGATCCCTTGAGGAATCTACTATGTTTGGCATGTATGACAACTGTCATAATGTTTGGTAAGTGAATCTATGACACCTGCAAGTTGTCATAAGATTTTGTGATTCTATGACGCATATGATGGATATGTTAGTTGTATATTTGCTATATTTAGCCCAAGGTTCCTATCTTGGAATGATACTCTTTTATGGAATCTATGATGGTTATGACGCATCATCAATTGTTATAAGAGGCTAGATTTAGTCTTGGGCGCCCAACCTTTACATGGCTTTTTTTGGACAAGTGGAAGGTGCTTGTAAGATGGCATTTAATGTTTGTATGTTGGAGAATCTTAGGAGAGAGAAGGTGAACACCTAGGAGGAGTTGGAAAACATTTCTATAAATATTTGCCATGTATTTGTTGCTATAATACAGATTTTTGGTATTCAGGTGCTGCCAGAATGCTGTCGAATTAAAGACTTGTGAGAGAGTTGTGTAGTTGATGTATTGTACAGATCTTTTACAGATTAATACAAACTTGTGCCTCTTTCCTGGTAGAGTTTTTTACCTACAAGGGTTTTCTCCATGTAAAAACTATATCATTGTGTTGAGTTCTTCATGTTTGACATCTTTTCTATAGTGGGTTTTATGTTTTGTTACAATCTCCATTGTTAAAGTACACTTAAAGATTGCTGAAATTTATTCGAATCAGATTTCCATTAAAGTAGTGTTGCTTTCATTTCTAACACTTCTCCCCAAAAGTTTTGGACCAACCTTTTGATTCCTTAGGCCCCTTATGATCTCCTTTTGGTCCTCTTTCCTTAGACCTGCCCTGACATTAAGAGCATCCATCGAGCTATCCATAGCCTTCTTCCTCATTTCTTGTCACAACAGAATTGCAACAAGGGCATCCATCTTTGGATCTTCAAGGTTAGCAGTGATAGCAAGAATGAAATTCTCCCAAGACTCAGGAAAAGAATAAAGAAGCATAATACACTTATCTTCCTCATCTATCTTAACATCTACAGAAGCTAATTGACTCAGAATGAAATTAAATGTATTCATGTGCTTAGCTATCGAATCACCCTCCATTTTAAGGGAAAATAACATTCTTTTGAGATATAGTTTATTTACTAGGCTCTTGGCTTGATAGATTTCACCCAACTACTTCCATAATGCATATATAGTCTTTTCAATAGAGACATTCAATAGGACAAAGTCTACAAGGCAAAACCAGATTGTTCCTCTTGCCTTTTTGTCCATCTTGTCCCACTCATCTTGACTAATAGTATCAGGTTTCTTCTCTTTTGTTGTAGCCAACCATTGATCTCTTTTTTCAAGGAGATCCTCCATTTTCAGCTTCTACAACTCATAACCTATTCCATTAATTTTTTTGATGTCCAATCAAGATGTGGATGTAGCCATGGCTTTTACACAAATCTACAAAATAAAATCAACCAGAACTCCCACTATAGATCAAAAAACACTCACACTTCCACCAACGACACATAAATAGCTAGGATTTGATACCAAATGTTAGAAATGAAGGTGAACAAGTATATAATGGAAACCTAATTACAACTGTAGCTATTAATATAGTGAAAAACCAGAATGGAGACAGTATAAAATCAACACAAAGAAATAGCAGAACATAAGATCAAACACATAACACAATGTTTACATGGAGAAACCATTTCGAGAAAAAACTTCACATGAAGAGATGTACCAGTCTATATTAACTTCAAATAGAGTTTACAATACAACACTATCAATCTCCTCTCCATTCTTCAATCTAGTAGTGCCTGTAATACTCTCTCATACATAGATGTAATATAATATCCTTATAAAAGGGGTTGCCTTCTAGGGAAAGACAAGCTAACAAAATCTCTGCCGTCAGATCTATAACCCAATGATGAACGGTCTAGATTTATAATGGTAATTTATATATAAAATGTGACTTTCAGGGGCATTGCCCCCGAACCCCCACTGAAGCATGCGGTACCCTAACCCCCCACCAGGGGGCCATCCCCCCAGACCTTGTAGGGGGGATGATGAGTGCCAAGTTGCACCCATGAAATACATCTTTTTACCTCTCTTTTTCTCCTTCCTCATCCCATCTTTCTTAATGTCTGCACCCAAATAAGCTAGCAAGATCATTCTAGTTAATGATTAATTGAGATAGATTACTTAAGATCATAATTTCTGATTGAGGGACTAATGTGCACGGAATTGATGGAAAAATGCAGAAACTTCTCTCTTTTTGAATTAACAGGGGTAGATGCTAGGAACAACAATTTTGTGCATCTCCAGAGATAGTCTTCAATGATCTCTAGAGACAATACCAGAATACCACGACACCAGAAGTTTTGAAGGAAAGAGAAAGCCTCCCCAGAGTTGAACAAATAAGGCCACAATGGTATCTCTAGAGCTATAGACATCTCCAGAGCTATAGTCATATCTCTAGAGCTACAGACAGGGATAGATATCTCCGGCACCTCCTGAGAGCAGCACATATTTCTAGCATAAGCTATCGATCAGGCACTCTTAGCAGTGATCGTAATACCCCTCATTTCACTCAAATCATCACCTGAGTGGTGAAGGGTCATCTTTAGTTAAACTATTGGAGTTTTTATCTTTATAAAGTTTTTGCATGAGTTACGGATAGAATTGATTCAATACCCATATTTTTAGGGCCTCGCTACCCAAATGTATTAAGACTCAAACTTAGAATTCTGAGTGGACTCCTGTTCCACTCAGTCTACTTTTATTGCATGATTATTTTCCATAGTTAGACAGCTAGTGTAATAAAGATATGGAAGTCATCTCATAGAAGAACTAGTAGATAAGATAAGTGATATGTCATCACTTATTTTCATATATACTTATAGAAACAGCAGAAGAAATGTACAATGATTGACTTATTCTGATTCTTGGTAATCTCAGTTCTGTGATATCAATATTGTTCATGAATGCAAAGTGAATGGAATTGGATTGAATTCAGCTGTGATCTTCTTCTTTTGTACCAATTCCCTACTATAGCCTTTAGCCCCAAGGGTGTGGAGCAAGGGCCTACTCTCACCACCAAGGCAGAAGGCTAGTACCACTGTTTTGTTACTTCAAATTTTGCTGAGAAAAGTATTTACTGATTTTGATAGATAGATGCATGTTACTATTTTTTAAATTACTTTAAGTAACTTCTTATTTAATTTTGTTTTCAGCATTCCTGAAATTCATTCAGTAAGTAGACAGATTAATTTAGTTAAATTGGTAGAAGTTCTGAAGATTAGCTAGGAAAAATGGTAATTGTAGAATCCCTAATTGTAGACAACTGAGGACACATCCCTTGGATTTTGACATCTAAAAATAGATTAAATGATGAGGTACAATGACACCTTGTCAGGGGGTACCCCCTACAACCCCCCAGATAACCTACATCCATTGGGTACCTAGATCAAACATGTGATTGAAATAAGATCGCTACTTGGTGAACATTTCATACCTTATGAATGATTTACAAACAATATTAGGAGTAATTAATTACATAGGATTTATAATGTTGATGGAACCTTAATCCTAATAGGGACACCTAAGTATTCTTTAAAGACATTGAAATGGGCATCATCCTTGGATCAACTACAACATGATTTAGGAACATACATACATCTTCCAGCATGGGAAGATATCTTGCATCTTTAGTTGGTTTCATTTCTTCCCAAGGGAAGGAACATTGTTCAATGTTCTTATATCTATGTCTACATCCTTTGTCGACTATCTAGCCTCATTGCAATAAGACACATATTATGGGGGGTCTCATAGTCCGTCTTTCAATTTCTTTCCTATGGAGGGAAACATTTATTGTAATTGGTGAAAGTAGTACTTATTCACTTGTATAATTTATTTTCATTCATCTTTTCTCTCTTTTTAGAGGATAGTTTTTTCCCATAGTGTTTTCTATCTTATCTCCACTTCATGAGAGATTACTTTGTACATGGGTACCTATCCAGGCCTAGTAGCCAAGATAGATCTCTTCTTGTACCCACATAAGCTACATTTAATGGGGGTGTTAGTACTAAACTTTAATGTATATTACTTATTCTAAGTAATATAATTAGCACATGGCTTTAAGCCACCTTATGTGGCTAGGTGTCGACTTGGAGAGTTAGACACAACTCTCCAAGCTATGTTTTGACATCCTTTTGCCACTTGGTGAGTGGAGTGTTGAAGTCGACTTAGCCTCCTCACTCATCCACACCTATATTCACTTACCTCTGGTTATTATACATGGTGGATTCAGTGGATTTGCATACAATTTCTTTGTTGTGATGTTTTTCCATCTTTGTGCGTATTTTCATCTTCCTAATCTTAGTTTCTAATGTTTTTTCACTAAACTCCACCATGTAGACTTGTACAATCAAAGCCTAAGAAACTCCTGTTATGGAGTAAAATGTGTACCCTTGCTAAATAGGACCTATTTTAACACCCATTGAAGCAATAAACAATTAATTATCGATCCTGATGAATAAAATTGACAAAATAAACTTAGGACATGTCTAAGCCCAGTTTAATTGGCACTCTTCAAAGTTTGTGGGGATAAATAACTAAGGCGCCTAGTGCCCTAGTCGTAGATGTTAGCCCTGACCCTATTTTTTGGTGTCGACTTAGAACACCTCCTTGTCTTATACACGTTGGCCCCATTTGGTTTTATTCATTGGTGGTGAGTGAGAATGCATATATAAGAAATTTAGTTTATTCATTTGAACATCTAAGCAATCTAGGTGGCACACTTGCACTCTCTCTTATTCTCTCCCATGTTCTCTGTTCTTCTCTAAAGATCTCTGTGGTGGATTATTATTGTTTCACTAACTTCTTGTAGGTCTTGTGAAGATCTCTCTACTTCTTTTGGCTACACCAACTTCTTGAGTCAAGTTGTGATACCACATCAAGCAAGCTAGGGTTTCCATGTTCATGGTGACTTCTTTCCTTCATGCTATATTATAGCATTCTATTCTACTTCAAATTTGCCTTTGCCCTCCTAGGGAACACACTCTTTGATCTCTCATCATTTTTATTGTGGAGGTGGAAACATCATTCATGGAGCTTGAATTAGGAAAGCTCCTAAATAGCACCAACCATTTTCCCTTCTTTTTTTATGTGCAGGTTGCATCTAGAGGATTCTAAAGATAAGAAATTATAGGAGACATGAAGATAGACATGTGAAGGCACCTAGATCTGGAGATCCTGTAAAACCCTAATTTGGGTCTAGAAAACTCAATACCATGGTTCCTCTCAGCTCCTAAAATCAGATCTAGGTTCTCCTTTGTTCCCTGATCTCTTTTGTGGTATTAGATTCCCTATATCTATTTCTGACAGTCATCTGTTTGTAGATCTTGGTCAATTAGGGTTTCATCTTTTGCCCTAGTTTGGTTGGTTAGGTTTGGTTGAATTTGGTTGACACTCCTCTATACAACAAAGGGACAAAACCACTATAGTTTATCTCTCCTTCATGGGTAGAAGCCAAGCTTGGTTTGTCTTCCAATGTTAATGGATGAGGGTTTGACCTAGTTTAACCTTTTAGGCTCTCTCTTTTCTGCATAACATTTTGGTGAAATCGACGTATCTTGCACTTTTACATCCTTCTTGTTTTAGATATGACTTATTTGATGCCCTAGATCTGATTAGGTTAGATTCATTCATCATTTTTGAAAGTTACATTGCTTGTATTTATATTGTTTCATTATTAGGGTTTACAAAAACCTTGCATTCATAGAAAACCTAGCTAGTCTTAAGCCTAGGATTTCTAGATTCATGTGTTGTGGCATTATTTGGTGGATTAAATTAATTTTATTTGCTGTAGCATATCATCTTTGTGTTTAAGAAAAGAACATTCTTGCATCTTTGCATTTGAAATTAGAAAATCAAGCATTTGATGTAGGTTTAGAAAAAAACATATTTGTCATATTATCTATATTTCATAAGTTTAGATCATCATAGCATGATATAAATATCTGAGTTTTACATCAGATCTGATTGGTATTGCATTATTTAATCATTTTCTAGTGGTATATTTGGCATTTTCACTTATTCATTATTAGGGTTTCCAAAAATATTGCATTTTTGGAAAACCTGGCTAGTCTTGCACCTAGGGTGTGTTGATTAGACTCTTGTTCCAAATTTTGCTGATGTTAATTAATGGTCAAATCTAATTTTTCATTTCTGTAGCATTTCATAAATATCATTTGTGTTCAAATTACAAAGGAAAAAACATTCTTGCATCAAATAATTTTGGTTTAGGGAATAAGCATTTAAGATCTAGGGTTTGATGGTAAAACTCTAGCTAGTCTTGCATGTAGTTTAAAATCTTATTTTAAGATCTTTGTTAGGATTGCTAAATTTGGATTTTAAGTTTCTGTAACTCATCATATTTGCCATATTTGTTTAATTTAGAAAGCAATAACATAAACAAGACTATCTAGCTTCATTTGATACTCATGCATCTTCATTTAAAGCAAAGCTTTCTAAATCCTTCTTTTTTTTACTTAGGAAAATCATTTGCACATACTACACACCTTACATTTGCAATACTTAGTTGTTGTGGTTAGCAAGATCACATTTTTGGAAAGCCTTGCTTATCTTGCACTTGTAGGTCATTGATTGCAATCTTATTTTAGATACTCAAGTCATGTCTAAAATCAATTGTACATTGCTGTTCTATATTAGACTTACATGTATTATTGTCTTATTTATATTACTTCTCTCAATATTAGAGAACCTTACTAAATTCATCTCCATGAATGGTCATGAGAAATATGATGGTGATAGCTCTTCTACTACAAATGATAATACCATCATCATCATCTATAAGGCATATGATGGTGACTTAACTTCGCCTACATCACCCTATGTTTGGATCCCTCTCCCAAAATTGAGAACATTTTTGCACAAGAGGATGAAATTATTAACACATGTTGCTTAACATTACTTTACCTTCTCTTCATTTGGATGATCTCTCTTCTAAAGATGAGGCATTAGAGGATGTTGAGCATATCACTTCTACTTCTAACACATCTTCCATAGTACATGATGAATCCATGACTCATCCTATTGAGCTTCCTCCTTTGGTTGCACATTTAAGTACCTTGGATATCACTAAGGCTGTGAAGACCCATGATATTCCTCCTTTAGTTGCATGTTCAAGTACTTTGGATATCACTAAAGATGTGAAGACCATTTCTCTTGATCCTTTGGTTACATGTTCAAGCCCCTTGGACATCACTAAAGATACAATCATTGACAATTTTCTTAAAATAACTCTACCCTCTCTTCATTCTAATGCTCTCCCTCCAAAAGATGAAGCAGATGAAGATTCTTCATTTATAATGGATCCTCCATGGGTAGATATTGGGCATTCATTACATTCTCCTAAATCTTGTATTTCTCAAAAAGACAACAATGTAAATGTTATCATCATTAATAAGCTTATTCCAACCCACTAAGGGGATAGTGAATAAGTAAATTAATGTTCAAAACACTCCAAAAATCATGGCACATGAGGCACATAATCTGCTTCCTTTATCTAAACCTATGATTACAATTCGAGGTGTTCCAAAACCATCTCGACCTCCTGGTTACTTTCTCAATATTGCAAAGAAAATTACTCAAAGGAATCAAGGTGTTTAAAATGTTTTGCAACAATCTCATTATAATGTGCTTGCTCACACATACAAAACCTATAATAACAAACAAAGTAAGCAAGAACTAAGCATGTATCTTTCTCTTCCACCTTCTCAACCTTTTCTTCCCCCACCTCCTCGTCTTTCTCAACATGCTAACCTAGAGAATACAATCTTGTTGAGTAGCTCTATGCTACTCCAACTAAGATCTCTCTATGGGATTTAATACAAACATCACCTACATACCACAGAATGCTCCAAGAGGCTCTACAAAAGGCAGTTGTTCCACCTTTTGTTAGACCGAATCATGTAGCATCTCTATTTAGTTGTATGCATGCGACAACATCAAATATGTTATTTCAAAAAAATGAATTACCTCCCATAGAAGTGTGAAACCAATATGAGCCTCTTATGATATTTGTCATCATTAATAAAATGAGGGTAAGACACACTATGATTGATGGTGGATTAGGTCTTAA
The DNA here is from genome assembly GCA_027924645.1 of Cunninghamia lanceolata. NCBI lineage: Eukaryota > Viridiplantae > Streptophyta > Pinopsida > Cupressales > Cupressaceae > Cunninghamia > Cunninghamia lanceolata. The sequence goes on along the minus strand of BSBN01000261.1, from coordinate 6,451,532 downwards.
GGTTTGTGGCATAGACTTTTGACATAAAATCAATGTTGATATGTCTCTCCTCAAACCAGATACACTCAATAATCGTGGCTTTGATAATGTTGGTAGGAAATCACTAGGTACAATCACCTTAATGTTAAGGCTAGACCTGTGACATTGTCTACACTTATCCATGTCATGCCTAATTCTATTTCATATAATCTTCTTCTTGGTAGGTTGTGGATTCATGCCATGGGGCTAGTCCCATCTACCCTTCACCTTTCCATAAAGTTCATTTTTGAAAACAAGCTCCATATAATTAAAGCTGATTTGGTTATGGATTGTTGCTTACAAATAGAAGCAAGACATCAAATTCCTCTAAAAAAATTTCTCCCTTCTTTAACATAAACCAAACTACTACTCTCTATTACTAACAATAGTAATGGTCAGGATTGTGTTGGCCCTTCAAATGCATTTTTGGTGATGATTAGGGTTTGTTAGATTTTACACCCAGCTTTATGGGTGAGTATTAAATCTCACCATCACACCCAAAAATCACGAAGGTAAATGAAATTTCTTCAACACAATATCATGCTCCTAAGAAAATTAAACACACAAGTAATGATGATGGAACTTTTGATATTGCTGATGATCTGCCTTCTATAGAAATGGATGCCATTTGTGATAAAGTATCAAATCAATCTAAAAATATCAAAGCTAATGACTCATCTTCTTCCAATGCATCTCTTGGTAATGATGAGGTCCCTTTAGATTTCAACCCTCATGGGCTTGTTGAAACAAGAATTGACCCTCCTCACAATGATCAAGAGTATGATCCTTCTACTTCTTCTAAAATCAACAAAGCTAGTCATATGACCTCTCATCTTCCTTCAGACTTGGAGATGTGTTATGGGCATAGATTCAAAATTCTTTCTAAACTTGGATACAATGGAAATGGGTTAGGATGCAAAGAACAAGGAATTAAGGAACATGTGGAACCAACACTGAACTTGTCTAAAGTAGGTTTAGGTTTCCAACCTTCTCCTACATTCTCTCCACCATGTTCACAACAAAAAAGGTTGCTTCCTACTCCACCTATATCTTATTTATTATCTCGACAAGAGTGTATGTTGTTGAGTCTACTCAAAGACCGCTTAACCACTGTTCTTCCTCCAACACACAAAAATATTCAACAAAATAATCATTCAACACCTCATTACTATGCATATCATCAAGTGCATGACCATTCCACTAAGGAATGTCGAGTCTTGGGTGACAAAATTCAACAATTTTGAACATGGTATGGCTCTAGCACTTTTTCACCATGCTTGATGTAGTCCCTAGAGCACCTTGTCCTCCATCCATTTTATAATAAGCAAGCTGGGAGAGGATGATTTGTTATAGACCAAATTGCAGGCGTGGTCCTTCCTTCTTATTTGTGTTATACTTGTATGTATTGTTATCCGTATATTGTGATGTTTTGTTCATGGTTAGTTCTCCCTTGACACCCTTGTTAACAGAAAGGTATAAGGAGAAAGAACACATTGTGTCATTCCTCTATATGTATCTCCATTATCCTCTATTTCATGATGTACAATTTCATTATTTTTCTTGGATGATTTAGCATCCTTTCATGATTCAATTTGTGTACTCTACTTTCATGTGATCTTTCCTCCGTCATATCCATAGTTATGATGTTTTATTTATGTGACAAGTTATTACAATGCTTGGAATCATACCATGACTACACAAGCCATCATGTATCATGCCTTCAAGCATTGCCTTGGTTTTCTCATCTTGGGGGAAAACCCTTGTTGTGATGTAGCTTTTGAGAATACATATCATTTGGGCATGTGCTTTTAGAAAACTCTCATTCCTATTTAATATGTCTTCCTTATTCTACCTTAAAGAAAATTGCTCCCTCATGGAGTTAGAAATCAGTTTAAGGTGGGGGCATAAATCATACTATGAGCCTTACTCTCATCTTTCTATCAAAACACTTTTTGATTATTTTCATTACTACACTCTCTTGGAAAGGATTGTGGCACACTTAGAAACATGATCTGAGTCTATCTTGTTGAAACTCCTTGCATGTTTGGGAGAAGGGTTGGAACCACCAACTTGAGTTTGGTTAGAGTACCTTTGGGTATGCTTACAATGCCTTCTTATTTTGCAAGGCTTGGTATATTCCCTTGAGTGGAAACACCTATTTTAAGATAGATTATTTGTATGATGTGTTGTATTCTCTTGTTCTTCTTACTTCTAACTAACCCCTTCTTAGTATTCTTCTTATTGCATCTTGGGGAATGATGCATGGTGATTGAGACAACCTTTTAGATTGAGGTCTCTTTTTTTGTGCTGACTCAACTTTTGTTAGGTGCTTCTTGTGGTTGTTGTATGATGCATGTATTATCCTCACACATTCTTATTTTCTATGTATTCTTCATGCCTCATGCGTGCTTCATGTGTATTTTCTCTATTTATTCCTTATGTATGTCTCTTGATTGCTTTGTGTGTATTCCATGTGTGTTTCATGTGTATTCTATGTATACCTTGTGTATGGTGTATTACTTTGTGTATGACGTGTATATTGTGCATATGGTGTATATACTTTGTGTAATGCGTGTACATTTTTATTTCTCAAGTGTATGCCTTGTGTATGTCTTGCCTTATCTCATGTTTTCTAAGTGCTCCATGTATGAGTGAATTATGTCATGTGTCTTATGTGTATGCAAATCATCATAGACTCCTAGAATCCTAAACTTGGGGGCTTGATCACCTTTTGATTTTTGGTGACATTCTATGGCTTCTATGTTCATTGTGATTGAAGTCTATCTTCTCCTTACTATAGTGTGAGTTCAAATGTAAGTTCATACCCATGCTAAAGTGGGGGCTAAATGTTATGGAGTAAAATGTGTATTCTTGATAAACATGACCTATTTTAACACCCATTGAAGAAATAAACAATTAATTCTCGATCTCGATGAATAAACCCAACAAAATAAACTTAGGAAAGATCTAAGCCCACTTTAATTGGCACTCTCCAGAGTTTGTGGGACTAAAGGACCAGGGCACCGAGCACCCTGGTCCCAGATGTTAGCCCTGACCCTATTTTTGTGGTTTCGGCTTAGAACACCTCAGCTTATACATGTCAGTCCCATTTGATTTTATTCATTGGTGGTAAGAAAGAATGCATATATAAGAAAGTTAGTTTATTCATTTGAACATCTAAGCAATCTAGACACACTTGTACTCTCTTCTTCTCTCTCTCATGTTCTTTATTCTTCTCTAATGCTCTCTATGGTGGATTATTGTTGATGCACTAACTTCTTGTAGGTCTTGTGAAGATCTCTTTACTTCTTTGGACTACACCAACTTCTTGAGTCAAGTTGTGATGCCACATCAAGCAAGCTAGGGATTCCATGCTCATGGTGACTTCTTTCCTTCATACTATATTACAACATTCCATTCTACTTCAGATTTTGCCTCTGCCCTCCTAGGGTACACACTCTTTGATCTCCCATCATTACTATTATGGAGGTGGAAACACCATTCATGGATCTTGACTTAGGTAAGCTCCTAAATGAAACCAACTATTTTCCCTTCTTATTTTTGTGCAGGTTACATCTGGAGGAAACTAAAGATAACAAGTTACAAGAGATAGGAAGATAAATAGGTGAAGGCACCCAAATTTGGAGATCCTACAAAACCCTAATTTGGGTCTAGGGTGATTAGTGCCCTAGTTCCTCTTAGCTCCTAAACTTAGATCTAGGTTCTCCTCTATTCCCTAATCTCTGTTGTGGTATTAGTTTCCATATGTCAATTTTTGGTAGTCATCTATTTATAGATCTTGGTCAATTAGGGTTTCATATTTTGCCCCAGTTTGGTTGGTTAGTTTTGGTTTAATTTGGTTGACACTCCTCTATACAATAAAGGGACAAAACCCCCATAGATTGGCTCTCCTTCATGGGTAGAAGCCAAGCTTAGTTTGTGTTCCAATGTTAATGGAAGAGTGTTTGACCTAGTTTAACCTTTTAGGCTAAGTCTCTCTTTTCTACATAACAACTCCTTTAAGCATGTAACAAAAAAATTGCACTTCAACTAAAGATAGAAATGGGTTTATATCCCTTCATGTGAGTTCCCTTAACCTTTCTTGCATATGTGTGATTTCTAACCCACACCTGTAATTCTTTAAATGTTTATCAATTTCAAGCTTACATAAAATCTAACAACTATTATAAAACACAACTATAAGGCTGAGTAATACCTAATATATTCTAAACTACTAGGAAGAACATTGTCAAGCTAACAAGGTTGGTGCCTATCTAATGGGAAATTGATTCAAGGAAAGAGAAATAAAACCATTTGTGTAATCTAGAATGAGAACCACATTACACTTTTTCATCTCAATGTAAATCATAAAATTATAAATTATCACATATTTAGGTCTTCTTCAAATGCATAATAGACCAAACCTACTCCATGTACATTAAGGAAGAACCCATTACAAAAGATTTAGAATGAATTATAGTGTTTCTACACTAACAAGTTTTTAGGACAACAATTCAGTGAGTATGACTTAAGAAACCACAAGGCACACTCTGATGATTCCCTAAAACATCTCAATCAACTATGGATACACCTAGACTATGGATAGGATAACACTTGACTATGTTTTCTCCAAGTTATATACAAATAAATACATCACCTAAAAAAGTTAACATATAATGTTTGATCCCTTAGAACCACCTTTGAGTATACCCTATACAAGAAACAACCTAATTTAACCAACCTATATAATATTGGATAAACATGTATTTATAAAATTGCGCAACTTACTTGAGATTAAACAACTAATGACACTTGTCATGAATCTAATGATGAAAAAATTTAATCATATAATATATTCAAGTATTTTACTTTATTAATCATGCAACACAAATAATATTAGATTACATTTTCATGTATAGGCAATGAAATCCATCATTGGATTTGAACTCTAATGGAAACAAGAACAAATATTTCATTCAACAAATAATTTCCTACATACCAACCAACTCTCACATTATGGTCTAGTTTTCAATTAATTTTGGAATGATCACTTATGGCCAAAGGATGTGATTAGGGTCAAGAACTACACATGGCATTGAGCTATATCACAGGCTCATTAAAATTCCATAAACTACCTCTAGACTTAAAAAGTCAAGAACTACCAAGTTGGACACTCTATCCACATGCTAACACTCCATAGTGATCACCTTCAAGAATTGCATCCATAGACATATTAAATCTACCTACCTAGATGCACATATTTTCCAAATATTCTTTAATCATGGAGCACACAAATGTGTTAGGTGTTAGGATTCATTCCCACGTCAACATTAAATAGTTAGAATAAGTGTTATTTGAGTTATCAACTATTTCCATTAAATTTTTTGTTCAAAAATTCATTATATTACTAGAAGTAATGATAATTATGTGATAAAACCTTCAACATGTTCCATATAATTGTTGACAAAGTTGAACATAGGTGCTGATGAAGACATAATTGCTACTGAATTCATTGTTTCCACTAAGGTTTCCCCAGCTAGATAGTGAAAAAGATACCTGATCATATGAAGATTATGTAAGGAACACCAGTTCTTTCTCTAAAAACACACTAAAACTTGCCACTTAAATACACCTATAATTTTTTTTTTATTTTTTAAAAGAAATGCTATGTTCTTAATTCCATAATTAGGATAGTAAATAACAAAATAAGATTCACATTACATCATAAGAACATAATGATCTATTTTTAATTGAATCATATCATAACAAAGGAGTACAAAATTTCATATTACAATACAATGAGTGTTTACTTTACAATATCAAGAACATATACAATTTTTACAACTTTCAAATATACATATATAACATGTGAAATATATGAAAAGTGTCTTTGTAAGATCATGCCTTGGACATTATTTAGTTGTAAGAGGGAGAGCATCACCCAAGTGCTTTTCCTCCAACCACAGACTAGTGGCCCTCCACACACCTTCCATCCAAAAGTGGCCCTACCCTTCATGAGGGTAGGAAATAAATAAATTCTACAAGAACATCATGTCATCTAAGAACTAGTGTGGTGTCCCAATATAATCTACCATATGACTCTAGACCCTCTAACTAAGATTGCATGATAATTTTGACTGACATGCAACCCAAAAACACTATGAACCAACAATGTAAGTGTTGATGCATAAATTTGTGGGTTTAATCCATCACCAACATGAGAAACTTCAAAGATGTGGGATGATCCCTAAAGCAACCTCCAGATTTTAAAGAAGTTGGCTCTTTTTTTCAATGGGGTTTTGGGAAAGGGAAGAGAGAATAAGATTGCATAAATCAATGCCTAAATTGCTAAGGCAATGCGCTGGATTTAAAACCTAACCAGTAGCATAGTGTCAAACCCTATAAGATTAACTAGAAAAATTAAAGAGCAAAGTGCATGATTAATTACCTAGTATTTAAAATAGATTCAACAAATGCCCAGAACAGACAATAAGAAGCAAGAATAGAAACACATTTGGATCTACATAAAGCACCACTTCTCTTTATTTGAATGAAGAACAAATTTACAGAGGTAAAATATCTACACAAAATAAAATGTTACATTCTTCCTGAGAAGCATACTGAGGTAAGAAAATATCTCTACTGCTGATAATTTTTGGTCTCTGATCTATGTAGAACTGTAGAGCTACTTTCTTCTATCTCAGATCTATCATATTTAAAGCCAAAAATCTTCCTCCAATCTTCTCTAACTACCCATAAAATCTGCAACTGAAAACCCATAAAATCCGCCCAAAATCCAGATCCGGTAATGACTCTGGCAACTAAAACTCCCAATGAACTAGTTGTAGCTTCCATGGCTAGAAAAATACCTTTGCTACTATATTTGGCCAGCGGCATGAAAAAACTCCTATAGTTCTCTTTGTCGTTATTGTGAAAAATAAGGGGTCTACATTTGTTTTTAGGATTGTATACGGTGAGAGTCAAATGAATTAAATCATATATAATAAAGCTCTAGATTTATTATCTTGAGGGTCCCACGTATCTCTTTGATAATAAAAGACTCCACCTTATTTTCTTACCCGTAGGATTTAAAAAAGACTCTATATAATATTTGAAACTAGCTCCTTAAAGGAAATGTGGGCCCTCCTTTAAGGAGCTAGTTTCAAATATTAAATAGAGTCTTTTTTAAAGCCTACGGGTAAGAAAATAAGGTGGAGTCTTTTATTATCAAAGAGATATGTGGGACCCTCAAGATAATAAAGCTAAATCTATATTATATATGATTTAATTCATTTGACTCTCACCGTATACAACCCTAAAAATAAATGCAGCCCCCTTATTTTTCATGGCAGCCACAAAGAGAACTGTGGGAGTTTTTTCACGCCGCTGGCCAAAGATAGCAGCAAAGGTATTTTTTCATCCATAGAAGCTAGAACCAGTTCACCGTGAGTTTTAGTTGCCAGAGTCGTTACCAGATCCAAATTTTGGGTGGATTTTATGGGTTTTTAGTTGCCGATTTTCTAGGCGGTTAGAGAAGATTGGAGGAAGATTTTTGGCTTTAATATGACAGATCCAAGATAGAGGAAAGTAGCTCTACAGTTCTACATAAATCAGAGACCAGAAATTATTAGCAACAGAGATATTTTCTTACCTTAGTATGCTTCTCAGGAAGAATGTAACATTTTGTTTTGTGCAGATATTTTGCCTTTGTAAATTTGTTCATTCAAATAAAGAGTTTGTGCAGATCCAAATGTGTTTCTGTTCTTGCTTCTTATTTTATGTTCTAGGCCTTTGTTGAATCTGTTTTAAATACTAGGTAATTAATCATGCACTCTACTTTTTAATTTTTCTAGTTAATCTTATAGGGTTTGACACTGTGCTTCTGGTTAGGTTTTAAATTAGGCGCATTGCCTTAGCAATTTAGGCATTTATTTCTTCAATCTTGTTCTCTCTTCCCTTTCCCAAAACCCCATTGAAAAGAAGAGCCAACGTCTTTATGTCATGCCCACATTTGCATATGGATATAAAAAATTAAACCAACATTTTTTTTCTAAACAAGTACTCGCACACTTCTTCTCAAGATTGTTTTACATATGCACTCAACAATGTTGCACCTACAATGTCATAAAGAGTCTGCCGCACAAAGTGGGGAAGAGGGTAATATTGATTCCAACAACCTTAAGGTTTTTAATTAATTAGATAAAATGTGACATACAAATATCAACTCAGTACAAAGTCCAATCAAAATAAAGTAAAATATTTTTGTTTTCAAACACCAAATTTAAAGTTGAACTTTCAAACTTATAAGTCATAATGCCGATTTAAGGTAAGATACAACCTATTCCAAAGATTTTAGACTTAATATCCTAACTAATTTATTAACATCTAGAATAAAATGAATTAACATTTAACAATTTAAATAACAACCCATTTAAATTTAATCAATCAATATCCCATCTCAAATAAAATCAACATAGCTCAAACATGTGTTTAAATTAGTAATGCCTATAATGCTAGCAATAATAATAATAATATCCTACACATTTGAAATGACAAATCTACGTAGCCATGCCATTTAAATTTTTATTTTATTTTATTTATTTATTTATTTCCTTTTTAATAAAATATACTATAAAACCACATATTGACAAGTTATCCCATCTTCTATACAAAATATAAAAAAAAAATGAAATAAAATAAATAAAAATAAATACTTTATTTTCAACCCCATATATAAAATGATCCCTATGTATAGTAATTAAATCTTTTACCTATGGTTTCTCCACTAGCATATTTACTTGACAAAAGAAAATAATAAACAAAATAAAGGTTTCAAAATATTATAAAATAGCTAAATAGCAAGGTGCATAAAATCTATGGAAGAGATAAAGTAGTTTGTTCAATGAAAAGAAATCATTTAACTCAACTTAGAATACCACACATTAACTTAGATGTTAAGATGGAATAATTTAATTTTGAATACACCTATTACCAGAGGAGTAAAAGAAAGAAAAAGGCCATTGTATAAGGCCAAAACCCTAAAGAACAAAATGCTTAAGTTTATATATTTATAGGTTAATGTGGAGAAAGGAGCAGCGGTGACCATTGGAGGGAAAGCAATGGAAGGTAAGAAGGAAGATATGCTTTCATTCACAGTTTGCATATTCAATATATTTTGTTTTGTTTTCAAGAGGTTCTTGTTCTCAAGGGTTTATTTCATTTTCTCTACAACTCTTGCCATAAAACTTTTATATCTGTGTTTGCATTCTTATCATTATTATGATCATTATTTTATTTATAATAATATTGTTGTTATCTTTGTTATTTATATGTAAGATTTCTTAAATCTAAATTTTGTTTTGATTGTTGCCCTGTTGTGCTTACAGGCATTATCATTGACAGGAGGGACCTCTACACGGGTATATAGGAAGTGAATATATATCTAGATTTAACTAAAATGTAGATATGTAAAATGGACAGCAGCAAGGTTGGCTCCCAAGTGATATCCCTCCAGTTTTCGTATTTTTTATTTATTTGACGAAATATATATGTATATATAAAATAGTGGTAGACCTATATGGATATATATACAAAATATATTTATATATGCAAAATATATTTATACACTGTATGTATATATACAATATATATATGTATGGGTAAGTGCAAGAAGATGGGGGGCCAAAAAGGGGTCTTAAGTGGCCACTTCTTTTTTTTTTTCTAAAATCAAGAAATACTGGACCTGGATGAAAAATTGAGCATAGTTACACTCAAAATTTGGAGATGCAACCAAAAACAATGTTCGTAGTGCTCTGAGACTACTTTCTAAACTAGACTAATTTTATTTGAAAATGGTATAGATTAGGGGGTTCAAAAGAGGGAGCCATAGAAATTGGTGTTGTTTCTGTCAAAAAAACATAACATAGCATGTTTTTTGGCTCCCTCAAAAGGTTAACTTTTTTTTGGTATTTTTAAAATCACTTCAGAGAGAAATTAGCTAACAGCATGTAGTTTATGCCTAATTTTTCTGATAATTTTTTGATGAATATTTGATTTTTTAGTAATTTTCAAACTGGACACATCCTAAAAAATAGAATTTTGGCCATGCTACCCCTATAAATTTTGAAAACTAATTAAAAATCAATTTTTTTTTAATATTTGTAGAATGGAGTCTAGTTTCTAAAAATGTATTTTTTTGAAATTTCAATGAATGGTTAATTTACAATGAAAAAAAGACCAAACATTGGTTTTTGCCCAAAAATGGACACACAAACAAAAGAAATTAAAGATGAAAGGCTTAACATTGTCAAAATGTGAAAAAAATTACATCGTTAAATAGCTAAGAGAAAGGCTAACATTACCCAGGTGTTTGATTTGTTCGACCTTGGAATATGTGCAAATCTGAGGGTTAGCACGAACAAAATTATGTGAAATCCTATAAAATTTGGAAAAACACATCTGTGTATGTTAGGAAGGCACTCCAAGCCTTTGGGTTGGAAATCCAAAGCAAATCCCAAGCCTAAGGCTTGGGATTCCCAAATCAAAATATAACGTGAGTGTGTTATAACGTGCTCATGTTATGTTTTGTTTTGCACTTTTTCCTTTTTCGCAAAAGTTTGCCCAATGTGTCATGTTCCACATAATGTGAGCACGTTATAACACGCTCGTGTTATGTCTCCCTTGGAATGTTTTATGTTCAAGGTTATTTAGCATGTATGTATGTATGCCTATATGTATGTATGTATGTATGCCTATATGTATGTATGTATGTATGTATGCCTATATGTATGGATGTATGTATAGTGTCGAGGGTAGAGGAGGGTAGAGATGGGGGTGAGGTGGATAGGGGAGGAGAGGGGTGGATAAGGGTTAAGGGTTTAAGGGTCAAGGGTTTAGGGTTTTAGGGTTTAAGGTCAAGAGGGATTAGAGTTTAGGGTTGAGGGATTAAGGTTTAAGGTTGAGGGTTGAGGATTGAGAGTTTAGGGATAGGATTTAGAGTTTAGGGATAAGGGGTTAGGGTTTAGGACCTTGAGGGATTAGGGTTGAGGCTTTATGGATAGTGTTTAGGGTTTAAGGATTAGCATTGAGGGTTGATAGATTAGGGTTAAGGTAGAGTGTTCATGGTAGAGGGATTAGGGATAGGGTTTAGGGTTGAGGGCTTAGGGATAAGGGATTAGGGTTTAAGGTATAGTGTTAAGGGTTGAGGGTTTAGGAATAGGGATAGCATTTAGGGTTTAGGGTTGATGGATGTAAGGGTTTAGGGTTTAGGGATAAGGAATTAGGGTTGAGGGTTGAGGGATTAAGGTTTACGGTTGAGGGATTAAGGTTTAAGGTTGAGGTTTGAGGGTTTAAGGTTAGATTTTAGAGTTTAGGGATAAGGGATTAGGGTTTAGGACCTTGATGGATTAGGTTGTAGGGTTGAGGCTTTAGGGATAACATTTAGGGTTAAGGGATTAGGGTTGATGGTCAATGGATTAGGGTTAAGGTAGAGTGTTGAGGGTAGAGGGATTAGGGATAGGGTTTAGGGTTGAAGGTTTAGGGTTTAGGGATAAGGGATTAGGGTTTAAGGTGCAGTGTCAAGGCTTGAGGGTTTAGGGTTAGGGTTTAGGATTTAAGGTTTAAGGGTTGAGGATTGAGGCTTTAGGGATAAGAGAGAGACCTAGATGGCTAAGGGTTGAGAGATATGGGAGAGATGGGTTGAGGTAGATAGGGGAGGAAAGGGGTGGATAAGGGTTGAGGCTTTAAAGCTTTAGGGTTGAGGGATTAGGGTTTAAGGTATAGTGTTGAGGGTTGAGGGTTTAGGGATAGGGTTTAGGATTTAAGGTTTAAGTGTTGAGGATTTAGGGATAGGGTTGAAAATCAAAATTGTAAGTCTAATTTAATTTATTTCAACTTTCAAAGTAGGCATTTGAATTGTAGCTTTACCAGGAGGATTGGTATAACAAAAACTTAATTCTATTGCAGGCCTTTTTTTGAAGAACCCTAGACATTATGGACCCTATCATCTAGAAAAGTACATGACAGTGAACTCTACCCCACCTTTCAAATTAGATAAACCTTTTTATTCAATGAAAATGAAGTTACGGAATGTAAACCAACCATGCATACTAGTAAGATCAAATTCTCTGCCATCTATTCTTATTACTCTTTACTTTATTAGGAGAAGAATGTCAAAAAGAATGGGTTTAACAAGCTAACATAAGGTAAAGCAGTTTTGTTATTACATTTTTGTGAGGGATCTCTAATAGTCTAATATAAAGCAGTCTTCTATAATATGAATATCTACATTTGTGTGAATGCTAAGCTTTAATAGTACTGTATTAAATCAATGCAATCAGTTATTTATTGGGTTAAAATAACTTAGTTATTGTAATGGTTTGGGAATGCAGGATTTGCCAAAAATAGGTGAATGTCCTCTACAATTACCAAGAGAAAAAAGTTTAGTAGTTCTTGTGGATAGAGCCAGTAAATAATGGGAGATTATTTGCCTGTTTCATAACAATAGACTTGCCCTAAGTGCGGGGTGGGCATATTTTGTACGTCATAATAATATCAAGGATATGTTTGCATCTTTGAGCAGGTGGACAACAAGAAAGATAGATTTATGTTTAGAGTTCATATAGATCGAAAGATAAAATAAGGATCCTTTTGAAAGAGACGAGGGAAAAGACAGGCCAAAGATAAAAGGAGAAAATTATACAAGAAAAGATCTTCATGAGGATTGTAATATTTTGTGTAAAACAAACAAAAATTAGTTAATTAAAAATAGAAAATCAAGAAAGAAATAGTACTAAAATGTATAGTTACTAATATCTATTTTTAAAAGACTAATTGATTTTTATGGCCAAAGTTGTTTATTTTACCTAGCTAATGGTTTTAAATACACCCAGACCTTATATAGTGGGTGCAGATGTGTGCACATTTTTATGGCCCCGATTTAAATTAAAGCAAATAGGTGGAGAGAGTCTGTTGATCTTTTAAAAAAATCTTAATAAAAAAACATTCACTTAATGTTGACTAGGGGTTCTAATTCAACCATTCATTGCCCACTATGGATGTACCCCAATGCAAATATTTTCTCATAATGATCATCCTTCTGATTTCAATTGTTAATTACTCACTGTGGATGTACCAGATGTAAATCTTTTCTCATAGTGGGTACACCTATTGGTATAATGAACCCTAGATGGGCCAGAAAAGATGCCATATAATTTGAATATTCACTTCAACTAGAAAGTTTTACTGATGGAGCTAGAAACTCAGAGATGTGAGATGCAAGCAAGGACAACTCATGAATTGAAAGAGTTAAGGTGCACTTGGACCTTTCCTAATTTCAATGGATGACATTTGCTCTTGCTAGTTGATGGTAAATACTATAGTTTTGCAGACTTTATTTTCATTATCTAAGAGAGAAGCATATACCATAGCACCAGTCTTGGATAGTATACCTGGTCTTCATGCCATCTTTTTTTTAAAGACAAATAGGTTGAGGGTTGAGGGTTGAGGATTTAGCTATAGTGTTTAGGGTTGAGGGATTAGGGTTTAATATATAGTGTCGAGTGTCGAGGGTGTAGGGATAGGTTTCAGGGTTTAAGTTTTAAGGGTTAAGGGTTGAGGGATAGGGATTAGAGTTTAGGGATAAGGGATTATGGTTTATTGCATAGTGTCGAGGGTTGAGGGTTTAGGAATAGGGATAGCATTTAGGGTAGAGGCATTAGGGATAGTGTTTAGGGTTGAAGGTTTAAGGATTGAGGGTTGAGGCTTTAGGGCTAAGGGTTAAGGGATTAGGGTTTAATGTACAGTATCAACGGTAGAGGGTTCATGGATAGCGTTTAGGGTTTATGGATAGGTAGACAGGTGAGGAGAAACAAAGGTGAGAGATAGAGAGGTGAGGGGAAAGATATAATAAAATGAGAGAGTAAAGTTGACAACTTAAGGGAAACATGGGTAAGGAGGAGGGAGAGAAATGGAGAGGAAGGGAAATATGTAGAGAGCTATGAGAGATATACAAGTGAGACCTGTAACTGAGGGAGAGAAGGGTGAGAGAGATAGGGGAGAGATGGGGGTGAGGTAGATAGGGGAGGAGAGGGGTGGATAAGGGTTGAGGCTTTAAGGCTTTAGGGTTTAAGAGTGAAGGGTTTAGGGTTTAAGGGTTGAGGGTTTAAGGGTTTAGGGTTGAGGGATTAGGGTTTAAGGTATAGTGTCGAGGGTAGAGGGTTTAGGGATAGGGTTTAAGATTTAAGGTTTAAGGGTTGAGAGTTGAGGCTTTAATGATAGGGTTTGGGGTTTAGGCATCAGGGATTAGGGTTTAAGGTATTGTATCGAGCATTGAGGATTTAGCGATAGGGTTTAGGATTTAAAGTTTAAGGGTTGAGGGTTGAGGCTTTAGGGATAGGGTTTAGGATTTAGGGATAAGGGATTAGGGTTTAAGGTATAGCATCGAGGGTTGAGGGTTTAGGTATAGGGTTTAGGATTTAAGGTTTAAGGGTTGAGAGTTGAGGCTTTAGGGATAGCGTTTAGGGTTTTGGGATAAAGGATTAGGGTTTAAGGTATAGTGTCGAGGGTTGAGGGTTTAGGGATAGGGAGAGACCTATAACCTAGGGAGAGAGGGGTGAGAGAGATAGGGAGAGATGGGGGTGAGGCATATAGGGGAGGAGAGGGGTGGATAAGGGTTGAGGTTTTAAGGGTTTAGAGTTTAAGGGTTAAGGGTTTAGGGTTCAAGGGTTGAGGTATTAAGGGTTTAGGGTTAAGGGATTAGGGTTTAAGGTATACTATCAAGTTTAGGGGTTTTAGGAATAACGTTTAGGATTTAAGGTTTATGGGCTGAGTGATTAGGGTTAAGGGTTGAGGGACTAGGGTTTGACGTTGAGGGTTGAGGTTTAAGGGTTGAGGGTTTAGGGATAGAGTTAAGGGTCAAGGGATTAGGGTTAAAGTAGAGTGACGAGGGTATAGGGATTAGGGATAGGGTTTAGGGTTGAATGTTTAAGGATTGAGGGTTGAGGCTTTAGGGCTAGGGGTTGAGGGATAGGTTTTAGGGTTTAAGGTTTAAGGGTTGAGGGTTGAGGGATAGGGTTTAGGGTTTAGGGATAAGGGATTAGGGTTTAAAGTATAGTCTTGAGGGTTGAGGGATTAGGGTTGAGGGTTGAGGGTTGAGGGTCAAGGGATTAGGGTTAAGGTAGAGTGTCGATGGTTTAGTGATAGGGTGTAGGGTTTATGATCTAGGAGCGTCCCTAGTTCAAGAGTAATCTTGCATTACCCAAAAATATTTGCATTTCAGTTTGCTTGCCATTTAATTTGTTTCTTTTCATTTTCTAGTTAAGTTCAAGCAGTTCAGTCAGGAGTGGTTTCTACATTTTGGTCTGCATTCTACAATAGTTTCATTTCACATCTTGCGGATCTAGACTTAGCATCTAGATTCATTCATCTACATCATATCCAAAATCCAGAGATCTGTACATCATTACCAGAAAGATATCGCTATCAGAAGATCGATTGTTTTCTCAGAACAAAGCATTCTAATAGTCTCAGATAATCAGCTAAAAGAGAAGACTTGCAAATCATTCCTTGACTTGTGGAGATTAATGACACATCATTCAATGATCCTTGGTTTCAGGATGACCTTCCCTGAGATCCGTACATCATTCCATACATTTGCGGAGGTGTTCTATGTATTTAGGTCTGACCTATCTGTGTTCACACGTTACAACTCTTCTTTGGAGTTTGTGACTTTCCTTAGCCGATGCGGAGGAATCTATTGTTCCAGAGATGATATATATTGATGTAATAGATCCTCAGAAAGAAAGTTATCAAGTTGTAATCATCCACATAAGTTCATAGTTTAGATTTTGTACGAAGGAGCTTCAAAGCTATATCTTGTGCGAAATTCTGTAATCAGGCCTGTGAGCCCAATTGTAAGCCTGCATGTCACCGGCTAATCTGTATTTGAATTCTATCACATATTGAATGAATGAATCTACATTTGTTCCATTTCTTTGAGTCATTTTCGTTGTGTTTACTCTTGCTACACGGTCCAGACAGTTCATTTTGTGAACCCTCCTACCGTGACTGCACCAAGTGGTATCAGAGTGAAAGTTTTGAATCTTTGGGAGCAAATTGAGTGAAGTTGGCAAGGGAATTCCATAAGATCTTGTTGTGGATAGATCGCTGAATTGAGGCAGGTTGCTTGTGTTGCAACCAATCATAGATTGAGATGCAGTTGTCACCTTGTAGCCTGATTGCCAAACTTGAGGTAGTTTACACTTGATCCTAGGAAGAATGTTGCTGAGGAGAGTTGCTGCTGTTGGAACAATAGCTTGTAGAATGGATGAGATGATGGAAATAATGATAACAATGTTAATTCATTTGAATGTTGTTGAAGAAGATAGGTGAAGAGGATTGACACCTAGACCTAATATTGAAAGTGATGATGAAGAGGAATTTTAGTCTGTTGAACAAACTGGAGAATGTTGGCAAGAGACACTATATGGATTCATGGTTGGTGTCATTGATGGCAACAAAGGTCATCCCACATATCTGCAAGTCATGGTGTGCCTCTACCGGAAGTCAGAATGAAGAACTGTTGTGGTCCGGTGAACAAGAATAGAGCATGTGGCAAGGTCCGACAGATTGGTTCGGACCTCTCAGAGGAAGTGTCTTCGTGCAGTGCGGATTTGGGGAAGTCAAGAGGACTACCTTGAATAGTATATTCCAAGGATTTAGCCTCCGATGATGGACAAAGAAAAAGATATGAATAGTTGAGTACCGGATTCCTAAAAGACAGTGAGAACAGAGGAAGAACTGACTGACAGAGCATCAGACTATTTTCCGGATGTGTTACTATTGATGGTAAAGTTTGTGAAGGCATGAATCATGTTTGGCTGACATGATTAATGATATCTACAAGTATATACTTGATCCACATTGCTTGGTGAGCAAGGATTCAGCCGACAGAACAGAGTTTGTAAGAAACTAGACTATTCCGGATGCCGACTAGAAAGGTAATGAAATTACTTGTGCAGATATATATAGAGGATGGTTTTTGTTGTGAGAAGTGGTATGGTGTGATGGTGTATGCGAATAAGTGCAGAGCAGAGCAGAAGTAGTAAGAAAGATCTAGTATGTGAAAGGATAGCAGAATAAAGAACAGAGGAAAGATGAAGTGCAGCAGATCAGTGTACTAAGCTTAACCGGAACTGAACTCCAGCATATGTAGATGCTTCCAATCAGTTCAAGTATTATATAACATTCTTTTGTAGACAGTATGTCTCTTTGTAGGCAGTGTGCTCGGGCAGTGAGCCCTAATTGGCAAGTACCATTTTTGTAACTCCTTATTCTTCTAACAGAGAATAATCTTTGGGTTAATCACCCCATGGTTTTCTCCCTTAACCGGTTTTCCACGTCAAAAATACTGTCATGTGTTTCTCATTTCATGGTAATGTTTGTTTGTTTAATTCAATACTGCTTTGAGTAATAAGAAAGTTCAAAAGAAGAAATAATTTGGATAACTGATTCACCCCCCCTCTCAGTTATCAACAATTGGTATCAGAGCTAAGTTCCTTCAAATAGAGCCTAACAGCTTGAGGAAGATTTGGGAGTTCAAATGGATGCATATGGTTTAAGGGAGCAACTCAAGACTGCCCTTGAGGATCTGGAACAGTCAAACTCTAAAGTCAATGAATTAAAGGAAAGACTCAAACAGGCTGATGAATTCATGAGAGAACTAAAAGACAAATTAAGTCTCTCTATGAAAAAGAGAAAGGAGCTGCTCCAACAATTGGCAAGACAAAGTGAAGAAAGCAATACAAATGAAGAATTGACTAAGAAAACCAAGTTATGTGAAAAGTTATCAAAAGAAGTCATTATGTTAAGACATGAAATGGAATCAGGAACTATAAAGTTTACTCAAGAGATTGAAGAAAAAAGAAAAGCTGAAGACAATCTAAGACAATCTCTTAAAGAGAAATCAGAAGAATGCCACTAGATGGACAGGATTATCAGACATCTTGAATCTGATCTTGAAGATGCCAAAGATAATGAAGAAAAACTTGAGGATCAAATTGTCTCCCTCAAAAGAGATCTTCAAACAGCAAATGAATATAAAGAAAAATTCAAGATAAGTTCTGCCCAACTTGAAGTATTTCTTGGAAGTCAAAAGAAGACAGATGACAAGTATGGTTTGGGATATGAGAAAGGAGAAAGCTCCGGATCCAGTCCAAAGAATTTTGGATCAAAAAATCCAAAGAATAGGCCTAGAAGACCTCCGGTAAGATAGCCCAGTGCTCAAAGATATCCATCTTTCAATGGATACTGCCACAGCTGCAATCACTTTGGTCACAAAGCTAATCAGTGCAGAAAAAGAATGAATCAAACTAATCCATCCTTCTCCGGATAGTGCTTTAACTGCAAAAGGTATGGACACAAGTCTCATGAATGCAGAAATATGCAAGTAAACAAATCACTCAATGGTAGATGCTTTGCATGTAATAGAATAGGTCATATGGCTAATCAATGCAGATCAAGAGGTTATCAGTCAAATATGCAAAGAAATGTTATTTGCCAAATCTGTAATAGGTCCGGTCATAATGCTAAAGTCTGCAGAAGCAAGAATCAGGACAAAAGGGGTCCGGTGTATAATCAGAATCAAGACAAGGGTAAACAAAAGATGAATGCAGATGAAGTTAGGAATTAGATGAGCAAGATTTGGGTAAAGAAAAGTTTAGAGAATATAGAAACTGGATCCGCACCAGACTCTGGTGCTGATATTCCTTCTGGAAATTAAAAAGTGAGCTCTGGCTCAGGGGGAGACTCAAAGAAAATCCTGTTCCCCCAGCTAATCAAGTGGTGCCAGATATGGCACAAGATGCAGAGTAAAGGGTTTGAAGATATAAGTCTTGAGATAATCCAAATAAGATTTCAGAGGTCTGTATGAAGATATAAAGAAGTTGTGATCGATCAAGTAAGATCTGTTCCGGGAGATGCTCCGGAATGACAGAGGATTACAAAAGGGTCCGGAGAGATCCGGAAATGCATTATTTTACTCTGCGGATTGGACAGAATGTTTGGGATGTTCTTGTAATGTGTCATCTCGATTTGTTCATGATTGAAAGATCAACATGATGTTCATAGATCAGGACTGATCCGGGATACTCCAAGCTATCCGGATAAGGCAAACTGGAATAATGTAGGTGGAGCATTTATTGCAAATAGATATTAGGGTTTGCGAAATGATATAAGGGATTTCTCAATAATCACTTGATCATTCCACACCCAAGAAGAAGCGAAAAGCGGAGCTCTGCAACAAAATTCATCAAGTTCACCGAAGATCACTTGCAGAAGTCACTACATACAGAAATCAATCCAACCACTCTTTATAACCGAAGGCGCATAAGGTATTTTTCGTTTTCAATATCTCACTGCAAATCTTTGAAAAATGGTTACTCTGAATATAGTTAAGATCTCTGATAGACCTCATCCCACATTCAAGAAACATCCTTACAAATCCTTGGAGGTAGATCCACTAGGAGCCTTCTCGAGTGTTCCACATGGTGTATTGCATACGGAAGACATTAGGGTTTACATCCATGTGAATTTTGAAGACTTTGGAGAATCAAAACTAATGGATATCTATCACAAACAATTGATAGATGACTCCTTTGAGATCAAACCTTAGTACAAATCCATCCGGGACAAACACTTTGCATAGTGCATCCATTTCCCCTGTTTTGAAGAAGATGAATGGGTCTGGTATGTACTAAGTAGAGTGCATGACAACTTCCTATGGTTGAACAAGCCCTCCAAGATCACCAAAGATGCAATTAGGGCTGTAACTGGTCTGCACTCATCTAGTGGATTACCTGCTCTCAAGTCTGTCAAAAATCAGACAGTTAGTGATGCAACTGGATCCAAGTTTGACAAGAGAGCTATGACAGTTGAAGACATCACTGAACCGGATGTCAAATTTGCATCTATGATAATTGGTTACAAAATCTATCACTCCAGTAGGAAAAATTCAGTACCGGGAACTGCAATCTACACAGCTTATCAAATGTTAAAGGAGAATGTAGACTATGACTTGTGTGAGCTTCTTGTAAACCAACTTTTTGAAAATCTACAGAAGATTAAGAAGGACAAGAAAAACTCCTTCAAGTATGGCAATCTGATCCTTTGTCTCTTCTTTTACTACATGAATGAGCTTCCCAGATCCAGTGGATGGATATGGCAGAATGACAAACCGGTTGCTATCCAAATCAGAGATTATTTGCATGGACTTGGGGATGCTAAAGCAAGAAATACAGCTCTATGGGGATATTTCAAGAACTTCCAAAGAATGATGCATGCAAGAGAAAGAATACCCCAATCCCTTGTTGAAAAGTACAAAGACACAGTATGCTTCATGGTAGAAACAGATCAGTGTCTAATGGAGGCAGTAGAACCAAGAATTGTATGGATCATGCCCATGGGGTATGAAGTGGATGAACAGATAGTGGAGCTGCATGTTCAACACATGCTAAGTCAGCCCAAAGATCCAAAGGTAGAAAGGTTTGGAACCTTTGAGGAGCTGAGTGTAAAGATCCATGTAGAACTTAGGGAACCTGAGATAAAGAGGAAGGTGAGAAAAGAAGTAGAGCATATTGCTCCAGGCCTAGGCATCCCAAAGGAGGCACTTGATGCCAACCGGGAAAAGAGAAGAAAGGCTGAGGAAGAAAAGAAAGAGGCAGAAAAGAAAAGCAAGAAAAGTGCTCCGGTGGAAACCTCAACCCGGACCAGATCATCAAAAGGATCTACACCTATCAGAACCAAAAGCTCAAAACCAGAAGTCCAGGGATCCGGTAAGAGATCTAAGACAAAAGCCTCAAGAGCTTATCAAAGCCAAAAGGATGAAGAAGAAACTGAGTCAGATGAGGGAGTAAAAGAAATAAAGAAGCAGAAGAAGAAATGATCTGGTAAACCCTCTTCAGGCCAAGACAAGGAAGAAATGACAGAGGAATTTGCTGAAAAGCCCACCCTGTCTCTAGACAGTGTAGTCAAATTAGTCACTGTGGATGGGAACCTTCAACCGGTGGCTGAATTCTATGATGACTACAATGAGGCAGATCAAAAAATCCTGCAGGAAGCTATAATTAGGTACCTGAACATTTACAATAAAGCTTTTATTGAGATTATCTCTGAAATTCCTAAGAGTCTAGAGAAAGAATTAGAAATAAGAAAGAACAATGCCATGGCAAAAGACTTTGAGATTAGGGAACATATAGCTATTCAGCTATATCCTTCAATTGATCACAAAACAATGAACATGATATTCAAAGACTGCAAGGATGAATTCAGAAGCAAAGCAAGGATGAATCAGCTTATGCTTGGTGAGACCGACAAAGTAGCCAAGGACACTGAAGAGATCCTCTGGAATACATTCAAAAGGTTTAACATTCCTATTATAGAGGACTTAGGTGCAGAAACAGCTGTGAACTTGGAATCATCTGCTCCGGAAGAAGTGCCACTTGAACAGACTAACATCTCTTCTCCAGCTTCTCCTATAGTCTCCGGATCCCAAGAAGAAGAGAAATTACAGGAGAAAGAAGCAGCAGTAAAAGAAAAAGAGGTTGACAGCACCAAGGATGCAGAGAAAGAGAAGAATCCAACAGAGAAAACCACAACTGAAAGTGGTAAGAATGTGGAAGGAGAAAAGACTCCAAAGGGCAAAACTACAGAAGAAAAGAAACATCTGTCTCCAGCAAGAGACACTGCACAAACGGTTCAAAAGTTTCTGAGCCAAGAAACATTAGAGATTGATGAATCAGAGCTTCTAAAAGGCCCATTCGACTTTGACTCTCTCTCTCCGGTATAGACAATGAAGATAGCTTCATTTGCAAATGCTAAGAAAAATGAAAAACTCCTAAAGTCTCATATGGAAGACTGTGAGTTGATAGAGGCTGCTTCCGGAGTGCTTGAAAAGATTATGCCATCAATCCAGATAGATCCGACAGCCTCCTCTTCTGGTAATCTCAAAACCTTAGTCAACAGTGTTGATACACATTTTGATTCTCTAGAAAAATCAGCTGAAGAAAAGGTCCGGAAGGAATTTTTGGATAAAAGATTTTCAGAAGTACTAGGATTAATCTCTAATGATAGGAGAAATATGAGTATTGGAATAAAGAGCTTAGAAAATGCTCTTAAGGATGGCGGTGATATTTACAAATTTTGTATCTCCTGGTCAAAGGCAACAGTAGAAATTGATAAGAAAATAAAAGCAGAACAGGACAAACTACAAAGTTTGTCTCAAAGTTTTGATCCTCTCTCTTCCTCCATAGTCAATCAAGAATGTCAAACTATTGCAATCACAAATGCAATAAAGAACTTTGAGAAGGAAAGGAAGAATATCACTAACCGGATGGGAGAACTTAGAAGGATTATAATCCCTAAGTTAGAAACTATGCATGAGGCCATCAGTGATGCTCAGACTACTGCCCAAACAAATGATCCATCAGATCTCAAGAGGGCAGAAGCTTTTGCATTTTTGTTGAGTGGTCACATTTCAATTTTGGATAGGATGAAGCAAAGTTGGGCTATAGAACTGATCCAATTGAAGACATCTTTTGCAGACATTCTTCAGTTTATGTGAGTATGTAAACATGCGGCTATGTATAGAAAATTTTTGAAAATTTTGGTGTGCGGACCCTACCCTTTGCCATTGATGTCAAAGGGGGAGTGAGGAGTAGTGAAAAATGAGGAATCCAACTAAGGGGGAGTTCCGGAAATTGTATATAAAGATAGAGCATCAGCAAAGGGGGAGCATAGTGTAAACACTTAGTCATTTTTCACTAAGTGTTGCCATCAATGCCAAAGGGGGAGATTGTTGGCAAGAGACACTATATGGATTCATGGTTGTTGTCATTGATGGCAACAAAGGTCATCCCACATATCTGCAAGTCATGGTGTGCCTCTACCAGAAGTCAGAATGAAGAACTGTTGTGGTCTGGTGAACAAGAACAGAGCATGTGGCAAGGTCCGACAGATTGGTCCGGACCTCTCAGAGGAAGTGTCTTGGTGCAGTGCGGATTTGGGGAAGTCAAGAGGACTACCTTGAATAGTATATTCCAAGGATTTAGCCTCCGGTGATGGACAAAGAAAAAGATATGCATAGCTGAGTACCGGATTCCTGAAAGACAGTGAGAACAGAGGAAGAACTAACTGACAGAGCATCAGACTATTTTCCGGACGTGTTACTATTGATGGTAAAGGTTGTGAAGGCATGAATCATGTTTGGCCAACATGATTAATGATATCTACAAGTATATACTTGATCTGCATTGCTTGGTGAGCAAGGATTCAGCCGACAGAACAGAGTTTGTAAGAAACTAGACTGTTCCGGATGCCGACTAGAAAGGTAATGAAATTACTTGTGAGGATATATATAGAGGATGGTTTTTGTTGTGAGAAGTGGTATGGTGTGATGGTGTATGCGAATAAGTGCAGAGCAGAGTAGAAGTAGTAAGAAAGATCCAGTATGTGAAAGGATAGCAGAATAAAGAATAGAGGAAAGATGAAGTGCAGCAGATCAGTGTACTGAGCTTAACCGGAACTGAACTCCAGCATATGTAGATGCTTCCAATCAGTTCAAGTATTATATAACATTCTTTTGTAGACAATATGTCTCTTTGTAGGCAGTGTGCCTCTTGTGAGCAGTGTGCTCGGGCAGTGAGCCCTAATTGGCAAGTGCCATTTTTGTAACTCCTTATTCTTCTAACAGAGAATAATCTTTGGGTTAATCACCCCGTGGTTTTCACCCTTAACCGGGTTTCCACGTCAAAAATAATGTATCATGTGTTTCTCATTTCATGGTAATGTTTGTTTGTTTAATTCAATACTGCTTTGAATAATAAGAGAGTTCAAAAGAAGAAATAATTTGGATAACTGATTCACCCCCCCTCTCAGTTATCAACAGAGAAACCATAGGAGGTGATGAAGAAGAAGAATCAAATCAAGTAAAGATGATGCAAACTATTTCAAAGATTGGGAAGAGACCTAGAGTTGACGTACCGAACTATACTGGTAATTTGAACCCTGAAGAATTGATTGACTGGATAAATGACATGGAATAATACTTTGAATATGAGGAAATTGAAGATCCAGAGAAGGTGAAGTTTGCAAAGACAAAGTTGAAAGGACATGCTACTATATGGTGGAAAGAAGTTCAATTGGAAAGAAATAGAAGGAGAAAAGAAAAGATTACAAAATGGGATAGGATGGTGACAAAGTTGAAGAATTAGTTTATACCTACTGACTATGAGTTGGAGCTGTTGAAAAGAATACAAAACTTGAGACAGAAGGAGAAATTTGTGGAGTACACTGAAGAATTCCATAAAATGATCATAAGGATAGGACATAGTGAAGTAAACAAGGAGAAAGTGACTAGATACATCAATGGACTGAGATTGAACATTCAAGAAGAACTAAACTTGGTAAGGATGACATCTTTGGAAGAAGCATATCAGTTTGCCCTGAAAGTTGAAGAGAAGCTGAATAAAAGACATGATCAGAGACAGAGAGGCAAAGGAGGTAAATTTTAGAGAAGTAGAACATTTTCCAGCAGAGATAGATCACATCTAGAGTAGAACAAGTTTGACAACCCATTTAAGAAGGAGGACAGAGATAACAATGCTTACCAGAGAGATGATAGAAATTTTTACCGGAGAGGAAACCCTAGTGCATACTAGAATGAAGGATACAGAAGAGAAGGAAGATTTGATAAGAGGACATTCAGTGGTACTTGTTTCAAGTGTGGAGGTGAAGGACATAGAGCATTTGAATGTAATTAGGGTAGTACAAGTAAGAAGGAAGAAAATAGTGGAAGAACAACCTATGTTGAAGAAGAACCTGTTGAACTAAGTGACCCTTGTTTTTTTGGCAAACTTGAGAAAGCAGAATCATTGGTGATGAGGAGAGCACTATTTCAAGTTGAAACAAATGAGGAACCACCATAGAGAAATATCTTGTTTTGAACTAGATGCAAATCAAGAGGTAAGTGTTGTAAAGTTGTAATTGATAGTGGTAGTTTAGATAACCTAGTTTCAGAGGAGAAGGTGACTAAGCTGAAGTTGGAAAGATTGAAAAACCCTAAGTCCTATCAGGTAGCATGGATTCAGGATTATCATAAGGTACTGGTGAGTGAATAATGTTTGGTGAAATTTCATATTAGATCTTATCATGATGAAGTCTTGTGTGTTATTATGCCTATGGATGTTTGTCATATCTTGTTGGGTAGACCTTGGCAGTATGATAGAAAAGATATACATGATGGGAGAAAGAATACATACACTATAATAGCAAATGGAAAGAGAATTACTTTGATTCCTTTGGAGGATGATCCTAAGAGTGAAGTATGTGGCAATGCTAGAATCTGCTTGGTAGATGGAAGAAAATTTCTGGATGGTTTGAGACATGAGAATATGTGTTATGCCTTGATTCCTAAGAAGCTTGAAACATTGAAGGAGACTAAAGAATCACAACTGGAGGAGATAAGAGAGTTGCTAACAGAATATGAAGACATCATATCAGATAATGTACCAGAAGGATTGTCACCTATAAGGAGTATCAGTCATCACAAGGATCTTATACCGGAGCAAGTTTGTCTAACAAAGAAGCACATAGAATGACACCGACAGAGAATGAAGAACTAAATAGATAAATACAAGAGTTGTTGAGGAAAGGTTTGATCAGAGAAAGTTTGAGTCCTTGTGTAGTACTTGCAGTGTTAGCATCGAAGAATGATGGAGAATGGAGAATGTGTACTGACTCTAGAGCAATCAACAAGATCACAGTTAAGCATAGATTCATTTTACCTAGGATGGATAATATCATGGATTGTTTGAGTGGAACAAGATATTTCACAAAGATAGACTTGAAGAGTGGATACCATCATATCAGAATCAGAGAAGGTGATGAATGGAAGACTACTTTTAAGACAAATGAAGGATTGTATGAGTGGTTAGTGATGCCCTTTGGATTGGCAAATGCATCAAGTACTTTCATGAGATTGATGAATGAAGTTCTGAAGAAATTCTTGGGTAAGGTTGTGATTGTATACTTGGATGATATTCTAATTTTCAGTAAGACAAAAGAAGAACATTTGTGGCATATTAGACAAGTTTTGCAGAGGTTGAGAGAAGAGAAATTGTTGATAAACATCAAGAAGTGTAGTTCCATGAAGGAAGAGTTGGTATATTTGGGATTTGTGATTTTTGTGGAAGGATTGAAGATGGACCATGAGAAAGTAAGAGCAATTAATGAATGGCCTACACCAACGAGCATTGGAGAAGTTAGATCATTTCATGGATTGGCTAGTTTCTTCCGAAAGTTCATCAGAAATTTTAGTTTAGTTTGTAACCCTATGATAGAGATAATGAGAGGTGACAAAAGATTTTAAGTGGACATCTGGAGCAGATAAAAGTTTTGAGTTGTTGAAGCAGAAAGTGACAGAGCAACCTATGTTGGCATTACTAGATTTCAATAAGGTATTTCAAGTTGATTGTGATGCAAGTGGAAATGCAATTGGAGCAGTATTAAGTCAATACAGGAGACCAGTAGCATATTTTAGTGAGAAGTTGAATATGCAAGGAGAAGATATTCAGTTTATGATCAAGAGTTCTATGCCATAATTCAAGCCTTGAAGAAATTGAGACATTATTTGTTGCCTAAGGAGTTTGTGTTGTATACAGATCATCAAGCTTTGTAATATTTGAATAATCAAGGTAAGTTGAATCAGAGACATATGAGATGGGTAGAGTTCATGCAGAGTTATACTTTTGTGTTGAAGCATAGGAGTGGAAAATCAAACAAAATTGTTGATGCATTGAGTAGGAGAAGAAACTTGTTGACAGAGATGAGAGTT
Organism: Cunninghamia lanceolata; assembly: GCA_027924645.1. Lineage (NCBI taxonomy): Eukaryota > Viridiplantae > Streptophyta > Pinopsida > Cupressales > Cupressaceae > Cunninghamia > Cunninghamia lanceolata. Next base: position 6,424,630 of record BSBN01000261.1, on the reverse strand, counting down.
GAAGTGTTGAGTTTTGATGAATTGAAGAACATGTATGAGGGAGACATTGATTTTACAGAACCTTGGAAAGCATGTAAGGAACCTATTGTGACAGATAGGAGTAAGTGGTTGGACTATTTCATTCAAGAATATATGTTGTTCAAAGGAAGTCAGTTATGCATACCTAGAAGTTCAATGAGAGATAATTTGATCAAGGAGAAGCATAGTTGTGGATTGACAAGACATTTTGGCATTGATAAGACAGTGGCTTTGGTGAGTGAACATTACTTTTGGCCTCATATACATAAGAATGTTAGGATATTTGTGCAAATTTGTAGAGTTTGTCAAGTTGCAAAAGGGAGTAGTCAGAATATTGGATTGTATAAACCTTTGACAGTACCGAAGAGACCTTGGGAAGACATAAGTATGGATTTTGTAATGGGATTGCCTAAGACACAAAGAGGACGTGATTCAATATTTGTAGCGGTTGACATATTTTCAAAGATGGCTCATTTCATACCTTGTAAGAAGATAACTGATGCAGTGCATGTAGCTGACCTATTTTTCAAGGAGATTGTGAGTTTACATGGATTACCTAGGAGTATAGTTTCAGACATAGACACCAGATTTCTTGGATACTTTTGGAGGACACTTTGGAAGAAGATGAAGATAGATTTGAAGTTCAGTTCAACTTTTCATCCACAGATGGATGGACAGACAGATGTAGTGAATATGAGTTTGGGAAACTTGTTGAGATGTTTGGTTAGAGAGAAAGCCAGAATTTGGGACTTGATTCTTTTGTAGAGTTTTCATACAATAATTCAATAAATAGGAGTGCCGGAAGAACACCTTTTGAGATCGTGACCATAGTGAATCTTAGAGGAGTAGCAGAATTAAGAGATATCAGTATGGAAGAAAAGAGGAGTGCAAAAATAGAAGAATTTGCAGATCATATGAAGACAGTACATAATCAAGTGAAGAAGCATTTGGAGGACATGAATAGTAAGTATAAGGAAAAGGCAAATGAGAAGAAAAGACAAGGAATTTGAAGTGGGAGATGAAGTGATGGTGTACTTGAGAAAAGTGATGCAGAGGCATCCACACTAAAACCTTGACATACAGCATGTATGTCTAAAACCCATCATCATCATCATATTTTCCTTAACACTGTCAGCATCATCACATTCGGCAAGCGCAAACATCCTCCTGATGTTCACTGTTCATCTTACAGCCAACCTCTATCTGCAGCATCATGATGTTCAACATCATGTTCGTCAGCAGGATATAGAACATCCGGTTCCTCCCATATATCCTGATGACGACAACCTCTTGCACCTTTCCTTCGATGCTTATGTCACCTCGATATCCTGATGACGATTATCCTGATGACGATGACGTCACATGCAGCTCCTCCAATATCCTGCTGTCAGCCAAACTTAACATTATCGGCCCGCGAAGGAATTGTCAACCTGATCTTCTACCTTATGCTGATACGCTCCTCCTCGGCAACACCTGATGATGATCACCCCGAAACGCATTCACCTTATGCAAACAATTGCATCATGCTCACCTCCATCTACTCGGAGGACGCCCGAAGTAACTACAGGATATACACAGAAATATCCTGATGATGCCGTTGCGATGGATTTTCCAACCTTAGCGAATTTCGATCCGCCGAACCTCCTGAGGTGACCTGATCTACTCCCTGGACAACTTTCCAGACTCTAATTACCAGCACAACCTAGCACATACCCATGCTAGGGTCCTCAACACCTTTCGACGACGATCCTACATACCTGCATGCAAACGAACACAAAATGCAGACTAAACCCTAAACTACTGTACATAGCCATTCCACCGATTCGACGAATCAACCGGTGGAATGGATCAGCGAATCCATGAAACCACCAGAACAGCAAATCGATCACACAATGAAATCCAAACAGAGAATTGACACAACAGGATCTCTTTATTGATTTCAAAAGATACAATACAATGCTCAGTCTTTCCCTCTGCCTCACTCTCTGCAAAGTCTGATCGATGATCGATGATATCCAATACCAACCGATCCTACTACATAAATAGGATTTCCTGCGAGTACTACCACTTGATTCCCAGTGGCTGGGAGCTTCCAAGCGGCTGGGAGGATCCAACCGAACATACAGCATAACAGCTGTCATAACAAACTATCTAAAAATAGTAAAGTATGGTCAACATGACCTTATTACATGCATTGGTCTTATCAGACCTTCTTAGAAACATTAACCAGACCTAAAACAAACTAACTGCCTCATGGAGGCCAGCTGTCAGGTAGGTGCTCCTGCACCATACTCCCCAACAGAAAAGAACTCATGTCCCATGAGTTAGGTTGTGGAAGTCCTCCACCTTTACACTTTGTCATGTCAGTGTTCTGACCTGTTCCAGCTTTGTCCTCTGTTGACTCTTGGCTACTCCAAGACTTCTGAACTGTAACTTGCTTTCTTGCAAGTAAACCCTTATGCCTGTCAATGTAGGCCCTTCTCTCACATACCTTGTGTTTGTCAGGTTGTCTGACCAGAACCTCTGTCTGAACTGCCTCTTGAACTTCTGTAATGTTCAACTCTAACTTTCTTTCAACCTTTATAGGACAAACAATAGTCCCAACTATGACAACATCCTTGTCATTCCTCTCAACTGGTTACTGTTTGCAAACCTGTTTCTGCACCTGCTGCTGACCTCTGTCAGTCAAAACTGAAACTTTCTTCAACCTGTTGTCCTTAACAACTCCTTTCCCTGCAGTGTCCTCAACTGCCTTTATGCCTGCTCCTATAGGCATCTGCACAAATTCCTTCTTTCCCACTAAAATGATTTTGGCTGCCCCCTGTGCTGCAGCATCTTCCTACAATGGCATCAACATAATAGTCTTCCCATCTTTCTTGATGGTGTAGGTATTAGCATACCCATCATACAGTACCCTCCTATCAAATTGCCATGGTCTACCCAACAGTAGGTGACAACATTCCATGGGCAAAATGTCACACAAAACTCTATCCTGATATGCTCCAATCTGAAAATCCACATATGCCTATTCATAGACAAAAAGTGATTGACTATCACTCACCCAAGATGCCTTGTAAGGGTGTTGATGTGGAATCCTTTCCAAATTTAGTTTATCCACCATTTCCTGAGATACCATGTTGTCTGTTGAACCAGTATCAATGACAACCTTACATACTTTACCTTGGCTCTTGCATGTGGTCTTGAAAAGAGCTCTTCTTTGCATCATATCCTTTGATGCCTGCAAACTAGTTTTCCTTAGCATCAATGCTTCTCCCTCCTCAGGATACCCATAACCGTCAGGAACTCTATCTCCTTGATAAGTGTTTGAACTTTGCACACTTTGCTCTACTTTCTCTTCTTGCGCAAGTTGTACTCTCTTGTCATTCGTTCTATCATTTCTGGATGATGAACCCTTGTTTTCTGGACATTTGAAAAATGGGTGTCCAAACTCACCACAGGTGTAACACTTGCCTGAAAATGTAGTAGAACCTCTACCACTTCCAAATCTGCCTCTATTACCTTTCCATCCACCTCTGAAATCAGACTGTCCCTATCCTTTACTAGTGTCTTCTTGACCCTCATTGGTTTGCCTTGTTGTAGGGGCTGCTCCTCTTCCCCTCATATTGCTGCCTCTTCCTCTCATGGACTTATCTTGTCCCCTATTCATCTTTTCTTCAATCCTGATTGCCATTTGGTAACAATCCTCCACACTCTTAGGGTTAGCTAAAACTAACTCATCCTGTATGTTCAATCTCAAACCAGCCAAGTACCTAGCCACCTTTTCTACCTCATTCTCATGATGACTAGATCTCATACTCAACTTATAAAACTCCTCAGTATATGCCTTCACATCCATTTCCTTCTGCCTTAAAAATTGCAGCTTCTTAAACATCTGAATTTCATAATCCCTAGGCAAGAATTTACCTTTTATCCTTGCTACCATTTTATCCCATGAAGTGATCTTTGACTTCCCTTGTTTCCTTCTCTCGGATTGTACATAATCCCACCATACCAAAGCATGACCTCCTAACTTGGTTTTTGCAATCTTTACCTTCTGGTCCTCAGCAACATCTTCACATTCAAAGTGATTATCAAGTGCAGCAATCCAATCCAGCAACTCATCTTCATTCAAACTTCCATTATACTTGGAAACATCAACATTTACCTTAGGTTTATCACTCTGCACTGCCTTTAACAGTTTTGCAAATCTCTGGTCTTCAGCATCCAGATCTTCAGCTACCTCTTCATACTCTTCAACAGCATCTTCATCTTCTTCAGACTCACTGTCTTCCACTTCCCTCTTTTTGTTCTTTTCCAGGGCTACAAGCCTGGCTTGAAGTGCTTCAGCAAGCTCCTTCATCTTCCTCATCTCTCTGGCATGTTTTTCCTTCATCTCCTGCAATTCCCTTGCAGTACCACTACCTTTCGGAGGCATTTCGTCAACCTCTCACTCCTCTACCTCTATCCTTTCAGTGACAGAATCAACTCTACCTCTGCCCTTTCAGTGACAGAATCAACACACAATAGCCCAGACCTTTTGCTGAGCTCTGATACCACTATGATGCAGAGGCATCCACACTAAAACCTTGACATACAGCATGTATGTCTAAAACCCATCATCATCATCATATTTTCCTTAACACTGTCAGCATCATCACATTCGGCAAGCGCAAACATCCTCCTGATGTTCACTGTTCATCTTACTGCCAACCTCTATCTGCAGCATCATGATGTTCAACATCATGTTCGTCAGCAGGATATAGAACATCCGGTTCCTCCCATATATCCTGATGACGACAACCTCTTGCACCTTTCCTTCGATGCTTACGTCACCCCGATATCCTGATGACGATTATCCTGATGACGATGACATCACATGCAGCTCCTCCAATATCCTGCTGTCGGCCAAACTTAACATTATCAACCCGCGAAGGAATTGTCAACCCGATCTTCTACCTTATGTCGATACGCTCCTCCTCGGCAACACCTGATGATGATCACCCCGAAACGCATTCACCTTATGCAAACAATTGCATCATGCTCACCTCCATCTACTCGGAGGACGCCCGAAGTAACTGCAGGATATACACAAAAATATCCTGATGATGCCGTTGCGATGGATTTTCCAACCTTAGCGAATTTCGATCCGCCGAACCTCCTGAGGTGACCCGATCTACTCCCTGGACAACTTTCCAGACTCTAATTACCAGCACGACCTAGCACATACCCATGCTAGGGTCCTCAACACCTTTCGCGATGATCCTGCATACCTGCATGCAAACGAACACAAAATGCAGACTAAACCCTAAACTACTGTACATAGCCATTCCACCGATTCGACGAATCAACCGGTGGAATGGATCAGTGAACCCATGAAACCACCAGAACAGCAAATCGATCACACAATGAAATCCAAACAGAGAATTGACACAACAGGATCTCTTTATTGATTTCAAAAGATACAATACAATGCTCAGTCTTTCCCTCTGCCTCACTCTCTGCAAAGTCTGATCGATGATCGATGATATCCAATACCAACTGATCCTACTACATAAATAGGATTTCCTGCGAGTACTACCACTCGATTCCCAGTGGCTGGGAGCTTCCAAGCGGCTGGGAGGATCCAACCGAACATACAGCATAACAGCTGTCATAACAAACTATCTAAAAATAGTAAAGTATGGTCAACATGACCTTATTACATGCATTGGTCTTATCAGACCTTCTTGGAAACATTAACCAGACCTAAAACAAACTAACTGCCTCATGGAGGCCAGCTGTCAAGTAGGTGCTCCTGCACCAAAAAGAAAGATTTCCAGTTGGGACATATAACAAGTTGAAGATAAAGAAGTTTGGACCTTGTAAGATACTCAGGAAATTTGATTCAAGAAATTCATATGAAGTAGAGTTACTGGAGACATTGGGTATATCACCTATTTTCAACATTGCAGACCTTTATCAGTATCATGAAGTAGAGTTCAGTGATAGCATGGAAGAAGACCTGAAGAAGCAATTCCCACAACAAGCACCGGAGTAGATTGAAGACATCTTGGATAGCAGAGTTGGATGTAGCACTAGAGGAAGACAATACGAAGAATATCTTGTGAAGTGGAAAGGAAGACCGGAAGAAGATTCGTCATGGATTTCTCAAGCTGAGATGGACTGTCTTGGTTCTCCCCTAGCCCCAGCAAAGTGAGGGACTCACTTTTTTTCAATAACCCCGGATGTCTGATGCAGGAGCATCCCTGGTTCAAGAGCAATTTTGCATCACCCAAAACATTTGCATTTCAATTTTCTTGCAGTTCAGTCAGGAGTAGGTTTTGCATTATGGTCTGCATTCTACCATAGTTGCATTTTACATCTTATGGATCTAGACATAGCATCTAGATTCATTCATCTACATCATATCTAGAATTAGAGATATGCACATCATTACTGGAAAGATATCGCTATCAAAAGATCAACTATTTTCTTAGAACATAGCAATCTAATAGTCTCAGACAATCAGCTAAAAGAGAAGACTTGCAGAGCTTTCCTTGACTTGTGGAGCTTAATGACACATCATTCAATGATCCTTGGTTCATGGCCAACCTTTGTCGAGATCTGTCCATCATTCCATACATTTGCAGAGGTGTTTTATGCATTTAGGTCGAACCTATCTATGTTCACACATTACAGCTCTTCTTTGGAGTTTGTGACTTTCCTTGGTTGACGCGGAGGAATCTATTGTTCCAAAGATGATATATATTGATGTAATAGATCCTAGGAAAGCAAGTTATCAAGTTGTAATCATCCGCATAAGTTTATAGTTTAGATTTTATGCGAAGGAGCTTCAAAGCTATATCTTGTGTGAAATTATGTAATCAGGCATGTGAGCCCAATTGTAAGCCCGCATGTTGCCAGCTAATCTGTATTTGAATGCTATCATATAATGAATGACTAAATCTACATTTTTTCCATTTCTTTGAGTCATTTCCATTGTGTTTACTCTTGTTGCACAATTCAGATAGTTCATTTTGTGAACCCTCCTACTGTGACTGTACTAGTTTAGTGATAGGGTGTAGGGTTTAGGGTTTAGGGATTAGGGTTTATGGTTGAGGGAATAGGGTTTAAGGTAAAGTGTTGAGGGTTTAGGGATAGGGTTTAGGATTTAAGGTTTAAGGGTTGAGGGTTGAGGGTTGAGGCTTTAGGGTTTACGATTAAGTGAGACCTAGATGGCTAAGGATGGATGGAGAGGTAGACAAGGAGCGATAGAGAGACATAGAGAGGGGAGATGTAGAGAGGTAGAGAGGTGAGGGGGAGAGATAAGTGAGATATAGAGAGGTGAGAGATAGAACATGAGCTAATGGAACTAGAGGTGAGAGATATTGTAAAGGTGCTATCAAAGGTGAGACAGGCACAAATATTTATGGATCAATCTATAGCATGACAAAATGCAAGTGCGTTATAATGTGCTCATGTTTTGTCCTACTATAGAAATGGTAAAAAGGCCTGGACCCCCGTGATCCATGCCTGCATGCTCTGTTTTCATGTTGTTTATGTGTGTGTTCTAACAAATAAAAAGTGTTTTCATGTTGTTGAGAAGTTCACATGCACAGTTTGCACATTCTACCACCTTTGCATGATCTTTCCACCACCTTTTCTACTTTGCCAACTTGAGGAGGAAATAACATAGTTTTCACATCGAATTTGATATATATCTATTCAAGTTTCAATTTTGTAGTATTGTAATGTTAATTGTGATTGAATTTTAGGAATTTAACATTATAGATTGGTTAATAGTATTGTTGTTACTAATTCTATTTGAGTGTTATTCAATTTAACGTTGAAAAGGAAGCAATTGGTGAAAAACTCAAATTGTTGAGGAGTTGATGCAAGAAGAAAAAAACACTACATAATTGGGTACTCTCTCCATTCGAATCTTTGTTTTTTAGGTATGTCAAGTCTTTACATGCATGTTCTTTACATTTTCCTTAATTCTATTTGAATTACTTTATCATGCTTTATCATACATGTTTATATCACTTACATATCTAGTATGCATAATAAAAGACTATGTATATACATATCTTGTGTTTATATAATAGACTATGTTTTAAATTAGTTCATGGTATGCATAATAAAATATATCTCAAAGGTCAACATTAATTAAAATAGACACAATCACGATCAAGAAAGCAACCTAGAATCTCCCATGGTGCCATGTATATTTTATAGACTTGGGCTCTTTAATAATTATGTGTAATAATGAATTAAACAGACCTTAACATACTGTGATGTCAAACTATACAAGAATAAATCCTTACAACATATAAATATACAACCCTTTAAGCATAATGAAATACTATTATCTTGTCATATTAACAAGTTAAAATACAAATGAATAGGTGCCAAGATCATACAAGTATGCACATGACATGATGATTTATATGCACATATCTTAGGCTAGGACATTCCTTATGCACCTATTCATGATGATTTGTATGCACATGACATAACAATATTTCAAAATTTCCTAATTTTCCTTTGTTAGCACATGATAGTGGTTACCTTGATTGACTATATACCATTCAATACCCTAAATTACATAGATTAGCGTAATGATTTTTATGACAGTCCTAGGTATGTCTCCAAATATTCATGTTTCCAAGCTAATGTCCACTTGTTTCCAACTTCTTAGACATGCAAGAAATAATTTTGGGAATTATATTCAACATAAATAAGTCACTCTTAGTCAATAGAAGCCAAAGTACATCCATTTGCATTCATGGATTAGTTAAGGACAACAAGGTGGTAAATTTGTTGCCATTGGCAACTTCACAAATTTGGTGTCTTATCTTGTCCTCCTTGGTTTTCTCCATGGATCTCCATCATTGTCTTCATGAATCATATAATTCATCATGTCACAGTGGCTTCATCATTCCATAAGTATCTTCTATTCCCTTGTAGGATAGCAAACAGAGTTTTTGTGGTATATCTTGCAGAAAACAACTTCAACCCACAATCCAAAATTTAAGGGTGGTTGTTTTGTAATACAAGACCTTAAAATTGACTATCCCACTTGACAAGAGGCCTAATTAGGCTTGTGCAAATAGGTCACTACAGGTTTTTTGATCTCCAGGCTTCCAATCTTCAAACCAAGACTCCAAACATGTCAAATTGGGTCTGCCTCAACCTTTTCAATCATTACAAACACCTTCCAAAGAGTTTCTCTACAAACCCTAACCCTTATGCAACTTAATTGCCTAAAAACATGAGTTTTTAGGGTGGAATAATTTGCCTCTAAAATGCACATGATTATCTACTTGAGTTTGGCATTGCCATATTAATGAGCCTTGACTTTAATAATTGTCTTTTGATGTCCCTTCTTCACCCTCTACACTAATCCAAACCATGCCCTAGTGTGATGTCTCCCACGATCTCAATCACATATCCTTTCATGACTAGATGGTTATCAACAAGTAGTCAACATGAAGTCCCATGTACTCTTCACTTTTCCCAATGGTTATAATGCTTTGTATGGCTGCAATAATGCTTTGTATGCTTTGTACCTATTTTGGTTGAGTGACATTTACTCTTCTACATGATGATTGTATGTACATTTACTATGAAGGGTTGAATGACATATATTTTAGTTATTTGTATGCTTTTATTTCTTAGGAACTAATATTGGTCTCTTTATCATGCTACAAACAAATTCTCTGTCATGCCAAGGAAACAATCAAGAATTAATCCAACACAGGAAGAGATAGAAGCTAAGAATGCAAAGAAAGAAGCGACTATGAGGGAACTTCGTGAGAAGAGGAAATTAGACACGATAAATGAAGACATGCCAATTGAAGAGGAACCACAACCATCGCAAAGAGATATGGTATTGGTGGCACAAAGAGAATGAATGCAAAAACTTTGTGCTATGAGAGATTTGAATACCATAGTTGGAGACACGTCCTCTACCACAAGTCAACATGTAGGGAAACCATCTACCACATCTCAAGTTGAGAGTAAATCTTCACTCACATGTGATGAAGGAGGTACGCCATCATTCCCACCTCAACTTCAAGGTATGTCATCTATTCCATCTTCGATCGAAGGTATGCCATCTAGCCCATCTCATTTAAATACTGATGAAATTCCTAATGTTGAGATGAATTTACCTAACTTAACACCACCTAGAATTTTGCATAGAAAGCCAAAGTATTTGATTGATATTGATGAGAATATTTTGTATCCAATGGAAGGTAAGATTCCAAAATGCACTTGTAGAAGATATGCTCATAAGATTTAGAGATTGTTCTTTGAAAAGTTAAATGAGACTGCAAGATATCAACTATTTATTGAAATGATGCGAAGTATTGATGAAGGGGGTAAATCACAAAACACACAACAAAAAAAAATTGAACATAGAAAATAGAACTCTCTTTTATTGATCTTGGAAACTCATTACATTACAGAAGCTCAATTATAATCAGAGGAATCAATCCTCCACAGGCTGCAACACACTATAGCTACACATCACCAGGCTTTGGAATCTTCTGCCTTTTGTACCTCCAAATCAGCTAGGGTTTTTGTTTTCCCACTTATTCTTGACTCCATACTTGCCCCCTTAACTCTACTACTGCCCAGGGTTCCCAAAATAGTCATAAATAGCACTTTTTGGTGGCTTCCAGCTAATTTTCAAATTTTGCAACTCCCTCCAAAAGTAGATCAACTTCCGGGAAGCATAACTTTTGATCCGAGTGTCTGATTGACGAACCATTTTAAGCACCGGAAAGCTCACGATGTGAACTATCATGTGGGAAATCTATAAATATATTTTTATCAACTTTTTGGGACATTATGGGATGTTTTAGTGCCTCATATCTCATTCTAGAAATTTTCAAGGGCTTTTCAGAAAACAAAAACTTTAATATCTTTCAGCTCACAAATGATCTTTGTCTGATTCCTTTGCCAAAGGTATTATATTTTAGTTATGTAACTTTATGTAAATTTTCGCTTCAATCCATGCCCAAATGCAAACTTTCCTAAAATAGCAGGTAAACTCTCCAAAACTGGTAGTTTGTTATTTTTAGCAGTTTTAGAAAAACTAAAAGTCCTACATCATTATTCTGGATATTATGGAACCAAAAAAACTAATTATGGAAAGAAATGAAAACAACTACAATTATTTTGAATTAACTTCTTTTTGGGTGATGCAAGGTTGCCCTTACACCATTGGATGCTCCCGCATCAAGTATAAAGTATAGGTCCATCATGAAGATTCTTGGGTTGAGAACATTAGAGGCTTCAAGTAAAAAATCTATTGTCAAGAATCTAATGAGTGCGTATGAGAGTGTGGGTAACATCTCACACACAAAAGATTGTAATACAACATGGCATGTGATTACATCGACTATAGTAAGTAGTCAAATGAGGAAAGCTTGTCTCATTAGAAAGATGAGTCAAGCATTGAGAATTAATAGAAAAACTTTATCAAGAGCCATTGGAAGATGCCAATGAATTATGGGCATTCTTGGGGAGACTACCACGAAAAGATAAACCAATTGTTGAGGCATTGAGATCACTAATTGAAGACTTTTGGAAGAATTACACAAGGGTATCTCTGAATCAAAGGGATGTGGTAAGAAGGACAATCGATAGTCAAAATCTAGATCCACATCCAAAGTATTTTTTGGGTATGACTCAAACACAGTTTTTTGGTAAATTTCTAGAGACGTATCCTCAAATTAAAATTTGTCAAAGATATTTTGAAATGCTAAAACCTTTCTATGTCAAGCTAAATCACACATGCACTACTTGTTGTTGTAGATTACATAATGAATTTTCTAACCATTTTGATGTTTATCGGTCTATATGTTTAGATTTGCATACTAACAATGTTTTGCAGGATTGTGGCATACATGCCACACCATCATCAAGAGACTTCATATTAAGAATTTTATGTGAAAGAGAGGAAGGTCAAATATTCTACAGGAAATTATGCTTGGATGGAACATGTCAGCATTGCGGTGGCTTGCAACGTATGCCAATATGTTAACATATGGACAGAACACATGCAGCTGGAAATGAACTAGTAGAGTTCGGCAAGTATAAAATAATGGTATACAATATAAAAGATGGTAAAGAAGCAAAGAGGTGTGAATTGGTTATTGAAAAGATTCTAGTGTATCAGTTTATGCCTATATTTTCTGACAACATAGTGTATGAGTATGCAAGACATGCCCATAGAGCTTGATGGTTGGACTTACAATTCAAATTATGCAAGGACACATTTCCAATTGGTAGCATTGTTTCAGTCATCAACTTTGTAGAGAACTATAGTCTACAGCCATAGCGTGAGGTGCAATCACAATATTACAACTCAATATAGGTTTCTATATTTGTGCACATCACATTCATTCATGTGAATGATAGTACAAAGGATGACAGAAAGATCATAAGGGAGTATCATTTCTATATCAATGATGATCGTACGCATTCTACGGAGTTCATGCAAGGTTTCTTTCAGGTGTTCTACAATGATTTGGCTAGAAGGGGCATATGGTTCAGTCAGCATATCATATGGTCGGATAACTATGCGTCACAATTCAAGAACTCGTGAAATTTCTATTGGCTGAGTAGGAGGCATAATTTTACAGGTATTTAGCATATGTGGAACTTTTGTGAGGCTGGGCATGGAAAGGGGGAGCATGATGGTGTAGGAGCATGTATCAAAAGAGCCATAGCATGAGAAGAGTTAAAGTATACAGATAATGCAAAGTTGACAGATACAAAATCGAGTGGTGTAATGCTTCCATGGGTCCAGGTAATGAAGGTAAGTCTTTAGTTCCTAGATTTTTTTTGGTTGATAGATGATACTAACATTACACCATATGAGGACTATTCTACACTGACATGATCAAGTGAGATGCACTCTTTCAGAAGCTCAATTGCAGGTTCATGGAGTATCTATACATGAAAGATGTCATGCTTTTGTTCTTCCTATACAATTCAATCCTGGGATGAGTGCGAGTCAAAGGAGTTGGTTGACGATGGAAGTTAAGTTATCTTAGCCCACTTGACATGTATCAACCCCCGACGGTATTGGAACTAACACAGATGGAATCATTACTTGACTTTGACCACATATTAGATCTAGTTCAACCAGGTAATATATCTATTTGCATAGTTTTTGAAATTCCTAATGTTAGCTTACTTTGTAGTGTTTTTGTAATGTTGACTAATTTCATCTAACTTTCTACACATATCAATGTAAGGCATGTATATGCAGTTATTGCCGATGAAGATAACAAAGAGGGAACAAATTATTACTTGTGTCATTGTATTGAGGCCAAAAAGAAATTAGAGGCCCTAGTTACAGATGGAGAAAACATCGAATACCTTATAGGCTTAGTGGTTGTTACTAGAACATGGCTTAGAAGGTACCCACATAAGAGTGTTAATGTTTGGTTGTTTCACGACTTTGACACGCATCAGAAGATTCTTCATTACTCAAACCTTGTCATGGCATCCAATGTTCATTTGATACAATATCGAGGTAGACCTTTGAACAAGACCTTGTGGAAGGTGCGCGAGTCTGACCATGAGGCAATACATGACACAATAAAGAGTAGAGCAAACCCAAATGGTTTGTTTGATTAATTTGTAAGTATTCACATTGATTTTGTAAAGTCATGTTACATTGATTTGTAAGTATGCACATTAATTTGTAAGTTTACATAGGTTTGTCTTTTTTATTTGCTGCTACATTTTAACACATAAACACATTTTTACATCATCATGTTATGCTTCATGGGGTTAGACCTAAGTGATGGATGAAGTTGATCCTGAGAGTAATGTATAAAATCTAGGTAATGTATAAAATATAGGTGTCTCTAGGTGTCTTGGTTTCTAACTAGATAATAGGTGTCTCTACTTGTATCTTAGGTATATACTATATGTCAAGTAGGTAGTTAGAGACTAGAAAAAAGGTATTTAATCTAATATAGGTGTCTTAGGTAGATACTATATATCAACGATCTGCCTAGAGACTAGAATAAGGTATAATCTAGAATGATCTAGGTGTCTTCTAGGTAGGTGTCTTCTATAATTTAATCTAGGTGTCTTAGGCATGTACTATATGTCAACTAGGTCTACCATAATAGGTGTCTTAGGTAGAACTATAATCTAGGTGTCTAGGCAAATTAGGTCTAGACTACGATAAGGTATAAAGACTAGGTGTCTTAGGTCTACTATGTCTATAAAATCTAGATACATCCTATACAATAGGTGTCTTAGGTGTCCTATGTCTACTAGAATACATGTGTCTTAGGTCTTAGGTGAGGCCACATGAGCTTCCACCTTCACATGGTTGGCCTTGTCAGTATAGAATATTTATACTTCTTGAAGCTAAGGGAAGCTCTTTTTCTTAATAGGAAAACTTTATCGACTTCAGTGTCCTCATGGTGCAGGGGCACCTAGGTTGTCATGCCTCCAAGAGGGGTCAAAAAGTGAAATTTTGTTTTGATTGAGTCAATTGTATGTAATAAGGTCTTCTAAGACCATTTCATATGTTTTTGAGTCAGTTTGAGTCATCTGGGGTCAGTTTGAGTCTTGAGTCTTGTTGCAAAAAAGTGTCAATGTTGTCAAGTTACACAAAGCAACTTTTGTATTTTTGCATTTTTAGTGTCATTCTCCTGATGCGACCAAACTGATAGTTCCAATGCATCTAGATGGGTACATTTAGGCTAAGCATAGTCCTATTTTGCATGCAAACATGCCAAAACAGTCTGAGCTACATTGTACTGGTGATATCCCTGAAGAGTCCAAAGTGCAAAAAGGTAGCAATCTTTGACGAGATGTTACTAAGAAACTATGTCACTTAGAGACATTCTATTTAAGGTAAAATGATCATGTAGGGTTCCTCTATAATAACCTCTCTCATTTTTTTATATCTCTGAGGCATTTTCCCGTGGTGAAAGGTTTTCTGCTGCCCCAAAAATCATCAGGAGGCAATGTAAAGTTGCAAAGGGATGTAACTTTTGTTCTCCTCCTTGTGTAGCCAAACCAACAGTTCCAATGCATCTGGATGGGTACATTTACACTAGGCATGTTCCTATTTTTCACCCAAACACGCTAAAATAGTCCAAGCTACATTAAACTGGTGATATCCCTAAAGAGTCCAAAGTGCAAAAAAGCAGTAATCTTTGACAAGCTATTACTCAGAAACCATGTCACTTAGAGACATTCCATCTAAGGAAACATAATCACATAGGGTCCCTCTACAATAACCTTTCCTAATTTTTTATATCTCTGATGCATTTGCCCATGGTGAAAGGTTTTCTGCTGCCCCAAAAATCGTCAGAAGGAGGTAGTGTAAAGTTGCAAAGGGGTGTAACTTTTGTTCTTCTCCTTGTGCAGCCAAACTGACAATTCCAATGCATCTAGAAAGGTATTTTTAGGCTAGGCATGGTCCTATTTCATACCCAAACATGCCGAAACAGTCCAAGCTACATTGTACCGGCAATATCCATAAAGAGTCCAAAGTGCAAAAAGGTAGCAATCTTTGACAAGCTATTACTCAGAAACTGTGTCACTTAGAAACATTCTGTCGAAGGCAACACAATCACGTAGGGTTTCTCTACAATAAACTCTCTCAATTTTTATATCTCTGAGGCATTTTCCCATGGTGAAAGGTTTTCTGCTGCCCCAAAAATCATCAGTAGGAGGTAGTGTAAAGTTGCAAAAGGGGTGTAACTTTCATCTTGCTCCTGATGTGACCAAACTAACTATTCCAACACGTTTGGATGGGTACATTTAGGCTAGGAATGGTCTTATTTTTCACCCAAACAATCTGAAATAGTTTGAGCTACATTGTACCAGTGATATCTTCGAAGAGTCCAAAGTGCAAAAAGGTAGCAATCTTTGACGAGATGTTACTTAGAAACTGTGTCACTTAGAGACATTTTGTCTGAGGTAACATGATCACATAGGGTCCCTCTACAATAACCTCTCTCAATTTTTTATATATCTAAGGTCTTTGCCTGTGTTGAAAGGTTTTCTGTTGCCCCAAAAATTATCAGAAGGAGGCAATGTAAAGTTGCAAAGGGGTGTAACTTTTTTTCTTCTCCTCATGCTACCAAACTAACAATTCCAACACATCTATATGGGTATGTTTAGGCTAGGTATGGTCCTTTTTTGCATGTAAACATGTCGAAACAGTCCGAGCTACAAACACTAACTAGTCTTCAATCTTCAAACACTGCAAATACCATGATATCTTGCATAAAGCTATCTTTTAGCCTTTTATAAAGGCATGCCCATCAAATTCAACCACATAGAGATGACCATTTATATTCCAAATACATTTTAAATACTGACCTTCCAATCCTTTTTCTCACCCTCATATTAATTAAATATGACCTTCGATTATGATTTGGTCCTCGGGCTTATGAGAGTTTACCGGAGAGGCAGGTTGAGTTAGGTTGAAGGGCCGGTGAACTAATGACTTAAAGACCCTTTAGTAGGTTAACTTAAGTGATAGTAACCTATGATTATAAGTTAATATTAAATTAAAATAAAAGTGCACTTTACACATGACAGACAATTGAGGGTTTTAAAGTCTTAAGAAAAGTAGATTTGTTTTAGTGTTTAATGCCCAATATGTAAACCCTCACTATTAATAAGAAAGACTTAAACATTCTAACTTTCATCAAGAGATATCTAGGACATTTCAAAGACCTCAGGGAAATTAGAAGAAAGACATTAGAGTATGACACTTATCATAGGCTTAGGGTTCTAAGACATGAACAACTTCACATTTGAATCAAACTCATGACTCCCCTTGATAAATATAACTCTCCTTGATGATGACATTGTAGTATGATTATGAAATCTTGTGTCTTCTCTGACTTCTTATTGCATGAACAAAACCACATCCACCATGAACATGAACCTTGCATCATATCAACCTTCCAAGATAGACCTTATTATGAAAACATATTCACAAAAAAACCTTGCATGAATAAAAACACATCCACCATGAACATGAACCTTGCATCATATGAACCGTGTTTGCCTTGTGCAACATCAACATGAATTGAGAGACCTTATCATGAAAACCATATTCACAAAATCATGCACCTCATGACCATCACCTACCTTGAATCACTGTATCACCTTATCAACATCATGGCATCAACCTTGACATCAATGACAAATAACCTTGAACCTCTGACATCAATGACAAACAATCTACAAATTGCTTTATGGAATTAGAGTCAAATTAGTAAATGTGATGACATTATACATATTAACATGGTGAGATGCAAAGTATACATTTATAATATTAACCACATTCTCAAAGGGATGGTTGATAACTTATGGTAGCCTATAGCCCCAATGTTATGTTGCATACTAAAATTAGGTAAGACTCAATGTACTCTCATAACCTCGCCTTATATGCAAGAGGAATTACATTTAATAACCACAATGGTCATCAGGTGCTCATAAGCATATGATTTTGGCTATCTTATTCAAAAAAACATACTCTTTGCATCCCAATATGGTATAATAATAAGAAATTAAAAAATATTTTCAATTGAGCAACTCATAAAGAATATGGATCAACATACTCATTTGAATATTTTCAATTGAGCAACTCATAAAGAATATGAATGTTTTCTATTCAACATGATGATTCATTTTTATTTTAAATATAACTTTTATCTTTTAGTTCCAGAATGAGGTTTAGGTGATACTTGAATAACAATAGCTGGCTTATTGGATCAACAAATAGCCTATGTAATACAATTGGAATTTAAATATTTGAAGTAACCATCTACAAATATCCATTGAAACATAGATTTATAATACAAATTTGGATGCCATCAATAAAAAATATTTGTATTAACCAAATATCCATATAGGCATACATCAATATATGTCTATATAAGTATAACATATATACAAAATAGCCATATAGGCTTACAAGAATGCCATATAGGCATACAATGTCTCATATATGCAATACAAAATATATGTTCACAAATCCCATATAGGCATACAACAAAGGACCCCAATAAGCATTCATTCCCCTCTGTTCAGTGAAGGGAATAGATCATGAGTAGCCTTTGATCTTTGGGAGGATGGAGACATGTATGAGGGTGGTCTACTACGAACCTGAGGGTTGCTCCTCTTATTTAGTTCTTCGTGGATCTGTAGCTATTACAATTAAAAGTATAGACATTAATATATAGAAATTACATGTTATAAAAAATGAAACATTTAACAAATAATCACTTACCACTACCATATAATCTATCTCCTCATTTGCCTTAGTAGCAAGATTAGGCTGTGGTGATGTCATGTCCTATAGAAACCATCGAGATAGAAATTAAACTTCAAATTAATAATCATTTGATTTTTTTAAAATAAACAACTATAACAATGAATGTAAATTGAAATTTACTAATCTACCTCATACCCCCATCAATGGCATGGAGCTATGAATCACAGTGGACACACCATGCTCCATTGCCCTATGAACCTTAGGAGGTGTCTTCGCAGCCTGCATCATCTAAAAATAAAACAACATTATTCAATTACAAAACTAGAATAGTGATACAAGTCATGGCTCCTAACATACACACACGTTCACCTGAACATGGAAGTACACACAATAAAGCACACTATTATATTCATTGTCACCAATGCATCACTATGATACAACTAGACACATAATACACATAATCACAGTGAAAATTTTGCTCTCTTGGTGATATACTATAGCTCTTTCTTATGCTTCCTCAAGTCTCCATTGTTGTTGTGCTCTTTTGGTACATGTTTATGTGAGTTCTTGGAGGATTTGTGTTCTCATTCATCTCAAAGAATATAATAGTATTAAATGAAGGGTACTCATTAGACTTAGGTGGGTTATATGTAGGATCAGATGTAGGGATGGAAGAAATTGAGCCAATAGGATTGACATAAGTTTGTAGGGGAAAGGGTTAGTGTAGATTTGAAGATTTTGGTTAGGGGTGACTTGTTGCCCCCATAATTAATACCTAAAACCTAGATGATGTTTGAGTCAATCATATGCTATATAAGATGTCATAGGCTGATGCCTCTCTCTGGTGTCATGTCCTGGGGTCTAATTGGTGGTAATTAGATAAGATTATTAGAGAGAATTTGTCGAAGAATAGTGTGGAGGGGATCAACAAGCTTTGATAGACATGTATGGAAAATGTGGTAGCATAGACAAGGCAGTGAGCTATTTGAAAAGATGCCTCAAAGAAAAGTGGTCTCATGGTGATGTCCTTGTCTATGCATCTGCTTCTCATGGCATTCCATGAGAGCACATTTCTTTGAGGCATTTTTTCAAATTTAACTATATTGTAATTGAAATTTTGTCATCTATCAACATCTAGCTATTAGTTATGCAATGTCTAATAATACTTTGAGTTTGAAAATGTGCAATTCAATGTAATCAACAATATGAATATAAAATACAGAAATCTAGTAAGTACAATTCATTAGTTAAACTATTTATTTTATTACCTTAGTGAAGCTTTAAACTACACCACTACTGGCAGGTGTTGCTATGAAATCTCCAAGATTAACCTATTCAACATCCAAAATTAGATATTAGAATACCATTCATATAACAATGCTAGTCACATGTAATATTTATAATTGTTTACTAGTTACATACCCCGGCAGTAGATGTCGTAGTGTAAAATGTAGGTGGCATATTGCTGGGAATTGCATCAATGCTATGACCCTGAAATTTCATCAAAATCATCAAACTAAATTAGTTAATATTTCATTTCAAAAATGAAATTTAATAAATTAAATTCAATGAAATTGCTAACATTTTCCTGAGTATCAAGGCTGAAAGTCTCACTTAGGAGGGTATCTGTCATCACCATCTGCTCAGCTGCAGATGTAGCCTGTGCACCTATGTCCTGACTATCCATGGGGTCATAACCATAGGCTGACCTACAAGTTTGACAAGTATGGGGTGGAACCCTACTTGCACTCTCCCCCAACCCATGCTGTGCTATAGGACTAGCATGCTCTATGATGCTCTGGGTCAAGGCACTAATGGATTGAAGTGTCTTGACCTCAACACTCTCCTTCACAACAGAAGGGATAGACACATGCTCATGGGCTGGTCTGCTAACTACTTGTCTCACTGGCCATTGTGGGTCAACACGTGCCCCTGGTCTATCTTGTGTTGACTCCCCACCTCTACCCTGAAACTCCCGCATATCAAAATAGTTTGGCACTTTATTGAGGACAAACTCGCAGTAGAGTTTCCTTAAAAAGTATTATGGGACTTCATTATTATTGCATGAAGGATGGTCAAAAACCATCCACCACCTCTACCCAAAATTGTCCCTTATCGCCTGGTTGTTGCACCAATGGATAGGGAACCTCTTGCATGTAATGGGTGGAGGTTGATTTGTTCGTGGGTTTGTGAAAATGGAACATAAGTCCAATTTTGTAATTTGTAAATTTTTTACTTCTTCATATGATAGATTGTCTACATAATACTCTCTAAATTCTCTCCTCTTTTCCGACCAACTAGATATTTGCTTGTTGATTGAATCTATATTTGATAACATAGATTCAAGAGATTGAGCAAGCGTGGATCTATGGAAGGTTGAAGTTAAAGGATTTTTCAACCTTGCAATTATGTCTTCAATTTCTTTTTTATTGTTTTCAATTTGCCCCATTAGATTTTCTTGTGTTCCAGGGGCATGTCGAGGAATGGATGGAGTTTGTTGTTTGGGTTGTTCTTCGACAGGTATTTCCTATTAAGGTGATTCAGGATTTTGTGGATTTTCAGGAGGAGGAGGAGGAGGAGGTGCATTAACATTTCCTATCAATTAAGGAAATTTACATAAAAAATCAACTTAAACCTACCTATTTAGAAACAAATTCACACAAAAAAACAAATAAAACTCACTCCTTTGGCTTGCTCGACGTCGTGGCGGCATTTTGGCGATGAATCGATGAGATTTTGGTGTCAAATTTGGTCTTCAAAAATGTGAGCGCGCTCCTTAGGGTTTACAGGTCGTGGGTGTAGAGAAAATAAAATGAATGAATGAACATAAATGCTCTTTTTTTTATATATACTTAAACATAATGTGAGTATGTTATGGCTTGGTTTTGCCAAGCCTTAGGCTCATCATCACCAAACCAACGTGAGCGCGTTATAACGCACTCACGTTATGGATTAATATTTTTTGAAAAAAAGTTGGCCACTTTTTGGCCCCCTAACTTTTTGTACCCACCCATATTTAATATTTGTAATATATGTTATATATATATATATATAATCCAAGAAATTACTTTGTGTTTATATCAACAAAATAAATTAATAACATTAATAGCATAAACATCTATTAACAAGAAATGATAAAAAAATAGTAACTACTATATGTGGGGTCTTCCCCTCCATCCGTCGCTACCTACGCAGCCACTGGGGAATGGGGAAAACCCTAGTCCCTCCACCAAAGGTTCAAAATTTGTTTTTATTTGTAAATTCATCTTTTTCTTATATATATAATTTCTTTCAACTTTATTTAATATATAATTTATGTCATATAATTAATATATATTTATTTATTGATTTAAACTTATATATATATATATATATATATATATATATATATATGAAATTATATTAATAAGTAGGCTCTTTTATTTATTATAAAATAAATGATATAAAGATGTTTATTTCTTAACCTTCAAACATAAACTTTCTTTAAAAAAAAAAATAATTTAGTGATAAATAAAGAGAAAGTATACAACTCAAAAACTTAGTTTCTTTTTTAATGTATACATTCTTTCCTCATCTTAAGAATACAACTAAAATGGGCCATAGCTTAAAGGAATTTCAGAATAAATTAAGAGTTCATATTTTCATTTCTAAATCCAAATGCAATAGTTATATACATGAATGCAAATCTGTATTATTATTTATTTATTTATTTATTTACAAATTTTGCTTAGCTACACACATTTCTTTCTTCTTATGAATAATAATAAATTTATTGAATGTCTAAACTTTAACATAGTAAAGAGAGAAAGTATAATCTTTGTCAACATTTATACATTTTGAAAGTTTGAAAATTAATAAGGGAAATATGTACAATGGTACTAGTAACACATGCTACCTCTTGACATTACCATAGGCATATACATCACATAAACAACCTTTACATCCTTTCTCCTAGGAATTTGCTATGGTTTTTCCAAGCTGTTCACATACATCACAAAACTCTCTTACATGAAGGATTTCTTCTTGAACAAGAATTTCAACTCCAAAATATGAGACTTTTCTCCTTCCTTTGCTCCTTGGTAAACTTGCAAAACAAGAAAACTCCAACCAAAGATCAATAGATTTTCTCACCTCCCAACTATTGGCTTGCTCACAAGCCACCCCTGAGCTAGGAGGCCAACTATGAAGCCCAAGGAGCACACACAAACAATACATCATTCACTTTTCACAAAACAAACAACACAAAATCCCAACCAAGGTTATACAACATAAAGGATTCCAACAAGAATCCAGAATAGGGGGAGTAGAGTAGAAAACTCTACCTTGGGGAAATAAAAACAAATACACCAAAATCACATATGCATATCTTCATTATTCTTCAAATCTCCCAAAACTTCCATAACAATTTTACCACCAAAATCACAATACTCCACTACCAAATGACACTCATGCCAAGTCTCTCTCTCAAGAGAGTGAGTTTTTCCCCAAGGAGGATTCTTACCTCCCTCAACCCCTCACATGGGTTGCTCTCAACCATTTTGGGGAGACAACCCAAACAACATTTCACCCAACCCAACAACATAATTACAAACCCATCAATAACAAAGGAGGAAAAATACAAGAACACAACCACACATTCACTCACTTACCATTTTCCATAACATTCAAGAACAAATCTAATCTACAAAGAAGGAAGCATACCTCAAAAAGATTTTCCCAAAGGTTGGTGAAGCACAATTTTGGTGAAGTTTCTCCAAGAATTCCACTAGCCTTCCCTTCAATCTCCCCAAATCTCTCACTCTTCAACTCTCAATTGCACAAGTGAAGTTGATTTTCCAAGTGTTTTCTCCATTTTCAAAGAGGGTATAAGTAATGGATGACATGTCACACCTCCTCTCCAAATGAGAAGGTGCCACATGGAATCCTCCTCATCCCACTCAAACAACCCTCAAACACCAAGGAACGATTTGACTCCTCAAAGCTGTCACACATGTGTGAGGCCTAGGGGAGAGGAGTGTACTTGTACACTCTTCTCCAAATTTCTTCCTAAGTTGGCTCCCACATGTGTGGAGCCTTGGGATGAGGTGGTACTTGGTCAAATCATCATCCCCAAACCTAGGAGATTGGAAGGAGATGGTGACAAGTCCACCATCTCTCTTCCCCAAGCTTGCTCACGCCACTTTTTTCCCAAGGGATTTGGGAGTCATCTAAATCACTCAAATCCCAAAATTTCAAAGCCCAAAAGACCCCCAACCCCAAGGTATATGACCTAGGGACTTAAAATGAATAAAATACTCATGAAAAGACCTCTCAAACCTCCTCAAAAGTGACCCCAAGTTTTAAATTCAAAATAATACACACAAGCAACCAACTCACCACCCATGCCAACTCACTTTTACACACAATTTAAAGAAACTAAAATAATCTCAGTAAATAAATCACATTACACATTACACATTTACAAAAGACTTTAGTCCCCATATAGACTAATGTAAGGCATCACAGACAATTCATAGAGGTTTCTAGTTGACCTCTGAATTTCCATTAGTCATGGAAGGTACCTGCACATCTCAATTGTACATGTCAATTTGTCCAATAAGCATATATACATAGCCGAAGCAACTTGAGTTAAATTTCAATTATAATCATATTCAATGCAAACATCTTTACTCTAATAATAATCAAAGTCCAAATGAATGTCAATTACATATCAATACAATTTCAATCATCATTCCACGATATCTCGTAATGTCATCACACTAACCTACTAACCTCATATATTCAATTTCAATTGACATCAACTTGTTAAATTAAATAATCCCAAGCTTAGTTTAATTTTCAATAAAATCAATTAGGAAATTGAATCATTTCAAATCGCATATAACTAATCCAATTCAAGTACACATTCATTATATAAGGCTCAAAGAATGCATAACTATTTTCTATTTAAATCATCTTCACCATAAACAAATTAACTCAATTACTCAAATCAAAGCATTGTCCATGGTACTCTATCACAAGAAACATAAGTCCAAAATCAATTAGTCTTGCATCTAGGTGAATCAACAATAATAATCCCAATAGTGCTAACAATTATGCTTTGTAAGAAAGGGCCTCACAGAGTGGAATGATAATCTAGCTATCTCACAAATACACCATCATAACATACAAGGTGAGTTAACTATGTTATGCCATTTAAATCCACAACTCTAATCTTGGCATCTTTGTCTGATGTAACTTATCCAAGAGGATCACAAATCTATACACACTATCCAAATTCTAGGAGTATCCAACACCATAATAGGACCCCATCGTGTAATTAAATTATCCACACAATGGTGGGCCTCACATCCTCCCCCCTAAGACTAAACTTCCTCCAGGAAGTTAGCAAGAGGGTAAGGGTGGATTGACCCACTTTTGAGTCATCCAACATGGCAAAGGGTCACGTGGATTATTTAATTGATAAGGGGAAAGCAATAGCTATATAAAATAGTCACCTACCTAACAAACATTCTATACAATAATCTTCTTCATGATAGTAGCAATCAAACATCAAGATGATTACTCACATCAAACAAATCTACTAACATAACAACATAGGATAAGGCATCCGATCCCCCTAACACTCTCACAAGATGGATAACAGGTCCCATAAAATGAAGTTACACCAAGGAAGGTTGATCC
This sequence comes from Cunninghamia lanceolata, assembly GCA_027924645.1. NCBI lineage: Eukaryota > Viridiplantae > Streptophyta > Pinopsida > Cupressales > Cupressaceae > Cunninghamia > Cunninghamia lanceolata. Next base: position 6,399,663 of record BSBN01000261.1, on the reverse strand, counting down.
ATATAACCCAGTTATTTTCCTTAAAAACTAACAAATACCTAAATGCTTTTAGCCATGGATCAACTAATTAAAAAACACAAAGGAGAGTTGTCCAAACTAAGGAGCCAACAAGACATTGCATTCAACATAGCCATATCAAGCATTTAGGTTATTCTTGTAACCACTACTATTTTATAACTCTTAGTTCATACACGGACACACATGCCTTCATTGTATTCATCATCAAAAAGGATTTGCTAGACCCATAAGGTGAGATTTGTTAGGATTAACAAGAGCTATAGCACTTTCAACCAACCATATATCTATGTAACTAACCTAACTACCCATGTGGTTGAAGTACCATTAAGCCAAATTTTGAGCGGTTGATGAATTCATACAACCTTATAAACAATGGAATCAATAAGCAACATATATCTAATAAGGCAATAGGATTGTCTCAAGGCTATCCCAAGTATCCCTTCCTACTTTTCCTAGTACTTTACTCATGTTTATTTAAGGATATAACCTCTAGAAGAAAAGTTCATGAGGAACACCCACCTAGAACTTAGGGAAATAGAAAGGAAAAAAAATCATGTCTATCCCTCTTTGCTTCTATTTACCTCATTTGACTATATAATTCCATACCCCAACCATCTACTCCCCTTTACATCCTACCAAGTACCCCTTTATGGATGTGGTAGTTCACATGAGTCATATTACTACACATGTACCAACAGTATATAATTTAAAAAAAAAGCCTCGAACAATAAAGCTTATAATAAGATAAGATCTCAAATTAAATTTACCAATAAAATTTTGAAAGACATAAATTCCAAAAAAAAAAGAAATGAAGTTTCAAAAGTGACATCCAATGCAACGTCCAAAATTTAAACCAAAAGTAAGATTACCAAACCCTCGAGGCAAGAGGATTATTTTCAAATAAATTGGCTAAGTAGCCCAAGATAATGAAATTCAAGACTATTGGTTTCACAAACAAGACAATTTTGTAAATAACTAAATACATAAGTAAAAATCTAGCATCACATAAAGAATTACACAATACAACGCCTCATGAATTTATCACATTCACCTAAGGGAGGAGGACGAAATGGAGTATCAACCATATAAAGATCACAAAATATAAATATATATTTTTTTAACATACAACCTTATGCATCATGCATCTCACGACATGAATTGAAATGAACGAAAAATGTCACATGTCTAGAAGCATCACATAAGAAAAAGTGTCTAGTACTTTCCTAGTAGGAACATAATCCAAATTCCCCCATGGATACTGCTAACACCATCATATTAAGTCACACTACCTCTATATCATGTGACAACACAACTACAATTTCATATTACACATCCTATCATTCTACCCATGTTATCAAGATAATAGAAAAAAAATTCATACTAAACTACTCAAGTTATGACTAGCATCATAGGGAATTCACATCAACTATCTTGGTAAGACTCGAAGCAATAGAGTTGAAGGTTACTCTAACCAAAAAGGTTCACAACTAGAATCAAACTTTATGATCATCTAAAACACTATATATATAAAACAATAATGCTAAGGACCCATTTACAAAGGTAGTCTCAAACTCTCATACCCATGGAAATGAGTACACACAAGTCAACAACTAACCCTAATATATTAACCAATGAGAAAACTAAGTTCTTGAACATGTTACAAGTATAGGCTCCAAGTTCAAGTGTATCTAAGGTCCATCTTCAACCCACGAGACATGAACGACAAGGAGTATATTACACTATGAACCAACGAGCGTGGTCCTAGTGTGTAGGGGAGTCTATTAGAAACACAAAGGATAAGGAGGAAAATAATCTTTTTTTTTTAAATCTTCCTCTTACAAGCCCTAGTTACACTAGCATACTCATATTCTAAAAGGGAATTCACCACAAGAGAAGACACCCACACAAAAAGGAATTTAAAAAATATATATATAGAGAGAATCTCACACATTTTCCTTCAAAGAGTACACTCATAATTACTTCAAGGAACACCTATGAAGACTGCACATAGCGTCTACAACTTTTATTTACTATGACCAAAGATGTGAAATCATGCAACCAATTGCATTAGGAATCGATTTCCAAGACTTTTCAAGATTGTCATAATGCCCATCGTACAAGATAGAAGAGGTGACATGAAATTATCTTATAACAACTACTTGATCTCCTTGAGCATCACCATGAGTCTTACCATACTTATCGACAAAAGGGTTCTAAAGGAGGTGCTTTTCGCAAAAACCCTTGTATCGCCAAACATCTCTTAACATTTAACTTCTTTTCCATAATATATCTTGATATCACTAAACTTGATTCAAGCCTTCTCTACACACAAAAAAATCCACTTTCCAACGATATCCACTACCTTAATAAGAATTTATTATATGTACCTATATAGTCGAGAAGGGAGACAATACTAAGAGGTTCAAGTTGTCCTTAATTTATACTTAATAAGAACTAGTATAGTATTTACACCCCTATTCTTATTTTGAGAATACCTTAGCATGGATTAATTACCTCAGGGTTGTCTAAACTCATCGATAATATTGATTAGAATATATCTCTAAAGGCCATTAAAACACTTCACCCTATGTTGCTTAAGGACATAGCACCACATCACCTAAACACAAGACACACTTATGATATAAGAAGCTCATAAGAAAGTGGATCATATGGTGTCACTAGGTTCATACCATGAAAATGGGTCACTAATTGCTATTATTACCTCACTCCAATAAGGAGGGTACACAAGATGGTAGATAATAGAGGGATCCTTATACACTATACAATCATATGCACACCCTAACCATGCTCAAGACAAGGATAATATGATCACAATGCATGAATGGATAGGTCATCTTCATGTTCAAACATCAAGGTGGCCAGAATCCAAAAGGAGTAACTAACACTCTCACGCAAGACAAGTGTAACCTAAAATCCTTTATTGTCTTAGTATTCCAAACAAGAGCCTCCTAAAATGGATAGATCTTGTTTTCCACATCACATGGTTTGCTAATTAGTAACATGGTGAGAGATAAATGAAATAAGGCACAAATTTCATTACTCAAGGTTGATAACTTCTTTCAAAGGAGAACTTCCCTTGCATGTAGAATACACCCTATCCCATTAACTAATTTAAGTGCATTTGATAACTCATACAAGTGTATTCATCATGCCACATGAAATACAAAAGTCTATAAGGAAAATATTCAATATTTATTTCTAGACAAATGTTGGAAACAAATCTCTTTCCTAAGGGTATTAAGCATATGGTTGTCGACAAATTTTATCTCAAGTTGAATATGCTCCATTTCCTAAGAGTAAGTTAGAGCTTCGCACACCTTAATCACTAATCAAATCATTTCCTAATAGATCCTTCTAGGGAGACACCCTAAAGATTGCTTAAGTGAAGGTTGCTAGGACTAGGATCATTAAAAACAATCTCGCATAATGAAAACACTTCTCCAATGTCTATGATATCAAGTCCTATACAAGGTTTAGCCAAATATAAAATAGATAAATCTACCTCTTTCTATGCAAGGTATCCTACCACCTTATTGAGAACATAGTACATACTACTTGAAGGTAACCACAACCACAATAGGTCCAACACATATACGTGCACACACACCCAGAGTTCCCAGAGTTTTGCAAAACATGGCTCTGATACCAAATGTCATGCCCACATTTTCATATGGATATGAAAAATTAAACCAACATTTTTTTTTCTAAACAAGTACTCGCACACTTCTTCTCAAGATTGTTTTACATATGCACTCAACAAATGTTGCACCTACAATGTCATAAAGAGTCTGCCGCACAAAGTGGGGAAGAGGGTAATATTGATTCTAACAACCTTAAGGTTTTTAACTAATCAGATTAAATGTGACATACAAATATCAACTCAGTACAAAGTCCAATCAAAATAAAGTAAAATATTATTGTTTTCAAACACCAAATTTAAAGTTGAACTTTCAAACTTATAAGGCATAATGTCGATTTAAGGTAGGATACAACCTATTCCAAAGAATTTAGACTTAATATCCTAACTAATTTATTAACCCAAAATAAAATGAATTAACATTTAACAATTTAAATAACAACCCATTTGAATTTAATCAATCAATATCCCATATCAAATAAAATCAACATAGCTCAAACATGTGTTTAAATTAGTAATGCCTATAATGCTAACAATAATAATAATAATAATAATAATAATAATATCCTACACATTTGAAATGACAAATCTACGTAGCCATGCCATTTAAATTTTTATTTTATTTTATTTATTTATCTTTTTCCTTTTTAATAAAATATACTATAAAACCACATATTGACAAGTTGTCCCATCTTCTATACAAAATATAAAAAAATGTATGAAATAAAATAAATAAAAATAAATACTTTATTTTCAACCCCATATATAAAATGATCCCTATGTATAGAGATTAAATCTTTTACCTATGGTTTCTCCACTAGCATATTTACTTGACAAAAGAAAATAATAAACAAAATAAACGTTTCAAAATATTATAAAATAGCTAAATAACAAGGTGCATAAAATGTATGGAAGAGATAAAGTAGTTTGTTCAATGAAAATAAGTCATTTAACTCAACTTAGAATAACATACATTAACTTAGATGTTAAGAGAGAATAATTTAATTTTGAATACACCTATTACCAGAGGAGTAAAAGAAAGAAAAAGGCCATTGTATAAGGCCAAAACCCTAAAGAGCAAAATGCTTAAGTTTATATATTTATAGGTTAATGTGGAGAAAGGAGCAGCGGTGGCCATTAGAGGGAGAGCAATGGAAGGTAAGAAGGAAGATATGCTTTCTTTCACAATTTGCATATTTAATATATTTTATTTTCTTTTCAAGAGGTCCTTGTTCTCAAGGGTTTATTTCATTTTCTCTACAGCTCTTGCCATAAAACTTTTATATATGTGTTTGCATTCTTATCATTATTATGATCGTTATTTTCTTTATAATAATATTGTTGTTGTCTTTGTTATATAATAATATTGTTGTTATCTTTGTTATTTATATGTAAGATTTCTTAAATCTATATTTTGTTTTGATTGCTGCCTTGTTGTGCTTACAGGTAGTATCATTGATAGGAGGGACCTCTACACGGGTATACAGGAAGTAAATATATTTCTAGATTTAACTAAAATGTAGATATGTAAAATGGATAGTAGCAAGGTTGGCTCCCAAGTGATATCCCTCCAGTTTCAGTATTTTTTTATAATTTATTTGACGAAATATATATGTATACATAAAATAGTGGTAGATCTGTATGAATATATATACAAAATATATTTATACATTGTATGTATATATACAATATATATATATATATATAATCCAAGAAATTACTCTGTGTCTATATCAACAAAATAAATTAATAACATTAATAGTAGAAACATTTATTAACAAGAAATGATGAAAAAAAATAATAGTAACTACTGTATGTGGGGTCTTATCCCCCATCTGCCACTACCTGCGCAGCCAGTGGGGCATGGGGAAAACCCTAGCCCCTCCACCGAAGGTTCAAAATTTGTTTTTATTTGTATATTTCTCTTTTTCTTATATATATAATTTCTTTCAACTTTATTTAATATATAATTTCTGTCATATAATTAATATATAATTATTTATTGATTTAAACTAATATATATATATATATATATATATATATATTAATAAATAGGTTCTTTTATTTATTATTAAATAAATGATATAAAGATGTTTATTTCTTAACCATCAAACATAAACTTTCTTTTGAACAAAATAATAATTTAGTGATAAATAAAGAGAAAGTATACAACTCAAAAACTTAGTTTCTTTTTTAATGTATACATTCTTTTCTCATCTTAAGAATACAACTAAAATAGGCCATAGCTTAAAGGAATTTCAGAATAAAGTAAGAGTTCATATTTTCATTTCTAAATCCAAATGTAATAGTTATATACATGAATGTAGATCTGTATTATTATTTATTTATTTACCAATTTTGCTTAGCTACACACATTTCTTTCTTCTTATGAATACTAATAAATTTATTGAATGTCTAAACTTTAATATAGTAAAGAGAGAGAAAGTATAATCTTTGTCAACATTTATACATTTTGAAAGTTTGAAACTTAACAAAGGAAATATGTACAATGGTACTAGTAACACATGCTACCTCTTGACATTACCATAGGCATATACATCACATAAACAACCTTTACATCCTTTCTCCTAGGAATTCACTATGGTTTTTCCAAGGTATTCACATACATCACAAAACTCTCTTAGATGAAGGATTTCTTCTTGAACAAGAATTTCAACTCCAAAATATAAGACTTTTCTCCTTCCTTCACTACTTGGTAAACCTGCAAAACAAGAAAACTCCAACCAAAGACCAATAGAGTTGCTAAACTCCCAACCGTTGGCTTTCTCACAAGCCACCCTCAAGCTAGGAGGCCAACTATGAAATCTAAGGAGCACACATGTGAGGCCTATTTATTACACTCTCTTATTTTGCTTATTTCATATTTATAGTTGATGACATTTAGACACTTGAGACTGTTGATCCTGATATGCAGATTCTCTGGACTCTATTCCCTTAGTTTGTTTGGCTATATTTAGTAGATTGTGATGTGACTATATCCTGATTCTAATTCATTGATGATGATTAGACATGTGACATGCATTTTGGTGCTATTAGAGATACTAGTTGTGAAATCATTATATGGATTTGCTATGCGATTGCGATGTTGAGATAGTATATAGAAATGCAGTTATAAATCTTAGTTATGATATGATTTTAATAATGTTTTAAATGATTATGCAATGGAGTGAGTGTATGCATTCCCTTGCTTTGGCTATGATATATATATATATATATATATATATATATATATATATATATATATATATATATATATATATATATATATATATATGTATATATATATATATGTATATATATATATATGTATATATATATATGTATATATATATGTATATATATATATATGTTGGATTAATCTATTTGTTCAAGTGCGCATGTGATTTTTCAGGCCATGAAAAATCAGAGATTGATCTCACACGTAATGTGATTCCTGTGTTAGACCGATCTAGTCCCAAGAGGGACCAAGATCATGTGTGAATTGTATGATGCTAAATCGTAAATGTCTGTATTTTATTATTTGGCTTAGATTTCACCTCTTTTATATTGTTTACTGAAGTGTTGTAAAAATATGTGATTTAATATATACCACTTGGTGTCTTTTATTTTTGATGGCCATTTTATGTGATTTTCTACCTCCTAAAGTATTTATTATGGGCTAAAATTAATCCTAGGTGGTTACCCTAGGGTCTAGGGCCCATTTGAGCATATCAAACCCTAGGGTTACCTCTGTCTAGTTACCTTAACTTCAGCTTGAAGTAAAGTGACGAAAATTCAAATTTGAATTGGAGTGGTGAGTGAGTCATGCCTAAAACTTGACCCACTCGTCTTCCAAGGCATGGATTCTCATCACCTTGAAGACTTGGGGAGTCTTCAAGACCCCCAAATGTGTGGAACCATCCGCCAATGCTCTCACACATGTGAGAGCATCTTGGAGTGAATGGGCTTCCTTTAGAGAATAAGGTGATGACATGTGTCATCCCTTATCCTCTTGGAGCCCATTTTGAGAGATGCCACCTCTCCACCTTTGCTCTCACACATGTGTGAGAGCACATGTGGAGAGGGTGAGGTTTGAATGGATGGAAGGGTGACACATGTCACCTCCACATTCCTTGCAAGTGGCTTGGGAAGAGGAAGGAGAAGGTGACATGTGTCACCTTCTCATTCCTCAAGGCTTTGGAATGAAGCCTATATTATTTCCTCTTTGTGAGAGGAAAGGGGTTCTTTCTTTTTCTTGTTTTTGGCTATCTTTGGAGGTATTTTTGGTGAGTGAGAGAGTTGGAGATCTTGGAAGGAGGCTTGAAGGAGAAGGTTGGAAATCTCTTCTACAACCCTCTTCCATTATTGGGCTTTTTAAGGTAAGCCTCAAGGCATTGAACCTTCCTCATGCATTTTTACTTTCTTGTGTGAATGGAATTACTTTGTGTTTTCAATTTGTTGTTGTGTTGGGTTTTATTGGTGTTTTGAATGAGACTACCATTCTTGGTGTGTCCATTCATGTGAGGGGTGGGAGAGGAGTGTACCTCCTTGAGGTCACCCTCTTTGTATTGGCATATTGTGGCCTTGAGGGTATTTTGGTGAAGTTTTGGTGGTTATTTTTATCGCATGAGTGCCTTGGTGTGATATATTTCATGGAGGAGATTTTAGGCTTGAGTGCTTGTTTTGGAGTATTATAATTTTCATGGAAGTGTTTTTTAGGCTTGAGGCCTTGTTTTGGAATCATGAGATTTTGGTTGTAGGAGTGAACCTCTTGAGTAGAGTGATGTCCACTCTCCTACCCCCTCAAATCCATTTTTATGGATTTTTTGTTGTTTAAGCCTTATGGGTGTTCTTCTTGTTGTTATGTGATTGCTTTTGTTGTGTTGTGGTATGAGACCCATGTGAAGATTGACCTCCAAGCTCGAGGGTGACCCATTTGCAAGTCTATGGAAAGGTGGAGAGCGTTTTGGTGGCTTGGAATTTCTCTTGTTGTTATTGCAGGTTCATGTTGTGTTTATTGGAGCTTGGAGGAAGTCAAATGGTCTATGTTTTAATTTTTGTAGGTTGTTTGAGAGCCTTGGCCATTGGGCCTTGATGTATTGTTTTGAAGAGCAAATGAGCTCTCACTTTGTTGTCTATATTCTGAAAAATATCCCTATGTAATCAAGTGATTTTCCATTTTACAATGCATCTATAGTTGTTGTGTAAATCTTTGTTCTACCCTAATGTAGATAAAAATATAAATTCATGTTATTGTATTGTTGTGCATTTGAATAGAAATGAAAGAGAAAAGTTAATTAGATATCTATGTTGTTCATTAAATCTTTATTCTGTTCTATTGGAAGATGTATATATATATATATATATTTTCATTACTTGGTAAGTTGAAGGAAAAGAAAAGAAAATACATTTCAGCATAAAAGAAGAATATATGACTATTGTTTAAATTGTTGTGTGTGTGTGTGTGTTTTTTTTTTTTTAAGAAATAGGGTGTATTATATAGTGTTATAGTCTTCAAAGGAAATTGCTTGTATACAAAGTGTGATTATGGTTACTGCAGGAAAAGAAAATTTAATGTAAGTATGTTCATTTGCTGAATGTATGTAATCACTAGAAAATGGGAAGAAAATAAATGATAATTCTTAGTTTTCTATAGTATGAAATATAGTGTTAGGACAACTTGTTATCACAATTTATGTTACTCTTGTTTAATGCAAAAAAAGAGAAATATAGATAGCAAGTAGAAGACTATGTGAGTTTTGTAAATGTTCATATATATATATATATATATATATATATATATTTGTGTGTGTGTGTGTGTGAGAGAGAGAGAGAGAAAATATATACATATAGTCTTGCTTTTTAATCCTTTTAAGTCTGGTTTTATTTCACAATAGAAAAATTAGAGAAATCATGTGAATATAGATGTATATATACACTTATGGTTGTTTTATCACTTTTATGTTATTGTGTGTGTATATATATAACACTCTTCATAGTACACAACATATGGGTTAAAAAGAGATGATACTCAGAATTTAACCCAAATAAAAAAAAGAACATCATAAAACATATGTCATGAGCGCTGAAATCAGCGAATGGAAATTTGCTGTTGAAGTTTGAGTTTAAACAAAAAAAGAAGGAAGCACAGTATGGGGGGGGGGGGGCTAAACCGCCGTCCCCAACAATGGTTGTTGTTTTTAAATAGAGAGGGTGGGGGGGGGGGGGGAACGGACCCCCCACCCATCTCCCACCATGCGGTGGGGGATGGGTGGAGAATCTGTCCCCCACCCCCCCATGTTTCCATTGATTGTTGTGTATAAGAAAAGGCCACCATGGACTCTTTAACCTATGTTGTTTCATATGATTTGACTGCCATTTTAACCCTAAGCCTGCTAAGTATGTTATATATATACTCATTGTATATCTTCTCTCTTGCTTGCAGCAAAATACCAAAACACGGAGAGGTATATACACTATCATTATATATAACCAGGATGCATAAAAATGTGTATACTGTTGCAAGTATGGGCCTAACCGGTGTTGTCATTTATGTGAACATACTCCTATTGCATTGATGACAAGGATTGGATGAGTTGTATGTTGAGGATATTGAGAAAATTAGTCCTATTAGGAATAGAGAAGATTTATGAAGACATTGAAGTAAAGATCCTAGCAAAGATGAAGATCAGAGGATGCGCATCAAAGGGTTTGTAGATATGTGTCTAAAGGTGATCCAATAAAGATTTGAGAGGTTCGCATGAAGTTTTGGAGAAGTTATGGCCGTATGAGTAAAACCAGTTCTGGCAGATGTTCAGAGGCGACAGAGTGACACAAATAGGGCCGGTGAGATCTAAAAATGCAATATCTTGTTCTGTGGATTTGGTGGAGTGGTTAGGAAGTCAATGTGAATTGACAACTCAATTGGTTTGAGGTCTAGAGGTCTGAAAGCATCTATTCCAATATGACAGTGATGACAGACTGTGTTCTTGAAGTTCTGGATGAAGGAGAGAATGATTTTAGTAAGTAGAAGTAGTGTGGATGTTCTTGGTGATTCAGGCAAGCTTTTGGAGGTCTCTGGATTATGTCTAGTTCATTTTGGTGGTCTGCATTGAAGATTGAGCTCAAAATTGAAGAATTACCTCTGGATGATGATGTTCTTCCTAAACTTGGCCGAGTGGATGAGTTACACATCCTATGGATGATTTTGAAGATGTTCTGTAAAGCATGGCATGTTCCCTAAAGAAGATTGAAGTCTCAGATCTGTGTGGCTAACAGTGTGATGATCCGTATGAAGTATTTTGTAATAAGTCAACTTGTATTTGTGTATTTGCTATGTAAAGTATGCCAACTTGGATGATTATCCCAAAGTCAATGTCTTGTATAAATAAGAAGTTGTGAAGTCATTTCAAAAGTATCTTGGCAGAGATGAGAGTGTGGTAGAGAAGAGAAGAGTGAAAAGTAGAGCAGAAGTGTTGGTCTTAAATGGAACTAAATCAAGCATGGTGAAGATGCTATTCTTCAGTTCAAGTATGTAATATTTATCATTTTGTAGACATTGTGTCTCTTGTAGGCAGTGGGCCTCTTGTGACTAGTGTGCTCGGGCAGTGAGCCCTAATTGGCAAGTGCCATTTTGTTCTTATTCTTTTAATAGAGAATACAATCTTGGGTTAGTCACCCCATGGTTTTTCCCTTAACCAAGTTTTCCACGTTAAAATCTTGGTGTCATATATGTTAATATGTTTATGATCTTGAATTGTTGCATTATATTTCCATGATTGATTTATTATTATGCTGCTGAATTACAAAAAGGATTTAAGTGGTTAATAAGAGAAATTTTTGAGACAACTGATTCACCCCCCCTCTCAGTTGTCTGTATTGAATCTAACAATTGGTATTAGAGCAAGGTTCCTCTAAAAGGAGCTTAACCACTTGAGGAGATCTAGGATGTCTTCCTACAAGAAGGATAGTTCAAGGTTTGATGGAACCAATTACACTCTTTGGAAAATCTGCATGGACTACAACTTGCAATGTATGGGAATGCAATATTAGATCATGGCTTCAAAGAAGTATGTCCCTCCAAAGAATGATCCAAAAACTATAGATGAAATCAAAGATGCCGAAGATAATCTTTGGGCCAAAGAAGCTCTACTAAGTGCCTTATCTGATTTAGAGCTGACAAATGTTATAGATCTAAAAATTGCATATGAGATTTGGGAAAAATTGGAAGTTCTACATGAAGGAGACAAATATGTTAAATGCACCAAGCTACAGAGTCTGAAAGAAAAATTTGAAAACCTGAAGATGAATGAAAATGAAAATATCACTACATTTATGCCAAAAGTAAATGAACTTGTTTGTGGCATTAGGTGTGCTGGTGGAATCTTGGATGAAGATGAGATTGTTGCCAAAGTTCTTAGATCCCTACCTGTTGGCAAGAGACACTGTGTGGCTTCATGAGTGTTGTCATTAATGGCAACAAAGTCTATCCCACACATCTACAGCACATAGTATGCCTCTACCGGAAGTCAAATTGAAGATTGTTTTGTTCCGGTGAACAAGAACAGAGCATGCGGCAAGGTCTAACACTCAGGTCTGGATCTCTCAGATGGTGTAACTCAGTAAGTTACAGACAAGTCAAGAGGAGTATCATGACTACTATATTCCAGAGATTGAACCTCTAGTGATGAATCATGGAAAAGATATGAGCATCTTAGTGTTGGGTTCCAGACATGCAGAGCAAACTGAGGAAGAACTAATCGACAGAGTATCAGACTTCAATCTGGATGAGTAATTGATGTTGATCAAGCTATTTGAGGGATCATACAATATTGGCTGACATGATTGATGACTTCAATGTCTATGATTTTGATATGCATCACATATCAAGCATGGATTCAGCTGACAGATCAGTAATTTGTAAATATCTTGAGTATTCCGGTTGCCAACTAGAAAGTTGTTGAAATCCTTGGTGCAGATATATATACTAGATGGATTCCAGTATGTAGTAGAGTGTGCGTATAGATGTGATGAAATAAGGTGCAATAAAAGGCAAAGATAAATGTGGAAGCAGCAATACAAGTCTGGTATGTGACAGAGTAGCAACACTAGAGAAGAGGAAGAATGAAGTGCATTAGATCAGTATATTGAGCCCAACCGGAACTAAACTTCAGCATTTGTAGATGCCTCTCATCAGTTCAAACACCTGGTTACCTTCTATAAACTCTATAGACAATGAGTCTCTTGTAGGCAGTATGCCTCTTGTGAGCAGTGTGCTCAGGCAGTGAGTCCTAATTGGCAAGTGCCATTTTGTACTTCTTATTCTTTTAACAGAGAATACAATCTTGGGTTAGTGACCCCGTGGTTTTTCCCTTAACAGGGTTTTCCATGTAAAAATCCTTGTGTTATGTGTGTTGACTTTATTTCTGTTCCCATGATTATAAATGCTTATATGAGTTGATGCTACACTAATTATTAAAGGAGATAAGAAAGTTAAGATATTTGAGATAATTGATTCACCCCCCTCTCAGTTATCTATCTTGTTTCCAACAATTGGTATCAGAGCTAAGTTCCTCTAAATAGAGCCTAATAGCTTGAGGAAGATCTGAGAATCTCAATGGATATGTATGGTATGGAGGAACAACTTCAGTCTGCCCTAGATGATCTTGAACAATCTCACTCTGAAGTCAATAACCTAAGAGAAAGACTCAAACAAGCTGATGATTTCATAAATGAGCTAAAAAAAAACTGAGTATCTCTGTGAAAAAGAGAAAGGAACTACTTAAAAAATTAGTAAGTCAGACTGAAGCCGATGATACTAATGAAGATCTGAATGAGAAAAACAAGCTATGTGAAAAGCTATCAAAAGAGGTCATTATGGTAAGGCATGAGATGGAATCAGGGGTTATGAGATTCACCCAAGAAATTGAAGAGAAAAGGAAAATTGAAGATAATCTAAAACAATCCCTCAAGGAGAAGATAGAGGACTGCCACAAAATGGATAGAATAATCAGGCATCTTGAATCTGATCTTGAAGAAGCTAGAGATAATGAAGAACAACTTGAGAATCAGATAGACACTCTTAAACAAGATCTTCAAACAGCAAACGAATACAAAGAGAAATTCAAGATAAGCTCAGCCCAACTTAAAGTTCTTCTTGAAAGCCAAAAGAGGGTAGATGATAAGCATGGTTTGGGATATGAGAAAGGTGAAAGCTCTGGATCTGGTCAGAAGAACTTTGGATCAAGAAATTAGAGAAACATGCCTAGAAGACCCCCGGTAAGGCAACCAAATGCTCAAAGATATCCATCCTTCAATGGATACTGCTTCAATTGCAACAACTTTGGTCATAAAGCAACTCAGTGCAGAAGGAGAATGAATCAAACTCATCCATCCTTCTCCAGACAATGTTTCAAATGCAAAAGGTATGGTCACAAATCTCATGAATGTATAAATATGTAAATAAACAATCCATTCAATGGTAGATGCTTTGCATGTAATAGAATGGGACATATGGCTAATCAATGCAGATCAAGACGATATCAGTCAAATATGCAAAGAAATGTTGTTTAATACAATTGCAATAGATCCGGTCATATTGCCAAATTTTGCAGAAGTAAAAATCAGGATAAAAAGGGTCTGGTGCATCATAATCAAAAACAAGATAAGGGAAAAGGCAAAGTGAATGCGGATGAAGTTCAAAGGGAGATGAGCAAGATTTGGGTGAAGAAGAGTACAAAAAATGTTGGGTATGGATCCACACTAGAATCTGGTGTAGATATTCCTTCCAGAAACTAAACAAATGAGCTCTAGCTTAGGGGGAGTCACAAAGAAAAATAAATTCCCCCAGCTAGTCAATTGGTGCCTAAATCTGGTACATGGAATGTTACGGATTAAAGGGTTCTCAGAAAAATATCTAAATAACCCTCGGTAAAATTATGAAAGATCTACTTGGATTTTTGCAAGAGTTTAATCATCCAAGATTGATCCAGTTTGACAGCCATCCAGTAAAGTAGGATCTTCATAGATAGATCCGGTATGATTCAAAATTGAAATATCTTGATCTGCAGATTCATGGCATGATTGGAGGAAAGAAGATACATTGTCAATTATCACTAAAAATGATTCTATGTGCATCTCAGTGATTCAAAAAGATCTCTCTCAGAATGAGGCAGTTGGATGACTTAAGTTGTGCATTTATTGCAAAAGGAAGTTAGGGTTTGCACAGAGATAAAAGGGTTCATTCACTTATTATTCACACATTTTCTTTCGAGAAGAAGAAGAGAAGAGCTCTGCATCAAAGTGTCTACAACTCTCTCAAAGATCAACTGTAAAATCCAATTCAACCAGTGATTTGTTCCGGCTCTTATTTCAAACCCTGTGTTAGCACTTACCCAGCTACCACTACACCAAAAGCTTGAACTATCAGTGAATGGTGCCTCGACAGTGTTACCTAGAGATCGCGCGGTCCCAGGAAGGAAGGAATTGAGGGTCGCACACCTAAGTGCCAACAGTACCCCCACTAGTCTGTACCTACCACTTGGGCAGGCATGGACTGCTAGGCATGCCTTACACACATGAGGGCAGTGGGCATAAGTGGGAATTAAACTCCTCCCCAGTAGAGTCGCCAGCTGTTAGCACTTACCTGGCTACCACTACACCAAAAGCTTGAACTGTCAGTGAATGGCACCCCAACAGTGTTACCCAGAGACTGCGCAGGCCCAGGAAGGAAGCAATTGAGGGTCTCACACCTAAGTGCCAACACCCTGAAGCATAAAAAGGTACTTCCATTCTGAAAATTTCTCTCTAAATCTTTTGCAAAATGGCTACTCCAATGGTTGTTAAGATCACTGATAGGCCACGCCCAAAATTCAAGAAACACCCCTATAAATCCCTAGAAGTTGATCCATTAGGCACTTTCTCTAGCATTATGTATGGAGTACTACAAGTAGAAGATGTTAGGGTTTACATCCATGCCAATATTGAGGAATTTGGAGAACCTAAGTTAATGGACATCTATCATAAACAGTTGATAGATGAAAGTTTTGAACTCAAACCTCAATACAAGGCCCTCCGGGATAAGCACTTCAGACATTGCATCCACTTTCCCTATTTTGCAGAAGATGATTGGGTCTAGTATGTTCTTAGTAGAATACATGACAATTTCATGTGGTTAATGAAGCCCTTCAAGATAACAAAAGATGCCATTAGGGCAGTAACTGGACTGCACTCATCCGGTGGGTTACCTGCACTCAAATCTGTCAAGAACTAGACAGTTACTGAAGTTACCAGATCTAAGTTTGACAAAAGAGCAATACAATTGATGGCATCATAGATCTAGATGTCAAGTTTGCTTCAATAATAATTAGATATAAGATCTATAATTCTAGTAGGGAGAACTCTGTGTTTGGGGCTGCAATATATACAGTATATCAGATGTTAAGGGAAAATGCAAATTATGATCTATGCAACCTTCTCCTGAATCAACTATTAGAAAAATTGCAAAAGATCAAAAAGGATAAGAAGAATTCCTTCAAATATGGTTGTCTAATGCTATGTATGTTCTTTCACTATATGAATGAGCTACCCGGATCAAGTGGTTGGGTATGGCAAAATGACAGACCGGTTGCCATACAGATCAGAGACTATATGTATGGACTTGGTGATGCTCAAGCCCAAAACATAGCTCTCTGGGGTTATTTCAAGAACTTTCAGAGCATATGCAGGCCAGAGAAAGAATTCCTCAATCCATAGTTGAAAAATACAAGGATACAGTGTGCTTCATGATTGACACTGATCAATGCCTAATGGAGGTAGTTGAGCCCAGAATAGTATGGATAATGCCAATGGGTTACGAAGTAGATGAGAAAATCTTGGAGCTACACATTCAACACCTATTGAGCCAGCCAAAGGACCCTGAGGTAGAAAGGTTTGGAACCTTTCAAGAATTAAGTGTAAAGATACATGTTGAGCTGAGACAACTGGAGATAAAAAGGAAAGTTAGAAGGGAAGTAGAGGAAATTGCCAAAAGATATGGCATATCAAAAGAGGTAGTTGATGCAAACAGAGAGAAAATAGAAAGAGCTGAGAAAGAGAAACAAGAAGCAGAAAAAGGAAGTGTTCTGGTACAAGCCTCCTCCTAGACTAGATCCTCTAAAAGCTCTACACTTGCCACTCCTAAGAGCTCAAGAGCCACCAAACTGGAAGTCAAGACACCCAGAAAGGGAGAAAGGAGAATGAAAAAAAAAGCCACAAGATCTTACACAAGTCACAAGGATGATGAAGAAACATAATCTGATGAGGAAATTAAGAAAATGAAGAAGAAGAAGAAAACATCTAGGGAATTCTCTGCCGGTAAAAACAAAGAAGAAGAGGCAAAAGAATTTGTTGAAAAGCCCACTCTTTCCATTGATGATAGCATCAAGGCAGTCACTATGGATGGGAACCTACAACTAGTCATAGAATTCTATGATAAATATAGTGATACTGACAAGAGGATCTTGGAAGAAGCTACAGTCAGGTATCTAAATATTTATAATAAAGCATTCATTGAAATCATTTCATTAATTCCCAAAAGTCTAGCGATGTAGTTAAACTTAGAAAAGAGAGTGCCAAGGCAAAAGACTTAGAGATCTGATAATAGATTGCAATTCAGCTCTATCCTTCCATTACTCCAAAGAAAATGGACATGATCTTTAACGACTATAAGGATGAATTCCAGAGCAAAGAAAGAATGAAAAAACTTATGCTTGGAGAAACTGATCAAGTAGCAAGAGAAATAGAAGACATCCTCTGGAATGCCTTCAAAAGATTCAATCTTCCTATTATAGAGGAAGTAGATGAAGAACCTTCTACCATGGATGTTGAAGGATTAAATGCATCAAATGAAGAATCTACAGACAAAAATGTAGAAGGGTCAAAAGAGGTAGATGAAGAGAAGTCTAAGGACTTGGATTCCTCTATTCCAGAAGAGGAAGTTCATGAAGCAGTCAACATCTCTCCTCCAGATCCCATTGCAGACACATTAGATCCAAGAACTAAAGGAGAAGGAAGAAAAGAGGAGAAATTGAGTCAAGAAGAGGAGGTAAAGGGAAGAGAAGAAGATCAAGCAGAGAAGATCTCTGATGATAGTTCTAAGATTCCAAAAGAAAAGAAGACTCAGTCTCTGGCAAGAGACACTACAGAGGCAGTGAAGAATTTCTTAAACAAAGAGATGATGGAGATAGATGAACTGGAACTATTCTAAGGACCACTAAATTTTGATTCCCTCTCTCTGGTCTAGAAAATGAAAATAGCATCTTTTGCCCAAGATAAAGCAAAAGAAAAGCTTCTGAAATGTCACATGGAAGACTACGAGCTATTAGAGATTGCATCTGGTATGCTAGAGAAGATCATGCCATCTTTTCAAAAGGATCCTTCAGCCTCTCCATCCGGTAACTTGAAATCTCTAGTAAATTCTATTAGTACTCATTTTGATTCTTTAGAGAAATCAACAAAAGAAAAGGTCTGAAAAGAATTTTTGGGAAAAAAGTTCACTGAAGTATAGGGACTCATTGCTAATGATAGGAGGACCCTAGATATTGGGATAAAGAGCCTTGAAAATTCTCTTAAAGATGGTGGGGACATGTACAAATATTGCCTATGTTGCTCTAAAGTGACAGAGGATATTGAAAAGAAGGTGAAAGAACAAGAAGGTAAACTATCAAGTTTATCTCAAAATTTTGATCCCCTCACTACATCCATAATAAGTCAAGAATGCTAGGCTATTGTCATTATAAATGAAATTAAGAGGCTAGAGAAAGAAAAGAAGAATATAATAAATAGGATGAGTGAACTCAGAGGGATAATTATCCCTAAGTTAGAGGCAATGCATGAGGCCTTATCAAATGCTCAGACCATAGCCCGGACCCGTGATCCAATAGACTTAAGAATGGCAGAAGCATATGCATTTTTGTTGAGTGGTCACATCTCCATTTTGGACAGGATGAAGCAAAGCTGAGCTACAGAGTATGTATAGTTGAAGGCCACTTTTGCAGATATACTCAAGTATATTTAAGTATAACATGTATATACATACTTATGCAGCTATATATAGGTTAATCTTTGCAAATTTTGGTGTGCAGATTCTACCCTTTGCCATTGATGTCAAAGGGGAAGTGAGGAGTAGTGAAAAATGTGGAATACAGCTAAGGGGGAGCTCCGGTAAAATAGTGCATAAGATAGAGCATTAGCCAAGGGGGAGTTTGCTGCGACACTTAGTCATTTTTTACTAAGTGTTGCCATCAATGCCAAAGGGGGAGATTGTTGGCAAGAGACATTGTGTGGCTTCATGAGTGTTGTCATTGATGGCAAAAAAGTCTATCCCACACATCCACAGCACATAGTATGCCTCTACCAGAAGTCAGATTGAAGATTGTTTTGGTCTGGTGAACAAGAACAGAGCATGTAGCAAGGTCTGACAATCAAGTCCGGATCTCTCAGATGGTGTAACTCAACAAGTTATGGACTTGGACAAGTCAAGAGGAGTATCATGACTACTATATTCTAGAGATTGAGCCTCTGGTGATGAATCATGGAAAAGATATGAGCATCTGAGTGTTGGGTTGCAGACAAGTAGAGCAGACTGAGGAAGAACTGACCGACAGAGTATCAGACTTCAATCCAGATGAGTAATTGACATTGATCAAGATATTTGAGGGATCATACAATATTAGCCGACATGATTGATGACTTCAATGTCTATGATTTTGATACGCATCACATATCAAGCATGGATTTAGCCGACAGATTAGTAATTTGTAAATATCTTAAGTATTCTGGTTGCCAACTAGAAAGTTGTTGAAATCCTTGGTGCGGATATATATACCAGAGGGATTCTAGTATGTAGTAGAGTGTGTGTATAGATGTGATGAAATAAGGTGTGAGAAAAGGCAGAGATAAATGTGGAAGCAACAATACAAGTCTGGTATGTGACAGAGCAACAGCACTAGAGTAGAGGAAGAATGAAGTGCATTAGATTAGTATATTGAGCCCAACCGGAACTAAACTTCAGCATTTGTAGATACCTCTCATCAGTTCAAACACCTAGTTACCTTTTATAAACTCTGTAGATAGTGAGTCTCTTGTAGGCAGTGTGCCTCTTGTGAGCAGTGTGCTCAGGCAGTGAGCCCTAATTGGCAAGTGCCATTTTGTACTTCTTATTCTTTTAACAGAGAATACAATCTTAGGTTAGTCACCCAATAGTTTTTCCCTTACCAGGGTTTTCCATGTAAAAATCCTTGTGTTATGTGTGTTGACTTTATTTCTGTTCCCATGATTATATATGCTTATATGATTTGATGTTGCACTAATTATTAAAGGAGATAAGAAAGTTAAGATATTTGAGATAACTGATTCACCCCCCCTCTCAGTTACCTGCCTTGTTTCCAACACTACCTCCTTACAAATACAAGGTTACTTCTATTGAAGAATTCAGATCTTTTTTAAATATCACAAGGGATCAATTGGTCGGAAAACTAGTTGCATTTGAATTGGTCGAGTTTGGAGATGCACCCCCAAGGCTAAAGTTGCATTTAAAGCTAGTGCCTCTATAAAAGGCAAACAAAAGTTTGATCCGAGAGAGAACTCCTCAAAGAAACTATCATGGTATGAGAAAGCAAGAAAAGATCTGGAAGAAGATGAAGCAGAAGCTGCTCAACTTGAAGCCCTTATTGCAAAAAGACTGCCAAGAGGATCTAATAAGTATGAAGGAAAATTGCCCTTCAAATGTTTCAACTGCAATAAGATTGGTCATTTTGCCTCAAGGTGTCCAGAAAGATTTTCAAGGGCAAATACTAACAGATCAAGATTCCAAAAGAAATGTTACTATGTTCATGAAGATGATGATGATGATGAAGGAGTAACAGATGATGAATCAGAGACAGAAAACAAATCCAGAAGTGAATGGGTGTTTATTTCCATCAAGGAAGAAGATCCAATGCCCTCTGAATCTATCAATCATAAAATGGTAGAAAAAGCTCTAGTTGTTCAAGTTGAAGAAAAGGATGATTGGGTCATTGATAGTGGATGCTCCCACCATATGACAGGTGACAAAAATAAGTTCATAGATTTGGAAAGATATGAAGGAGTTGTAAAATTTAGTGATAATTCTGCTGGCAGAATCAGAGGTAGAGGAACAATTTCTTTTGATGGAAATAACAAAACTAGTAATGTACTGTATGTTGAAGGTCTAAAGCACAATCTTCTCAGTGTTGGACAGTTGGTGGACAAAGGCTATGATCTCTGATTCAAAAATGAAAAATGCAAGATCTTTGAAAGTTCTGGAACATAGATTGTATCCAGTACTCAAACAAAAGGTAGCATCTTCCACTTGGTTGGTACTAGCAAAAGTTTTTTATTTGTTCAAATTGATCAGAGTTGGTTGTGGCATAGGAGAATGTGTCATGTGAATTTTGATAATATCATCAAGATAAGCAACACTCAGGCTGTAAGAGATCTTCCAAGACTGGTGAAACCTACTAATAGTTTGTGCAAAGAATGTCAGTTGGGTAAGCAAAGTAGAGTCACATTCAAAAGTAAGGAATAGTCTTCTACTAGATTGTTAGACTTAGTACATACTGATCTATGTGGTCCAGCAAGAATCAGGAGTTTGTAAGGTGATAGATACTTCATGTTATTATTTGATGACCACTCCCAGATGATGTAGGTGACTTTTCTAAAAGAGAAATCTGAGGCTCTTGAGAAATTTAAAATATTCAAAGCTATGGTAGAGAATGAAACCGGATTAAACATAAAATGGCTCAGGTTTGATAGAGGTGGAGAGTTCATATCCAGAGAGTTCATAGAATTCTGTGAGAAACATGGGATAAAAAGATAGTCATCTACTCCAAGGACTCCACAACAGAATGGAGTAGTGGAGAGAAAGAACAGGACCATCCAGGAAGCATCTAGAACCATGATGATGGAAGCAAATGTTCCCCAGATCTACTAGAGAGAAGTTGTAAGCATTGTTGTCTATACTCATAATCAAGTACAAATCAGAAGCAATACTGATAAGACCCTTTATGAACTCTGGTTTGGCATCACTCCCACTATGAAGTATTTCAGAGTCTTTGGTAGCAAATGTTACATTAAAAGAGATGAAGACCTTGGAAAATTTGATGCTAGAAGTGATGAAGGAATATTTTTGGGTTATTCTACTCAAAGTAAAGCATACCGGTGTTATAACAAGAGATTGAGAAAAATTATAGAAAGTACAAATGTGAAGGTTGATGAAGGTATTAAAAAATCCTCAAGCTTTTATGAATATGAAGAAGATGATCAAAATGATGTTTTGGTCCAAGAAGTCCAAGCCCCTTTTGAAATTTAGATCTAGACTGATCCAGAGAATCAGGAAAAAGAGATAAGTTTGAATGAACCTGTTTAAGAAATTAAAGTGCAAGAAATTTCCAAAACTCCCAGGTATGTAAGACTGAATCACTCTAAAGATCATATCATAGGTGATAAAAGCAAAGGTGTTCAAACAAGAAGAAAGATTGCTCAAGACTCAAAAAATTATTGTTTAATTTCAAAGTTTGAACCAAAAACAGTGAGTGAAGCATGCAGTGATGAAAGATTGACTAAAGCAATGGAGGAAGAGCTGATGCAAATTGAGAAAAATCACACTTGGGATCTTGTTCCCAAACATAGAAACAAGAATGTGATTGGAACCAAATGGGTCTTCTAGAATAAACTGAGTGAAGATAGTGAAGTAGTCAAAAATAAAGCCAGATTGGTCTACAAGGGTTATTCTCAAGTAGAAGGAGTTGATTTTGAAGAAATTTTTGCTTCGGTGGCAAGAATTGAAGTAGTCAGATTATTTCTTGCCTTTGCTGCCTTTAAGGACTTGAAAGTATATCAGATGGATGTCAAGTCTACCTTCCTGAATGGTGACTTGGAAGAAAAGTATATATTGAGCAACTGGATGGATTTTAATTGTCTGATCATGGTGATATGGTCTGCAAGTTGAAGAAAGAACTATATGGAATCAAACAAGCCCCAAGAGCCTGGTATGAAAGACTGGATAAGCATCTTTTGAAGATTGGTTTTAATAAAGGTACTACTAACAGTAAATTGTACTTCAAAATTGATCATGAAAATATATTGATTGTTGAAGTATTTGTTGATGATATCATTTTTGGAGGAAGAGATAGTATGTGCAAAACTTTTGCCAATCAAATGAAAAGTGAATTTGAGATGTCCATGTTTGGGGAAATGAATTTCTTCTTGGGTCTGCAAATCATTCAAACAAATGAATACTCCCATGGCAACTAGATGTAAATTGAGAAATGATGATGACTCTCCCAAGGCTGATCAAAAAACGTACAAGTCAATGATTGGAGGACTACTATATCTTACTCAAACTAGACCTGACATTATGAATGTTGTTGGTCTTGTTGCTAGATTCCAAGCTGATCCTAGAGAATCTCATGTCATGGCAATCAAGAGGATTCTTAAATATCTAAAAGGAATAGTTGAGTATGGTTTAAGGTACCCTAAAGATCATGATTTCTCTCTTCATGCATATATAGATGCGGATTGGGTAGGAGATGTGGATGACCAGAAGAGTACCAGTGGTGGAACATTCTTTTTAGGGAAAAGATTAGTTTCTTGGCCGAGCAAGAAACAAGAGGCAATATCTCTGTCCACTACAGAAGAAGAATATATTACAGCAGCAGGTAGTTGCACTCAAGTATTGTGGATGAAGCAAATGCTAAGAGACATCAGAGTGGAGTATGAGGAACCCATCACAATCTTCTATAATAATTCAAGTGCAATAAATATATTAAAAAATTTCAGTGTTGCATTCAAAGACAAAACATATATCCATCAAGTTTCACTTTTTGAGAGAACAAGTGAACAAAAATGAAGTTAGATTGGAGTTTGTGCCCTCCAAATATTAGATTGCAGATATCTTTACTAAACCTCTACCTAAGGACTCTTTTGAGTTTCTTAGGGAGAAGTTAGGAGTTATTACCCCTCTAGTTCTGAATTAAGGTGCACTGATGGGCATCAGTCTGGTGGATCTCACAGTCATTTCTTGTGGTCTAGATTGATGATAGGAAGCTGCTACTCAGGGGGAGTAGTCTATATGATTCTGAGTGATGCAGGTATGTGTCCTTTGCCAATGATGTCAAAGGGGGAGAGAAGACATGTGAAAAACAAAAAGTGGTTCTGATCAAAGTGGGAGCAGTAAAGGAAGAGAAGACATGTGAATGGTTGTTGTTGATAGGGGGAGTTATGTCAGTCAGTGAGGAGAAGTTCTTGTCTTGATGGTTAAAACAATTTTTCACATCATATGTTGCCATCAATGATAAAGTGGGAGATTGTTACAAGTATCGGCCTAGCCGGTGTTGTTATTGATGTCAACATACTCCTGTTGCATTGATGACAAGGATTGGATGAGTTGTATGCTGAGGATATTGAGAAAATTAGTCCTATCAGGAATAGAGAAGAAGAGTGAAGACAGTGAAATAAAGATCCTAGCAAAGATGAAGATCAAAAGATGCACATCGAAGGGTTTGTAGATATGTGTCTAAAGGTGATCCAGTAAAGATTTGAGAGGTCTGCATGAAGTTTTGGAGAAGTTATGGCCGTATTAGTAAAACCGGTTCTGGTAGATGTTCAGAGGTGACAAAGTGACACAAATAGGTCTGGTGAGATCTAGAAATGCAATATCTTGTTTAGTAGATTTGGTGGAGTGGTTAGGAAGTCAATGTAAATTGACAACTCAATTGGTTTGAGGTCTGGAGGTCTGCAAGCATCTATTCCAATATGATAGTGATGATAAACTATGTTCTTGAAGTTCCAGATGAAGGAGAATGATTTCAGTAAGCAAAAGTAGTGTGGATGTTCTTGGTGATTCAGGCAAGCTTGTGGAGGTCTCTGGATTATGTCTGGTTCATGTTGGTGGTCCACATTGAATATTGAGCTTGAAATTGAAGAATTACTTCTAGATGATGTTCTTAAACTTGGCCGACCAGATGAGTTACACATCCTGTGGATGATCTTGAAGATGTTTTGTAAAGAATGGCATGTTCCTCAAAGAATATTGAAGTCTCAGATCTGTGTGGCCGACAGTGTGATGATCCATATGAAGTCTTTTGTAATAAGTCATGTTGTATTTGTGTATTTTCCCTATAAAGTATGCCAACTTGGATGATTATCCCAAAGTCAATGTCTTGTATAAATAACAATTTGTGAAGTCATTTCAAAAGTATCTTGGCAGAGATGAGAGTGTGGTAGAGAAGAGAAGAGTGAAAAGTAGAGCAAAAGTGTTGGGCTTAAATGGAATTGACTCAAGCATGGTGAAGATGCTATTCTTCAGTTCAAGTATTTAATATTTATCATTCTATAGACAGTGTGTCTCTTGTAGGCAGTGGGCCTCTTGTGAGTAGTGTGCTCGGGTAGTGAGCCCTAATTGGCATGTGCCATTTTGTTCTTCTTATTCTTTTAACAGAGAATATAATCTTGGGTTAGTCACCCCATGGTTTTTCCCTTAACCGGGTTTTCCACGTTAAAATCTTGGTGTCATATGTGTTAATATGTTTATGATCTTGAATTGTTGCATTATGTTTTCATGATTGATTTATTATTATGCTGCTGAATTACAAGAAGGATTTAAGTCGTTAATAAGAGAAAGTTTTGAGACTGTTGATTCACCCCCCCCTCTCAGTTGTCTGTCTTGAATCTAACATATACCTCTTGTGAGCTTTCATTCATGGCAGCCCAAAACCCTACCTGCAAAACAACAAAACGAAAAAAGAAAATAAGAGAAATGAGAGAAGAGATTAGGGTTAGTAGAATAGAAATGAGATGCTCTCATAAGGAAATGAATTTTTTTATTAGAAGGCTATTAGGGTTTTGTTTTAGGGATGTGGTGAGTAAGAAAACATAATAATAAAGTATTTGAATTTTTCTTTTAAACTTAGTGCACGAGAGTTATTTCCCTTTATCCCTTTTTGTTGTTTTCACTCATATTTGATTATTTCACCATATGGGATAATTTAGTGGAATGGGATAATTTTATCCCTTGGCTTGTTTGTTTGACTTAGTGGGCTTTTATTTTATCCTTTAGTTGCTGGGAATTATTTTTTAATCTTATTTTATCTAGACCTTGATTTTGTTCCTATGTCTCATTTTAATTAAATGTTAGGGAGAAAGATTGAAAGGTGAATAATTATATTTTACCCTTACATGTAAATTGGTCTAGAGAATGATTTTTGGTGGGTTGGACAATAGGGCTATGGAAGTTATTAATTTTAATACTTATCGATGTAATTAGTTTATTTAAGTAATTTGACTTAGGCTTTTAAACCCTAAGGTTAATAAGGGGTAATTAATTAATCGAGCGTAATTATTTATTTCTTTCTTCATTTAATTATTTTTAGTTGAACTATCGTAGGAAATTATTTTAAAATTATTCCCTTGTACCCCCAAGAGGTGTTATGCTGCCAGATTTTCTCAGAATCAGTAGCATTAAATATATGATTTATTATGTATTAGTGATATATTCTTGTGTTTAAATTAATCAATTTTTATTCTAGTTCCTAGGTTTTAATTTTGACACATGTCAAAATCACACCACTTACCTAGGAAAGCTTAGGGTTTGGATCAAATAGATCCTAACCCTAATGGCGACGCTTCTTGTGTCACATAAACCCCCTTAGTCGGCTATCATAATGTAGGGGATTGCGTAGCTATTCGCACTTCCTTGAAGTTGGATTGACATGTTTATGCCTTATGCGTATTGCCACCAAGCAAGCTGACACATGTGAGGGTGTTTCTAGGGATACGTGGAAAAGTTTTTGGTATGTCATGTCATGAGCACATGACAAATGTGGACATGACACGTGTGTTGCATGTCATGACTACATGGGAAATGTGGGCATGACATTTGGTATCAATGCCCAAGTTTAAACACTGGGCTTGTTTGGGCACATTTAGTTTTCCACAAAATTGATTAATTTGTAATTACCTTGTCCATGTAGGCTGCCACCTAGATCGTGACAAGGGCGCTCATGCCCCAGTGAGTCTAGAGTAGCCGAGATTCATTAGGATTCGTCAGCAGAGGGACAGGCCCCACATGCAACACAAGCATCTAATTTACGGCCACAGATTCTTTAGGCACTATAGGCAATATTAGAGAGATTACCACCGGCCATAGCAGAGCCACATGTAGAGCCACGTGTCGAGCCCCAAGTTGAGCCGCATGTGGAGCCACATGATGAGACACATGTTGAGTCACGTGTAGAGCCATGTGTCGAGCCCCATGTAGAGCTGTGTGTGGAGCCACATGTTGAGCCATGCATGGAGCCACATGTTGAGCCTTGCATAGAGGTACCAGCCACCACAGCTGAGGATGGCACATCAGCACATAGAGCTCACAATGTGAGCCCTCCATGATATGAGGAGCACGATGAGGGAGTACAGATTAAGCAGATTTATCATGGCCATATGACTATGGACAACAGGACGAGGTGGATGTACCATTCCAAGGACATAGGGACCGCGAAGACCCCATCAGGGATTTACTTAGGCTGAATCCACCCACCTTCACGGGGACCACAGAGGGAACCGAGGCTAAGGCTTGGCTCATTATCTTAGATAGGTGCTTTGTGTTGTGTCCCTATGGGAGCAACACAAAGGCATGCATAGCAGTTCACCTTTTGAGAGACGCAAAGTCAACATGGTGGTGTGCTGAGGAGTGCAAGTGTTGCCTATCACTAGACACTATTACATGGGACACCTTCACTAAGCACTTTAACGTGCGTTATCTTTCAGATCACTATAGACATCATTGGATTGACGAGTTCCATGACTTATAGTAGCGAGGTTCCACTATAGCGTAGTATGAGAGTAGGTTCATTGAGATATCATGGTATGTAGAGTACCTCCATGATGAAAACTTTTAGTTCATAAATTTATCAGGGGTTTGAATCATGGGATCTTAGGACCAGTGCGCATGGTAGACCCCAAGGCCATGAGTGAGGCTGCCAAGAAGGTGTACATCATAGAGGAGATCCAGGGGTGGAGTCACAGTTCACGTCCCTAATATCAGGATTGTAGCCCATAGCAAAATCAGGGCTTCCGCCAACCACCACCACCTAAGAGGGGCAAATTTAGTTCTACACTACTACCTCCTAGACCTCCACAGTAGTAGCAAAAGTAGCATCAACAGAGGTCTAGGCCACAGTAGAGGGCACATGGGGGTCATAATTGTGGTTGGTAGTAGTAGGGCCCGCATAGAGATCAGTGAAAGTATGGACCATCTACGGGACCCATTAGATCACAACAGTCATTCAAGAGTTCACAGGGTTCCATGAGTTGACTTGGGCAGCAACAGTCAAGTAGGACACAGTCAGGATAGGTGCAGGCTCAGGGACCATGTTATGTTTGTCGTGGAGTGGGTCATTTAGCCAGAGAGTGCCCATAGGGCTATATGGCAGGGGGACTACCTCGTGTAGGTGGATCTAAGCAGATAGTTGGGAATGTGGGTAGGTCCCACCGCATGTTTCCAGTGGTTGATAACTGCCAGGCTGACTTTCAGACCTTTGTGATTGAGACTGCAGGTATGATTGGGGATGTTCCCATTACTATTTTATTTGACTCTGGCACTACTGATTCCTTTATCTCTCCATTGTTAGTGGAGTGTTGCAGGTTAGTGGCCTCTAGGCAAGGCGATAGGTGGGAGGTTGTGTTGGCCATAGGGGCCAAGATGGCAATGGATGCTTTGGTTTATGATTGTGAGATATCATTGGGAGCCTTCACTACATTAGTAGACCTTAGGGTTATGCCCTTACAATCTTATGGTGTGGTGTTAGGCATGGATTGGCTTGCGGCTCATAGAACCAAGCTAGATTGTCACCGAAAGGCAATCAGTTTCTTAGACGACCATGGCACGACAGTCAATATAGTGGGCATTCAGAAGCTCCCACGATAGTTCACATGATATCCACTCAGTAGCTTAAGTGCTGCATGTGGAAGGGATGTCAAATGTTTGCCATTACTATTAGTGACAGGTCAAAGGATGAGCCAGAGGCATCATTAGATGATCATTAGGTCATCCCACAATAATGGGTTACACTTTTTGGCCAAACTTGACATTGAAATCAAGATTTTGAACTAAATCTTCACTTTCTGACACCTATAGCCGCTAAACCATTAGGAATTTGAAGATGATGTGAACTAGTGATTCATGAGATTTTGTTTGTAGATTCTAAATATATTTTTTTAATAAAATTTGGAGTTAAATTGTAAATTTTTTTGTCTCCTTTGATAACTAGTTTTTAATAGTAAACAACATTTTTTTAAAGTGATGTGTATTCTGTAGCACATAAATTTTTTTCTACAAAGGATAAAATTCTGATTCTTTTGAATTTAGATTGGTAACACTGATATATAGGGCATGCATTTGGTTTTTTAATGTTTTGTTGAATATTTTTTTAATTAAGTTTTGAAGTCAAACCAATTATAATTTAGACATAGGTGTATTCCTTAAAACATAACTTTTTCTGTATGTATCGAAATTCAATTTTATTTTTTTTGTTGAAATAAGGACATCAATACCTAGGGCATAGATATTTTTTAGAGTTTTTTTCACTAATTTACTAATTTTCCATGTGTGTAGAACAAAGAACTTGATGTTCGGTGAAAAACCTACATTCACAAGAAATAAAAAATAAATATAATAATCAAATTAAATATATTTAAAATTATACTTTTTAGGAAGCTTATAATAAGGACTACATACTTGCAAAACATAAATTTTAAATTAATTCATTTAATCCCCCAAAAGGTAAATTAAAAGTGATTTTTTATCAGTATTTTGATAGGTGTAGAGTAGATTCCATTATAGGTATGGTTTAAAACTAGCAGGGTTTGATCAAACCCTCTTCAATTAAAATCCTTTAAATGGAACCTTTCAAGGCTTAAATCATTATATTTTCTAAAAATATGTTATTTTAGCAAAAATTAGGATGTCCCAGAAAGTGTAACCCATTATTGTGGCAGCACCCCATCCCATCTTGAGAGAGTTTGCCAACGTTTTCCCACCAGAGTTACCAGGGATGCCACCTCACAGAGAGGTAGACTTTCACATTGACCTTTTGCTAGGTGTCGAACTAGTGTCTTGTGCACCCTACAGGATGACTACTCATGAGCTCACGGAGTGCAAGTTATAGTTAGAGGAGTTTCTCGAAAAGGGGCAAATCTGACCTAGCATTTCACCTTGGGGTACACAAGTCATCTTCATGAAGAAGAAGGATGGGTCTCTTCATATGTGCATGGCTAATAGGTAGCTTAATAAGGTGATGGTGAAGAACCATTATCCTCTACCTAGGATTGATGACCTTTTCAATCAGATGTAGGGAGCCAGGGTGTTCTCTAAGATTGACTTGAAGTCTAGTTATCACCAGTTGCACATCACAAAGGAGGACATCCATAAGACTACCTTCTGGACTTGATACAACCACTATGAGTTCACTGTGGTACCCTTCAGCTTGACGAATGCCCTGGCAGTGTTCATGAGTCTCATGAACGGGGTGTTTCGTACTTGCTTGGATCGGTTCGTGATTACATTCTTAGATGATATTTTGATCTATTCACAGACTGAGGAGGAGCATGAGGAGCACTTACGTCAGGTTTTGCAGTGCTTGAGAGAGCAGCATCTATATGGCAACTTGGCAAAGAATGCCTTTTTTAGATCAGAGGCACAATATTTGGGGCACATCCTATCTGGTGATGGTATCTCTATAGATCTATCAAAGATTAGGGCTATCAGGGATTGGCCATCACCCACCAGCATGACATAGGTCAGGAGTTTCATGGGGTTAGTTGGGTATTACCGTAGATTCGTAGAGGGCTTATCTAGGATAGCACACCCCATCACTTCCCTTCAGCAGAAAGGGAAGAATTTTACATGGACTAAGTAGTACAAGAGGGCCTTTGGGGTCCTCAAGGAGTGTCTCACCAGTGCTCCTATATTAGAAGTTCCTAATCCAGCAGCTAATTTCATGGTTTACACAGATGCTTCATTAGAGGGATTAGGAGATGTACTTATGCAAGGGGTTGAGCGATCGCGTATGAGTCACAAAAGCTCAAGACCCATGAGCTGAACTACCCCACACATGACTTAGAGCTCATAGCAGTGGTTCATGCTCTTGTTTGTTGGAGGCACCTTCTATTGGGTTGTCATTTTGAGATACATTCAGATCATCACAGTCTACAGTATATATTCAAAGAGTCGAATCTAAATGCCCGCCAATGGCATTAGATGGAGTTCCCTTGTGAGTATGACTTTGATGTCCACTACATCAAAGGGAAGGAGTACCTGGTTGCCGATGCATTGAGTTGGAGGTGCCATGAGATCCTGACCTTGACACTAAGTGTAGACTTGAGAGGATGCATTTTACAGCATCTACTTGAGGATGAGTAGTTTCTTGAGGTGCAGCAGGAGATCTAGTCATAGAGGGCCCTTGTGGGAAAGTTTTTAGTTTATTCCCTAGAGGTAGATGTGCTCCTTAAACATCGACAGTGCATCTATGTACCCCGTGCAGGTGACCTATGTGCAGTAGTGCTATTAAAGGCTCACAGAGCACCTTATGCAGCACCTGGGGGTGAAGAAGATGTATGCCGACTTGCGACACCTATACCATTGGGGGGTATGAGACGGGATATCGTAGAGTTTGTTGCTCAATGCCTTGAGTGTTAGAGGGTCAAGGCCAAGCATCAACATCTAGTAGGTCTTTTATACCTCGCCGCATTATTTCTGACAAGGAGTCAGTTTTCACATCAGCCTTTTCGAGGGCATTGCAGCAGGCATTGGGCACATAGCTCAACTTCAGTTCCAGTTATCACCTAGAGATAGATGATCAGATAGAGAGGGTGAACTAGGTGTTAAAGGATATGTTCCGCATATATGTTATGGACCACCAGTTTAGATGGGAGGAGTATATGTATCTTGTTGAGTTTACCTACAATAATGGACATCACAGCTCGTTGGGTATGCCTCCTTATTAGTCCTTGTACGATAGACCTTGTAGGACACCATTGAGTTGGGATCATATAGAGGATATGGTTTCCATTGGGCCAGAGTTGGTGCAAGATATGGAGCAGCAGGTGACCTTGATTAGACAGAGAATTTAGGAGGCATAGGATCGACAAAAGAAGTATGTCGATGCTAAGAGACTAGACCAGAGCTTCTCAGTTGGTGAGAGAGTTTTCTTGAGAGTGTGGTTGTATAAGAGTCCAATCCATTATGGAAAGGGCCACCTAACCTATCGCGCATCCATGATGTGTTCCATGTGTCTGTATTGTGATGATATATATATATATATGATTTATCTCATGTATTAGACTAGATTGCTCTATAGGTAGAGGTAAATAGATGGTTGTCTTTGGAGCCAATTCTCATATTGGCTCGTTGGACACTGGGCCTTCAAGGTTGAGAGTTGGACCAGATTAGGGTTAAGTGGGATAGATAAGATGAGGTCACAGCAACATGGGAGGATGCAGCTAGATTGAGGACACTTTATCCTCACCTCTTTGATGAATTCCAGGAGGAAGTTTAGTCTTAGGGGGGAGGATGTGAGGCTTATTTATTTTACTCCCTTATTTTTCTTATTTCATATTTATAGTTGATGACATTTAGACACTTGGGACTATTGATCCCAATATGCAGATTCTCTGGACTCTATTCCCTTAGTTTGTTTCGCTATATTTAGTAGATTGTGATGTGACTATATCCTAATTCTGATTCACTAATGATGATTAGACATGTGACATGCATTTTAGTGTTATTAGAGATACTAGTTGTGAAATTATTATATGGATTTGCTATGCGATTTTGATCTTGAGATAATATATAGAAATGAAGTTATAAATCTTATTTATGATGTGATTTTAATAATTTTTTAAATGATTATGTGATGGCTTGACTGTATGAATTCCCTTGCTTCAGCTATGATATATATATGTTGGATTGATCTGTTTGTTCAAGTGTGCTTGTGATTTTCTAGGCCACAAAAAATTAGAGATCAATCTCACACCTAATGTGATTCCCGTGTTAGACCGATCTAGTTCCAAGAGGGACCAAGATCATGTGTGAATTGTATGATGCTTTCTAAAATGTCTACATTTTATCATTTGGCTTAGATTTCACCTCTTTTATATTGTTTATTGAAGTGTTGTAAAAATATGTGATTTAATATACACCAATTGGTGTCTTTTATTTTTGGTGGCCATTTTATGTGATTTTCTACCTTATAAAGTGTTTATTATAGGCTAAAATTAATCCTAGGTGGTACCCCTAGGGTCTAGGGCCCATTTGAGCATGCCAAACCCTAGGAATACCTATGTCTAGTCACCTTAACTTCAGCTTGAAGTAAAGTGACGAAAATTCAAATTTGAATTGGAGTGGTGAGTGAGTCATGCCTTAAAACTTGATCCACTCCTCTTTCCAAGGCATGGATTCCCATCACCTTGAAGACTTGGAGAGTCTTCAAGACCCCCAAGTGTGTGGAACTATCCTCCAATGCTCTCACACATGTGTGAGAGCATCTTGGAGTGAATGGGCTTCCTTTAGAGAATAAGGTGATGACATGTGTCATCCCTTATCCTCTTGGAGCCCATTTTGAGAGATGCCACCTCTCCACCTTTGCTCTCACATATGTGTGAGAGCACATGTGGAGAGGGTGAGGTTTGAATGGATGGGAGGGTGACACATGTCACCTCCACATTCCAAATTCCTTGCAAGTGGTTTGGCAAGAGGAAGGAGAAGGTGACATGTGTCACCTTCTCATTCCTCAAGGCTTTGGAATGAAGCCTATATTATTTCCTCTTTGTGAGAGGAAAGCGATTCTTTCTTTTTCTTGTTTTTAGCTATCTTTGGAGGTATTTTTGGTGAGTGAGAGTTGGATATCTTAGGAGGAGGCTTGAAGGAGAAGGTTGGAAAGCTCTTCTACAACCCTCTTCCATTATTGAGCCTTCCTCATACATTTTTACTTTCTTATGTGAATGGAATTGCTTTGTGTTTTGTATTTGTTGTTGTGTTGGGTTTTATGGGTGTCCTGAATGAGACTAGTATTCTTGGTGTGTCTATTCATGTGAGGGGTGGGAGAGGAGTGAACCTCCTCGAGGTCACCCTCTTTGTATTGGCATATTGTGGCCTTGAAGGCATTTTGGTGAAGTTTTGGTGGTTATTTTTATGGCATGAGTGCCTTGGTGTGGTATATTTCATGGAGGAGATTTTAGGCTTGAAGCCTTGTTTTGGAGTATTATAATTTTTATGAAGGTATTTTTTAGGCTTGAGGCCTTGTTTTGGAATCATGAGATTTTGGTTGTAGGAGTTAACCTCTTGAGTAGAGTGATGTCCACTCTCCTACCCCCTTAAATCCATTTTTATGAATTTTGTGTTGTTTAAGCCTTATGGGTGTTCTTCTTGTTGTTATGTGATTGCTTTTGTTGTGTTATGGTATGAGACCCGTGTGCATATCAACCTCCACGCTCGGGGGTGACCCACTTGCTGGTCTATGGAAGGGTGGAGAGCATTTTGGTGGCTTAGAGTTTCTCTTGTTATTGCAGGTTCATGTTGTGTTTATTGGAGCTTGGAGGAAGTCAAATGGTCTATGTTTTTATTTTTGTAGGTTGTTTGAGAGCATTGGCCATTGGGCCTTGATGTATTGTTTTGAAGAGCAAATGAGCTCTCACTTTCTTGTTTATATTCTGGAAAATATCCCTATGTAATCAAGTGATTTTCCATTTTATAGTGCATCTATAGTTGCTGTGTAAATCTTTATTCTACCCTAATGTAGATAAAAATATAAATTCATGTTATTGTATTGATGTGCATTTGAATAGAAATGAAAGAGAAAAGTTAATTAGATATCTATGTTGTTGTTCATTAAATCTTTATTCTGTTCTATTGGAAGAAAAATATATATATTTTCATTACTTGGTAAGTTGAAGGAAAAGAAAAGAAAATACATTTCAGCATAAAAGAAGAATATATGGCTGTTGTTTAAAATGTTGTGTGTTTTAAAAAAAAAGGAAATAGGGTGTATTATATAGTGTTATTATCTTTAAAGGAAATTACTTGTATGCAAAGTGTGATTATGGTTACTGTAGGAAAATAAAATTTAATAAGGAAACTTGCTGTGTAAATATAAAATTTAATGTACTGTTCATTTGTTGGATGTATGTAATCACTAGAAAATGGTGAAGAAATTAAATGATCATTCCTAGTTTTCTATAGTATGAAATATAGTGTTAGGACAGCTTGTTATCACAATTTATGCTACTATTGTTTAACTCAAAAAAAAGAGAAATGTAGACAACAAGGAGAAGGTTATGTGACTTTTGTAAATGTTCATATGTGTGTGTGTGTGTGTGTGTGTGAGAGAGAGAGAGAGAGAAAATATGTATATAGTCTTGCTTTTTAATCCTTTTAAGTCTCTGGTTTTATTTCACAATAGAAAAATTAGAGAAATCATGTGAATATAGATGTATATATACACTTATGGTTATTTTATCACTTTTATGTTATTGTGTATATACCTATATATATACACTCTTCATACTACACAACGTATGGCTTAAAAAGAGATGATACTCAGAATTTAACCCAAATAAAAAAAAGAACATCATAAAACATATGTCATGAATGCTGAAATCAGTGAATGAAAATTTGCTATTGAAGTCTGAGTTTAAACAAAAAAAAGAAGGAAGCACAGTATGGGGGGGCGGCGACAACCAAACCACCATCCCCAACAATGGTTGTTTTTAAATAGAGAGGGAGGGAGGGTAGCAGACCCCACCCATCTCCCACCATGCGGTGGGGGATGGGTGGAGAATTTGTTCCCCACCCCCCATGTTTCCATTGATTGATGTTTATAAGAAAAGGTTGTCTTGGACTCTTTAACCTGCATTGTTCTGTATGATTTGACCACCATTTTAACCTTGAGCATGCTAAGTATATATATATATATATATATATATATATATATATATATATATATATATATATATATATATATATATATATCTTAAAAAAAAGAAATGGGTATATAACCAAGACGCATAAAAATGTGTATACCTCTTGTGAGCTTTCATTCATGGCAGCACAAAACCCTACTTGCAAAATAACAAAATGAAAAGAGAAAATAAGAGAAATGAGAGAAGAGGTTAGGGTTAGAAGGAGTTAGAATAGAAATGAGATGCTCTCATAAGGAAATGATTTTTTTTATTAGAAGGCTTTTAGGGTTTTGTTTTAGGGATGTGGTGAGTGAGAAAACATAATAATAAAGTATTTGAATTTTTCTTTTAAACTTAGTGCACGGGAGTTATTTCCCTTTATCCATTTTGTTGTTTTCACTCATATTTGATTATTTCACCATATGGGATAATTTTATCCCTTGGCTTGTTGCTTTGACTTAGTGGGCTTTTATTTTATCCTTTAGTAGGTTGGAATTGTTTTATAATCTTATTTTATCTAGACCTTGATTTTGTTCCTATGTCTCATTTTAATTAAATGTCTGGGAAAAAGATTGAAAGGTAAATAATAATATTTTACCCTTATGTGTAAATTGGTCTAGAGAATTAATTTTGGTGGGTTGGACAATAGGGCTATGGAAATTATTAATTTTAATACTTATCAATGTAATTAGTTTATTTAAGTAATTTGACTTAGGCTTTTAAACCCTAAGATTAATAAGGGGTAATTAATTAATTGAGCGTAATTATTTATTTCTTTCTTCATTTAATTATTTTTAGTTGAAATATCATAGAAAATTATTTTAAAATTAATCCCTTGTATGCCCAAGAGGCGTTATGCTACCAAATTTTCCCAGAATCATAGTAGCATTAAATATATGATTTATTATGTATTAGTGATAGATTCTTGTGTTTAAATTAATCAATTTTTATTCTAGTTCCTAGGTTTTGATTTTGACACATGTCAAAATCACACCACTCACTTAGGAAAGCTTAGGGTTTGGATAAAATTGATCCTAACCCTAATGGCAACGCTTCTCATGTCGCATAAACCCCCTTAGTCGGCTATCATCACATAAGGGATTGTGTAGGTATTCACACTTCCCTGAAGTTGGATTGACATGTTTACACCTTATGCGTATTGCCACTGAGCACACTGACACGTGCGAGGGGGTTTCTACGGATATGTGGAAATTTTTTTTATATGTGGTGTCATGACCACATGACAAATGTGGACATGACACATGTGTTGCGTGTCATGACCGCATAGGAAATGTGGGCATGACAACACACAAACAATACACCATTCATTTTTCACAAAATGAACAATATAAAATCCCAACCAAGGTTATACAACACAAAGGATTCCAACAAGAATCCAAAATAGGGGGAGTAGAGTATAAAAATCTACCTTGGAGAAAATAAAAACAAATACACCAAAATCACATATGTATATCTTCATTATTCTTCAAATCTCCCAAAACCTCTATAACCATTTTATCACCAAAATCACAATACTCCACTACCAAATGGCACTCATGCCACACCAATAGGAAATATGGCACTCATGCCAAGTCTCTCTCTCAAGAGAGGGAGTTTTTCCCCAAGGAGGATTCTTACCTCTCTCAACCCCTCACATGGGTTGCTCTCAACCATTTTGGGGAGCCAACCCAAACCACATTTCACCCAACCCAACAACATAATTACAAACCCATCAATAGCAAAGGAGCAAAAATACAAGAACACAACCACGCATTCACTAAATTACCATTTTCCATAACATTCAAGAACAAATCTAATCTACAAAGAAGGAAACATACCTCAAAAAGCTTTTCCAAAAGGTTGGTGAAGCACAATTTTGGTGAAGTTTCTCCAAGAATTCCACTATCCT
This sequence comes from Cunninghamia lanceolata, assembly GCA_027924645.1. Taxonomy (NCBI): domain Eukaryota; kingdom Viridiplantae; phylum Streptophyta; class Pinopsida; order Cupressales; family Cupressaceae; genus Cunninghamia; species Cunninghamia lanceolata. Next base: position 6,362,071 of record BSBN01000261.1, on the reverse strand, counting down.
TCCCTTCAATCTCCCCAAATCTCTCACTCTTCAACTCTCAACTACACAAGTGAAGTTGATTTGCCAAGTGTTTTCTCCATTTGCAAAGAGGGTATACGTAATGGATGACATGTCACACCTCCTCTCCAAATGAGAAGGTGCCACATGGAATCCTCCTCATCCCACTCAAACAACCCTCAAACCCAAAGGAATGATTCGACTCCTCAAGGCTCTCACACATGTGTGAGGCCTAGGGGAGAGGAGTGTACTTGTACAATCTTCTACAAATTTCTTCCTAAGTTGGCTCCCACATGTGTGGAGCCTTGGGATGAGATGGTACTTGGTCAAATCCTCATCCCCAAACCTAGGAGATTGGAAGGAGATGGTGACAAGTCCACCATCTCTCTTCCCCAAACTTTCTCACGCCGCTTTTTTCCCAAGGGATTTGGGAGTGGTCTAAATCACTCAAATCCCAAAATTTCAAAGCCCAAAAGACCCCCAACCCCAAGGTATATGACCTAGGGACTTAAAATGAACAAAATACTCATAAAAAGGCCTCTCAAACCTCCTCAAAAGTGACCCCAAATTTTAAATTCAAAATAAGACACACAAGAAACCAACTCACCACCCATGCCAACTCACATTTACACACAATTTAAAAAAAACTAAAATAATCTCAGTAAATAAATCACATTACACATTTACAAAAGACTTTAGTCCCCATATAGACTAATGTCAGGCATTACAGGGAATTCATAGGGGTTTCTAGTTGACCTCTAAATTTCCTTTGGTCATGGAAGGTACCTGCACATCTCAATTGCACACGTCAATTTGTCTAATAAGCATATATACATAGTCGAAGCAACTTGAGTTAAATTCCAATTATAATCATATTCAATGCAAACATCTTTACTCTAACAATAATCAAAGTCCAAATGAATGTCAATTACATATCAATACAATAATTTCAATCATCATTCCATGATATCTCCTAATGCCATCACATTAACCTACTAACCTCATATATTCAATTTCAATTAACATCAACTTTGTTAAATTAAATAATCCCAAGCTTAGTTTAATTTTCAAAAAAATCAATTAGGCAGTTGAATCATCTCAAATCATATATAATTAATCCAAGTTGAGCACACATTCATTATATAAAGCTCAAAGAATGCATAACTATCTCCTATTTAAATCATCTTCACCATAAATAAATTAACTGAATTACTCAAATCAAAGCATTGTCCATGGTACTCTATCACAAGAAACATAAGTCCCAAAATCAATTAGTCTTACATCTAGGTGAATCAACAATAATAATCTCAATAGTGCCAACAATTATGCTTTGTAAGAAAGGGCCTCACAGAGTGGAATGGTAATCTAGTTATCTCGCAAATAAACCATCATAAAAATACAAGGTGAGTCAACTATGTTATGCCATCTAAATCGACAACTCTAATCTAGGAATCTTCATCTAATGTAACTTATCCAAGAGGATCACAAATATATACACACTGTCCAAATTCTAGGAGTATCCAACACCATAATAGGACCCCATTGTGTAATTAAATTAGCCACACAATGGTGGGCCTCACACTTTAAAATATGGAGGTTGCTTCAGGGATCATCCCACATCTTTGAATTTTTCCATGTTGGTGATGGATTCAACCCACAAATTTACACATCAATAGTTTTTGGCACACCTGGTGGGACTCAAATCAAAGACTTGGGTCTTTGTTTTCACTGAATCTTTGCCCTATATTTTGTGGTTTTGGTGGAAAATCATGAAATTATTTTCTCATGGGAGCATGAATCCTCTAATGGTGACTCTACTAGTGACTCTTTCTCAAATCTTTTCTTCTATAAACCATGGCAACCCCAGGTATCTATGTGCATCTGAACATTCCAGTGAGAAACTTGCCTTTTGTGGCTTGGGATTCAAGTCCTCTTGTTCTTCAGTAGCAGTCATGTTCTTGAGATAGCATGGAAGGCATTGCCTTACTTTTTGGGAGATGGCTTCGTTTGTCCTACAGATCATATTTAGGATGTTGCAAATTTATGCACCATTCATAATGTTATAGCTGAGGATCATGCCCTTCTGTTGTTGGAATCTTCCCTCAAGGGCAAAGCAAAAGAATGGTATAGAGGATTACAGCCTAGTTCAATCACTAGATGGGATCAACTAGGAGGACTCATCTACAATCAGTTCAAAGAGAGGATAGATGTTAGCTCACTCACCCAGAACCTCATCACCATCAAGAGGCATCCAATGGAGAGCATGTGTGATTTCAATTCAAGATTTGATAAGGTATGGAAGAAATTCTTTGTTGATATCAGGCCATCTCCAATTTTTGCATTCTTGTATTATTTAAAGGCTTTAGACCCTGAAATATTGGTTATGATTCAAGCCTTAGGAGGTGATACTCTACCCCAATCATATAATCTGGCTATTAGAGCTGAAAATAACCTTAGAGAGGCTAGTAAATTGCCTCCTCTGCCCTTAGCACCACTGATGCCTCATGCAAATAATTTGTCTTAGGTTATTTCTTATATCCAAATACATATAAATTCTAGTCCTCGCACCCTCCCTGATGATTTGTCAAATCATGAGGAGATGAGTGTAGTAAAAGAACTTATAAAAAACCTCACCCATGAGATCAATGAGCTACAAGATCAAGCTCTGTATCAAGCTGATTCAATTTTCATACCTCAAAGCCCTTATGAACAACAATATCAATACACAGGTAGTTTGTAGAAGATATCCTTCCTCATACTAAGAAAATTCCCAATTATCTTGAGAATTATGCTTTACAAGCCTTTGTATCTACAAATCAGCCTATAGGAAGCATAGATTAGGTTCTTTCCCATTTTGACATCCAAGAGGAATTAAGTTTTATAGATCAAATTACAAGAAGAAAGCCAACTCCTATCTATTCAGTGTGTCCCTATGATCTTGAGCATTAGGCACATGTGGCAAGGTGTGATACAAAATTATGAGATCCAAAGAGACATTTGCAAAAGTGGAGTCACACACTAAGTCACATTATACACCTTTCTTCTTTCAAGAAGAGATCCCAATTAGATTCAAGACCATATGAGTAGTTCTGTCACTTACAAGCCTAACTTTGATACTATCTTGAATCATGAACCTGTGGAAGAGCATAAAAAAGAGGTCACTGATGAAGTTCTATTGACAAAAGTTTTCAAATGCAAGAAAAGAATAAGGTGCAATGCTTGGTATTCACTTCCCACCCTTCATTGAAGTATGAGCAGCATGTTCATCAACCTGATTGGTGTTTTCATGCCAAGGATGAGCTTCTAGAATACAGGAAAGCAAAAAGGTACAAGTTCCTGATATTTTTCTTTATGTAGTTTATTTGGTTAATTATTAGTTCATTGTGGATTCATTGGAGTAGAATCATCAGATATGGGAGTTATTTGGTTGTCCCTATAAATGGGCATATGCCCATCAGTTTAATTGGAATGTAAATGAGTTTCAGTTTTTAGAATAAGCTGTAGTATCAGCATTAGGTTTCAATTTCAGTTTGTTTTCTTTTCAATAAATCTCAGCTGCAATGAAGGATAAAGCTTCAGTCTTAGTGATTCAGTCATGTCTCAGATTCAATGGTCAGTTTCAATTGGTTTCAATTGAGGTAGTGTTTGGTTCAGCAGTGCTTGAGTTTTAGTTTCAATGATGTTTATGGGTAGTTGTGTATCAGTCTAGTTGCACAGATATTGGGTGTCACTTTGTTTTTAGTTTATGGATGTTTCATTTTCAGCCTGATGTAGAGCAGGGGATAGAATCACTATTCATTTGATTGTTGTCTTGACTAAAAACTACATGGTATGGACTATCTCCTTACTCTCATACTGGTTTCAAGGCTTGCAATGGGTAACCAATATGGTTTTGAATGCATGAGAGACTTATTAGACCTTTCAAGGAAAATGAGACCTCCTTACAAATGACTAATTTACACCTCTCAAGATAGACAAGAAGGATTCTCAAGACCCACTAGTTGACTCTCCTAACATGACAGTTTGTCTCTCCAAGTACCATGGTTGCCAAAGGATGAAATATGCAAAAAATGAAGGGTAGATGATTTAACTGACTGACTGACCCTCAACTATACCCGAGGCTAACTTAATATAATGAATGGACACTTATAAAACTCACCAAGAAACTTTGTAACTCAATCTTCTATCGTTCTTCACAATTAGCCTTAATGGCTTGTAGCCCTTAGAATGAGGTTTTTGAGAGATAACTTGTAGAACAAATAAAAAACCCATGAACATATTAGTTTTCTAGATATCCATTAAGGAATTACATAACATATTTGACATGTAAGGTATGTTGTTTTGGAACATATTCCCAAAAAAATGACTGTCCCTACTGCTCTAGAGGGCAATTAGCCCTATTTTGCAAAGGAGGTATGATGAATACTTCACCCAAGAATGAAAAACCACTTTTACAAGCTTCCGCACATCAAAAATAGACTACTTTTACAGTTTTTGAGATTTGTGTGCATAGGTTTCTTATCAAACCAATACCCCCCTATGCTACCTAGCCTTCTTTGACCAATACATGAAGATATTAGGCTTAAATGGATTCAACCACTGTTCTTTTGCAATCCCCTACTCCTGCAACACAATAAACAAGTAAATCTAATCCAACTAAGCCCATTCCACCCATTTTAGGCCCATGACATAGGTGGAATGGAGTAGAAACACATTGTTTTGCCCAAAACCCTTAAAACTAGGGTATGGAACCCAAATTCAGAAATCTGAATGTAAAATGCTCAAAGATCTATGATATTCCTCCTAATATGACTCAAATGAAAGCTAACACCATCCTTCAAACATTTTTAGACATTTTTATCCTTGACAATACAGTATGGACTGTGATCAAGCGTTGGAACAACATCAATTACCAAAAAATGCAAAAAAATAGGAAAATCTTCTTATTTTCTTCACTTCCCACTTCATTCTCTGCCTTCATTCACAAGAATAAGGCACTATAACATGCATACAATAATATTCTAATGAATATCCATGTTCTCCATATCCCCATCGTGGGAAAGCCACCAATAAAACCAAAAACTGACTGTTTTCCACAAAAAGCTGACTATCCACTAAAAATGTTCAAATTAGACAGTCATAAAAAAAAGAAATTATTTAAAGTTCCTACACCTATGGGACCTCCACTCTATGAAAATGCCTCTAGTGGGCTTATTACAATATTTTAAAATCTAAAATTCCACTTAGTCTCTCATTAATGAGACCAAACAACCAAAAATTTAAAAATTTGACTTGCCCACAGTCTAGGTGCCCTGCACCATACACCCAAAGAGAATGGATTTTAGGCACCTCCTAAAATCAGATCAATTACTGTAGTGCCATGTTTTGCAATGTCTTCAACTGTCATCCAAGTGGCATTCTCATGAGGGAGACCCTGCCACTTCACAAGGTATTCATTTTAAACTTTGTGTCTTGTTGTCTTGACCTCCTTTGTGTCTAGAATGGCTTCAAGCTTGACTGGTGCAGCAGGAGGAAGATCCTTGATCCAATCAACATCCACACCTTCATGAACATCTATACCTGCATCCAAATATTTCTTGAAAGGATATAAGTCAACAATATTAAAGATTGGTGAGATAGCATCTCTAGGAGGGAGTTCTATCTCATATGCATTTTCACCAAACTTGTGGACCACCTTGCATGGCCCAATTATCTTCATCAGAAACTTAGTGTATTTACCCTTAGGTAACCTCTCTTTTTTGAGATGTGCAAGTACTAGATCTCCAACTTTGAGCTAAACATTCCTCCTCTTCAAGTCTGCATGCTTCTTGTAAGTTTCTACACTCTTCTTGAGTTGCTCTCTAACTTGATCATGGATGTCTTTCATGGCCATAGCAAACTCCTCTCTTTCAACACTTCTCTTCTCTACTCCACTCATATCTCTTAACTCAAAGATACCTCTTGGGTTCAATCCATACACTACCTCAAAAGGACTCTTACCTATGTTCCTGTTAATGGAGTCATTGTAAGCATACTCTGCATGTGGGATAACAAGATCCCATTGCTGTCCATGTTCTTTTGTAAGACATCTAAGTAGATTCCCCAATGATCTATTGACTACTTCAGTCTGCCCATCTATTTGTGGTTGATAGGCAGAGCTAAAAGTCAAGTTGGTTCCAAGTTTTTTCCATAAGGTTCTCCAAAAGTGGCCTACAAACTTTGAATCTTTGTCTGAAACAATGGAGAGGGGAATTCCATATATTCTAACTATCTCTTTGAAGAATAGACTTGCAATATTAGATGCATCACTTGTGCACTTACAAGGAATTAAGTGTGCCATCTTGCTAAATCTGTCCACAACTACAAAAACACTATCAACTCCCCTCTGAGTTTTTAGTAGGCCTAACACAAAATCCATTCTAAGATGCTCCCAAGGTCTGCTAGGAATTGGAAGAGGCTGATATAGGCCTACATTGGAACTAGAGCCCTTGGCTCTCTGGCAAACTCCATAAGACTCAACAAATTTTCTGATATTAGTATGCATCTTAGGCCAAAAGTAAAACCTTCTTACCTGATCAAGTGTTTTGTCTATGCCAAAGTGTCCTTCAAGACTTCCACAGTGCTTCTCCCTTATGAGATTTTCCCTCATAGAGCATCTAGGGATGTATAACTGAGCTCCCTTGAATAACAGTCCATCTTACAGGAAGAAATCAGAAAATTGGTCATGGAAAGTACCTTGAAATTGTTGGCAAAAGGAATATGCATCCTTGAAATCTAGATCAGTAGCATACATACCCTTTAGTGCTTCCAAATCCACACTCTAAAGTTGTATTTCATGCACTAGGACTGATCTCCTACTTAGTGCATCAGCTACCTTGTTATCCTGGCCCTTCTTATGCTTGATTGTGAAGGTATAACTTTGCAAATACTCCACCCACTTGATGTGCCTATGACTCAACTTGTCTTGGTTGTTCAAGAAACTTAATTCATGATTGTCTGTGAAGAATACAAATTCTCTAGGTAAGAGGTAATGTCTCCACTTCCTAAGGGATTGTACTAATGCATAAAGCTCCAAATCATATGAAGAGTACCTCCTCTTGGCCTTATTGTGCTTTTCACTAAAGAAAGCTACTGGCCTGCCTTCTTGGCTCAGGACTGCACCTATTGTTGCTCCACTGACATCACATTCCATTAAAAAGACTTTGTCAAAGTTAGGTAGAGTAAGTATGGGTTGTTGTGCCACTCTCTTCTTCAGGTATTCAAAACTTTTTGCTGCCTCCTCAGTCCATTGGAACTTTCTTTTCTTATCTCCCTTAATGGTGTCAAGAATAGGAGAACAAATATGATTAAATTTTTTGATAAACTTCCTATAAAATGTAGCTTAACCATGAAAACTTCTTACTGCTCCTACTAATTTTGGAGTTGGCCAGCTAAGAATAGCTTCAACTTTGGAAGGATCCATCTTTAATGTGCCTTTAGAGATGACAAAACCCAGGTAGACTAGCTCTTCTTTCATAAACTCACACTTCTTGAGGTTTATCATTAGCTTCTCCTCATTCAACCTCTACAAAACCATGTGAAGGTGCTGTAAGTGCTCCTATTTTGTTTTGCTGAACACAAGAATATCATCTAGATAGACAACTACAAACTTCCCAATAAAAGGTTTCAGGACCTCATTCATTAACCTCATGAATGTACTAGGAGCATTTGAGAGTCCAAAAGGCATTACCATCCATTCATAGAGTCCCTCATTGGTTTTGAAGGTAGTCTTCTATTCATCTCCTTCCCTTATCCTGATTTGGTGATATCCACTCTTGAGATCAATCTTGGAAAAGTAGCATGCACCTCCAAAGCAATCCATTAGGTCCTCCATTCTTGGGATTGGGAACCTGTATCTGATTGTGATCTTGTTTATGGCCCTTGAGTCAGTACACATCCTCCACTCTCCACCTTTCTTGTGTGCTAAGACAATAGGAACATCACATGGACTTAAACTCTCTCTGATGAGTCCCTTGTCTAACAACTCTTGGATTTGTGCTTTGATCTCTTCATTCTGTTGTGGGGTTAGCTTGTATACAACCTTGTTAGGTAGACTGGCAGCAGGTATTAGGTCTATGTGATAGTTGATGTCTCTCACGGGAGGCAAAGAACTTGGTAGCTCATCTGTCCTTATACTTGTCCAACAAAGATTAAACTTCACTAGGTATGTCTTCCTTCTTATTTGCTGATGTATCAGACTTAGTTTTAGGTCTGATCACTACTATAAATCCTTGTCCTTCATCTTTCATTGTTTGTAAAATCTCCTCTCCTACCACCATGATGCTAGACCTAATCTGCTTATCAGGTTCTTCTTCTGGAAGGGGTGTTAATGAGAATGAGACTCCATCCTTCTATCTCACATAAATGTTCTTCTGACCATCATGCTTGCCCTTTCTTTCATGTTGCCACAGTCTTCCTAGCAATAGGTGGCAAACATCCATAGGGATGATGTCATAAAGGATCTTATCCTTGTAACCACCAGTGTTGAACTCCACCCATGCCTATTCATTTACTAAGACTTACTACCCCTTATTCAACCATGACACCTTGTAGGGTGTGGGGTGAGGAATCTTCTTCAAAATGTAGCTTCTCTACCATTTCCAAAGAAACTAGGTTATCAGTTGATCCTGAATCAACAACTACCTTGCATACCTTGCCATGTTATTTGCATGTTGTCCTAAACAATGACTTCCTCTGTGAAGGCTCCTTGGCTACTGGCACCTTGAGGAGTGTCCTTCCTATCATCAATACATCACCTCTCTCAGGAGCAGTAGGTTGAAATGGTGAATTGACACTTTCATTTTCTTCTTCATGCACTATTTGGGTCCTTCATTCACCTCCATGAGAGCTTGATGCTTGCTTCTCTAGGCATTTAAATGCGGGATGTCTAAACTGATGACAATTGTAACATTTACCTGAGAAAGTGTTTGATCCTCTACCTTGGTCACCAAACTTCCTCTACTATTTGATCTTCTTCCTCTAAAGTTGCCTCTTTCACTTGATTCACCCCTTTGTTCTTGATTCTCCTTGTTTTTGTGACTATCCTCTTGCACTGAAATTACCTTTGCCTCTAAAATTCCTTCCTCTGCCCCTAGTCTGCTAGTCTTGCCTCCTTTTTATCTTTTTCTTTGTTCTCACTACCAAATGGAAACATTCTTCCACATTTCTAGGGGTGGCTAGACTAATTTCATCCTAAATATTGAGCCTAAGCCCATTGATATACCTAGATATTTTCTCAACTTCATCTTCAGTGTGCCCTGTCCTCATTCTCAGCTTGTGGAATTCTTTAGTATAGGCTATAACATCCATGTCTTTTTGTTTTAAATTCTGTAATCTCCTGAAGGTTTGAATTGCATAATCCTTAGGAAGAAATTGATTCTTCACATTGGACACCATTCGGTCCCATGAACTAATTTTTGCTTTTCCTTGCCTTAACCTTTCTGATTGAAAGTTCCACCATGTCAACGCTGGCCCCTTCAACTTGGTCTTAGCCAATTTGACCTTCATCTCTAGCATCTCCTTGTACTCAAAGTAATTATCCAAGGCATCAATCCAATCTAATACTTCCTCACTATTCACTTTTCCCTTATACATGGGCAACTCCATTTTGACATCAGTGCCTTCTCCTTTCACAGTCTGCCGCATCTTCATAAACCTTCTATCATCTGGATCCATCTCTTCCACATTGGATCCCTCTTGAGGGCCTGTATTCTCACCCTCATTCTCTTGGTCACTCTCTTCCTCAATGACCCCACCTCTTCTCAGGTTTTCTTCAATGGCTGCAAGTCTAGCTAGGACACCTTCTTGAGATTCCTTCATCATTCTCACTTCTCTAGTGAGGATTAGACTGGCTCTTGGAGGCATTTTGCATTATTCATCCTTCACACTTTAATTTCCTTCTTTCTTCCCAAATAGAACCTAACCTAGCTTTGATACCACTTGATGCAAATCAGGGGATAGAATCACTATTCATTTGACTATTGTCTTGATTGAAAACTACATGGTATGGACTATCTCCTTACTCTCATACTGGTTTCAAGGCTTGGAATGGGTAACCAATATGGTTTTGAATGCATGAGAGACTTATTAGACGTTTCAAGGAAATTGAGACATCCTTACAAATGACTAATTTACACCTCTCAAGATAGACAAGAAGGATTCTCAAGACCCACTAGTTGACTCTCCTAACATGACAATTTGTCTCTCCAAGTACCATGGTTGCCAAAGGATAAAATATGCAAAAAATGAAGGGCAGATGGTTTAACTAACTGACTGACCCTCAACTACACCCGAGCTAACTTAATATAATGAATGGACACTTATGAAACTCACCAAGAAACTTTGTAACTTAATCTTCTATCATTCTTCACAATTAGCCTTAATGGCTTGTAGCCCTTAGAATGAGGTTTTTGAGAGATAACTTGCAGAACAAATAACAAACCCATGAACATATTAGTTTTCTAGATATCCATTAAGGAATTACATAACATATTTGACATGCAAGATATGTTGTTTCGGAACATATTCCCAAAAAAATGATTGTCCCTGCTACTGTAGAGGGCAATTAGCCCTATTTTGCAAAGGAGGTATGATGAATACTTCACCCAAGAATGAAAACCCACTTTTACAAGCTTCCACACATCAAAAATAGACTACTTTTACATTTTTTGAGATTTGTATGCATGGGTTTCTTATCAAACCAATGCCCACCTATGCTACCTAGCCTTCTTTGACCAATACATGAAGATATTAGGCTTAAATGGATTCAACCATTGTTCTTTTGCAATCTCCTACTCCTAAAACACAATAAACAAGTAAATCTAATCCAACTAAGTTCATTCCACCCATTTTAGGCCTATGACACAGGTGGAATGGAGTAGAAACACATTGTTTTGCCCAAAACCCTTAAAACTATGGTATGGAACCCAAATTTAGAAATTTGAATGTAAAATGCTTAAAGATCTATGATATTACTCCTAATATGAATCAAATGAAAGATAACACCATCCTTCAAACATTTTCAGACATTTTTATCCTTGACAATATAGTACAGACTGTGATCAGGTGTTGGAACAGTAGCAATTACCGAAAAATGCAGAAAAATAGGAAAATCTTCTTATTTTCTTCACTTCCCACTTCATTCTCTGCCTTCATTCACAAGAATAAGGCATTATAACATGCATACAATAATATTATAATGAAGATCCATGTTCTCCATATCCCCATCATGGGAAAGCCACCAATAAAAGTAAAAACTGGTTGTTTTCCACAAAAAGCTGACTATCCACTAAAAATGCTCAAATTAGACAGTCATAGAAATAGGAAATTATTTAAAGTTCCTACACCTATATGACCTCCACTCTATGAAAATGCCTCTAGTGGGATTATTACAATATTTTAAAATCCAAAATTCTACTTAGTCTCTCATTAATGAGACCAAACAACCAAAAATTTAAAAATGACTTGCCCACAGTCTAGGTGCCCTACACCATAGCCTAATTGACTCTATGCCCTCTGGATAAGGCTTGGTTTTTAGAAACTAGAGATTTTGGAGTTCTCAGTGAGCATGCTCACTTTCCTAGAAAGTCACCAAGAATTGTTGTGCAAATTTTTCACACCATTTTGAAAATTTTCAATATGTGTCAATCTGATAACGATTCTGGAAATTCCTATTTCTGTGATTCTTCAATGAAAGGATGCAGATTCTCCTGTATGTGTAAGTCTCTACCATATCAACATAGAAGTCACACCCCCTAAGCCTAAGGTGTAGGTCTGAGGTTCCAAAGATGACACAGTCTTTTTGGTGTGGGCATCATAAAGGTATATGATTTAAAATAAGGCTCTACTAGTTTTATAGTGGCGGTAGAATGAGAGCAAGCCAGCATGAGATGCACAGGTGATAATGAGACTTGGTCAAGCAAAAGAAGATGTGACCAGTGAAGTGAAGACATAGTCATAAGAAAGGCAGCTCTATCATTGAGAAAGGGCATCCGCTATGTGATATAGCAGCCTTTGATATGTGGTGTAGTCAAATAATAAGGGAACACAGCCTCGGGTGTGAAGTTAGAGTCATATAAACATGGCATTGCAATCAAAGACATCTTAGCCTTAAAAAAGAGGCTTTGCCTATCTCATATGAAGCATGGCCTTTTCAAAGACAGGTGCATCCTATTCTAATCCAAGCACCACTCAGTATTCATGTCAGCCTTTTAGTGAGAAGCCACAATAGGGAAAGGCACAGTCATTGCCATATTGCCAATATATAAGAAACACAACCATACAAATTTTGGAACCTTCAGTCATCTGGGCATAGCTTAGCATATGAGATTCGCAAATCATGATGGTGCAATCTATAAGAGGTGTAGTAGATTGAAGTCTCTTAGTAATGTGGCAGCCATGGTTTAAACATGGCACAGGCTTATTAAGGTAGACACATAGTAAATAAGATATGATGGCCTCAAAATAGCACAGCCATCTAGTTGTGGCACTGCAAAATCAAAGGGACATAGCTCCACCAATGTGTATTATGGCACGGTCTCCATAGTCAGAGGATCAACCTGAAAATAGTGCACTGTATATCAAATGAAGCTTAGTGGCCATTCTAATCAAAGGAGCTCAGCAATAAAGTGACGCTGCCTTATTCAAAGCCACAAGCCACTTCAGAAGCACAGCTCATAATAATGGCGCTATCATGCCATACAAGGTCATAGCCATTTATAATGGCACATCAAACAAGGCAGCCACAAGCCCTTTCTGAGTGGAAACTCAACCACCAAACAAAGGAAATGTCACTTCTGAGGTGCAACCATTTGAACACAGATGCAAGAAAGGACCCAAGCCAATATTGTGGCGCTAGCAATTCATACAAAGGTATAGTATCCTAGTGAAAGGCCAATGCTAAACCAAGGCAGATTGATAAGAATGTGGCACTATCAGAGTATGGTGCATCCTATCAAACAATGGTATGGGTTTTTGAAAGTCAACAATATGTAGACAAAGAACATAGCACTGCTCATAAAAGCAATAACAAGACTCAGCAAATCATTGAAGGTAGTTTCCATAGAGATGCAACCATTCAAAAGGTAAAGCCACATCTTATCAGGAGAAGATGCTCAATATCAAAGGAAAATGACACTACCTCTATAGAAATAAGCACAAAGAATAAAACATGTGAGAAATAATGAAGCCATCAGCATATAGTAAATGGCCATTGAAGATCTCCCATGTGGTTTTGACTAGAAACCCTAAAAGAATTCACAACGCAACAACAATGCCACTGTAGGATTAGACTCAAATCAATGGCTTGGGCCGGTTCAAAATAGAGAAAGTGAAGCTTGCCACATGGTTTAACCACAGGCATTTGGAAAAGAAGCAGAGGATGCATCAGAATCCACCAGATGTCAGAACTATAGGAGTTGAAGAGGCAAAGAAAGTTTCTTCCCAAGTGAGCGTAGAATGCACCACATGGAGGCTGTGGGAGGAAGAGAAATGGATTTTATTTCACTTTTCTATGAAATCCATAAAAAGAGTCACGTGAACCATAAGAGTCATTAAAATAATGTGTCTCTTAAATGGTTTCAAATATTAAATAGAGTATTTTTTAACGCCTACAGGTAAGAAAATAAGGTGGAGTCTTTTATTGTCAAAGAGATAAGTGGCACCCTCAAGACAATAAAGCTAAAGCTTTATTATATATGATTTAATTCATTTGACTCTCACTGTATACAACCTTAAAAACAAATGTAACCCCCTTATTTTCACTGCAGCCACAAAGAGAACTATGGGAATTTTTTCACGCCACTAGCCAAAGATAACAGTAAAGGTATTTTTCTAGCCATGGAAGCTACAACTAGTTCACTGGGAGTTTTAGTTGCCAGATCTGTTACTGGATCAAGATTTTGCACGGATTTTATGGGTTTTTAGTTGTGGATTTTCTAGGCAATTAGAGAAGATTGAAGGAAGATTTTTGGCTTTAAATATGATAGATCTGAGATAGAGGAAAGTATCTCTATAGTTCTACACAGATCAGAGACTAGAAATTATTAGCAACAGAGATATTTTCTTACCTGAGTATGCTTCTCAAAAAGAATGTACCATTTTATTTTGTGCAGATATTTTGCCTCTGTAAATTTGTTCTTCATTCAAATAAAGAGAAGTGGTGCTTTGTACAGATCCAAATGTGTTTCTATTCTTTCTTCTCATTTTCTGTTCTAGGCATTTGTTGAATCTATTTTAAATACTAGGTAATTAATCATGCACTCTGCTCTTTAATTTTTCCAATTAGTCTTATAGGGTTTGACATTGTGCTACTGGTTAGGATTTAAATTTAGCACATCACCTTAGCAATTTAGGCATTTATTTCTATAATCTTGTTCTCTCTTCCCTTTCCCAAAACCCCATTGAAAAGAAGAGACAACTTCTTTAAAATTTGGAGGTTGCTTCAAGGATCATCCCACATATTTGAAGTTTCCCATGTTGGTGATGGATTAAACCCACAAATTTATGCATCAATAGTAAGCAACAAAGTTACATTATTTTGGCCAAAGTTTTGATATATTATTTGTAACATCAAAAAATGTCCCCTTGGGGGTTTTTCCTGTAAGGAAAATAGAGGTGTGGAATACAGCTTCCCTAATGTTAATTCTAAGGGGATAATGTAGACAGGTAAATTTCAATTTAAAAAACTACAGATAAACACACCAGAAAAATAGAATAAACATTCCAAACAATAAAGAATGACACTAGATTTACGTGGGAAAACCCTTTCAGGTACAAAACCCACCACCACAATAGAAGCTATCTTTATTATAGCAAACTGAAAGATTACAATAAAGATCCCAGCTCTTTTTCTCAGGTTTGATACTCTACAATTATACAAAACTATTTTCTAACATCTGTACATCTACAGAAAAACTATATAATCAAATCATTTCATCAATTATGACGAGCTCACCAAATCTGTATATAAACCACAGTCTTCAAGAGCAAAAAACTATTTTCACTTCTGCCCTAACTGCTCATTTCAACTGACTCAACATCGGTGTCACAACCATCGCGTAACTACCTTCTGACAATTCACATTCCAGTGAGATGATTAATCCCTTATGCATTAGACATCAGGCATAATAGTAGTATATATACACACCCAAAATAATATAGACTATTGACACATATGCTGACAAAACCAATAGGTTTACCATTCACCGTCCATGGGAAAGAAACTGGCAGTCAGAGATATATCTCTAAACTTCGCCGATGATAATTTTCTTACTGATGTCCAAACCTTCAATCTCCATCGATTAAACCATTGAACCTATGGAACCATCGAACCATCGGTTGAACCATTGAACCGATGGAATTAGCGAACAATTCACTAAACCATTGAACCTGAGTTTTGACATTGAACCTTGAACCCAATGAACAGTTCAATGAACCATTGAACTTGTTGAACAGTTCAAGCCTTAAACGAAGTAACCAATGGATAGCGATTGAACCATTAAACCCGATGAACCAAGTTCAAGAGTTCGCTGATAGTACAACTTTTGCTGATGGAACGATGAACAAGAAACACAAAAGGAAATAAGTTTCAACTAGTAATTTGAGACATTAAATCTCTTCAATATCCCACTTGTCGAAGTGATTACTGCTACCTCGTAATCCTCATTCGATTACTGAAAATTATGGGCCCGAAGACCTATTTCATCTGAACACCATTTGAACTTGGTTGTGCTCACTAGTTTAGTTAAGGCATCAGCCGCATTTTCCAAAGTGTCA
Organism: Cunninghamia lanceolata; assembly: GCA_027924645.1. Classification (NCBI taxonomy): domain Eukaryota; kingdom Viridiplantae; phylum Streptophyta; class Pinopsida; order Cupressales; family Cupressaceae; genus Cunninghamia; species Cunninghamia lanceolata. The sequence continues at coordinate 6,346,261 of BSBN01000261.1, read as the reverse complement.
ATCTTTTCAAGCTTCACCTTCCTATCTTCCACCATATCACGAACAAAGTGATATTGGACATCAATATGTTTTGTCCTAGCATGAAATGTAGGATTCTTCACCAAACATATAGCACTTTGACTGTCACAGTGTATTTGTATCTGCCCTGCATTAAAACCAACATTAGAACATAACCTCTTCAACCAAATGGCTTCTTGGCATGCACAAGTAGCTACCATGTACTCTACCTCTGTTGTGGACAAAGCGACTACATCCTGCTGCTTGCTCATCCAACTGATAGCACCACCATTTAACGTGAACACATATCCACTGGTAGACCTTCTACTGCCAATATCCCCTGCCCAATCAGAATCAACATATCCTTGAATGTTTATAGATCTCTGAGATCTAACTGAGTTTCCATGATAGCAAAGAGAATAGTCAAAAGTTCCCTTCAAATACCTCATAACTCTTTTCACAGCATCCCAATGTAATATGCCTCGATTTACCATAAACTGGCTCAAAACTCCCATTGCTTGGGCAATGTCTGGTCTGGTACAGACCATTACGTACATTAAACTACCAACAACACTTGCATAAGGCATGTTTTTCATGTCGTCAATTTCATTCAAAGATTCAGGACAATCTTCAACAGATAGTTTCATTCCCTTTAAAACTAGAACAACTAGCTATTTGGAATCAGACATATTAAATTTATGAAGAACATTGGTAGTATATTTTCTCTGGCTGAGCCAAAGCTTTCTCTTAGATTTGTCCCTTTTGATTTCCATTCCCAGAATGTACTTTGCTACCCCCAAATTCTTCATTTCAAATTTCAAGGACAACTGAGCTTTTAAATCTGAGATCATCCCCTTACCATTGCCAATGAATAACATGTCATCCACATATATTGCAATTATAAGAATTTAATCACCATCAGTTTTATAATAAACATAGTGATTAGATTTAGATCTCACATATCTTAAAGATAGAACATACGTATTGAATTTTTGATACCACATTCTGGGAGATTGCTTCAAACCATAAAGAGACTTCTTAAGTTTACATACCTTTTGTTCTTTACCTTTTACCACAAAATGCTCTAGCTGGGACATATAAATTTCTTCTTCAAGGTCCCCATGAAGAAATGTTGTCGTCACATCCATCTTCTCAATTTCAAAATCATATGCTGCTGCAAGTGACAAAAGAAATCTAATGGATGTCAGCATAGCTACAAGAGAAAAGATTTCTCCATAATCAATACCTTCCTTTTGGAAATACCCCTAAGCAACTAGTCTTGCCTTGTACTTATCAACACTACCATCTGGACCATATTTCCTTTTAAATACCCATTTATAGCCCAAAGGTTTTCTACCTTTAGGTAAGGGCACCAGATCCCAGGTTTTATTCTTCTCCAATGATGACATTTCATTATCCATGGCTTCCAACCAAGAATCTGAATCAGATAAACTAATAGCTTCTTTCATAGTCCTAGGTTCATTAGTATCAATAAGTAAAGCATAGGCACAACTTGAATCAAGTACTAAAAATCCATACCTATCTGGTTGTCTTCTTTCACGTGTAGATCTCCTTAATGGTTGAGGTGCAAGTTCAGGTTCTTGCTCTGGATCTGAATCTTTGGAGCTACTTGAACTCACATTTGAATCATCTACACTTGGTGTTTATTGTTCCTCTTTTACAGGGGTCAGAGGAATATTAACAACACTTTTTTCTTTCTTCTTTTCTGTCTTCTCCGGATGAGGATCAATAACCAAAGGTTTCAGCTCTCTGAAAATTACATTCCTTCTATAAATTACTTTCTTAGTTTTAGGATTCCAAAGCTTGTACCCTTTAACATCGAATCCATAGCCAATAAAGATACATTTGACTACCTTGGAATCCAGCTTAGACCTTTTTACCTTAGGAATATGAGCATATGCCTCACAGCCAAAAACATGAAGATGTCTCAAAGAGGGCTTCTTTCTAGACCACACTTCCATAGGCGTCTTATCAACCAATGCTGAAGTAGGAGAGCGGTTCAACAAGTAACAAGCTGTAGCAACTGCCTCAGCCCAGAACCTTTGTTCAAGACTAGCATAACTCAACATACTTCTTGCTTTCTCCATCAATGATCTATTCAACCTTTCAACAACTTCATTTTGCTGTGGAGTATAAGGTGTAGTCTTATGCCTTTTTATACCATGATCTATACAGTATTTCTCAAAATCTGCATTGCAATATTCACAACCGTTATCTGTTCTCAAACATTTTATTTTTCTACTAGTCTAATTTTCCACAAGAGTTTCAAATTCTTTAAATCGACTTAACACTTCTGATTTATTTTTCAAAAAATATACAAATGCCCTCCTTGAATAATCATCAATAAACAATACGTAGTATCTTGATTTAGCTAGAGAAGGAACATCAACAGGATGAAAGACATCAGAATGTACATATTCTAGAACACTAGAAGATTTATGAGAACTAAAGTAAAAAGAAACATGGTTATGCTTTCCATATATACAATGTTCGTAGAAATTGAACTCTAGATTACAATCAATCAGTCCATCTACCAGGGTTTTGTTTTTCAAGGTTTTTAAACCTTTTTCACCTATGTGACCAAGTCTATGATGCTAAAGCATTGTTTTCTCTATAGGAAGTTTAACTTCCATAGAGTTTGCATCATGTGTTACAATAGTAGCTATTTCAGATTTTGCAGAGACATTATTACAACACACTAGTTTAGCATCTAACCTATACAGAATTCCAATGCGTTCACCCTTTTCTAGTACAATAGAACCTCTAGTCATTTTTGTTGGATCTAGGGCATACAACTGAGAGGGGGGGGTGAATCAGTTGTATAAAACTTCTTCTCATTCAAACACTTAATTCTCTGTTGTTAGTTAGCAGCATATCAAATAATCATCCATGGAAGCATAATACATAAACACAAGAGCAGATAAGTATCAACACATTGAACACCAAGATTTTGACGTGGAAAACCCGGTTAAGGGAAAAACCATGGGGTGATTAACCCAAGAATTATTCTCTGTTAGAAGAATAAAGAAAAATGAATGGCACATGCCAATAAGGGCTCACTGCCCGAGCACACTGCTCACAAAGAGGCCCACTGCCTACAAGGAGACACACTGTCTACAAAGTGATAAAAATCACAGTCTTGAACTGGAGAATGACATCTCTATCATGTCCGGATCAGTTCCAATTAAGCCCAACAGTCTCTGCTCTGCCTTTCACACGTTTCTTCGCTATACCATACTCATCCTCACACCACACCCTGAAATGAACTTACAAACCGTTATTTATACAAGACATCGACTCAGGAACAAACATCTAAGTCGGCAAACAACCATAGGAGTATCCGCAAGATGAATAACACATCCGGTCGGCCATCACAAGAACATTCGCAGGATGAACAACTCATCCGGTCAGCTACACAGAGCAAGAACTTCATCCGGAAGAATAACTTCAATTCCGGGCTCTACCATCAATGCGGACCAACAACACAACCTAAACATGATCCAAGAACCTTCACAAGCCTGTCTGAATGTCCGGATACATCCGCACTTTCTCTGCTTACTGGGATCTCTTGTCTTCCTCATCCGGAACTTCAAGAACACAGTCTGTCGCCACTGTCATAATGCAAGAGGTACTTCCGGACCTCCAAATCATACACAAATCAGGATGACACATCACAAGGACATCCCAAACACTCAGTCCAATCCGCAGATTAGGATGATACAATTCCGGACCTCACCGGACCTTTTTGTGATCCTCTGTCACCTCTGGATACTTGCCGGACCCGATTCTATACCGGCAGCCACAACTCCTTCAGATCTTCATGCGGACCTCTAAAATCTTAACTGTAGCATCTCAAGACTCATATCTACTAACCCTTTAATCCGTATCCTCCGGTTCTCATCCTATACAGTACATTTACCTTCTTCTCATCACTGTTCTTCACTGTTCCTGACTGAGGCTAATTTTGTCAATATCCTCAGCACACAGCTCATCAAATCCTTCTTGTCAATGCAATATGAGTATGTTGACATCAATGACAACACTGGCTCACCTCATACTTGCAACAATCTCCCCCTTTGTCATTGATGGCAACATATGATGTGAAAAACCATTAAGGCAAGAACTTCAATCTTTTCATATATCTTCTCTTCCTTTACTGCTCCCCCTTCGATCATCAACCACTTGTTTTTCACATGTCTTCTCTCCCCCTTTGACATCAATGGCAAAGGGCTCATACTTGCAATTCTCATGCATCAGAATCATACCAGCTGCTCCCCCTTAGTTGCAGCTCCCCATTAGTCCGGATCACAAGATATGACTGTGATAGCCACCGGACTGATGCACATCAGTGCATCTTAGTTCATCACCGGAGGGGCCATGACCCCTAACTTCTCCCGGAGATATTCAAAAGAGTCCTTGGGAAGAGGTTTTGTAAAGATATCTGCAATCTGATCCTTGGAGGGAACATACTCCAATCTGACTTCTTCCTTGTTTACTTGTTCTCTCAAAAAGTGAAATTTGATAGATATGTGCTTAGTCTTAGAATGCAATACCGGATTCTTGGAAATATTAATTGCACTTGAATTATCACAGAAAATTGTGATAGGCTCCTCATATTCAACTTTGATGTCTCTTAGCATCTGCTTCATCCATAAGATTTGAGTGCAACTACCTGCTGCTGCAATGTATTCTGCTTCAGTTGTAGACAGAGATATTGCATCTTGTTTCTTGCTTAGCCAAGAAACCAATCTCTTCCCCAAAAAGAATGCTCCACCACTAGTGCTCTTCCGGTCATCCACATCTCCTGCCCAATTTGCATCTGTGTAAGCATGAAGAGAGAAGTCCGGATCTCTAGGGTACCATAGACCATACTCAACTGTTCCTTTCAAATATCTAAAAATTCTTTTGATTGCCATAACATGAGATTCTCTAGGATCAGCCTGGAATCTTGCCACAAGACCAACAGCCTGCATTATATCTGGTCTAGTTTGAGTGAGATACAACAATCCACCAATCATTGATCTATACTTTGTCTGATCTGCTTTTGGAGAATCATCATCTTTGCTTAGCTTACATCCGGTTGCCATAGGAGTGTTCATAGGCTTTGAGTCTTCCATACCAAATTTCTTTAACAATTCTTTCACATATTTGGTCTGAGAAATGAAGATCCCTTCTTTTGTTTGAGTAATTTGCAGTCCCAAGAAGAAATTCATTTCACCAAGCATAGACATTTCAAACTCACTTTTCATCTGATTTGCAAAAGTTTTGCACATACTATCTCTTCCTCCAAAAATGATATCATCCACAAACACTTCAACAATCAGAATGTTTTCATGATCAATTTTGAAATATAAGTTACTGTCAGCAGTACCTTTGTTGAATCCAATCTGCACAAGATGCTTATCCAACCTTTCATACCATGCTCTTGGGGCTTGCTTCAATCCATACAAAGCTTTCTTCAACTTGCAGACCATATCATTATTATCAGACAATTGAAATCCATCCGGTTGTTCAATGTAGACTTCTTCTTCCAGATCACCATTTAGGAAAGCAGACTTGACATCCATCTGATATACCTTGAAGTCTTTGAAGGCAGCAAATGCAAGAAGTAATCTGACTGCTTCAATTCTTGCTACCGGAGCAAAAGTCTCTTCAAAGTCAATTCCTTCTATTTGAGAGTAGCCTTTGCAGACCAATCTAGCTTTGTTTCTGATTACTTCACCAGCTTCATTTAGTTTGTTCTGGAAGACCCACTTGGTTCCAATTACATTCCTGTCTCTAGGTCTGGGAACAAGATCCCAAGTATGATTTTTCTCAATTTGCATCAATTCATCTTCCATTGCTTTGGTCCAGTTTTCATCATTGCAGGCTTCATTTATTGTTTTAGGTTCAATCTTTGAAATCAGACAACATTCATTCTGATTTTGAGCAATATTCCTTCTAGTTTGTACACCTTTGCTTCTGTCACCTATGATCTGATCTTCAGAGTGATTCAGTCTTACATACCTTGGAATTTTGGGAGTATCCAGCACTGCTGTTTCTTGATCAGGCTCATTCAAACCTATCTCTTCTTCCTGATTTACCGGATCAGGCTGACTCTGTCTCACCGGAGAGGATTGAGGTCCTTGAACACTGTCTTGGTCATCTTCATCAAACTCATAAAATCTTGAAGGCTTCTCAATTCCTTCATCAACCTTTACATTGGTGCTTTCTATCATCTTCCTCAATCTCTTATTGTAACATCGGTATGCTTTGCTTTGAGTGGAGTAGCCCAAGAAAATTCCTTCATCACTTCTAGCATCAAACTTTCCTAGATCTTCATCTCTTTTAATATAACACTTGCTACCAAATACTCTGAAATATTTCACAGTAGGAGTGATGCCAAACCAGAGTTCATAGGGGGTCTTACCGGTGTTGTTTCTGATTTGAACTCGATTGAGAGTGTAGACTGCAGTGCTGATAGCTTCTTTCCAAAACATTTGAGGAACATTTGCTTCCAACATCATTGTCCTAGCAGCTTCCTGGATGGTCCGGTTCTTTCTCTCAACTACTCCATTCTGCTGTGGAGTCTTAGGAGCAGACAACTGTCTCCTTATACCCTGTTTCTCACAAAAGTCAATGAATTCACCAGATGTAAATTCACCACCTCTATCAGACCTTAGACATTTTAGTTTCAATCCGGTTTGATTCTCCACCATAGCTTTGAAGATTTTGAACTTCTCAAAAGCTTCTGATTTTTCTTTTAGAAAGGTAACCCACATCATCCGGGAATGATCATCAATTAACAACATGAAATATCTATCACCTTGCAGACTCTTGATTCTTGTCGGACCACATATATCAGTATGTACTAATTCCAACAATCCGGTAGAAGACTGATCTTTGCTTTTAAGAGAGACTCTGCTTTGTTTGCCTAACTGACATTCTTTACACACACTATTTGTAGGTTTCATCAACTTTGGAAGATCTCTCACAGCCTGAGTATTGCTTATTTTGATGATGTTATCAAAATTTACATGACACATTCTTCTATGCCATAACCAACTCTGATCAATTTGAACAAACAAACAACTTTTATTTGAACCAACCAGATGAAAGATGTTACCTCTTGTCTGAGTGCCGGATGCAATTTCAGTTTCGGAGCTTGTAAAGATTCTGCATTTTCCATTCTTGAACCGGAGATCATAGCCTTTGTCCACTAACTGACCAACACTGAGAAGATTGTGCTTCAATCCTTCAACATACAGTACATTTCCTGTTTTGCTCTTACCATCAAAGGAAATAGTTCCCCTACCTCTGATTCTGCCAGCAGAATTGTCACCAAACTTTACCATTCCTCCTTCATATCTTTCCAAGTCTAAGAACTTATTCTTGTCACCAGTCATATGGTGAGAACATCCACTGTCAATAACCCAATCATCCTTTTCTTCCACTTGAGCAGCCAAGGCTTTTTCAACAACTTTGTGATTGACAGATTCAGAGAGCATGGAATCTTCTTCCTTGATGGCTATAAACACCCACTCATTTCCGGATTTGCTTCCTAGTTCTGATTCATCATCTGTTACTCCTTCATTGTCATCTTCTTCATGAACATAATAGCAATTCTTTTGAAACCTTTGTCTGTGAGTATTAGATCTTGCAGATCTCTCCGGACATCTTGAGGCAAAATGACCAATCTTATTGCAGTTGAAACACTTAAAGGGTACTTTCCTTCATACTTACCAGATCCTCTTGGCAGTCTTTTTGCAATGAGGGCTTCAAGTTGAGCTGTTTCTGCTTCTTCTTCTTCCATGTCTCTTCTTGCTTGATCATACCATGACATTTTCCTTGATGAGTTTTCACCCGGATCAAATCTCTGTTTGCCTTTCACATAGGCACTGGTTTTGAAAGCAGATTCAGTCTTGGGTGGATCATCTCCAAACTCGGTCATTTCAAATGCAGCTAGTTTGCCAGCCAGTTGTTCTCTTGTGACAGTTGTGTGGGCTCTGAATTCATCAATGGCAGCAACTTTGATTTTGTAGGCAGCAGGAAGGGATCTTAGGATTTTGCAGACAATCTCATTTTCATCTAAAGTTCCACCAGCATTTCTGATTCCACATACCAGCTCATTTACTCTTGGCATAAAGGTAGTGATGTTTTCATCATCTCTCATTTTCAATCTTTCAAATTTCCCTTTCAGACTTTGCAACCTTGCACTTTTGACAAACTCATCTCCTTCATACAGAAGTTCCAGTTTAGTTAGGATCTCATATGCAGTTGGTAGGTCAATGACATTCGAGAGATCTGAGTCATTCAATGCGCTTAGAAGGGCTTCCTTGGTCCGCAGATTGTTTTTAGCTTCTGTGATTTCATTCAGAGTTATCGGACCACCTTGTGGAGGTATATATGGTTTTGAAATCATAGCCAAGTATGCTTTTCCCATACATTCCAAGTGACACTTCATGCGACCTTTCCAGAGAGTGAAGTTGGTTCCATCGAACTTCGGACTATCCTTCTTGTATGACGACATCCTGGATCTCCTCAAGCGGTTAAGCTCCAATCAGAGGAACTTAGCTCTGATACCAATTGTTGGATCTAGGGCATACAACTGAGAGGGGGGGTGAATCAGTTGTATAAAACTTCTTCTCATTCAAACACTTAATTCTTTGTTGTTAGTTAGCAGCATATCAAATAATCATCCATGGAAGCATAATACATAAACACAAGAGCAGATAAGTATCAACACATTGAACACCAAGATTTTGACATGGAAAACCCGGTTAAGGGAAAAACCACAGGGTGATTAACACAAGAATTATTCTCTGTTAGAAGAATAAAGAAAAATGAATGGCACATGCCAATAAGGGCTCACTGCCCGAGCACACTGCTCACAAAGAGGCCCACTGCCTACAAGGAGACACACTGTCTACAAAGTGATAAAAATCACAGTCTTGAACTGGAGAATGACATCTCTATCATGTCCAGATCAGTTCTAATTAAGCCCAACAGTCTCTGCTCTGCCTTTCACACGTTTCTTCGCTATACCATACTCATCCTCACACCACACCCTGAAATGAACTTACAAACCGTTATTTATACAAGACATCGACTCAGGAACAAACATCTAAGTCGGCAAACAACCATAGGAGTATCCGCAAGATGAATAACACATCCGGTCGGCCATCACAAGAACATTCGCAGGATGAACAACTCATCCGGTCGGCTACACAGAGCAAGAACTTCATCCGGAAGAATAACTTCAATTCTGGGCTCTACCATCAATGCGGACCAACAACACAACCTAAACATGATCCAAGAACCTTCACAAGCCTGTCTGAATGTTCGGATACATCCGCACTTTCTCTGCTTACTGGGATCTCTTGTCTTCCTCATCCGGAACTTCAAGAACACAGTCTGTCGCCACTGTCATAATGCAAGAGGTACTTCCGGACCTCCAAATCATACACAAATCAGGATGACACATCACAAGGACATCCCAAACACTCAGTCCAATCTGCAGATTAGGATGATACAATTCCGGACCTCACCGGACCTTTTTGTGATCCTCTGTCACCTCTGGATACTTGCCGGACCCGGTTCTATACCGGCAGCCACAACTCCTTCAGATCTTCATGCGGACCTCTGAAATCTTAACTGTAGCATCTCAAGACTCATATCTACTAACCCTTTAATCTGCATCCTCCAGTTCTCATCCTATACAGTACATTTACCTTCTTCTCATCACTGTTCTTCACTATTCCTGACTGAGGCTAATTTTGTCAATATCCTCAGCACACAACTCATCAAATCCTTCTTGTCAATGCAATATGAGTATGTTGACATCAATGACAACACTGGCTCACCTCATACTTGCAACAATTTTACAGCCACCATTCACAAAAGTAACTTGCACTCCAACATCATTAAGCTTACTAACAGAAAGTAAATTTTGAGCTAGACCTGGTATGTGTAGCACTCCATTCATTGCCTTTATTCTGCCATCTGGGAACTGGATTCTGACTCTTCCTCGGCCAAGAATTTCCAGTGTTGAATCACTTTCCAGGAACACCTTCCCACCAGCATACGGTTCATACTTTGTGAACCACTCTCTATGAGATGTCATATCAAAAGATGCTCCCAAATCCACCAGCCACACATCTTCAGATGTAGGCATTGCCAAGGTAGCAATGAAGGCATCAACATCACTCTAAGAAGAATCATTGTCAGAAAAGTTCTTCTTCTTCTTCTTTTTCTCCTCTTTACAATCTCTTCTGATGTGTCCTTTCTACCCACAATTCTAACACTTCACCTTGAACTTTGTGCTAGGAGATTTTGATTTCCCCTCTGATTTGGACTTAGACTTGTTGTCCTTCTTCTTGCCTCTTTCCTTTGATCTACCTCGAACAGATAGAGCCTCTTTGGCTATCTCAGAAGATTTCCTCCGCATCTCTTCAGATAACAATGAGGTAACAACCGCTTCAATTGTAAACGTGGTTGTTGTACTTCCAATGGCCATCACAAGATGATCCCATGAGTCAGGTAAGGAACACAATAGAAGCATACAGCGGTCTTCCTCTTCTATTTTTACACCTATAGACATCAACTGTGCAACAATAAGATTAAATGTGTTCAGATGGTCTGCTACAGATGCACCTTCATCCATCTTCAGATAATACAACTTCTTTCTGAGGAACAGTTTATTCACCAAGGACTTGACCTGGTAAATATCTCCTAACTTCCACAAATCTTTGGTTGACTTCTCTTCATGGACGTTCAATAGAAGAGAATCTGCAAGACTTAATATTATCAGTCCTCTGGCTTTTCTATCAGCTAGGTCCCAATCTTCTTGTTTCATGCTTGTAGGTTTAACCCTAGACACAACAATCCAAAGATCTCTATCGACTAGCAAATCTTTAGCTTTAATCTTCCACAACTCAAAGTTTGTGCCATTGAATTTTTCAATGTCTATTTTTCCTGATGTACTTGCCATCTTATTTAATAGAATAGACCTCTACAGAAGTCCCACTTTCTGAACTAACACAAAAAACCCAACCTACCAAAAAGGATAACACAACTGGCCAGGCTTTGATACCACTTGTAAGGAAAGTAGAGGTGTGGAATACAGCTTCCCTAATGTTAATTCTAAGGGGATAATGCAGACAGGTAAATTTCAATTTAAAAAACTATAGATAAACACACCAGAAAAATAGAATAAACATTCCAGACAATAAAGAATGACACCAGATTTACATGGGAAAATCCTTTCAGGTAAAAAACCCACCACCACAATAGAAGATATCTTTATTACAGCAAACTGAAAGATTACAATAAAGATCCCAGCTCTTTTGCTCAGGTATCGATACTCTACAATTATACAAAACTATTTTCTAACACCTGTACATCTACAGAAAAACTATATAATCGAATCATTTCATCAATTATGATGAGCTCACCAAATCTGTATATAAACCACAGTCTTCAAGAGCAAAAAACCGTTTTCACTTCTGCCCTAACTGCTCGTTTCAACTGACTCAACATCGCTGTCACAACTATCACGTAACTGCCTTCTGATAGTTCACATTCCAGTGAGATGATTGATCCCACATGCATTAGACATCGGGCGTAACAATAGTATATATACACACCCAAAAGAATATAGACTGTCGACACATATGCCGACAAAACCAATGGGTTTACCATTCACCGTCCATTGGATGAAACTGGTAGTCAGAGATATATCTCTAAACTTTGCAGATGATAATTTTCTTACCAATGTCCAAACCTTCAATCTCCATTGATTAAATCATTGAACCTATGGAACCATCGAACCATCTGTTGAACCATTGAACCTGTGGAAATAGTGAACAGTTCACTGAACCATTGAACCCAAGTTTCGACATTGAACCTTGAACCTGATGAATAGTTCAATGAACCATTGAACCCATTGAATAGTACAAGCCTTAAATGAAGTAACCAATGGATAGCGATTGAACCATTGAACCCGATGAACCAAGTTCAGGAGTTCGCCGATAGTTCAACTTTTGTTGATGGAACGATGAACAAGAAACACAAAAGGAAATAGGTTACAAGCAGTAACTTGAGACATTAAGTCTCTTCATTTCCATCATAAGGTTTAGCTCCCAGGTCTTTAGAGTACATTTAGGACATTTTAGTTCATATTTTAGCATCCCGATGGAATGAGACCTAAGTCCCATGGCAAATAGGACCTAGGTGGACCCCTTGAGTTGTACCCTTCCTAAAATAGGGGGGAGGACTTGGGCAACTGGGCATTAGTTAGTGACCATTATTAGGTCCCTTTTTCCAACACGAAAAGTTTGAATTTCAAATATCTTGGCGGGAGTGCTTGTAGATGCATATATAAGCATGTGTAGGCATTCATTTGTAAACCAAATTTCAACTAGATGATTACTAGCAAGCTATTGTGTTCTCAAGGTGATTCAAGGTTTTCTATTGTGTTGCAAGAGCAGACTTGTATGTTTTGTGTGTTGATATTTTCACATTTGAGCATCTATCTCCTCATGGCATGAAGAGCATCTTCCTCCATGAGAGCTTCACTACAAGGTGACATATCATTGTGTTTTTATCATTGATTCCTTTGGTTTTTGGCCTCTGCTTCACAAGGGCATGCCCTCTTTATTTGACAATGGTGTTTAGAGACTTAAGTGTCCTCTAGGGTTTGACTGAGGCAAACCTCTAAACACCACAACCTCCAAACCAAGTCTTGTGATTGTAGGTTACAGGTGTCGCATCTGAAAAAAGTAGAGTTGCAGGAAGGCTTGACAAACATTAGGGATTCAAGATCTAAAGAAAAATAGAAGAATGTCTAGATTCTGGAAAATAGAAGTTATAGGGCTAATCAGTGTCTGAAGAATGTCTAGATTCCCCAAAAAAGTAGGTATGTTGGATTTGGGTGCCCACTCTAGTGTCCCCGATTATTTCACTTCAAAACCCCAAAAACATGTATTCTATAATTTGGCATTTTACTCCCGTTTGCAAGAGCTTTTTCCATAGTTCATTAATTTGTTGTCGTATTTGCATAATTAGGGTTTTAATGGTCAATTGAGCATAGGAGAAGGAAAAACTGATAATTAATTCCCTAATCCAAGCTTTCACTCCTTTTCAAGTGACCTAGGGTATGATAGTGCTCACCACTTGACCCTAGATCCTTCAATGTTAGGGTGAAATGAGGATTTTAACATCTAAGCCACAAAAAATCAAGAAATCCAATTTTACCCTAAACATTTTGGTGAACCCATGTCTTTGAACTTAAATTACAACTTTATGAGTATTTTCCTGCAAATTTGGTGTGATTTCATTCATTCATATAGACATTTAATTTATTGCATTGAGAAAATTTCAAAAAAATTGAAAAAATTTGGGAAAATACAAAAAAATTGCATTGTTGGGCTTACTAAATTGTGTCAATTCTTTCTAAATTTTCCTAATTCATGATTTTTACATCAGATATAACATAAACTATAGAAAAAATACAAAAATTCAAAATCTTGCTTTGCATTTTCATCATTCAATTGCTAGGGTTTTGTGGAAATTTTGACAATTTTTAGATTACCTAGTAATTCCAATATCTAGGGTTTGTAGGCAAAATCTTTTATCAAATTTTCTACTAATTTTAGAGGCTCATTCAAATTTTCATTTGTATTTAGTCTTTCATTTTAGTGTGAATTTGCATTTAAATTTAAATTATTTGCATTTTTGTATTGAAAATGTCAACAAAAACTAGCAATTTTGGTCCATTTTCATTAAATTTGCACGGGAATTTTGCATGATTAAGCTTGAAATCATTTTCAGATCTGAGAATATGTAATTTACATCAAAATTCAGACTTGAAACCATCCACATAGCATTTTGTTCCAAAATCTCAAACCTAGGGCTTTGGAAACAACAATTTTCACCAATTTTGGCCTTATCGCCTTCATAAATTTGTACCATATGTATGTTGTGAAAGATATTTTACATTAATTTTATATTATCAGGGTAATAATTTTCTTCCCCTCATAAAAATCTTCACAACACCCATTTAATGGGCTCTTGCAGTGAAAATTTGACGAAAAACTACACATTTTGGCTATTTTGGCCCTAGGGTTTGACCTACTTTGCACTCCAAGCATGTTGTGATCAATTTTATGGATTGAAGTAACTAATATTATTTATAATCTTCACTTTACCTCCTAAAATTCCTTACAACACCTCCTTTACTAGGTCTTGGAATTGAAAAATCGTGAAAATAGCTTATTTTGCTATATTTTCACTAGGGTTTGACCTTAAGTGGCACTAAAAGCATGTTGTGTTGGATATTTTAGCACCAAGAAGCTGTTATTTCTGATATTATTCACTTTACATCAACAGTTTTCTCACAACACCCTTTTTTATGCTCTTTTGCATTGAAATTTGGTGAAAAAATTACCAATTTTAACTTATTTTCACTATATTTTGACTAGGCATTATCTTGGATTTGCATCAAGAGTGTGTTGAGAGTGATTATATTGATGTTTTGTACTGATATCAGATGTATAACTTGCTTCCCTTGACTTAAATCCTCATAGCATCCTTTGTTTCATTCATTTGCATTGAAAAGTATAAAAAAATCAAGCGTTTTTGCATAAATTTTGCATTAATGGATTCTCCTAATGGTACATCTTTAGAATACCTATATGATTACATTGTGAATTATGAGAATTTTTGAAAGTTCACTAACAAATATCCTTAAGTCTTGCATCAAATAGCATACATCTATGGCATTGACATAACCAACACTGCTCCATGTGATATCCTTTGATCAATAGCCTACTTTGATAACTTTCATGATACTATGGATGTTTTTCCTTCAATCATGGAGAATCTCAAAAAAAATATATCTAAAGACAATGATGGGGAAAGTAGTGATGATAACTTTACTCCCACTCCCCCTTCATTTCACGATGATATAATGAAAATCCTCTCTGAGACCTGTGAGAATGACATAGCAATGGGTGATTTATCAAACAAAGAGACTTGTCCCAACATAACCCCACTTGGTGAGGATATATTGGCACAAGAAAAAGACATCATTGATACATTTCTCCATAGTAATCTGCCATCCTTTCCTACTCTCCTTAAACAAGAGAAAGCTCTGGATGATGAAGATTCTCTTTGTGACCATTTGCTTGATAACTTGCCACCCGATGTTCAAGAGATTCTCAATTACATTCTAAATAAGGAAATTGATCATGAACCATCACATACTTTGGAAAGAAATGAAATCCTACATACTGTGGAAGAACAATCTATCCCTCTAATTCAATCCATTCCAACACCCTATATAGGGACTGAAATGGGTATCTTTTGGATGCCTCCACAAGCTCATTTAAATGGCATTTCCAATGTTCCTATAGATGACATAGACAATGGAAACATTCCCTCTCAATCATCATTAAGAGAAACCTTTCCTACATGGTTACCCTCGTAAACTCATGAACATATGGAAGAGAGAAGAAGTGATAACACATTAAGCATTAAAATAAAGATCAAGATTCGTGATACCCGCTAGCCCGACAGGGGCCCTATAGGTAAGTATCTCTAACCCTTTATCTCTCTCATGATGTGCTTCCCCCGTGATGTGTTATGTGTTGTTTAGGCCTCCTGGGATAACCTAGGATTCTCCGGTAAGGTTTGGGATACCAGGAGACTGCCTCTGTTGTGACCTTCTTCTATTTGTATCTTCATTCTTCTATATTGCCTCTCTCTCTTATTTCATGGTTGTATGTTGTGTCTAATTGACATAGCGTCGTGGTTGGTGACTTGGAGGAACCCTCCTACATGACTGTCCCTAAGATACTTGTTTCTCCTCTCTTATTTATTGTTTCCCTTCCTCTAGTGTTTCCATCTAGCGAGAAGATGACGACAAACATTTATATTGATGTGGATCTAGTGTCCCTTTCG
Source organism: Cunninghamia lanceolata (assembly GCA_027924645.1). Lineage (NCBI taxonomy): Eukaryota > Viridiplantae > Streptophyta > Pinopsida > Cupressales > Cupressaceae > Cunninghamia > Cunninghamia lanceolata. The sequence continues at coordinate 6,330,304 of BSBN01000261.1, read as the reverse complement.
AGAGCAATCAAAAAATGGACTTAGTTCTTAATATGATGATGGGGTTGTATATTTTATCTGACGCTTGGCTAGTGGAAGCTCTCATGCTTTTTGCATAGTGAATTTTATGTTGTTTCTATCATATTTACAAACCTTAACAATACTACTACTCTATGCACCTTTGTTTGCCTTTGAATCTAGCCTTGACGGTACTCGATTCGAAGAACTTTGTGATATAGCCCTTTGTTATCCTTGAACTCTGAATTCATTATATAACCTTGGCTCTTTGTGTCGTTAATCATATGCATTGATGTTGTTGTTTATCATAATGTTGTAGGCAATAACATGTTTCTTGCAGGGATGTGTCTGTGGGAACATTTGGTGATCGTAAAATACATGTCACCTCCAAGGGGCATGGGCTTTGTGAAAGTCGGTGTTCCCTTGTGTGTTTTCTTCCTACCTTAACGTGCTTGATATCGATAACTGATATCAACCACCTTAAGGTGGGGGCATATAAGGTAAGTTGTCTGTTATAGATGCTAGCAATGTGTTTGACCTCAGATGCATAGACTTGCACCCCAGAGTAGTGCATCATGCATCCTAAGTTTGTTTGCAATCAATCAATCATGTAAGCCCTCTGTGGAGGTGAGATATTGAGAATATCCTTTTTCTTAAGCCCTCTACAGAGGCGGGGATGGTGTATTTCTTAGAGCAGATTGCATCATCTTGTCATTTTCAAAAGTCCTCTGTGGAGGCGAGGAGTGGTTCTGTGACTGACTCAACCCTTAAGCATGTCTTCGGCGATTGTTGTGGTGAAGCCCAATCGTCATGTGTGCCTGTAATGTGCCTGAGATGGTGTTGGACCTAGAAATAGGTGCACTTCGTCACTTGTCTTCCGTGTTTTCTCCATGTCTTCAAGTGTGTGTGCTTTAGTGTGCTTGTTTTGTATGGCATGTTTGTTGCCCCATATGCATAGACCAGCACCTTTGAGTAGTGCTTCATGCATTTTGGGAGCTTTTGCATGTATTGCATGTGTGTTGCCCCATATGCAAAGACTAGCACCTTAGAGTAGTGCTTCCTGCATTTTGGGAGGTTTGTTTACTTTCCAGTACTTGCATTCACATTTCATATATATGAGAAAAAGAAAAGATATCATTTCTATCTTCGATGCATTAATGTGTCTTCCATGCATTAACGGTCTACTCTGTGTTCTGCATGACTATAACTGTCTTCTCATGTTTTGCGTACCTGTTACTATCTACTATGTGATTGGCATGTCTTCTCCATGTTTGGTGTGTTTGGTTTGTTTGTGACCTTACTTTAATGCATGTATTGGCCTTGCATTTATACATACATTAAAGTGGGGGCTAAATGTAACATCAGAAAATGTCCCCTTGGGGGCTTTTCCCTCATAAGGTTTAGCTCCCAGGTCTTTAGAGTGCATTTAGGACATATTAGTTCATATTTTAGCATCCCAATGGAATGAGACCTAAGTCCCATGGCAAATAGGACCTAGGTGGACCCCTTGAGTTGTACCCTGCCTAAAATAGGGGGGAGGACTTGGGCGCCCGCGCCCTAGTCCTACCCTATTTTAGGGCAGCCCCAATTTTTGGGTGTCAGTTAGTGACTGTTATTAGGTCCCTTTGCCGACACAGTAAGTTTGAATTTTAAATATCTTGGTGAGAGTGCTTGTAGATGCATATATAAGCATGTGTAGGAATTCATTTGTAAACTAGATTTCAACTAGATGATTACTAAAAAGCTATTGTGTTCTCAAGGTGATTCAAAGTTTTCTATTGTGTTCCATGAGCAGACTTGTATGTTTTGTGTGTTGATATTTGTAGATTTGAGCATTAATCTCCTCATGGCATGAAGAGCATCTTCCTCCATGAGAGCTTCACTACAAGGTGACATATCATTGTGTTTTTATCATTGATTCCTTTGGTTTTTGGCCTCTACCTCACAAGGGCATGTCCTCTTTATCTGACAATGGTGTTCAGAGACTTAAGTGTCCTCTAGGGTTTGACTGAGGCAAACCTCTAAACACCACAACCCCCAAACCAAGTCTTGTGATTGCAGGTTACAGGTGTTGCATCCAAAAAAAGTGGAGTTGCAGGAAGGCTTGGCAAACATCAGGGATTTAGGATCTGAAGAAAAGTCAGACAAAGGAGCACTTCCAGGACTTGGGTACTCGATCTAGTGTCCTCTACAGACAGATTTTGGAAAATAGAAGTTACAGGGCTGATCAGTGTCTAAAGAAGGTCCAGATTCCCTAAAAAACTAGGTACCTTGGACTTGGGTGCCTTCTCCAGTGTCCTCGATTGTTCTGCTTTGGAACCTTGAAAATAGGTATTCTATAATTTGGCATTTTACTCCTGTTTGTAAGAGCTTTTTCCATAATTCATTAATTTGTTGTTGTATTTGCATAATTAGGGTTTTAATGGTCAATTGAGCATAGGAGAAGGAAAAATTGATAATTAATTCCCTAATCCAAGCTTCCCCTCATTTGCAAGTGACCTAGGGTATGATAGTGCTAGCCACTCGACCCTAGATCCTTCAATGTTAAGGTGAAAGGAGGATTTTAACATCTAAACCACAAAAGATCAACAAATCCAATTTTACCCTAAACATTATTACCACATTCCTATTTAGAGATGTTTGTCATTGTTCACACACCTCTATCTCAACATAATCAACAAGATTCACATTATTTACATACACACATTCACAAAACATATTGCTCATGACATAAGTATTTCTGTACTATAAAAAACAACCTTCCTATCACTGACTCGGTTGGTTGGTATTTTAGTAAACTATGCCAATTCAAACAAATATAGTCATGTAAGTGATAAAGAGACTTTCTCAACAACTAAGATCAATGACTTAGTTTAACAGTATCATGTTGTTATGATATACATCAACATTAAGTTAATGCACAAATTCAGTCATAATTTTGGGCTCATAACTTGAGATAAGAAAATCATAATTGGAACTCTTTTTAATTCCATACTAGAGAATTCTTAACATTCTCCCTTCTAAAGGATAGTATCCCTATGAATCCATAGGATATAAAATCAATCTCAACTGAAGTAACTTCACATGCAAGTTTGAATATAATTTAGCAACAGTCAAGACTTTATCTCAAACCAAAACTTAACTATGGCTTAACTGAGTCAACAAATCTCCCAATATAATGGTTTTAAAACAAAAAGTATTATAATATCTCAAGTTTATTTCTCTATTGCTTCATCTCTACAATTTTTTTATGTTTACACATTGTTTAGGCATAGAGAAGTTACACAAACTACCTCTTTACTCATAGTCCAATAGAACGGGATAAATATCAAATCTAAAAATCCTATAGCACAAGGAAACATTCAGTTTTTATACTAATAACATAGTAGTCGCACTATTTAAGAAAAGAAGAGTATTTCCAAAGATGTCCCTACCCATCCAAGTTTACTCCTCAAGTTGATTGAGTTACGAAAGAGGTGACTACTGTATCAGTCATCTCTTAAATAATTCACTCACTGAGCTATTGATTTGTATTTAAATAGATATCTAGATACATATTTATTTATGTATATATGTATGTACATTTTATACACATATACCTATATAAATATATATTATATTAAATCAAAACAACTAAAGGTATTGGTAAATCTCCATACTCAAGAGTATTACAAGGTCTCAAAACCAATTTCATATTTCAAATAATATTGTAGACAATCCTGATTAAAATTCTGTAAGATAGTTGTAAATGAAGATGAATATTTAGATAATCTAATGACCAATCACGGCTAAAGTACTTTCACATATCCCATATGAATTCAAAACAAAAGCTAGTATTATTTTCATCAGAGAGAATGATTCATATATCATAACCCAAGTCAATAATCTCCATAATAATTAACATATTAGTGGCCCTTTATTAGTTGGCATGTATGTGGTTATAAAAAGGAAAACTGACTCATGTTCTATATTCGTAGGCATAAATAGACACAGACCTGTATATGTTCATTTAAAAGGATAACCAAATTCATGCTTTTAGATGTAGAATGTAGACCTATATATGGTCAAAATAATGGATACCCAACTCATATTTTATATGTAGAAAGCTAACCTATATGTGGTCAAAATATTGGATACTTATATTTTTTATGGCAACAATACATAGACCTAGATAAGGTCAATCTAATAACTTAATATCTTTTAACATACTAATAAAGCATAGACCCTATTAAGGTCTTTAAACGTTAAAAAAAAATTCATTTAAATATCAATTCATAGACCTATGTTTGATCCTCAACAAGTCTATGGATCTAACAATATGATAACACTACTTACATCAAAATATGGCCTTTAGATATAAAAAGATATTATTGATACACAAACTTGTCATGGTCTGTAAAATATGCCATGGTATTACCAAAGCACAAACCTAAAATGGTCTTACATATATTATTGTGCTATCAACATATAGATTGATCAGGGTCTCATAATATTCACTGTGTTATAAAAATGTAGACCTATTATGTTCTTAAACATATAATAACATATTCCCAATACTTAGACCCAGTATGGGATCGACATAAAACTAGGTTTTATACTAAAACAATCTATGAAAACAAAGATAAATACCCTTCTCAAAGTTGCCAAATACATTCATTTAAAAGAATGATTCATATGAGACGAAACCATATCTTGTAAATGTAGAGGATTGAAGTTTAAAATCACATATTTAGTGCTTGAAAACTCTACAAAACATACCCATATCACAATCTTAATACTTCTATAGAATTTCAAAGCTCCTTTATTCTTCCTCTTCCACTATGTTTATTTTTCCTTGCTTCCTCTATTCTTCACCTAATTTTCCCTCATTTTTGGTCAGTGATTGTAGACACCTGAAACTGGTCACAACCACCTTCATCTATTTTCCACATTCTAAACCTAATAATTCTCACTATTCCACCCGACACACATGTTAATTAAATCATTTATAATTATTTAATTAATATTTCCCTATCTTTCCCCCATTGCCAAAAATCAATTTCTTCTACTATAGTTCAAAAAATTAAATATTTTGGAAGACTATAGTTCATATACATTCCCAAGAATTCATTTAACTCCCTATTTTGAGAACTTTTGGCTACTTTTAGTAATCATCATTATTTTCCTCCTAATCATGTGCACATGGGTTAGTTAAAATTAACCCACCATTACATCTCTCCATGTTTCTAAAAGTCCATCTATCATTCAATGTACATGCATGTACATGACAAGTGATACTTTGGAAGCATGGGCAAATCTTCCAAAAGAGTCCATTTGTCCTATTTTCTTCTCATCCACTCCGAGTGTAACTATTCATGAAAATTTAAATTCCATGTGGCACTATTCTACCACTATTCATCTAATTTTAAATTGCATGTGTCCTCTTATGACAAATTTAAAATTCTCACAAAATCTAAACCATACCTTTTCATAAATGAATCCTTACATGTCATACACCTACTCAATCTTAGTCATCCATCCATTTAACGATTGAATTTCATTCATTGATCTTCCTTTGAATCTTGAAGCATCCTTCTCATCCAACCTCATTATGACACTTGTCCATATCTCCTTGCTTGAGGATCCTCAAGCAATGTGATCCCTTGATCTTCCAATTCAATCCTAACCCTCCATCCTCACCTCCAAAAATCTATAAATTGGTCTTCCCCGTCAATTTCCAACAAGCAATTAGAATGTAATGAAATTTTGCCTCATTGAGAACTCACATTTAGCAATTAGCATATAGCTTAGCATACCATAGGGCAAATCAAGAGAGTTGCATAGTGATAGGGTGCAAATTTAGTTAGTTCATATAGCTCTCTTTAGTCTTATCATGAGGTTCCAAGAGTTGTGAATTGAATAGGTTAGAATCATTCTAGCTTATTTAGGATAGTTCACATCTTTTTGCATACATTTTTGGCATGCCCAATGGGATGCTCACCACCTTAACACACCATTTCCATAATGTTTTTGGCTTGTTTTTTATGTGTGTAGGTTGGAAAAACATCATATTTTCACAAAATAATGCTCAACCAATAGATTTCAGTGCCCAGACCTCCAGATTCAATGCCCAACTCCGCTACTCATCTAATATACTTTCGTGCCAAAATTTTATCTTTTAGTGCCCATCTTGCCTGTTTCAGTACCTGAGCACAAGGGGGTATAGAATTTCTTATTTCATGTTTTTATTGCATCTTTTTGGCTTCATTGGGTTTTATGTGACTACTAATCTTGCTAACAACAAAATTATAGGCCTTTAGCTCTCTATTTTGTAGGTTTTAGCCATTTTACAAGCCACCATAATGTCTAATCCATTTTAGCACCCATCCTGCATGCAGTAGCGCCCAACCTTGATTAATTAGCACCTAATCTTTGAAGTCACTAAAACTTGTATTTTCATCATCTTAGGGACTAATTACCAACTTTTTGGGTTTGATGATTTGCTAACCCTCCTAACAACACTTTTGTAGGTCTTTTTCTCTCTATTTTATAGAATTTATTCAAATTACAAGCCATCATATTGTCCCTGTTAGATTAGCACTCAAATAGACCACATCAGTGCCCATAGGTCAGGTATAATACTTTATTTTAGCACCTAACCCCCCTATTTCAGTGCCTAAACCCTCTGTCTTAGTGCCTAGCTCTATTAGCACCAAGATAGTCTATTTTAGTGCCATGTCTCTGTTTCACACATTTGCCAACTTGTTTGTATTTGTTTTGGCCTAATCCTTGTTTTTGCAGCATTCTCCATGTGTCCAAGACAACATACAAACTACTAACACTTTTTTGCAGCCCTGCGTGTCAAAGAGTTTTCCTTTTTTCACTAATTTAGGCACTAAATTAAAGTAGTTTGAATTAATTTTTCTTTCTTTTTCTTAGGGTGTTAGGAGGTGTATGCTCTCTCCTCACACCATTTGGTGATCTTGGGAAAATCTCCTCTCACTCTCTTTATTTTTTGTTAATTCTAGGGTTCTTGAGGTGTATGCTCTCCCCTTGTGCGTCGTGTGATCATGGGTGACCAAAAGCATCTTGGATGCTTCCCTTTATGAGGCCTGCCTTAGAATTCATCCCCAAGGGGATGACCTTAATTGTGTGTTCTGACATGGTATATAAATGTTGTGAGAATTGAAAGAATCACTTCAAAGGAAGGACCCTCTCCCTCCTTGTAAAGACCCCAAGACCCTTAGTCTACTGAGACTTGTGTTGGTTGGCACTTGGTTGGATAGGGACAACCTTATTCATGGATTCATCCCCCATACCTCATGTATATTAGGACATCCCCTAGAAGCTTTTTCATCCTAGTTAAGTCCTTCAGCCATCATATCCTTCGATGCATCGTAGCCGCATGGAGGAGAAGAGCTCATGCTAGTACCTTCATTGGTTGAGATAAAATATACTTTGGAAAAGACTTTTGTCTCCAAAGTAAGGGGTGTAAGGTGGTACATGACCTTACATTCCCTACCTATCCAAGCAATGAGAAATGGTATCAAGGGGATGGAAACCACCATTATCTAAAGAGTGGGGGTTAAAGTCACACCTGAGCATGAGTCTGTGGGATATGACATACCTTGCTTGATTAAATACTAGGCTTGTACACAAGTGTTTGGTATGTCTTCTTGTGAAATACCTGTATTCGCCATTTTTCATCTGTGGAGGTTCATAACCTCTCATACCCATTTCTGAAAGTGTCAAAACAACTGTTATGATTGCTTGATTGAAATATCTTGCAAAATATCAACCAAAAATATTTAAAAATTAGGACAACTCCTATCAATCCCTAATTTTCACCTATCAGCACCTATCAACCCTCTATTAGCACATATATGGCCTCTATAAGTGTCCTGCTTGATCTCTGTCAACTCCCAGTAAGTCCTTGTCAGTGCCCAGTTAGGTGGATTGGCACCATTTGGTGCCCCGTAGTGCCCACCATCCTTCTATCAGTGCTTAAACCCTTTATTTTAGCGCCCAGTCCAAGACTTGCACAAAACCTAAGGAATTTGTCATTTTGGTCATCAATTTGGTCCTCTCACTTCATCTAGTGTCCTTCCACATTTGAAATCACTTACATTTTCATCATTTTCAATCATGCATGTCCACTTAGACCTTATCTTATGATCCAATCATTGTTCTCAAAATCAAACATCCATTATCCTAAATCAAATCAACCTTCACCAAGATCAAATTATCCAAATCATCCAAAAAATCCAACCTAATCTTTCTAAAGTTAGGATCTAGATTATTTCATCCTCTTGTTTATATTAGGCTTAAGAACTTGCCTATCTTAAGTTTAGTATAAACTTAAAATCATCCCACTTGGATAAACTAGCTTTGGAGCTTAGACTCTTCCTAAGTTAGTGGAATTTAAGAATCTCATCTTCCTCAGTGTGTCTTGTCTACCTCAAGTAAGACAATCTTGTTATTGTTGGCAAGAGACACTATATGGATTCATGGTTGTTGTCATTGATGGCAACAAAGGTCATCCCACATATCTGCAAGTCATGGTGTGTCCCTACCGGAAGTCAGAATAAAGATTGTTGTGGTCCGGTGAACAAGAACAGAGCATGTGGCAAGGTCCGACCGATTGGTCCGGATCTCTCAGAGGAAGTATCTTGGTGTAGTGCAGATTTGGGGAAGTCAAGAGGACTACCTTGAGTGGTATATTCCAAGGATTTAGCCTTCGGTGATGGACAAGGAAAAAGATATGAATAGTTGAGTACCGGATTCCTGAGAGACAGTGAAAACAGAGGAAGAACTAACTGACATAGTATCAGACTACTTTCCGGATGTGTTACTGTTGATGATAAAGGTTGTGAAGGCATGAATCATGTTTGGCCGACATGATTAATGATATCTACAAGTATATGCTTGATCCGCATTGCTTGGTGAGCAAGGATTCAGCCGACAGAACAGAGTTTGTAAGAAACTAGACTGTTCCGGATGCCGACTAGAAAGGTGATGAAATTACTTGTGCGGATATATATAGGGGATGGATTTAGTTGTGAAGAGTGTGAAGGAATTAAGAGATAAGAGAATAAGTGTAGAACAGAGCAGAAGTAGCAAGAAAGATCTGGTATGTGAAAGGATAGCAGAATAAAGAACAGAGGAAAGATGAAGTGCAGCAGATCAGTATACTGAGCCTAACCGGAACTGAACTTCAGCATATGCAGATGCTTCCAATCAGTTCAAGACTGTGATTCTTATCACTTTGTAGACAGTGTGTCTTCTTGTAGGCAGTGGACCTCTTGTGAGCAGTGTGCTCGGGCAATGAGCCCTAATTGGCAAGTGCCATTTTGTAATTTCCTATTCTTCTAACAGAGAATAATTTTTGGGTTAATCACCCCGTGGTTTTCTCCCTTAACAGGGTTTCCACGTCAAAAATATTGTGTCATGTGTTTCTTATTTCATGGTAATGTTTTTGTGTTTGATTCAATGATGCATTAATTAATAAGAAAGTTCAAAAAGGGAAATTATTAGGATAACTGATTCACCCCCCCTCTCAGTTATCAACAATTGGTATCAGAGCCAAGTTCCTCCTAATAGAGCCTAACAGCTTGAGGAAGATCTGGGAGTTCAAATGGATGCATATGGTTTAAGGGAGCAACTCAAGACTGCCCTTGAGGATCTTGAACAGTCAAATTCTGAAGTCAATGAATTAAAGGAAAGACTCAAACAGGCTGATGAATTCATGAGAGAATTAAAAGACAAATTAAGTCTCTCTATGAAAAAGAGAAAGGAGCTGCTCCAACAATTGGCAAGACAAAGTGATGAAAGCAATACAAATGAAGAATTGACTGAGCAAACCAAGTTATGTGAAAAGTTATCAAAAGAAGTCATTATGTTAAGACATGAAATGGAATTAGGAACTATAAAGTTTACTCAAGAGATTGAAGAAAAAAGAAAGGCTGAAGACAATCTAAGACAATCTCTTAAAGAAAAATCAGAAGAATGCCACTAGATGGACAGGATTATCAGACATCTTGAATCTGATCTTGAAGATGCCAAAGATAATGAAGAAAAACTTGAGGATCAAATTGCCTCTCTCGAAAGAGACCTTCAAACAGCAAATGAATATAAAGAGAAATTCAAGATAAGTTCTGCTCAACTTGAAGTTCTTCTTGGAAGTCAAAAGAGGACAGATGACAAGTATGGTTTGGGATATGAGAAAGGAGAAAGCTCCGGATCCGGTCAAAAGAATTTTGGATCAGAAAATCCAAGGAGCAGGCCTAGAAGACCTCCGGTAAGACAGCCCAATGCTCAAAGATATCCATCTTTCAATGGATACTGCCACAACTGCAACCACTTTGGTCACAAAGCTAATCAGTGCAGAAAGAGAATGAATCAGATTAATTCATCCTTCTCCGGACAGTGCTTCAACTGCAAAAGGTATGGACACAAATCCCATGAATGCAGAAATATGCAAGTAAACAAATCATTCAAAGGTAGATGCTTTACATGCAATAGAGTAGGTCATATGGCTAATCAATGCAGATCAAGAGGATATCAGTCAAATATGCAAAGAAATGTTATTTGCCAAATCTGTAATAGGTCCGGTCATAATGCTAAAGTCTGCAAAAGCAAGAATCAGGACAAAAGAGGTCCGGTGTATAATCAGAATCAAGACAAGGGTAAACAAAAGATGAATGCGGATGAAGTTAGGAATCAGATGAGCAAGATTTGGGTGAAGAAAAGTTTAGAGAATGTAGAGGTTGGATCCGCACCAGACTCTGGTGCTGATATTTCTTCCAGAAATTAAAAAGTGAGCTCTGGCTCAGGGGGAGACTCAAAGAAAATCCTATTCCCCCAGCCAATCAAGTGGTGCCGGATGTGGCACAAGATGTGGAGTAAAGGGTTTAAAGATATAAGTCTTGAGATGATCCAGATAAGATTTCAGAAGTCCGCATGGAGTTATGAAGAAGTTGTGATTGATCAAGTAAGACCTGTTCCGGGAGATGCTCCGATATGACAGAGGATTACAAAAAGGTCTGGAGAGATCCGGAAGTGCACTATCTTATTCTGCGGATTGGACAGAGTGTTTGGGATGTTCTTGTAATGTGTCATCTCGATTTATTCATGATTGAAAGATCCGCATGATGTTCATAGATCAGGACTGATCCGGGATACTCCAAGCTATCCGGACAAGACAAACTGGAATAATATAGGTGAAGCATTTATTGCAAATAGATATTAGGGTTTGCAGAGCAATATAAGGGATTTATCAAAAAATCATTTGCTCATTCTACACTCAAGAAGAAGCGAAAAGTGGAGCTCTGCAACAAGATTCTTCAAGCACACCAAAGATCTCCTGCTGAAGTCATTGCATAAAGAAATCAATCCAACCACTCCGTGCTAACCGAAGGCGCATAAGGTATTCTCCGTTTTCATTATCTCACTGCAAATCTTTGAAGAATGGCTACTCCAAATATAGTTAAGATCTCTGATAGACCTCGCCCCACATTCAAGAAACATCCTTACAAATCATTGGAGGTAGATCCACTAGGAGCCTTCTCTAGTGTTCCTCATGGTGTATTGCATACGGAAGATATTAGGGTTTACATCCATGCGAATCTTGAAGACTTTGGAGAGTCAAAACTAATGGATATCTATCACAAACAATTGATAGATGACTCCTTTGAGATCAAACCTCAGTACAAAGCCATCCGGGACAAACACTTTGCACAGTGCATTCATTTCCCCTGTTTTGAAGAAGATGAATGGGTCCGGTATGTACTAAGCAGAGTACATGACAACTTCCTATGGTTGAACAAGCCCTTCAAGATCACCAAGGATGCAATTAGGGCTGTAACCAGTCTGCACTCATCCGGTGGATTACCTGTTCTCAAGTCTATCAAAAATCAGACAATTAGTGATGCAACCGGATCCAAGTTTGACAAGAGAGCTATGACAGTTGATGACATCACTGAACCGGATGTCAAATTTGCAGCTATGATAATTGGTTACAAAATCTATCACTCCAGTAGGGAAAATTCAGTACCGGGAACTGCAATCTACACAAATTATCAAATGTTAAAGGAGAATGCAGACTATGACTTGTGTGAGCTTCTGGTGAACCAACTCTTTGAAAATCTACAGAAGATCAAGAAGGACAAGAAAAACTCCTTCAAGTATGGCAATCTGATCCTTTGTCTCTTCTTTTACTACATGAATGAGCTTCCTGGATCCAGTGGATGGATATGGCAGAATGACAGACCGGTTGCCATCCAAATCAGAGACTATTTGCATGGACTTGGGGATGCTAAAGCAAGAAATACAGCTCTATGGGGAACTTCAAGAACTTCCAAAGCATGATGCATGCAAGAGAAAGAATACCCCAATCCCTTGTTGAAAAGTACAAAGACACAGTATGCTTCATGGTAGAAACAGATCAGTGTCTAATGGAGGCAGTAGAACCAAGAACTGTATGGATCATGCCCATGGGGTATGAAGTGGATGAACAAATAGTGGAGCTGCATGTTCAACACATGCTAAGTCAGCCCAAAGATCCAAAGGCAGAAAGGTTTGGAACCTTTGAGGAACTGAGTGTAAAGATACATGTAGAACTCAGGGAACCGGAGATAAAGAGGAAGGTAAGAAAAGAAGTTGAGCATATTGCTCAAGGCCTAGGCATCTCAAAAGAGGCACTTGATGCCAGCCGGGAAAAGAGGAGGAAGACTGAGGAAGAAGAGAAAAGTAAAGAAAGTGTTCCGGTTGAAACTCCCACCCGGACCAGATCATCAAAAAGATCTGCTCCTCCCACAACCAAAAGTTCAAAACTGGAAGTCCAGGCATCCGGTAAAAGATCCAAGACAAAAGCCACAAGGGCTTATGAAAGCCAAAAGGATGAAGAGGAAACAGAGTCAGATGAGGGAGTAAAAGAAATAAAGAAGCAGAAGAAGAAAGGATCCGGTAAACCCTCCACAGGCCAAGACAAGGATGAAATGGCAGAGGTATCTGTTGAAAAGCCCACTCTGTCTCTAGAGAGTGTAATCAAGTCGGTCACTGTGGATGGAAACCTTCAACTAATGACTGAATGTTATGATGACTACAATGAGGCTGACCAAAAGATTCTGTAGGAAGCCACAGTCAAATATCTGAACATATAGAATAAGGCTTTCATTGAGATCATATCTCTTATTCCTAAAAGCCTAGAAAAGGAATTAGAAATAAGAAAGAATAATGCTCATGCAAAAGATCTTGAGATCCGGGAGCAGATAGCTATTCAGCTATATCCTCAAATTGATCCCAAGACAATGAACATAATCTTCAAAGACTGCAAAGATGAGTTCAGAAGTAAAGCCAGGATGAATCAACTCATGCTTGGTGAGACTGACAAAGTGGCCCAAGAAACAGAAGAGATCCTCCAGAAGGCCTTCAAAAGGTTCAATCTTCCTGTTGTAGAGGACTTAGGTGCAGAAACAGCTGCGGATTTGGAATCATCTGTTCCGGAAGAAGTGGGCCCTGAACAAACAAACATCTCTCCTCCGGTTTCCCCTACAGTCTCTGGATCCCAAGAAGAAGAGAAACTACAGGAGAAAGAAGCAGCAGCTAAAGAAAAAGAGGTTGACAGCACCCCAACAGAGAAAACCATGACTGAAAGTGGTAAGAGTAAGGAAGGAGAAAAGATTCAAAAGGACAAAACTGCAGAAGAGAAGAAACATCTGTCTCCGGCAAGAGACACTGCACAAACTGTTCAAGAATTCCTGACAAAAGCCACTATAGAAATTGATGAACCGGACCTGCTAAAAGGACCATTAGATTTTGACTCTTTGTCACCGGTGCAAACAATGAAAATAGCCTCATTTGCAAATGAGAAAGTCAAAGAGAAGCTGCTGAAATCTCACATGGAAGACTGTGAGCTTATGGAGGTAGCATCTGGAGTGCTAGAAAAGATCATGCCATCCTTTCAAAAGGATCCCACAGCCTCCTCTTTCGGTAATCTCAAAACCTTAGTCAGCAGTGTTAGTACACATTTTGAATCTCTAGAAAAATCTGCTGAAGAAAAGGTCCGGAAGGAATTTTTGGATAAAAGACTTTCAGAAGTATTAGAATTAATCTCTAAAGATAGGAGAATTGTGAGTATTGGAATAAAGAGCTTAGAAAATGCTCTTAAGGATGGTGGTGACATTTACAAATTTTGTATATCCTGGTCAAAGGCAATAGCAGCAATTGATAAGAAAATAAAAGAGGAACAGGACAAGCTACAAAGTTTATCTCAAAGTTTTGATCCTCTCTCTTCCTCCATAATAAATCAAGAATGTCAGACTATTGCAGTCTTGAATGAAATAAAGAATCTTGAGAAGGAAAGGAAGAATATCACTAACCGGATGGGAGAACTTAGAAGGATTATAATCCCTAAGTTGGAAACTATGCATGAGGCCATCAGTGATGCTCAGACCACCGCCCAAACAAATGATCCGACAGATCTCAAGCGGGCAGAAGCTTTTGCATTTTTGTGGAGTGGTCACATTTCAATTTTGGATAGAATGAAGCAAAGTTGGGCTACAGAAATGATCCAATTGCAGACATCCTTTGCAGACATTCTTCAGTATATGTGAGTATGTAAATATGCGGCTATGTATAGAAAATTTTTGAAAATTTTGGTGTGCGGACCCTACCCTTTGCCATTGATGTCAAAGGGGGAGTAAGGAGCAGTGAAAAATGAGGAATCTTCATCTTTTTATTCCTCCCATCACACAATCACAAGCTAAGAGGAAAATGGATTCTCCTTATCAACCCCTCTCTCAACAAGGATCCACCACAAGAAACATGGAGGGATACGTCAACCAACCTGAAATGAGTGAAGAATCCATATCACAACATATCTACTCCCCCACATTTATTGATTTCATTAATGAAAGATAATTGCATCACAAATTCATCCAATTCCATGACAATCATAAGGATGAATTCCTCGAAAACCTCATCAAACATGGAGCATGCCTCTCCTACTCATATGACCAAGACAAACTCAAAACAATCATACATGATAAGCCACCATCACTCATCTTCAATCAACCTTGGGAGCATGTCCCTAATCCCAACAATTCCATCTATGATAATCCATGGGCTAACATCGTTAAAACTATCAATACCATCCATGCCATTGATCAAATCATAGGAGGTAATACCACTTCGCAACCACAAGTGTTGGATCCTCGTTATGGTCTACCATACCATATGCTACCATCCAACTTTCCAACTTCCACCATCCCTCTAATGCAAGTACACTTGTTGTGTAACCTCTATCAAACATTCCTCAAAGAACTTCCAACACTAACACCATTCCACAAACACTTCCCCCATTGGTCATCCCATAAAGGATGACTATCACCCAAACAACCTTACTTCATATGATACCTTCACAATGTTGTAAGTATGTGCCTAATAAGTGTTGTCATTGGTGTCAAATGTGCTTCTATTTTGTTGCTTGCTTGTAATGAGTGAGATGCTATGTATTTACTTATGTAAGTGATCCTGATGTTAAGGATATTGAGAAAATTATCTCCTCTGGTGGAAATAGTGTGTTGTAGTGGAAACAGTGTATTGTATTCAGAAGAACAATCCAGAAGTTTGCTCCCCATTTCCTGAAGATTGAATATCTTTGCCTGTGGTTCAAAAGTTATTTAGAGTAATGTATAAAGATGTTACGTTTCAAGTTTGAGCTCTCTGCATGAAGATTTGGGTGAGTTGTGTTTACTAGAGTGAAACCTACATTTTCTGTGTATTCAATTGTGACAGAAGGAAAGTATTATGCTCCACATTTATTTGCATTGATGTTTTAGAGTCTATGGTTCTAGAATTAAGTTTGTAATGATGATAAGTGCCTTCAACTCTAATGGTTAAAGGTTTGGTGGTCAACAAGCAATTTTTCCTTTATGGAAGTTGATGATAGTTAAGTTCACGTGCTCTGGATTGAAGAATCTCATGCATAAAGTGATTAGAGGTTGTACAGATGTTCCTAGTGATTACAGTGTGCTTGTGGATGTCTCTTGATCATGTTCCTACCTTCATATTGGTTTTGTAGAGAGAAATCTGGATCATGGTGTGATAGGTGAAAGTCAGGTGTAGCAGATCAGACATAGTCATGAAACCTTAACCCTACCATCATCAAGGAATCTAATCTAAATGAAATCAAAGGACAATGCAATTCAAGCATAACATCACCTAGACCGTGTGATTCCTTGTTTGAGGGATGTGGACTGCTTCTTCAACAATGAACAATTGCAAAGCTGAAAGCTGCCATGATTGATGATAAAAGCTCAATTGGATAATCAGATGCTCAAGATGATAATGTAGGTGCTATATGATTGTTGGATCCCCCCCCCTCTCATATGGAATGAGAGGGTGTTTATATAGGACTCAACCAAGATCAATCAACGGTGGAGATTCAGAGGCTATGTGAATGGCTAGGATTGAAAGATACTAAATTTAGGTTCCATTAGTTGTGCATGTGAAGGATATGAGTGAAAGTTGTCTTACAACACATGATTGACTGGACAAGTGTTGGAATGTGATGAAAGGTGAGTAGTTAATTCAAATAAAATATTTGAATTAGTTGGGATATGAGTTGGATATTAATTAAATAAATTAAATTTATTTAATTAATAGGATAAATGAATAAAATGGGATAAGATATGGTGTAGAAATTAATTAAATAAATAAAATTTATTTAATTAATTGGGATGAGGATAGGATAAATAGGATTATGATGTGGAATTAATTAAATAAATAAAATTTATTTAATTAATTGGCTAAGTAGGATGAGAATGGGATTAAATGGGATTTAATTAAATAAATAAAATTTATTTAATTAATTGGCTTAATGGATTAGGGAAATTAGGACAAAATGCTACAAGATGTCTAGGATAATATTTTAAGAAGGTGTTGCTAGACATGGACAAATTTGGGTGTCTACATTTTGCCCCTCTTTGATACAATGTTCGATAGAGCATTGTGTCAAAGAAGATATGATATGCGTTTGATAAACAAGTTATGCCCTAGTGTAACTGGCAGGGGATGCCCCCTCGAGAGGTAAGCCAGGCTAACTAGGAAGGGCTGGGTTGGCTCTCGATAGAAGAAAAAGGCTAAAAAGAAGGCTGAGTATGATGGAATGAATAGATAGAATGAATAGATAGGATGTTGATGGGCAGCTTTCAAGGAATTGCTCAGAATGAAAGAAATGCAGTCCTTATGTTTGATATAGCATATGGATGTTATGCACCAAGGTATAAGAGGCCAAGGTGTCGAGATATCCAATGCGCAACTAGCATGTTACAATCTTGTCTAAACGCATGAGGTCAAGATGTTGAGCCAACCTGCACAAGATATGAATAACAGCTAGTGTTGGACTTTGACGCTACAAGCAATGGTTTGAGCTTATCTCCACTACACATAATGATAGCTTGTTGGTTATATGTATGGAGTTAGTCTTAACATAGAATAGTCTCAAATGCATAAGAGACTGTTTAGCTCTCAGATGCTAGAGATATTGATATGTAAGATGCTAATCGCAACACGTACAAGATACTAGTACGCATAGGAAGAGGATAAGATCATCCCGCAAATGCAAGATAAAATGATAACACACACAAGCAAGCAAGCAAGCATGCACAAATGATTCAAAAACAAACAAGGTATTACCCCTGTCAAGCTATAAACCAATGATTAATTGCGGATTGTTTTGTTGATGATAGTTAAGAGTGTTGTCATTGTGGGGAAAGCTATATCCCTAGATCAACACAAGGTTCTTTGCTGAGTTGGTTGGCTGATTGGCTGATTGATTTGGCTTACAACAAGGCTAGGATCAAGACCATGGATTGTGTTTGGATAACTTGGCTTGATTAATTAACATGATTGGTATGGATTAAGGATGGGCTTGCATTTGGATCTTTGTTTGGAATGGTTGGAAGATGATGAAATGCTGATTAGATTGATTTGATGAAGGATGGATGATTTGTGGTGGATTGAGCTTCTTTTGATTTGCTGAAGTGATTGGATTTGTTTTGATGGCTAGCTTGATGTTCTTTGGTTTTGATGATTGTTGTTGATTGATAGGATTTGTTTTGAATGATGATAGTGATGGTGTGATGATAAGAGTGTCCACTCAATCTAAGCATAAGTAAGTGTTCTCAGTATGCTCAAAGGATGTAAAATAAATAAGGTATTGCCCTTGTCAAGTCATAAACCAATGATTGATTGTTTCATTGATAAAGATAGATAGTGTTGTCATTGTGGGGAAAGCTATATCCCTAGATCAACACAAGGATGTGGGAATGCTATATCCCATTGATGATGATTGATGATGATTGATTGGGCTCATGACAAGATTAGGATCAAAAACTTGTTGATTTGATTGGATAATGTTCCTTGATTGATTAGCTTGCTTCATATGGATTAATGTGACTTGGATTTAAGATCATTGCTTAGATTGATTTGATTGATATGATTGGACATGGATTGATTGAAATGGATGAATGAATGTTATTGATAGGAAGAATTGATGATTGATGATTGAAGATGATGATGAATTGATTTTGATTGATGTTGATGGAGTGGATTGTTTTGGATGATGATTGAATTGATCTTATTGCTTGGATTTTTTTGTTGGATATTTGATTTTTTTGGATTTTTTGACATATTTAAATTTTTTTTAGATTTTGGATGTTTTGGAATGTCAATGGATTTACAATTTAGGTAGCTGTTGTGCTAGATACCAATGACAAGGGAAAACCAAGTCTAGGTGCAAAGATGGATGAATGGGATTGGATGGATAAAAGGATGGGCAACAAGGGATGGAAGGCTCATGATATATGGATGGATAAAAGGATAGGCCATAAAAGGGATGGATGCATGCCTCATGATGAACAAATAGGTAGGCTATAGTGGAAAGCTCATGATAAATGGATGGGGATAAGCTATAAGATGGAAAGCTTATGATAAGGATATGCCATAGTGGATGGATCATAAGGGAGCTAGGATGTGATCTTCAAAGGCTATGTTGCATAGGAAGAACTTGCCCCATTCTAGGTGGTAATGCTTAGGATTTTTACATGATTAGATTTTACATGACGCTTATGATGATAGGATGACATGATGGATTGGTTTACATGGGATGGATAAAATGTCAATGGATAGGACTTGGTTTGGAAAGAAGGTATGTCAAGAAATATCCAAACATGTTTCAACATTTTGCCCCTATGTCTTCATCAAAATCAAAAGGCGGAAGGATGGATAAATAGGATAGGCATGTTTATGTCATGGCTAAGGATGGTACGATGGCTCGATAGGACATGATAAGATGGAAAATGACAGAATGGGATAAATAGTTTGAAAATGGATAGGTTGGATGAGACAATGTGCCCCCAAGTGTAAGTGACATAGAAGATCAACCTACACATGACGCCTGTTTGCCAGGTTTTCATCATGGTACTTATCCAAGGCGCCTGTTTACCATGTTTTCACCATTGGATGAAGGGATTTCTCTTTACTATTTTGACTTTTTTCTTTTTCTTTTATTTTCTTTATTTTCCTTTTTTTTTTTTGCTTTTAGATGCGTTGACAATTACACATGGCGCCTGTTTGCCAGGTTTTCACCATGGTAATGGATAGGAGGGACTCAAGTGGCTAGTGCTATGAAGGTTGATAGTGTCCCTTTAGAAATGGATGATGTCTTCACATGGACCATGTCATTATTCTCATAGATGTTGATAGGGGGTTGCATGGATGGGAGATGGAGTAGGTAGATAGTGGATGATGAAATGGATTATGAAAGGTTCATGCAAGGATAGATGGATCGGGATAGTGGACTATGATGTGGATTATGTAGGCTTATGCAAAAGCATGGACCATAGGGATAGCATGGCGGAGATATGCAAGATAATGGATGGAAGATGGGTAGATGTAGATATGTGAAGGTGCTACGGAGTGGAAGGGAATCATGACCAACAGTTGCACACACCATGATAAACATTGAAGCTTTTGATGAGATGGTGGTGTAGGAAGCAATGGAGATGTTTTCTTAGGAGATGGTTGATGAAGTGATTTAGGAACCCACATAGATTTAGTATTTTTAGTGCTTTTGTTTTGCTTGTGGGATTTTTGAAGGGAATGGAAGTTTTGGATGGAAATAGGCTTTTGGATGGAGGTAGGTGATTGGGATTCTTGAGATGTGGAGGAGGATGCCTCATTTGACTTGCTAGCTATTTGCTTAGGAACCCAAACTATTTTGTGTTTGGGCTTTTCTTTTGGAGGTAAGGGTTTGGATGGTTGCTTAGATGTGGATGAGGATGCCTCATTCGCTTTGCTAGCTGTTTGCTTAGGAACCCAAACCATTTTGCTTTTGGGCTTTGCTTTTGGAGGTATGGGCTTGGATAGCTTTTTGGATTGCTTTGCTTTGGTGCTTTGCATTGATTTTTCATGTTTGTGCCCTAAGGCATGATAGTTCTTTGGATTTTTGGTAGGATTTTTAGCTTTATAGGTAGAGGCATCAAAATTTTTGCTTTTGAATCCCATGGCATGGGTGGAGTGGATGAAATGATTGGAAGCTTTATGCTTAGGTGATGTGTGCTTTTGTTGGCCATGATTAGGGATGTAAGGATACTTATGAATGATATGTATGTTAGGTGTTGGAAGCAATGGTGGCAAGGTGGATGGAGGGATATTTTGAGTTGGTAAAAGTGGAGGCAAGGTGGATGGCGGAAGGTGTATGGTCACATGCTTTTGACATTTATAGGATGATGGAGATGGAATGGCTACATATGTTTTGGGTAGATGATGGGGGTTGTGATGGAAAGTGGTAGATTTAGGATGTATGAAGGGATTACCAACATCTTGGCCTTGTTTACCTTGGGGTGTGTATCCAAGGCCATATGAGCATGGAGGGATTTTGACATGGTTTGGCTCCAAAATACCTTGTTCATAAAGGCCTAGACCTTTGCCTTTGTAGTTCATGTTTTGGAGGATGCGATTGACTATGGGACTAGATGTGTTTTGGAAACTAGACTTGAGCTCATTATTGGATGGAGAAGGTGAAGTGGATAGAGGTTGTTGTTGTCCTAAGGAAGAACATTCATCGATAAGGGTGGATAGACCAATAGGACATGATGGATTTGAAACGGGATCGATGGTAGATGTGGAGGGAGGATCATTAGCATTGTGTGCACTAAGATCCAAGTTATTTGTTTGATCTTCTATGCTTATGTGTTCTTGAGAGGCACATGTCTCATTATGACAAGTGGATGTTTGCTCATTGTGGATAGGGCTAGATGGCGGATGACTAGGAGCAATTTAGATATCTCGCTCATGGATGGTTATAGGATTATAGATAGGATCAAGGTACTTTTTAATAGGTTCTTCATCATAGATATCATCTTGATCATGAGATGGATAAAGTTTTGCCAAATGGATCATCATGGTTTTCATGATCTTAGCTAGAACCTTGATCATAACTATGAGCAAAAATAGGATTAAGTGGGCTATAAAAGGGATAAATTTGCTCATGAATGAGGTCATGGTGATGGCTAACAGCTTGAGGGCAACCCATAAGTAGGTCATGGATAGGTGGAACTTAGAGGTGCTTTGATCTCGATTAAGACTAGGGTTCGATATTTCCACATGTTTAAGATTATGCTCTTGACATACCTCTTGACTTTGGATGGAAGTGGAAGGTTCTTGAGTGGACTTGATAGGCTCTTGATAGTTATCAACATGAAGGCATGATGGCTCTTGACTTAGGCTTGTGGTTGGAGACTCTTGAATAGACTTGTTGGCTTGTAGGTCACATGATGGGCTCAAAGGGCTAGGTATATTAAATGAAGGCTCTTGAAGAGGCTCAAGGATATGTGAACCACATGATGAGATTATAGGATTGGACATAACATTTGGAAGTTCATTGGTAGGCTCATGAATTGGTGTTTGACATAGGGGTAGTCTATTCCTATCTAGTAGCCAATGGATCACATCCTTCGCAAGTGTATGGGTGGATGGGAAATATAATGGATGGATGATAATGGTAGATGGCGTTGGATTAGGATTAGGACAAGGATTAGGTTGAGAGCTAATTGGATTGGGTGGATTAGGATTTGGACTAGATGGGGATGATGTGGCATGATTTCCCATTATAGGTGGGTACACCTTGTAAACAATTGAGAGAAATATTGGGCATTGATTTGTATTATGGCCTTTGGTCCTATGGTATGCACAATAATCATGTTCATCATATGGACTTTCTTCACATGGGTTGATGGGGGGAAGTTCAATGAGTTTTGCTTCAAGCATCCTTTGTAAAACTCTCTCAGCCGCATCCTTTGGTGAATTATTAGAATGACATGGTGATGAAGGTAATGAAGGGCTTGGTGGTTTGGAGGGGATCAATGGACTAGGAATAGGATCACATGGTGGTTTTGGGATAGGCTTAGTTGGCTCATGTGATGGCATGTGATTGGATGGTGGAGGCCACTCTAGATTGGTATATCCCTTGTCAAAGGTTATTAGATCTTGTATAGGATAACTTGGTCTTGTTTGATTTATGTACAAGGGGCCATTGGGATTCGGATATGATTCTTGTTGGAAAGGTGGATTTAGATCTATCAATGGTGTTTGGTGGTCTTGTTGAAAAGGTGTATTTGGACTTACTTGATTTATGTACAAAAGGCCATTTGGACTTGAATGTTGTTCTTGTGATATCACTTGATTGCTTTGTGGATGGGCTTGGTAGTGCATTGGAATGGTGGTATGAGGGATTGGATAAGCTTGAGGTGGATGTTCATAGGTTGATGTGGTATTGACTTGGTGGATAGGTGGATTAAGTTGGTATGCAGTGGATGGATCTGACATGTGGCTATGAGGTGGATTAGGTTGATAGGAAGTGGCTAAGGATTGTTGGACTTGTCGAGCTTGACTAGTGGCTAAAAGGTGTTGGACTTGGGCTATGAAGTGTTGTAGTTGAGGTGATTGGCTTGCATGGGGTTGAGCTCTTTGGATGAAGAATTGTAATGTTTTAATGGCATCTTGGTTCAGGGGTTGTGATCCTTGATAAAGATTTTGGAGGAATCTTTGGAATTTGATTTCTAGGTCCTCTAGTGTAGACATGTTGTCACCAAGTGTTTGTCTTAAGTCCTTTTAGCAAGTGCTTGTTTAGGGATTTGAATGATGATGTGGAAGTGATTTGGCTATAAAGGGTTGGATGATGACTAGGCTATGTTTGGAATGAAAGTGATTGGGTTTGAATGTTATTGGAAGAATGTGTAGGATGACTTGTCTTTATGTGTTTGGGTGTTTAGAGCTTGATGTGGCAATATTCAAACAAATGATTATGCATATACACATATGAATCACTCACGCAAGACACATAAGCAAGTTTTAGTTTGGAAGAATGTGATGATGGTTAAGCAAGCACATGAAGACAATTCAACAAGTCCTAGTCAAGGCAAGGCCACTATCACAAGGAGGTTCTAGTGAAAATCCGGGGGACCGGCACCCCACGAGCATCCAGCAAGCCACTTAAGACTTTAACTAACCCTACTAGGAGTTTTAATATACACAAAGGTACACCTCCTTTCGAGTTAGCACTGTATGGTGAGCGCTAATACCAGTTAGACTTGGCTTTTGCCTTATCCTCTAATTTTTATAGTGGACCGGATGAAAGTACCGCTTGAGGTCGTTCCCTTGGGGTGGATACCAAGGCAGGCCTCTCTAAGGCTAAACAAAAGCAACACAAGTAAATGTTTTTGATCTCCAAGTTCGTGTTGGGACGCGAGGAGAGAGCATACACATTTACTTGGTTACACTCACATGGGGTTCATTAACCTTAGAAATTCCATGTGTGGAAGACAATGCAAGCACTTGTTTGTTTTAAAACCCAAATCCAAATGTGATGAAAGACAATGGTTCGTTTTAGCCCAATGTTTTGATGTGAATTTGCAAACAATTGTTCATTTTATGCCCAAAATCCAAATGTGTTTGCAAACAAGATTAGAAGATGAAAGATTAGAATGAGTGCACCTGATACAATCACTTTCCAATTTGATGTAGATGTTGATGCCAATGCTGCTCCAGCTCCTCAAATGCCCTTGCAAGTCACAAAAATTGGAAAAGACCAAGTAAACTTACACAAGAAGATGGTTACATGAAAAAGATGAAATCTAAAAATTCTAATAAAAATGATCTGATATAGAAAAATAGATTGCATAAACAGAAAGTTCAGGAGATTCTAAGCAATTTGAAAAAAAGTTTCACTGAAAAACGATCAAAATTGCTCAAGTTATGCTCAAATGAAGTTTGCAATGAACCTAAACTTTGACTGATAAAAAAGCCTAAAAAATAGTATAGTCACCTAATAAAAGTGGTACACTTGTGAAGTTTGTCCTCCCAGCTTTCCAATGAGTCCTTGTTTGTGCGATTTCACCTCTGTATGTGAAAGTTACGCTAGAAACACCAAGATGCACAATGACAGCAACCAAAGGCAAATTACAGTTGCCAGATGCGACAAACAGATGCGATCTCTGTCAGTTTATACACGAGGCAGATAAAGGCAGAAGCGACTGATTGTGAGCTAAAAGTGAGCAGTTGTGGGCTAAAAGTGACCTATATCTACGAAACACAGTCAAAACCCTATCCTGCATAGGCGAGCAATATCAGATCACAAGCGATTCATATCCGTTTAAAAGCGGCATCTTCAGATTCATAAGCGACGCGGTTATATCCTAAAGTGTCCGGTTTCAGGTTAAAAGTGAGCTGTCTGCAAACACAAAAACCCTAGTCTACATAGGTGATCAATGTTAATTCAAAAGCGATGCATATCAGCTCAAAAGCGGGCACTATCAGTCCATAAGTGACACACATGACATCAAAAGCGACGACTGTTATTTTAAAAGCGATCCGAATTAATGCGGAAGCGATCACTGTTAGGCCATAAGCGATTAATTCAGTTGAAAACCCCACAGCAAACAACAAAAACAATAGGCGGGTCCTGTTAATACAAAAGCGATCCAAATCATACCTGAGGCGATCACTGTTGGTTTAAAGGCGATCCAGAAAATGATAGATGCGGCCGATCCCAGTGTAAAAGCGATGCGGATATCCAGAAAGCGGTGGATTTTTGCTCATAAGCGCTGCAAAAATGGATGGAAGCAACAAGTAATAGCTTATATGCGACCAATAAAATGCCAAAAGCGACACATAATAGCCCAAAAGCGATCTGGAGAGTTTCAAGAGACAGAATGCAAATGTTAACCATAAGCGACCAATTTTACCATATGCGGGCTCTTTTTGTTCAAAAGCAAGCACTGTTTGCTTAAAAGCGAGCTAGATTTGACCATAAGCTACTGTTGTTTGCCCAAAGGTGAGCTGATTTAGCCCAGGCGACTGTTGTTTGATCATAAGCGATCTGAATTACCAGAAGCACATTGTTGCAGTCCGGTTGTTGTTTTCTTCACCAAACGCTCCATTTTTCATCAAATTTAGGCAAATTTGTACTCAAAGTTTATGGAAATGGCATCCCGGACGCAATGGTGAGGTTAGATTTGGGCTAAGAGATCATCTACATACATTTTTAGTCAAATCTTTGCAAACTAGGGTTAGAAAAATGCAAATTTTTGCTACAAAAGCTTACAAAAATGAAAGATTGGCGCTCCAAGAGATCTAAACTTCATAAAAACAACTCAAACAAGAGAGGTTAATCAAGGACGTGAGTCCCACCGGGCGTGCCAAAATGTGATAGGTGAAAGTCAGGTGTAGCAGATCAGACATAGTCATGAAACCTTAACCCTACCATCATCAAGGAATCTAATCTAAATGAAATCAAAGGACAATGCAATTCAAGCATAACATCACCTAGACCGTGTGATTCCTTGTTTGAGGGATGTGGACTGCTTCTTCAACAATGAACAATTGCAAAGCTGAAAGCTGCCATGATTGATGATAAAAGCTCAATTAGATAATCAGATGCTCAAGATGATAATGTAGGTGCTATATGATTGCTGGATCCCCCCCCCTCTCATATGGAATGAGAGGGTGTTTATATAGGACTCAACCAAGATCAATCAACGGTGGAGATTCAGAGGCTATGTGAATGGCTAGGATTGAAAGATACTAAATTTAGGTTCCATTAGTTGTGCATGTGAAGGATATGAGTGAAAGTTGTCTTACAATACATGATTGACTGGACAAGTGTTGGAATGTGATGAAAGGTGAGTAGTTAATTCAAATAAAATATTTGAATTAGTTGGGATATGAGTTGGATATTAATTAAATAAATTAAATTTATTTAATTAATAGGATAAATGAATAAAATGGGATAAGATATGGTGTAGAAATTAATTAAATAAATAAAATTTATTTAATTAATTGGCTAAGTGGGATAAGGATGGGATTGAATGGGATTTAATTAAATAAATAAAATATATTTAATTAATTGGCTTATGATGTCTAGGATAATGGTTTAACAAGGTGTTGCTAGACATGGACAAATTTGGGTGTCTACATTTTGCCCCTCTTTGATACAATGTTCGATAGAGTGTTGTGTCAAAGAAGATATGATATGCGTTCGATAAACAAGTTATGCCCCAGTGTAACTGGCAGGTGATGCCCCCTCGAGAGGTAAGCCAGGCTAACCAGGAAGGGCTGGGTTGGCTCTCGATAGAAGAAAAAGGCTAAAAAGAAGGCTGACACAAAGTAAATGGGAGTTGGATGGAAGAAAATAGGCTGTGGCATAGAAGAATTAGGGTTGTGAGATTGGGATGAGGATAGGATAAATAGGATTATGATGTGGAATTAATTAAATAAATAAAATTTATTTAATTAATTGGCTAAGTAGGATGAGAATGGGATTAAATGGGATTTAATTAAATAAATAAAATTTATTTAATTAATTGGCTTAATGGATTAGGGAAATTAGGACAAAATGCTACAAGATGTCTAGGATAATATTTTAAGAAGGTGTTGCTAGACATGGACAAATTTGGGTGTCTACACATGGTTGAAGATTGTTCCTAAAAGACGTTGTGTGAACACCAGTCTTGGCTTACTTGGTTGTTTTCACTAATTACAAAGATGCATTGAAGATTGTAGAAGCATGTCATGGTGTGAAAGATTGTATCTGAGTCCCAACTAAGGCACGATGTGATCTGCATACATCTTTACATCTTTTCCTTAGCAAATTTTTGTATTAGGTCCAAACCTATTTTATGTATGTTTGTAATGCTGACCTTGGAGATTGTTCCAACAATTAATGAATGTAATGTTGACCTTGATGTACATTCCAAGGTTGATGAATTGTATAAAGGCATGTAATGAAATTGTGAAAATGATATCCTTCGGAAAAAATGTGAAGATGAGTTTAAAGTGTAAAGGCAGAGCAGAGTATAGGAAATGTATTGCGCTTCAATGGAATTGAACCTTGGTATAGAGTAGATGCTATTATCTCAGTTTAGAAACACTTGGCAGTGAGCCACCCCCTGGCAGTGATTTGATCTTTGCAGTGAGCATTTTGGGCAGTGAGCCTCTAATTTTTTCCATTGTTATAACTTATATATTTCGGTGGGCTAACACCCATTGTGGTTTTTCCCTTATAGGGTTTTCCACGTAAAAATCTGGTGTCTCCTGTGTTGAATGTGTGATTGTGATTAAGTTTATGGTTTCATGCTTTCATGGTTAAATCTGATTATCAGTAATTGAATATTTTATGGTTTGATAATTATATGAAGTCAAGTTTCTGTGACAACTAATTCACCACCCTCTCAGTTGTCATGTGTATTGCAAAAATTGGTATCAGTGCAGGTTCCTTGAAAGAAAGCCTAACATCTTGAGGAAGATCTAGGATGTCATTTAAGAAGGAAGCTCCATAGTTTGATGGGACAAATTATGCTCTCTGGAAGGTACAAATGAAAAGTCATCTCCTTTGTCTTGGATATAAAGTGTGGAAAGCTATAGAGACAAAATATACCATGCCTCAAAATGGTTTGACAACTGAAGATGAAATCAAAGAATATGAGTTGAATATAAAGGCTAGAGATGCCCTGTTAAGTGCATTGACTAACACTGAGTTGATAAAGGTTATGGATCTAGAATCTACAAATGAATTTTGGGAAAATTTTAAGAAATTGTATGAAGGAGATGATTTTATCAAAGAAGCCAAGCTACAAGGCTTGAAAGCAAAGTATGAGAGTTTAAAGATGAACGAAGATGAAAACGTAACATCCTTCATGCAAAGAGTTGATGAACTTGTCAATGGAATAAAAGGTATGGGAGGAACTATTAGTGATAAGGAAGTTGTAATGAAAATTCTTAGATCACTACCAAAGTCCTACAGTCACAAGGTAGCTGCAATTGAAGAAGTAATGACTGTAAAAACTATCGATAGAGATCAATTACTTGGAAAGCTTACAACCTTTGAGATGAGAGATTTTGGTGATGCCCTCCCAAAAGTTGAGACTGTTTTCAAAGCCAGTACTTCTGATAAGATCTTCAGAGCTGAAAAAATAAAAAGTGGAGCCTATTGATGACTTTGATGAAATTGAAGCTAACTTTGTTCACAGATTGCAAAGAGGCTCCAGTAAGTTCAAAGACAAATTACCTTTCAAATGTTTTTCATGTGGTAAAGTAGGTCATTATGCTTCTAGATGTCTTGAAAGAATTGAAAGGAATAGAAAAAGATTTGAGAATAGGCCTAGAGCTCCAAAGAAATGCTACTATGTTAGAGATTTTGATGATGAAGGTGTGACTGATGACGAATTTGATGATGCTAGCACTAGTGCAAATGAATGCTTGTTTATTGCTATTAAAGAAGAACATGTGTCTACTAATTCTACTAATTGTGTGAAGGAAGAAAAACTACTGGAAGAAAGTGCTTTGGCTATTTAGGTTGAGAAAGATAAGAATGAATTGATTATTGATAGTGGATTCTCACATCACATGACTAGTGACAAAAGTAAGTTTGTGAGTTTGGAAAAATATGATGGAGGATTGGTTAGGTTTGGAGACAATGCAGCTAGTAAGATTTGTGGAAAAGAATCTATTTCATTTGATGGAAAGCATAATACTGACAATGTCCTATATGTGAAGGATTTGAAGAATAATATTTTGAGCGTTGGTCAGATGTGTGATAAAGGTTATGATCTGAGATTCAAAGACAGTGGGTGCAAGATCATGGAAAGCTCCGTAACTATGATTGCTACCAGTAAGAAGACCAGAGGTAACATCTATCAATTAAGAGGAACTAATGATTATTGTTTATTATCCCAAGTAGATGAGAGTTGGTTGTGGCATAGAAGGATGTGTTATATAAACTTTGATAATCTAGCAAAGATACGTTTAGGTCAGACTGTGAGAGATTTACCAAAACTTGTGAAACCCACCAATACAATTTGTAAGGAATGTCAGTTAGGGAAGCAGATAAGAACACGTTTCAAGAGCAAAGAGCAATTTTCTACTAGTTTCCTGGATTTAGTACATACAGATCTATGTGGTCCTACAAGGATAAGAAGTCTACAAGGTGACTGGTACTTCATGTTTCTTATTGATGATTATTCTAGGATGACTTGGATTACTTTTCTAAGAGACAAATTTGAAGCCCTAGAGAAATTCAAATCCTTCAAGGTAATTGAAAATGAAATAGAGATGAAAATCAAATGCTTGAGGTCTAATAGAGGAGGTGAGTTCATATCAAATGAATTCAACATTTTTTGTGAAGAAAAAGGAATAAAAAGATAGTTGTCTGCACCTAGGACTCCTTAACATAATGGAGTTGTGGAAAGAAAGAACAAGATAGTTCAAGAGGCTACTAGAACAATGATGAAGGAAGGAGGTTTGATGGAATATTTCTAGAAAGAAGCTATACATACTGTTGTTTACATTCAAAACAAAGTTCAAGTGAAAGCAAATGGTACTAAAAATCCCTATAAATTGTGGTATGGAAGAACTCCTACAATAAAATATTTCAAATTCTTTGGAATCAAATGCTATATCAAAAGAGATGAAGATCTAGGGAAATTTGATGCAAGGTCTGATGAAGGAATCTTTCTTGGATACTCTAATAAGAGTAAGGCCTACCAATGCTACAATAAGAGATTGAAGAAGATTATTTAAAGTGCTAATGTGAAAGTTGATGAAGACAGAGGAAGAATATCATATCTGAGTGACTATAAATCAGATGAACATGTTGTTATAGCAAGTGAAGAAAAAGTTGAATAAGAAGATAGTCAAGATGAAGAAGAAAAGGCTCCAAAAAATGCTCCTAAGACTCCCAGGTATGTAAGAATTAATCATTCTGAAGATTAGATTATAGGAGACAAAACTAATGGAGTATTGACAAGGGAAAGAGCTACAGAAGAACAAGTGAATTACTATTTGCTCTCTACAGTTGAACCAAAAACTATGAATGAAACTTGTAATGATGAAAATTGGGTAAAGGCAATAAGGAAGAACTAATGCAGATAGAGAAGAATGAAACTTGGGAAATAGTTCCTAGGCCTGCTGACAAAAATGTTATTGGGACCAAATGGGTTTTCAGGAATAAGTTGAATGAGAATGGAGAAGTTGTAAGGAATAAAGCAAGGCTTGTGTGCAAAGGATATTCTCAAATTGAAGGAATAGATTTTGAAGAGACTTTTTCTCTAGTAGTTCAGATTGAAGTAATCAGAATGTTTCTGGCATTTGCAACTCACAAAGATTTCAAAGTGTATCAGATGGATGTGAAGTCTACATTTCTAAATGGTGAGTTGGAATAGTAAGTCTACATTGAGCAACTAGAAGGATTCCAACTATCAGATCAAGGTGTTATGGTATATAGGTTGAAGAAAGCATTGTATGGACTTAAGCAAGCTCCTAGAGCCTAGTATGCAAGGTTGGATTGGTACTTACTAAAGTTAGGGTTCAATAAAGGTACCACTAACAGTAATCTCTATTTTAAGATTAATGGTGATCAAATTTTGATTGTTGAAGTCTTTGTTGATGATATCATCTTTGGAGGCAATGAAGCTATGTGTATGAAATTTGCTGGTGAAATGCAGAAAGAGTTTGAGATGTCTATGTTTGGTGAGATAAATTTCTTTCTGTGTTTGCAAATCAATCAATCAAATAAAGGAATCTTCATATCTCAGTCTAAGTATGTGAAAGAGTTGTTGAAGAAGTTTGGGATGGAAGACTCTAAGCTGGTATGTACTCCCAAGGTGACTGGCTGCAAGTTAAGTAAAACTAATGAATCACCCAAGACTAATCAGAAAAAGTACAAATCCATGATTGGAGAATTGCTTTATCTAACTCAAACCAGACCTAATATTATGCATGCATTTTGTCTTGTTGCAAGATTTCAAGCAAATCTAAGAGAATCACATGTGATGGCAGTATAGAGAATCTTGAGGTATTTAAAAGGCACACCAGATCATGGCTTATGGTATCCAATGAATAATGATTTGACTCTTAGTGCTTATACAGATGCTGATTGGGTCAAAGATGTTGATGACAGAAAAAGTACAAGTGGAGGTGCTTTCTTTTTGGGTAATAGATTGGTTTCATGGCTAAGCAGGAAACAAGACTCAATCTCTTTGTCAATTATAGAAGCAAAATATATTGCAGAAGTATGTTGTTGTACTAAAGTGTTATGGATGAAGCAGACTTTGAGGGACATAAGAGTTGTGTATGAAGATCCAGTTGCAATCTTGTGTGACAATACAAGTGTTATAAATATTTCAAAGAATCTAGTGATGCACTCAAGAACAAAGCATATATCTATAAGCTATCACTTTCTAAGAGAAAAGGTGACAGAAAATGAAGTAAAGTTGGAATATGTGACCATAAAGGATTAGATTGTAGATATCTTCACCAAGCCTCTTCATAAGGATACTTTTGAGTATCTCAGAGAAAAGCTAGGGGTCATTACCCCTCCTACCCTAAACTAAGATGCATAGAATTGCATCAGTCCAGCGGTGCCCCAAAGTCTCATTCTTTGATCTGGATTGATGTTCTGAGAGCTACCTCTCAGGGGGAGTAGCTAAATGTTACTAGTATGAGTTCTTGAAAAAGAAAGTATTGATATCAGAGAAAGTTCAGTTGGAGCTGAGTAGCAGGATGCAAGTAATGTCAAATGGGGAGAGAAATCATGTGAAAAAATTAGAAAAGAAAGGGTACAAATGTGTAAAGAGAAAGGGGAGAATCTTGTCTTGATGGTCTTCATAGTTTTTCACATCATATGTTGCCATCAATGACAAAGGGGGAGATTGTTGCAAGTATGTGCCTAATCAGTGTTGTCATTAATGTCAACATATCTGTGTTGTCATTAGTGTCAACTGTGCTCTTATTTTGTTGCTTGATTGTAATGAGTGAGATGCTATGTATTTATCTATGTAAGTGATCTTGATGTTGAGGATATTGAGAAAATTAGCTCCTCTAGTGGAAACAGTGTGTTGCAGTGGAAATAATGTATTGTAGTTAGAAGAATAGTCCAGAAGTTTTCTCTGCATTTCCTAAAGATTGAATATCTTTTCTCGTGGTTTGGAAGTTATTTAGAGCCATGTATAAAGATGTTATGTTTTGAGTTTGAGCTCTCTACATGAAGATTTGGGTGAGTTGTGTTTACCAAAGTGAAACATACTTTTTCTGTGTATTCAGTTGTGATAGAAGGAAAGTATCCTGCTCCGCATTTCTCTGCATTGATGTTTTATAGTCTACAGTTCTGGAATTAAGTTTGTAATGATGATAAGTGCCTTCAACTCTAATGGTTCATGGTTTGGTGGTCCGTAAGTGATTTTTCCTTTATGGCAATTGATGATAGTTAAGTTCATGTTCTCCGAATTGATGAATCTCATGGATAAAGTGGTTAGAAGTTGTGTAGATGTTCCTGGTGATTACAGTGTGCTTGTGAATGTCTCTTGATCATGTTCCTACCTTCAGATTGGTCTGCGAAGAGAAATTTGGATCATAGTTGAAGACTATTCCTAAAAGACTTAGTGTGAACACCAGTCTTGGCTAACTTGGTTGTTTTCACTAATTGTGAAGATGCATTGAAGATTGTATAAGCATGTCATGGTGTGAAAGATTGCATTTGAGTCCCATCTAAGGTACAATGTGATCCACATACATCTTTACATCTTTTCCTTATAAAATTTTTGTATTAGGTCTAGACCTATTTTATGTATGTTTTTAATGCTGACCTTGGAGATTGTTCCAACAGTTGATGAATGTAATGTTGACCTTGATGTACATTCTAAGGTTGATGAATTGTATAAAGGCATGTAATGAAATCATGAAAATGATATCCTTGGGAAAAAATGTGAAGATAAGTGCGAAGTGTAAAGTTAGAGTAGAGTAGAGGAAATGTATTGTACTTCAATGGAACTGAACCCTGGCATGGAGTAGATGCTTTTGTCTTGGTTCAAAAACACTTGGTAGTGAGCCACCCCCTGGCAGTGAGTTGATCTTTGTAGTGAGTATTTTGGGTAGTGAGCCTCTAATTTTTAGTATTGTTATAACTTATATATTTTTGTAGGCTAACACCCACCATGGTTTTTCCCTTATAGGGTTTTCAACATAAAAAATCTGGCATCTCCTGTGTTGAATGTGTGATTGTGATTAAGTTTATGGTTTCATGCTTTCATGGTTAAATCTTATTATCAGTAATTGAATAGTTGATGGTTTGATAATTATATGAAGTCAAGTTTTTGTGACAACTGATTCACCCCGCCTCTCAGTTGTTCTATGTATTTCAATACACAAGCACCTCTCAAATCACAACATCCATTCAAATCTCAACCACACCATCAACCTCAAAATCCTTTAACAAGCTATATACGTCCCACACAAACATATCACTTGACCACTCATTGAAAACCTCCCCATGTTGCTTGCATGCAACATCAACATGCTACCCAACACCAACAACCACCTTTCCAATCACAACATGTGTATAACTCATCTACCCACACCTCACCACAACATCAAACATATGGATCCCATGTTTACTCACAAGCTATAGGTCTACCTCCATATATCCCACAAAAATATGCTATCCCACAACAACAATCATCATTCCATCAACAACCACAACAATCACCACTTCAATCCACACCAAAACCTCCTCTTGCCAATACTTTTGATCAAGAATGGTAAGAAATGAAAAACACTCTCAAGAACCTCCAACTAGGGACTCAAAAGAAACACTATAAGTTTGAAGACTTATGTCCCTATCCGTTTGATCGAAACATGGCAACCATACCTTTTCCTCAACACTTTGAAGTACCCAAATTTGATAAATACAAAAGAAAAGGAGATCCTTGTGACCACATCAAGGAATTCTTCATGGAATGCCAAGAAGTGCCCTACGATGATCAATTCCTCCATTGTATTTTCCATGAAGCTTAGGAGGCCAAGCCTTAGAATGGTTTATGCACTTTCCTTATGGCTTCATCTCCACCTTTGCCAACCGATTGCAAATATTTGTCACCCATTTCTCATACAATATAGAGCACAAAATCACCATGCTCAACCTTTGCAACACCAAACAATGAAATTGTGAAAGTTTTTCCACATACTTACAAAGATGGAGTGCCATTTCTAGTAGGCTACCTTAGAAAACACCTAAAAAGCAACTTGTACATATTTTCATCCAAAACTTGAACCAAGAAATTTCCTTCCACCTACAAGTGAATTGGGCATCCACCTTTGATAAAATCATAGAGAAAGGTATCACCATTGAAAAGGCCCTTATAGAAAAAGGTTTAGTCAAGATCTACACTAGAAATGACAACAACAAACCATGCAATGACAAACCTAAATTTTGGGCTAAGAAAAAAAATGTTGTAAGAGATGGGGCTATTGATTCCAAGTTCATTCAAATAGCCACTCCTAAACCTAAAGAAGCACATGTTGTACAAAATATTTCAAACAATGTCTCGGTGCCATCCACTCAACCAAAAAGAAACCATCCCAACAATCCAAAATGTAAGTACACTCCTTTGGGTGAACCTCTGGAAGTTGTGTTCCAAACACTTGTCCAAGCCAACATGGTTGAGTTTTCCATGATTAAAACTTTTAATAAAAACCAACCTAAACCCACATGGTATAAAGAAAATGAGTATTGTGACTACCATTGTATCAAAGGACACTCCATGAGAAAATGTATGAAATTGAAGAACTATATCCAAGAGCTCGTCGATTGCGGCGATATCCTACTAGAAGGGAATAACAATATCTCATCCAATGATGGCTTAGGAGTTTACCAAGACCCTCTTCCAAATTGCAATAACCAATCCACATCCAAACCATCATCCTCCAACACCAATCCCAACAACCAAGCCAACAACATCAACTACAACAACATTCCACCTCCTTCCGATAATGTAGTAGGCTGGATTGATTTCAACTCTACTCACATTGCCACCATAAAAATAAAAAAACAATACCCCCAAATGTGTTGATACCACCCGATGTGGGTGTATAACTATCAAGGGACTATCCCATCCTCCACCACTACCACTTCCAAATACAACCTCCTTGACCATCTTGGGAAGACCCTGCACAAATCTCCATCTTGGAACTCCTTAAGACATCTACCATCCAACACAAAATCCTTGACAAAGCCCTCTAAGAATCCCATGTTTCCACCAACATTCCACCCACACAATTCCAAAACTTGGAGGACCAATTTTCCTCATCCTACCATCTCACTTTTAGCCAATTCGACAAGCCACCTATTGACCCCATCCATAACAAAGAAATCCATATCGAAGTCCAAATCACCAATCACAAAGTCAAGAGGGTCCTCTTGGATAATGGATCTAGTTTGAGCATATGTACATTAAAGTTTATAAAACTTTTGGGGTATTCAACAGCTGATCTAGAATCTTTGGTCATCTCCATCAAAGCATATGACAACATAGAGTGAGAATTAGAAGGTACTATATGTCTCCCTATCAAAGTGAGTTCCCTCACGCTACCCACTCTATGTCATGTAGTTGATCTTGACCTCTCCTACAATAGTCTCATTGACCAACCATGGTTTTACACCATGCAAGCTGTCCCCTCCAACTATCACCAATGTGTCAAGTTTCCCCATAATGACATCAAAGTAACTATTCATGCCAATCAAAAACCATTTGAGTATTGTAAAGTTTTGTAGGTTGTCTATGATAGACAATTTCATTGTCCAACACCTATGGGGAATACCTCAAAGACTCCTCATACACACCATACACCTCATCTAATCCTTCATCCACTGCATGCACCACAACCAATCCATCACCCGCCTCTAGTTCATCATCTACTATGATACCTTAAGTATCCTAGGTCAAGATCATAGACAAAGGGTGTGGTGAATATGAGCTTCATAATGCCTTCCATGTGGGACAATTGCCTTTGTCCCTCTACTCCCATGGCTATCACCTATAGAAAAAGGCTCAACAACATAAGTGCAAGGTTGATAACATGATCACCTTCATCCCAGCATAGGTCTTTTGTGAAGAAGAAGCCACAAAAACATCCT
Organism: Cunninghamia lanceolata; assembly: GCA_027924645.1. NCBI lineage: Eukaryota > Viridiplantae > Streptophyta > Pinopsida > Cupressales > Cupressaceae > Cunninghamia > Cunninghamia lanceolata. Next base: position 6,293,802 of record BSBN01000261.1, on the reverse strand, counting down.
TGAATGATTGGTTATACCATGATGAGACCCCTCTAGCAAAAGTAGATCTTGAATATTTCAAGGGTAACTATCTTGTACCATTCCAAATATATACCAAGATGCCCTACCATGGAAAATGACTTGGTATCAATAAACAAGGCACCACATAACCCATCATTGTCAATCCCAGATCTCCCAAGCAATATGCAAAGTATTTTTGTTTAGGATATGCATCACCCACTATGATTATCCATGGATGCACTAAAACTTTGGTAGATGTGACCAAATCCTCTTCTATTATTAAGAAAATTACATCGAGTGTCATCATATCTTCATGCGAAGATCTTTATCTTTCATGCATATTCCCTGACAATCCCATCTTCCTCATTGACCTTCCCCTCATCCATCTTGATCCCATTTCCTGGGATTACTAAGGACCACTACCTCTCTATATGTTCGTAAATGATGAGGCCCTCTCTGCATTCCTAGAACTCTACAATACCTCATAATATGGCATATGCTTGCATGCTAATATCTACTTTGGGGAAGAGGATATCCTTAGTCCAAATAAAAAATCACAAAATAGAAAATTGTCCCCTAGTGAAAACCTCTTTGAGGCGCTATCAGACACAAAAGAGAAAAATAAAGATGTATCTCCTGGTGAAAACCTCTATAAGGTGCTAGGAGATGAGGATCTCCATCTTACTCCCATACCCTCCTACCAGTAGGAATGTTCCACCATCCTAATTGAAGGCACACAAGAAATCAACCTTGGCACACATGAACAACCTAAGCTCACCCATATTGCAGAAAACCTCGCTATCAAAGAAGAATCCAATCTTTCAATCATGCTCCATGAGGCACCTGATGTATTTTCTTAGTCTAATGCAGACATGCAAGGGTTAGATCCTTCCTTGGTGTTCCATCATCTTGTGGTACATCCAAAATCACAACAAGTCAAACAAAAACTTTGCAAGATGCATACTCAAGTTGTCCTTCCTATCAAAGAAGAATTGCAGAAACTATTGGAAGTCAGATCTAGTAACCCTATAGACTATCCTGAATGGGTCTCCAACATTGTTCTAGTTTCTAAGAAACTTAGGCACATTCGAGTATGTACAAATTTTTGTGACCTAAACAAAGCACGTCCAAAAGAGGACTTCTCACTTCCCAATATTGACATTATTAAGGATTTAATAGCTGGACATGAAATGCTCTCCCTCATGGATGGATTCTCATGATATAATCAAATTAGAATTGCCCCTAAAGATCAACATAAAATGACTTTCACCTATCCATAGGGTAGCTACTGCTAGCAAGTTATGCACTTTGGCCTTAAAAATGTAGGAACAACTTATCAACGTGCCATGACTACCATCTTCCATGACATGCTGCACAAAATCATGGAAGACTATGTGGATGATATCCTTGTGATGCAGAGGAAAAAAACAAATCAACTTCATACTCGCATTTTTCATAACATAACATGACCAACACATGGTCTCTAACCCAATAACTTCATTCTACACCTTCCAAGATGTCCAACTCCAATCAAGACTCTTCTAACCCAATGTGTAGGGTCTGCAGGACAATAATTCCTACCATACCTTTCAAGGACAGTAACACTAACCTCCTAGAATGATCTCTATTGGGGACAAACCCAAACTCATTCAACCAACCAAACCAACAATATGGTACACACACATCTAGTGCCTTCATTGGCAAATAAAAAAAAATACCTAATTTACCTAGTTTCTTTCTCAAGGTGACTGTCTTCAGAGATGACTGTTAGAGACAGATGTAGGCAGCAAGGACAGGTTTCATGGAGGATTTTGTTCTATCCTCTATCTGAGGATCATTACAGGACTTAGAACACCTTGCATCAATAGTAATGATTAACATTTCATAGGGTTTTTGCCTCCACAGTCAGTGGTCTCCATCATCCAAGTGCTGTTGTCCTCTACTCCATCCAAAACATAATTCTGCAAGGTCATTTACAAGTTAAACTCAGACCACACCATCTTCTTGCCTCCCCAAACCTCCACAAGGCATTTCCCTCACTAACATACAACCCATTCCATTGATTAGGGCAGACAAAGATCAATGGAATGGGCAGAAATCCATCAGGTATTCAAACAAAGCCCTAACTTAGGTTTTCCAACCTGTTTACAGAGAAAGGAAGAATACAAAGATGTAAACAAGTGTCAAAAGCCCAAATCACTTGCAAAAGGAAGGTTACTCACCCCACTAATTCTCCATTACAAGAACCAATCACCATTCGATCGTACAGGTACGGGGCATGCAAGATAATAGCGAGTTCTTTAACTGTAACAGTAGATTTAAAAGCAGTTTAATGTTCTATGGTCATAAAATTCTTTTCTTTCAATATCAAGGGTCCAAACTTATCTTGATGGATAGTCAACTCATCCCTCTTTACTTCCAAACATTCAAAGCTTCATGACAGAGCCGTACTACACAGAGGTATGGGCTTTAATGCACAAAAACTCAGAAAAAAGCAGAAAAACTTAGGAAAGGCAGGAAAATAGTTGTTCTTGTTATTTTCTTCAATTCCTCTGAATGGTTGTTCTTACCATGAGTCATCTTTGGCTTCAAATAGCCTTCTACAAAGCATGGAGTTGTTTGGGATTCCATATAACTCCTCAACCATTAAATTTTACTTACTTTCTAACTGCAACACTAGATGACAGTTTTAGAAATTGTCCATTCTTAGACTGCACCGGTGGCCTTTTTGAGTTTAACAATCTTTTTAATATGTGGTTTAACCTTTGATTAACCTTGGACAAGGATTTTAACCACCTCCTAACTTTTGACAAGGTGTTAACACATCTACACACCTTAGACATGCCTTTAAAGGCTTACAAACACTAAAAACTTTAAATGACTACCTATGACTACAAGACTATCCTACCTAGGACTAATAACATAACCATAGTAGATTCTAGCTATTTAGACATAGTCCATTACAAATATGGCTTTCAAGCCTTATTACACCATTGAAAATGGTCTCAATGACCCAATTGACTTTACAACCAACTTGAACATTTAACTAAAACTTAGACATCTAGGTGCTCTTGCACCACCTTGGGAAGTCAAGAACAAGATAAGAACACATTAATATTCTATGACATATATTTGAATGCCTTAGAGAATATAAGCTCCATCTCAATCCTAAGAAATGTGTCTTTGGCATTACATTAGGCAAACTCTTAGGATTCATCATCTCCCTTAGAGGTATTGAAGTACACCCAACTAAGGTCACCGCTATTATAGAAATGCCACCTCCAAAGACTCTCAAGCATCTTTGTAGTCTCCAAGGAATACTTCAGGCTATTCAAAGGTTCATCTCTCAACTCATAGATAAATGCCAACCATTTGGATCAAAACTATCAGCAAGCATTTGAATACATCAAGGAACAATTAGCTTCACCTCTAATCCTTATGGCACCCATCCCTAGAAAGCCCCTACTATTGTACATGTATTAAAAACTTCAATATCAATGGGGGCACTTTTAGCACAACATGATGACACTGGCAATGAAAGGGCTATATACTACATCAACAGGACTTGTTTTCTATGAGCTTAACTACACATCCATGGAACAAGCATGTCTAGTTGTTGTCTTCTGCTCTCAAAAGCTATGACACTACATGTTAAGTCACTCAATCAATCTCATCTCCAAAGTCAACCCTCTCACTCGTACCTACTTTCTAAGACCTCACTCACAAGATGAATGGCAAAATGGGTAATTTTACACAACAAGTTTGACATTAAGTATGTTGATCGAAAAGCAATCAAAGGACAACTATTAGTAGACCAGTTAGCTAAAGCACCTCTCATAGATCATCAACTTCTTTCCATCAATTTCCCAGATGAATCCATCCTTACTACTATAGAGTCAAGAGTCTAGAAATTGTACTTTGATGGTTCCTTCTCAAATCACGATTCAAGGGCAGGAATACTTTTGGTCACTCCCCAAGGAGATTACATTCTCAAAGCATACAAGCTTTCCTTCCCTTGCACAAATAATGTGGTTGAATATGAAGCCTTGATCATTGGTCTTAAAACAACATCTCAATGGAACATCCAGCAATTACAAGTCTGGAGAGTCCTAGTTGGTTATCAAATAGGTCAGTGGTGGATACCTCACTAAGGATAAAAAACTAGTACCCTATAAGAAAATGGTTGATGAATACAATTAATTCTTCACCTACATTCAGTTTGAATAGGTGCCTCACCTTCATAAAAAAGTAGTTGATGCCATGGTCACAATTGGGTCCCTATTGGATATGCCTCATGATAGTCATTAGTGTTAGTTTCTTGTGGAACAACTCCTCAAGCCAACATATCGAGTCATCGAGTCAAACATTATATGTAAGATTGTTGGTCCTAAAAATCCTTGGTATCATGATATTTATGCCTATCTCCAACATCACACCTTTCCCCCTGATTCCTCTCACAAACAACAAAGATCCCTCATTCTCTGAGCCTCTCTCTACACCATTCTCATTGATACCCTTTATCGCTGAAGCTATAATGGCACTCTCCTACGATGTTTAAACATGGAAGAAGCTTACCTCACACTACACAATGTCCACATAGGTATCTGTGGTGCCCATACATGCAGTATTGTCTTATCCAAAAAATCTTATGTATAGGATATTATTAGCCAACAATGGAGCATGATGCATGCGGATATGTAAAGAAATGTAGGCCTTGTCAGCAGCATAGAGATCTCATAGATGTTCCCTCTCAGGCATTGCAACCAATCACCACACTATGGCCCTTTTCTCAATGGGGCCTAGATCTCCTTAGCAAGATTCACCTGCCCTCTTTTGATGGACACAAGTTCATCATCACCTCCATTGAGTACTTTACCAAGTGAGTTGTGTTATGCTTGAATTTAGCTGACTCAATTTATAGGATAACCCCTACAAAACTTGTCCTTTTCGTAGCCCATGAGCTCTAAGCACACAAAATGAGGAAAAATTCAATTGGCCTCATGCATGGTTAAACGCCTCAGAAAGTCATTTTGAATCACATTGAGTTTGCCCCTTTCAAAAAAGTAAATCAAGTTTTGCTCATACTTAGCATTTTTACCTGATGTACAAAGTTAGAGAATTTCTTCGACATTACACTTTTGAATGTTTTTAGTTGTGTAGTTGCAGAGAAATTCTCTGCTACTACATATGCAGGCATGGAAGAATTCTTCGTAAATGCATATTAAGACAACATGTGCGGCATTAATAGCAATTAAATGCAGGTTTTATATATATTTTTCCCTCATTTAATTTCATTTTAACCTTGGTTTTTTACCATTTCTTGTCACCATTTTCAAAGCTTCCTTCGACCCTCCCATTTGTCATGAGTTTTCTTGTTTATACAGATTTTTGATTGTGGATTTCCTTCAATCTACTATAATCACATGTAAGTCCTTTTTGCTCTTTTCATTTGTTTCTTTTTGTTTCTTTTTCCTTTCATCTTTTTTCTATTGAGTTCAAACCCTAGGTTTTATGTTTGTCAGCCGTTGTGAACCTAGTCGAGGGTCTCAGAGATTTTCTCCAACCCCTAAGGATAACGATCATATGTATTGTTGCTCAGAGAATAATCTCCAAGCAACATTGCTATACCACTATTGAAGCCTTGCTTACGATGTCGTTTTAAACAGTCATGTTGTTTTAAACCTTGTAAATAAAGGTTTAAACTACCATTTCAACCACATTGAACTAATGTGTTGTTCAAAGAATTTTCTCTAAACAACATTACTAGTCTTTAAGTCTGGTGTTGTTCGAAACAATTCTCCAAACAACACCCCTAAAACAACACCTAACCTTGGTCAAAAGTTAGCCTTGGTTGAAGTGACAAAGAAATGACTTTTTAGAGAAAATTCTTCAAAAGTCATAACCTAAGTATTACCCAAAAATGACTTTCGAAGAATTTTCTCTGAAAGTCATAAATATGCATTTCCCATTCTGTACTTTAGAGAAAATTCTCTGAAGTACATAACTCATATCCACCCAATATGTACTTCAGAGAATTTTCTCCAAAGTACATAATCTCTGCACTAAGTCAAAATGCAGGTCAGAGAAACTTCACCGGCCTGCATCTAAATGATCTACCTCAAATGCAGTTTGGATAATTTTCTCTGACCTACATCTTGTTGAATTTTTTCCCTTATACAAGGGTAGAGAAATTCTTCACCCCTACTCTTCGATTTCTACCCAATGTAGTTCAGAGAATTTTCTCTGAACTACTCAACTTGATCTATCTCATGTAATGCAGAGAATTTTCTCTGACCTAAACAAATTACTATTTAGATGGAGAAGTGCAATTTTTCTCTAAAATTACATATTTCCCATCAAGAGAAAATACTCTTAACTCTGCAGAATTTCAACATCATCTTGCAGTTTCTCACCAAATGTCAAAGGCCTCTCCTGTGAAGAACATGAAGTTCAAATATCGAAGGGTAGTTCCAGTGTCCTCTATGGAATCAAATGTAGAAAACATTAGGGAAACTGATATTGGCCATGTGGATATTGCTGAATTTGTAGAGAGGTAGAACAAGAAACCACTTGCACCTGACATGCAGGTTGTTCTTGACAATAGTATTCACTTGGCATCTACTTTCCTAGTGTCAGCACAAAATCCAAAATTTGTCTTGGCAACAGCTACTCACTTTGACCCAGAGAGCAAGTCCATAAAGGATGTCGATGGTAAAGTATTGATTCAACTAGAGGAAGAATCTTTGACAAGATTTTTAGTTGCCCAGATATTGAAGAGTACTCAGATGTTACCATGGAATTAGCTCAATATTATTATGACAAGAACATGGAGAGGTGCAAGAAAAACATTAACTCTCAGTGGCTAAAGACTTCTAGTCCTACTATAGAAAGGTGGCCTAAAAGAATATATCAAAGTGAGTTCCATGAAGAGATAGGAGATTTGATTACACTCTTGAGTACAGTCAAAGGGCTCCCAACATCCAATACATTTCAGGATTAGATGTATCAGTATATTTCATCATCAAGAAGGGCAATTTCAGAAGCTCTACTGGGGTAAACAAATCAGCAATGCTATTTTCCAACAACTCTTTGAGGTAATTACTTCTCTGAAGTTCTATATGACATCTTATTTGGTATATGTTGTTGCTTGCATGAGGTATTTTCCTATCTTGTCTTCCATTGGTGATAGAAGACAAGTACTAGTGTACGAATATCATCCATAATTGACACTGAAGGAGAGTCTAAAACATTTTAGAAGGGTCAATGATGCCTTTTTCTACAAGTACATTTGCATGATTGATAAGGATCTGATCAAGAAGAGAGTTTCAGATACAACATGGGAATAGGTGAAGAAGGTTGGCTACATATTCCTTTAATTTCCAACCTTTACCTATATCATAGTTGGGTGTTTTAGTGAACAACCCTATATGTTGCCAAGGTATCTGGGTGACAAATTTATATTGGTGGAATTATGCAAGAAAATGATGAATGTACACAAAAAGAAAGTATAGTCTCATAGATCCAGCTTTATGTTTCCAGTTACTATTGGCCGGTACACAGTGTCAACTACCCCAAAGGCCAAGTTAATGGAAGCTGAGTTACAATGGATCACCCTCAAAAGATTCAAGAGACAAGTTGATTTTGACTACAAGGGGATGACAAATAAGCTAAAAGGTAACTACACTCATGTACATAAAATTGAAGAAATATGGGTTGAGTGTAGGAATGATGAAGAAGTAAGGAAGCTAGACTACAATTGACTAACCTTAGAACAAATCATAGATTTCTATCTTGTAGATATTCTTGAAGATATCTAGGATAATGGTGATATATTGGATCCTCTGTATGAGAGTAATAAAACTGATTCAACCCCTCTTCCACCAATTCAATGGTCACATTAGGAGTCCACTTCCATAAGGGATAGGTTTCAACTTGTCCTTACTAATACCAATATCTAGTTAGAAAGGAAAGGGATAAAGATAGAGCTATTCAAGATAGGTTTAGAAGAGGAGCATGTTGAAGGAGATTCTAGCAAGAGAGAGGAGTTTAGGACTAAGAATAAAGAAGATACTCTTGGTTCTACACAAAAGCTGAAATTTGTTTTCAAGAACAAAGGTGAGAAAGGCATGGGTAAAGAGAAAGAAGGAACATCTACTCAACTAGATGTTGAAGAAAATCCTGTTGTGGATGAAGCATAAGTTTCTTTGGTAACTTCTCAGTTGGAGTCATCCCAGGTGTTATCTTCTTCCTCACCTCCTGTTGTTTAAGCAGTGCAATCTCCACCTGTTGTGTCTCTTACTCCTACTATTTCTATACAAACCATTTATTCATCTCCTTCCTCACCCACAAGTGATTCATTTTTCCAAAGCCCACCTCATGGCACCATGGACCAAATGTTTGGATCACTTTCCTCTTTTCCCACTCCCACACGTCTATCACATCCACCTTCCAGTCCATTCATTACTACCTAGTTGGACATTGATAAGTTCATGTCTACTTCCGCACCTAATATGCCAAGCAATGTGAACCCCACTGCTATTTTGACCCAAACACCACCCATTGTCACCACTACTCCCTTGGTATCCACTACATTATTGAATACTTCCATTTCATTTTCCATTCCATCCATCTCACAAACCATTGATCCTACCCCGTCGTCATAATCATTGGTGACACAAACTGAAAAATAATTGTCCACTCTTCCCCCTTGGTTAATTTCTCAGAAGCCAAAGAGGAAGAAACAAGCAGTGTCACCTGATGACTTTGATTTTGGTCAACTAGTTCCAGCAAAGCCTAAATCAGCAAAGAAGGATAAAACAATATCAAGGGTGATCATTGATTCATCTAGTAATAAGTATGTTGAGGTTGTTATGCCTCCAAAGGATTAAAATATTGAAGATGTCCAAGCTAATGATTATGCAATTTCATGGATAGAACTTGGTAAGCAAACACATGAAGGTGCCAAGGAGGACCTGCAAGCAGTATTGACCACTTTGCTTGAGAGGTATGACAAAGACAAGTTGATCAAGGATCAACTCAAGATTTAGATAGAACAACTAACTTCCATTCTACTAAAGACAGTCCAATCTTTTGAACAAATAGAACCAGTTGGTACCAGTGTTGATGAAGAAGCCATTCAATGTTAGGAATTTGTAGGTCAAATAAAACCAATTCCACATAACCAAATAGGAGAAAAGATACAAAAAATAACCATAATGCAAAGTCCAAATGAATAATCAATGAGATAACACATGACATACCCTAGGAAAACCCTCAAGAGGGAAAAACCTAGCCTCCAAAAGCATCCAAACTTATATGTATTATTCAATAATAAAGATATTATAATGCATGCCATGAGTCTCCATGAATACCTCTAAACCAACAAGGCCTCCACTGCATCCTCCATATGTCCAAGCATGAATCCACACATCACCTACCATGCTTCACAATATGTACTTACAGGAGAGAGCTCAATACAATGGCAGCCTCCTACAAACCTCCAATCCACCTACAATGAAATAGCCAACCCTTTTCCAACCACTAACCATGTGCTTGCTTTTATAGACCAAGCTCACGCAAATAAAACTTGTATTGGATAAAACCATGTATTCCAAAACCATGGGTAACACAAAACCATTATCCTATAAAACAATTGAGCCCACATTTGATTATTGGTACTACATTTTCCCAATTAATAAAATAATACAAATAAATAATTAATCAATCTATGTGTCCCACACATATAAATCAATTAACCCAATGTTACATACAACTTATACAAGTATTAACCAAATAAAATAATACAATATTATGTAAGGTGTACAACACCTATTTCCCAACATTTAGAAGGCTAAGAGGATTGGAGCATAAGGGCAGGTAGTCAGTGCCTAGATAGAAAGACTATTGGCACAAGGTACTCAACTAATATAGTCTTCTATCAAGATTTTTGATTACTTGGGAAAAGTGAAAGCAAAATTGAACCAGACACTTGATATGCTCTCCCAAGACTTGTAGCTGATGGAGAAAAACATTCATACGTGGACTCAGCTGCGGCAATTCAAGTTGGATTTTTGATAGAACATGGGGTGATCACCAATAGAAATATATTTGTAGAATACATGGAGGCCATGAAGAACAAGAAATAAGTCCTCTAGAGTTTGATCAAGGATCTCAAGGAAGCCCTAGATATGACCATAGACAAGGGGCTAGATATTCCAGATAAGATTGGGGAACTTCCTTGCCAAATGTTGGATGACAATCAAAAGACTCTCCCTGTAGAAATAGTTATCCAACAATTCACTTCACTAGTTCACATTGAAGTTGAGATAGAAGCCTTCACAATGGCATATATTGATAAGCTGGTGGGTTTTCAAGTGATTTTGGATAAGTTACAAAGGATTCTAGACATACACAAAGGCATGCCTATTAACATTGCAGACTCCATCACAGGAGTCCTTACCATCTCTAGATACACACTGGGACTAGATGATAATGAAGTCTAGGAGGGCCTAAAAAGATATGAAGACTTACTGGAGAAAGATAAAGAGCAAGAAATTCCTGTGTCTTCATACACTTAGATTATTTTCAAAGCTTTCCATATGTAGTTTTGTTATACATGTAATTAACATCTTATATGTCTTTTTGTTATATGTAATTTGCACATAGGAAGAGTATAGAGCCCTATGCAAAATTAGAGTTTATCTAAACTAAGTCAAAGTAGTTAGAACTTTCCTATTTTTGTTCATAGCTCCTCTCCATAAATAAGAGGGTGCTCTTTGTAAATATTATCTTTTAGCTATTGAAGTGAAATGTTGTCGCATTGAGAAACATTTTGAGACTTCGTGTTCAAATTGTAAAATCTTTATTCAATCAATACAAGAAAATCAAGTGGCCATTCAATCTTTGAGTTGGAATAAGCTTGTGGTGTATTGGGAATGTTCTTACGTCTTTTCCATTGCATTTTCTTGTATGTTCAATTGAATCATGGTGTGAATCTACATAACCTAGAAGGTGCTAGAAATCTAATTTTTAAGTCTTTGAGCTGCAATATCATTTCTAGATTTGTATCTTGTGTTCATGATTGGGGGTGATTTTATAGACTTTGGGCTACGAGTTATTTTCCATGATTATTTAATCTTCTTTGGCAATAAGGTGAAGACTTTGGGTTGCACTTGTTCCATTCCTTTTTATTTTCCAATTAGTCTAAGGAGTAACAAAAGTCTTTGTGCTTTCATGGGTTTCTTGTGGTTGACACGCACTGGTATTATTTTAGTTATTCTTACATCTAAATAATCTAAATTTTGGTTACTATTGCTCTAATAAGTAGTTGTATGTTTTATAATACATTGTAAGAATCAAAGGGTTTTTATTATAAGTTTGTAAGTGAACATAAATTCTTGAAAAAAAAGAATTGGATGATATGGAAACACCCACATGATAGAGTTAGTCTAAATAAGTATACTTAATTACCTGTTGATCTTATTTAGCAATAAGAAGGGTGCCTCCCCTTTCCTCGAGGAGAGATGTAATCTCATCATACTGTGGTTGAAAGTATCATTTTGTTACCATTTTGTCAGTGACAAAATATTCACTAAATATTTTTTGGCAACTCTACTGGGGCCCTAGACATGCAACCAAGAGCCACACACATTGGTTGAAGCACACGAATGCCTCTTTCTTTGTAATTATTTTTTTGTTTATGATTTCTCTTGCTTGTGCTAAGTCTACAATCTGGCAGAGCATAATTACACCTGTGGAAAAGTGCAAAAGGACACATTGATCCTATATTCGAGTTCTTGCAGAAGAATAACTTTGATCTTTTTCCTACACATGCAAGGTCATCTCTTCAATGTACAAGAAGTTTTCCTCCTACCAATACAAGATCTCCTATACCAGTGGAAGCTTTCAACACTCGTAGGATCTTGCCTTTTAGACCATTGTAAGGTTTGTCGATTCCTCCATATAACCCCAACATAATGGCTTCCTAGGGTCCATGGGGAACTGCATATGGTCTATTGAATTTGACACCACCAGCACATGATCTACCCCGTGGTTCAGGGAAGAGCTTTCCCAAGTTCTATGGTGATGGCAAGTAACACCTAGATAAACACATCACTGCATTCTACATTGCATGCAGAGTTCTTGGGGTGGAACATGAAGATGCTTCAGTAAGATTGTTCATGGAAACACTCCAAGGGATTGTAGCTGATTGGCTTTACCATCTTACCACAGGGAGTATCACAAGTTGGGCAACACTTTGAACCAAGTTTGAAGAGAGATTCAAGCCAGTAGAAGATGCTCATGCCTTGTTAGCCCAACTCACACAAATGAATAAAGAACCACATGAGCCCATGTGTGAGTTCATGGTGAAGTTCAATAAGTTAAAAATAGGATTCCAAATATTGCACAACCCATAACTGAGAACTTGAAGTGCTTCTTCATCAATTGTCAATTACAAGAAGTAAGTTTTCTTTTACGAATAGAAACCCTAGCTGATCTTTTAGTTTCTCAAAGTTTGGCTACTGAAGTAGAGGATGATTTGATCTTGGAAAGAAAATTGAGAAAGGATTCTATCAAGCCTAGAGGGTAGCCCCCTTTGGCTTTACCTTCCACTAGCACCATGGATCCTATTTTGTAGAAGCTTTCAAATGAATTGCTAGCACTCAAGAAGCAAATGTCCCAAGGTCTGTTCATTCCTCCATACAAGGGCATTCCAAGGAGAACATATCTAAATACTTCTAACTATCCCCATAATGCTACAAGGAACCAGAATCATAATAGGCTTCCAACACCACAAGGAAGACTTGCACTGGAGGTGCCACTTGTTAATACACTAGTAGGCTTGTTTGAATTCAAACAAGATGATCTTTCAGAGTTAGAATATAACCTAGAAGATGATTCTAATCTCTTCATAGAGGATGAAGCATAAATAGCTGGTGCCTCAAATATCAAGTTTCTGAACTATGAAGAAGAATTCGAATAGGAAGAGACTACATATAGTGAATTTTATGCCATTTTCACCCACTCGTAGAATCATCTAAATCAACAATAGGATGTTGATAAAGCTAAGTATAAAGATTAATCACATTTGGTGATCACAATTACAAAAAGGGGAACCCCTTTACTAACTAAACTAAAGAATATAGCAAGGAATAAACAAGTAAGTACACCCTATCCTCCTCGTTCTTCTCCTATGTCTAGACCCAGTGCTCAAAATCCAAAATCTGAAAATGAAAATCCCTCGTCTTCCTTATCTTTTCCCTACCAAGATTTTCACATCATAGATCATACTAAGAAGACAAAAATTCAAATATCCAAGGTTGAATATCTTCAAGCCAACCCCAAACAATTTGAAAGATTGGCTAAGTTTGTAAAAAATAAGGGAGCCAATTTTGGTCAAGATTCCTTTAAAAGTGCACCTGTTTCCCTAAGATCGAAACCTACACAAAATAACCCGGCTGCAATCCCCCATCTATTCTTGGAAAAATAGAACCTTTCTATATTTCCCTGCTTGTTAATGGTCACAAGCTCAGTAATTGCATCATTGATTCAGGTACCTCTAACAATGTGATTCTAGCCAAAGTAGTTAATGCTTTGGGGCTAACTCTGACAAAAAAAATTTGGCCATTGCTTTTCAATGGAATCCAAGCAAGTGCCCCTCATAGGTCAAATCAAAGATGCTCAGTTTACATTTGCTACTTTTTTGGAGAAGAGGATAAAGATGACAGTTCTTGTAGCTGATGTTCCAACTTCATAGGGAGTGTTGTTGGGATGAAATTTTTGCAAAGATGTTGGGGGTGAAATCAACATGGATTGGTCTGAGGCTAGAATTCCTGTCAAAGTTGCTATGCACAAACTTCATCCAAAGAGTGAAGCAAAGTACACTGTGACAAAGATTGAGGATCCAAAAACTTAGATTCTCTTTGAATCCTCCAGGATGGCAACTTATTTCTTGACCACAGATGAAGATCCTGAGTCATCAAATGATGTTTCAAAAAAGATCTAGGAACAGATGACTCATTCTCTTCAAGTGAAGAGAATTTAGATTTTGAAACTCTCAAGGTAAGAAGTTCAAATGATGTTTGGACTCTAGAGTTTGAGGGAAGTTGTTCTTTAACTAGATCTGGAGCATGGATAGTCCTTATATCTCCAGAAGGAAAGATTTTCTCTTTTTCTTTCAAATTACAATTTGATAATACTAACAACAATGTAGACTATGAAGACTTGTTGTTAGGGATGGATTTTTGTGCAAAAGAAAGGAATTAAAAATCTTCATGTGCCTCAAGGTGATGTTGAGCTTGTCGTTTATCAAGTAACGAATTTGTATCAAATAAAGAATGAAAGGCTAAGGCATTACCACAATCAGGTTTGGGATTGCATTCAAGATTTTGATGCCTTTGATATATCAGTAGTCCCAAGGGAGTACAATGATAAGGCAAAATCTTTGGCTATATTGGCCACTCTCTTAGTTCCTCACAAGGATTTTCAAGGAAACAAGTATACCATTGAGTTGGTTTTTCAACCCAGTGTTCCTAATAATGCCAATCATTGGAAAATTTTCAATAGTGGTGATCAAATCATTGCTTTTGTGGAGAAGGTGGATAATTTCAATGAATTATACTTTGAAGGGAGTGACTATCCTCCTCGAGAATCAATCTCCAAGGTAAATGAGCAAACTGGTGAAGAAATTTTGTAGCTGAAAGGGAATAAGATTCCCAAAGGATTGGTTTCTCTAGAGAAACTCTTTTATAAGCATGATCACTTTATCAAATGGCAACAATAGTCTAGACCAGATTCATCAGCAGAAGTTGAGCAAATTAATCTAGGTATAGAAGAGGATCCCAAAATGGTAAACATTGGGAAATGTTGCTCAATGGAGGAAAGAAAGAAGTTTGTGACACTTCTATGGTGATACATTGATGTGTTAGAATATTCATATGCTGATTTGAAATCATTTCATCCCAAGGAAGTTCAACATGATATTCCTCTCAAGTCTAGGTCTCTACTTCATAAGCAGAAGCAACAACAATATAATCCTAAGATCTCATGTACTATTCTTTCTAAGATAAAAAAATATGTTAGATGCTAGAATCATTTTTCCTATCCATCACTCAATATGGATAGCTAATATTGTTCCTATGAGAAAGAAGAATGGAGAAATCTGCATCTGTGTGGATTTCCATAATTTGAACTAGTCATCACTGAAGGATAATTACCCATTGCCAGTAATGGAACAAGTACTACAAACAATGACGGGTTTAGAGATGTTGCCTATGTTAGATGGATGTTTAGTATATAACTAAGTGGAGGTGTGTGAGGAAGACCAAAACAAAACAACCTTCACTACTCCATGGGGCACCTTTGCCTATCATAGAATGCCTTTTGGGTTGATCAATGCTGGTGCCACCTTTCAAAGGGCGATGGACCTGACTTTCTAAGATGAAATGGGTAAGATCATTGTGGTTTACCTTGATGATTTAACTATCTTCTCAAAGAAGTGTCAAGATCATTGGAATCATTTACAACAAGTGCTTGAAAGGTGTCGTCAACATGGGATCTCTCTCAATCCCAAGAAGTCTATTTTTGGGGTTACTGAAGGTAATTTTCTTGGACACATTGTGTCTAAGGAAGGAACTAAGATTGATCTTGAATAGGTCAAGTCTATTCAGAGTCTTACCCTGCCATCCAGCAAAAAAGGAGTGCATTCTTTCTTTCAGAAGCTTAACTTCTTGCGAAGATTCATACCTAATTTTGCTGAGAAGACACATCACATTCTTGATATGATGAAAGGAACATCAACCTTCTGTTGGAATGTGGAAGGAAAAACTACATTTCACGAGATAAAGGAAGGAATTGCTCATGCTCCAATCTTAGTCTACCCAAACTATACTAAAGACTTCATCATGTATAGTTATGCTTCAGAGCACACTTTATCTGCCATTTTGGTGCAGTAGAATAGAGAAGGGATTGAATCTGCTATAGCTTTCATGAACTATCCCCTAAAGATTCATGAGCTCAAGCATTCACCATTGGAGAAACATGATTACGTCATGGTGAAAGTGGTTAAGCACTTCAGGTATTACATTCTCAATTCTCATACCATAGCACTGGTACCTGATTCAATAGTCAAGTCCATCTTGACTCAATAGGAATTTAGAAGTAAGAGAGGTAAATGGATCACCAAGATCCAAGAATATGATATGGAGATCAAGCCTACAAAGCTAGTGCATGGAAAAGGTTTGTGTAAGGTTATTGTGAACAACAAACTAGAAGAAATATCTAGTGATGAGGAAGAAGATACTGAAGAACTTCCCATAGTCTTGTTCATAAGCATAATAGATAAGTGGTATTCTGACATTGCACATTTCCTCACATATGGAGAATTTCTAGAACATTTGTCTTGCAAAGAGAAAAGAACAATCAAGCTTAAGGCTACAAACTTCATTCTTTGGGATAATGGTTTGTACAAGAAAAGCTTTGGCAGATTTTTTTATGGTGTGTGGACAAAGTGTAACAAGACAAGTTGTTGGAATCTTTTCACAACTTGGCATGTGGAGGACATTTCTTAGCTCTGGTCACAGCTCACAATTTTTTGTGAGAAAGGTACTATTAGCCGACACTTTATCAAGATGCATATTCTTGGGTGCGTAAATGTGAGTTGTACCAAAAGTTTGTGGGGAAACCCAAGTTGGCAGCCCTACCCCTCAAACCAGTGGTAAATGAAAAGCCCTTCCAGTAATGGGGCATTGACTTTATTGGTGCAATGAATCCATCATCAAGTGCAGATCATAGCTATGTTCTCACAACTACCGATTACTTCACTAAGTGGGCGGAGGCAATTCCAGCCAAGCATGCCACTTCAGGGGTTGTTTCTAACTTCCTCAAGGAAAACATTATCTCAAGGTTTGGAGTACCTAAAAAGGTAGTAGTAGACAATGCTACTTGTTTCTCATCTCATGAGATAACTGAGTTTTGTTTTGAATATGGGATTACTCTTTCTCATTCTTCTAACTATTACTCCCAAGGGAATAGTCAAGCTAAGTCGAGCAACAATAATCTGGTCACCATTATTAGGAAGTTGGTAGAAGAAAATTAGAGGTCCTGGCACAAGGCATTGTATGATGCATTGTGGGCTGATCGCATCACTCTCAAGAGAGCAATCGGTATGTCTCCTTTTCAAATCCTGTATGGTTTGAATACAGAGATTCCCATCACATTGGAGTTTACCACTCTCAGATTGGCCAAGGCAATTGAAGATGGGACATTTGAAAGTTCCATAGAAAAGCATGTCATGTTCCTTACTGAACTAGAGGAATAATGCACAAAGGTGGTGGATAGCATTGTTGATCATCAAAGTCAAGTTAAGAAGATTTTTGACAAGAAGGCCAAGCCACAAGATTTGTAGGTTGGGGATCTAGTTCTTTTTTGGGACAAGAGAAGAGAGCCAAAAGGAATGCATGGAAAGTTTGATTCTTTATAGAGAGGCCCTTTCCTTATTCACCAACTCTTTGGTGAAAAAAGTTTCTATTCAGCATATTAGGATGGAACACCATTCCGCTTTGCCCCATAGTAGACAATATCTAAATCTTTTCACTTAGTGAAGTTCCAGATAAGTTTGTATATCTTTGTATAGTCTTTTTGTTTTTATCATCATTGTCAAGTCTGTCACCTAACTCTGTATGCTCAAAATCGTGATGTTAGTGGTCTGGGGCTGTCGAGTCAGATTTTGGCACACACATGGACCCTTCCCTCCTTTTCATGGAGCAAATTGCCATGTCACTCTCGCTCTCATGGAAGTAGCCAGTCAAGAGAAGGAAAGACATGAGGTGGACTAGCTCGTTGGAGAGCTAGACTTCATAGAGAGGGGTTGGCACGTCCTAGGGCCTATGTTTTAGTGTGCTTGTGTAGATGTGTTGTTTAATGATTGTGGTTGTAAAGATAACTATATGACCCAAAGGGTCACTAGTCACTGTTCTCCTATTTGGATTCGTGATATTCCACCTTTGTGTGGGTAAGATATTGTTCTAGTTGGCTGCCTATTCACATTGGCATTGTCTTTCAAATTGTTGGATGGATGCTTATTGTATTAAGAGTTGTCCAAATTCTTCTTGTTGTTGGATGAATAATGGGTCTTGTTGCGATCTTGGGTGGATTTCATATATATCATCGAGGATTTCCCTCACCCACTCACCTCTTAATCTATGGTACTTTCATGAGCCAAGACAAGAGATAGGTGATTGTGAGCTAACCTTGACTTGACCTAGGGTTTGACTTAGGGTTTGTTTGACCTAAGGTTTGACTATGTGTTGACTATGGTTGATCTTGTGATGGAATCAAGGGTTCACAAATTTTCTAAGTTACTAATGCTTTTTGTTCTTTTTTTGGGTTTTTATGAATACAAGTCTAAATGAATGCAAAAATTCCTTTTGTGTTTTTTTTTATTTTTTTGGAATTGAGGATGCTTTTTTCTAATCTAGGAATCAAAGAATGTATGTAAGGTATGATCAATTTACCTAATGCAATGTAAACTATGTTTTTAGGGTTTTCTGAATATTTGGAACAAATTAATCTAAGAAAAGGAAAATTTCTTTTAAATGAATTAATCTATGAATTTTGAAAGCAAATTACTCTAAGAATGCAAGATCTATCTATTTTATCAAGGAAAAAAAAATAAGATTAATGATTCCAAGAGAAATTTTGGTTATCTAATTACTATGAAATAAGAAAAAAGCATAAAGGAACTTAAAGACATGTGAGCTTCCACTACCCTAAAAAATCCTTGTGATGACAACCTTATATCCTCTTATAGCAGTAGAGAATCCTCTTGGCGACAAGACGACAATGGAAGCAAAAGAAACTTTGAAGCTTTGAAGAGAGATTAGTGAGAGGTTTGATGAGCACTATGGCTTGATATGAGCAGTGTATGGATGCATGATGAGCTTTGTATGAAAATCTAGATGAAGCAATGAACATAACAAAAGGCTCCTATTTTCTATATGAGCATGAGAATGATTGATGTGGAGAGCAATAACTTGCAAGAGTTGTGTGCACAAATAAAATTGCCTCCCTTTGTGCTTGAGGGAGGGGGTATTTGTAGCTTAGAAGAAGGGATGAGAGGTGAAGAAGGAGAGTTAACTCAATTTGATTGGAGAGTTAACATAGAGGATTGAAGAGTGATCTGGGCTAAAATTGGAGTGATCTACCCAATAAAATCTTATCACTCAAGAAGAAGTTAAGAAGGAGTGCATGGGAATGTATGAGAATACATGAGTTATTAATTAAAGATAAAATAGAGCTAATTATGCATGTGTAGGTGCATGAAATAGTTAACTCTATATTTGGCATGAAAATCCATGCAAACAGGAAGAAAAATAGGTGAAAACAAAGCTTTTTCGAGTTAGAAACTCAAGTTTTTCCATGGCTGGAAACACAATAGGGCCACCCAGGGGTCGCCCCTTTAACCAGTCAGGTTGCCCGGGGGGCGACCCATGGGCGACCCTTAGAGGAGGGCACCTGGGTTGAAGTACATGAGGGGAGATGGAAGAAGGGGAGAAAATAAGGGGATCTACCTCCGATAACTAGTCAGTCATGTGTGAAAATCCAAATCTCCACTTGCAAAGTAGGATCTCCCAAGGGGAGATCTTGAAATAATAGGGGGAGATTTGGATTGGTTGAGTGAAACTAAAAACCCAAAGTGGGAGATGGCTAGGGGGGACCTCTAGAAGGCTTCTAGGAGGTGGAGAAGATGAAAAACACTAAGGAGAGGTGAAAACTCACCAACAAGATGCATAAAAAGCTTAGGACTAGGGTCGCAAGCTCAAAAAATGTTGACAACAAAGAGAGAAAACAACAAAGGGGAAACAACACAAGATGAAAAAAAAGACACATCACCAAGAGAATTGTTGCTAAGAGGACCTTATTTCATGCTTACATGTATGTGACAAGGAATATGACTCATCATAGTGGTACTCATGGAGGTTGTGCGTGATTTTGGTGCTGACATATTTTCCCCCTTGAGGATGGTAGTCTACATGAAAGGTAGGTACTATTCCCAAACTAGGCCTTAGTTGTTGTCGATTTTCCCGCAATTGTACCTACAATAACTAGTATTAGTCCAGCATCTAGGTATATCAAAATGAATAATGAAAACTGAAACGATGAACTTACCATAGATTGTGAGAGTTTGACTAGTTGTTTGCCTTTGTCGATGAGACTTGTAGGAATGAATACACGTAAAATGAAGGCATGAGAGATCCATAAAAGAAAAACTAATCTAAGAATGCATAAAAGAAACTAAGCTAAGGGAGAGAAAAAAGAAAGAAAATTAGTGAAATTTGAGTGAATCGATGATGAAAATGATCATGTGAATAGTCATTGGGTAGATATCGCTGAGGAGATCATGAAGATGGCCACTGCTTCTTCTGCCACTGAGAATTAGGTGCATAAAATGTGATAAACTCTTCTCTAAACCCTATGTTGAATTTTGTGAAAAATCTCTTGAAATTGTCCATTTTTGATGATTTTCTTTGTTGCATTGTCTTTGTTTCATCATTTAGAGTAAGATCGGTCTTTCATTTACTAAAATTGGTTGAGAAACAAGGTTTTTAGAGTGTTTTTAATTCAAGGGGTAACCACATAGGGTCACGCCTTTTGCCAGGAAGGTCACCCGGGGGGAGATCCTACTAAGCAATAGGGTTTCCCGATGGAGATCTCCCTGTGCAGTAGGGTTGCCCAGGGGAGATCCAAACTAATGAAAGGGGTGACCCTGACAGATCATTTCTGATTGAAATTTGA
The DNA here is from genome assembly GCA_027924645.1 of Cunninghamia lanceolata. NCBI lineage: Eukaryota > Viridiplantae > Streptophyta > Pinopsida > Cupressales > Cupressaceae > Cunninghamia > Cunninghamia lanceolata. Next base: position 6,273,009 of record BSBN01000261.1, on the reverse strand, counting down.
TGTTTTCTAATGTTTACTTCATTATTTTTTGATCTAATTTGACTACTGTATTCATCTATTTATTGCAATTTTGATGGTTTATAAGCTTTTTATGTATGATTTTCTGTAAGTTTTATGATATTTAGAATTTTTGCAAGTCGACAAGATCTAATCTAAAGTTCTTTTCTGATTGGCAAGATATGCACATTCAATGGAATGCTTTCTGAGAACAGTTGTGCCTCTCAGAGATGTATGCTTCACTGAACAATGATGAGCATGCCATCTTGAGGAGAGTAGGCTTAGCTAGTGTTTGCCATGTGCCAGTCGTACATTCTGTGGCATGTATTTAGTGTGATATCCTAACATATTGAGATGCATATAGGAATACTTTTAGGTTTCCGCAAGTTTTAGGAAAGTGGACCATCACTCTATTTGATGTTTACCGCATTCTAGGGGTTCATGTGAGAGGGCACCCACTTGTTCTACTAGCTAGAAAGTCCTCTGAGGACAAGGCTTCTTGGGAACAGTTCATGGGAGTGAGTCATCCTAAGGATCAAATAGGTGTTTAGCTTACCTCTATGCCACGACTTAGCATTCCTCGCTTGAGGAAGTTTATGATCAGTTTGATTGCATCGAGGTTGGCTAGAGACAAGGCCTTGGCTCACTTGAGATGGTGTTGGGCACCAATTATACAGGGTCCTGTGCAGGATGTTGGGAACTAAGGTGTCTTAACCTTGGTAATTCCTTGTATTATTTTCATTGTATTTATTTATTTATTGCCTATGTTGTAAATTAAATTGTAAATTCATATTGTCATCTTGTGGGATGTGGCATGGTGATGTGTCATCCTACATGGAAGGTGACAACTTGTAATTTTGTCCTCACATGAGGAGATAGGCATCCCACTTTGTGGTAGGAATATTTTGCCATGTGTCGGCATCTTGGATGTTGTGTAAGGGAATATTGACTAAAACAGTAATGATAGATTCCTATGATGAAGTTATGACATGTAAGAGTCAGAAATAGGAGATTCTATGATAGGTGAAGACATGTGTCGAAGAGCATCTTTAAAAAAGGCATCTTTGGGCACCCCAAGGTGGACTGTGACATGTTGTAAGAGAATATGCTATTTATAGCCTGTGTATGACAGATTCTCTTACAACTGTAAGTTATGATAGCTATGACAAATTCTGACGATCGCAAGAGTTGTAAGAGCATCTGTCATAGCCCATTTTGGAAATACGTGACCTCTTTGGGATGGGGTGTGTGGACAAGTGTTAGAAGCATCTTACAATGTTGACCAAGTGTCAATAGGTGTGGGTTTTGGGCCATGAGGCCAAGTTGGACGCCCATTCCAAGATAGAGGCAATTTTGCCTTGCATTTTCTATATAAACAGGTTGTTGGAGGAGGAGTTGCATTATGTGATTGATAGGTACTATTACGCTACTGGAATAGCTCTAGATATGAGTGTCGAAGACAAATGAGAGCTTGCATTTTGAGTGTATTGTAAACAACATTTAGATTTGTTAGTACATTGTGCAGGTTTTGGAGTGTGGGGTTTTTCTCCCAAAAGGGTTTTCCCCATGTTAAATATTGTCTCTCTCTTCTTTTGTGTCATTCCATGTGTATGTTGTTTGCTATAATATCTCTATTATTGGGTTGATAACACTGTAATTGTAAGGATTTAAAATAATTTGTACTCTACTTTCCTCATTAGATTAGCATAGGAAGTGTGTTCCATGTACCTTGCTTCCTTTCATAGGACAGAGTCTATTCTTAGGAGCTAGACATTTTGGGCATGGTATATAGGGATTTCTATCATATCACACGACAAGGGGCTCTTTCTTTCAGCCATTCTTCCATGATCATGACTTGGATCTTTGAGTACATCAAGCCTTATCAAAAAGGGGTTTTGTTTCCTGACAGATGATTATCGAGAGCAGTTAGGTGGGCTCATTGGGCCACTTTGATACTTCTTTACATATTGTGGCTACTCTTACAGATGCAGATATGATTTCTAATCCTTACTTAGATATGGAGGGGACATGGTCACATGATAGTGAGATTAGGGAGCATTGCCTTGGTGTATCAGAGATTTCAAACCATAATGGTCTAGTTCAAGCTCATCGTGTTGAGTGTGTCCCACAAGTGTTTGGTGAGGATTTCCCTGAGGAGTTTCCTCTAGTGGCTACTTGTTATAGATTTTTCCATGTGATGGATGAGATATACTAGAGGGTTGTTACTTGGACCCCCTTGAATTTCAAAGTTTTTATTACCAGAGCTTCTAGAACTTTGAGAGGAGGACAGAGGGGAGGGAGAGGAACTCCTTCTCAAGCATTGATTGTGGTTAATGATTCAAACTCTATTGATGAGGACTATGTTCCTGATGGGGATGATTCGTCAAACAAGGGGCCAACAGAGGATGCATAGGATAATAGTTCTGATAGTGCTAATGATGTTGATGATGCTCCTGAGGGTCCGCTTGTTGTTCCTAGATCTCCTCTCTCTGATGAGGTGATACAACAACTTGACCCTGCCTGACAGCCTAGTGACCCACATAAGTCTACATTTGCTTTACTGTTTTCACATTTTGTCCTTCCTTTTCTTTCCTTTTCATCGAGAACTAACACATTTTTTTCATCTTTTGGTTCGCTTTGTAGGTAATGTTGAGGAGTGGAGGGTTTTTGTTCATGAGGTTAATATTATCTTCATTGTCCCCTTCACAAGATGACTTGAGAGAATCTTTTGACTAATCCTGGTGTGCCCCCTTTTGCTAGACAAAATGCTGACATTTTTTCTCCTGCCTATCATGAATGTTAGGTGAATGCTGATTTGAAGGCCGAGAATCTCATTCTTAAGGGTGAGAATCAAATACTTCATGAGATGGCTCACCTTAGGTTTAGACAACGAGATCTTAATGCTATGGAGCCTTCGCAATCACACACTCATAGCAAGGTACTTTGCTCCCATAGGTCTCATGGAGTGACTAGTGGTATAAATAGGTAGAGGAGCAGGAGTCCTAAGGGTTCTATTGGAGGGACCCACCCTTGAGTTTATCTAGTTCTTCTTTGAAACCATACCCCCTTGCATGAGGAGCCTTTACTTTCCTTGAGAGCAATTTGTCTCAGCTCTTGTACTCTTATACATGTAAACCTTGGATGTATCAATGAAAGTTTATCTTGTTATGGTTTTAACTATCATATGGGTACTTATCTCTTGTGCATTTTGGAAGTTTAAGAACTCTTTGATTATGTTTTGACCTTCAACTCTAACAATGCAAGTATGATAACGATGACATGTTTTTGTAATTTTTTTGGCATATATTTGAAATGTAATTTTTGATATATGCAAGAACACAAGGGATGCTGGAATGAAACTTTTACTTCTATGGAATGTCACGAGTTATGACATTAAATTTATTTCTTTGGGACTCTTTTTCTGATTTTGATATGAATGCAATGTGAAACAAACAATATGATTGCTCTTTAATATGATTTTCAATCCATGGGATTGCAAGTTGTCATGATATAAGAGACCTAATCAAGGCTATGAGATCGAGATTTAGAATTCAAGTGGGGAGTGGGAGTGAAATGGAGTGCTTGTGAATTTGGGATTTGTTGAAGGCTAAACATTGATCCTCATCTAGATAAGACAATTTGACAAGCTTTCAACTTAGACAAGTAACAAATTTTATTGATGTTCGCTAGACTTGGATCATATATGGCAAGCAAGATAGACCTGGGGTAAAGGATAAATGGGAAAGAAGTGTTGGAAACAAGGTAGATAACTAAGAGGGGGGGTGAATTAGTTATCTTAAATATTTTAACTTTCTTTCCTCATTAACAATTAGTGCATCATTGAAACATATAAGCATACATAACCAGGAGAGTAGAAATAAAATCAACACACATAACATAGAATTTTTACGTGGAAAACCTTGTTAAGGGAAAAACCAAGGGGTGACTAACCCAAGATTGTATTCTCTGTTAAAAGAATAAGAAGTACAAAATGGCACTTGCCAATTAGGGTTCACTGCCCGAGCACACTGCTCACAAGAGGCACACTGCCTACAAGAGACTCACTGTCTACAATGTTTATAGAAGGTAACTAGGTGTTTGAACTAAAGAGAGGCATCCACACATGCTGAGGTTCAGTTCTGGTTAGGCTCAATATACTGATCTAATGCACTTCATTCTTCCTCTACTTTAGTGCTATTGTTCTATCACATACCAAACTTGTATTACTACTTCCACACTTCTTTCTACCTTTCATCACACACTATATCATCACACACACCTTCACACCAAAATCCATTTGGTATATATATCCACATCAAGGATTTCAACATCTATCTAGTTAGCAACCGGAATACTCAAAATATTTCCAAGACACAGATTTGTTGGTTGAATCCATGCTTAATATGTGATGCGTATCAAAGACATAGACATAGAAGTCATCAATCATGTCGGCCAACCATGTATGATTCCTCAAATAGCTTGATCACCATCAATTTTGCATCTAGATTAAAGTCTGATGCTCTGTCGATTAATTCTTCCTCAGTCTACTCTTCCTATTAGGAACCCAACACTTAGATGCTCATATCTTTTCACTCATTCATCATCAGAGGCTCAATCTCTAGAATATATTAGTCATGATACTCCTCTTGACTTTCGCAAGTCTGTACTTTTCTGAGTTACACCCTCTGAGAGATCCAGACCTGATTGTCAGACCTTGCTGCATACTCTATTCTTACTCACCGGACCAAAACACTCTTCAATCTGTCTTCCGGTAGAGACATACTATGTGTTGCGGATGTGTGGGAAAGACTTTGTTGCCATCAATGACAACATTCATGAAGCCACATAGTGTCTCTTGTGAACAATCTCCCCCTTTGGCATTGATGGCAACACTTAGTGAAAAATGACTAAGTGTCATAGCAAACTTCCCCTTGGCTGATGCTCTGTCTTATGTAGACTTTTATTGGAGCTCCCCCTTGGCTAGATTCTATATTTTTCACTACTCCTCACTCCCCCTTTGACATCAATGGAAAAGGGTGGAATCCACAAACCAAAATCTTCAAAAATCAACCTATACATAGCCACATAAGTATATAAACATGTTATATTTACATATACTTAAGTATATCTGTAAAGGTGGTCTTCAACTGTACAAATTTTGTTGCCCAACTCTGCTTCATCCTGTCCAAAATTGAAATGTGACCACTCAACAAGAATGCATAAGCTTCTGCCCTTCTTAAGTCTGCAGGATCACTGGTTCAAGCTGTGGTCTGAGCATCAGTTAAGGCCTCATGCATGGCCTTTAACTTAGGGATAATTATCCCTCTAAGTTCACTCATCCTACTTATTATATTCTTCCTCTCCTTTTCAAGCCTTTTTATTTCATTTATAATGGCAATGGCCTAGCACCCTTGATTCATTATAGAAGTGGTGAGGGGATCAAAATTCTAAGATAAACTTGACAATTTATCTTCTTGTTCTTTCACCTTCTTTTCAATATCCTCGGTCACTTTAGACCAGGATAGACAAAATTTATACATTTTTCCACCATCTTTAAGAGCATTTTCTAGGCTCTTTATCCCAATATCAGGGTCCTCCTGTCATTAGTTATGAGTCCCTATATTTCAGTGAATCTCTTTCTCAAAAATTCTTTCCAGACTTTCTCTTATGTTGATTTCTCCAAAGAATCAAAATGGGTGCTAACAAAGTTAACCAAAGATTTTAGGTTACCGGATGGAGAGGCCAAGGGATCCTTTTGGAAGGATGACATGATCTTCTCCAGCATCCTGGATACAATCTCTATCAGCTCACAGTCTTTCATGTGAGACTTGAGAAGCTTCTCTTTTGCTTTAGCTTGAGCAAAAGATGCTATCTTCATTGTCTAGACTGGAGAAAGGGAATCAAAATTTAGTGGTACTTGAAACAATTCTAGTTCATCTATCTCTATCATTTCTTTGTTCAAGAATTTCTTTATTTCTTCTCTAATGTCTCTTGCTAGAGACTGAGTCTTCTTTCCTTTTGCAACCTTAGAACTGTCATTAGGAGTTTTCTCTATTTGATCTTCTTCTCTTCCCTTTAGCTCCTCTTCTTGACTCAATTTCTCCTCTTCTCTTCCTTCTCCTTTAGTACTTGAGTCTACAGAGGGATCCAGAGGAGAGATGTTAACTTCTTCATGGACTTCCTCTTCTAGAATAGAGGAATTCAAGTCCTTAGATTTTTCCTCACCTATCTCTTTGGACTCTTCTACATTTTTCTTAGTGGATTCTTCTTTTGATGCACTTAATCCTTCGACATCCATGGTAGAAGGTTATATATCTATTTACTCTATAATAGGAAGATTGAATCTCATGAAGGCATTCTGGAGGATGTCTTCTATTTCTTTTGCCACCTGATCAGTCTCTCCAAGCATAAGTTTGTTTATTCTTGCTTTGCTTCAGAACTCATCCTTACAGTCCTTAAAAATCATGGTCATTTGTTTTGGAGTAATGGAAGGATAGAGTTGAATTGCAATCTATTCTTGGATTTCTAGGTCCTTTGCCTTAGTATTCTCCTTTCTCAGATCCAGTACCTTCTCTAGACTTTTAGGAATTAGAGAGATGATTTCAATGAATGCTTTATTATAAATGTTTAGATACCTGACTGTAGCATCTTCCAAGATCTTCTTGTCAGTATCACTATATTCATCATAAAATTTAGTGACTGGTCACAGGTTCCCATCCACTGTGACTTCCTTGATGATATCATCAATAGAGAGAGTAAGCCTTTCAAAAAATTCTTCTGCCTCTTCTTCCTTATTTTTACTAGCAGAGGATTCCCTAAAAATTTTCTTCTTCTTCTTCATTTTCTTAACTTCCTCATCTGACTCTGTTTCTTCATCATCCTTTTGGCTTATGTAGGACCTTGTGGCCTTTGTTTTCATTGTCTTTTCTCTCTTTTTGAATGTCATGGCTTTTGGTTTTGAGGCTCTTGAGCTCTTAGAGGTGGCAGGTGCAGAGCCCTTGGAGGATCTAGTCTAGGAGGATGCTTGCACCGGAACACTTTCTTTTTCTGCTTCTTGTCTCTCTTTCTCAGCTCTTTCTATTTTCTCCCTATTTACATCAACTGCTTCTTTTGATATGCCATATCTTTTGGCAATTTCCTCTACTTCCCTTCTCACTTTTCTTTTTATCTCTAGTTGTCTCAATTCAACATGTATCTTTACACTTAATTCTTCAAAGGTTCCAAATCTTTCTGCCTCAGAGTCCTTTGGCTGACTCAGCAAGTGTTGAACATGTAGCTTAGAATTTTCTCATCTACTTCGTAGCCCATTGGCATTATCCATACTATTCTGGGCTCAACTGCCTCCATTAGGCATTGATTAGTGTCTACCATAAAACACACTGTATCCTTGTATTTTTCAACTAGAGATTGAGGAATTATTTCTCTGTCCTGCATCATACTTTGGAAGTTCTTGAAGTATCCCCAGAGTTCTGTACTTTGATCCTTGGCATCACCAAGCCCATACATGTAGTCTCTGATTTGTATGGCAACTGGTTTGTCATTTTGCCATACCCAACCACTTGATCCAGGTAGCTCATTCATATAGTAAAAGAACAGACACATTATTAAGCCACCATACTTGAATGAGTTCTTCTTGTCCTTTTTGATCTTCTACAAGTTTTCTAATAGTTGGTTCAAGAGAACGTCACATAGATCATAATCTACATTTTCCCTTAGCATCTGATATGCAGTATATATTGCAGTTCTGGACATAGAATTCTCCCTGCTAGAATGATAGATTTTGTAACCAATTATCATAGAGGTAAACTTTATACCCGGATTTGTGATATCCTCTATTGTCATTTCTCTTTTGTCAAACTTAGATCCAGTAGCCTCACTTGCTATCTGGTTCTTGATAGATTTGAGAGCAGGAAACCCACCGAATGAGTGCAATCTAGTTACTTCCCTAATGACATCTTTTGTTATCTTTAAGGGCTTCATCAACCACATGAAGTTGTCATGTATTTTGCTCAAAACATATCGAACCCATTCATCCTCTGCAAAATAGGGAAAGTGGATGCAATGTCCAAAATGCTTATCCCAGATGGCCTTGTATTGAGGTTTAAATTCAAACGTTTCATCTATTAATTGTTTATGATAGATATCCACCAGCTTGGATTCCCCAAATTCCTTAATATTTGCATGTATGTACACCCTAACATTTTCTATGTGTAGAACCTCATGTGGAATGCTAGAGAAGGTGCCTAAGGGATCAACTTCTAGGGATTTGTAGGGGTGTTTCTTGAACTTTGGGCATGGCATATCAGTGATCTTAACAACATTTGGAGTAGCCATCTTTGTAAAAGATTCAGAGAGAGATATTCAAGAATGGAAATACCTTTTTACGCTTCTAGGGTTCACAAAATGAGCTAAAAAAATTACTGGTTGAATTGGATTCTGTGGTTGATCTTTGAGAAGGTTGAAACAATCTTGATGCACAGCTCTTCCTTTCTTCTTCTCAAATGCAAATGTGCAAATGATGAATAAATAATCCCTTTTATCTCTACGCAAACCCTAATTTCCTATTGCAATAAATGCATAACTTAATTTATTCTAGTTGCCTTGTTCTTCCTTATTCTGAGAGAGATCTTTTTGAATCACTGATATACACTTAGAATTATTTTTAGTGATAATTGACAATGTATCTCCTTTCTTCCAATCATGCCATTTATCCAAAGATCAAGATATTTTAATTTTGAATCATACCAGATCTAACTGTGAAAATCCCACTTTTATCGAATGGCTATCAAACCGGATCAATCTTGGATGATTAAACTCTTCAAAACTCCTTGTGGATCTTTCATATTTTTACTGAGGGTTATTTAGATATTTCTCTGAGAACCCTTTAATCCATAACATTCCATGTGCCAAATTTTAGGCACCAATTGACTCGCTGGGGGAATTTACTTTTCTTTGTGACTCCCCCTAAGCCAGAGCTCATTTGTTTAGTTTCTGGAAGAAATATCAGCACCAAATTCTAGTACGGAACCATCCCCAACATTTTAAGTACTCTTATTCACCCAAATCTTGTTCATCTCCCTTTGAACTTCATCTGCATTCAATTTACCTTTTCCTTTATCTTGATTTTGATTATGATGCACCAGACCCTTTTTATCCTGATTCTTGCTTCTGCAAAATTTGGCAATATGACCAGATCTATTGCAATTGTAGCAAACAACATTTCTTTGCATATTTGACTGATATCCTTTTGATCTACATTGATTAGCCATATGTCCCATTATATTGCATGCAAAACATCTACCATTGAATGAATTGTTTATTTACATATTTTTGCATTCATGAGATTTGTGACCATACCTTTTGCAGTTCAAACATTGTCTGGAGAAGGATGAATTAGTCGGATTCATTCTTCTTCTACTCTGAGTTGCTTTATGATCGAAATTGTTGCAATTGTAGCAGTATCCATTGAAGGATGGATATCTTTGAGCATTTGGTTGTCTTACCAGAGGTCTTCTAGGCTTGTTTCTTTAATTTCCTAATCCAGAGTTCTTCTGACCAGATCTAGAGCTTTCACCTTTCTCATAACCCAAACCATGCTTGTCATCTACCCTCTTTTGGCTTTCAAGAAGAACTTCAAGTTGACCTAAGCTTATCTTGAATTTTTCTTTGTATTCATTTGCTATTTGAAGATCTTGTTTTAGAGTGTCTATCTGATTCTCAAGTTGTTCTTCATTATCTCTAGCTTCTTCAAGATCAGATTCTAGATGTCTAATTATTCTGTCCATTTTGTGGCAGTCTTCTAACTTCTTCTTAAGAGATTATTTTAGATTATCTTCAATTTCTTGGGTGAATCTCATAACCCCTTATTCCATTTCATGCCTTACCATAATGACCTCTTTTGATAGCTTCTCACATATCTTTTTTTTCTCATTCAGATCTTCATTAGTATCATTGGCTTCAATTTGACTTGCTAATTGTTGAAGAAGTTCCTTTCTCTTTTTCACAGAGATACTCAATTTTTCTTTTAGCTCATTATGAAATCATCAACTTGTTTGAGTCTTTCTCTCAAGTTATTGACTTCAGAGTGAGATTGCTCAAGATCATCTAGGGTAGACTGAAGTTGTTCCTTCATACCATACATATCCATTGAGATTCCGAGATCTTCCTCAAGCTGTTAGGCTCTTGTTTGGAGGAACTTAGCTCTGATACCAATTGTTGGAAACAAGGTATATAACTGAGAGGGGGGGTGAATCAGTTATCTTAAATATTTTAACTTTCTTTCCTCGTTAACAATTAGTTCAACATTAAAACATATAAGCATACATAACCAGGAGAGAAAAAATAAAATCAACACACATAACACAGTAATTTTTACATGGAAAACCTTGTTAAGGGAAAAACCACAGGGTGACTAACCCAAGATTGTATCCTTTGTTAAAAGAATAAGAAGTACAAAATGGCACTTGCCAATTAGGGCTCACTGCCCGAGCACACTACTCACAAGAGGCACACTGTCTACAAGAGACTCACTGTCTACAATGTTTATAGAAGGTAACTAGGTGTTTGAACTGAAGAGAGGCATCCACACATGTTGAGGTTCAGTTCCAGTTAGGCTCAATATACTGATCTAATGCACTTCATTCTTCCTTTGCTTTAGTGCTACTGTTCTATCACATACCAGACTTGTATTACTGCTTCCACACTTCTTTCTTCCTTTCCTCACACACTATATCATCACACACACACCTTCACACCGAAATCCATTTGGTATATATATCCGCATCAAGGATTTCAACATCTATCTAGTCAGCAACCGGAATGCTCAAGATATTTCCAAGACACTGATCTGTCAGCTGAATCCATGGTTAATATGTGATGTGTATCAAAGAAATAGACATAGAAGTCATCAATCATGTTGCCCAACCATTTATGATCCCTCAAATAGCTTGATCACCATCAATTTCTCATCCGGATTAAACTCTGATGCTTTGCCGGTTAGTACTTTCTCAGTCTACTCTGCCTATCAAGAACCCAACACTTAGATGCTCATATCTTTTCACTTATTCATCACCGAAGGCTCAATCTCTGGAATATAGTAGTCATGATACTCCTATTGACTTTCCCAAGTCTACACTTTGCTAAGTTACACCCTCTGAGAGATCCAGACCTAATTGTCAGACCTTGTTGCATGCTCTGTTCTTACTCACCGGACCAAAACACTCTTCAATCTTTCTTCCGGTAGAGACATACTATGTGTTGTGGATGTGTGGGAAAGACTTTGTTGCCATCAATGACAATATTCATGAAGCCACATAGTCTCTCTTGCCAACAAGAAGTAGGATCCCTAGATAGAAAATGATCCTAAAGACTACTAGACTCTTGGCTTTTCTCAGCTAGTGTGTGTGTGTGATTTGTACCTTTCTCTTTTATTTCCTCTATTAGAATGTCACCCTTGTAGCTTTGAGCTTAGACTAATCACCACCCAAGAGTACGGACATTACAATCTTCTCTCTTTCACTCTTTTTTCATACCTCTATTTTTTTTGTTTTTTCTCTTTTTTTGTATTTTCTAGAATGCCTCACTTAATTTTCTCATTTTTTGGATTTTTGACTTTTATGAAAATGAATTGTTTTAGAACTTTGGATATGTAGTAATTTGATCTCTCAATTTTCTTTCCCAACACTCTTATTTTGATCACTCATTTTTTTTATTCACTCAGATTTTATATTTCTTCCTTTAGAGTTTTGATCCTCCTAACATTTTTCACCAGGAAAGATAAGGGGTTGAGCATCACCTAAAGTTTTTGTAATCCAGTCGGACTTCTCTTCTACTAGGGAAGAATTGGGAAGGTCTACTTGCAATCTTCCTTTGAACACTATAGGTTTGAATACTGACTTTGTTTAGACCTAACATCATGGCTTATTAAGACTGTGATCAATGTAAATCTAAAATCTAGGCTTTGATTAGAATCACTCGGAATGAAAAGGGAATGGTGATTGTGAAAATGGGGAATCTCTAGGACCTGAAAGCATCTTGTAAACCTAGGAAACCTTAGACGCCTTACTAAAATGAAAATGATATAAGAGCAAGTCATTCACTACAATGCAAGATGAAAAGAATGATACTGAAATGCAAGAAACAAAATTCTTTTTGGTATTTTTGATTTTTTGGTATTTTTGGGATATTTGATTTTTTTGGTATTTTTATGTTTTATATTTTTATTTTTTTAGACATAGTATTTCTTGAGGTGAAAGGCATTGACTGTTTCTCCAAATTCCTCTCCCTCCATTATGCACAAGAGATAGACATCATTTCTGACATCTTCTTTAACCATGTAAGGACCTATCCAGTTGGGTCTGAACTTGCATCTTTCACTAGCTCTTTTATCGTTTAGATTGTCAATTTTGAGTACTATGTATGCCACCTGAAAAGGTCTTGGGAAAACCTTCTTGTTATATTGTTTATTCATCCTTGTGAGATAGGAATCATGTCTTTGAACAACTCTTGACCATTTTTCATCCATCGTCTCTAGCTCAACTAATCTTACTGCTTGATATTCCTCATTATCCAACAAGCCTTGTAATGACATTCTTAAGCTAGGCAATTCTACCTCTAATGGCAACACTGCCTCTAGCCCAAAAGTGAAGGCATAAGAGGTGGTTCCCATCAAAGTTCTTATGCTTGTTGTATAAGCCCAAAGAGCTTGGTATAGCTGTAAGTGCCAGTCTCTTTTGGAGTCCTTCACAATTTTGACGAATATCGATTTCAATATTTTGTTTGTAGCTTCTGCTTGTCCATTCCCTTGATGATAGTAAACTAGGGAGAGTTATGATTGATGGGGAATATCTCACACAACTCTCTCACTTGTGGATTTTTGAATGAAGATGTGTTATTAGTCACTATCACTTGAGGAACCCTGAAGCAACATATAATTTGATTTAATATGAACATGGTGATTACAGTCCCTGAAACTGTAGTGAGAGGCATGGTCTCTACCCATTTGGTAAAATAGTCTATTGTAGTGATGATGAACAAATTTCCATCCATTGATGGGGGAGATATCTTCCCCACCAAGTCCAAGCCCCACATGGAAAAGGGCCAAGGGGTAAGTATAGGTTGCAAGTCTCCTATTGGTGTGTGATGGACATGTGCATAGGCTTGATATTTTGGGCATCTTTTTATGAATTTGATTGCATCCCCTTGTAAACATGGCCAGAACTAACCCAACTGATGTATTTTCTTATTGTAGTGTGACCACCAAAATATCCTCCACAGATTCCACTATGACATTCTTCTAGGATTTTATGTGCCTCTTCTTTGTCAACACATCGAAGCAAAATCCCATCCAAAGCTCTTTGATATAACACATCATCGATCAAGACATATCTTGTAGTGAGGACATGTAAGCATCTTTTTTCTAAGGGAGTCATGTTTTCAGAGTAAGTTTTATTTGCAAGTTCATTCACAATATCTATGTACCAATATGAAGCAACATATTTTTCAAGATCAATTACGCAAATTACTTCGTCAAGGTAGTCTTCATTTATGGGCTCCTCTTGAGGAACTAGATTGTCTACTAGCTAATCTGTTATCACTTGTCCTTTGACCAAATTTTGATTGACGTAAGTTAATTCAAACTCACTTAGTAATGTTACAAACTAACCAACTCTTCTTGACAACATTGGTTGGTTTAAGAATGTCCTTAAGTATTTGGATCGTATCATGACTCTAGTTTCCTAGTTTAGCATGTAATATCACAGTCTCTAAGTTGCGAAGACTATGGCCAAACATTTTTTTTGGCTTGAGTGTAGTTCTTCTCATATTCTAGCAAAGTTCAACTTATGAAATATATGGCTCTTTCCCTTCCACCTTCATCTTCCTGAGCCAACATGAAAGCTATGGAGATGTTAGTTTCTCTAAAATATAAGATGAAAGGTTTGTCATGTTTTGGTGGCATTAGTATAGGAGGAGTCAACAAGAATTTCTTTACTTATTCAAATACAATTTGATAGTCCACAGTCCAAGCTATTCCTACTTCCTTCTTCAACAATTGATTAACTAGGTGAATTTTGAAAGTCATATATCTTGTATAAAATGCCTGATGGCACCTAGTTGTCCGAAGAAAGTCCTTACCACCATCTCACTTGTTGGCGGGGTTGCGTTTAAAACTTCTTTAACTTTTGTTGGGTCTACATCAATCCCTCTTCGTGAAACAATGAAACCCAACAACTTACCTATTGTGACTCTAAAAACACACTTCTTAGGATTTAGTCTTACCTTATATTCTCAAAGTTGATTGAATATTTTGCGAAGATCGTCCACATGTGTTGATCTTTGCTCTGACTTTGCCAAAAGATCATCAATGTATGTCTCTACTATCTTGTGAATGTGGTCATGGAAGATGTGTGTCATTGCTCTTTAATAGGTAGCCCCTGCATTTTTTAGCTTGAATGGCATGACTGTGTAACAGAATGTTCCCCATGGGGTGGTGAATGTTGTTTTGTTTTGATCTACTTTTGAGATTCTAATCTGATTATATCCTGAGAACCTATCCATAAGAGATAGTACTTCATATCCTATGGTTGAATCAACAATTTGATCTATGGATGGTAAGGGGAAGCTATCTTTTGGGAAAGCTTGATTGATATCCCTAAAATCAAGGCATATCCAAATTTTTCCATTCTTCTTTAAAACTGGTACAATGCTTGATACCCAACTTGAATAATTCACTGATTTGATAAAGCTGGCATTCAACAATTTCTTCAATTCTTCCTTTACCATTTCAGCTACTTGAGGCTTTATGGGTCTCAATTTCTATTTTATGGGTTTTGCATGAAGTTTCGTTACTAAATTATATAACATAATTTTTGTGTCTAACCCCAACATGTCTCATTATGTTTAGGCAAAGACATCAGAATATTTGATAAGGAACTCAGTGTATTATTCCAATTCTTCATCATTTAACTCCCCTCCTAATTTAACATCTTTAGTTTCTCAAGAGTTCCTACATTGATATCAATGGTATCTCCAATTAGTGATGGATGTCCCTCTTTGAATTTCTGAGGACCAGGTGGTAAATCTAAATTTGCTTCAATCTGGAGGATATCTTTTTCAATTCCAAAATAATCTTCTAGATGTGGGATGAGCATTTATTCTTTCTTGTGGTATACTCTTGGGAGGTCATCATAAGCATGTAGATATTCTAAGATGGCTTCTTCATTCTCAGCATAGTCTCGAGTTGGTTTCTCTGTTTGATCCATAGTGTAATTTAGAATGCTTGGTAATTCTTCACTTTCCAACAATGGCTCTCCATGAACTTACACAATGTATTCCAAGTTCCAAAGTTGAGCATGTGGTGAAAATGGTGCGGCCAATGTAGCCATTGAGTTTGCTACTTGGTTCTCTTCTCTGGGTGTGGCTTTTATGGAAAAAAAGTCAAAGAATTGAACCAATTTCCTAATGGTTTCCTTGTAAGGTCATAGTCATTTTGATTTTGTTTCATAATTCTCTGTAACTTGGTTGATCACCAATTGGGAATCTCCAAAGGTAGAGATTCTCATGATTCCCATTCTCATGGCTAACATGACTCCTAGGGATAAGGCTTTGTGATGCAGAGGCATCCACACTAAAACCTTGACATACAGCATGGATGTCCGCAACCCTTCATCATCATCATCATATTTCTCTTAACACTGTCAGCATCATCATATTTACTCTCGCCGACCGATATCCTCCTGCAGACAAACCTTCGACCTTTCGTCTGTCAGCAACATCATCATATCTGACTATCGGCAGCATCATCACATTCAGCAAGCGCAAACATCCTCCTGACGTTCACTGTTCACCTTACCGCCAACCTCTATCTTCATCATCATGATGTTCAACATCATGTTCATCAGCAGGATATAGAACATCCGGTTCCTCCCATATATCCTGATGATGACAAACCTTATGCACCCTTCCTTCGATGCTTACGTCACCCCGATATCCTGATGACGATTATCCTGATGATGATGACGTCACATGCAGTTCCTTCAATATCCTGTTGTCAGCCAAACTTAACATTATCAGCCCGCGAAGGAATTGTCAACCCGATCTTCTACCTTATGCCGATACGCTCCTCCTCGGCAACACCTGATGATGATCACCCCAAAACACATTCACTTTATGCAATCGACTGCATCATGCTCATCTCCACTTACTCGGATGACGCCCGAAGTACCTGCAGGATATACACAGAAATATCCTGATGATGCCGTTGCGACGAATTTCCAACCTTAGCAAATTTTGATCCGCCGAACCTCTTGGGATGACTCGATCCACTTTCAGGGTGATCTTCCAAACTCTAACAACCAGCACGACCTAGCACATACCCATGCTAGGGTTCTCAACACCTTTCGATCGCGATCCTGCAAACAGACATGCAAACACACAGAAAATGCAACCTATAACCTAAACTACTGTACACAGCCATTCCACCGATTCGACGAATCAACCGGTGGAATGGATCAGTGAATCCATGTAACCACCAAAATAGCAAATCAATTTCACACTGGAGATCAAACAGGAAATGAACACAAACAAGATCTTTATTGATTTCAAAAGATGCAATTACAGTACTCAGTCTCTCTCTGCAATCTAACTCCTCTGCTCAATCTAGCTCGATGATCTAAAACCAACCGATCCTCATGCATATATAGGATCTCCTGCGAGTACTACCGACCTGACTCCAAGCGGCTAGGAAATCTCTCCAGGCGGCTGGGAGATCCAACCGGACCTACAGCATACAGTTGTCCTAACAAACTAGCTAAAAATAGTAAAGCATGGTCAACATGACCTTATTACATGCATTGGTCTTATCAGACCTTCTTGGAAACATTAACAAGACTCAAAACAAACTAACTGCCTCATGGAGGCCAGCTATCAGGTAGGTGCTCCTGCACCATACTCCCCAACAGAAAAGAACTCATCTCCCATGAGTTTGGGTTGTGGAAGTCCTCCACCTTTACACTTTGTCATGTCAGTGTTCTGACCTGTTCCAGCTTTATCCTCTGCTGGCTCTTGGCTGCTCCAAGACTTCTGAACTGTAACTTGCTTTCTTGCAAGTAAATCCTCATGCCTGTCAATGTAGGCCCTTCTCTCACATACCTTGTGTTTGTCAGGTTGTCTGACCAGAACCTCTGTCTGAACTGCCTCTTGAACTTCTGCAATGTTCAACTCTATCTTCCTTTCAACCTTTATAGGACAAACAATAGTCCCAACTATGACAACATCCTTGTCATTCCTCTCAATTGGTTGCTGTTTGCAAACCTGTTTCTGCACCTGCTGCTGACCTCTGTCAGTCACAACTAAAACTTTCTTCAACCTGTTGTCCTTAACAACTTCTTTCCCTGCAGTGTCCTCAACTGTCTTTATGCCTGCTCCTATAGGCATCTGCACAAATTCCTTCTTTCCCACTAAAATGATTTTGGCTACCCCCTGTGCTGCAGCTGCTTCCTGTAATGGCATCAACATAATAGTTTTCCCATCTTTCTTGATGGTGTAGGTATTAGCATACCCATCATACAGTACCCTCCTATCAAATTGCCATGGTCTACCCAACAGTAGGTGACAACATTCCATGGGCAAAATGTCACACAAAACTCTATCCTGATATGCTCCAATCTGAAAATCCACATATGCCTATTCATAGACAAAAAGTGATTGACTATCACTCACCCAAGATGCCTTGTAAGGGTGATGGTGTGGAATCCTTTCCAAATTTAGTTTATCCACCATTTCTTGAGATACCATGTTGTCTGTTGAACCAGTATCAATGACAACCTTACATATCTTACCTTTGCTCTTGCATGTGGTCTTGAAAAGAGCTCTTCTTTGCATCATATCCTTTGATGCCTGCAAACTAATTCTCCTAAGCATCAATGCTTCTCCATCCTCAGGATATGCATAATTTTCAGGCTCCCTATCTCTTTGATAAGTGTTTGAACTTTGCACACTTTGCTCTACTTTCTCTTCTTGCACAAGTTGTACTCTCTTGGCATTTGTTCTATCATTTCTGGATGATGAACCTTTGCTTTCTGGACATTTGAAAAATGGATGACCAAACTCACCACAAGTGTAACATTTTCCTGAAAATGTAGTAGAACCTCTACCACCTCCAAATCTGCCTCTATTACCTTTCCATCCACCTCTGAAATCAGACGGTCCCTATCCTTTACCAGTGTCTTCTTGACCCTCATTGGTTTGCCTTTGTGTAGGGGCTGCTCCTCTTCCCCTCATATTGTTTCCTCTTCCTCTCATGGACTTATCTTGTCCCCTATTCATCTTTTCTTCAATCCTGATTGCCATTTGGTAACAATCCTCCACATTCTTAGGGTTAGCTAAAACTAACTCATCCTGTATGTTCAATCTCAAACCAGCCAAGTACCTAGCCACCTTTTCTACCTCATTCTCATGATGACCAGATCTCATACTCAGTTTATAAAACTCCTCAGTATATCCCTTCACATCCATTTCCTTCTGCCTTAAAAATTGTAGCTTCTTAAACATCTAAATTTCATAATCCCTGGGCAAGAATTTACCTTTTATCCTTGCTACCATTTTATCCCATGAAGTGATCTTTGACTTTCCTTGTTTCCTTCTTGGTATGGTCTTGTTAGTGATCTTTGTACTTATCAATATTGTTTGTGTAAAAGAAATCCAACCTAAAAGCAAAGGGGAGGACTTTTCCTTTAGGGGAAGTAAGGATTATTCCCTAGATCTTTATTTCTTTGTGATTGGGATGATTCTCCAAACTCATAAGTTGATTTTCACTTTAAATCTTTTTCTTCTCCTTCTTCAATGATTTCTATTGTTCTAATTGAAATATTCTTAACGTCATACTTGTTTATGTAGGGGATGGTTGCTAGGGGAATAGAGCATGAGACTTAGTGGTGTGAGGATTGAATGGGAACTCTCTAAGGTCATCCATGATTTGATATGATATGTTGAGAGTACTTGTGTTTGGGTGAAGATTCTGAGTTTCCTCTTTTACTTGTTCTTGTATTTTTAGCTTCTTATCCTTCTCTTCCTGTCCCTTCTTGAAGACACTGAAAGGATCAAGATCTACTTTGACAACACAGATTTTTCCCAAGTGGTGGAAATGTATTTCTTGAAACAACGTAGAGGCCACAACTTTTGTGGAATGAATCCAAGGTCTTTCGAGGATCATATTATAATTGGTTTCTTTATTGATGACATAGAAATCTGTGGAGATGGTTTTTTTATGTGAGAGTGATCAGTAGACTAATCTTCCCAACCATTTGTATTTCATGACTACCATATATCCTTAAGGTGGTAGCCCATTGTTTTATGCTCATTTTGCTATATCCTATCCTTCACAGGAATGACATTGGCAAGAGATTGACTGTCAACCCTTCATCCACCACTATTATTTTTATGATGACCTCTTCAACTAGAACTTGTATGTATAACCGTGAATCCCTTTGTTTACTTCATCTTTAGGGATTTTTGAGATATCAAAGGTGAGGGGATTTGGCTCCTTTTGTGTTGAACATCCCATTTCTAATACTTCCAAGAATTTTTTTCAATGTGAAGGGGAGGCTTTCAACAAGTTTATTACTTGTGAAAAGACATTTTCTATTTGGTCCATTTGTACTTCCTTTTGGATTACAAACACTTATTGGTTCAACTCCACGTGATTGGAGCTTTTCTAGTTGGCCTTCCCTTTTTGATTTTGAGGTTCCTTCTCTTTATTTTGAGGTTGAAGGAGTGTGAGGAAGTTACGTTGTTGGTCTAGAGTAAGTTTTGAGATAGCTTTGTTGTATCCATAATAGGTTTTTGTTTCATGACCTCTAGTCCCATGGGACCAACAATACGTATTGGGATCGTAGGAGTAACAACTTGATCCTTGGTTTCCCTTTTGTTGCCACCTGTCATTATTGGGAGTGCTCTTCACAAAATTGATATCTTTGTGTTTGGAGACATTTGATGTAACCTTTTCAATTACTTTTGACATTTTGAGTCTTCCATTAATATCGTAAGTTTTTCAACCATTGTCAATGGCAGCTTGATCGATCCTTGAAATGCTTTCCAATGCCTCTTCATAGCATTTGTATGGTAACTTATAAACATCTTCTCTCATATCCTTGTTCAAGGCATATAAGAAAAGGTCGTATAACTTGTGATGGTCCATGTTTGGGTCATTAGTTGAGGAATAGAGGACTTGTCTCCATTTGGTAACAAAGTGGGCTACAGATTCATTCAGCTCTTATTTCATGGTCAAGAATTCTCTAATCCCTATTTTGATGAGTTTCTTCATGTCAAATGTAATGACAAACTCTCTGATCAATTGTCTGAATGAGTGGATTGAAGCTTCTGGTAGATGATAGTGCCAATCTAGATCTATTTCTTTGAGGATCTTTGGAAAGATTTTAGTGACAACCCCATCCCAAGGGAGGAGTTCTCTTATTGCAGTAGTATAAGCTTTGATATGGGAATTTGGATCACCCTCTCCTTTGAAATTAGGGAGAGTAGGTAACGATCGAGGCAAATGAACACTTCTTATGTTTAAATTGAGTGGTTCTTTTAATTACTCCAAATATGTCCCAAGAAAGGCACTTTGCGATTGGGGGTTTGATAGCATCAACCCCATAGGAGGATTTTGGTAACCTACCATTTGATTTTCTTGATTTCCCAACATTATTAGATTATGCTGAACAAGAGGGTTCCCATTCAAACACATGTCGTTACTTGCATTTATTGAATAATAGTTGAGATAGGGGGGATTTTGAGATGCACCCTAGTCTTCTTTACTTTGAATGTTGTCATATGACTTGTGTCTTATTTTAGGAGGAGGTTGTTCTACTTCCATGGTTCTAATCCTTTACACTAGAGTTACAATGGGTGCCTCTTCATTTCTAGGGTTTTCTCTTTGAGTGTTGTCATGATGATGTGCTTCTTCTTGTGCAACATTGTCTCTTTGTTCTTCTCATAGGGCAACCTTTAGTGCTTCTTGAGCATCTCTTGCCTCTTGCAAACTTGTGTCTTTCCAACCTTTTTACTTCCTCATCAAGATAAGTACTTGAGGTACTTGTGGATGGTTGATCTGACCAAAGGATTTCTAACCTTAGTTGAACTCTCCAAGCTTTGTGAGGCACATTTGGTATGGTAGGGTTGTGTTTCCATGTAGGTTTGTTAAAAGACAAAGAACACCTGGGTTCTCTTTGGTATTGTTCATAGCCAGAGTCTTCGTAATCATAGTAATTTGTGATTGGTGCATCTGGGTGAGACAACACATACCTATCGAAAGAAGGAGTTTCTAGTTCTATTGAGAAAACATTTACTAAGTTTAGATCGAGTTCCATCATATTCGGGGGTACTGTAGACACCATAGACTAAATGGAATGGATGATGATGAAGGCAACAAAGGCTGAAGCAGTGGAAGCAGCTATGAAGAATAAAGTGAAAATGCTTGAAGATTGTTGTTTTGAAGTGTCAAATGTTTAAATTTTTTATGTGATCTAAGGGTTTGGAATGCGAAATGCATAGACAAAAGTTTTTGCTCTTCATGTCGGGTTCACCAAAATATGTACACTCAAAATCATGACGTTAGTGGCTTGGGGCTATCAAGTCAAATTTTGGTGCACACACAAACCCTTCCCTCCTTTCCATGGGGTGAATTGCCATGTCACTATCACTCTCATGGAAGTAGCTAGTTGAGAGGAGGTGAGACACAGAGGTGGTCTGGCTCATTGGAGAGATAGACTTCACAGAGAGGAGTCAACATGTCCTAGGCTATATGTTGTTGTGCACTTGCATAGATGTGTTGTTCAATGATCGTGGTTTGAAAGATAACTATATGACCCGAAGGGTCACTTGTCACTATTTTCCTATTTGGATTCTTGATATTCCACCTTTGTGTGGGTAAGCTATTGTTCTCATTGATTGCCTGTTCACATTGGCATTATCTTTCAAACTATTGGATGTATGCTTGTTGTATTAAGAGTTGTCTAAACACTTCTTGTTGTTGGATGACTAGTGGATCTTATTGCAGTCATGGGTGGATTTCCTCTATCTTGTTGAGGATTGCCCTCACCCACTCACCTCTTAATCCATGGCACATTCATGAGCCAAGATAAAAGATAGGAAAGTGTGAGCTAACCTTAACTTAACCTAGAGTTTGACTTAGGGTTTGTTTGACCTAAGGTTTGACTATGTGTTGATTATGGTTGACGTTGTGATGGAATCAAGGGTTTTGACCAATGTTTAACTGTAGTTGACCTTGTGATGGAATCAAGGGTTCATGAATTTTCTAAGTTACTAATGTTTTTATTCTTTTTTGGGCTTTTCTGAATGTAAAACTTCTTTTTGTGCTTTTTTAATAATTTTGGAATTGAAGATGCTTTTTTATAATCTAGGAATCAAAGAATGTATGCAAGCTATGATGAATTTACCTAATGCAATGTAAACTATGTTTTTGGGGTTTTCTAAATATTTGGAACAAATTAATCTAAGAAAAGGAAAATTTCTTTTAAATGAATTAATCTATGACCTTTGAAAGAAAATTACTCTAAGAATGCAAGATCTGTCTATTCTATCGAGGAAAAAGCAACAAGATTACTGATTCCAAGAGTAATTTTACTTATCTAATTACTATGAAATTAAAAAAAAAAAGCATAAAGGAACCTGGAGATGTGTGAGCCTCCACTACCCTTAGAAATCCTTGTGATGGCAATCTAGTATCCTCTTGTAGCAGTGGGGAATCCTCTTGGCGACAAGATGATAATGGAAGCAAAAGAAGCTTTGAAGCTTTGAAGAGAGCTCAGTGAGAGATTTGATGAGCACTATGGCTTAATATGAGCAGCGTATGGATACATGATGAGCTTTGTATGAAAAGCTAAATGAAGCAACAAACAAAACAAAAGGCTCCTATGTCCTATATGAGCATGAGAATGCTTGATGTGAAGATCAATAACTTGCAAGAGCTATGTGCACAAATGAAATTACCTCCC